>CP141143.1:7860921-10260921 GCA_035235625.1 Saururus chinensis | reverse complement strand
AATGTCAAGTAAAACCTCTGACACTTTTGGGCAGTATCCTTCTAATCTCAATCTCGCCTTTATTTCCTCCCATTTTTCATATATTTTTTGTGCTTCTGGATGCCTAGAATCACCTGCTGCGAATTCATAAATGATCCCATTCACCTCAATCTTGCTGCATCCAGGCAATTTTTTAATTCTTCTTTGATTCATCAATTGCCTAACTCTTGCTTTCTCACTCCACTTTCCAGCTGACGCATAAAAATTTTCAAGAAGAGCATAGTTCCCACTGTCCCTGGGGTCTATCTCAAGAAGTTTCAACTTCATTAACCTCTCTCCCCGATCTGTATCACCGTGTAACTTGCATGCCCATATCAGGGTTCGCCACAACACTGCATCTGGTTCTATGGGCATCTTGTGAATCAACTCTTCTGCTTCACTTAAACGTCCAGCTCGAGCTAGAATATCAATCATGCACCCGTAATGCTGAACCTTTGGCCTTATCCCATAACATTTCTCCATATAATTGAAGTTTTTATGAGCCTCATTAATCCACCCTGCATTTCTGCAAGCTGATAATACTGCAGTTATTGTTCTATCATCTGGTCTTATTCCCAGCTTTACCATGTGATGAAACAAATTGACGGCTTCTTGGCATTTCCCATGGCTGGCAAGGGCAGAGATCATGGCTGTCCACTGAAACACATCTTTGTCATTGCCGATCTCATCAAATAGTCTTTGAGCAAATTCTATGGAACCACACTTGGCATACATGTCTATCAGTGCCGTGATAACATTAGCCTTTGAATCCATCTGGTTCTGTCGGGTGATTCGATGGAGACTCTGCCCAACGCCAAGTGCACCAGCATCTGCACAAGCCCTGAGAACAGATACCATGGTAGCGTCGTTGGCGACAATATCGTTCTCTTGCATCTGCTCAAATAGTTGCAAAGCCTCGGCGGGCCGGTCGCAGTCGACATAGCCATCTATGATCGACGTCCAAGAGACAACGTCTCTATCACGCATTCCATCAAATGCCTTCCTCGCACAGCCCAAATGGCCGCAGCTAGAGTACATGTGAATGAGAGAATTCTGCACAAACCGATCCGACTGGAGCCCGGACTTGAATATCAATGCGTGGAGCTGCCTGCCTTCGCCAATTGCGCGCAAACGACCGCATGATTTGAGGAGAAAAGGGTAGGTAAAATTGTCCGCTTTTACTGCATGGTCCTGAAAACACATTTCAATAAAAAAGTGCAAAGCTTGTTCAGGGTCATCGCATTTCGCGTAGCCCCTGAGCAGAGTGTTGAAGAAGTAGGAGTTGGAGGTCTGCACGGAGCTGAAAATGGAGCGGGCGTAAGAGATGCTACCCGAGGGAGACAAGGCGGAGAAGGTGAGGATCCGGCTCAAGGCCGGGTCATTTCCATTAATGCCTCCTTTGATCAGCTGGGCATGAAGTTGCATGGCATGACTCAAAGTGGTGATTTCCATGAGGGATGAAACAGAAACAGGAACTGAACGTACAAATACCAACGGAGCATGCGGATGAGCGGACTCAAAACCATCTGAAGCTAAGCTGCTCGAGTCGGGAAGACGATGTGGCCGGTGTGGATAACAAGACAAGCCTATGCATGCCCGATTGCCCACCATGGGGACCCAGGTGGGGACTTGATGGGTCCTAACGGTGGTCCATGCCAACAGGTTGCCAACGAGGCCCAATGGGCCAAGATTTGAGCGGGTGCAAAAAGAGGGGAGGGAATAGATCCTCCGTTCCCATTGCGCAGTAGCTCTCGGTTGTTAGCTGAATTTCTGAGCATTTCTTCGACAAAAATTGGAGGTAGATCTTTCCATATGTCCCTTTTTCAACATCGCATTTTTAGCTCCAATCAAAATTCAAGCATTTCTAAATTTGTATTACGGAGTTAATTTCAGCTCAATCATATATGTCTCCTTCTGTCGGTATCATTGCTTCTTGTGTTTTCATGCGAACTAATCATCATTAATATCGACCTTTCTTCTTCTTCTTCTTCTTCAAATATCTGGGTATTTCAGACATCTACGTTTGATGTATTTTCTAGAGTTAACGGCTTGACAGTGTTTATATGAGAACATAATGCTACTGATTTAAGAATTATCTTTGGCCGCAGATTATTGTTTACTGCTGGAGATGGTTTTTCTTTCAGTTGGTGGTTGTTTGTTCGTCTTATTTTGTAACTTAATTTTATCGATATTTATATGTGGATTATGCTCATAGCTATTGGTTAGTGCTTTCAATGTTTTTCCTTATCCCACTATATTTGTCTTCAGATCTTACCTTACGAATATTAAGAGCTATTTCTGGATTTGCTGATTTCAGCTCAAGAACCATGGTGAAGGAGACTGAGTACTATGACATTCTGGGTGTGAATGTTGATGCAACTCCTGCTGAGATTAAAAAGGCTTACTATGTCAAGGTATGTCAATCTATCTATCTTCAACTTTACTGAGCTCTGCTCTTCTTTATTGATTTGAGGCTTTGGGTATTTTCCTTTTTCTGGTTTGATATTTCTTTGTTTAAATAAAGTTGTCAGATTCACTCTTTTGCTTGTTTGTGTTTTGCCTTATATTAAAAATGGCAGGCCAGGCTAGTGCACCCTGATAAGAATCCTGGTGATCCACAGGCAGCTCACAACTTCCAGGTACGTGAATGACGAAGTCTTTGTACTAAAGAAGCCAACATAATTTTAGCTTATGTTATACACTTATACACCATGTGTAATTTACCTTTCATTTGTCAGATCCGGTCACCATTGTTGTCCACTGGTAATGATTGTTTGCTGGTCTAAGAATATATTCTTTTTATTGTTGGATGGTGACAATGGTCGCTTCTAAACATCTTTCAACACTTAATTTCATATGTAGCTTTGAATTTTCGTTTTGGGGAAGTTTTGCTATTGGCTGATTATTGTGTCTTTAAAAATCATAATCGGGAGATCTATTGATTTAATTTCCTACCCTACCAGAGAAACAGTAAGAAGTTCATTACTTAATGAATATTGGTTCATCAGAACGAAAATAATGAAAAACCTGAGAAACTGTCAGAAGTTCATTACTTGTTGAATTTTATTTCACCAGATCGAAAATAATCAAAAAGAAGTTTTCTCTTGTTAAGTAGTTGCACATCTCAGTGAGAGCCTAATAAGAAGTTTGGATATCCATGTTAGATGGTCCTATGGTTTATAAAAAATTGCCCTGCCCTTGTTTTTGCTACATTACTACTTATTTTTATCAGGGTACTCTACAACAGGATAAAATAGTGATTTTTTCCTTTTTTAAATGAAAATTAAATGGAAGTTTCTGTTCACTGTAGTATGGACAAGTCGAATAATAGAAAGCAGAAAATAAAAATCTGTTACGTAAGTGTTCATGTGTTCCAGTTTCTTGAGACTAGAAACTCTACCTTTCCAATGTGAACCCTATTGCATCTAGTCCTAATTAGACAAGGAGAACTTGGAATTTCAATGTTGCCTCTTTTTAATTTCTTGGGAAGAATACTATCTTTCGCAATGCTAAATACTTCGTACTTCTGATCTGTTTGATGATAAAAGGTCCTCGGGGAGGCTTATCAAATTCTCAGTGATCCTGCAAAACGAGAAGAATATGACAAGTATGGGAGGGCCAGTGTGACTGAGTAAGTTTACATAACCATCCATCTGAGAAATGTGGAATATGAACATGGTGGAACCCTCTCTCTTTTCTCCAAAGGTTGTTGCTGCTTCTTTCAATTTATTGTAATTTCTAGTAAGATCTGTATGCGAAATGCTATTTCTAACTTGTCATTTCTCTGACTGGTAGCACTACTTTATTGGTTTCCTCCTATGACTTGAAAGTTAAAACTTTTTTTCAGCGATTCTATGATGGACCCTTCTGCGGTATTTGGTATGCTGTTTGGAAGTGAGTTTTTTGAAGATTACATTGGGCAGCTTGCCTTGGCTTCGTTGGCATCCATAGAGATAGAAGAAGAATCACAGAACCCTGAAGTTCGAAGACAGAACATACAGGAGAAACTGAAGGTCTCTCTTATCCACAGAATATACTATTTACATGCTTATGCTAAGAACATCTACATAGCTTCTATTGATCTATTAATTTCGTGCATTTTTCTCAAAAAATTAAGTTTATATTCTTTCATTAGTATGCTTTAGTATGCCTAATGTTAGAGGGATAAATGCAATAATACCAACTTTTCTTCCTTCTGCAGAAGACACAAAAGGAAAGGGTAGAAAGGCTCATACAGAACTTGAAAGACCGACTTCAACCATTTGTAGATGGGAGAAAGGATGAATTCGTAAGTTGGGCAAATGCTGAAGCTTGTCAGCTGTCTAAAGCTGGTATAATGCGCTTTGTTTCATTATGTTACTATTTTTGTTCTTTTAATTACAGCTTTTTGTAAAAACAGCAATCTTTTTGCCATATTTTTTTGGATATAAATTGATTAAGATATACACCCGATGTAAAATCTTATACGCACTTAGTTTTCTTCTTAAATCCGTGTCTAATGAGATGCTAATCTATATGTACCTCTGTATAACTAGGCACCATATTCTTTTTTGTTGGTCCTATTTTCAGCTTTTGGGGAGGCCATGCTGCACACTATTGGCTATATATACACAAGACAAGCTGCCAAAGTGCTTGGAAAGAACATACTTTTCATGGGTGTCCCTTTTATAGCTGAGTGGGTTAGAGACAAGGGTCATACTATAAAATCCCAGGTCACTGCTGCTTCAGGTGACAATTCGTTTTTTTTTTTTTTGTCAATTTTAATTAAGAATCAAGGTTATGTTATCATGTCCTGAATTCATTTGAAGGAGACGTACTGAATGAAAAGCTTTAATAAATGTGTAGGTGCTGTGTCTTTAATTCTAATACAGGAGGATCTGATGAAGATGGAACAGCAAGGTGACCATAGGGAAGAGAGCTTGTTGAAGCAAATAGAAGATAAGAAAGATGCAATGGTTAATTCCCTTTGGAAGATTAATGTTGTGGACATTGAGTCAACTCTTTCTCGAGTCTGCCAAGCAGTAAGATATTCCTTTTTTATTTGATGAGACCAAAATAATGAATATATTGTTTGCAAGTGTCTTTTTTGCTGTTTCATATGGAAGAGATGACGTTTTGATTGTTCTTCTATTCAGGTACTGAAAGACAATACTGTTTCAAAGGATGTGTTGAAGTTACGAGCCAGGGCTTTAAAAAAGTTGGGGACAGTTTTCCAGGTGAGTACGAACGTCATAAAATTTCCCTCATTTAATCTCATACTCGGTTTCATCTCATCTTTTTTCCAATCAGCTATGGTTAATTTTTATTAGCATTGTGTATGTAGTGTTGAAAAGTATAAACAACCTTGGATGATTCAATAAAATTTCATAGAGCTGCTTATTTATTTTCTCTGTTAAGAGCCCTTCTGCTGCTTGTAAATTAATGTATCTAAAAAGTTATCTGCAGCTGTTTTTTATAGTTTGTAGTCAAATAAAGTAGATATAATTTTAGTTGAATTGTTCTATTCATGTTCTTTCTAAATGGATTATAGTGATGAATGCGAACTCTAGTCATAATTGAGCTTTCATCCAAGGGCTGATTTATTCAGCTAACCTTAGGAAGTCTATAATAGCTAAAACTGCTACATGATAACTTGTGCAAGTTCATGACTTGATTTGTCAATGGGAAATATTATCTAATTTCTTGTCCCATGGATAGGGTTTAGTACGCGGAACTAGAAAATTCACATTCATTATGAGTAAGAGAATTGTAATTCGGACTGGAAAAACACATTTCCCTTGGCCTGGTTGATGCAGCATAAAAGGAAGATTTCATGTTTCTGTAATGCGACAAGTGCAGTCGAAAGGAATGTTTTTTTCTATGAAATAGAGTGTTTTTATATTAAAGGAAAGTACAATTTTCTGATTCTTTAAGTCTCATCTGTCAGGGGGCAAAGGATCTTTACAAGAGAGAAAACAGTCTACGACATGAAAGATGTGCAGAAACCAAAGTTACTCCATCACCATCTGCAGCATAATTCAGTCCGATCTTATTATATTCAGCCTATGTTGTTTCAGAAACAGAGGATTGTCTGATTCATAGGCATCAACTGCTTATAGCATCCCACATAACATTTCTTCGGATGGAACCTTCTTGATCAGACAACTGAAGTAGTACTTGTATTTGAATGATTCTAGCAGAATCTTTTCAACGCAGTCACAGGGATTACCTAGCCTCATAGTCTTGACGGTGCCATCCCTCCCAGGAGTATGCATGTAGGCATTTTTATTAGGGCTGAGAAAATCCAACCCTATCCGATTACCCAACCTGAATTTGACTCGTCTAACCCTGCACCTGACCCAACCCGAATATAATTGTAGGGTTAGGGTTTGAAAATTTTACTCATTTTAAAAATAGGGTTGGGTTGGGCTTTGCCCGTATTACCCGTACAACTCAACCTTAATCTTATTATTTAATAATCTAATGACTCAAGATATTAAAAAGAAATTTTCTTATAATTTTATTTTTTTATATTTATATTTTATTTAATAGTTATTTATTAATTTTTTATGAATTTTTTATAGTTTTAGACATGTATCTAATAGTCTGGCAATGTTCTCTCTAACTTTCACTTTCGTAAATAACATAGAAAATATTTGACATTTATTTATAATGTTTCAATGTATCTAAAAATTATTTATATTTGGCTCATGCAAATAGAATGTATAAAATATTAAGATAAGAAAAAATAATAATTAACAAAAAAAAAAGTAGGATTACTTGTATACTTGACCCAATCAAAATAGGGTTAAAGTTTGGGTTTTCAACTCGATTAACAAACCAAGTTAGGTCATGGCGTAGACCTATTTTATTCACCCTGATTTAACCTAACTTGACCCAATTCTTAGTCCTAATTTTTATCATGATGTGGAAGCTCTATTAGTATCATGATTCATGCTGATTGGGCTGATACTATTTTACATCAATACCGTGTATTAACTTTTAACATGATTCTTTCATTTTAGTAATTAAAGTAGGATTGGTGCCCATTTCGCCTCCCAAAATTGTCTTGTTATCTAACCACTCTAAAGTCATAGAGATTGGATTCTATCATTTGGATCATTTTATTGAATCAAGTGAAAAGGCAAAGACGTAATAAATTTCTCAACCTTGTCAAAAAAATTAATAATAAAAATAGTACTCCCTCTATTCCATATTAATAGTCCTATTTAGCTTTTTAAAATAAATTAAAATTCCTTGTGAGTCTTCTCGGCAAAACGTGAACAATGTTGACTAATTTAAAATCAAACCCTACGAGATTGGAAATATTTTTTATGTCCCCCTATTAACAATGAGCTTAGCATAATCCACACATAAAAGCCTTTGATACTTGCAATCAATGACACACATGCTAGTGTGACACTAACATGCGCCATTGATCTTATAAATAAAGGGCTCCCATGTATAGTTCATGCTAGGTTCATTGTTAGTGGGGAGTATAAAAAATATTTCCCATGAGCTGCATCTAAGCTAGGGCTCATAATTGTGAAATTCATACTCATTTATTTAGATAGAGATCATAAATTACATGTTGGTTTCAAATAGACACTAAAAGTAGGCATCTAAGTCATTTTTTATATCCATCTCCTGAGAAGCCTTGGTACATGGCTTACTCATCTAGCTGCAGGTTTAAATTCAGCCTTAGGCACTGCTTTTACTTGGTTGTTAAGTTTGATTTCTTATATTTGCCCAGTTTAATTCGGTGTTAGTTCCCTGTCTCATTGATAATGTCTTTTTTTTTGGGTAGATATCACTTATTAACTGCGGAGTTCTTAGTAATAGAATATTTTTCTACTCGACTTTACTACATAATAAATAGGGAAACATTTTTCATGCTCCCTGTCTACTGTGAGCTGAGCGTAAGGGATGCTCACTTACGCTAATGTGCGCTAATGTGAGCTCCATCAATTTTAAAAATGAATGCTCCCTTTACATTTTCTACGCTGGGCTTATTATCAAAGTAGAATTGGAAAAATCCTTCCAATAAATAAAGATTGCCTAGCCAACAATGTAGCTTCTGGCTAGTTAGGTTTTTCCTAATAAATATTCAGAGACCAACAGTTTTTTGTCTGTAGTTACTGCTTGAAACTGTTGCTAGGCAGTCTTTAAACGTTAAAGCAATTCTAGCTACCAAACTTCTACTCCCTCTTCCATGAAAAAAAAAAGAACTTCTATTCCTTCTTGTGCAGCTTGCTATCCACGAAAATAATTGGTGAGGCCATAGGTGAGGTAAGTGCATGTATTGAAAGTGGCAGATACCTTAGTTAATTGGTCTTATTTTCCGCTTTCGCAGAAAAGACAGCACATTTACACAAAACACTCCTTTATACCATAAATTGGATCTCTTTGTTTGCCACCATAGTTATTTTAATGGTTTCTGTTGCCATCTTCTTGTCCTTATCGTTAATTGGAAGCACCACCTATAGATAAAGCTTTTTATTTTATTATTTTAAGGGAAACATAGATATTGCAGCTAATCCTCTTTCTCATGAACAAGTGCGGTGAAACACTTTTCTGCATGATCAAAGATATAAAGTGCAAAGCTCGCCTATATCAATATAGCTGTCATCATTTATTTAAAAAAAAAAGTTTTAGCTGTTCATTGATTTTCTACATTAATTAATATATATTATATGATTAGCTAATTCAGAAATCAGACTAGAATACGAAATGAGAGAAAGCGAGGACTGCCGCGATGCCTGCCAACATAAATATGTCAAGTATTATACGTTACATCTTGCACTACGTGTTCTGTCACATTAGCAAAAGATAGCGGGAAATCAAGAGGTTGACCAATGTATGTTATGGCGTTTATGGCGTGAATACTGGGTATTGTATGTTATGGCGTGAATACTGGGTCTATTCAAGCGATATAATTGGTATGAAATATGTTGGTTTAAGATGCAATTAGCTTAGATTGCATTAGCGTTTTATGTTACGGTCAAGAGAGTTAAATGTTATAGTAATGCTTTCGTGGGCAATTTGGCTAGTTTCAAAGGTTTTTTTATAAGATTTTCAAACTTTTTAAATAAAGTCTTGCAGTCAAGTGACATTACATATGTTGATTATTCAATGAGAAATTATAAGTAAAACGATAGGATTTACTCCATGTTAGCACAGTGAGGAACGCAAAGCGCATTCCTACTTTGACATACGTAAATCAAACATGTTAATATAATTCCACTTGCGTGGACATACATTTAGCATATGCACCATTAATCTTAGAAATTGACGTCTCCGATCCAATGAGAATTAGTCTCCCGTAACATTTTGGGAGTATTGAATAATTTCCAGAACGGTGTTCATTACCTGTCACACGGCTTAAGAGAGAACGGTTCATAGTCAACGCCTCAAGAAACATCCACTAGAAAAAATGAGAGTCCAAACTCTCCTCAAATCTAAATATAATTGTATAAAGATGCCATACTTTCTTGTATCTATTTCATTGTGCAACATTGAAAAGGGAACATCGTAGCTCCGCCAATCCAAAAGAGAGGAAAGTAACTGAAAGCATTTTTCTTTGGGAGTCTTCTATCATGGAGTTGGGACGCCACAAGAAAATTCTTCTCTTCATTCTCGTCTCAGCATCTCTCCTTTCAACTTCATCTGCAGGTAGGTCTGTGCAACTGGCAATCTTCAAATATATTGTGAGAGGAACGCATATTGCATAGAAGCGCGCAATTATATCATACCGAACTAGCTAACAAATAGCTGGATTGGCGAGTTAATAGGGCAGTAGGTTTTTCGACAATATTCACATTTTAGATTGTTATTAAACCCGGCTTAAAACGTATTATCTTGACTTGCCTAAAATTTGCGATTTATGATTATTATTAGAAATAGTCCAGAATTTGTTTGGATCAAATTATCCGATCTTTCTCTAACTCTACTTCATGTTTACTTCCATTTTATTATTCTGTATAAATCTGATACATATGTTGATCTGCAACTTTGTTACTGAATACATGCCTGCTTTGACCTGTTTCGATGACTTCTACACAATTTGTTGTTTTATGACGATAATTCAAATTTGTAGGTGGCAAATGGAGATTCACTGATGAAATAACTGTGAGTGCAAACACCCTCGTAACCATTTGTACTTCAACGTTTAAATGCTAAAAAACCTTCATTTCCCTTCACTTTTGCATAAGCATTCTTTGTTTCCAGTTTCCCATCCTTTTCCTTTATATATTCCAAAAGCATTGCTTTTTGAAATTTTGTTGTTTATTTTAAGTCTTTCTATGAAGCTCAATTATTTCAAAATTTTGCTCTTTCTTTGTCTTGACAGGATGTTGTAGCACACAAACCCTTCAACCATGTAAAACCTACCCGTATGGGCGAAAGAATTCTCAAAGTACAGACCAAAGATTATAACTCGTATGATCCTTCACCGACGCATCAGAAGCCTCCATTTAAGCTTATACCCAACTGAAGGAAATTGCACCCCCACATGAGTAACTTGTGTATAAAATATGGTGGACACCAGAAGCATGTCGGATATGGATATTAAGATTTAGGATGAAGTTGTTTCAAGTTTTTCTTACTTAAGAGAAGATATGAATGGCTTGTGAGTTACTTGGGTCATGGACCAGTAGCTGTTAAATCATGAAAGTAGTATGGCACATGATTCACGCAGGTTATACCTTCAAGATGTAAAAGTAGGTGGTTATACATTTGCGTGCTCTATTTTTTTTTTGTCTTAAAATTAGTCAACTGTACGCGTTTGCTTGGCAAGCTTTCCATTGTAATATTACTGGATTCTTTTTTATCCATTTTATTATACAACATTGGTCAGAACTTATGAGTGGTATTGAACTTTTGATCTACAGGCGACTGCAAAATGTAATGGTCAAGAAAAATGGGGTTTATGACCTTATGGAACTTTGACTACCAAATTAATCACTATATATATATATAATCCTTTATATTCATTGCATACGGTAATGCTACAAACAACTAAATACGAAATTAATTTGATAGCGTGTACTTTTATCAAGTATCAAGTTGTTAATTTTCTAATATCTTATGGTGGTGGCAAAAACGTAGTGACAAGTTCAGTGGCTATGGGTCATTTCGGTTTGGTTTGAAAAATTGGAGTAAACTCATCTAAGGGGGCCACAGGAAGGGCTGCAAGAGAGCCCAAATTTTTTCAAGGGGATCGGGAAAACTTGTAATGACCCTCAATCAAGTACTATGAGACACAAACATAAACCCATAAATAAAAATAATATTATGAAAACCTGCCCAAAAGCGGCTTATAATAAAACAAAAAGAAAGAGTTGAGAGGAACCCAAAACAACAATCAATTCGGGGTCAAAAAATTCGGTAAGAATTTTCCCCAAGATCCTCGTCATATTTTGGAGAATTTGGACAAAATTTAGAGAACTATGTCGCTATGGTCAAATAGCATTTCGGATGCTTTGCATAATGTGGATATTGAATAATGGCACTCCATTAATCATTTTAGGAATCATGGAAAATAAATGATTGGTTTGTGGATGAAGAATTTCAACTCAATAACTATTTTGATAACCTCTAATTAATCTAATAATTATTCTTAAAGGTTATTTGGATACAAATTCATGAAGGATTAAGCAAAAAACTTGTTAATTGTGTTTGGATGTACAAATTAATAGAAAAATCTGATTATTCATTAATTAAAAATTTAAAGATGATTAATGGTTTTCTAATCTCCTTAAGAGGATATTTCCCATGTAACCAAAAGTGGTAATTAAAAATTTTATTAAAAAGTTTTATCCCTAAATGTGTTTGGGTTTTTCTTCTCCCTACAGTCACCAGCTCCACCTAAGTCAACTACAAGTGCAACCTTGGCAACACTATGAACTCCATGGGAAATCAACATTGCACAAGTTGTCAGTTTCTTCCAGAGATGAACTCATCTCCATCTTCTTCGGCAACGCACCATCGCCATAGCAGAACCCCCGTAACCATCACATTCATGCCACGACCTTGGCAGCCAATGCCAACAGCCATGGCAACCCTACCACGAGCAAGGAGAGCACAAGTTTTTTTTAAAACCTGCATGGATAGGCTCCAGCAACTCGCTAATCAAGATAGCGCCACTGCTATGGGCCCATGGCCATGGCAGCTGCCACGACCATGGAAATATTGCTATTGTGAATATCATTTCTCTTTGGGTTTACCAAACATGTTTCATACCATAAATCTCTTATAAATCATATTCACAAAATATGCATTACTAAACATAAAAATATATTATAGAAGAATTCAACTAACTAATCAGATTAAAGTCCACTAATCTGTATCCAAATAGCCCCTTAGTGTGATTATATAAAACCATTTGATTTGAATTGAATTCAATGGTCTAGGTTCTGTGCCTTCTATAACCAAACGTAATTTGATGTAAATACTAAAGCAATTTGATAGCGTGTACATTTATTAAGTATCAAGCTTTTATTTTTCTCATATCTGATAGTGGTGGCAAAGAGCATTCTGACATGGACGCATGGATATTGAATAATGACACTCCATTAGTCATTTTAGGAATCGTGGAAAAGAAACGATTGGTTTGCGGATGAAGAATTTCAACTTCATGTCTATTTTGATGACCATTAATCTAATAATTATTCTTAGTGTGATTATATAAAACCATTTGGTTTGAGCTGAATTCAATGGTCTACGCCCCCTGCCTTCTATAATCAAATATAAATTTATGTACATCCTTCCATGGAATCATTCCTCTTGCTATATAAAATGGGAAACGAGAAGCATAATCCTAATAGATTATTGGATGCATCATTGCCTAAGTTGGGCAAAGGACCAGTGCTTTTGTTGCTTTTCCGTGTACGTGAGATATTCTAAATTATGACATCATGCATTTTCCCAATTTATTAGGGCGCCGAACATGACACTGTAACTTTCAAATAGGTGAACTTTCACATATCACATGGTCAACGAAAGGAGTCTCTACGTATGAGTAAGGGCCAAAATATGGGTCATGGGACTTAAATACTTCTTCATCTCCATATATATATATATATATATATATATATATATATATATATATATAACCCTGTACTACCTAGACCAGTTGTCGTGGGTAGGGAGTTTGGATTTGGGCAGTGTAAAATAAACGAGTAATTTTACATGCCCAATTGCCCTGCTTGAAATGGGTCCTTACCATGGAAGGCCAAACGCAGACAGTGGACCCGTTGCGAGCTTTAAGGTGAGTCGGTCTTGGCAACCGGATGAGTTGGCTTGGCTTGGCCGCCTGGGCATGAACATTGGGATGGTGAGTCTGCCATGTGATGGTTCAAAGTTGGAACCAGTCCAGACCCAAAAGGTCAGTTGAAATCGCTGGCGCTCCGCCAGTCTGGCTCTACCTATATGGAATTCTTGATAACCTCAGCTCAACACCCGTCATGAGCCCATATAAGCGATTGCCATTAGGGCTGTAAGTTATGCGGGCTTTCCCGTCAGCCCGGCCTGTAAAATAGCGGGTTAAGCCATAAATTTTAGGTTGCCCGGACGGGCTTGAAATTTTCAGGCCCGTATAGAATAGGATCGCGTTCGATCCTCCCTAAAAATACACATAAGCCCATCCTGATCCGTCAGCCCGCTGCTCTAATAGTCCATAAACTATTAACCTAGGGCATGTCAAGCCGTAATAAATAAGCCCAATAGCCATAACTCACCCATAACACATAAGCCCATTAACCCATTAACTCATGACATAAACCTAATAGCTCATGACGTATTAACCCTCTCAAGATCCTCCCGATGAAAAAGCCTGAAAAGCACTATTTTATGAACGAGGCCCGCTTACTTTTAAGGCCTAGCCAGATTTGTGGTAGGTGGGTTAGGCCCGGGCCCATACCATCTCCAGCCTAATAAGGCCTGACCCGCCTTCACCCCTATTTCCCAATGCTTTACTAGTTGCTGTTCTTCGCGCCATGCCCAAGTTCTTTCTCACATCACGTGATTCATGTTCGCAATTCGTATCTTTACTAAGAAATTTTTTTTAATGTTTCACTGAGAATGAATCTAAGTGTAAACAAGGCATAGAACCCTTTTATCTACGATAGCGCACATACATGCTAGGAAATTAATATTAATATTAATAACACTAAAGTAAGCTAATATACATTATTTATCTCTAGTTCTCCTTGCACTCCTTACATTGGGCTTTCCCGTGTTACATCCGGTCGCTGCAAATGATCATTGTGCGGCAAAAGAAAGTTTAAGTGTCACGCACTCACGCTCGGCTCGTTTGCAACACTCGTAAGTTCACTGGATTCTTCTTCTTCACCGATAAAGGCACTGTCATTTGATTCACTTGAAAGCATGGCCACCTTTCGTTTTTGTTTTATCTGTTGCGCTTCTTTTCTTCACTTCGTCATGTCTCTTGCCTGTACATCCCACCTTTTCCGTCTCTACCTTACTACTGGGGTGATGCATCTAAGCAGGAACCTCCACCTTGATTGGACTGTTGCATAAGCCTGTCTGCCCATCCCACCTGCTTTGGCACTTAGAAGACCATATTCTAATAGAAGAGAGAAAAACCCAACTTGTTTTCCTCCAATACTCCAAACCATATCTGCCCTCTGATCTCTTAAATTATGGTTTCCGAACTCTGTCTCTCTCACTTCCCCCGCACTAGCATTTGCTCCTGTCACTGACATCTGCTTGCTTAATTAGGCCCATACATAGATTCCGGCTGCTTCCATTTCCAAGTTCGTCCCTCCTGTTCAACTCTGGCTCCAAAGGAGGGAGGAGACCAGTGCGGCCCACGTCAAACGCCTTCTCCACTCTCGCGCTTCTGCTCTCTCCCTCCTCCCACTCTTCCCTTTTCCCGCCATTAAAACCCCTTCTTCCCATTTTGCAGAGTACCCGATGCTTTCCACTTCTCCTCTCAAATCCCTCTCTTTCCCTTCTTCTTCTTCTTCTTTTGGGTCTTCCAACTCTTTGCCTCTATTCCACCATTGCAGCCTCGTGTCGCCCCATACTTCCGTTCTCGCCGCGGAGTTGGCGATTCTTTCACGGTGTTCTCTTCGCGGCTGTCAGCCCGCCGCCGCCATGGGTTCTGGTTCGACTTCGTCACCGCAATTGCAGAACGTTCAGGCGGCATTCGATGAAAACATGGATCGATTCATTCAAGTCGCAAACACTGTGGCGGATGCCGCGGGTGATGTGATTCGGAAATATTTTCGCAAGAGTTTCGAGATTCTAGACAAGGACGATTGCAGTCAGTTTTTCGTGAAGCTTAGACAAATTAATCTACAAAACTTTTGTCTTTGAAGGTATTCATAACTTTTTCTGGTCTGTTACCAGGTCCTGTTACTATCGCTGATCGAGCTGCGGAAGAATCGATGGTCTCCATCATACTGGAGAATTTTCCTTCTCATGCAGTGTTAGTTTTTATTTCTTTATTACTATTTTAGACTGTTTATTTACCTCATTGTAACTAGGCGCAGCTGCGGACTACTTTTGTTGGTTTTTCTACATAACATCTGAAATTTATTATTCTTTCTTTCTCGAAAAATTGATGGGAATGCATATTATAGTTATGGAGAAGAGAATGGTTGGAGGTGTGAAGAAGAAGCTTCTGATTATGTCTGGGTTTTAGATCCGATTGATGGGACAAAAAGTTTTATAACAGGTACTCTCACTTTTTTTCTAAAATTGCCTTTTTTTCTTCGTCATACTACCTCTGAAAGGTAATCAGTTAAAGGATTAAGTGGTTAACATTTTTTGAATGCAGGAAAGCCAGTATTTGGCACCCTTATTGCACTTTTATACGAGGGAATGCCGGTAGGTTTCGTTCTCATCTCATGTTTTCCGAGTCTTGTAAACACCTGAAGTTCAAATAATAAAAAAATTGAAGGTAATATTCGTGCAGACATTGATATTCCCTTGAAAAATAACATGATCAAATGGAAGTTGTTAACTCTTATGCGAGCTCATTTGGTTCATCATGTAGACGATACTGTATACCCCTCATGAAAAGATAATTTTGAGTACATTTGGAGAAGAAAAGGTAATATTTTCGCGTGTCCCATAAAAAATTTGGCCAACAATGATAAATTTGGAGAAGAAAGATATGTTGGAGGGGTTCAAACAGATAAGATAAGAGTTTTAGCTATGCAAGCACTTGTTCATTTTTGTCAGAAAATAATCATGTTTTAATTATTTTCTCAATATTTAACCACCTTGTTCTTTATATTTTGCTTCAAAATTGAATTGCTTATCTTAAAAAAAAAACTTATAATGTATATAGTGGCTGTTGTACTCATGGCCTGCTTGTGAGGGTAATTATTTTATAGTGATTGGTCATTTAGGATCTTTATTCTTTTCTGCTGAGAAAAGGAACCTTTGGATGTCCTCGTTATTTAGTTTTAATATGTCATCGTGATGTCTGCTTCCTTCACAAAGTTATCGACTAAAAGTGTTATGATATTTTTCCTATTTGTTTGGCTATTTATTTCTTCACACCACAACTTGATTTTCTAAAGACCTATACACATTATTTTACTAAGTGTTTGTAGATATTGAAGTTGCAGGTAGTTGCTTTTTTTGTTCATATCTTGGTATAAATATTAGTCATGGTTACCTCTCTTTCAGATTATGGGGATTATTGACCAGCCCATTTTAAAGGAAAGGTGGATTGGAGCTAATGGAAAGAAAACCACATATAATGGACAAGAAATTTCTACACGAGCATGTAGCAAACTGTCTCAAGCCTATTTGTATGTATTATTTAACATTGCCCTCACATATAATCAAATCGTGTTGTAAGAAAAGCAGTTTGTTTTGGTTGCATATTTCTCTGTTTGTGTCTACAATAATAATCAGCCACTCTTTTGGCTGAATCAAACTATCTTGTTCTTATGATTTCAGTCTCACCTGTCAGTGAGTGTAAACAGTAATGTTGTACGCTCTATTTAGTGAGCCATTGAATTATTAAGCAAAATTGTCCAATTTTTGTTGTATTCCACATTTTTTTGAAAAATCGAGTGTGGGAAGAAAAGGAACAATTGACTGAATAAGAATATGATCAGATCATAGGAATGTCTTTGTTCAAAGCTGTTGGAGCAGTGCTTTTGATCCACTACTTTCGAGTTTCAAATGCCTTTATCTTTATATTTCTTGGGCACAATACTGTTCAACGAATTGATGAGGTATCACTTGGAGTTTTAATCTTTTTGTTGCATGAATTAAGCTTATGAGTTGTAATTTTTTTATAATAAAAAGGGTAGAGCTTATTACTGTTAAAATTTAAATTAAGTGTCATGCCAGTCCTGTGATTAAATCCTTGCCAAAATGATTATGCTCTGAAGATATGAAACTAGTTATATTTACTGATCCAGGTATACAACAAGTCCACACCTGTTCAGTGGAGATGCGGAGGAAGCCTTTGCGCGAGTAAGAAGCAAGGTTAGCTCTAAGAACCACTTTTAAGGGCATTATAGTGACATACTGTAATTATTAACCTCTTTCATTGTGCTTGATATATGATCTCACATTGAACTATCGTGCAATACTACTTTCTTATAATACTGCTGTCGTTAATGTCATACCTGCATTGTCATATTATATTGTTGGATGTTTTTATCTGACATTATACCTAAAAACAACGCTGACCTGTTTTAATTATAAGCTCTTTTTTACTGCATCATATTTGGTGGCTGAGAGTAAGAGAGCCTCCTGTATGGTCCTTTACTTTCTAACCTAGTAAAAAAAAAGGTAAAACTTTTCTTTTGTTCAAAAGCTTTAATAATGCAAGCAACATTTAATGAGGGATCTATGCTCAAGTAAAGTTCAGTCGTTCATTAGAATATATGTCAAAAATAATCTGCTGATTGCTGACACAAAAGGTGTTTGGATGTGTATTTATCCTTTAAATGCTGAGCCATTTCTAGGTTTGCCAAGTAATATTGCCAAATTATAGTTGGCATTTTTTGCTGTCAAAAGTGTTTTTATTTTATTTTATGTCAAGCCTGATTCTTGTAGCATAAAAGAAATCGTTATACCTTCTAGTGAGGCCACGCTGAGGGGGGTAAAGTGAGTTGAGCTTAATGTTCAGGTAGAACCAAGCCCGGTCAAGCCAGCATTCTCAAGCTCGGCTCAGCTTGGCAAGAGATATACGAAGCCCGACCTTTTGCCTCATTGTCATAAAGTTTTCAGTTTAGATTTGCATTATCATATTTCAATATTATTTTATGTGTTTATGCAAAATGTTAAATATTTAAAGATAAATTAAAAATAGAGATGAGATGAGATGAGCTGAGTGCCATTGAGCAAGCTTGAGTCAGCTGAAACTTGATGCTGCTAGGTTCCTTAGCACCGCTAGCCACAACTTCACCATTCTTATCATCATCAATCTGTTTCTTAGTGTATTTGCTTTCAATACCTCTTCCTGGATCATCTCATGTTTGCATGTCCTATTAGCACTTAGATTTTGATTATAATGTCCTTATGTTGTATTTTCCCCCCTACTCTGATGCCAGGTAAAAGTACCTTTGTATGGTTGTGACTGCTACGCCTATGCTCTCTTGGCTTCTGGATATGTGGATCTTGTCATCGAGTCTGGCCTTAAGGTGAGGAATCCTTTTTAAGTTTACGTGGGTGTGATTAAAAAGTGCCCTTATTCAATAGAAAATACATACTAAATGCAAAGTTAACAAGGATATAAGAGCTAGCTAGGTATTTAACATTGTTCTAAAACATGCAAAGGAACTGGCCTGATTAGCTGCAGGTAATATGCCCATGTTTTTCTGTATTTTATGATGAACTTACAAAAACTAATGTTTGTTACAGCCGTATGACTTCCTTTCATTGGTACCGGTAATTGAAGGTGCTGGAGGATCAATAACTGATTGGAAGGGGCAAAAGCTACACTGGAAGGCATCTCCTGATTCACAAGCCACAAGTATATCCTCAACTTAGCCATTTAACCATCACTATTGGAAGACCAACTTCATAAACCTAACTCCGAAAGTTATATTGGCCTCCTAGTTGATTCTATGGCAGATCATTATGTACTTGTTTTTATTCTTAATTTAATTGAAGACGGTTTTGGTTTTGTTCTTCAGGTTTCAATACATTGGCTGCAGGAGATGCAGAAACGCATCGGCAGGCACTGGACTTGCTGCAATGGCAGTGATCCTTCTACGAACAATAGGAGGATGATCAAATCCTACCGACTAAAAAAAGAAAATTCTCTCCCTTGGTCTAGGTCTCTGCTTGTTACATGTACTATGATATTTATAAATAAAATTAGAAGTGCATGGTTTACTTGCCAGGCCGTGCCTTCGTGCGGCCAATATGATGAAAATCAGAGTTGAAACAATACCACTGTTACAGAGGTTTGTCCTGCCCAAATTTGACTATCTACCAGCTTTTCCAGTGAACCTGAAAATTAAACCCCACAGCCTATGCCCAGGCTTGAATTCCAGTACTTCGTGGGAGGATTCTAGAAGGAAGTATATCCAACTGATAGGTCTTTGAGGAGCAGACTTATGGTGAATGCTGTCGTGTTTTTTTTTTTGGCCAAAAATAGTGTTTGCTGTCTTAATATAATAATAAAAACGGGGCAATATCCGATAAAACGAAAAATATAACATGTTCGCTCCACCCCCACCCTAAAGTGTAATATCTTCTAAGTTATTAAAATCAAAGTATTCCCTGTATTCATAATCTCAATTACGTGCAACCGATCTAAAACTTGTACAAGTGTATACATAATCGAAGGTAGCACTGATCCTTAGGTTGAAGCCAGTCGTTTTGTGTGGCACTGATCAACGAATCGGTCGTCCGAAGGTCAATCCCTTCGCAATTGCAACATCCAGAATGTCCTTTACCCCAACATCCTGCTCTGCACTCTTCTTGGACACAAGACGAACGGTCTCCAGGAAACTCAAAGGGGATGTAGGCCGATTATCTTTCGTCTTACAGTGATCCCGACTGCCACCAGCAGCTGCAGGAGGAACATCCGCAGTTTCCTCCTCACTTTCGTCCCCAATTCTCAGCCTTTTGAACCTTCGAGCTCGCGGCTTCATTACTCCACGGGACGGTCGAAGGCTGGCTGGCCCCCGCCTTCTTGTTTTTGTCAGGCCTCCTTGGGCACCTTCCTCGTCACCAGCATCAGCGTCGTGTTTGCTGGATCCTTCCACCTCAATTTTCTTGGTCATTTCTCCCTGCTCTGCGTCTGGTGGAAACTCCTCCTTGTTGTGCATTATAACCGGAAATTGAGGTTTCATCCCGCTCGTATTTGAAAGCCAGGTCCCTCTCACGTTCTCGCTTAAAAATCTGAGGTTTTGAGCAGCAGGTCTGGGAAGAACATGGTCGTCCGACGCGCGCTTACAGGGAGAACCCTGCTTGGCTAATTTTTCGTCGCTCGTTTGAGGGTCACTGCGGCCTCTGCATCCGTTAACTTCTGGGTCATCCCTTGTCCTCCATGTCGGAGGAGGATCGTCAACAAAACTTGAGGGTAGTCTTCTCCGCTTGTCAGCCTCCGGGCAGGTCCCTGGGGAGGACAGAACCATCTGGGCCCTTCCCGAGAGGGCTGTAGGTCGATCCTCGGCAGCGCTGGCTTATGCTTCTTGAAGAGAGCAGGGATCGACAAAGTGGGAGACAGGTCGGGCCGGCGCAGAGGCAGGTTCCAGGAGCGGGAAGCGGATGACGATTCCGGTGGAAGACCGAGGGATCTGACTCCGACTCACAAACGTAACTTCCACTTCGTTGGACGAAGAGTAGACTGTAGTGGCGGAAGTGATGTGACGGGCGGGCGGAGGGGAGGATTCGCTGGGGAGGGAGAGACGATGGAGAAGAAGTTGCTGAGAGCGCGGAATCACAGTCCGTCGGAGTCCCTCGTCCCAGGGATTCATGCTAACCGACCTTCCCGCAGAGGACATACGCCATTGATATTAATATCCACCTCACTAAGTTACCCGATATTGTCTATCAACCCCCGGATACGAAAATGATATTTCTATTTTTTTTTTTTGCACCAAAAGCCTATGACTATACGTTAAAAAGT
Source organism: Saururus chinensis (assembly GCA_035235625.1). Taxonomy (NCBI): domain Eukaryota; kingdom Viridiplantae; phylum Streptophyta; class Magnoliopsida; order Piperales; family Saururaceae; genus Saururus; species Saururus chinensis. The sequence goes on along the minus strand of CP141143.1, from coordinate 10,239,845 downwards.
GAATTTCCCCGTTATCAAGTCTAACTTACCTTCTCTATTCAATCATGGGGTAAAGTAGATTTTTAGTTAAAATAAATAAAATAAAAATATTAGTTCCTAAATAAATAAAAACCTAAGTAGAATGTGTCATGCTAATGTTTGTAATTTGAATTAGGAAAAACTAGGCATAATGCATAATATGTGTAAATATAAATTAGATAATATAAAATTAATTAATACATATCAAACAAGTATCTCCTTTACTTGCAATACATTTTTTTAAGATTATAATTATTATAAATTATATTTTTTTATATTTACCTAAATACATTTATAATAAACAATTACGAGTTTAAATCTTTTAGGTCAAATATTATGTTATAGTTGGGTGAAAACAATAGTCTTTAAGGATTTTTTTTGTCATAGATTATATTATTCGTATTTAAGACTAATTTGACAGTAAATCTAATTTAATCAAGCTCTACGAGTGTTTTTCAATGGCGTAAAAAAATATGATTTTGAACATGTGTAATATTTATAAAAGTAAAATAAAAATTTATCAAAAATGTATTATATAAATATGGCACACAAAGAAGTTCAAGAAAATATAATCATATGAGATCTCATTTTTATAGAGATTGTTAAGAACTTTTTTATAATATAAAAAATATGTGAATCTAAGTTCGAAAATACAAGCTTTAATATTACAAAGTTAAAATTAACATAACCTAAAAAATTAGGATGATGTCATTAACACTTAGTATTATGTCAACAAGACAATTAAAAGAATCTAAGTATTTCATGAAAATATCCTCAAATCATATCAATTTAAACTTATATTGAAAAATATAAAGATATAAAATAATAATTAAGAGCTAAAGTACACATGTGAAATAGTTAAAAAATAAAAATTCTATACTCACCTAGTATACTTTATATAATTGTATAATATTTATACATGAGAACTTAATTACTTGGCCATTAATTCTCTATACATAGAAGTAATCTCCGGTCTAGATAGGTTGTGAGGCCCTTACCACTGGAAATGACGCATCACCAATCACTAAGAGCTAGCTGAGAAAATAAGTAAAAATGTGGTCTATGTTTTATGCATTTTCTCAACTGACTCCTAGGGCTATGTTTAAAACCCAAACCCGATATGATATGGATGAAACCAACCTAAAATTGACTAAGGTCGGGTCATATCTTAGGTTGGATTGAGTCAAGAAAAATCCAAATAAATCTCAAGTTGGGTTTAGCATGTGGAAAACTCAAAAACTGGCTTAACTCGACTTAAGCTCACATTTTAAATAACTTGTAAAATTATATTTAATCTAAGTTATATAATTCTTTATAATAAAACCCACTCAATATAATGTTAATTTAGTTTAAATTATTAAAATCAACCTAACCCAAGATAGAACCTTTTTTTTTATGATTCTCTAGGTTTTTTATTCCTATATCAGGTCAAGTTAGGTCAAAAAAATTCAATTATTATCTCAAGTTAGCTCCAAGAAACTCGATTCGTATTTCAAGTTGGGTCAAATTTTGTACCTAATCCGACCCGAGATGTAACCCTATTGGCTCCGTGTGATTAACAATTCACACCAAATTTAGTACGAGAGCTTCGTAGCGGATCTAAATCAATTTATTTTAAAATTGCCTCTACCCAAAAAAATTCACCTCAAGGCCTTTTCTATTTTATTTTATTCTAAAGAAGTTGAATTTCTTTTACAAGAAAATATTTAATAAATTACTGAGAAAAGATTAAAAAAACTGATACACAACAAAAATGGCCACTTTATATTAGAATCTTATTTTTTGTTATTTGTAATTATTAAACACACAAAACGATAGAATTAGAACTCCTTACAAACATTCAAGATCCAAAAAATCAAATAATATTCACATACATATAGTAAAAACTACAAAGATCGCATCAATGGCACGACATGGCACCTACTGTGGATGACCTCAAACTCCAACCCATTGGTAACACAACGAAAACTAGAAAAGCTCGATTGCAATGGTGTTGTATAGGACCTCAAACTCCAACCCCAATGCCAATCGTCGATAGATAGTCGCGTGGTTCCACAACCGCCCACAGATATATCGAGCTCCCAGGAATATCAAGGTGGGCAAACGGCAATAGAAACATGATCATGAACATCCGCTAGGGTAAAAGTTTCGGACCACTGCGAGACGAGGATGTGAATGCTCTCTCAGAAAGGCCGTAGCCTGTCCTTCGAGCAAAGCCGTGACAAATTGCCACAGTAAAGAACACCATATTATGACTACTGACATGACGAGATATCTAAATCTTTATGTTGAATATGCACAAGCAGCACTTTACGGAAAAGGATTATGCATGGTTTCGGCGATACTCAATAGGCCAGACCTGTAAGTTGGATGGATGAGATTCACTCCGAGTTCCTTCTTCATACGGGTGTTCGAAACTCGCTTCTCCTCACGCAGACTACCCATACTGTCGCTATTGTGGGTGTTATCATAGACTGCTGCGGAAGTAGATGGAGACCAGATTCCGGATTTTGTCCTGCCAGGCGATTTATTGTGTATCAACTCTCTTGCAAACGCAAATACCTCTGCCCTTGGAGTAGGTTCGTCATCCACTATGTTATATATTCCTCTAGAACAACAAATGATCAAATTATTTTAGCACAAGTGTTCAACTCACAGAGATGAAAACCAGATAAGATTTAATTAATCAGTATTTATATTTATCGTCATGTAATAGCACGAAACAGGCTTTATGAGATGGAATTATGCTAAACCATAATTAAGATGAGGTGTCGAAAATCTTAATTAATCTTTGCAAAAGCGTTCAATGACGAGATGCCACTGAAAGGCAGACACATGCATCTCAATCATTTAGTTCAGTTTACACCGAATTTATGCAAAAGACATAATTTTTTCTTCTAGGATCTTCTGCAGTGGTCAACTCTCTTCAACTGAAATTTAGGAGACTATCAAATTCAATAAAAAATTTCTGATCTTTATTATAATTAGTTCACCCCAACCAAGTTAACTACAAAACACTAAAGACCAAAACAGAGAGGGGTTGGAATTAAGCATACCCAGAAAACAATGGCTTGTTCATACTGGCTTTCAAAGCTTGATATATGTCAGCAACATGAACTCGTGAAGTGTAACTCCTAGATTCTCTCTTTTTCTGATGTTGAGATAGTGATTCCCGTTTCATTATCGTTTCTAAAGCACTGAAACAGAAACTAACTGAATTGGTGATCAAAAAGTAAAACCACAACAGGTACGTGCCTAAAATGAAAGGAAATTACCTTAACCATATGTCAATAAAAAAAATAGTAATTATGATTGCTAAAATCAGATTGACGGCGAAAAGAAAGAGAAACAAAGACTTAGCACATAGATTTGTAAATATCTCTTATTCTTAACGCCTTATGAAAAGTAATTTCCAAGCCCCGTAATTATTTCGGGCTTTAAAACCTCAGATACTGAAATTAATAGTACAATCCAAATTAACATATCAAGAAAAATAAAGATGATTAGTTAAATACTTTTCTGTTACCCAGTGTGATGCAATAATAATAAGATAATTGTCCTGGAGCATTTTGAAACAGTGCATTAATAGAATAATTATTCTAAAATTATTATTTTTCCTTTTCACTTAAATCACTTAACACAGCTTAAACCTCAACCATTCTAATTTGTGAGGAAAACTGAAAGTGAAAGATGATCATTTAATTCCTCAAACTAAGATCATCCGGAAATATCTATTGTCACCAACAACAAAATTAAGCAGAGAGAAACTCAATAGCAGCAGGCATATTTACTTTCCCCATAACTACCCCTCCCCCCCCAAAAAAAGAAAAAGAAAAGAAAAAAGCAATTTCACAAGATTTGTATGAGGTATTTATCTCAACCACTCACCATCAACCTGCCATCTATTTAAAAAGTAATCTTATGTCGACAGATTAGGTTATGAACTCATTTATTGTCACACATTAAAAAAAGCAAACAAATATATTACATTTATAATATATTTTTCAAGCAATTAATGAAAAAACAGGCACTTTTCTGAATACTTCAACTTAATCAAGCAAGTCAAGAATATGGAATTAGGAGAATCTAATCTCTAGGAAAAAAAAATGGTAACTAACAATCCTCATGCAACTATTCATGAAACAGACACTGATAATCTATTTATGCATGCGTATGTTACAAACCTTCTCCCTGGACCATATATACCTCCTAAACGGAAAACAAATGCAGGAATCCCAAAATGATGTCCAAGATTCAACCATCCTTTCTCCGCAATCAGCCTTGACTTTGACCTCTCACTTGTATTAGCAGCAGGAGAACTGCATGTGACCAGGAATACACAACCAATTTTTAGCAGTAGCATTTCTGATTATAACAATAATAATCATTGTTTCCTGCTTTGAGTAAAATTGCTTACTCCTCAGTAACCCATGCACCACAGGCATCTCCATATACACCTGCAGCTTAAAAAAACAAGTTTAATAAACATGGCCAAAAATTCATGACTTGCACAAGTTAAATGCAATCATAAAAAATAAATATGACATCAGAATGTTTACTAAAAAATTCTGTCTAACAATTGGTTGAATGCATCTTAATAAATAATGAAACAGTGCAACATAACAAATTTTGTATGTCGCATGCATGCAAGTAATCCTGTGTGACATTATGATTCTTAGCAGGCCATGGCCCACTAATAGTGCATCTCTGCCACTACTTTCTGCAGAACTAATTATAGGAAATTACATAGCGTGCTACTTCAAGTGAATATTTTCCTAAGCTATTCAACGTGCATCTGATTGAATAGATTATGTATCTCCATGCATACATGCAGTAATCATCTTAAAATCTGGAAAGAAAAAATTAAAATACACGCACAAAATTTTTTTGTCTGCAATTAACCAATAAAACTATATATCCATTCCCTAACAGGTCTCCAAAATGGTTGGGAAGCTCAAGGAATAAACTATGAACTCTTTAACATATGTGTCTTCTAAATCAGTGCGTCTATAGCATTCTCACGTTGAGTTAAACATGAAGGAACCCTCATAGAACCAGGTAACCCCGGTAAGGTGCAAAACGTAAATGTCAACTTGCGACCAGTACACTAAACATCTCTGTTACATCCTTTAGCATGTTTATGTATAAAAGATAAAAAGTAACAACCGCTCAACTGGAGTCTTGTTGTAAAGTACCAGAAAGCAAAAAAAGGACACCAGAGCAAACAATTTGGGTTTCACAGCCTTTTGAGGAATCTTCTATATAGAAGGTTAACCAAAAACTTAAAAGCGCTGAGGTAGAAAATCAATATGCATTTGAAAAGCCAGCAAGACACATGTCAAAATATTAAATCAAGAAACATCATTTTTTCATTTGATGGAAGTCTAATATCCCTTACCCGAGCTTGGATAGCTTAAATTTTGGCTAATATATCTATATCGAGACTAACATGCAAACAAAATGAGAAACATATATAGCAAAGAAGAGAAAGACTGTGACACAAGTTGTCTCATACAACATTGTGCTTTATTAAAGGATCATTCCTGGTTTCCTAGAGCATAAAACCATATTACTTGACTTCCTTAAAGACAATTAAAAACCATGATCTTTGAGTGTGCCTCTGCAGTCACTACATAATTTTAAATGTGGTTATGCTAGTACTTACTTGTTGATGACAAGTAACACAGCCACTTCAGATTCTTGTTGCTTAGTTTACTTCGTAAAAATTCTTGGTGTAAGCTAAGTACCTGCACTAAGAATGAAAGAAAAGGAGTTGCGCAAGAACGAGAGATAAAGGCAGAGTACAGTAAAAATACTAGATAATGTCATTATCAACCAACTTACGGGATCACCAAATCCTGCAACTGGAGGGATTGAAACGAGAAGATGAGTAGCATCTTCTAGGCTAGTAAGACTTTCCACACTGGAAAAGGTAAAAACATAACCCACATGATATGGGATCAATGGAGTCAAGAACGAAAAAGCACTTAATCCTTGGATAAAAGCATCCGGGCAGGAAGCAAATGTAAACTATTTAACAGGATTCGATTTTTTTAGAGGACTGGATCATTTAGCTGAGATACATCCACACCTTGCGTACAAAATCAACAGATTACATAATCAATTGCATCGTACCAATCTTACCATGTAATCAGTAAACAATATTCAACATTTTCTCAGCATGAAGCAAATCCAAGGCACAAACAACTCCAGCTAACAACACAGTGGAAAAGACATATTGATCAAACACAGATAAGAACTAAACAGATTTGGTCATAAAATCAAACTTCTAAACATAACTAATGTTGTCTACACGTGCTAAACTGTCCATCCTGGATATATAAAAAAACTCTCAATCTACAAAATTTAACATGAAAAACCTTGCCAACTTACTCTCGATCGTTTGCACTAAAAACGAAAGCTTCAATACCCATTTCGTCAAGCATCTTCTTCTTATCTACGCTCGTGCAAGTCCCTGAGACAACCCTATAATAAACATATCTCTAAGGTTCTTAGCATTCGTGCACAGAGATATACAAAGATTCATACCGCTGATAAAGAGAATGAGAAATGCAGAGAAGTAAGTCACTACCACCCCTCGCTCTTCAATTGATGGGCGACGAATTTGCCCACAAATCCGATTCCAAAAACGAACATTCGGTTCGAAGTTACTCTTCCAGAAGTGCTGCAGTAGCATGTGGAAGGACAATATCGAACAGTCCTTACCGATTTCCATGGCTTTAAGGCCAGAGAAGAACAAGCCCCAGAAATCCTACACACATCCATGGACTCGAAACGCCGTCTGATAAGAAGGGCTATTGTTTGATTTACTAGTACCAGGCAAACAATTAGACTGCGCTCCGGCCTCCGTGCGCTACTCGCGCGGTCGGATGCATGTCAGCGGGTTTGAATAAGCTGCCTGCCTTGCATCAGATTCCGATCCGATGGTTTTACACATTTGCAATGATGTTACAGTACTCCCTTAGTCCCTTTGTCCCATATTAATAATTATATTTATATTAAAAAAATTTATTAAATAAAAAAAATTTATAATTTTTTTAAATATTTAATTATTTAAATTAAATCAAATAAAGTTATTAATATGAAATAAATTTTTTTTATTAAAAAGAGCTAAAGAGGGAATAGTATGGAAAATGGTGTGCTTTGGCTCATATAGATGCGTGAAAGTCGGAGCTTATACCAATTTTTTCTAATTTAAATAAATAAAAGACGAATAATTCAAATTTCAAACCCACATGCCCCATAATAATTAATTAAGGGCTCTGTGAAGTGACCCCTGGGCACGTTAAATCTCGGATGCCAGCCGGGCTCTAAGCCTGGCGAGTACTAAGGTGACCAATATGTGCCGTGGGCCTACAAAATGTACATCACTAGCACGTGCTGGATCACATGTTGTATATCCACGTGCTAAGGTGTCAAATTGCCTTGGCCGATGAAGAATTATGACCGTATAAGAGTGCAGGGTTGTTCGTTGTTGAAATTGTACGTATTAATTAGCTGATAAGATGTTCCTCATTATTTGATGGGCTGCGTTATGCCTATCATAGCCGTTGTTTAAAATTGGGTTTCTTAAATCAACGATTTTGGAATTATGAAGTAGCTTTCCATGTGTAAAACTCGTCATGAGTGTTGCATGTTCTGACTTGAATAAAAAGCTCAGACCCACAAGCTGTTCAGCCTGTTCTTCCCATAGTTTTGGACGTAATCAGCGAGTGCCTATCCTGTGTTTGGATTTTCTTATAAGTGTTTCTTTTTAGTTATGAGTGCCAACATCAAATTCAAGTAATTGAATGAAGAATCTTGTCCAAAGCTAAAAAAACAAAAAAAATGAAGAAACTGCAAACTTGATGCAAAGGAGCCCGAACCAAATTTTAATTTTGATTCATCAAATGAAGCAGGCAGCAGTCGGTAATGGCTTCTTAAGGAAGACTGAGACTGAAAGTGGGAGTCCTACTGGCGGCCGTCATCAGAACAGTTGTGACAAGCAACGGCCGTCGCTTAACCTACCCCAACTACATCTGCTTTTTTATTAATTTCGTGCTGTAGCAACTGAAGCAAGCAATATGCCCGACTTTCCTATGCATCTTCTGCTGGTGATCAAGTTCCAACCACGGATTGAGTTTGGACTTTGTTCTTGCTCTTGCTTCTCCGTTTGATCTCCATGGGATTTGAATTCAAACACAAGCTTGTCCCTGCAATCAGTTCTTTTTCCACCTCCAGGGCCATATTTGTGTAGTTCTTAAGTGTTTTTGGATTTCCCTCACAGCTTGCTGCTTCCTCCGCCTGGAGAGCTTCAAGAATTTCATACCTAACAGATGGAGGATTACATTGTCAAATGGGTCGCGGCAGGTATTGTTTGCTGGTCGGCACTTTTTATACTACTGAGAAACCTCTTCCCCAAACGATCATTCGGGTTTTGCAACCGTTTGGTGTCTATCGTTCACGCCACTCTTGCTGTTACTTTGGCATCTCTTTCTGTTCAAGATTGGAGCTGCCCTGTTTGCCCTTTAGCTTCCAAATCATCTCCTTGGCAGGTATTGCCCCTACTCAGCTGATCCATGCAATATTTATCTTGGGCTATGTTTTGCTTTTTCTTAGAAAACTGGTCTTATATCTCTGTTTATTGGATCAATTCAAAGATTTTAAGAACAGTATTTTGTTCTGGGATGTGGATCTGAACAACCAATATAGCTTTTTCTGTTGCTTCATACTCCCAACTCTCGGTGACCCCCATTTTTCACAATCTCATGACACTATTTTTACAATATTATAGATGCAAACACTGGCTGTGACTGAGGCTTATTTGATATACGACTTCTTATGCTGCCTATTCGACAAACAATTTAGCACAGACAATGCAGTTCATCATATAGTCAGCGTAGTTGGTATCGGAGCAGGTCTTGCCTATGAACTTGTGAGTGCACCTTTGCTAGTAGTCAATTTTTAGTTCTTGTTCTTCAATAGTATGATTGAAGGCTGCTATTTTCCCCAGCTTATTATTCCCTAAAAAAAGTATTTTTTATTGCTCAGCCCCCTTGTCCCCCAATATTTTGCTACATGCCACCTCAACACACCATGCCTTCCCTTCCTCTTCTCCAATGGCGGCACTAACTTCATTTTTTTAGTTAGCAATGTGTCATTTGCTATTTGACCTCTCCCTTCATCCTCTTCTCTATGCTAATAGAGACAAGGAGCAAGGTGGGCGATGGAGGTCGGCGGAGGGGTGTTCATGGACGTTTGTTGTTCGTATGTCCATCAGTGTCCATGTCTGTTTTTTTATAAAGTGGACAATTTTTTTAGTTTGAGGCTGACACGAATATAGACACAGACTAAATTTTTTATCTGCACTAATAAGGGGCTACAGATGTAGATACACTCTTATCCGTGTTCGAGGACGCCTGCATCTGCCACTCTTACATGCTACATAGGCACTTGATTACTTAAAACATGAATCCAATATTTATGTAACATGTTAGAATAATTTTAACATGTTACATAGGTATTGGATAACTTAAAAATATGAATCTAGAACTTATATAACATGTAACGAAAATCTTAACATGCTAGATAGGTATTAGATAGCTTGAAAACATGGATCTAATACCTATGTAGTATGTTGAGATAATTTCAACATACTACAAAAGTATTAAAAATTTTAAATTGGGATAAAAATTTAGGTGTTGAAATATTTATCTAGGTTCGCCTGTGTCTATAACGAATGAACTTGGATAAAATATGATACAGACTAGGGTAGATACAGATGGACATAGACAAGAGATCTTCAAATAAAGGACGAATACAAGCAACCTCTGTCCGTGAACACCCCTAGGTTGGAGGACCCCTCCCCTCCATTGTTGCACAAGACAAGAGAAAGAGAGAAATAGAAGAGAGGAAAGGGAAGAGCAGCTGCTGCCACCAACATCCCCTTCCCTAAGGCCGCTCCTAGAGCTGCATACACGAAGGAAAGAGGGGAACTAGTGGCTAGCCGTCAGTAAGGGTGTAAATGGATGGACGTGGACAAGAAATGTCTGCGGCTGTCTGTTTTTATGCAGACCATGTGCTTGTCCGTCGGCATTTGTCCATGATGGACATGGACGAAAACAGACGGACACATATGAAATGAAGGTGAAAGTTTAACATATACTACTTTGTTCTCAAATTAAGGGTGGTTGGTAAAAAAATAATTAAAAAATAAGTTATAATAATAGTAAGATAGTCTAATCTAAAAATAAATAAATAAAAATATTATAGAACACATATGACAGTATAATATGCATTTTTTATAATCTTTTTATGAAGATTAACTATGTGACATAGGTTAGTAATTTAGTATAAAGTAGTAGTAATAATAATAATAAAAATAAAATATATAGTTGGCATACACAGATGGCTGAGGACACAACCAACCCTTGTCTATGTCTGTCCGTATTAGGGACAGACAAAAAATAATATTATCTATTTTAGTGCGGGTGGACAAAGACATAGACAGACACCGGACAAACGGACATTGTTTACACCCCTAGCCGTCAACCCTTCACTAGCCTCCCTTAGGCCTGTTGGCGGCAGGTGGCCCACATGCCAGACCCACTAGCCCACATGTCAGATCTTCCTTATTTTAAAATAGGAATAGTTCTTACTAAGACGTAGCGGTCATTCATATTTATCAATAGGCCCATAGAAAAATTATATTATACATAATATTATTATTTTACTATTATCCGCTTGTAACAATAGTAAAATATAAATAACCAATGGGTTTTAGTGAGAGATTGAGTCATATAACTTCTCATTTATTATAGCTTAGGCCTACAAATATCGGTGCACAAACTCCTTATATATATATATATATATATATATATATATATATATATATATATATATATATATTACTTTATGATCAGTATGAGGTCCTGGGAGGTCCCTGGGCTAACTTACTAGTCACAATTGGCTTCACAAGAGAATTTATCGCAAACGGATAATAGTAAAATTATATTATTGTGCATAATATAATTTTATTATAGACCATTTAATAAATTAATTAAGCTATTTTCCCTTATTGGGAAGAACCTTTTTAAAATATTATTAGGGTGGGGAAGTGTATGTATTAGTAATATTTCAAATTTTATTGGGGTATAGAAAAAGTAAGAGGGCTGAGTATATCTTTTAGGAGGGAGATATATGCGTTCAGTGGCTTCAGCCTGATTAGGTACTTATAGTTTAAGAAGACCCGTTAGATATCGGTATACCAAAGCAATTAAGAGGTCCCAACATTTTAACTCGGGTCATCTTGTTTCAGTGTGGATCAGAGATGGTTGCGACTGTTTGGATCACTGAAATTTCTAGTCCCTTTCTGCACATGAGGGAACTTCTCAAGGAGCTTAATTACAGGGATACCGATCTTAATTTTGCAGCTGATGTGAGTTGTTGATCTTGCGCTTTGTATTGATTGACAGTTTAAACTGAATCAGCTTTATGCATTAGAATGTCTTCTGCTTATTTTCTCGACTTATTCCTCTGTTGCACAGATTGCATTTGCAGTTACATTTTCGGTGGCAAGGATGATTGGTGGTCCTTACCTTTTATATCAGACTTGGAAGGCAAACAACCCATTCCTCATAAAGGTGAACTTGTCCAGCTATTGCTATTAATTACCATGATATAATGGCTCTCACTTTCCATTTGATTTTAATTTCCCCTTTCTAGAACACGTTTTCATGCGCTCGCGTTCCGCAGTCTCCTTTAACCCAAACCTTAATCTACGTGTATTTCTTTCCAGCTTAATCACTGAAACAGAAACAGTTCAACAAAGTAAAGGCACCTATCTCGTGTCAAACAAGTTGAAACAACCTTGACTAATCAGGGTAGTTTTTTCTCCAGCAAAATAACATGTTCTTGTGAAGAATAGGATATTTGTATGCAACTTCTATAAATCAAAGAGTCAGTGGCTATAATACTTGCAGGTTATTCTGAGTTCAATAACTCATAGCAGGAAAGGAAAAAGAAAAGAATGATCTGTGCAGGCCATCACCAGTACCACTATAGTAGTAACCCCATTGAACTAAAAGAAAATAAATTACACTAGTTTCTTTTGTCTGATGCTGTGGTTTTACTATAACCTTTTTACAGGCAACAGCATTGGGATTGCAATTTGTGAGTGCTTTTTGGTTTTACAAGATAGTAGGGATGGTGAAATACAAATTAGCCAAGAGGAAGGCACCCAGCAAAGTGGCATAGGCCTCTCACCAAATCGATGAACTTTTTTTCATTTAAGTTTTTGTTACCATTGTTCAAATTGTGAGGAAAAAAATGCAAAGAAAATCACATAATGCGACACACTGCAAGTTGATTGTCACGAAGAAGTTGATTATAATTTTTCAGAGATTGCTTAGGTGTTCAGAAAAAAGCCGCTTTGTTCAAAATTGAGTGAAATGAAAAGGGTTTCTGATTGATTCAGTCAAGAGACAAGACTCATAAATGTAGGCAAGGACCACGATGACAAAAATTTGCAAATATATATATAGGCTTTCTTGGAAAGCTCCTGCTTTCTCACAGCTTTATCTTTGCTGTTGGAGACACTATAGGAAAATACCACTAGCATTTTGTAACTGCAAATTGTACCGTGAGACTACAGCCCTAAAGACAAATCATCGACCTGTAATCAATTAAAGTTTCAAATAGAAAGAGAAGCTTCTACTTACCATATCAAGCCAGTGGTTATAGGTCCGCGTTATGGTTCTTTTTCTCCACTCTTTCAAAGTCAAACATACATATCCCCAAACACCCAACAACAAGCATCTGGATCAAAATTTTGCCAAACAGAATTTGCAGAATTTAGGTAGTTATGAATCCCATGAAACATAGACAGATACTTATAATTCCAAAATGGAATAGTCCCGTCAATAGATATGGTAGTTTCATCATCTGCCTCTTAAGTAATATCCTTCAAGATGAGTAAGAATCCAACTTGCGAACAATTCCTCAAATTTAAATTTTTTTTTTTTTACAAATTCCATTGTAAAATATAATTTCTCAATTTCCTCAAAAACATCCACGCATTGTTCTTTAAATTAAAGAGTCCACATAAGCAAACACAAACATACATAAGAAGACCAACATTTTTTTTTGTTAAGTTAACGTTACAAGAAATAGGAAAATAAGTGTCAAAGCTCCAAGGGGCAAGGTGCAATCCAACATGGCGGAGAGTACGAGGAGCGAGATACATCTTTATAGTGGGGCTCGATCTCGCCGCTCTCTAAGTTGAATATGCCTTGGTCATCACCTGCTAGCTCTGAGTATAGCTCCAGCTGATCATCATCAAAATAAATGCAATTTTCCTTACATCGATTTTGTTTGGTTGAAACAGAAATTGCCGAATTGAATCCCAAGAACAATGCAAAATCATCCAAGTGGTTAAGAGCGACCCAGTGGTGACCCTCCTCTAAGAGGAGAAGCTTGAAAACCATAAACCCCCGGGTTTTGTAAGTTACATTATCTCCTTCATAAAAATGCTCCACGTCCTTGATTACTGCCAACATGTCTCCGGATGATTCAACCAAATATTTTGAATAAAAATCCCAGTATCTTCCACTAGGTGGCTCAGGAAGGCGTGAGAAAAATGTGGCTCGAGGATTGGATCCAATATCACAAATGGCAATTTCACCCCGACGAGTAATAGCATAAAAGTTTCCCTTGAAATATAAGATATTTTCAAATGCCCAAATGGGGCACGCCACACTGGTCCATGCCTTGTCACCTGGTCTAGCAAAGGCCAATTTGGAAATACCTTCATAAATGGCCATAGCAATACAATCAGCATCTGTGGGACTGGAGGACAAGACAACCTTCTGTACGAAGACATTACGACACCATTCAGGATCGTCCCACTCCCGATGAGGAAAATTGTCCATGGAGGGCAGGCTAATTTGGACTCTTGACAACGGATTCAAGAGCTGAATCTGCATATCCAGCCCCATTGTCACCAACCATCCTTGATTTGAGCCAGGGCAACGCCTTCCACGAGCCTCAGGGAGATACAGCTCATGCACCTCTTCGGTTAGTACACTGAAGAAACCTCGAGTGTCAGAATCCTTATCTTCGGCAAGCATTAACCATGGAACGTGACGTTCATGAAAATTGAAAGGTAGCAAACAATTCTCTTGCACAAAAGCAGATCCCCATAGCCTACAAACTGCACCACATCGAACAAAATCGGCCGCGTTCCTCACTCGTTTTGCAATAAGGACAACAAGGTCCTCCGGTAGGGAACTGCCCCACCCAAGCATTTTCAAAATCCCTGTGAATAGAAAATAAAATAAAATTTTTTGTTCAGTATTTACAAATAAAAACTAATCCATCATTTTCAAAAGAAGGAAAAAAAATTTGAGAAAACCTACCTCCTATGTAATCACCACAAACCCACTTACAGCGTCTCCCGATCTGGATTCCCTCTCCGATGTTGCGGCCTCTTCTTAGATCGCTAAAACTGACAACGTCTCCCGATCTGGATTCGGTCTACCCTTTATATAAAATTCGTTTTCTGAAACATCGACTCCCTCAAGGATTAAATTTTGTTTTATGAGATATCGACTTCCTCTAGGATTAACCTTTCCATGGAGGACAAACTTTCCCAATTTGAAAGAATGCCAAAACAAATTTTCGTTCGAGAAGGCTTAAGATGGTAACATAGGTGATGCTCATTTTTCGAGTTATGGTGAGATTAGGAAAGTAACCCGCTCCCTGGTTTGGTCACGCACAGCAATTTTCCTCTCGCTTATAATTTCTTTTGTTCTAAGTTTACCCATATATGAAAATTATTTAAATAATATTAAAAAAATATTTATTAAAATTAAGCACTTTTGGGAAACATTTATGGTGTTGTTTTTGTCCCGGTAGGAGTCATCCAAGCACTACGCTATGTCACTTAAAAAAAAAAATCTTTAAGTTTGATTCCATCCTTCTAGTGAAAGAAATCTCGGCAGTTGTCTCAGCATTTATCCCTACCTCCCAAGTAAGGTTGGATTTTATCCTTTATAAAAATGAAATTAAGTTTATGATGATTTTATCTTTGTAAAAGATAAAATTTACTTAAAAATAATTTTATCCTTCGCAAGGATGAAATTATTGTTAACAATGATTGAAAATAACACCTATCCTTATAAGGATTTCATACTTTATAAGTTTATGATAATTTCATCCTTTGTAAAGATGAGGACTTCATAGCTTCATTTGTGGCGTGAGATCCTCCTGGATTTGGTTGGTGACAAAAGGAAGCATGAGGATTTAGGGGGTAGTGGCACAAACACCTTCGTACTGAATGTCTGCCGCCCAATGGAGTTGTAAACGAGTAGAAGAAACATGGTGGTGGCAACAACCACTGTCACGCCCCGGTGATGCCCGACCCGAGCTGAACCCGGTCCAGGGGCCGGTCAAGCACGTGGGGGCGACAAAGTGAAGATTGAGAAATGATTCTAGCGGAAGACTTAACCCTAACTACGGGCGATTAACAAAAACACGAAGTACACACAATCCTTTGAGCAAGAGTAAATAAAAGGGAAGGAAAAGATGTTGCTTATCACAAAGTAAACAACAATCTCAAACCCACAAGCTTAGTTAAGTAAAGCCCACATCGGCTCAAAATAAGTCATAAGCATCACAACTGTAAAATATGACATAAATCCAAAACAAGAACCCTATACAAAGGTTCTAACATAAAACATGAAACAAACGAAAGTAAGTCACACAACGATCTCCATCATCACACCCAAGCTATCTCTGACCTTTCCTCAAAGAGGCAATCTTGTCCGTCTGCGTGTCGCACCACGCAGCCCCAAATCAAAACACAAAAAGAGGGGTGAGTTTAACAAACTCAGCAATGGTTTTAATATCACTAACAACATCGAAAATACGATAGCATGGCGATATAATCCTTCAAATCAACGATGTACAAGGTTGCAACACCCCGACCCGCACCACCTGACCCGAACCGGGGGTTAGATCGGAAGACACAATCGGAGTGTCAAAAATTAGCGGAAAAATTAAAACCGACTGACCAGGAGCTGCAGACTCTGAGTGCGAGAGTCGTAACGTTCATATGCGCACTATGGAGCTTTAACGTTCCATTGTGCGTAGATCAGAATAAATCTAATTTTATAACTAATTTGGATCGGGCCAACGTTATTTTATCGTTGGTTGCCTACGTACATATTGGATACCATCTCTGACGTTATTCCAATACGATCGGATCCGAACGTAGTTCTGCCTAATGGCTAATACATTTACCAAACATCAGAAAATCATATACGATAAAATACGTATACGTTATATCTGAATGATTCGTTCGGAATCCAACGGAAATCTTATCAGTAATCGGAGTTAAATGAAAGCCAATATATCAGAAAACACACATCTCACGTAGGTGAGAAGAATACTAACAAAACACACATCCCATTCTATCATAGAGCATAGCAGAACACACTACAGAACCTGTTGGATCATATCAGATTTTATCCGACCACCCTGGTCATATCAGATCAGAGTATGTTACGTCATAGTAGAGAGCATTTAAGATCACAACAGAATAAATCAAGATGTGCAGTCATATAAAGCATATTAAACTAGAAGGTCAAGAAAGCGTACTCCCCTCCAATTTCGAAAGTGGCAATGTTCGGAGTTGCTTGTTTCCTCGGAGCGTCTGCCCTTTTTGATCCAGAGACTGTGGCCAGAACCTTCTGTAACTTTGGATTACTTTTCCCTCACAGTGCCCGTAGGCAGCGGACAGAACCTCCCCTTACACGGAGACATTTTTACCCTCACAGTGCCCGTAGGCAGCGGACAGAACCTCCCCTTGTCCGAAGACACTTTTCCCTTCCCGTGCTGGTAGGTAACGGGCAGAACCTCCCCTTACCCTTGGGATGTTTCTCTCACCTAACATTGATAATTCGAGGAGTGGATACTTTCATTGCGTTGCTCACCCTCGAATTAGCTAGGGAGGCCTCTTGAATGACTCTAATCGGACATAAAATGAGTAATAAATGAAGAACGGAAGATGAGAAAACGTGGGAGAATTTCCCCTTACCCGGAGATATTTTACCCTTTTCACGCCCGTAGGCGGCGGACATAACCTCCTTTTGGCCCGGGACGTTTCCCCTATATAGAGTTGCTAACTTGAAAAATTGACGCTTCCATTGCGTAGAGCACCCTCGATTTAGTTAGGAACGCATTTTAAACGGAAGAAAACGGACGCAGAATGACTCCAGAAACTCCTCCGGAAAACTGAACGGAATGAACTATTTATAAGAGATGGGCGTGCGAGCGGACAAAAGAAAGGGAATACGCGCGCACAGACGCGTGCCACGTGTCACACGGTGAGTGGACCGAAAAAATGGTCGGCGCACGTGACGCGCGCGTCACGCGCGCGCCGTCACGGCGGGTGCGGCGAGCGCTGCCGCGCCGCGCGTCTGACACGCGACGCGCGTGTTCGCCGCGCGTCCCGCGCGCGTCGCGCGGGACCCGCGTCGCGCGGACGGCCGCGATCGCGCTGCGCCGCGCGACCCGCGGCTCTGACGTGGCTCGGCTCGACTCGGCTGGATGACGTCAGCTATTCTGTCTTTTTCTGAATATTTTATTATTATTTTAATTAAACACAATTCCAACTTCAAAACGCGATAACTTTTTATCCCGAAGTCGGAATCGTACGTTCTTAGTACCGATGGACTTGTATTGACGAGCCCTTCAAAACTAGACCCCACATGGGTAGGTTATCTCGCACTTTTAAAGTGGGTCCCGCCCATGTGGCACATTTCCCGAGGTCGTAACTTTCGTTCCCGACCTCCGCTTTGAGTGTTCTTGGGTGCGTTGTGCTCGTTACTTCGAGCTCTACCCAGATACAGAGATTTCACCTAATGAAACCCCGTAACCCTGATATTAAATTACCAAATTACCCTTAACCCCCCCGGGTTAAGCATAACCGGAAGACGGGTTGTTACAAAGGTGTATCATTTTCTGATCACATATTCACATCACTTAAAAACTGCATCATAATGTATAATTCAACCTGCATGGATGTATCTCCAACATACATATTCCCACATGTATAGTATCAAATCAAACTGCATGGATGTATCTCAAACATACATATTCTCACATGCATTATTTCACAATTCAACCTGCATGGATGTATCTCTAACATACATATTCCACATGCATAACATCAAAAGTAACATGCATGGATGTATCTCTAACATACATATTCCACATGCATCACATCAACATCAACCTGCATGGATGTATCTCTAACATACATATTCCCACATGCATAATGTCATCACAATCAACCTGCATGGATATATCTCTAACATACATATTCCACATGCATAACATCAAAATCAACATGCATGGATGTATCTCTAACATACATATTCCACATGCATAACATCAAAATCAACCTCCATCAAGGAGTAATCACACATTAATGTCACACAGACGGGAGCATAGACAAGGCCACAAAGGCGTGTCATGATCCAAAATTCTACACAAGAATTAAAGAAAGATCGGGGTTGTCAATCCCTAATACTGCTCGCCCTGGACGATCCTGGCCAAGGATGTCCCATTCTCACACAGAGAATCTAGAGCAGGGGTGTTTGCCCAAGGACATCTCCTGCGGAGGGAAGAGCCCGAGTTCTCACATAGAAAACCCTAGAACACGTGGTAGCGGGGTGCACACGGCATACCACACTGGATTCTCAGGGTCCAGATGACACACATAATAACTCACAATCCGCAAGACAAGTACACAACTCGTCCCCACATCATTCCATTTAATTAGACTCAACCCGGGGAGTGCACTCGTTCCACACAGGAATTATAAATCAAAATATGTCCTTTCAGACCAATCAATTTGCGATTAATCCACGACCGATTAACCCGGCACACAATTTCATCACATTGTATCCAATCGGTCAAATTCGATTAACCACGATGAAGCCTCAATTGGAAATCTATTTTCATGATGCGTGCAGCATGGTACATGCGTGGGCAAAGCATACATGAGTCCTAATCCATGATAAGTGCTCTCACCAGCCCCTAATGCATCATTCATAACCACAATATTAAGCTTCAACATCATCATTTAACCCCACATGTGTGTGTATCTAGTAGAAGCATTTTACATAATACATGCCATCATGCTTGAAATTAAACTCACTACCACACTACACATATGAATTTCCATCTAAACATGAATTCCAGCAGAAATCATAGGAGAAGAATCGTTGAAATCATAGCTAGATTCAAAACTCAACCACAAAGGCTAAACACATATAACATCACTCATTTCATCATTGAATCATGACATTCACCAACATTCACACACCATTAACCACAATCTATCATGACAAATCAGTCCAATAATGATTGTAGTCCTACTGAAAATATGCTTAACTAAAAGGAAACAACCATTCAAAATTTCAAGATAACGATTCAAACATCATGCCACAAAATATGTCATTCCACCATCTCTAAGCATATATCTCAACTCTATAAACTCAATAGCATGCATTTCTAGTAGTCTAACATAGCTGAAAACACTCCACATTCATATAAAATTGGCACGCTAAAGTGAAATCATCAAAATAGGCATCATATGTACAATATACAATCTCCTGTGTAGCCGATTGATCGCCCTTCAGGCCGTTCGATCGGTTACACGCAAAAAATTGAAATTTTCAGTTCAGCCGATCAATCGCCCTGCAAGGCCGATCGATCGCCAACACGGCAGAACAATCTTCTTCTTCCTTTCGCAAAATCAAACCGAAACACCATAGATAACACTTCAAATCCACATCTAACACCCTAATCATCATCAAAAGTCCTCCTTGACTTCCAGAATATCAAACCAAACCATAATAATGCAAAACCCTAAGAAATCGGGATTAAATAATTCCATTTTCTAATCTTACCATTAACACACTAAATCAAGCAAACTATTTCGAAATAAGCCAAAAATGAAGAGTTTTACCATGGACAAACAGAGATTTTGAAGACCCATTACCTCAGCACTTGATTAAGCTCGGATTGAAGAGTCACCCTTCTTGAAATCCTTGAAAACACAATGAGTTTGAATTAAACTCTAATAGAAATCAATTTACCCAAGAAATCCCTAATTAAACCTTAGATCTAGGGCTGGTTGGTAGTAAAAATTGAATTTTGAATGTTAGGGTTTGTAGTAAAACACAAATTAGTAGCTTTTGATGGTCAAAAATAAATTGAATCAAGGGGAAAATAGTAGATTTGGAAGAAATTAAGAAGAAAGCCATGGATTAGTGCTTAATTAGAGTAAGCTTACCTTAATCGGCTTATAATTCGGGCCTAAGTGGGGATTAGGCCAGACCTCCTTCCTTAGCCTATTCCCAAAAAATGGAAATGGCTCAGGTTTGCCCTTTTATAGTAAGGGTTGGGGTATGCATAGGTAAGTTTTGGGGTGTAAATAGGAAAAGTAGGCTAAAAGTGGGTATTTTACAAATTTAAACACTGATTAAGCCTAATAAAATTCTAAAAATTTTTGTATGACCTTAAGTATATGTTTAGGTTCATTTGACCTAAAAATAAAATTTTTTACGGTGGGGCCCACAGGGGTCCCGCCAAAACCCTAATTTTTGGGAAAATAGTGAAAATTTCAAAAAATCTCAAAAATTCACATTTGATTTAAAATCACTTAAAACTACTAATGTTAAAGTTAATTTTGGTTAAAACCATCACAAACACTATTTATTTTACAAAATCACCGAATAAGATCAGAAAATGCGTTAATCTCACGATAACCCATAATTAAAGAAAATCAAAACCCGGTTTAAAGATGAGGGTCCTTACAATGGCCGTGGTGCTTGGCTCACCTAACTAGCTATAGCGGCTTTGGCTAAAGTGGCGGTGTGTGGCTGGCCAGAGCCATGTCCATTTGGAAAAACTGAACTATGGCTAAAGAGCTGGCCGCGGTGGTGCATAGCTAGCCATATCACTTTGGCTAGAGCCATGGCCTCCTGGCCAAAGCAACCAGCTAGTGTGATGGCCACTGTGGTTGGCTAGATTGCTCTGACCAGAGTAACTGTGGCTCTAACCATGGCGATAAGGCTAGGGCCTATGCCGTTGGCCATGGGTGGCCACAATCACAACTTTCGGCTAGAGTTGCCATGACTGACCAACCACGGCTTTGGCCAAACCTACCCTAGTTGTGCCCACCAGCAACGGTTCCATAACTTGCACTGTTGTGGAGATAGTTTCGACGTTGGCAAGATTATAGTTTCAGCACCTGAAAAAGGAGGGGTGGTTACAAAAAATATAATTATTTTAATAAGAAAAGAATGAGCTAGATATGAGAGATATTTAGATATTAAATAAAAGGAATGAGTAATGAGGGGTACTGAGATTTTTTTTAGCACTTTTTTTAATGTTCATAATAATAGATGAGATTCCTTAGAATAAAATTGTGCAATAAGACCCGTTCAGAAAATCGTGGCTCATTGTCTAATTCTTTTTCATCTCCTTTATTGACTATTTATGTCTAGGTGGAAATTGAGTTTCACATATTAGAGTTTCATGCTGGAGGTGTAAGGACCCTCATCTTTGAACCGGTTTTGGTTTTCTTTAATTATGGGTTATCGTGAGATTTACGCTTTTTCTGATCTTATTCGGTGATTTCGTAAATAAATAGTGTTTGTGATGGTTTTAACCAAAATTAACTTCAATAGTAGTGGTTTTAAGTGATTTTAAACCAAATGTGAATTTTTGAGATTTTTCGGAATTTTCACTATTTTCCCAAAAATTAGGGTTTTGGCGGGACCCCTGTGGGCCCCACGGTCGAAAAATTTATTTTTGTGTCAAATGAACCTAGACATATACTTAAGGTCCCACAAAAATTTTTAGAATTTTATTAGGCTTAAATTGTGCTTAAATTTGTAAAATACCCACTTTTAGCCTACTTTTCATATTTACACCCCAAAACTTACCTATGCCTACCCCAACCCTTACTATAAAAGGGCAAACCTGAGCCATTTCCATTTTTGGGAATAGGCTAAGGAAGGAGGTCTGGCCTAATCCCCACTTAGGCCTGAATTAGAAGCCGATTAAGGTAAGCTTACTCTAATTAAGCACTAATCCATGACTTTTCTCTTAATTTCTTCCAAATCTACCATTTTCCCCTTGATTCAATCCGTTTTTGACCATCAAAAGCTACTGATTTGTGTTTTACTACAAACCCTAACATTCAAAATTCGATTTTTACTACCAACAAGCCCTAGATCTAAGGTTTAATTAGGGATTTCTTCGGTAAATTGATTTCTATTAGAGTTTAATTCAAACTCATTGTGTTTTCAAGGATTTCAAGAAGGGTGACTCTTCAATCCGAGCTTAATCAAGTGCTGAGGTAATGGGTCTTCGAAATCTCTATTTATCCATGGTAAAACTCTTCATTTTTGGCTTATTTCGAAATGGTTTGCTTGATTTAGTGTGTTAATGGTAAGATTAGAAAATGGAATTATTTAATCCCGATTTCTTAGGGTTTTGCATTATTATGGTTTGGTTTGATATTCTGGAAGTCAAGGAGGACTTTTGATGATGATTAGGGTGTTAGATGTGGATTTGAAGTGTTATCTATGGTGTTTCGGTTTGATTTTGCGAAAGGAAGAAGATGATTGTTCTGCCGTGTTGGCGATCGATCGGCTGAACTGAAAATTTCAGATTTTTGCGTGTAACCAATTGAACGGCCTGAAGGGCGATCGATTGGCTACACAGAAAACTGTATGTTGTGTGTACGATGCCTATTTTGATAATTCCACTTTCGCTTGCCAATTTTATATGAATGTGGAGTGTTTTAAGCTATGTTAGGCTACTGGAAATGCATGCTATTGAGTTTATAGAGTTGAGACATATGCTTAGAGATGATGGGATGACTTATGTTTTGTGACATGATGTTGGAATCGTTATCTTGAAATTATGAACGGTTGGTTCCCTTTGGATAAGCATATATTTTCAGTAGGACTACAATCATTGTTGGACTGATTTGTCATGATAAATTATGATTAATGGTGTGTGAATGTTGGTGATTGCCATGACTCAATGATGAAATGAGTGATGTTATAGGTGTTTAGCCTTTGTGGTTGAGTTTTGAATTTAACTATGATTTCAACGATTCTTCTACTATGATTTCCACTGGAATTCATGTTTAGGTAGAAATTCACATGTGTAGTGTGGTAGTGAGTTGATTTTTCAAGCATGTTAATGTGCATTATGTGAAAGGCTTCTACTAGTTACACACACATGTGGGGGTTAAATGATGAGGTTGAAGCTTAATATCGTGATTATGAACGATGCATTAGGGGCTGGTGAGAGCACTTATCATGATTAGGATTCATGTATACTTTGCCCACGCATGTACCATGCTGCACGCATCATGAAAATGGATTTCCAAGTGAGGCCTTAGCGTGATTAATCGAATTTGAACGATTGGATGCAATGTGATGGAATTGTGTGCCGGGTTTATCGGTCGTGGATTAATCGCAAGTTGATTTGTCCGAAAGGACATATTTTGATTTGAAGTTCCTGTGTGGAACGATTTGAAGTTCCTGTGTGGAACGATTTGAAGTTCCTGTGTGGAACGAGTGCACTCCCCGGGTTGAGTCTTGTTTAATGGAATGATGTGGGGGCGAGTTGTGTACTTGTCTTGCGGATATGTGAGAATGTTATTATGTGTGTCATCTGGACCCTGAGAATCCAGTGTGGTATGCCGTGTGCACCCCGCTACCACGTGTTCTAGGGTTCTCTGTGTGAGAACTCGGGCTCTTCCCTCCGCAGGAGATGTCCCTGGGCGAACACCCCTGCTCTAGATTCTCTGTGTGAGAATGGGACATCCTTGGCCAGGATCGTCTGTGGCGAGTATTAGGGATTGACAACCCCGATCTTTCTTGAATTCTTGTGTAGAATTTTGTACCCTGACACGCCTTTGTGGCCTTGTCTATGCTCCCGTCTGTGTGACGTTAATGTGTGATTACTCCTTGATGGAGGTGGATTGTGATGACATTATGCATGTGGAATATGTATGTTAGAGATACATCCATGCAGGTTGTGATGATATTATGCATGTGGAATATGTATGTTAGAGATATATCTATGCAGGTTGTGATGCTATTATGCATGTGGAATATGTATGTTAGAGATACATCCATGCAGGTTGTGATGATATTATGCATGTGGAATATGTATGTTAGAGATACATCCATGCATGTTAATTTTGATGTTATGCATGTGGAATATGTATGTTAGAGATACATCCATGCAGGTTGTGATGCTATTATGCATGTGGAATATGTATGTTAGAGATACATCCATGCAGGTTGTGATGATGTTATGCATGTGGAATATGTATGTTAGAGATACATCCATGCATGTTGATTTTGATGTTATGCATGTGGAATATGTATGTTAGAGATACATCCATGTAGGTTGTGATGTTATTATGCATGTGGGAATATGTATGTTAGAGATACATCCATGCATGTTGATTTTGATGTTATGCATGTGGAATATGTATGTTAGAGATAAATCCATGCGGGATTGGTATGATGTGAATGCATGTGGGAATATGTATGCTAGAGATACATCCATGCAGGTTGAATTATGCATTATGATGCAGTGTTAGGTGATATGAATGTGTGATCAGAAAGTGATGCACCATGTAAATCTGTGATCTGAACAATCTCATTTCTAAGCTATCATATTTTCTACGTTAACAGTGATATTAAAAACCATTGCTGAGTGTTAAAACTCACCCCTCTTTTGTGTTTTGATTTGGGGCTGCGTGGTGCGACACGCAGACGGACAGGATTGCCTTTTTGAGGAAAGGTCAGAGGTAGCTTGGGTGTGATGATGGAGATCGTTGCGTGACTTATCATCATTTATTTCATGCTTTATGTTCGAACCTTTGTGTAGGGTTCTTGTTTTGGATTTATGTCGTATACTACAGTTGTGATGCTTATGACTTATTTTGAGCCGGTGTGGGCTTTACTTAAACTAAGCTTGTGGGTTTGAGATTGTTGTTTACTTTGTGTTAAGCAACACCTTTTTCTTCCCTTTTAGTTACTCTTGCTCAAAGGATTGTGCGCACTCCGTGTTGCTGTTAATCACCCGTGGTTAGGGTTAAGTCTTCCGCTAGATCGTTTTCTCAATGTTCACTTCGTCGCCCCCGCGCGCTTGACCGGCCCCTGGACCGGGTTCGGCTCGGCTTGGGCATCGCCGGGGCGTGACAGGAGGTGTGTAGAGATATGCAAACTTAGTTGTTAGGCAGCTAAAACCCTTCAACTTCATTCAATCTGATGGGGTTTAACAAAGAAAGTTATGGTCATCGAGGTAGGCTGTAAGCAAACTAGGCATTGCACTTTCACCCCTTTCAAGGGCACTTATAACTACTGAACATTTATTAGTGTATGATGCCTTGATTCATAGTTTTATTCTGCTTTCGTTTCACTAGTTTGGCCAGGCCTTTGGGCTTAACCTACCTAGTTAACATCTTTGGGGCTAGTATGGACTCCCAAGGTTCTATTCCCACTCCCTCGAGTAAAAAGGGGGGAAAAAGGAAGAAACACATGTCAAGGTTTTTGAAAAATGTTTATGTTTTCATGACTAATTACTATGACAAAAATACATGACTAATGAATATATGGAGGGGAAAACTTTAGAACCCTTAGATTTGGTTCTCATGTTTCTCACTCTCACTATTTTCTTGGTAATATAGGAAGTTCTTATTATTGGTCACCAAATTTTGGTCATAAAAATTAGTCATGCTAAACAAGTCTATTTAGCTAAAGGGCACATGAAAATGGGTAGAGAACTGATTGAGGATATCAGAATTGATGATTACCACATTTGTAGTAGGTCTATTTAAATGTTGTTTTATGTTGGTGTATTAGATTAAATAAGTTGAAACAATGAAAGGAAAGTGGGACCGATTCTTTCACCCAAACTACCAACTATAACTACCACATTTTTTCCCATTAGTAATATGCTTGTATACACCTCCAAAATTACATAAAAATCAGCTTCCAAAAGAACCAAAAAGATTGAGAAATAGAATATCCACTTGGGCAGTTCGTCAACTTGCTGTACATTTTCAAGCATGATGGAGTTTTCAAGAGAAGAATGAAAGAATTTCCAAGTTCCAAAGTTGTCTATGTGAATAAACAATCGAGTCAGATTGGCAGTTACTAAAGTAAGGATTCTCAAGAATCATGAACTTATACCACTAGGGCTTGTAATTGTGAGTGGCAAGTGTTGACAAAAAAAATTGAAGTCAAAATTAAAAGGCCAAGATTTTGGAGCTTGACTAGCTCTGAGTAAGACCTAATTCAAGCTTGACTAGCTCTGAGTAAGACCAAATTTTTGAATGGACAAAGTCCAAAGAAAAAAAATGTAAAGAAGCAAAATCTAATCCTACACGTGTAGGAATGGACTGAGGCTTCTAACAAAACAAAAATAGGTGAGGACTTAATGAGACCTCCTTATACTCAAAATTAAATGGCTAAGATAGGCTTTGTAAGCCTTACGTAACCACATCAAAATTTTTTAAAAAAATCCAAATTACAAAGGGTTGTGTGTGACCCCAAAAATTTTACAACAAAATAGCCATAAAATAGAAATATATAAAAGGTTAGGTGAGGCTCATAGGTCCCATGTTAAGTCTTGTTTTGTAAAAAAAATGTGTTCAACCATAAAAAGACTAAAATGGCTAGGAACACACACACAAAAAATGTGTAAGGAAAGTGATGAAGTGGGGGGGAGTCCAAGTCAAAGGTACAATACCGAGACTTCTCATATTTCTTTCAAAACTACATTCACCACATTCCCACTTCCCAGGAATTGCCCCCCACAACTCATCCTACTATATCATGCCTCACATCTCACTAACTCATTTTTCACTTCCCACGAATTACTCTTATAGCTCACCTCACTACTTGCTTAACCGTACAAATCTAATGCTATAAATACCCCTTTATTTTTATAAAGAGGGGTTTTTTGGCTTTCAAGTCTACGAAACCTCAAAAAAAAAATCCAGAAGTCCATCATACACCAAAAGATGTCCAAATCCTAAAAAGCCTTGACCTTCAAAAAGTTGAAGAAGATCAAAGAATTGGAAGACAAGAAGAAGCACTCAAGAAGGAAGAAGAACATGTGCAAGAGAAGCTTTCATCTATAAGAAGAATTTTCCTTGTTTTCTTTTTTAAACTTAAAAGTTGTAGCCACTTCTCCTGGGAATTCTCTTTTCTTGTTTTAATAAAATTCCAGTTGTTTCTTCCATTTACCAACTAATCGAAAGGCTTCGAAAATTGATTAATCACCACTACTCACTCCAAATTGCAAAGAGTAATCTTGATTAATCAAGAGAAAGTCGTCCTACATTTAAAAAAATGATTCTTCTTTATCTCTTGCAAGGAAGGATGATCTGATCTGTTCTCTTGTCTTGTGCTTAGGAAACTACCAAAATCCCCCAATAGCAAGATCTAGCCGAGGCTTATAGTTTCCATTGTAATGATTCACACCAGCATGCTCAATCTCTTCTAAATGGGTGGTTGGATCATATAAGGCCTAAAACATGCCAAACCTTGCACCATGAGTAGGTGAGCTTGTTAAACATACCCAGCCCTGGTGGCAGTGAACCAAGCTTCCAGAGTCCCGTCTTCTTTCTACAAAATAACCACACATAATGTAAATATAACCATGACCAAGTAGTGAAGCTTGAATTTATGAAAAAGAATAATGTTGAAAGTAAATGGCTAACCAACTACACAAAAAGGTTAGGAAAACCTAGATTGTTCCACAATAACACAATCCAAAATTGTTCAATATATAGCTGAAAGTGAAATTGGATATACCAAAAATGAAATACCCATACTGAGCAAGATGAGAAAACTCAGCACAAATGGATGCTCTTATTCTATGCATCACTTTTCTAATACTCCCTCCATCTTAAATTAATAGGTCAATTTTGTTAAATTTAAATAGTTGGCTACTTGAAAAAGAGTAACATAAACTTACTTTTCCTTCTCTTAGATATTGGTTCACCATTCAATAAAAACTATCATTTTCCAAATGTAGCTATTAATATAGGACAGAGAAAGTACTTTACAAATTATTTGTGTGCATGTGTAGGAGTCTCATCTGTGTTTTTTTTTCTTTTTTTATTAAAACAAGCAGCATGTTTGATCATTATAGAATGATACTAACAGATAATAGGGTTATTGAAGTTGAAAACATGTATTGGAATAAAAGAAGAGGATGCACATCAACACCAAACAAGTATCCTTTTAGCCCAAGTAAACATCATTTTAATATAACAATGACCTAATAAAATATAAATCAGTTAAATATGCCACATAGACTGTATTTGAGGAAAATTCATTTTACTAAATAAAAATACAGTTTTATTAACCAACTATGACAATTTTAATTTTTAACAAAACATACAACCACCTTATACAAATGACTATGGCCCTCTCTTATTGATCTTAATTTCCACAAATCCTTTTTTTTAAATATAAAGATTAGAAATATATTTCTTGGGAACTCCTCATTATCTAAATGGGAAAAGTATAAAACTTAAATGATGGAGCAAAGAATGAACCAATTGCCAAGTAAACAAAAGATATATAGTCAACGAATCCAGCACAGTTGAGTATTGACCTGGCTCAAGCTTAACAAGGTTCGAACGTTTTAGCTTGAACTTGACTGGAATAAGAAAGTTGAGGCTTCATTTTAACTACAGATTGAATCTCCTAAATAAAAAACTCTGGTCTAATCTATACACGAGCTTGAATGTATGTAATTTATCTTTTTACAATGATTTAACCCAATTAGTACATAGAAAAGTTAAGATTCACTTACGCATATGTGGGTACGTTAGCAAGGCACATCGTGAGCCATTGGATCATGATCCAAGGATGCCTACAAAATATGACAATAAGTGGGTGTTCAAATCCACCTGCCCCCTATTTTGTATGTGCCATCGGATCGAAAACCAATGGCCCATGTTATTCCTAATGCATGCCAAGCACATATAAACAAGACTCTTAATACATATCATGTACTATAATTAATAAATTACATTCGAGCTCAACTTAATGTAGCATTTTCTATGTTCCCGAATGACAGTAAGCTTATGTAAGGTCCCTGATTTTTCTACGATTTTTTGGGATTTTTTGTCATTTTTTTGGTCATTTTTGGCAGAAAAATGTGACGTTTCAGCGTATGGGTATTTGTGTATTTTCCCTGTATTTATACCCGTAGAGTTGGGTGTGGGGCTTAGTCGCGGGCCACGGGCCTCGCTGCGCGCTTACGGCACGAATTTTGGAGGTTCGACGCGTAACCAATGGGTTAATGCGCATTGGGGACGTAAGTGGAAAAAAAAATAAAGGAGAACAGATAAAAGATCGAGCTCGGCCCGATCTGGATTTTGGATGTGAACAGTACCGCCGCCCCCCCCCCCCCATTCCGCCTTTTCCCTGTGCCCGGCCGCCGCCGGCAGGCCGCTGGACCGCCGCACCGGCTCCGCCCTGGCCGTGCGACGGCAGGGGAGCCATCGTCCCGGCCCCACGGCCGCTCTGCCGTCCTCCCCTGCTTTTCCCGGTTAGCCGCCCTTTACTGTGTTTTTTGGATTCCGCCGCCGCCGTAGGCCGGCGAGGGCCGGCCGGCCGCCCACGGCTCCGCCATGGGCCGGCGACGGCGGGAGGACACTCCTCCCGGCCCCAGACGGCCTCTGCTCCGCCGTCCCGCTCCGTTTCCCCTTCTGCACTATTTTTCCACTGGATGACTGTTTGGACGATTCCGTGGCCGGCGGCGGCGAGCCACGGCCGGCTGTGCTCCGTCTGGCACCGCCTTGCTCCGGCGACGGCGAGGAGCCCCTCCTCCCGGCCTGGTGGGCCTCCGTTCCGCCGCCTTGCACTCTTCTCCCCCTCTGTGCACTGTTCCGCTGACGGACTGTTTTGGGCAAACAGTGGCCGCCGGCGGTGATCTGCGGCCGATTCGGCCTTCCCCCAGCCTCGCCTTGCTCCGGCGAAGGCAGTGGACTACACCTCCATGCCCGATTCAGCCGCCGCCCCCATGGCCGCTCCGCCCTTATGGGTTTTCCCCGGTCGTCCCTTATTTTTGGTCTGCGTCCGTTTTGGACGTGGTGACTGATGTTATCAGTCGGACGCTGGATTTGTTTTGGTGGACCTTAGTTCAGCTTTGCGGCCCGTAGCCGCAGCTAGTCCGCCTTACCGGCATGTGTGCCGTTGACCCTTCTTGCCCATTTTACGCCGTCGGTACCGGACGGCCTCGGGCAAGAATTTGTATGTCTTACCTTGACAGAAGGTGGACGAGTTCACCTACTCAGGCCTTGGCCAGTGACGGCCTCATAGCCTTTGCTCGACCGTGAACCCTCCCCCTACTCTCTGTCGTGCGAGATACACAGATGCCCGCACCATGGGTTTTGGTTGTGGGTGGCGATCGGCGATGTCGCCACTTAGATTGGCCACCGCTAGGGCCTTAGCCCGGTTGGCTTTTGTGGGCCCTGGGTTGCCTCATTTCAGCCATTTCCCCCGCCCTTTTGGGCCGCGTGCGCATGTGGCCACGCGTGTACTTCTGGGTTTAGGCGCCGCATTCGTGCCGCCTAACCATCGGTTGGCTTTGCCACCGAGTGGAGTTGACCACTAGAGCTGTCCTCCACCTCTCCTTTGATTCTCGAGCGTTGCCCCACGCTCTCCGCCCTTATGTGGGCCTTTGTTGACCGAAATTGTCGCCGTTGGGTGCTGTCCACGGCCGATTTTGACGTCTTTGTGGCCGGCTGAGCACGTTTTAGCCACCGGCTGATCTTCAGTGTACACCATTGACATCTGATCGCACCACCACATATGTTGGCACGACTTTTCTCCCGGCCGCCCTAGTGTGCCACCGTGGATCGCGGGTTTTACCGCATTGAGTTCTGACACTCTGTTTGGCCGTGATAGTTCCGGCGCATCTTGAAACCCTCGGGACAGCAGCTCTCTCAGCCAGGCAACGGTTTTGACTGCCAACTTCGCCGCCGACGCCGCCACCGTTGGGTGCTCGCCATCGAACGTCATGATTACGAGGTAGGGGAGCTTTGAACTCGTAAATTCAGGAAGCATGCTTTGAATGAGTAGCAGCATGCTAGGATTGTATGATCCAATGCTTGGATGTTAAGTAACGATCCGATTGCATGATGTGCGTGTAAGCATGATTGTATGGTATGATTGATATGCATGAGATGTATGCATGTTTTATGGATGTGGATTATGTATGCGCTGACGATGGCTAGCAAATATGTCAGTATGCTATGTATGGGTTATGCATGTGCTAGTGATGGCTAGCGTGCATGTTTGAAGTATGTATGAATGTGTGTGTGCACGTGCTAGAGATGACTAGCGTGCACGTTTGATGTATGCATGTGCTAGTGATGGCTAGCGTGCATGTTTGACGTGTGTATGCATGTGCTAGTGATGGCTAGCGTGCATGTTTGTAAGTTATGTATGTATGGCCGTATGTGTATGTTATACGTATGTGTGAGACATACGTATGTATGATGACTATGTGGGCAGAAGTATGGGCGATGGACAGTAAGAGGTGACAGAAGCTCTGTCTGAATTTGGATACAGTTGTGTAAGCGTATGACAGAGGACAGAGGATAAGAGTATGACAGGCAAGGATTAGAATGGATCAGTTTGGGGTGAATTATATGTTGGGCATTTGTTAGACAGTAAGAGTGTTCATAATTGTACAAGCATAACGTACAGATTATGAAGTGAAAAGTAAGTATAATAAGTGAGATATAAGTAAGAGGGCGACAACTAGGTTGGCTCTGAGGAGCGTTATTTGAGGATGTCAATGTAAGAGGATTTGGCCATAAGATGGATGGCAAAGTGTAAAACTGTAAGGGTTTGTTGTACGATGAGTTTTGTCCATGATGTGGACGGGTAAGTGAAGTCTGCTGCCCTAACGAGCTTGGGTTTCGGATCGGGCTCAGCTTCGGTTTGACCAGTCGAGGACTATGAGTTTGTGTGGCATAATTGTACCGCATAATATACTTAATTCACACTTGAATTATAAGCACAGCTAATGATAGCGTTGTGAGTTTGAGACCTGAGGGTTCGACGGATTAAGTTCCGTGTTTGAGCTGGCCGCTGATGAGTTGGCCGAGCGTTTATCATGTCTTGCCATGGTGTTTATCCTGCGGGATGTTGTCTGTGTGCTATGTAGAGCACTGGACGTCTGATGCTCTGCTGAGAGCGACGTTGTTTCTGATTTGGTCTGCGTGCTGTATAAGCCCAGACGTTTGATGCTTTGTTGAGAGCGATGTACGTTTCCGATTTGGTCTGTGTGCTGTGTAAGCCCAGACGTTTGATGCTCTGTTGAGAGCGTTGTATGTTTTCGCCCAAGAGTGGCACTGTACGTTTCTGCCCAAGTGGCACTGTATGTTTTCTGCCCAAGAGTGGCATTGGCACTATAAGACCCATTATGGTGGGCAATTCTCTGGCACTATAAGACCCATTATGGTGGGCAACTGTATGACCCCTTATGTGTGGGTGTTTATGTTTGCGCGCTCAGGTAAGTAGTATCATGGATCTACTCTTACCTGTTTGATCCAGTGCCCATGAGCATTGGTGTGCCTTACCTTCGGAAAAGTCCATGGCGTCTAGTCACTCCCCGGAGGTTAAGGTGTTGCCCCAGTGACATTCTTTTCCACTTCGACGCTGGAGCTTATTAGTTGTAATGAGCTTCAGTGGTCGTTGATATGTGTACGATTATGAGTACGACTGTATGAGTGTGAGTACGACTGTATGTGTATGAGCAGGACTGTAAGTGTATGAGTATGAGCAGGACTGTAAGTGTATGAGTATGAGTAAGACTGTAAGCGTATGAGTATGAGTAAGACTGTAAGCGTATGAGTATGAGTAAGACTGTAAGCGTATGAGTATGAGCACGACTGTAAGAGTATGAGTACGATTGTGAGAATATGGTTCTGAGTAAGACAGTAAGTATGATTTTGTGCAGACTGTACGAGTGAGGTCGTACGAGTCTGATTGTACGAGTAAGGTCGTACATGTATGGGTAAGCTGCATGAGCGAGCATATGATTGTACGAGTAAGGTCGTACAAGTATGCGTATGTTATATGAGTATGCGTACGGTGGTACGAGTAAGTTGTATGACCCTGGATAAGGGTGTTTGTGTAAGTTGTTTGGATAGTATGATTTTGACACGATGGTGCCTTCGGTATGTTTGTGGCACGATGGTGCCTTTGATATGATCGTATGCGTATGTGCATGATATGATTATTATGTTGACTGCTTCATGTTTGAGTTGCATGACGCATGGATTTATGAACTTATGGAGTTCACCATTTGGGATTTCCCCTACTGGGTATTTTCCTACTGAGTATGAAAATACTCACCCTACTATTTTTAGCCCCGTTGTACAGGAGGTTTTGCAGGTTGTGCGGAGAGCTCCTGGAGATGGACGCTCGTTTCAGCGGTGGATTGATTCCCGTTGACTCAGGTATCAGCTTGACTCTCTGCGAGTTCTTTTGTGCCACGATCTTCTGTATTGAGTGAGATGAGACTTTAAGATGTTTTATTCTGGACTTTCATTTGGATTAGTGTGTGGACTGTTATGGGACTTGTACTCAGGGATGCCCGGGAGAGTGATTTGTATTTAAAAGTCTATGATCATAGCAAAATTTATTCGTACGTGTGTTTTTGAGTAGCGCCTGAGGATATTTGATTTGACAGTACGATGTTTAACCGTATGATGTTTTAAATCATAAACAGGTTTTGATTTTATCGTTTTGACTCCGATTTATGGAAAAAAAATTCTATGAGTTTTGAGAAAAAGGGATGAAAAATCTCGGGCGTTACAACTTAGACTTAGGAATGCATATGAGCCGTTAATATTTGAAATTGATAGTGCATACTCTTAACGTTCATGTGCTAACGTGTAAGCGATCAATTTTCTAGATGAATGACTCTTATGCATTCCTTTAACTAGGCTTATTGTCGATAGAGAACATAGAATTGAAATCTATTCTAGTTGAGATGAGTTCAAATTCACTTGAAATAATTTTAGCTCAAATTGAGTTCGAATCATACTTTAGACAGCCAGCTCGACTCGTTGCCCTTCGGCCACTTCCCTCTCTGGTGGTTTAAAAAATTGAATCAGTCTCCTCAAATCTCTTAGAAATGAACAAATTTTCATAGAGAGAGAAACAAATAAGTCACTTCAATGCACAATTTCAACAACAACAAAATACAGCAGAGATGTTTATTTTGTGGTTCACGGACCACAATAACTGCCCTCTCTGAGTATTCAGAAGGGATTCAAACCGGAAACAAATTCCATGAGGATTTCCCTTAGCTTTATTGCGCCCATAAGAACCATCACTGAGTGTACTCACGGTTCCCGGTAATGGCTTGATAGGCAGGGACCCAAATCTTTTTTTTTCCTTCCTTTTTCTTTTGTAAGACTTTTTAAAAACTGTATCATTAGTAAGTATTGACACAACCACAATTCTTCCTTATTTCTCCCTGGTCTCCGGTCAATACTTCGATCTCTCCCATTTTGATGATCGCGTCGACAAACTTCTTCTCCCAGGACGAAGGATGTCCTGCATTGGATACGACTTGACTCCTGGTGAACTCGTTGGTGAGAAGTGTCTGGTCAGATGTGAACAACCCTTTGTTTTGCAGTAAACCCAGGTAGTACTTGTTGTCTAAGACGGTCGGGCTAAACCTGTCCATCACGATGATAGGATCTTGGTTGTTATCTGCAGGGCGGCACTCTCCTCTCAACGTCTTTGCTAAGCTGAAATCAAGTGTAGGGTCTGGCATGCCGGTGTTGTTGAAGTTCACGTGCCTCCCAAAGAGCGAGGAACAGTGGGAGACTCCAATCGAGTGGGCGCCTGTAAAAGAACGAAACCCACGACGATTAGTCTATGAAAAATATAAAAACCATCTAAACACGCACCTTAAGCCATTATAATCATCTGGTAAAATATACCGGAGAGAGTGACCAATTCGTCCAATGATAAGCCCTTGCTAGAGAAGCTCTGTAAAAGCATGTTTAAGGTAAAAAATGGAGGGGGAAGGTTTTGGCTTGCTTCATCGGAACGAGAGATCTTGCCATCTTTGCGTCCTCCCCGAACGGAGTAGCGCACAAAGTGACCAGACTGCACCAGCATCACAAATAAATACAAACTCAACATTTAATGATGAAGGGCTAGAGTACGTACGCTATGCATTCTGCATGGTTTTTATACGAATATACAGGTTAATTACCAAGTAGACACTCTCTCTAGCAGCATATGCTAGAGTATCTGCACACGAGACAACCCCTGGGCAATGGTATTCCAGTGCTTCCTTAAGCTGATCGATCACTTCGAAACCCTGAAGGCTTGGATTGTTGGGTGGGGCGTCTTTCTCTGCCTGGTTGCCAGGAGTCGAGTTTATCAGAACAGAACCATCACATCCCTGTATTCATTAAGCAAAAATAAGTAGGTCTCCGGCTTGTTAGGAATTGTTATTCTCATCTTATAAGTGTTCATAACTAGTTGAAGAAGGTTTCAGCTTCTGATCATACTTACTCTTACGAAGCAATCGTGAAACAGTATCCTGATGAGTCTCGGAGGCACGCTTATGTCGTTGCCAACAATATCCTTCATCATGTTAGCAATTATCGTCTCTGCCTGAGGACATGTCTGACGATAATAATCATACTTCAAACCACTGTCATACTGTGCCAAGACACCATAATTCCACAGCCCAAAGGCAAGAAAGACATAAACAAGAGTTATAATCTTCATAGGATCTCTCTTCTCTGGTTGAATGACCGTAAACTTAATTTCTGTGTGTCTGAGAATGAATAGAACTAGTCCCTAGTATATAGACTACTTGATAGTTGATACTAAAAAATTCTTTCACACTGGACAAGCTATTTGTAATTTGTTTATCCAGACATGGACTTTCGACAAATCTTAGATGTGAGACCTCACTTGCTCATCCTCATCATTTAAATGTTTCAAGGAAGGTGTGAGCTCCAAACCAAAGTTCGTTATAAGAGATATCGTGTTTCAACTTGATTATTTAAGTGGAAGCAGTCATTGTTGCAACTCAGACAACATCCAATGAAAACCGCGGACCCATTTGGTGATTACTTGCAATCCGATATATTGATTTATTTTTACAAGGAGTTGGTGGCTCTTATGTAATGGTAGAATAGGTCCCCCCCGTTGAAGATCATATTTATGTAAATAATGTTCTTGATGACTCTGTGGATGTAGTACATGCATGACTAAGTCCAGGCGATTCAATTTGAAGGCACAAGCTCTAACTTGTGATGAATACTTAATGTACAGAAAGAAGAAAAACTTGCTTTCCCCTCATTTTTAAGCACTGGGGTTGAACTTTTCACATTATTGAGCGTTCACTGTACCTAATCCAACTATATTATTGGACAGTTATTGTCGGCTGAATATGCCAATGGTTACTTGAGAAACTTCTCCACACTTTTCACCCGAGGAAAAGTAAAACATGGGCATTTTTACCAGGTTTGAGGTCATTCTTCTTGGGTGATTGACTAAAGAAGCTGTATTAAGGAGCTTCACCGGGTTAGTTGACCTCTGATTCATATATTATGAGTTCACAATAATGACGACGAATAAATAGGTATTGAGGATGAGGACAAAATTGAGCGTTGTCAATAAACAGTTTTTTATTTTTTTTGGCAAATGTTGTCAATAAAACTTAATTCTTTTTGGGCAAATGTTGTTAGCACTCAAAATATATCCGAGGGACAAAAACTTTTTTCGTGACCACCCTGACGGCCTGACCACAATCGAGACCAGTTGTTCCGCGCCTCAAACTTTTTTAGTTTTTTGGAAATGTACAAGACACAAAAGGCTATTAAGTTTCTGTTTATTTTCTTACAATAGCATTATTTCTTATTAGAATATAACAAATGTCAACTGTACCTCTCCTAATGTCCATTGACAATCACGATAATGTTTTGTTCTAATTTTCTAAACCATAGACGAAGGTACTAGATTGGTAGTAGGAGCATACAAACAGATATATACTAAACCATAGACGAGTTTGTATCCTAGCTTCTGATTAAAAAATATCACAGTTCACCGACACCATTGATCAACTTGAAGTCTTGAAGAAGCCAATTTATCCATAGCGTGTTCTAACGCAATATTCAGGCCCAGTAAAAAAATAATAAATAAAATCGAAGAAGGCTAAAGATTGTTAGGTCATTTAAGAGATATAGCCATGCGACCACGAGTACAATATCCATTTTCAGCAAGTACAAATACCGAGTGATGTGAATGCTCGTCATTTGTTGGCCTCCGGATAACGCAGAGAGCCAGAGGACAACAAAGATGGATGGGGCCAGAGACAAATAATCAACTTGGTAATGCAATCACTGGTATTATCACTGGCCACACCATAGACCGGCCATCTTTTGTATAACATGGGAAGGGCTCGATTGGTACCTGGCTGAGCCCATGAAACTTTATACGATCGCACCCTCTTTTATTTTTAAATTATATTCCATCCATTTTAAAATAAGTGTCCTATTTTGTTTATTTTGAAAAACTAAATAGAACACTTATTTTAAGATGAAGGGAGTATATTTTTTAATTTTCAAATATGATATTTTAAACTAATTTATTAACCTTTTACTTCATCCACTCACTTTTTTACTCCATTTACTAATTACTAATTAGTATGAGAAAAGTAATACTCGTAAAATAAAACAATTAATATAAGACGTTTTTTTTATCAAATCCGGTGGGACAGTGGGAGTATATGATACTGAATCGCCATAACATCCTTGCAAAACCCATCACCGCGATGTTGACATGTTTAGATTGATACAATCCGCAGATGGAAACTGAAAACAGAGTACAAGTCCTTGTAGGAGCACACGTGGTTCTTGTGTCTCCAATAAATGAAAAGAACCAAAAACAAAATAACTTCTACTCCAAGCGCCCACTATAATTGATGGAAATCGCATAGAAGCCCATGCCAATCGTTGCATTTGGTAACAGTGATGTGGGTCTAACTAATAATGATGGCAACTTTGTGATATCGAACTGTCCTGGGATTCCACAGCGCCTTTAAACCAGATGTTGTTAGTCCTTACCAAAATCTGCGTTGTAGTGAGCACTAGATTCAAGCTTCTTGGCTTCATTAAGTTTTCGTACGGCCTATAGTATATGCATCGGTTAAGACAGTTTAAGACATCAGTAATAATCACGATGCCCCATCTTTATTTCATAAATCATAACGTCCTATCCTAAGCGCACATCATGGGTGAGTACATTCACTTCGTAAACCCACCACCAGATATCAATGAAATAATTTTACAGCTCGCAGGATGAAAAGCATACCTTCATAAAGTCCTCATGAATTACATAATCTCGCTCTGCACGTATCGCTGACATGCCAGCCTCAGTGCAAACATTACGAAGATCAGCCCCATTGAAACCCTGAGATAAGTAGGGGCAGGAAAGCATCAGTTCAAATGCAACAACCAAAAGCCAAAAGCTTATGAGCTAATGTAGCGTTGACATACCTCTGCAAGCTTTACAACCGCCTCATAATCAATTTCCCCATGCTTAGCAATTCCAGCAGCATGAATTTTCAGAACTTCCAATCTCGATTGCTCATTTGGTAATGGAATTTCTATTTTCCTGTCTAATCGCCCTGGTCGGAGGAGAGCTGGATCCAGAACATCAGGTCGGTTTGTTGCCATTATCATTTTAACCTTGCACCAATTTAACATGGTCAATCAGATCAACACCTAATATTGAACCAGTCTAATTTCCAGGTGAACCATAACGAATAGCAATATTTATGCATCCTGAGATATCCTGATTTGGATATTTACCTTTCCAAGCTGATCAAATCCATCAAGCTGATTAAGCAATTCCATTAACGTTCTTTGGATCTCACGGTCAGCACTTGTTCCCTCACTGAAGCGGCGTCCACCAATGGCGTCAATTTCATCCATGAAAATGATACATGGCTGCATAATAAGGTAAGTTAAAAGAAATGACATACCAAGGACACAAATGGGAGCATATAAATTTAAATATATTGAAAAAATTCTCAATGGTACCTGGTGATCACGAGCATATCCAAACATTTCTCTGATAAGCCTCGCACTCTCACCAATATACTTGTCAATTATAGCGCTTGAGACAACCTACATAGAGAGGAACAGAGAGAAAATGCTATATAGACATAGATAACAATAACGAGTGAAATAATGGTACACAGTGTAAATTGGTTGAATATATACACTAAAAAGCCCAAACCTTCAGAAAATTGGCATCTATATTGCTTGCAATTGCTCTGGCCAATAAGGTCTTGCCGGTTCCAGGGGGGCCATAAAGAAGAACGCCCTAGACACATCGAGTACAAATCAGATTGCAATAAAAAAGGCCTTCTATGCATAAGAAAACAACTTTTAGCAAACCATGTTCACGGAATATGTTACCCAAAATAAATGAGATTAAAATGGTATATCTATATCTCTATGTAACAAAATTAGTGTTCACATATCCAACCTAGATGTCTTACCTTTGGAGGTTTAATCCCAACTCTAAGAAAGAGTTCAGGATTCATGAGTGGTAATTCAATAGATTCCCTCAGTTCTCGTATTTGATCAGATAATCCACCCACAGCAGAGTAGCTAACGTTTCCAGGATCTTCATGAAGCATGTTATAAACAACAGGATCAACCTGAAAATGAAATTATGTTTATTCTCAATTTCCTGCTATATTGAAAATGCATCATTTACTCATTTATATTTAAGCATACAACATGTAGAATTGATACCTCTCGTGGAAGTGCACGCATGATAGTAAGAGTCGTCATGTCCAAAACAACTCTGGTTCCTGATGTCAATTTTTCCTTGTCTACTTTGTTCCGACAGCCAACAACATATCTGGGACCACTACTGGCTTTCACAATCACTGCAAAACACATAAATAGCCATTTACCTAAATACCAAGCGCTTAATAATGTTGCTGAACACAATTCTGAGATATTCCAGAATTACAATCCCCATGTGATCAATCACAAAGAGAAGAAAAATTGCATGCATAGAAACAATTGACAGCCTTCAACAGCCTATCTGTCCATAAGTGATCATAATCTTCAAAATCTTTCTGCTATTATGTCAGTTAGTAGGAGGGACAAACTATAATTTGTTAACACACTAACATTCCCCCATATGTGCAATCTATTTATTGTTAACCACACTAACCATGTCTATTGCCCATAAAAAATTTGCATATCAGCCACTACTTGCTGATATACTTAGTTTCTGGAAAAATGAAATCTAATGACCAACC
Source organism: Saururus chinensis (assembly GCA_035235625.1). NCBI lineage: Eukaryota > Viridiplantae > Streptophyta > Magnoliopsida > Piperales > Saururaceae > Saururus > Saururus chinensis. The sequence continues at coordinate 10,199,357 of CP141143.1, read as the reverse complement.
ACAGCACTATATTATAAGTGTTGAGACTATGGTCAATAAATCAACAAAGAAGTGAAGGTAAAATTAATTCCATTATACCCATTATAAAGGATCAATTTGGTCTGACAACAATGCATCCATAGGCCATGCCACTCACTCAGCAAGCCAAAGAAATGAAATAAAAATCCCTACCAAATCATTGGCAGATCTCATTTATGGATTATATGTCCAGTCCAACATGAAAATCTTCTAAAAATTTGTTCAACATGAAAGATCATTAGCCAAACCAACAATATCAGGGCCTATATAATAAAATCTTCCAAACTTTTTTCAGAACAGCTAGCAATATTAACAACATTTATTTATCCAGTATTAGAAACTGAAAGACTATCATAAGATATACAAAGTACAAGATAGGCTCCTGTCCGACTGTACAATCTTAAAATGATGCAATAGCTATTGTACTATGGTACCCCTATCTTATCATGCATAATACAGCCTCTATGATTGTTAACTAGTGAGTTAACCATTTAAGTATTTGCTGAGAAGAAACTAAAATCATCAAGAGTGATAAAAGTCCAAGAGTTTATACCAGAGAACAGTGAAACACTTACAGCGTTCATTATCAAGAGGTCGCAACACTTCTCCTATAATTTGACCAACGCTCTGAAGAGACTTCAAATCATCTTCAGTTTTAGCAAATTCCTTTTTTGAAGCACGCAAATTTTCCCGGACTGTACATACAAAATTTCAAAACATACTACTCAAAAATGTCATCAATAAAACTAAACTTGAATACAAGAAATCAAATAGATTAATCTCAACTATCCATCACAATGAGGTACACAGTTTTTGCTAGAAATTAACTCTCTGTTAATAATAAATGATAGGCTTGGGTGTTAGAATGCTTGTCAAAACTCAAGTCTTTCATATCAACCCCATCACATCTCTATTTTAACAGCTACCAATCTGTTATGACTCTCCCCACTGGTATCACAATCCAGATTAGCACAAACACTCTATGTATCAGGGAATATTATACCACCGGTATATTGGTATCAGAATTGTTACCAATAAACGGTACTCTGCAATGAGCATATTCCAAATATCAGGCAAACTATTGCAAACACGGTGGTAAATCACATGTTTCACCGAAATATCATCTTTTTCCTTATTTCCTCACTTCTTTCATGTTTTTCCAGCCTGTTTTACCTATCTGGATCCTACAACCCGTATTTTCTACTCCTTCACCCTAAATAGTTCCCATTTCAACAGATTGCTCTGCTCCATGGGCTCTACTTTCCTCTGTTCACCAGCAACTGCACTGAACTCCACAGTTCCCTTTCATTTGTCCTGTCTCTCCATCGCAATCAACAATTTCCAATCTTCCATCCATCTTGCCAAGCATTGCTGCATGACCAACACCCAGTGGGCTAGTAAATTATGGCAGAGAATGTCTACCAAAGGGGTTTTGGCTGCGGGCAACGCCTCCACAAACAGAACCACTTATCTGAAAGGAAGCGCCATTGCCATGGCACTACTGGGCACTGCCTTCCCCATTCTCATCTCCCGCAAAGACTTGTAACCTAGTCTCTGCCCCCTCCCTACTATGCAAAATCTTCAAGAGCCATGAAGGTAAACAGGCTCCTGGCCAAAACTTCCAGATTCTACCAGCTTCTCCACCATGCAATTATGTCAAAGCTTCATGTGCTAAGACTCAAAGTTGCAAAGACCATGGAAATGGGGATCTGGGTTCTAATGGTAAACAAACCATTGTCTGTTCCTCTGATCATGTGATCACTGGAGAGTATTTAGGTGGGAGCAAGGTACATTCTTCAGTCCATGTAGCCCCAACTTGTCAATTTGAAAGCAATGGATTTTTTTTTCAATTGAAGCAGCTTTAGGTATGCAAGGAGCCACTGAATCAGATGTTTTGGGTATCTGTTTCTCTTTTTTTCCCCTCATAGATATTCAAGTGGATGTCTGATGAGTATGAAACAGTAATATATTAATTAAATTGTATATACGCTAGCAATTGTGGGTGTCTTAGCTACTAAAATTGGTAAATAGAAAAGCAAGAAGACAGTCCAGCCATGATTAGACTTTACTAAGTATTTTCTCTATTATACAACAATACTAAATTTTTTTTTTACAAGGAACAAAATTAAACCTGATAATTAGGTATATCTAGTCAAATGGAGGATGTTGAGGTGATATTTATAAATATGTGCTTGCATATAGATGCTTACCTCATTGCATCACAATAAGTTGGAATTAAAGTTGAAAAAGTCATAGAATACCACATAAGACATTCTAATTGTGAGTTTGCATTTAGATAGTGAAAATACATGTTAAAAACCTTTTTACTAGGTCATCAATGACATAAATTATGCTAGCATAAGCGTATAATCACGATCATATGCTTGTTTGAAATTAGTATCGGTGTTTAAATAATCATAATTCTTAGGGCAAGGAAATGTCGGATCGCCAAAATCAAAGAGAAAGGAAAGAGTAGAAAGCCGGGATTTTGATGAGGCGAGCGAGTGCAGCTCACCTGCTCTTACGCGGGAATCTAGTTCCTTATGCTGGAGGAGCTTTTTCCGGTAGTCCGCGACGGCGGAGCGTCGGCGAGCCGCATCTTCCCCGTCGTTCATCGCCGCTGACTCTGATCACCAATCCCACTCACAAATTTATCCAACTTTTCGAAAAACCTTTCCTGATTTCAACCTGGAGGCCGTAGAGACACAGCGTCCTGGCGGCAGGAGGTAGGACGAATCCTACAAAGAAGCTTGTTGCTTGGACTCGAAACTCCGCTTTGGCCGAAGTTCCTTTTTTTTTTTTTGAGCGAAAACTTCGGGCAGAAGCTAGTTGTCGCACTGGTTAACGCCTCTCGTGCGGATTCGGATCCTAGGACCCGGCATCAGGACCCGTCTGTACCTGGCACAAATTTCCAAAGATACCGGGTCGGGTCGGGTCTGCTTGACAGGGATCGGTTTTACCCGTTTGCTGAAATATTTAATTGAAGCTGGCGCTTACGGCCATTTCGTCTCTCTTTTGGCCGGAAAATGTTCCCGTACAACGTCCGCTCATCCACGGCTCGCCGGACCGGTAGTCAGGCAACTGCGTGGTGAGTACCATTTTTCCTGTCACATTTGTGTTTCTTCGTCACCTTCTTTTACTTTTTATTAGGTTTTATCCTGTATGTGCCCAGTTTAGTTGCACCCCTCTCAGTTTTCAACTATACCGTTTACAGGAAAACTCTGTTTTTCGGTGATTATAATGTGAAAAAATCTGGGTGTTTGTTATTGCATGGCAATATGAAGGGTGGAGAAGCTGATTTCGGTGGAAATTTATAATTTTGGTTGTAAATACGTGCGATTACTTTGTATGTTCGATGAAATGCTTCGAACGAAAAACTCTATGTTCTGCTTCGGTTTAAGGATGATGGGGATGCTTAGTGCTATATCCAAGACCTATCTTCCATTGCTTCTATTTCCTAAAATTGTCTGAGTGTGAGACCCACTGTTTTGACTGAGGACACAGTATATGTACTTTCTGTTTGACTGACTAATGATTTTGCTCATGTATGACTCTCTCTGTGCAGAAGATGAACGATCTGGGCGATCGGTAGAAACATGTTTGCTACAGCTATCAGATATTTCTCCACGAAGCCAAAGCCGAAGCTCAAACCGATCGAGCTTAAGACTCCACCAGAACAGACCCAGACCATTACCCGAGTTATATTTGATATAGTCAAAGAGCACGGCCCCCTCACCATTGGAGACACTTGGGAACATGTTAAAGCACGCATCAAAGCTTTAGTATAGAGCATCCGTTTGTTGTTGTTTAGCTTGCTTTTGTCTTCCAAATTATGTGCATACGTCCCGCTTTGATGGTTTTATCCCATGAATGTATGGTTCAGCTAAAGTAGTTTTAAGTTTGTGGTTTGGATATTTGCGTATAAATTTCAAGCGAGCTCTACGGAATGTATAGTTGTACTTATACAATATGAAGAATGTTTGGATTGTCGTTATCCATGTCTTCAACTGCTAACTATATGACTGTTTTGTTTGAGTCTGTATGCTTTGCCTACTAAGTGGCGCCATCTTCCACATACTAAACTTGCATAAGGGTCACAGAAAGATTGTAAATGGACTTGTTGTATTGTCATTTGTTTCTAAGTGGCAAAAGTGGCAAGATACTACTTTATAAACTTAGAAATGGAGGTAGATTTCCATGGAAGGGTAACTGCTTTCATTGCCTTTCGTATGCTATGCTTCTTGTGCACTTCATCTCTACAAACTTAGCTTTAGAATTACTCAGGTTGTTCACATCTGTCATGTTGTGAACTCAGAAATTAAAGCTAAATTTTGCTCTGCGAGAGCTATTACTTTTGTTGCTTTTGGTTTTGTACTATTGCTTCTAGTTTTATAGATTTTTTAGAATTGAGTACCAAGTTAGTAAGTTTCTTGGTTCTGTGCATCATAAGTTGTTGTCTATGACTACTAGCTTATTAGACTCAAATGATATCTTGCCTGCGAGCAACATATTTCTTGACGCTCTTGTTTTGCTCTCCTAACAAAGTTCACTGTTAAAAGTCATTTCTTTTGTCCTAGTTGAATATTACTGATTCTTGCGTCCAATTAAAGTTGTTTCTTCCTTCGTGGGTGGTTATGATAAATTTTGGTTTGATCATATCCTTATTTCTTTCATAAACTGCACTTGCTTTGTTTAGTTACCATATATCATATTGTTAAAGATGATAAATACAAATTATGTAAATGATATTTTATTGATTGCAGAATGTTGGTTTACGAGGATTGACAAGCAAAAGACACATGAAAATAATCTTGAGATGGATGAGGGAGAGGCAGAAATTACGGCTGATCTGCAATCATGTGGGTCCCCACAAGCAGTTCTTGTACACGACCTGGTTCACTAATCCTAAGATCATGCCTATGCCCAAAAGAGATTCTTCCAAGCCATGAAATCCAGTTTATGGAAATACAAGCTGTTTTCTTGAGGTGGTGCAATTTGAATAGGACATTGGAGCTGTATTATTGGCTACATGTGGTGTGGCTTTTCCTGCATGCGTATCATATTATGTATCGTGAAAAATGATTTGTGGAAATCAGTCGCTAGCGCCTAGTAGCATATCCTTTTCATTTCATGCTTCTCTGGGCAAATCGCTGATTTTAGCGGAGTTGTTAACTTTCACCAATGGGACAATTACTTGCTGGCATAGATCACAATTCACATGATCAGGCTGAACAGGGCCATTTGTCGAGCGGTGACGATGCCATTCCAAACAGTGTCAAATTTGGTTCAATGGTCGCTGTCCTGGTAATTTTGAAGTTTGAATAGGATTTCCACTCCTGTTGTGGTAAAGGAAGCATAGTGTGTGGGTTCCAAGAACGTGGTCCGCTTCATTGTTGAATGTCTACATCCTAAAAAACTGAAGGCATGTGAGCAATTCACTCTGAAATTCATTTTAACCACTATGTTTTTTTCTTATTACGCATGGAAGACTCAATGCCCGTCTCCTTAAAGATGCCACACTCCTAGTCGGACCCCTCGGCGGAGGAGGTTTTGTCCAGTACGCCAGTGGCTCGATTGGTATTTTAACGAATATTCACTTTTTGTAAGAAGTGATACATAGTTTAGGGGGTATTTTAACAGCATAAGCTTGAGCAGGGCATATTAGTTTTTGTCCCCTTCTCAATCTAATAGCCCAAAGTGTCCAGCCTTCATATAATTTTTTTCCTTTTTTTTATTCTAAAAATAATTAATATCCATGGAAGAGAAACAAATAAGGTGCTTACAAGCCTATAACCTGATACGTACAACATGATAATTTGGACTGCTATGACATTTTAGCCTTGACAAGAAAAATGGTGGTGCACTAGCATATATTAGTGCAAATAATGTATTAAGTACATATGCGTTGGTATGTGCACAGCCGATATTCATGATAAATGGGGATACCCTGGAAGACAACAGGTCGGCCTATGGTGATTGTTTGTAGAAGAACAGTACAGACCCCATGACGAAAAGTACTAGTGTCCTGCGGCGGTCTCGTTCCAAATAACCTCAGTGTTGTTAATACAGATGCCGACACTTACCAACGACGGCATACAAGCACATGTTAGCATTTATCTATTTTTTAGATGGATGATACTCATACAAATGTAGGAGAAAGCAGCATCAACGGCAGCCTGGTCTAGACCTTCTAACCTATGCAAACGCCACCAGCAATAAAATTCCACAAGAAGTTCATAATAAGCACGTGTAAAATATAAAGACATTGTTACGGAACGAATCATCTCACTTTTTCAACAATCACGACTCAGAAACAAAAATTACTGTTAATTTTTGTGTTTCACGTTCTCTGCTCCTTGTCTTGGGGTCTTTATCGGAAATTTTATGCATGATACTTTCGTTTATATGGAATCCTTTTGGTGATTAAACACTTTTGCTTTTCTTTCATATTGAACCCCCACCCCCTCACCCCAAAAAATATAAAAAATTAAAATAAAACTCTTAAGTCCCAAACGACTTTAAAAAAATACAGCATATAAGCGAGGTAATGTCGCGAGACAGGTAGACAGAACTATTTGCTTTTCAGAAGATTGCATGGCTTGTATTTACTTCAAGAAATATTTGTCAACCTGCCACATTCATATTAATTGATCATTTGGCATTTCACCATTTGCTCATCAAACGTTGTGAGTTCAAAAGATGATCATGCCAAATGCTACCAAACTTACGTCAACAATCACACAAACTATAGGATGTAAGAAATCATACAGGAACACTGAGAACAAGAAAACCCGCAGGTCACAGGCAACTTAGTTAAAGGGGAATTAATTAACCACTCGGCAATTCTTCCTGACTTCTCCGTTATAGCCAGTGAGTGGATTGATGTTCCCCATTTTAACCATGGACATGGCAAAGTGGTTGAAGAAGAGCTGCTCATCCTCTGCATAGCTCTTGACCAGATTCACGATTTCTTCATCGTTTCCTGTCAGAAGCACTTCATCCGAATTCAGCAGACCCTTCCCCCACAGAATCAGCTTAAAGTAGTAGTTGTCAAATTTGACTGGAGACACAAGATCCAAGGGCGAGATGTTGTTATCACCGCCTGCGGTCGGGCAAACTGATTTAAGATCGTAGTAGTAACTCGTCTCAAGGGTCTCATCAGGCAGGTTGTTTCCGTTTTGGTTGTAAAGCCTCTGCTTGAAGGTCACACATCTTGCTACCCCAATAGTGTGACTTCCTGAAACAAGAAGAAAATGCCCCTAAACATTGTCAGGTAAATTGAATTCTATCACTCCCGTTTAGCATCAACATCATGATTCATGAGATGAGATCGAAATCTAGGAGAGCTTAATCACCTGAGAGAGCAACGAGGTCTACTTTGTCAAGTCCTTGGCGGCTGAAGGAAGTAATGAGGTTTTGGAGGGTTGAGTTAGGTGGAGGAATGTTTTGGTTTGAGCCGCTTAGGCTTGCTGTCTTGGAGTCTTTCCTTCCCAAAGGGAGCTCCCAGTTGGGCCCGCCGCTCTGTTCGAGGTTCCCACCAGAGCAGAAGTCATTAGTAACAATGCCATGTTATCAAGATTTATCAAGTAGAAGAAATAGCGAAGTCCTTGTGTCAATGTTGTACGTAATCACAAAATGAACACCACATTATTTGCGATTCTATCCACCAAATCGTCACTCGCTTCATGTCGTTTTAGAAGATGGAACACAAAGCATTTTGAGTTCTGGGATAGAATTCGTTATCAATTTGTGAATTTAAAGGGCTATGTATATGATGCATGGTATGCTTCTGTTTGTTCTTACCAGTACGGTGGAGCCTCTAGCAGCGAGTGCGAGGATATCTGCACAGGTGACAGTGTTGGGGCATGCCTCTTCCAACCTGGCCTTGATCTCATCTATCACTTCAAATCCTCTAACTGAATTGCGATTGGGTCCCGAACGCTTCTCACTTGCTATAGTAGCACTATCATCCAACAATAAAGAGCCATCGCAACCCTGCAAACAGTCGTGTGTAACATAATAAATTGCTTGCAGTATAATACTAATTAGATCAAATGATGCGACATGAAAAGGAAAAGAATGTAGCTGCAGATGTATGTTAAAACCTGAACAAAGCAGTCATGGAAGTGGAGCCTGAGCAAGGAGGCAGCCATCCTAGGCTCTTGCCAGATGGCCTTCTCAAGTACAGACATGACGATATCGTTAGCCTGGGGGCAGGAGTACTGGTAGTACCCAGGGAAGAGACCAAAGCCTCCTCCAGGACTACCACCACCGCCAACGTAACCTTCGCCGCTGCCACCACCAAAATGTTCCTTACCAACATCATCGTTGTCACCCCACTTTGGAAAGTAACCAGGGTGAGCATGGGAAAGAGAGAAGGAGATCAGAATCAAGGACATGAAAGTGAAGGAAGGCCAAGGGATCGCCATAGGTTTCTCTCGCTACTGGAGAACTCGAGGTGTCTAAGATATTGGCTTGCTGTGCGTGGTGGGGTGGGCAGTGCCATGCTCATGCATTTATAGAGCTCGATCATCAAACAAGTACTTCGCTTACCAAATCCTCTCAGAAGACAGGACAGTCATGACCATGTCATTCCATTCTGACCACATCTTGAATGTGGGGTTGGCTCCTTATTTGTTAATGCTTTAACTTCCATCATGGGGCAAGTTATGCAGATAGTAGAACAATAAGATTTGGGCAGTTTGTATAAATGCGTATTAAGGGGTAATATTAAATAATCTAATTGATTACCTATGCTGATTAAACACTTTGACAGTATCTTTTAGCATTCGCAGTAATTAATTTTGAAAAGTTCCATCGCCTTAGACATATTTGTCATTAGTATTGTAATACTCTAGTATTCTGTCGGTTTTCTTTGTTTCTTGAACACAAAGAAAGCAGGCCAGCCTTTTCTTTTCCCTATCTAAGCAAAGATTCAGAAGACTCATGTTACCCACTCGCACTGGATTGGAATTGTGACCTAGCCTCTGAGATTAAAACAAACGAGACGCGCTTTCGTCTGGGACTGTGCAACCCTCAAGTTCGGTGAAAATGGAGAGTAGTTCTAGTCCTTACCTGCTCCATCTCGAAGAACCAACCCCATGCATGTGATTCTTTGTCTCATCTCCTTTCAATTGCTCTCTTTGCCATTTTGGATTCTTTTTCTTCTTTCTCCGCCAGCCATGTCGTTAAGTATATCCAAATTGCGTCTCCACAGTTGGAGTGGGTCTACTGTTTGACTGGGTTTGGGGCAGGTCTGGGATCAGTATACATTTCTTTTAGGGTATGAGTTACGTTTGTCATTCCCCCATTTCATTAAGAAGTATATGTAGGATTTTTCTCCTTTCAAATGATCGTGATAGTTGAAGGAACTAAGATACTTAATCAACTTTTACTTTTGGAAAAGTTGAAATTAAAAGGTGAAATGGTTTAGTGACTTCACTCTTACACTGGATAAAGATGAAAATGATAGTTAGGAGTAACTCTCCCAGAAGAAAAGGCCAGCATGATCCTTGCCCGGTAGCAGTGTTTTAAAAACCGGCCCGGGCATTGACCCGGATTGGTCACCGGGCCGGTTTAACTGGGTTCAACCGCGGGTTAACCCGGGTTGACCTATTTTTTAATTATTATATTAAATATATATTAAATATAAACAGTTACACATAAAATCACGGCAGCTCAGTGGATAAAGTGCGTGATCCAGGTCCAAATTCGAATGCCGCCTGGTGTAGGGTCTTTCGATGCAACTATTTAACTTTAAATATAACAGAAATAAGGAAACATAAAACAAAGTTGTGTAGCACAATGTGTAAGGAACTTGGGTTCTGATGGCATGACAAAAAATTTTGTGCAGTACCGAGGGAATGAACTCACCCGCCCTGTTTTTTCGGCCGGTTTTTAAAACAGTGCTTGGTAGGGCTGACAGAAGTTGACCCGACTCGAATTAAACCCACATTACCCAACTTGCCTGACCTATTAATATATGGGTTAGTGTTAGAGTCGAGCGAATGAATCATATATATAAGGATTGGATGAAGCAAATACCCTGTAATCTGATCAGTGGCGAGTCTCGAATTTTTCGAGAGGGTGGTCACAAAATAATTATGTACAATAACTTTCTTTTTAAGTGATATGAGAGATGACACCATATTAAAATTTATTATATTTTGAAGAAGAAACATTTTAGATTTTTTTTAAATTGGTACAACCGGGGCCTGAGACAATTGGAGGCCTAATGTGAAATTTTAAGTATGTTATTTTTATATTTAATATAATATTAATATATTAATAAAATTAATTTATTTTAAATTTATTCTTTTTACACTTTGAGATGAAAAAATATTAATTAAGTTGTTATATTCAAGTTTTACTTATATGAGATATCTAGCCCACACTATAGCCACAACTGGGTTAGTGCATCATAACCCGTAGTTAGAACATGACTCAAGGCTTGTCCCTTACATAAGTAGCCCATTTAGCCACCAAATTATAGTTAAGGAATTTGAGTCATGTACTAATAGCATTGCTTGCTATGAGTTTATAGTTAGGGCTGTAACACCCTAACCCTCTTGCACTTGTAACATGGGTTTGACGTCTCATTGCTAATATATTATTCTTAAGAGTTAATATTTGAATTAGCTCCATTAATATGTTAATTTATTTAGCAGGGTTTGCACTGGGCAGGCGCATAACATGTTTTTAGATATCAAACCAATGATATGTGTTATTCAAAGAGAAGGCATATTCTAATTGTTTGCATGCCCTACTTGGTTAGGCGCATACGTGGCTAGATTTGTCAAGGTACAATAACCTTTTTTTTGTTTCAAAAGTTGCTTTCAAATTATAAAAATATTTAAAAACATACGAAGACCATCTTAATTGAAACTACGCTAAGAAACAAGAATAGTATAAATAAATAAAATTTCAAATATTAAGTAAAAAAGAATATACATTTAATTTTAGAACATGAAAAACAAACTCAAGAATCGAGATTGCTTGTTGTTGGGGAGAAAGAGATGAGAGTGATAATTTGAATATTGAAAATTGAGAAAAATATGAGAGAGTTGTGTGGGAAGAGCTCTCTTTAAAGGTTTAGCATAAAAAAAGCTAATTTAGCCTAAGGCTAAAGGTGTGATATATAGAATGCGAAAAATGAAATAATGCTTAATAAGTGTCGATTGGGTGTTAGGTATATATGGATGATTTTATGTTAAAACAAAGTAATATATGGTAAGTGATTTTTTATTATTTGGTGATTGATTTGAGGGTTTTTGAAAAAGTTATACATGGAAGTCAATGAAGTAGAATTCATATACAAGATGACATAAAAAAGGTAACAATCCTAGTAAAACTCTTTGGATCACTTTCAAATAATTAAATTTTTATTATGGTCCTATTGCTTGATTATGGATACTGGGGACCTTGTCTTTTGTGGGGCCTTAGGCGGAATTTTTATTATGGTCCTATTGCTTGATTATAGATATTGGGGGCCTTGTCTTTTTGTGGGGCCTTAGGCAGCAGCTTAAGCTGCCTAATACTCTAGCTGCCCCTGGTACAACTCACACACCCACACCATATCTAAAGATGCCTTAGGCTCAAACTCAAACCAAGGACCTCTGTCAAACCAGCATGCCACTGGTTGAATTTACAAAAACATTTTAGATGTGATAAAACATTTTTTTGGAAAGATATGGAGCAATGATGAATTTTTATAGAATGTGTCTATATGTACCCTAAGATTCCCCTTAGTACCCCATTTTACTTAAATATGTAGTAATTTTTTATTTATTCTTTTAACCCTATGAATCCTTACTTTTTTCTCACATGTTACCCTAACAACCCTCTTTTTAGGGAAGCAACTCCGACAACAATGATAATTCTAGTATTGACAACTTTGGTGGAAATAGCACTACCTCCTCCTTCCCCAATCTTTCTTCTTCTTCCCCTTCTTCTCTTTCTTTTTTGCCTTTTATGGTATCATTTGTCACAAGGCAGCAAAGCATACTATCTGTGACAAATATTGGGGCGGACACACATGTGGTGTGTTATATACTTGGTGTGCTTGTGTTACAAGAATTGCCCTCAATATTGCACACCTTGTATCCATGCGTTGTAAGGAAGGCTAGCAACGCTACACATAATGTATGTAATGATGTAAACACATTGTTGAGTATGTGGGATATTGGTCAGCTAGCTTATTATTTGGAGTTTTAAAATATCCTCTCTCCTTCAGATAGTGTTGGGGAGTCTTGCAGAGCATTTCGGGGTCGTTTGATAAAGTTTAAATCGGGAAAAATGACGAATACGAAACCTGTGAAAACAGTTTCATAATTTAAAACATAATACATCAGTTTTTCCCATCCAAATTATTACTTATTCGATCAAACATCGTACGGTCAAACCAAACATCCACATGCGCTACTCAGAAATAACCATATGGATAAATTGCTATGATTATAGACTCAAATACAAATCTCTCTCAGGCATCTTTGAGTGCAAGTCCAATTACAATCCACAGTCTAATCCAAACTAAAAGTCCAGAATACATAACAGCTTAATTCTCATCTTACCCAATACATTAGATCGTGGCACAAATAATACCCATAGTAAGTCAAGCATATACCTGAGTCCAAGGGAATCAATCCATAGTAGAAACGAGCATCCATCTCTAGGAGCTATTCGTCACAAACTTGCAAAAACCTTTCGAACAACGGGGCTAAAAAATTGGGTAATAAATATTTTCGTACTTAGTAGGGTAATAAGTATTTTCATACTCAGTAAGAAAACACCTAGTAGGGGAGTTCTAAATACTAAACTCAGTAAGTTCATACATAGATGCATTTATGCAATTCAAAAAGAAGCAAACAAGTATATCATAATAATGCTCATATACATACAATCACGCATATCATCATGCCAAAATCATACCATGAAATCAAACTTACATAAACACCCTTATTTAGGGTCTTACAAACTTACTCGTAACATCATACACTTACTCAAATAACTTACACAAACCTGCACGACCTTATTCGTACAATCATATGCTTACTCATATAACTGACACATACTTGTACAACCTTACTCGTACAATCTTACTCAGAATCATACTCTTACAGTCTGGCTCATACTCATATTATTACAGTCTTACTCATACTCATAATTTTACAGTTGTACTAATACTCATACTCTTACAATCTTGCTCATACTTATACTCTTATAGTTGTGCTTATACTCATACTCTTACAGTCGTACTCATACTCTTACAGTCATGCTCATACTCATAATCGTACATATACTATTGATCACTGAAGCTTATTACAACTAATAAGCTCCAGCGTTGAAAAGGAAAAGAATGTTACTAGGGCATCACTTTAACCTCCGGGGAGTGACCTGACGCCATGGACTTTTTCGAAGGTAAGACACACCAATGCTCATGGGGCATAGGATCAAACAAGTAAAAGCAAGTCCATGATACTACTTACCTGAGCGCGCAAACACAAACACCATACATAAGGGGTCATACAGTTTCCCATCATAATGGGTCATATAGTGTCATGGAATTGCCCACTATAATGGGTCTTATAGTGCTAGTGTCACTCTTAGGCAGAAATTATACAATGTCACTCTTGAGCATAATCATACAATGTCACTCTTGGGCAAAAATCATACAACACTATCAACAAAGCATCAAATATATGGGCTTAATACAACACACAGACCGAATCGAAAACAATACATCGCTCTAACAGAGCATCAAACGCCTGAGCTTCATATAGCACACAAACTAAATCAAAAACATGCATCGCTCTCAACAGAGCATCAGACGTTTGATGCTCTATATAGCACATAGACAACATCCCGCAGGATAGACACCATGGCAAGACATGAGAAATGTTCAGTCGACTCATTATCAGATAGCTCAAACACGGAACTTAATCCGTCGAAACCCTCAAGTCTCAAATTCACAATGCTATCATTAGCTTTCTTATAATTCAAGTTTGAATTAAGTAAATTATGTGGTACAATTATGTCACACAAGCACTCAAGTATATTGTGCTCCACTCATCAAACCGAAGCTGAGCCCGATCCGAAACCCCAGTTCGTCAGGGCAGCAGACTTCACTTAACTCGTCCATATCATGATCATAACTCATCATACATCATATCCTTACAGTCTTGCATACTCCGCCATCCACCTTATGGCCAAAACATCTTAAACAAACGTCACCAAACTAAGCTCCTCAAAGCCAAACCCAATTATTACCCTTTTACTTATACCTCACTTATTATGCTTACTTTTCACGTCATAATGTATACATTATACTTGTACAATTATGCACACTCTTACTGTCTGACAATCCCCCAACATGCACTCTAATCCAAAACAATCCACTCCAATCCTCGCCAGTCATAATCATATCCTCTATCATCCGTCATACACTTACACATCCATATCCAAATCCATACCAAACACTGTCACTTCTTACCATCCATAGCACATACCTTTGCCCACATGCACATACGCAGATCCATAGCATAGGCAAGTAGCCATCATACATACGTAGCTTACAAACATGCTCACTAGTCATCACTAGTGCATACATACACTTCATACATACTTCAAGCATGCACGCTAGCCATCACTAAGACATGCATAATCCATATTCGGAGAAACATCCTCACTAACCATCACCAGCGCACACGTAATCCACATATGTAGAAACATACTCGCTAGCCATCACTAGCACATACTTAATCAACATACAAAGCTTACCAACAAACATTCTAGCCATCACTAACACATACTCAATCCACATACGTAGGTTACAAACATACACGCTAGCCATCACTAGCACATACATACTTCAAATATACTTACTGCCAACATGCATGTCATATGCATTTCAACATGACATAATTCATCCACTTACATCATGTAAACAGATCATAATCTAACATCCATAGCATTCAATCATATAGTCCTAGCATGCTACTACTCATTCAAAGCATGTTATCATAAAATTATGAGTTCAAAGCTCTCCTACCTCATAATCATGATGTTCGATGGCGAGCACACGATGGTGGAGGCGTCAGCAACAGAATTGGCCGCCAAAAGTTTTGCCAAGTTGAGAGAGTTGTTGTCTCAAAGGTTTAGGAAGCACCGGAAAAAATCACGACCAAATGGGGTGACACAAATCAATGCGGTAAAATCCGCAATCTAAGATGGCACACTAAGGCGGCTGGGAGAAAGGTCGTGCCAACATAAGTGGTGCTACGACCTTAAGTTGAGGGTGTACTCACTAAAGGTCAGCTGGTGGCTAAGATGTACTCGATCAGCCGCAAGACTTCAAAATCGGCTGTGGACAGCACCCAACGACGACAATTTCATGACAACAAGGGCCCACATAAGGGCGGAGAGCTTGGGGTGATGCTTGAGATCAAAGGAGAGGTGGAGGAGGACTCCGATGTCAACTCCATTCTGTAGCAGAGTCATTCGATGGTCAGGTGACATGAATGCGGCTTCTAAACCACTAAATCACACACGTGGCCAAAAGGGGCGGGGAAGAGGGCTAAACGGAGGCGGCCCAAGGCCCACAAAAAAGGCTAATAGGGCTAAGGGCCCTAGCGGTGGCCAATCAAAGTGGCGACATCGCCAATCTCCACCCACAACCAAAACTAATGGTACGGGTGGTTGTGCATCTCACATGGCAGAGGGCAGGGGAAGGTTCAGGGTCGAGCAAAGGCCATGAGGCCGTCACTGGACAAGGCCTGTGTAGGTGAACTCATCCACCTTTGGTCAAGGTAGGTTGTACAAAATATTGCCAGAGGTCATCCGATACCGACGGTGTAAAATGGGCAAGAGGGGTAAAAAGGGCAAACATGTTGGTGAGACGGAACTAGTTGCGGCTATGGGCCACAAGGAAGAGCACGGGTCAGAGGCGATCACACCAGGTTAGGTGGAGCTAGGCTAGGGTGACCCATGCCATCATCACCAAGCCGGGGCAGAGCCGAACAAAAGCTAACCAACCCTAGCCAACCACAAACGACACAATGGTAGCCAAAAATAGAGCCTCTCACTCGAATCAACCGAAAAATGCATCGCGTTCCAGACATGGTTGCAAAGCAGAGGCTGAACAAGGCTTGGAGGGGTGGCCCACTGGTGTCACTAGGCCGGGGTGGAGCCGAATGAAGATCCACTAAGTCAAGTTCGCCGTCCAGATGGCGGCAGTCACAACGTCCAAAATGGATGTAGACCAAAATAGGGGACGACCGAACTAAGCAGAGGAGGGATGGAGGCTGAACCAATTTGCGTGGGGCCATCACCTGGTAGAGCCGAGCTCACAGTTGTCAGGTCACCATCACTAGCCAATGATGGCAACAACAACTCACTGAAAAAATTAAAACACAATAAGGTGCAAATCGGACTGGCAGAGTAGAGGACGGCAGAGGAGATGGAATCGGGCTGTGTAGGGTGGTCCATAGCCTTCGCCAGACCAAGGTGAGGCTGGAGGGAGGTCAGGTCGATCGTGGCTCACTACCGGCGGCTTTTATTTCACTGAAACAGAGCACAGACGAAAACAGGGCAGAGGGGGAAAAAGTTTGGGGCGGCGGAGGAGAGGCCCTTTGGGGCCAGGTGGGGTGGCCTCCCACCATCGTCTGCCTAGGGCGAAGCAGTGGGCAACCAGCCAGCCCTTGCTGGCCCACGATGGTGGCGGAATCACAACATACAGAGAGAGGGGGTCTAACCAGGAAGAGACGAGGTGGAGGGCAGAGCGGCCGTGGGGGCCAAGACAGTGGCCCCTTGCCATCACACGGCCGGGGTGGAGCAGGTGGTGGCGTCCCTGCGGCCCACCGCAGCGGCTAGGCAGGGGAAACTAGAGGGGGTGGTGCACAGTCCAAACATTCAGGTTTGGGCTCAGCCAAGCTCAAGCCCGATCCTTTCTCCACATTTTTTTCTTTTTTTTCTACTTATATCCCCATCACACGCTTACCTCATGTTTACACATTGTATGTCCAAAACTCGTGCCAAAAACACGCAGCGAGGCCTGCGACTAAGCCCCACACCCAACTCTACAAGTATAAATATGGACTAAATGTTCAAATATGAATACACCGAAGCGTCACATTTTTCCTCCAAAAACGGCCTAAATAATAGCAAAAAATCACAAAAAATCGTAGAAAAATCAAGGATATTATAGTTATGCCCTGCCCCGCCCCCTTAACCCTAACCCAGTCTAAGGAGATGCGATAAGGTGGGATGAAGAATAAAAAGACTAACCCAAAAGGCTAGGTCGAAGTACACAACATATGCCCTTTGTGCAAAAATGAATAACAGAAAAATAATTCAAAATGTTAGGTCTAAGGAGACGTCCTTGACAACACTCGGATCCTATGAAAAACAAAGAAACTTTCTAAGCCATGATTCTTAGTACAAAATAATTTAAAGTGAGGGAGATTTAGTTTGAAGGAGAGGTTTAAATCATTGTTGTTGGATTTGGAAGAGAGAGTGGAAGAAATTGAAATAAACTTGAAAATGGAAAGAAAAAGAGAAAAGAGAGATGGGGACATGAAGAGAGGGACAGAAAGACAAGGAAAAAGAGAGAGGGAGAAGCACACACCACAATGGGAGAGGGAGGGACGTGTGGGAGAGGAGAGGGGAGATTTTTAAACCTTTATGTGGTATTTTCACAAATATTATCTAACTAAAAGTGTTAGAGTGACTAATTCCAATAAATCTAATTCGCCAAGCTTAAGAGTTAATTTTTGAGTTAAAGATCAAGTAGTTAGGAGGTTAAGAGACTTGATCAAATAATTTTAAAAGAGTTCATGTGCAAACACTTGTTGCTGCTAAGAGAGAGGGAATGAGACGCCAAAATCTTATTAGTCGGGCCATTGGTCATGCAAAAAATCATGTACTCGAAATTATACTATACTTCTATCTTTAAATGGTCATAACTCGGTCATTTAAAGTCAATTTTAAGTGTTCTTGGGTGCATTTTCTTTGTCTTTGAATCGAGTTTCTAATCCAATAGTTATTAGTTCAAAACTCTAAATATAGTAAGATCTATATTATTTATAAAGTATTAGGTCAAAAACCCTAAAGTCAGGTCTTCTAATTGAATTGAAATGATTTAAGACACAGCTCCTAAGAAGAACCGAACCAACGGAAATAAAAATCTAGGTCTTACATCCTACCATGTGACATAACACAGTGTGGCCAACAGCTTGCTAAGACTTGGTTGCTAGATCGGCGGCCACAACCATAGGCATGGCCACCAAAAGCCTATGGCAGCCAGAGGCCGGCCATGGCCAGAGGCAGATCTGGCCGCTAGGCCTCTAAAACAGATTTGGCCACTAGCCAAAGGTTTGGCATCCATTGGCCACTCGAGCCACAGGCATGGAGAACAGACGACTTTGGCAGCTAGAGGACGATCTGACCAAAGGACAATCACCTACCATATTAGGCCTGGCAACCAACTGTGGCCGTAGAAAGGAGGAAGGGGCGCCAATGCCGAAGCTCAGAGAAGAAAGGAGGGAGGTAGGGGTATAGTCCAAGAAATAAAATATTCATGTAATGGGGTATTTTGGTGAGCATATATGGGATATTTTCACATTCTTTTCTATAATAGAAGTGGATCACTTTGTCTTATGGTCTAAGTAGTAACTCAAAAGATAAATTTGCCAAATGAAACCAAACATAACACTAGAGTTATTCACTTGTAATACTATAAGTTAGAATGTGAAGTTGAAGAGGAGAGCAAGCAAGAGATGAACCTCGAATCAAAACTTGATGTTACAAAAAGAATGATGAAAATTAACACAAACTTTCCCCTAGCACATCACTTATGAGTGGCCCTAAATATCCAATCATTGAGATCACAAAGAGTATGTATTTTTTACTTTTTGAATAATGGTAACTGGTAGGCTTATACATAAAAAATGCCCTATAATCTTTCATTTTGTTCTCAATTCTTATTTTTTACAATTCAGAAGAACATCAGAATATGGCTTCAAAGATAGTTGATTCCCTTGAATAATTGACAAGAGCAGCAGCCTTGATTTCTATTTAGCTTTAGCATTTTGGGCCAATTCATAGCGAAAGTCAATTGATTCAATGATGAAATAAACGAAACTTAAAAATCTTCATATCAAGAGTCTACAATTGCTTAAACCTATGCAGATGTCCTCATTCTAAAGTAAAATAAAATTTAAGGCAATTCTACAATTAAATTGTTCAAAGTAGTTACACATATTTAATTGCGTGGTCAATATGAATGGGCTCTTTTCCTAGCCAATTCAAAGGTGGATATTTCAAGGGCTGTTCAAAACACTTCAAAAGTTTGAGTGGTTAGATAAAGTAAATCCTCCACTGAACCTGATCACACCCGCATAACGACTTTATTGTTAGAATTCTATATGTTATTAAAATTTAATTTTCTTCAATGCTTTAATTAGCAATATTTTGTAGTATTGATATGGTGTTGGACATGTGTTTTTGGTGCTCGGGGTTGTTAATGTCTCTGTGCACAAGATACACTCAATGCTCGTTGAAGATGTAATATATATAAAATTATGGAAGTAATATTTTGTTACATGTATAAGAACTTGATCAAGTAGAGTTAAGAGTTTACACATTGAGCGCTTATAATTACCATTTAAGTTAGGGTCAAGGCCTAACCGACTCGACCCTTTCAAGACCGACTAATCAATCTATCGTTCAGATTTTTTTGACTGTGTCAACTTTCAGATTTTAACTGAGGTAACAACTGTGGTAATACTTACCAAGCTTAATTAGCAGATCTAACTGATATACTTACCAAGGTTAATTGGAATGGAGAGCGTATTTGGCATGTTTGATCCATGCTC
This sequence comes from Saururus chinensis, assembly GCA_035235625.1. Lineage (NCBI taxonomy): Eukaryota > Viridiplantae > Streptophyta > Magnoliopsida > Piperales > Saururaceae > Saururus > Saururus chinensis. The sequence continues at coordinate 10,179,471 of CP141143.1, read as the reverse complement.
TACTACACTTAAGAGATATCTCTAGGGACATGCTTCTTGCAAAAAGTTGAAGCTTGTCAAATGTGCAAGAGATTAATTCCTAATCACTTGATTATCCTAGAATTCAACCGACATTGGCTGAGTCCAGTCAGTCTTATGATGAGCCGAGATATTACATACTTTGGTCGATTTATAGCACCCAGTAACCTAAAAAATGTGTATGAAGCAAGGGCCTGGTTCAAACCTGGCTAGATCAGCTAGCCTGAGAATACGAAAGCACGAGAAAACTTCAATTTCAAAGCATGTAAATGTAATAAAGCGCAACTTTGCGAAGGCCAGGTGCAACTTGTATTGGACCCTTCCGACACGACCACATTCATATATACACGGTCTAATATTAATAGTTATATTAGAAAAAATAGTAATTATTATTTATTGATGAAATCTACATCTTCCAAAAGGGAAATAAAGCTTAAGATATTGTTTTTAAATACCCAACTAGGTAGGGCTATAAATGAGCCGAGTAGCTCGTAAGCAAACTCGGCTCGGTTAGACTCGGCTCGAGTTAAACTCGACTCAAATCAGGTTCGACTCGAACTCAATTTGAGTTTGAATAAGTTCAAACCGAGTTTGAGTTGACCCTGCTTGACTCAGCTCGGCTCGAATGAAACTCGAACTCAATGCTACTCGACTCGACCTCAAGCTCGAGCTCAAACTCGAATATAATTTTAAAATTATATATAAATAATGTATATATGTGCATATTTTATATAAACATAATTGTTAATTTAAATACATATTTATAACATACTCCCTATATTCTTAGATTAATAGCTCTATTTGATTAGTTTATTTTAAAAAATTTAAATGAGTTATTAATCTAAAACGAATGAAATATATAAAATGACATATAATCACATATTTATATACTAATACTATGTATCGTATTGATATATGAGACCCGTTTATATGAGTCAAGGCTCACTCACGACTATGTGAGTATAGATATCATACATCATCATATTACGATATAAGAACATACATAACTTGGGAGGTAGATTAGTTTATGTCTTCTTGCGCATTTGGATCTCGATCTTGCCTGGATAATTTTTTATTTTTTACATCTTTTTTAGTGATTATATGTACATAAAGAGAGAAAAATAATAATGTTGTATTTTTTAGCATATGTAACTAAAACTTATTTGTCATAGTTTCTTCTTTTATAGTGACTATAATCAAATATTTACAGTGTAGTCGTAATACTTGTTGAAGTATATTAATTAATATTTAATACTAAAAATATATTACTATATGTGATACTTCATATATTTTATATTTATATATAAGTTATTTTTATTTTTTTAATTCGAGCCCAGTTCGAGCCAAGACTTATGATTCACTTATTCAAGTTTGACGAATAAGTTTTAGTTACATATGCTAAAAAAATATAACATTATTATTTTTCTCTCTTTATGTACATATAATCACTAAAAAAAGATGTAAAAAATAAAAAATTATTTAGGCAACATTGTCATCTGCTTTTTTGTGTTTTCTTTTCTTTACATACTTATAAATCACTAATAAAAAAATTATTCTATAATCTTAGTGTGCCTCAAAAAAATTCTGAAGTATATGTAAAAAGATATACATTTTGTAAGATAAGGATGGTCCCAATGTCATGCTTCAACTTTTAAAAGAATATCTAATCATTCTTTTCTAACTAAGGTTGGTCCACAAATGTCATGCTTCTTGTATCGTAATATGATGATGTATGATATCTATACTCACATTGTCATGAGTGAGTCTTGACTCATATAAACGGGTCTCATATAACAATACGATATATAGTATTAGTATATAAATATGTGATTATATGTCGTTTTATATATTCTATTCGTCTTAAATTAATAACTCAATTAAAATTTTTAAAATAAACTAATCAAATAGAGCTATTAATCTAAGAATGGAGGGAGTATGTTATAAATATGTATTTAAATTAATAATTATGTTTATATAAAATATGCATATATATATATATACATTATTTATATATAATTTTAAAAATATATTCGAGTTCGAGCTCGAGCTCGAGGTCGAGTCAAATAGCATCGAGTTCGAGTTTTATTTGAGTCCAGCCGAGTCGAGCAGGGGTTGGCTTAAGCTCAGCTCGAACTTATTCGAGCTCAAATCGAGTTCGAGTTCGAGTCGAGCCTGATTCAAGTCAAGTTTAACTCGAGCCAAGCCTAACCGAGCCGAGTTTGTACACAAACTAACTCGGCTCATTTACAGCCTTATACCCAACCACTTAAATTAAATAAAATAATATTATTAATATTAAATAATTTTTTTTGCCTTGAGCTATTAATTTAGATTGTTGATTTATGATTTACTCATGCTCGAGAGGTTGAGAACAATGAAATGACCACATGTATCATGGTTCGGTTGGATTGCAATAAAAAGGAACTCAACAGGAGGGTGAGCCCGCTATTTGAAATGTTGAAAAGTTGTGCCGCTCTTGCGGGAAACCAGCATATTTGAACACCAACATTCTTGCTAGCTACAGCAAGTACACCATGGAAGAACAGCAATTTTTCGTCGTATCTTGAAATATCACAAGGGGTTATTAACTAGATGCATTTAAGCAACCATGACGGAGATCAAAACTTGTAGAGGAGCAGCCCTACTTTCTAAGGACGGTAACAGTTCGATTTGAAGCACCCCTAAAGCAAAAAGTGATGCAGACCCGTACTGGAAAAAGAGGAGCCGTCCTAGTGGACTCATTTGTGAAATTGGCAACAATGTAATGGACTTTTCCTTCCTAAAAAGCTTTAATTAACAATACTCCCAAAGGAAAAGACCGACTGGTCGGCAACCCATTAGGCTTTGCAAATTATTTGCAAGTAAAAAAAATTAAGTTCAAAAATATTGAGCCAAATAAACGTGTCCCTTAGTAGGTAACACTTTGACTAACTGGAGGAGCAGCTCTCCTACCACGCACATGAACATTATCACCAGCACCTACCACAAATATGCTCTAATAAATGAGTCAGTAAAGCACATTTTCATCCCTCAGTGCCTAATGAGCGATCAGTTGACTAAACCAAAATTTGCATCTCAATTACTAAGGCCGTTAACATGAACTTTGCTCACTGGAGCGCACTCACTGTATTCTTATCGTCTTTATTTGTACCACTTTGGCTGGTCAAGAAAAGCAATTAATATAGTTAATATGAAGTAAACGGGGATGACAAGATGATGGAACGCATAAGATGAATGGTGAGGTTTGTGATGATTTCATGTCGTTGGACTACCGAGTCTCACCTCATATACAGATTAAGAACACAATGAGATTACGTTAATTACTCTATCACCTGGATTGAGTGTGCAGTGCTCTTCTGTCCATTGTTGGAGACATTGTCAATCAGCCGGATTGGCCGCTTTTTTTTTCTAGATAATTGGCAGCCTAGAAATATAGTAAAATAGACGCATGAAGTTGTTATCAGACACTCAAGTCAAAGGGAGCAGGTACCTGTCTGCTCCCGCTGCAGGGTTCGCCCCATATTTTGAAGCTTTTTTCATTAAACATATTTAGAACTTTTAAAACTTCTTCTAACCTTCTCCGAGACAAATTATTTAAAAAAGAAAACTCCGCGCATGGCAACTGAGTCAACTACAACCGTATGACTCATTCACTTGCCCATGGATTAATTAGTGTTTGTCGAGCTTAGTCCATGGTTACAGCTTGAGCAGGCAACCCAATTAATGACGGTTTTGTGACCATAACTTTCACGTTTGACACGCCCATCAAATTCAACTTATCATCAAGGGAAGATGATTAGACACTGTAAGAGAGCAGTCTAAATCACATTATCTGAGATAATTTTGTAAATCCGTTTTGTAAAACATTCTGGAGGGTTGCTACAGTTTTGACTCTATATATATATCCTTGTTATGCATGATCACATAGGTAATTGCTTTATCAATGATGTCTTCTACAAGGGTGGTTGAGTCAATTCTAACCATGATTGATTGAAAAGTAGCACAACAATAGACCAATTTCTTCGTGGACTGACTTTGAAGGATTGTTAAAGAATTTGTCAATCTTTCTTTATGATCTAGAAACTGCACCTGCGACCTACGTATCAACAACTACATTTATTATTTCTTCTTGTTTCTCCCCACGTACTTTTCAATCTATATCCTTCGCCACCATCTCCTCTATATATATTCCACACTAGATTAACGATTTCATCACAAGGTCCTTGACAGTCTCGATATCTAAGGATTTCTGCCTGTCATAGGTTGCCCAAGCAGAGAGACAGGACCAAGTAGAGGAGAAAAGAAAGCTTGTTAAAATGACTCGTGCTCAGCACGTTCTCATCCTAGGTTTTGCAGCATTAGCTTTCATTCCTATATGCTTCTCTCATAACCTCTACCCTCATTTCTACCAGCACTCATGCCCCAAAGCAGAGGAGATTGTCCGCACTGTTGTTGCGAAAGCTGTAGCAAATGAGGCCCGAATGGCTGCTTCTTTGATTAGGCTCCATTTCCACGACTGCTTTGTTAAGGTTTAAAACTACCCAAATCTGCTCTGCTTCCGCGAATGTAATATGTATGCGGTAACAGCATACCTGCTTCTATTGATGTTTCTTTTGATTGCTAAACAGCTTGCGCATTTACGTGCAGGGTTGTGACGCTTCGTTGCTGTTGGACAGCAGCGGGAGCATTACTAGCGAGAAGCAGTCAAACCCAAACAGGAACTCGGCGCGTGGTTTTGAAGTGCTCGACCAGATCAAATCTGCACTTGAGAAAGAATGCCCACAAACAGTCTCTTGTGCTGACATCCTTGCCATAGCAGCAAGAGATTCTACTGTTCTGGTGAGAAGCTCGTCAAAACGGTCATGCAGTCTGGAATTAGAGAGATAACGATGCTTTTGTGTGTGCGCGCGGGCTAATATTCGTTCATCTCATTAACGATATCTGTTTAAATTGTAGGCTGGTGGGTTGGGCTGGGAGGTCCCTCTGGGCAGGAGAGACGCAAGGGGCGCTAGCCTGAGTGGTTCCAACAACGACATTCCAGCTCCTAACAACACCCTACAGACCATCATCACCAAATTCAAGCGTCAAGGCCTCAACCTTGTTGACCTTGTAGCACTCTCTGGTGAACCCCTCAAAAGTCTCACTAGTCACTACTACTCTCCTTTTTAGTTTCGTATATGATTATTTTGACATCTTCTACAATCTCATTTTTAAAGTTACATAACATTTGTTGAACCCGTTAAAAAAAATCCCTCATAGTGCTCTCTATAAATTGCATAAAGTACCAAAGATAAAGTTATCGTTTTTGTAGAAATTATCCATGATGATTTAGTCTTTTTTATCATGAATTATGAAGGCACGTTTGGCGCAACTTTTTTTTCCTCTGGCTTTAAATCTTTTTTTCATGGGTCCCATGTTGTGGGCAAATTGAAAGTAGCCCACTACACAAGCTTATGACATTGTATTTTACTCCATTTACTTACTGGGCCTTTGGTCTCCTTGGCCCATCATGAAGGACCCTACTAAGTTCTAAACAATGTGAACTTGGGCTTTCCAGGAAGCCACACCATAGGGCTGTCAAGGTGCACCAGCTTCAGGCAGAGGCTCTACAACCAAACAGGCAACGGAAAGCCCGACTTCTCCCTGGATCAGTCCTACGCCGCCCAGCTCCGGCCCAACTGCCCCAGGTCCGGAGGAGACAACAACCTCTTCCCCCTGGACTTCGTCTCTCCAACAAAATTCGACAACTCCTACTTCAAGAACATCGTAGCATACAAAGGCCTCCTCAACTCCGACCAAGTCCTCTTCACCAAGAGCTCCCAGACCATGGACCTGGTCAAGCTCTACTCCCAGAACAACGAGCTCTTCCTCCAGCAGTTTACCAAATCCATGATCAAGATGGGGAACATCTCCCCACTCACCGGCCAGAGAGGAGAGATCAGAAAGAACTGCAGGAAGATAAACAACTGATTAGTAGAAGCTGCTACTTCATCCAAGATCCATGATTGTCATGCAAAGCACAATAAGATTAGGCGTGAGAGGGGAAGGAGCTCTAGGCTTTTTGCTTTCCCTGATCACATCATTAGTTTCCTTTTAGCTTCCAAGTTTTTCCCCTTGTTGTGAAAGAAAGGCTTCTTGCTATCCACTTATTGTGTTGTTAACTTTTCGTGTTGAGCATGTGTTATCGGCACGTCACTCGTGTGTTTTAGATTCGGCGACGAGCATTATTGATACTGTAGGGCTGACTGCGATGATCGACACGCATCATTCGATACGCCAAACTGTACGGCCACAGCCGTCGGCTAGGGCAAAATAAAGGCCACAAACCTACGTCCACACGTAGAAGTGGGGTCTGCTGGGCTGTCACATTGTTGGTGGGCCCACTTGCCGGTGCCAATTATTTCACAGTTGATAACTCTTTAATCTCAAGGATTAAGACAGATTAATCTATATTGTTGATACCTCTACAGAGCGAGTCAAGACGGTCCCCTTTTTGTTTAGTGTTTTTTTCTCTCTTTTTCATGTACATCAATATGGAAAAATCCATTCCCTTCACATGGCTTTCCGGAACAAACTTATTCAACTTTTGTAAACAAGAAAAATCTCATAAGAAAAAAAATTAAAACAAAAAAAAGGGGATCTCCCCACACTGTCAACATCCCCACGGTTGAAAAAGCCTCTGAAAAGTCGAAATCAAATCCCCATCCTACATCTGCTCGAATATGTCATAGCTGGGTGGTGGCCTTAGATCCTTGGACAGCGAGTTCAGCGCGAATGGATTGGACATGTGGTTGTTCTGCACTGCTCGCCATGAACCGGAAGGCTTGCTTTCTCCTTGAGGCCTGGCCCAGTCCCCCTGAGACTGAACGGCTGGTTCTAATTTGCATGGTAGAGAGTCCCATGAGAATACAGGGTTCCCAATCAACTCACTCATCTGGAATTCTGTGTAACTGCTGCCATTGCTACTGTTAATGGACCCTTCCCCTGCTTCACTGAAGAGAAATGGGACTTGGCTAGATTTCAGCTCCATGTTGTCCGGAACTTCTACCAGGCCGTTGTAGTCATTGAAAGGCAAATTGGGCATGGACCCGTATTTGAAAAATGCACTTGTCTCGAAATGTGTTGGATCCAATCCTCTTGAGTTTTGGTGAATCAAATTGTTCGGGTGCTCTGATGTTGAATCAATAACAGGTTGAGATTGAAACAAGGAAGAATCATACATGGGCTTCTTTAGACTGTTCAGTGCATTATTGTGGCCTGAACTGAGCGGCATGGGTCGGCCTAATTTTGGTGGCGATACGTATTGCAGCTCCTTAGCAGGCGATTCAGAGCCCTCCACTTCCAAACTCGCCTCCTCTTTCTCTTCTACTTGGCTCAATGGTTTGTGGGTGGTCGGGTCAATTCCCTTCTGCCTCAGTTTTTTCTTGAGGCTTGAATTCCAAAAGTTCTTAATTTCGTTATCCGTTCTTCCTGGCAATTGGGCTGCAATCTGAGACCACCTGAAACATATATATGTGCCGAATTTGTTTTTAAGAGATATGTTTTGAACCTAGTGCTATGGAATTTCAATGAGCTTCAGAACTGTTGAATACCTATTGCCGAGAACTTGATGCAGAGCCACAATTAAATCTTCTTCTTGTTGAGAAAATGCGCCTCTCTTAAGGTCCGGCCGCAAGTAATTTATCCATCTCAGCCGACAACTTTTTCCACACCTTTGTAGGCCTGTTTAAATTAAAATGGCAATCCTTAATTGACAAAACAATTAACATTGAAGAGAGCAATATAAGGGAAGAAAGATTACCAGCTAGTTTGGGCACTGAACTCCAGCAGCCAACACCGAATTTGCTGATGTGATTGTACAGCTTCTGATCTTCTTCAGGCGACCACAAGCCTTTCCTTATCTTTTCCTTGTAACAACACGAATGACGACCCATGTCTGCTTCTCTTTTACAGAAGTTCGAGTAACCGAGCCAGTGCCAATTCAGGTGAAGCGCTTGGAGAATGAAGCAGGGAATTCGGACAGGGGAAGGTCTCAGACAGTAACAGCCTCCAAGTTTGATTGTCGGTAATGACGGCCAAAATAAGAAATTCTTGTGCTAATTTAAAGATGAGGGGAAAATCAAGCTTAAGATTGAAGTTAAGGAAAATGGAAGAGAATACAGGAGATGGAGAGAGAGAGAGAGAGAGAGAGAGAGAGAGAGAGAGAGAGAGAGAGAGAGAGAGAGAGAGAGAGAGAGAGAGAGAGAGAGAGAGAGAGAGAGAGAGAGAGAGAGAGAAAGATGAGAAAGAGAGAGGTGGAGCGATTAAGTGGGTTTTACGCAAATCTGCAGCGGCTCCTCTTGCATTGGAGTGGATTGGGTTTTAAGAAAGCTTCATTTTTCGTAGACGAGCCAAAAAGGACGAAGTTCCGAGCTTAGAGTTGAAGTATGCAAAGAATGAGAGCTTTGGGGGACGAGGGAGGATAGTGTATTTATAATAATACGTTCGTCCATGAAGACAATAATTCTGCTGTCTACTCCAATACACCTAACTCCCTCTCTCTCAGTATAAAACAGCCGTTTCCTCTTCCTTAAGCTAGTAATTATACAATCCACAAGTGGCCACCGTACGCCAATGGCCCAAATCAATTCTTCTGAAAAAAACAGCATGCAAACGCTTTAACTGCTCGGATTGGACTCTACATGTACTGGGTAGACTTGGATGTAGCAGTCTGTACAGCAGCACATGTCCCTCCCAGTAGCCATACAACTACCACACATTTCCCAGTTTGAAGAGACTAGCTACATGAGTTCAGAACTTCCCGTGCCTCAGGATTTGGCAATTTGTTGAATGAAAAGTTGCTATTAGCGGGCAGATTTGGAGTAAAATATTGTGGTCTACCGGGGCCATGCCCGGTTCACGATCTCGTTCTCATCTGATGTGTCGGCCGATACTTTGTACAACGAATCATCGGCTGTCTCTTGTATCTTTCGACTACTCTTCTTTTATGTAAAGAAATTAAGAAGGAGAAAAAAATCAATCATTTGAGGGGAGAGAATATCCCATCCGTTCTTCTTACCGACAGCAGCGAGCGTCAGCAGGTTCCCTCACATCAAAGGCCTTTTGGCTATATTGTAAGTACGCCGCCAGCCAGGCAATGCTTGTCTTGTTGTTACAATTCATTCATGTATGTATAAAAAAATTTTGTGCCCAAGGAGCTAAACCCACCTTACCAAGACGGTGTGAAGGAAAATTCTCATCTTCCAAAATGGCTCACTGGGTTGTTGTGTGGACTTGTGGTGGTTAATAGGTATTATGGGCTCAGTTCAAATGATACTTATATGGGACAGGAAGATCTTGAAGCCCACGTGAATCAAGGCTTGTCTGGACTCTGGATGTGGCTGCCGCCCTCCTCCTGCAAGCATGCACGAGTAAATCAGTCCATTTCTTTAGATTATCACTTATACATATAGCAGGGCCCCATGAATATGATGCCAAGTCGAATGGAACTTTCAATAGTTGGACCCTTGGGTGAAAGTAACTAGTAAGCAGTGGTAACAATTATCAGAGTAAGCGCATTTGTGTACAACCTGTCTGAGTCGGACTCGTAACCACGGTGGGGCCATGATCTGATGTGAATGATTAGATCAACAAAAGAGGGCTGAAGAAAGAATGAGCTGATGATCATGAGGAGGAGGAGGAAGTGCATGGGTGGCCCACACAGAGAAGAATGGTACCGTTGGAACGTCTTCCATTGTCGTCCAGGGAGGACATTAATTCGGCCGTGATCCTTTTTGAGTTCCACTTGCCATCTTGCAGTTGGTCTGTATCATACCATATGACACGGTGATATATATGCCGAACCACATGACACCTTTTGCTAGCATGTAATTTGATGCATAATGGATTTAAAAAAATAATAATTAATATCGAGTCTTTTTTTCAAAGCACTAGGGCTGGGCAACTTTTTAATTTCCATGACGTTACAGGCTTGTTAATTTAATAAGTCACTTCACGCTATGAAGCTCCATCATCCCCAGGCAAAAACAACCATTCTTTTGTACGGTGAAGGGAGCCCCATCCAAGTTAATTGGCGATGGGTGAACGCTAAATCGTTGTCCTTGGAAAAGACCAGGTAAATGACATTAAGAGGCACAATAAAGGAAAAGGGCGCGCACTTAATTTTTCCCAGTAAAACCAAAATTTACATCCGCAATATATTACTCTCTTTTGTACGTACGGGTATGGAACCAATAATTTGATCTGGTGAGGTCCGGTCACTTGATTTCTTGAGCCAGTCCTAATCCTACTTGATGTTGATCATTTTTCTGAACTTGGCTGTAACTGAAAATGGGGTGTGTTTTGCAGTAAATGCATCGAAGAGCCTGAATTGAGACTGACACACGAGGGTTTCTTTCATGTATGAGATGGTCAAAGTCAAACGTAAAATGTATACATGTGGTATATGCACTTGGACAAGGCTGAGTAGCAGCAGCAAGGAGACAACTACGAGGAGCTTTTCCTCTTAAGGAAGTGTCCCTTTCAGATCTTAGCTGCTGAATCCCACCAATGAGTCTTTCTTTTCAAGCGATAATTATCAGGAAATGATGGGAAAGCGGTGAAAGGTAAAAACAGAAAATCAAACCCTCAATAATTAGCACTTTTGGCCGGCTTCCAATGAGAAGGAATCATGGGTCATGCTTTTGCCTGCCTTTTCTGCTAAGTGCCCTGTCTCATCATGTCACTTACCTTCGAGAACAGAGAATCCATAGCAAGTCTTCTGCTTCTTGACCTCTAATTAGCCCGTCTTAGCTTCATAATTTCGTCTCAGAAGAACACCCATGTGTATCTTGTCCCCATCTTATCATATACAGTGATATATTCTCATACCATCAATCCGCCAGGCAAGCATATATACAAAACAAGGCCAATCTCCTGTGTTTCGTAATGCAATCTGACAATACGCAGGCTCTCATGGACATGATTTGCAAAAGCTTCTCGTCAATTAGTACATGCAAATACGTATGGACGTATTGCAAAAGATTATCGTTGGTATTACATGCCATTATTTATGTATCTTCAGAGTTCAGATGGGTCCCCATCTCTAATGCAATGTACTTGGTATATAAACTAGTACGCTAGATGCATGATAAATTTCTCTTTGAAGATAATAAAAATTACCATCATAAGTAATGGCAACTGGAGCTGACATGTAACAAAGATTATGGTCGTACAGCCACAACAAGTCGAATCTTATTCATGAATTACGTTACATAGTCAAAGCTGTTTAATGTCAAGAGAAGTGACGAAGACAAAGATCAACGTACCGCTGACTTCATACTTGGGTTAAGGTGCATCATGATGAGAAAGTAACTCGAGAAAAATCTATGTGTCGCCACACATATGTGAACATTTCGCGTTTGCCTTTCAAGATTGTAAGTCTAGGGCGTCTAAGTGCAGGATATATAAAGTCAGCATAACTTTAAACAATGTTATCCAATGCAGTAGTTTAGTGACTTTCTCCAATGCAATTATAATTGTCGTAATAGGAGAAAAATAAAAAAGCTAGTGTTGAATCTTAGCAACACAAATTCAACACTGCCATGGATTAAACTCTTGAAGTACAAAGTGGAAGAAAATGATGAGGCACTATACCGTTCAAAAATTGAATGTCTAATTTGTAGTTAGTAACGTCACCTTACTGCATTTATTAATGCAAATACAAGTTTAAGCTGGACGCTAATTAAACTCCCAAGTCATCTATCTCATTCTTTTTTCTTTTGCTTTTTTTTTTTGCTACAAAGTCCTCTATCTCACATGCTTGATTATAAGTACAGCTTAATATTTGAACCGGTGCACCATCTTACTGCTCCGATATAAATATAAGTTTAATATGGATACAATGGGCTGTCTTAATGTCTTATATTACAGCCGCGCTAACATATAGAAGCATTTTAAATAATCCAAAAATTATTTAATAACAAAAAACTCCTCCCTCAAATAAGTATCATTTTAAATAAAATGGAAGTCTTGGAGGATTGCTAATCCCTTTTAAAAAGTTGTGGAACTCCTTTTAATTTCTTGTTTATATCTTTGCTGATGGGATTGGAATATGTCAACAGTGACATCCCAACAGACCACCACTAGTCAATCCGGGCGCCAGCCACGGGGACATGATGATAAGAGATTATCTTATCAAACTAAGGATCAAAAAAGCTGGTGGTCCCTGTCTCATGTCCGACTTTTAATTTATTGCGTTTGTACTAAACTAATGCATAATTAAGTGCACTTCGAGACGTAAGAAAGAAGCCCATGTGAGCTTAAGGTTGTCAATGGTGAGGATGGGAAGGACAGCAAGCAGTCTATTCAGTTGACAAAAGAAGGCATCTCTTAACTGTGTTCGACCTTCTCATAAAGACGGCCATAATTAATGGAACAAAATTTCATTACTCAATTTATGTCTGGACGTACAGTAATATGCATCCTTCACGAGATGAAGTTTCAGGGAATTTGCCATTTTCACAGCTTCAACTTCAGGTCAGCATTTGCAAAAGTGGTTTGTGCCGCTCTGGAGTACAATAAGAGGACTTTGAAAGTTAAAGAGGTAGAATAATGACTTTGAAGCAGGTCACTTTTCCTTCGTCGACATGAAAGGATCAGTCTGCGAAGCAGCGAGTTTATCAGTGTCAGTGAATAGTACCCCGTCCAGACACCGCTTCTATCAGCTTATCAAACTGAGTTTATAGTATTTGCCACTCCCGGCAGGACGAGCCAAGCTAGAAACAGCAAAGATTTATCAATCAGCAGCTACATCCAAATAGTTTCAACTACTCTGGCCATACGTTTTCAAGTACCATATTTACTGACTCGCATTATTAACATGGGGAAACGTACGTGTTCTTTCTGTAAGCCTATACAATTATCTCTCACATCCAAATTTACTGGCAATAAATTGCAAAAAAAATCTCAGTGGCAACCTAGTTATTTGATGGCAACATCCTACAAGAACTATGAGAGTGAAAAAATTCTTAAGCAGTCAGTTAATCGCTATTGGAATGATCATCATAAGAAGTAAAAAGAATTGTGGAAATAAAAAAGAGTGAAAAGACAACTTTTTAGAGGTCAAACTATGAAAAACTAGCCTATTTGGAATAATTAACATTTAAAGGGCTTATTTGGGAGGCCTTTTATAAGAAAAAAGAATTTACCCTATTAGTGCAAAACAACATATCATAGAAGAGATTCACTTTCTCCTTAATTCTCCTCTGAGGAAAGTTAGAGGGAAACCTTTCCTTTGGTGTTCAAATGCCCTCCCAAAGATGCCAAAAATCTCTTTAATCCATACAGAAATTATTTGTCATAAACTTCTTTTAATAAAAATATCATAAAGATTTATTTTTGATCAATTGCAGTTAAACCCCTATGAATTATAGCAAAAATGTACATCAAAGTACCCATGTATTCCGAAATCATGCACATAACATCATAAAACTTTTTGTTAGTTTTTTACTTTGATAAGAAGAAGCTCCAGAAAGAAGAAGCTCCAGAAAGAGGGATTTGTTACAAAGAAAGTGATATAGGGAAGGCTGCCATGGAATAGATATGGTGTCGATAAGACTTGTTCCACTACCACAAATATTTCCCAATTTTTACCCATAAGTGTTATGTTAACTATGAAATATAGGTTGTTCTATACAATTGTACCCGTTCCATCAACCATTACCCAGTTAGTTAGCTGTTACCCGTTACCAATTTCATCACTGATTAATAGATATTTACACCAATTTTGATTTGCTATTTTAATTTCTTGCCAAGATTTGTTTAATTGTTTCTAAAAAATTAAACCATGTCATTATTTTCTTTTTTTTTATAATTCAAGTGCACTTTTCAATTTCTCTTCAAGTTGCAATGTTTTGAAGGTCAATGTTCTTGCCATGCTAAAGTAGTTTGCAATAGAACTATTACTAATATCTTCTATAACATACATCAATAAAAGGAAATAGAAAACATAGTATTAACTATTAAAACATAAGGCATTATCAACTTAAAAGTCAACACTGCACATGATCAACAATCTACACCTATATTGATGTTTTTAAAAAATAATAAATTAATTTCAATAAAGGGTTGCACCTTTTAGTGAAAGGTTACATCTTTTAGTTTTTTTGTGACCTTTATTTGCATTGCACTTCTTCGTGAAAGGTATCATCCCTTGAATATTGTGCATGGGTTGCAACAATGGGGAATGGTTTCATCCCTTAAGTTGTGATGAGACACCTCTTCATAAGAAGACTTCTTCACTTCATACCTCTTAAGAGTCTATAAATAGAGACTATGTGCATTTGAATGGACAGAAGAACAACTACATTACAATTTCTCTTTCTCTTATGTTCTCTTTTTTTGTGTTTTCCCTAAACAATAATTTCAACCACATTCTTATATAGTTTCAATGAGATTTTAGGGAGAATTATTCAAAATAGCTGGTTGTAGTTTCTCAAAGGCTCTGTTGTATCCTAAGAGGAAGTTTGTCGTGTAGCTCATGAACAACTTAGATCTATCCAAAGGGGACAAATAATTTCTTAAATAAAACTATATTTATATGTGCCTCCGCATTCTTATATAGTTTCAATGAGAGTTTAGGGAGAATTATTCAAAATAGCTGGTTGTAGTTTCTCAAAGGCTCTGTTGTATCCTAAGAGGAAGTTTGTCGTGTAGCTCATCAACAACTTAGATCTATCCAAATGAGACAAATAGTTCCTTAAATAAAATTATATTTATATGTGCCTTGGAACTTGGAAGCTTTGTGTTCATCCGCCTTTCAAAGACAAGTTTTGAATCCATCTCCAACTATCGTCCATTGTGAAGATCAGTCATCATCCTCTTAAGACAATTTCTACATATATAAATCTAGCCCCTTGCTGCTAACAATAATTTTAAGGAATTATTTTTCATCATCATGGATTCAAAATAAAAAATGACGTCTATCAAAATCATGAATTGACATCTTGTCAAATTTGATAGATTTGATGGTTCATTCAACTACACTCATGGTGCTGAGAAGATTATGTTTCTTCTTATAGCAAATAAGACATGGAGCAGACTTGGAGTAAATTTTGATATGAACAAATAAGGTATGCACACTTCATTTGATTCTCATTTCAAGAGTAAATTCAACGAAAGTAAAAAAAAACATAAATTCTTCTTTCTTAAAGCGTAAACAAGTTCGCACTATCAAAAAGAAGACTCTCCTACAAACATTATCAAAGTTTCAAGATTATATCACATATCAACCACTAACTATCCCATAGTAGGTGGACTATCCCCACTCAATATCCTTTTAGTCGCCACCTTTCTCGCAAAAAAAAGTCGTCCAGAGTACCTGTGTGGCACAACTACACAGAGCATCCCATAGGGATAACCCAAAACAAGACAAAACATAGGAGTGAATATAGCCCAGTTTGGGTTTAAAAGCATAGAGCTCACACTAACACCATAAAGCATAATCTCAAGACGCATAAACCTTATACAATACCGGTGTTGAAATTACAAGAACATGTTAAATCAATTACACAGAAGACTTGTACAAATATCTCAATTATGCATTGTAATCTATACACAAAACTTGTGTAAGTAAACGTCATAACTCATACACAAAACTTGTGTAAATAAGCATCATAATCCATACATAAAACTTGTTAAAGAAACATCATAATTCATACACAAAACATGTACAAATAAGCATAATAATCCAAAAAATCAACAATAGAGTTATCATGGTACCCCAAGATACCTAATACCTACTTACTTGGTATACCTACGCCAAAAATACAAAAAGTACTTGGCACTCTTGTAAATCAGAAATGTCTTTGGTTAGTCGATGCACATTGATAAACCAGCATGAAGCTCCATAAGTCTCAATTAGTGTCTTCATTATAACATTCTACTCATCTCGACTTATGGCGAAAAATTCATCCTTTTAATATGGAACAATTGTGCCCATTCGAACAGAAAACCCTGCCCTTTCAAACAAAAAACCGATTCATTCAAATCCCTGATACAACTAATCCAGGAAGTTTCGAAATACCATAGCTAATCACAATTATACATGGTTTAATAAACATTTTTCATCATGCGTACAATACATGAATATTGCTCAAATGAATGTAAGCATAAATGTTCATATCTATATTTTTTTACTCGTTATATGTAAGAGGTATCATAAAACCATAAAAATATCACTTAAAAATAAGCACACAAGTCAAAATCTACTTGGGTGATCAATCGGGCCCTAAGAATGATAAACAATTGTTTTGGACATCCTTTAGGCCGATAGATTGGTCTTCCTTAAATATGAAGAAATTTCTTTTCCAATCGGTTGGCCCTCAAGAGTGATCAATTGGTCGTGCCCAGAAACACAAAAATCGCAATCTTTTTAGCAAATGAAAGTTCGATCTTCCATAAAAATTTCATAAAATTTTAAATAAGTATCATCTAACTTTTAGATATGATTGATCCAACATAACCTATACACATTCATGTCAAGACATCAAAATACCATGGATTGTGTGTTGAACATGTTTGGGAACATTCAAAGCCTTACTTCATCAAGCAAAGACCTCTTACCTCAAATCCATAGAAAATCCTTTCAATGTCTTCCCATTATCAAAGGGTTTTTAACCAAGAAATTAAGTTACATTAGCCCTAAACAAAAACTACATATTTTCACCAAATAGAGAGTCAAAACTACTAGTAACTAGACAAATCAAGCATTTTCTTATGCCTAAACATGAAACACAAGAGTAGAAATAAGAAACAAGGATCTAGGACTCTAAAACATGGGTAAAAGAATGAACTAAGAATAGTAGAAGACATGAAATCAAAAGCATACAAGAAGAACATGAGAATCAGGGCAAAAACATAAGAAAACTTGAAGTAAACTTGTTTGACTTACTTAGATGAAGTTAGAACACATGTTGTAATGCCCCAACCCGGGCCGGGGTCCGAAAACGATAAAACCCAAACCCAGAACCGGGAGCGCCAAACTCTGAGTGCAAGAGTCTTCTTGTTCCTCTACGTGCTTCAGAACTTTAGTACTTTATTACACGTAGGCCAGAACAAACCTAATTATATTACTAATTCGGATCGGGCCAACATTGCCTTGCCATTGGTTGCCTACATACGTATCAGATAACATCCTCAATGTTACTCTGATACGATCGGATCTGTACGTAGTTCTACCTACTGGCTACTACATACATCAAACCGTTCGAAAACACATACGTGTACCCGAATATTTAATCGGGGTTATACGAAAACCCGTAAAACCATCGGTAACACATATCTCACTCTATCATAGAGACGAGCACCACACGACCACCACAACATGCCTCACTCTATCCCAACGCAAGACCATCACTTTCACATGTCTTGCTCCATCACTGAGCCAAGACCACATGCATCACACGTCTCGCTCTATCACTAAGCCAAGACCGAACACACACACAACACGTCTCTCTCTAACCCAAAGCAAGATGGCGCACATCATGGCACATAAGCGTAGCATATCATAATATAAACACATGCACAACCCGTCTCTCTCTAACCCAAAGCAAGACGACACACTTCATGGCATATAAGCATAACATATCATAATGTAAAGGATCATAGCATCTCATAATATAAACACACGCACAACCCCTCTCTCTCTAACCCAGAGCGAGACGACACACTTCATGACATATAAGCATATCACATCATAATGTAAAAGATCATAGCATATCATAATATAAAGGATCATAGCATATCATGTCATAGCGTATCCCTTATCTAGCACATGCATTCTATAATGAAAATAGGAGGTCAGAAACGTTTACTCCCCTAATGTCTCGCAAGGTAGCAGTATTCGGGGTACTCGTTTCTGGGCGTCCTCCCCTTCGGATCTGGAGACAGCGAACGGAGCCCCCTCTAACCTCCGCACATTCCTTGCCTTGCGCCAAAAGACGACTAGCCAACTGTCCCCTTTCTGCGCCCGTAAGCGACAAATAAAACGTCCCTTTGACCGGGATGTTTCCCACACTGCGTGGCCCTTCGGTGAAGGATGGATCCTTCCCTACATCGGGCAACAACCCACGATGCAGCCCGTGATGGAGGACGGAGTCCCCCTTTCTTTCCAAGCTGCTGCTCTCTCTTCGGGCAAGATGGTGGTGGATAGAGCCTCTTCTTGCCCCAGGCCGTTCCCTCTTTTAGGGATGCCAGCTTGAGGGATGGACCATGTCATTGCGTAGATCACCCTCAAATTAGCTAGGAATGCCTCAAGAATGACTCAAATCGGACTTAAAATGAGTGAGAAATGAAGAACAGAAGTTTCTGAACGTCGGAGAGAAATGAGAAAGTTCTGGATGTCGAGGATGCTATTTATAAAAGAATTGGAGAGATGTGAGGCTGACATTTGTCAATCCTATCCGCTTCATCAGCAATCCTATCCACTTACGTCATCAATCCTATCCACTTCATCAACAATCCTCTCCGCTTACATCATCAATTTTATCCGCTTCATCAACAATCCTATCCGCTTTGTCGTCAGTTTTATCCACTGCGTCGTCGATCTTATCCAGAAAGATATTATTTTATTCAAATAACATCCTAACCTCAAAACGCAATAACTTCCAACCTTGACGTTGGAATCGCACATTCTTGATACCGATGGACTCGTGTCGACGAGCCCTTTGAAATAAGACCACACATGGGTAGGTTATCCCGCACTTTTGTGTAGGTCCTGCCCATATGGCATGCTTCCTGGGGTTGTAGCTTTCGCTCCCGATCTCCGTTTTACGTATTCTTTGATTCGTTACACTTATTACTACGAGCTCTACTTGGATACTGGGATTTCACCTAATGAAACCCCTTAACACTAATCCCAATTACCAAATTGCCCTTAACCCCCCCCCCCCCCCCCCCAGGTTAAGCATAACCAGAAAATGGGTCGTTACATATGCATTCCTATTTAGTGAGGGATTAAAGCACAAACAACATTTGACTCTCAGCCACCCCAAAGGAAGAAAGAGGCCAGGTTGGTTATTTATACTAATAAATGGGTAAGTAGGATTGCATTGGCCCAATAAAGAAACAAATAAACCCCATCTTTGGAATTGGGCTTAAATGAATGTGAAAAGACCCAAGCTCATCTAATATTTCAAATGAAGGTCAGTGGCCCAAGAAGTTGCCACGACGATGAGGATGGTTGTGGGAATTAGAGTGGGGCTCACTTCCTTAATATAAGGAGACGTAGAGAAATAACAACAATTAATTTGGTAACATTGTGATTTATTGTAACGCCTGAGATTTTTCCTCACATTTTTCTTAAAATTCATGGAATTTTTTTGTCAACATAACGACTGTAAATTGGAAACAAATGATGAATACAAAACCTATGAAAGTAGTTCAAAATTTAAAACATCACACATCAATCATTTTTTGATCGTTTATAATTAAACCCTTTACAAGTGTACAAGGTAATTGTACTAAGATAAGTATTTAAGGGTTGTCGAACCTCAGGGACGGATGAATTATTACTAAATCTAAAGAAAAAATTGTTGATTGAAAACTAAAATAAACTTAAACTTTAATTAAGTAAAAAAAGGAATCAACTATATTAAAATCAAGAGATTAATATGATGGAATTTACTTAGGAAATTAAATCCACTATAAAACCATAACAATTACTTAACTTTTAATCTAAATCTAGTGTGAATATGAACAAGTATTCTCAACTACAAGTTAGAATTACTTCAGAAAAAATCATTAATTAAATTCCATGGCATGAACTATCTTCGACAATAGCACGAATCATCTACACTAAACTAGCTGTAGGCATGACCCATCTAATCTTAATATAACTCATTGAAGTCATTAATTATCTAAACATTAAAACTATTGTATGATTATCTCATCTAAATCACAAAAATTAGAATCGATGAAAATATCAAAACCACATCAATCTATCATCTACAAGACAATAAATCAACATAGATTTGAATAAACATGAAAAGATTTTCCATTAAAAAGGAAATCCATATCATACAATTGTCATCATTCACAACTGAGATCTAAATTAAAAAGAAAAGAAACTGAAACTTATCTATAGCTTCATCAACTCCTAAGTAAAAGAAAAGTCTAGTCTTCCATTGTAGAAGAAAGCACTTGAATCTCCATTAAAAGCTTTGAATTCTCTTTCATCTTCTTCTTCCTTTTTCTCTTCATAAAATCTACTGGAATCCTCCAATTTTAAGCCAAATATGCCTTTTTATAGGCATAAGTTCTGTAGGAAGAAGTCCAATATGAAAAGGATTGAAATTTGGGTCAAACAAGGAAACTGCGCGTTATGACGTTCGAACGCCCTGCATGTCCGTTCGAACGCTTATACTGAGTTTTTCTTCAAAATCATGTTATCCCGTTTTAATGCCCTGGATGCCCGTTCGAACGGCTACACTGTTTCTGCAATCTAGACAGTTTTTTCTGGACAATCCATATTCTGTTCATTAAGTTTTTCTTCGTGTCCATATTAGTTTCCAACTTGTTTATAACTCCAAACCGTTGTCCAAATCACTTTAAAGCATGTCAAGACTATTTTGAATCATTTTAAACATCGTCCAAGTACCTCGATAAGCGCACTTTACCTACAAAATATAAAATATCATCCTTTAGACATGCACAATATAATTAAAATCCCAACTTTGTTCAAATACATATCTAAACTACTAATAACTATAAAATTATTAATAATTAAACTAAAATACTAATTTTTATCTTAATCTAAATAAACTATAACTAACTCTTAATTAACCTAATTTATACTAGCAAATAAGGTAAAAAGGCATATGAAATAGATATATATTTCATACTTATCATTTTCCCATCCAAATTTTTACTCATTCAATTAAATATCGTACGGCCAAACCAAATATCCTCATGTGCTACTTAAAAATAAACATACGAATAAATTGTTATGACCATAGACTTTAAATACAAATCTCTCCTAGGTATCCTTGAGTGCAAGTCCCACAACAGTCCATAGTCTAATCCAAACTAAAAGTCCAGAATATATAAACATCTTAATTCTCGTCTCACCCAATAGATCAGATTGTGACACAAATAATCCTCGCAGTAAGTCAAGTATATACTTGAGTCTAAGAGAATCAATCCACAATGGAAACGAGCATCAATCTCCAAGAGCTCTCCATCACAAACCTGCAAAAGTCCCCTGAACAACAGAGCTAAAAATAGGGTAATGAGTATTTTCATACTTAGTAGAAAAATACCCAGTAGTGGAGTTCTAAATAGTGAACTCAGTATGTCCATACATAGATGCATTCATGCAATTCAAACATGAAGCAGACATGCATATCATAATCATGCTCATACACATATAATCACGCATATCATGCTAAAATCATACCATCAAACCAATCTTATACATACACCCTTAATCAGGGTCTTACAAATTTACTTGTACAATTGTACACTTACTTATACAGCTTACACATACTAGTATGACCTTACTCGTACAATCATATGCTTACTCATATAATTTACACATACTTGTACAACCTTACTAGTACAATCTTACACTTACTCGTATTGTAAGGACCCTCATCTTTGAACCGGTTTTGGTTTTCTTTAATTATGGGTTATCATGAGATTTACTCGTTTTCTGATCTTATTCGGTGATTTCATAAATAAATAGTGTTTGTGATAGTTTTAACCAAAATTAACTTCAATATTAGTGGTTTTGAGTGATTTTAAACCAAATGTGAATTTTTGAGATTTTTCAGAATTTTCACTATTTTCCCAAAAATTAGGGTTTTGGCGGGACCCCTATGGGCCCCACCGTTGAAAACTTTATTTTTGTGTCAAATGAACCTAGACATATACTTAAGGTCCCACAAAAATTTTCAGAATTTTATTAGGCTTAAATTGTGCTTAAATTTGCAAAATACCCACTTTTAGCCTACTTTTCATATTTACACCCCAAAACTTACCTATGCCTACCCCAACCCTTACTATAAAAGGGCAAACCTGAGCCATTTCCATTTTTGGGAATAGGCTAAGGAAGGAAGGCTGGCCTAATCCCCACTTAAGCCCGAATTAGAAGCCGATTAAGGTAAGCTTACTCTAATTAAGCACTAATCATTGGCTTTTCTCTTAATTTCTTCCAAATCTACCATTTTCTCCTTGATTCAATTCGTTTTTGACCATCAAAAGCTACTAATTTGAGTTTTACTATAAATCCTAACATTCAAAATTCGATTTTTACTACCAATAAGCCCTAGATCTAAGGTTTAATTAGGGATTTCTTGGGTAAATCGATTTCTATTAGAGTTTAATTCAAACTCATTGTGTTTTCAAGGATTTCAAGAAGGGTGACTCTTCAATCCGAGCTTAATCAAGTGCTGAGGTAATGGGTCTTCAAAATCTCTGTTTATCCATGGTAAAACTCTTCATTTTTGGCTTATTTCGAAATGGTTTGCTTGATTTAGTGTGTTAATGGTAAGATTAGAAAATGGAATTATTTAATCCCGATTTCTTAGGGTTTTGCATTATTATGGTTTGGTTTGATATTCTGGAAGTCAAGGAGGACTTTTGATGATGATTAGGGTGTTAGATGTGGATTTGAAGTGTTATCTATGGTGTTTCGGTTTGGATTTGCGAAAGGAAGAAGATGACTGTTCTGCCGTGTTGGCGATCGATCGGCCTTGCAGGGCGATCGATCGGCTGAACTAAAAATTTCAAATTTTTGCGTGTAACCGATCGAACGGCCTAAAGGGCGATCGATCGGCTACACAGGAAATTGTGTGTTGTGTGTATGATGTCTATTTTGATGATTCCACTTTAGTTTGCCAATTTTATATGAATGTGGAGTGATTTAAGCTATGTTAGGCTAGTGGAAATACATGCTATTGAGTTTATAGAGTTGAGACATATGCTTAGAAATGGTGAGATGACTTATGTTTTGTGGCATGATGTTGGAATCGTTATCTTGAAATTATGAACGGTTGTTTCCCTTTGGATAAGCATATACTTTCAGTAGGACTACAATCATGGTTGGATTGATTTGTCATGATAGATTGTGGTTAGTGGTGTGTGGATGTTGGTGATTGTCATGACTCAATGATGAAATGAGTGATGTTATAGGTGTTTAGCGTTTGTGGTTGAGTTTTGAATTTAGCTATGATTTCAACGATTCTTCTACTATGATTTCCGCTGGAATTCATGTTTAGATAGAAATTCACATGTGTAGTGTGGTAGTGAGTTGATTTTCAAGCATGTTGATATGCATTATGTGAAAGGCTTCTACTAGTTACACACACACACATGTGGGGGTTAAATGATGATGTTGAAGCTTAATATTGTGATTATGAATGATGCATTAGGGGCTGGTGAGAGCACTTATCATGATTAGGATTCATGTATGCTTTGCCCACGCATGTACCATGCTGCACGCATCATGAAAATGGATTTCCAAGTGAGGCTTCATCATGATTAATCGAATTTGACCGATTGGATGCGATGTGATGAAATTGTGTGCCGGGTTTATCGGTCGTGGATTAATCGCAAGTTGATTGGTCCGAAAGGACATATTTTGATTTGAAGTTCCTGTGTGGGACGATTTGAAGTTCCTGTGTGGAACGATTTGAAGTTCCTGTGTGGAACGAGTGCACTCCCCGGGTTGAGTCTTGTTTAATGGAATGATGTGGGGACTAGTTGTGTACTTGTCTTGCGGATATGTGAGAATGTTATTATGTGTGTCATACGGACCACGAGAATCCAGTGTGGTATGCCGTGTGCACCCCGCTACCACGTGTTCTAGGGTTCTCTGTGTGAGAACTCGGGCTCTTCCCTCCGCAAGAGATATCCCTGGGCGAACACCCCTGCTCTAGATTCTCTGTGTGAGAATGGGACATCCTTGGCCAGGATCGTCCAGGGCGAGCAGTATTAGGGATTGACAACCCCGATCTTTCTTGAATTCTTGTGTAGAATTTTGTACCATGACACGCCTTCGTGGCCTTGTCTATGCTCCCGTCTGTGTGACGTTAATGTGTGATTACTCCTTGATGGAGGTTGATTGTGATGACATTATGCATGTGGGAATATGTATGTTAGAGATACATCCATGCATGTTGATTTTGATGTTATGCATGTGGAATATGTATGTTAGAGATACATCTATGCATGTTGACTTTGATGATAAAATGCATGTAGAAATATGTATGTTAGAGATACATCCATGCAGGTTGTGATGATATTGTGCATGTGGAATATGTATGTTAGAGATACATCCATGCAGGTTGTGTTGATATTATGCATGTGGAATATGTATGTTAGAGATACATCCATGCAGGTTGTGATGCTATTATGCATGTGGGAATATGTATATTAGAGATACATCAATGCGGGATTGGTATGATGTGAATGCATGTGGGAATATGTATGCTAGAGATACATCCATGCAGGTTGAATTATGCATTATGATGCAGTGTTAGGTGATATGAATGTGTGATCAGAAAGTGATGCACCATGTAAATCTTTGATTTGAACGATCTCATTTCTAAGCTATCGTATTTTCTACGTTGACAGTGATATTAAAACCATTGCTGAGTGTTAAAACTCACCCCTCTTTTGTGTTTTGATTTGGGGCTGCGTGGTGCGACACGCAGACGGACAGGATTGCCTCTTTGAGGAAAGGTCAGAGGTAGCTTGGGTGTGATGATGGAGATCGTTGAGTGACTTACCTGCGTTTGTTTCATGCTTTATGTTCAAACCTTTGTGTAGGGTTCTTGTTTTGGATTTGTCATATACTACAGTTGTGATGATTATGACTATTTTGAGCCGGTGTGGGCTTTACTTAACTAAGTTTGTGGGTTTGAGATTGTTGTTTACTTTGTGATAAGCAACACCTTTTTCTTCCCTTTTATTTACTCTTGCTCAAAGGATTGTGCGCACTCCGTGTTGCTGTTAATCGCCCGTGGTTAGGGTTAAGTCTTCCGCTAGATCATTTCTCAATTTTCACTTCGTCGCCCCCGCGCGCTTGACCGGCCCCTGGACCGGGTTCGGCTCGGGTCGGGCATCGCCGGGGCGTGACACGTATGACCTTACTCGTATAGTAATACGCTTACTCATATAACTTACACATACTTGTACGACCTTATTTATACAATCTTACTTAGAATCATACTCTCACAGTCGTACTCATACTCATACTTTTACAGTCATACTCATACTCATACTCTTACAGTCATACACATACTATCGACCACTGAAGCTCATTACAACTAATAAGCTCCAGCATTGAAATGGAAAACAATGTCACTATGGCATCACTTTAACCTCCAGGGAGTGACTAGACACCATGGACTTTTCCGAAGGCAAGGCACACCAATGCTCATGGGGCACAGGATCAAACAGGTAAGTGCAAGTCCATGATATTACTTACCTAAGCGCGCAAACATAAACACCCACACGTAAGGGGTCATACAATTGCCCACACTTTAGGGGTCTTATAGTGCTATAAAATTGCCCACCATTATGAGTCTTATAGTGTCAGTGCCACTCTTGGGCAGAATCATGCAGTGCCACTATTGGGTAGAAACCATACAATAGTCTCAAACATACTATGCTCCACTAATCAAACTGAAGCTCCGCCTGATATGAAATCTTAGTTTGTCAGGGCAGTAAACTTCACTTAACCTGTCTATCTTACAACATAACACACAGTACACCAAAATTTTACGTATTCATACAATCTCCGCCATCCACCTTATGGCCAAAACATCTTACACAAATGTCCTCAAACTAAGCTCCTTACAGCCAAACCCAGTTATCACCTTCATAATAATACCTCGCTTATTATGCTTACTTTTCACTTTATAATCTATACGTTATGCTTGTACAATTATGCACACTCTTACTATCTAATAATACCCAAACATACGCTCTAATCCAAACCAAACAAACCGCTCCAATCCTCACCCATCAAACTTACATCATCTGTCTTTTGTCATATGCTCACACATCCACAACAAATCCAGACAAAAATATTTGTCCTCACTTATTGTCCATTTGTATCATCCCAGATTTTATGTAATTTTTCTACATATTTTTGCTATTTTTAGCAATTTTTTGCTCATATTTTTCAATGAAGAAATTTGGCATTTTGGTGTATCCGTATTCGTAATATTCGCGATCGTAAGAGTCAGGAGTGGTGTTTAGTCGCAGGTCATGGGCCTCGACGCATCACAGAAATTTTTTGGCACAAAAATCGGACGAGACGCAGGAGAACGGAAACAAGAATAAAGGAAGAGTTGGAAAAAATCAAAATTATTTAATAAGAATCGGATCGGGTGCGTTGTTCCATGAACAGTGAAGGGGAGCTCCCTTCACTCTATTTGGCTGAAGGAAACACCAATGTTGGCCGCCGGTTTCTGCCCGGCCGGCCTTGGCCCTGCGACGTCGTCGCCGCCTCCCTGGCCTGGCACTACCAACCACCACTGCTTCTTCATCCCTGTCTCCAGTTTCGGCCTGTAACCCCATTTTTTTGAAAATTTTTGGCCAATCCGCCGCAGTCTCTACCTGCATGGCCGCCAGCTCACCGCCATGGCTTCGCCCCGGCCATGACTACCTCCGGACACCGCTATCCCAGCCTCCCCGCCCCAGCTTCACCACCGTGAGGTAAATAGTCTAGCGCCCATTTATTTTCTATCTTTGTTTGATGCAGCTGTTGGCCGTGCCATCGGTGGCCGATCACTGCCGATTGGCCTTTGGCCTTCCCCCAGTCCGGCAACGGCAAGGTTGTCGCCGCCCTAGCCATCGCCTCCCTCAACCACCTCTACCCCATGTTGATCTGGATGGAATTTTTCCCCGTTTATAGATTTTTGTTCTATCAATTGCTTTCCCTACCGTCCGCCACCTTCAGCCTACTGCAAACCAACGACGACAAGGCCACCTTCGGCCCAAATCGTTGCCTTCCCCAACCCCTCCGTTGCCCCATTTTGATCTAGGCGGAATTTCCCCCATTTCGTTGATTTTGTCGTTTGTTTTCACTACTAGCTACTACTCATTGATTGGCCTCCGGATTGTCGCCTCAAACCAACGACGGCAAGGTACCGAGGTCTGGCCTTCCTTGCCTTGGATCGATTTTGATTAATTTGATTGGCCGACCTACATCAAAGTAAGTTTTCAATCGTGGCATTCATTTTCTACCGTCAGACATCGAACGACATCGGGTCAACGTCCATTTAGCTCACCGTGATCTGGCAACTGCTAGGTCGCCGTCGTCCTCCAAGTTCGACCCCTAGCCATGTCTGGCCATTGGCGATGCATGTCTGCGCCCCAACTCGGTATACTGTCGCCCCAATTAAATTGGGTCTCTTTGTTTCTTTGACCGGGCGTTCTGCTGCCTGGCATTGGCTAGCAAACAACTATGGATGTCAACTTGACCCAATAACGATAAGGGGTCGCTGCTTCCGACCTCCTCTGCACGTCTTATGCATACACCTGATGCCTCTAAACTTTGGGGTACGTCTCTAATTGTCACTGATGGGCCCCGCTCCAACCCAAGCCAACGTGTCCAGCTCAATATTACGCGGAGATGGGCCACATGTCCGACCAATCGGAGCTTTGCTTCGGCCCAGTGACAGCAAGGGCTAGCACTTCGGGCCTAATTCTAGCTCTACACCCCCACTTCTTGTTATGCACAACCCAGAATTTGCGAGGAAAGAGTCCCCAAATTCATATCCTTCCAAGGGGAAGTAACATTGTTAGCTATTAGACTCTGTCCATCGTAGGCTCGACCAACGTCATGCCCATAACCTCCACCGTAAGTCATGCTTGATGCACAATCATCTATATGACGATGTGATTGTAGGTAAGCGTTTAGAAATGACACCACCTTTGTTGGCCACTTTTTCCGGCCCTTAGTGCCCTCAACTTTTGATTGGGAATCCCACCTCTTCTATGTTTGACCACCAATAGCCTATCCTCGCCTAGGCTACCCTTTTTACCGCTCACGCTTGTGTTGCGCATGCAATCTATGTTAAAGACACTGCCTTGGCAGGGTATGATGGGTGAATGATTCCACCACTAGGCAATTTGGCCATTAAAGCTTCCTTTGTCTCCCTTATGTCCGTAAATATGCAACGAAGTCCTTTGCCATGTTGTGAGGCTTCGACAATGGGGAATTGTTATTGCTGGATGTAGTATGCAGTCTATTTTAATGTTTTGCGGCCAACAAGTGTTTTAAACTATTGGCCGACATCTAATCAGTCACTTCCCATTCTATGGTTGTTTTTGCCATTTTTAGTGGCACGACCTTATGTTTAGCTGCCTTAGTGTGCCCAATCTTTGCTTTGAGTGAAATTAGTCTAACTTATTGAGATTAATTTCAGCATTTCTAAAAATCCTTGGGACAACAATCACTCTTTCAGTGCGATATTTTTAGCCACCTATTCCGTTATCGACATTGCCACTGTCGTTTGCTCGCCATCAAACTCACATGGATTACGAGGTAGGGGACCTTGAACTCATAATTTCATTATAGCATGCTTTGATTGTGTAGTAGCATGCTAGGAGTTTACAATTTAATGTTTGCATGACTATGCTGATTACAAAAGCATGTTGTATGTATGTGAATTGTGTGTGTATACTAATGAAGACTAAGGGCACGTATAAGTTTCTCTGAAACGTATGTATGTGAGTAGAGCATGTGATCTCCATTATGGACTGGTGGTATGTGATTGATGGACACGAGTAGAAGTGTTTGATTATAAGTTTGGCGAAGGGGTACTTTGTGGGCTATGACATGGAAAATGTGATTGTATGTTGGGCGAGGAAAGACATAAGATTGACAAGTGAAGGTTGGATTTAATGAGATAAAAAAAATTAGTTTGGATTGAGTCAGGTGGCACGTTGGAGCAATGGGCAGAAGACATGAGCAATGTAAGGAACTTTTGGATGGCGTATTTCTAGCCTTGTTGGCTGAAGCATGTAAGATGGTAGTTGTTTCGAGTATAATTATACACACATAAGTTATCTAAATATAAACTTGAATGGTAAGTAACCCTAATTTGATAACGTAGTAAATTTGAGACTGAGGGTTTCAACGGATTAAGTTTTGTGATTGTGCCAGTCGATAAGTAATCGATTGAGCATCTTTCCTAGTCTAGCCATGGTGTTATCCTATAGGATTTGGTCTTGGTGCGATATTTTGGCCCAGACATTTGATGCTCTGTTGATAGCGTTGTAAGTTTTCGCCCTTCGTGGGCTCTGTATGTTTTCTGCTTTTAGATGGCACTGTATGTTCTGCCCAAGAGAGGCACTGTAAGATTCCTGCCCAAGAGTAACACTGTATGTTTTCCGCCCTTAGTTGGCATTGTATAGCCCCAGAGAATAGGCATTTGCATGCTCAAGTAAGTAGTATCATGGATCTGTTCTTGCCTGTTTGATCTTGTGCCCCATGAGCATAGGTGTGCCTTGCCTTCAGAAAAGTCCATGGTGTTTAGTTGCTCCCCGATGGTTAAGGTGACTCCCTAGTGGCATTTCTTTCCTTTCTGACGCTGGAGCTTATTAATTATAATGAGCTTTAGTTGTCAGTAGTATGTGTACGATAGTAATAGTAAGTTGTATATTTCAGATTCTGAGTAAGTTGTACGTATAAGATCTAGAGTGAGTGTGAGCTTCTAAGAAAAACAGTAAGAGTAAGTTTATGAGTATGAGTAAGATTGTACGAATAAGTTGGTGAGACTTTGATTCAGACGGTAAGTGTAAGTGTAAGCTTCTAAGGAAGATGTAAGAGTACGATTATGTGTAAGAGTAAGATTGTACGAATAAGGTTGTACAAGTAAGTTCGTACGAGTAGGTGTATGTTGTAAGTGTAAGCGTACACTTGTACGAGTAAACTAATAAGACTGATTCAGAGTGTAAGTGTAAGAGCATGATATATGAGTAAGTGTAAATTCAGCTTGTACGATGATTTGTATGTGTGACCATGTTTATATTTCTTATTATGTTTGCTTCATGTGTGATTGCATGGAAACATCTATATATGAACTTGTGGAGTTCATTGATTTATTTTTCCCCTACTGAGTATTTTCCTTCTGAGTATGAAAATACTCACCCTATCTTTTTAGCCTCTTCGTTTGGAGGCCTTTGCAGGTCGATCGATAACTTTTTGGACTGGACTTCTCCCCGTGGTGGACTATCCTTCCTCAACCTGGAGTGCAGCGAAATCGTAGTGAGGCTTTGTGGATTTTAGTGCCATGAACTCATGTATTGGTTAAGGTAAGAAAACTGTATTATTTTCTGGACTTGTATACCTATATATGAATCAGAACATAGACTGTTGAAGAACTTGTACTCATAAAGGCCTGGGATGTATTTATTTTTTTAAGGACCATGGCCATTGCAAGTTTTCCTTATATGTTTTCGTTTCGGGTCATGCCTAAGAATTTTAGTTTTTTCGTATGATGAATTAATTTACGAAAGTTGTTTTTACACGTTTTGAAATTTGTTAATTAATTTAATTTACATTTGTGTTTTGAAAAAAAAAATTAAAATTTAAAGTAAATGTGTGGAAAAACCTCGGGCGTGACACCATCGCCCATACTTTTGCCCCCCACACGCATACACATATCCATTAAATAGGCATATAGTCATCATACACATGTATATCCATCAAACATACATATAACATGCACATACTTCCATACACTGCTTACCAACGTACTCGCTAGCCATCACTAGCACACACATACACATCCATACATGTAGCTTACTAACATACTCGCTAGCCATCACTAGCACATACATATTTCACATACGCAGCTTACAAACATACACGCTAACCATCACTAGCACATAAAATTCTACACATGTAGCTTACAAACATACACTCTAGCCATCACTAGCACATACGTAGCTTACAAATATACACACTAGCTATCAATAGCACATACATATTTCCACATACGTAGCTTACAAACATACACGCTAGTCATCACTAGCACATACATACTTCAACATATGTAGCTTACAAACATATACTCTAGTCATCACTAACACATATATACTTCCACATATGTAGCTTATAAACATACACGCTAGCC
This sequence comes from Saururus chinensis, assembly GCA_035235625.1. Taxonomy (NCBI): domain Eukaryota; kingdom Viridiplantae; phylum Streptophyta; class Magnoliopsida; order Piperales; family Saururaceae; genus Saururus; species Saururus chinensis. The sequence goes on along the minus strand of CP141143.1, from coordinate 10,148,320 downwards.
ATCACTAGCACATACATACTTCTACATATGTAGATTACAAACATACACGCTAGCCATCACTAGCACATACATACTTCCACATACGTAGCTTACAAACATATACGCTAGCCATCACTAGCACATACATACTTCCACATAGGTAGCTTACAAACATACACGCTAATCATCACTAGCACATACATACCTCCACATATGTAACTTGCAAATATACACGCTAGCCATCACTAGCACATACATACTTCTAACATATTTACAGCCAACATGCATGTCATATGCATTTCAACATGGCAAAATTCATCCTCTTACATCATGCAAACAGATCATAATCTAACATCCATAGCATTCAATCAAATAATCCTAGCATGTTGCTACTCATTCAAAGCATGCTATCATGAAATTACAAGTTCAAAGCTCCCCTACCTCGTAATCATGACATTTGATGGTGAGCACATGACGGTGGCAGTGGCGGCAGCGGAATTGACGGTCAAAAGCTTTGCCAAGTTGAGAGAGCTACTATCCTGAGGGTTTAGGAAGCACCGGAAGAAATCACGGCCAAATGGGGTGACACAAATCAGTGCGGCAAAATCCGCAATTCACGACGGCACACTAGGGTGGAAGGAAGAAAGGTCATGCCAACATAAGTGGTAGTGCAACCAGAAGTCGAGGGTGTACTCATTGAAGGTCGGCCAACAGCTAAGAAGTACTCGGCCGGCCGCATGATGTTAACATCGGCTGCAAACAGCACCAAGCAGTAGCAATTTCACGTCAACAAGGGCCATGCTCAAGGACAAAGGAGAGGTGGTGGAGGACTTCGATGTCAACTCCATTTAGTGGTAGAGCCAACCCACGGTCAGGCGGCACAAATACGTCACCTAAACCCAAAAACACACGCATGACCACATGCACACGCGGCTAAAAAGTACCACTCTAGGGGGAGATGGGTCAGACAATGGCGACCCAAGGCCTAAAAAAGGGGCAACAGAGCAAGGGTCAGGAAGTGGTGGCCAATTGATGGGGCGACATCGCCAATCGCCACCCACAACCAACACATTTGGTGCGGGCAGCTATGCATCTCGCACGGTATAGGGCAAAGGCAAGCCGCCCATTCCGGGTGGAGGTGTAATTAGCCAAGTGGGGCTGGCCCTCACTGTCGCCGAGCTGGGGCAGAGCCCACAATGACCAAATGGCATACGGCTCGTCGTTGGCAACAACCCAAGACACCCAAAGAGTCTAATCGGGCGGAGCAAGACAATAGGGCAAAGCGAGGTCAGAAACAGCAACCCCAACTGACACTGGGTCGAGGTAGGCTAGACGGAGTTCGACCGAAGTCCATCCAATGGCCAGACGATGACGAAAAACACCGGCGTCTAAAAAAATGTTACGAACTGTAAGATGAAAATATAAAGAAAACCCGACCAAAGTACCGGTAGCTTATAACGGAGCAAAGAAAGCATGGTAGCGGCTCTAGCCAGCGCCTATGGGTTCCTAGAGGCCAAACAAACATAAGTCTAGTTGAGGACAGCCGCAAATGACATCAAAATTGCACCCCTTGGCTCAAAAACGAGAATAAGAGAGGAGAAAAAATAAAGAAAAGTCGGGTACCATGTGGAGCGAAGGCCATGGCGGAGGTTATATTTGGTACCTACAGACTTGTGGCGGTGAGGTAAAGAGGATCCTGATAAGAATCGATGAAATCCGACGATGAAGGAGGGCGAACGGAGCGACCACAATCAAACTCGGGTTCTCACAAAACTCACTAGATGTGAAAAGAAATCTTCTTTTCAATATTTCTATCTATGTCCCCAACACGTGTTCACTTATTATTTACACGTTGTACCTCCAGAATTCGCACCATAAGTGCACAGTGAGGCCTGTGGCCCGTGACTAAGCCCCACACTTGACTCAATAGGTACAAATATGGGGTAAATACACAAATATATATACGCTTAAGCCTCACATTTTCCTGTTGAAAATAACCAAAAAAATAGTAGGAAAATTATATAACATCGTAGAAAAATCAAGGACATTACATTTATGTTAGACACTAATGTAAGTATTTCCACCTCATGACTAGGAGAACATGTCTGTCACGCCTCAGGTAAACCTGTGATAGATTTTGTCCATTAATTCTTCGACAAAAATTTAAAACAAGTCCAAGAAAATTCATAATCAACCAAACCATGAACACAATAGAAGTAAATAATAATATAAAATTTCCAGGTCTCACAAGAGGAGAATTTGGCACCTCATGGTGATTGGTTGGGTGGAGGGATCCCACAAGAACTTTTCCAAACTGAAAATTATTTCTCAAGATGGACAAGGTACCAAAATAAGAAAATGACCTCCTAATTGAGCTAAAAACATCTAAGGCAACACCTCTAATTCGAAAATTGAAGCTATCCAAAGAAATAATAACTCCAAACTTAACAACAAGATATAAACACTCCAAACTTAACAAGATATACACACTCTAAATTTGAAAGCTAAACACTTTTTCCCTTAAGTTTAGAGAAGGGAAAAAATTGATTATTAGGCCCCTCTAGACAAAGTCAAGACCCACAATGTGGCAAAAACTTTTTTGGACAATTTTTTGGAAATAAATATATAAGTTTGAAAATTCACAATTATTGCACTTACTAACGCCACTATTGATGTGTGAGTCACACTCTCGGTGACTAGAATAACACTGACACGACACAACATGCCAATCCCAGTACTATTTATCATCCTCCAAATATGAACATTGTCACTAACATGTCGCAACCACGTTAACGATCGGGAATAAAACAAACAAAGGTCGAACTAGAACACTAAACACTCTCTTGTACAACATAGGATTCCTATATCACTTAAATCATAAACCATTTACGAAAAACTATAATTTTAACCATTTAATCATCATGAATAAAAAATACCATCTTTTATTTTAAGCTTGACATAACTCTTAAAAAACTACTACAACATGCAATATAGTTTATCATCATGCATATAATTTGATCAGGAATATTCATTCAAACCATTAAATGGTTACAAGGTTAGCAATCCGATATATTTCACGATATTTAAATCCTTTCTTAAGTGTGTTATTGGTTAATCTCTTCATAATGTGCTCCCTCCCTTAGATCTTCTTAATTTGGAGAGTCATTAATCTTCTCCCTTTTAATTTTGTAAAGTTTTTGACGAAAATGATAGTCAAATGGGCCTCAAACAGCATTTATATGGGAGTAGGGACAAAATTCTATTATATAATTGTCAAATTGTGTAGCTTTTGGATCAATCAACATAATTGTCCGAATTGTCAGCATGCTCACTTACACATCATTGGCGCATTGGAAAAAAAATAAAGCATTTTTTAACAATTGTAACTTCCTTATTTGAACTCGAAGTTATGCATTTTTAATGGCATTTATAAGATATTTCTGTCTAACTTATCACACCGAAATTTATATCAAAATGTAACGACCCGAGCCGAGCCTACAAAATTTCTAATAGAAAATTTGATCTTTCCTTAAGCCATGAATCACTGTATGTGTGCAAGAGGTACAACATTCGTGTATGCACTACGGAGATTCAGGCTTCCCCATACGCAGACTTAGGTTGTAATGGACACATACACACAACGAAGCTTCATAGTTCATCGCGTATAAAATAGAATAAAACATATATTTATAATTAATTTGGATCGGGCCAATGTTGCATTGTCATTGGTTGCCTACGTACATAATGGATATTATTTCAATACGATCGGATCCGAACATAGTTCTCCCTAATGGCTATTACATACATCAGGTATCACAAAATTATATACGTTAAAATATGTATATACTGATATCCAATTGAAATCATACTGAAATTTTCAAGCAGAATTTAATAAATCAATGAAATCGTACATCTCGCTCTACCACAAAGCGGGATCAAAACCACACACACATGTCTTGCTCTATCACTAAGCTAAGACCAAACACACACACACCACACGTCTTGCTCTACCCTTGAGCAAGACGAAACATAAATATGTCACATCAAAGCATAGAAGATTAGAGCACAAAAGATAATGGCATAGCACACATCCTAATTTAGCACATGTAACTATATAATTTAAATGAGAAGTCAAAAATACTTACTCCCTTCATGTCTCGTAAGGTAACAGTATTGGGAGTTTCTCGTTCCTTCTTGGCGTCCTCCCCTTAGGATCCAAAGGCAGTAGATGGAGCTTCATCTAGCCTCCATACGTTTCTCGTCTTACACTAAAAGACTATGTACAAACGTTCTCCTTGTTGGAGACTCTTCTCATTTTTTATGCCAGTGGGCAGCGGACAGAGCCTCCCCTACTCCAGATTGTTTCTCTGGTTGTGGCCCGGCAACTTCAGACAAAACCCCGTCTTACTTCTGACTCTTTTTTCTTTCTCCGGTGCTCAAGGAAGATGTGCAAGGCTTCTCCTTGTCTCGGGGTGTTTCCTCCACATACGATCACCAACTCAGAGAATGGACCCCTCCATTATGAAGAGTACACTCGAATTAGTCATAAACGCCTCTTAGATGGACCAAATCGAAGCTAGGATGCTCAGAAACAAAGAAAAAGAAGTTTGTCGGTGCTCGATGACAACAGACAGGACCTCTCCTTCTCGTGGGTTGTTTCCTCCTTTTACGGTCTCCAACTTGAAGAAATGAACACTCCATTACATAGAGCACACTTAATTTACTTAAGAACGCCTCTTAAACGGCCTTAATCTGACTCAGAACGATCACAAACGGAGGAGAAGAAGATTTGATCCAAAAACAGGAGAAAATTTGGGTATTTATAGACCCGAGCCGCGCCGACCGTGGTGCCACTCATCTCAGGCAGCGGCTGTAAGGACTCTCATTCCTGAACCGGTTTTCGTTTCTTTTAATTATCGGTTATTGCATGGTTAGCTCATTTTTGTATTAATTCGGTGGTTTCATAAATAAACGGTGTTTATGATGGTTTTAATCAAAAACTAACTTTACAATTAGTGGTTTTAAGTGATTTAAGTCAAATGTAAATTTTTGGGATTTTTCTAAATTTTTACTGTTATTTTCGAAAATTAGGGTTTGGCGGGACCCTTGTGGGCCCCATCGTCAAAATTTGGGTTTTTGTGTCAAATTAACCCAAACATCAACACAAGCCCTTATAAAAATTTTCATAATGTTTTCAGGTTTTATTAGTGCTCAAATAACTAAATTACCCATTTTTAGCCTATTTTTCTAATCATACCCCATGATTTACCCATACACACACCCAAAACTTACTATAAAAGGCAAGACCTGAGCCATTTTTATTTTTGGGAATAGGCTGAAGAGGAGAGGTTAGGCCTAATCCCCATTTAGGCCCGATTTGGAAAGTGTTAAAGGTAAGTCTCTTCTAATTAAGCACCAAACCCTAGCTTTTCTCTTAATCTCTTCTAGATGTACCATTTCCCCTTTGTTTTGATTCTTTTTTAAACATCAAAACTACTTATTTGCATCTTTACTTCAAACCCTAGCTCTAAAAATCCAATTTTTATGTTCAACAAGCCTTAGATCTAAGCTTTTAATTAGGGTTTTCTATATTAAATCAGTCTTAATGGAGTTTAATTCAAACTCTATGTCTTTGTAAGGTTTTCAAGAAGGGTGACCATCAAATCCAAGCCTAATCAAGGGATAACGTAATGGACTTTCAAATTTTTAGTCTTCCTATGGTAAAACTCTTGATTTCATGGTTTATTTTGAATGGATTTACTTGATTTAGTGCTTTAACGGCATGAATCTTTAATCCTGTTTTCATAGGGTTTCATCTTGTTATGATGTAGATTAGCTTTCTGGAAGTTATGGTGGAATTTTATTGGCATTTAGGATGTTAGGTGGAGATTTTAAGGTTTATCAATGGAGTTTCGGTTTGAAAATTCGAAAGGAAGAAGAAGGTCGATTCTGCCTTGTTGGCATTCGAACGGCCTTCCTGGGCGTTCGAACGGCAACATTGTCAGTTTGACAGATTTTCAGTTTAACCGATCGAATGGCCCTCCTCGGCGTTCGAACGACAATACTGTAAATTCAAAATTTTCTTGTTTAGCCGATCGAACAGCCTTCTGGGCGTTCAAATGGCCACACAACTGATTTTGTATTAAGTGCATGATGTTTATTTCGGTGATTCTACTTTAATATGCTAATTTTATATGAATGTAGAGTGTTTTGAGATATAGTATGTTACTGGAAAGGCATACCATTGAGGTTATGAAGTTGAGGTATATATTTAGAGTTATGTGGAATGACTTATGGTTGGAGGTATGATGTTGGTATTGCCATCTTGAAGTTATGAATGGTTGATTCTCTATAGTTAAGTATATTTTCAGTAGAACTACAACCTACTAATGGATTGATATGTCATGTTAGGATGTGGTTAATTGATGTGTGAATGTTAGTGAACGTCATGGTTTAAGGATAAAGTGAATGATCTTATATGTGTTTAGCTTGTGGCTGAGCTTTGATTTGAGTTATGATTTAAATGATTCTTCTCCTATGATTTCTGCTGAAATTCATGATTACATATTAATTCACATGTGTAGTGTGGTGGTGAGTTAATTTTAAGCATGTTGATATGCATTGAGTGAAGTACTTCTACTAGGTACACACATGTGGGGTTTAATGATGATGTTGAAGCTTGATATTATAATTATGAATGATGCATTAGGGGCTGATGAGAGCACTTATCATGAATTAGGATTCATGTATGCCTTGCCCACGTATGTACCATGTTGCATCATGAAAATGGATTTCCGATTGAGACTTTATCGAGGTTAATCGAATTTGATTGATTGGATGCAATGTGGTGAAATTGCGTGCCGGATTGATCGGTTGTGACTTCATCAAAACTTGATTGGTCCGAAAGGACATGTTTTGATTTAAGTTCCTATGTGGAACGAGTGCACTCCCCGGGTTGAGTCTAGAGAAATGGAATTATGTGGGGATGAGTTGTGTACTTGTCTTGCGGATTTGAGATTATTATTATGAGTGTCATCTAAACCCTGATAATAGAGTGTGGTATGCCGTGTGCACCCGCTACCACGTGTTCTAGGGTTCCCTGTGTGAGAACTCGGGCTCTCTGCTCTGCAGGAGATGTCCCTAGGCAAAGACCCCTGCTCTAGATTCTTTGTGTGAGAATGAGACATCCTTGGCTAGGATCGTCCAGGGCGAGCAGCCTTAGGGATTGACAACCCTGAACTTCTTTAATTCTTGTGTAGAATTTTGGACCATAGCACGCCTTTGTAGCCTTGTCTGTGTCCCGTCTGTGTGACACTAAATTGTGATTACTCCTTTATGGAGGTTGATATGATGTGATGAATGATTGGATATGTATATTAGAGATATATTTCATGCGGGTTGATATGATGTTGAGGCATGATTTGATGTGTATGTTAGAGATACATTTCATGCAGATTGATGTGATGCATGATTAGATATGTATGTTAGAGATATATTTTATGCAGGTTGATATGATGTTGAGGCATGATTTGATATGTATGTTAGAGATACATTTCATTATGTATGTTAGAGATACATTTCATGCAGGTTGATATGATACCGAGGCATGATTTGATATGTATGTTAGAAATACATTTCATGCAGGTTGATATGATGTGAATGATACTATGTGGATTATGCACTATGATGCAGGTTTAAGTGATGTGTATGTGTGATCAGAAAATGTTGCATCTTGTCGATCTTTGGTTTGAATAATGATATTATTATGCAGTCGTGTTGCCGATGCTGATAGTATATTAGAAAAACCATTGCTAAGTTTGTTTAAACTCACCCCTCTTTATTGTGTTTTGCTTTGGGGCTGCGTGGCACGACACGCAGATGGACAGGATCTCCTCTTTGAGGAAAGGTCGGAGACAACTTGGATGTGATCGTAGAGACTTTTTGTGACTTATTTTTCCTTGGTTTATGCTTTATGTTTAGAACCTTTGTGTATGGTTCTCTGTTCGATTTATGTCACATTATACAGTTGTGTTGTCTAAAACGTATTTTAGAGCCAGAGTGAGCTATGGTTGACTAAGCATGTGGGTTTGAGGCTAGTTGTTCATTTTAAGTTAAGCAACTCTCTTTCTTTTTTACATATTTACTCTTACTCAAAGTGGTGTGCATACTCCGTATTTCTGTTAGGTTGCCCATTTTTAGGGTTAAGTCTTCCGCTAAATTGTATCTCAATTCCCCTCGTTGCCCCGGCGCGCTTGACAGGCCCTTGGACCGGGTTCGGCTCGGGTCGGGCAGCGACGGGGCGTCACAGCGGCGCCCCCCAAAATGGCGCGGGTCACGCCCGCAGAAATGCGCACCCGCATGTTACTCCGGTCGTGGTCCCACCCGCGCCCTCGGGAACGCACCGGCACCGCGCCAATTTCTTTTATTTTTTTTTCTTTCTTCTATCTTCAAACACGCGTATCTTCCTACTCCCGATTCAGATTTGAATGTTCTTGGTACTGTTGGATTCGTATAGACGAGCCCTTCGATAATAACCCACTTAAAGTAATATATCATGCTCTTTCCAAGTGGGTCCCTCTTATTTTCTATGCTTCTTAAAGTCGTAACTTCCGGTCCCGACCTCCGTTTTGCGCGTTCTTTGAATCGTTACACTCGTTTCTTCAAGCTCTACTCATATACAGAGGTTTTAACCTTTGAAACCCTCTAAGACTTATTAAAACTTATCTAATTACTTCTAACGCCGGTGGCTAAACGTAATTAGAAAATGCGGGATGTTACACAAAACACCATCTACAAAGAATGTTATACTATTAAAAATATAAGGGTTAGATCGGTATGTGTCAATGATGTGTCGGTGGGTCATTGACTTCACCTCAAGTTTAACTTTGGAAGATTATAATTTGTTCATCTTAACTTTGATTTGCACATTTTTGAAGTGTTTTAAAGCTCTTTCTATCAAATTTCTATTTAGGCTTAAACTCTAACTATTGATAAGTTATCGAACTAAGAATGTTTAAAGGTTAAATTCACTATTTTCTACATAGACTTAAATTTTTTTTCAGATGTTATATCTTTCATACCTTCCTTGTCTAAACTCATATTTGCACTTTCTTCTTAGCACTTTGAAGCTCTTACAATCTACTTAATGCTAAAATTTCATACCCAAACTCCATGTTGATAGGAAGTTATTATACTAATTAAGAAAATCTAAAGAGTCAAATTCACAAATTTCCACATTGCCAAATATAAGGAATTAGGAAATAACCCAGTGTTATAATTAATATGAGACAGAAAGAGTATTACTTAAGTAACATAGCATTCTTTATTTTGGACATAGTGCTCATCCACTACATTCAATGAAAGGGTACACTCTAGATATTGTGGTCTACTATGTTTTGAGTATATTATATTATGAATAACAACTGGTACTAATTTTTTGTGATATTATATTATGAATAACAGCTAGTACTAATTTTTTGTGGATGTTTAGGATTGTTTGCATGCAAAATTTCATTAAGCTAGAATATGTATATTATCAAAATTAATTTTTAGATTTTAAAAGATCAAATTTTCATTTAGTAAAATATTTTTAAACAATTTTAATCCTAGTAAATCTCAATTAAAATTAAGTCCAATCCCCAAATCTTCCATTTAGAGATTTAAGATTGCCAAAACCTAAGCAAAATCCTAATTTTAGATTCACGTAGAAATTGGTCACCACATGAATCCAAACAGCCCCTTGGTATATTTACTAAAAAAATGTAAATTACTTAGTGTCTATTTGAATTTGCGGAAAGCCATGGAAATGAAAGGAATCCTTCAAAAATTTCATGGTTTCCATGATTGGGTGTGACACTGAAAGAAAAAATAGAGTATAAACTAATATAAAATAGGTCAAAAATTAGCCCCAAAACTTTATGCCCCTCAATCTATGAATTTTGAGAAAAAAAAAAAAATTGAGTACTTGTGCCTTCAATCTTATTAGTGTTGACCTTGCCATCACTTTCACTACCACATGGGGAGGAGCCAGGAATCATAGGCATGTGGGGCAAGCTATACGCGAAGGTTTTAAAAAAATTATAACATATAAACCTTGAAAATTGATTTTTGGATTAGGAAAAGAGTTAATATTATATTCTAATCAACTAACAAAATAGTATTGACAATATCCATTTATGTCATGTTTTTCACATGAAATTGAGCAAATTTATGATGAGAATAAGAGAATGAGGAGTCATAGGTGAGAACCTGCCGGATTTTACTTTACTTTTGTGATGAGAGAATCAAGCTGAATGAAGGTGCTTGACAAAGTGAAGCTTCGATGCACACAAACCAGGCCAACCAGTGGGTTGTTCTCATTTTACGTCAGGATGATTGGTTGTTACTTAAATAATAAATTATAAGAGAAAATGAACTTAAGAATGCTCAAGTTATTATATCCTAGGTTCTACATGGTTTATGTGTAAACGAAGTTTCATATGGGGTACGAGAAAGTGTTCATGTTATTATACTCTTAAGTTCTAAAATGAGACAAAATGTTACACATTTAGATATGATATTTAGATTTGTAGTGACATGGACTCTACATGTTATATGTGCTAACTAAATTTTGGGTGGGGCAACTCTGCCCATGGCTACTACCAATGCTGCATCCACTATCACTATTGTTACTATCATCACCACTACTAAGACTTTTCGTCCTTCAACTTATAGATTTTGGGAGAAAATCTACATACTGAAGACTTGTGTTTTCAACTTTGTTGCTACTTCCACCACTACTGCTAACACTATCACTGTTACCACCACCACTACCACTATTGTTATTGTTACCATATTGTCAATAACACCACTGCCACTACCAATACCACATTCATTGTTGCCACCACGTCTACCTTCACTACCTATTGTCGTTGTTGTCGCCGCCGCCACCATTGCGACACCGCCTCCTCTTCCACCAAAAGCAGTCTGAAGGTGATAGTAGTGATGACAACAAAGGAGGAGGGGTAATTTTGTTTCTAAAAATATATATGATACAATGTGATTCTTGTGGTTATGGTGGACTTAAATTTTAATTTTCTATAGCATCACTAGTGCAACCAAAGAAAAGAAAAATTTTAAAATTCTCTTAGTTTCTTTTTTACTCGAATTTGCTTTTTTTTTCCTCCGCTCTTCTGCCATTTAAACAGACCCTTAAAGAATTAGATATGATTAGTATATTATAATGAAATTATTAGTGATTAGAAATAGGAGTAATTACAAGTCTCATCCCACGAGTAAACCAGATAGTGATGGTTTAGTGAATGGGCTTACAAGCTTAGTGAGAGAGACATATGAGTCCAGCAATAGAATATAAAAGGCAATGGGTGAGCTAGATTGTTTAGATATATGCGACTTCTTTCAGCTGAACACACTCTAGTCTTCCTTCTTTTTATTAGATTGGGAACATACTATGCCAAAATTCGTTGTTAGAGAAGGATAAATTATTAAGTATTTTCATAGTACCTTTTGGGATTTACTTCTATTTTATAGGAGCTTCTGATCGTTAAATTTGGTGGTGCATATGCATGTTAATGTTAGAGGTACTCATGGATGTGTATGGTTTGCTTTTCTGCTTCCATATTTATAGAGGGTGAACATTTTTTTATGTCCAACATGAACACTGAAAAACCAATTTGGTTTGCCCTAAGAGGTTGTTACATACAGGAAGTAATAGTTTGTGTTTGGGCATGTTTGTCTCTGTATTTCAATGATAATAAGGACCCTAGTGAAAAAAGGAGGGATTAATGGCTGTACCATGTTATAATATGGGACAATGATAAATTGTAAAAAAAAAATTAGGATATAATAGTTATGTAGCAAGTTAGGACTTAGCCTAACATCTTATCTAACAGTTGGGTTTTTAAATGTATGCTTATGTCTATGTTTGTTTGTATCCGCCCATGTCCATTTGTATCCACCCATGTGCATGGCGAATGGACTTTGCAAAATATAATATATACTACATTGGACACGGACAGGATGACAGGCACATATAACCTTTGTATGCGTCCATTTATGTCCGAGAACACATCTAGTTAACGTCACACAAAATTTGAGAAAATTATAGAAAATTGGGAGAAAGTACGAGAGGAGCCAAAGTGAGAATAAATTCCAATATTTTATTCTTAGAGAGGGGTGATTTAACTATTGAAAATACTTTTTTTGCGTTAGAGGCAATTTAGTATGAAGGTCTTTCCAATATGACTGCCATGGGTCACACTACGTACTCATTAACGTAATATTTACCATTTTACTAACATTATTACTATTATGTACACTGTGGAAATGAAACACTATGTTATTAATTAATTAATATTATTTACATTAGTGGAGACGTGCATACAGTTGCACTTCATAGATTGTTAGGATATATAAATTAACTTTCAAGTTTAACAATTTTATCAGTTCTGTAAACAAATATATATATATATATATATATATATATATATATATATATATATATAATATCTCATGTTAAAAGTTCCATTTGGTAAATTTTTTTTCAAATTTAATAGTTTTATTTTATTTTATTAAAATAATTGGGTACTTAAAATTATTATTTAATAAAATTATTATTTTTAAAATATAACTATTAATATAAGACAAAAAGAGTATATATATAACCCTAAAATTAATGTGCCTTAGATTACACCACATGCTATGTTTTGTCGTTAAGAGCTTTTCCAAATGCTAAAACATTAATTAGCGCTATTGGTTACGCGCGATGGATGAAAGGGCCCCACAACTTTGCCTTTGTTGCTGTTTTTGGATGTCGTATTTCATTCATTTGCTAAAAATACAACAGCTCGCATTGATGGCATGGACCCCATATTGAGCCTATGTGGACGGGACCCGCAGCATTTGTCGCTTGCACTATATGTTACCATTTTGGCCACGTACAATGGCCACTGCGGCTACTTAGGAAAATTTAAATATTATTCAGTATGTTGTGGACCCTTAGTAACTTTAAAGAGGCCACATGACTTAAGGGCCCACTAAATCCTATAAAAATTTTATTGGCCTATAATTAGAATTAGGGCTGTATTTCAGTTCCGTTCTTGAACCGAATCCTATGAACCGAACTAAACTGATATTTAAAATTGAAATATAAAAATTAAACCAAACCGACATAGGACCGAATTGAAACTGAATAAAAATTAAATATTTTAATTAAATTATTTTAATAAATCAAAATCAGGTAGATATAATATAAATTATATATTTTTATATAAAAATTAATTTTTTTAAATTGAACCAAAATTATTTTAATTAAATTGATTCGATTTCAATTTGGTTCCAGTTGTAATTTTTTATTTCTTAAAACCGAATTAAACTGAAATTCATTCGATTTTTTTTTAAGAACTAAATCAAAATTGAATAAGGAACCGAACCGAACTGTTAAATTTTGGTTCGGTTTCACTCAGTCCAATTCGATTCTAGTTTTTTGGTACAACCCTAATTAGAATGTTATCCTTATCATTTTTTAAAACACGTGACCAGAGACTCTCAGCCGTAGCTCACCCAAGCAAGTTTTTTCTAGGAATAATTTACATTTTAGTTCAAAAAATTTATCGATCGCATCTTTAATTTTTTTAAAAACAATTTTAAAAATATTTCAATTAAAGTTTTTTCAAATTCATATTTTGGCATTAATTTAATATGGGAAATATGATATATTGGAAATAATAAAATGATTTATACATTGAAATATATTGTACTATATATCAAAATATATATTATTATATACTAAAATATATATCACTATACACCAAAACATATTTTACTATACACCAAAACAAGTCTCATTCTACATAAAAACACATTTTACTATATACTGAGACACATCTTACTCTACACTAACAAGTTATTGTATACCAAAATATATCTATCTAATGATTTTATATTTTTGACATTAAAAATTTAAATAATATTAAAAAATAATTATTAAAATAATAGAGATGAAAATAATTCTTAAAATAGTATTTATTTGGCCACGTAAGTGACAGCAAAGAGCTAGTTCGTGTGTAAATTTTTATTTTTTTATAATTTATTTTTTATAAAAGATAAAATTGATATATTATACTAATTTCATAGGATGAAATAAATATATATACTTATTTTTTCCTTATCAATAAATGTAAAAAATATTTATCTTTGTAAAATCAGTACAATATTAGTACTAATTTTGTTATTCACAAGGATAAAATTATAAAAAAAAAAGTTACTACGTAGCCAAAATAGTTACTATTTGAGAATTATTTTTTTACTTGGTTATTTTGGTAATTATTATTGAAATAATTTTTCTATAAAATATAACAAAATTTATTAAAAAATATCTTATTATACACCAAAATATATCGTGTAGGTTAGCTATTTTCGCTGTGAGTAAACGAGAGGTAAAAGAGAAGGGGAAAAGGAATATTTATGAATAATTTTAAAATATTTTTAATATACACCGAAATATTAACGCATCATGATTCATGCACCGAAATTTTACAATCTTCTTATACGCGCAAAATCAGCATTCCCCACCTCTCTACGCTTGAAATAAAAATTACCTTTTTGTTTAAAGGTCGCAGCTTCGCAACTCAGAATGAATCCTTGTCCACTGTCCTTGGTGATGCCATGAACGCGATATAGAAGAATCCGATTCCTCCCCATGTTCCTCAAATTATATAGGGAAAAAGTATTTTTTTAAAGGTGAATTCTTCGAAGAAGACGATCTATTTTTTTAATGAAAATTTAGATTCTATTCCTACCCACGGTCGACACTTATCTGTATGTTCTTCCTTATCTTGCATCGTCAGACGAGGGAGGACTGAGACTATATGGGTTTTTCCATGCTAGGTCACTTGGATTGTCGGATTCCATTTCAAACTTCTCCCCAAATAACAATTCGTTCTAGCTCTTCGGCTCTCTTAGGGATTCGGATTTCATGTTTCCAGCTCAAGTCCGAGCCTCTGTCTGCTCGGCAGCTGATGTGCGGAGCTGGGCGTTTGGAGTTTGCAGATAGAACAAGCCCAAACGAGGTACTCACTCATCTTTTCGACCATCCACCTCGTTAGTTTGACGATTTGCTTTCTGTAGCTATGATTGGAGACGATAACCTGTGCTGCTGCCCCTCAAAAAATAAAAAACCATTTAGCTTTTAGCTTAATCCTTCATTTGTACCAATCCTTAAGTTTACGCATGCTGTACGGGTATCTGGTACTGACCTTCCAAGAAAAGAAAGCATGAGGTCTGGTCCAGGACTGAGCTTTACCAATTACCATAATAAAATGCCCATTACAGTCTTTTTATTACTTGGCAACGTGATATAGGTTTTAGGTTCTAATTTATAAAATCATCATTTTTTTGCCTATAGGTGAAGAAAGAGATAGAGAGATGCTATGCCCTCATACAAAAACTCGGCAGAGGAGTGATCTATTTGGGTTCTTCAAGAGTAGGGAAAGACCACCCCCATTATCTGCAAACCAAGGAGCTGGCAAGAGATGCAAGTCACTTTTCCTGCGAATGTTTTCCTTAGTCTGCTGCATTTCTAGACCCCAGTTCATCATTCTGCTTTCCTCAATCTTGTATCAGATGATTCAGGCTGGCTTTCCGCTTAATTCTATTCAAGCTTTAAACTAATTTGTCCTTGCAGGGGAACTAGTGCATCTTTGGCTGTACTCACAAGCTAAGTGACAAAGTATGGGTTTTATACCCATTTTATATGCGTACATGGCACTTTTTTCCTTTTCCTATATACTGTAATAATTACGTTTTTTAATATTGCATTTTTTCCCGTTTAATATGTATTTTTCTCATTTAATACATCTTTTTCCCATTTATTTTGGGTTACATAATCTTATATATACTTCTACTCTAAAAGAAATTTTGTTTTTATATTTTACTTATTATATATATATATATATATATTAAAAATTATTTCTCATTTTTAAGTTTTTTCCTGTATTTTTTGTTTTTTGTCGTTTTCTCATGTACTTTACCCCTAATTATACTATTGACGTACATGTGCTTTGTCACTAGAATTACCGTGATCGAGCACTCATTTCCTAATTGTTTAGAAATTTCAACTCATCGTTCAGATTAGTTCAAAAACACATAGGAAATAGATAAGATTGAAAAAGGAAGAACAGTTCATGACTCAGGGCTGTCTTTTCTGAAGAATGTACCTCAGAAAAATTCTCAGTACTGCAATTTGCTTGCGGCATTTTTTCGGAATGGTTTTCTGTTTGTGCTTATTTGCATGTTGTCAATCTTCTCCCGGCAGATTGCTCAACTTTTGGATTGCACAACGTGGACAGGAGCAGGTCCCGGTCTAATGGACGCTGCTATAAAAGGGGCTCTTGAATCCAAGAAACCGGTTGGTGGGTTTAAAATAGCTAAGGAAGCAGGTGAATGGACAAGCTCAAACTTTCACTCCTACCTCCACCCCGAAATCTATTGCACTTGCAGGTAAATACCCCAAACTCTTCTTGTTGTTCTTTTGATATTTTCTCCTCCCCGTGTGAAACATTTTAAGGTCATATGCTAGGTTTTTCTCTGCAAGAAAACATGGATTAGTGGATGCTGTTGTGAGGAATACTTCTTCAGATAGGACAGCAGTAATTGCATTGCCTGGCGGAATCGGGACGCTTGATGAAGTGTTTGAAATATTAGCCTTGATTCAGCTGGAAAGGATAGGTTCCGTGCTACCTGTTCCCCTAATATTAATGAACTACGATTCTTTCTATTCAAAGCTCCTAGACTTTCTTGACAATTGTGAGGAGTGGGGGACTTTGTCAAAAGGTGAGATGCCATCACTCTGGAAGGTCTGTAACAATAATGCAGAAGCCTTGGAGCACTTGGCAGACTTCTACGACTTACTTCAGAGCAGAAAAAACTATGAAATTGAAGTGGTGGAATGAACGAAATTTTGTTCAGTGGTGCTAGGGACAGTGATGGGGTAGAAGGGGTTAGTGAAGGTGATGCTGAGCAGAGCAGTTCATGGAGTAATCATCAATATTCTACTCGTGCGTTCTGAAAGATATTCTTATTACCTGCTAGAGTACCCATTTTTGCTGTATGTTCTATTTGTCGACAGTTGAAAGAATAAAAAATTGACATTTGCCAGCAAGCGAAAATAACGATGAAATCAGATTTTTTGCTTCTAAACAATTTGAAAAGACAAAAAATTACGATTCAAAAGTTAAATTTTAGCATCGTGTAAACAAATTATGTTTATACAAGCAATCTGCATACAGAGCTTAGAAAGAAATGAAAGCTCCATTTTCACAACCAATACGACCCAAGAAGGGTCAGCAGCATCACAGCAGGTGGTCAATACTTGGCACAAGCAAACATACAATCACGGATTTAATACGCCTATCTGTATGAAGGGCCAAATTCTGATCTCCAATCCTGGTCATCAGTATACTCGTACCTTCTGGTTTCTGTACTCTCACCATTTTCATAAATTGGTTTGAGTGCCGATTCTGGCAGCCGGCTTTCTGCTAGATAATGTTTCACGGTTGTTATTTCCATTGCATGTTTTCGCTTCAATTTCTCGATCTGCTTCTTCATCTTATCAACTTCTTGCCTTTCGTTCTGGTAATTAGCCTGCAAAACCGAAAAATATGGTGAACAAAAACATCATGAACAAGTAGGAAAGAAAAAATATCCACAACTTATACTTTAGTTTTTAACAGCATGTTAAATTGTTACTTTCACAATGCATTAAGACGATAGACGCTAAACATTCTTCTTCGCTCATTAATGTTACTTTGGCATAAGATGCAATGTAAGCATACGAATGGGGTTTAACATGAAATTCTTGCTGGTGCGTAAGCCATCTTTTTTTCCTATATTTTTAAGGGGGAAAAGCTTAAAATGTCACTCTATTTTTGCTAGCCAACTTAAAATGTACTCTTGGTAAATGGCAAGAGTTGTTTTTCCTTTCAAAAGCTTTGAATTGATGCAATAAAACAGCAGACAAGTTAAAAGAGAATTACCTCTGCAACAGAAGCAGCTTCCTCTGCCTCTCTTAATCTCACGAGAAGTTCTCCAGCAGCATGCACAGCTTCTGCAGTATCTCTCAGTTGAATTCGAAGTCCTCGATTCTCTTTCTTCAGATAGTCCCTCTCTCTCTCTTTTTCAACTCTCAATGCAGACAGCTCAGCAGCAAGTGATTCCATGAACACAGCATGCTTACTCTTAGTTCCCACTTTTGCGGCTGCTCTCTTCACCTCTGCAATCCCTTCCATGATCTTCCGGTGCTTCCAGTGCAAGTCATTGTATTTCTCTTGCAGTTCAGTAAAGTGTTCAACAATATTAGCATGACCAAGAATGGACCTCTGTAAAGCATCAGCCAACTCAGCCGAGCATTTTTTCTCTGATCTCAATTCATGTTCTATCTTTTCTGAAAACCGACGGTTTGATTCCAAATCAAGTCTCAGTTCTTCAGTTAAGCTAATCCATCTGCTCTCCGTCTCGGTCCACCTCTCTCGTTCTTTCTCTGATTCATCTTCCGTCTCGTAAAAAATTCTTGAATTTTTTGTAGACTGGGAGACTCTAGTAATATCTGCCGAGGCATTATTTTGTGATTGCAACTGAATCCTTAATCTCTCAATCTCCTCAAGAAGCTCTTGCCTCTCTATTACGTCTAAGGAGGTCTTTATAATAAAAAAATATTGGGCATGATCAGTTTTTGTATGAACGTTAACTTTCTTTCTTATAAACATTAAATTAAGTAATGACTTCGTGAATTGAATGAGTTAATTGAACCGACCTTTTTGTCCCCCGTCACCGCCAGTTCTTCCTCAGCCATGAGCTCGTGTGTTCGTGTCATCCCATCTCCAACCTCTTTCGCTGACTCATGCTGTTTTCCACTTTTGTTTTTTATCTCATGGTTATATTGATCAACCTGTGAATTAAAACACGTTATTGAGGATAAAAAAGACGATTCAGAAGAATGGAGAAAAGCTACTTCCTGTAACCTCGCATGACAAAGTTGATTATTTACCTGGCGGGTTAGCAATTCAATCTTAGTTGCTTGCGCTGCACACAAAACTTCAAGCTCCTTCGATCTCTTCAGGGCTTCTGCATAATCGACCTGATTAACAAAGAAACCAAGTCAAATAGTTACCCCAATCGCAGAACAAAGACGCAGAAGACTTCAAATTTCGTAAAGAGAAAGACTATATTAGGCATACTTCAATTTCCCGGTTGTTCAATCCCCCCTTAGTTTTTGCTTCCACGACAGGCATAATCCACATATTTAAACTCTCTTGTACTTCATTAGTGCCATTGGAGGCATTCTGTTTGCAAGATGTACAATGGATGAAGCTACCAGAGTTGCCCAAAGATGGTCCATCTTCCGCTAGTGCTTGAACCCCAGCATCTACTTTCTCCACCGAGTGACACGATAATGGCTCATCAGAGGTACTTTTCGAAGGTAAATTCTTTTGGTGGAAATCAATTATTTGCAATCCTCTCTGAAGGCTAGCTGCCAGAGTTTCGGTAGGTCCCGAAAGCATAGAGCGAGAGTGCAGAGAGGAACGGATGGGATCACTTAGTTTGACAGACTGCATTGCGAAATCTGAACTGCTCTTAAAAGAAGATCTTCCCAATGAAGTGGTAATACTTTTCTTTAAATTGCCTTGAATTTTAGGTGATTCACACAATACTGGTTCTTCCAAAACCAAGGACCCACTGTTACTCTTTGCTGGTATGCTTATTTCCTCAATTTTGGTAACTTCAGGTGGCTGTCTGCTAGAACTATTCTCTGTCTGCAAGAATATGCCACTAACTACATCTGAACCGCCTTCTGCTGGAACGGTTTGTGGGTCTGTTTTATTTTTCAATGCCCCATCTACGTTCTCTTCATGCAAGCGAGCAAGTTGGACACAAAGTTCTTGTACATCCTCTTCATCTACATTCTCACCTTCGTCCAAATCATTATGTTCTATGCGAGGTAAAATGAGAGAACGATTGAGGCTAACTCTTAGTTGATTCAAGCTTTCACGAGCACGGTGGCCTCTATAATTTCCTGTGCAATTTCTGTCCAAACTTATCTCATTTGATTTGACTCTAATTAATTCTTCCTGTAACGAAAGGAGGACACACCATAAAGCTTATGCTATATGAAAATCGTAATTTATATGGATACTCAATATATTCTTAAATTCTTCCTTTCTCATAGACAACTGCAATATTTTTTACAAGCTTTACATGTTAAGTTTGCAATATTTTACCCTCCACTATTAACAAGGATAGTCAGATTGCTAGCAATTAGCATGGCTCAGTAAAAGCATGACACCAAAATTCAACAAGTAAGAAATATAAAATTTGCAGATGCGTCTGCACTGTTGCATACTGAAACAAAATAAGACATCATATCTAGCTATAACTCCAAGGACAAACTGTCCCCAGAACAAACTCCACTACATATAGAGACTTCAAATGAATTTAAGGGCTTTAAAATTAAGTATGAGAATGTGTTTAGTACCTTCAATAGACGAATCTGGTCACTTAGGTCATTGACATCATCCTCCGTTATTTCATTTATGACTGCCTTATTTTCTATACTTTTTGCTTTTTGTCCAAATCTTAATGTGCTAAAGGTTCCTCCTTTGCATCTAAGTGTTTATAAAAGGAAAATCAGTCGAACTCACAAATCCATCAAAAAGGTTAAAGTTGAGGGATAATTGAGTGTTATATGCAATTTCTTACTTGCCAATGGGTGATATAGCACAAATAACGGTCAGTTTTGCATTCCCACCAAGGGCTTCTCTCAGTAAATTCGTCAAACAAGAGCTTTCATATGGTACATGCTGAGAATTTTCTGAATGGGCAGCTCCTCCAAGAACGTTGACACAGTTCCTGCAATATTTGAGCAAAAAAAATCAACTTAACGAAGTTGTATACTTCCAAAAAAAAAAGAATTATTTATAGAAAAAACATCTGTATGTACACATAATAAACAGTAGTAGATATGTGTGCACAAGAAGTTAGACACTGAACTATTCTATGCCAAAATCTTCCTAACGTTAGAAGACAATTTCTTTCTGTCTAACACACTTAACCAAGTCATCTATTCCAATAATTTTAGGAGACTAAAAAACAGCATTTGATAGCATTGCAACTCATAGCAAGTTCAGAGCTAGTGCATTAAATAACTACATATATCAATAATAAATTAAATTAAAGATCATTACCCAAGCCGTGAAAGAGACCGGTTTACATTTCTGGCATCCTTTACGCAGTCTCTACCTGAATCATCAAGTTTCCTTTTCTCTGATCCGGCCAGATCAATGAAACTCATTCTGCTACTCTTTGAACTACTGATGCATTGTGAAGATATTTCCTACATTAATACTTTCATTAGTACCATAATTTATTAACTTAGAATAAATTTACTTTAACCAAACAGAGATGGAGGAGCTCAAATGTTCTTATCAATAAGTATGCCTATAGCTCAAATGTTCTTATCAATATATGAGATTTCTCCAAATTTATTTGGAAAAAAACTCCAAAATGTGAAATGGCTCTCTTTTCATTTGAAGTTTCTCAAGAGTACCATATAACCTGTCTACTATGAGTAACACTAATTGTCATAATATAGTTGAAGAATCCAAAAACCTTGCCATTGTTTAAAATAATTTTAGGGGTCTAAGTTGACTCATATCATAGAAATTCTTTCTAGGCAATTTTCGCGAAGCAATTATTTTGTAATTTAGAAAAAAACACAACATCTTGAATTGGCATAATAGATTAATCTGCTTTTTCTTCTCCACATAAGAAAACAAGAGTACTGATATTTAAATTGGCGGTCCATTATTTACCTTGCACCAAGATTCCACAACACAAGTGAAGACAATATGAGAACGTGAGCTCTTAGTATTAATGCTTGTGGAACCAACCTTTCGATTTGAAAGCCCCTGCATTTCATATCAAACTTTTCTTGTGAACAGTGAAACATATAGAAAATGTAATGGCTATCAAGGAGTTAACATAAATGAGCACTTGTCTTAGCTTAAAAATCATACTTTTTTTTGCACCTGCTTATGCATTTGGACTCAATTATCAGTGGGATCCTCAAAGCAAAGACAGTTCATGAAATGGCCTTCCACAAATCAAAATTTACAATGCGATATTTCAATATGCATTATCGTTGTAATTACCTTAGTCAAACTCTGGATTACACCATCTAAGTCACTCACATACTCCTCCGTCAAGTTCTCAACATAGAAAATGTAATGGCTATCATTTTCATATCAAACTTTTCTTGTGAACATTGAAAGATATAGAAAATGTAATGGCTATCAAGGAGTTAACATAAATGAGCCACTTGTCTTAGCTTAAAAATCATACGTTTTTTTGCACCTGCTTATGCATTTGGACTCAATTATCAGTGGGATCCTCAAAGCAAAGACAGTTCATGAAATGGCCAAACTCATTTCCACAAATCAAAATTTACAATGTGATATTTCAATATGTAACATCGTTGCAATTACCTTAATCAAAATCTGGATTACACCATCTAAGTCACTCACATACTCCTCCGTCAAGTTCTCAACATAGAAGCCATTTTTTGCATCATCTCTTATCTGGTTTCACTCACACCAAAAAGTCTTAGTAAAAGATACTAATATCATGATGTAGAAAAATAGGAAGCGCAGCACAGATTAATACCTGAAGATTTCTCAGAGTTGGATCAAGTAAATCACTAATGTGTTCATTATATATCTGCCAATTAAAATAAGGAAAAAGCTATTATTCTCTCCATAACTTGAGTAACAGGTACCATTCTAAACTAAAGATAAACGTCGCAACCCTCCGCACCTCAAGAAATGAACAGCGGCATTGATAGTTTGCCAACTTCACTTCACAATTTTCTTTCTCCTGGACAAAAGTTAGCTCGTGTCATCAGATTTAAATATTTTCTCCGCCAATTTACATTAAGAATGGCAGGTCAAAAAAGTCCACCTTTTGAATTTCTGAAAACAGCATGTTGAAGATGCGTGGCACAATTCCCTGGCAGCTATTGGAGGAATAGCCTTCAACCATGGCACTTGGGGGGCCCCACATTGTATAGGTCTTCCCGCTTCCACTCTACAAATGTTTCAACTTAACATATACATTAAAAACATAAATCATAAAGTAACAGAAAATTACAAAAGGACATCATACAAAATCGTAATTGAACCATAATTACCTGCCCATATGACAATATGGAAGTGTTAAAACCCGCTAAAGAGTGTTTTACTAATGGGACGCCGACCAACTGAAAAACATCTTCCTGAAAATTTTGACACGAAACAATTATCTTCACATAGACTGAAAAATATGTTCAAAAGGACAAACATAATAGAAATTCTAGCTCCAGACCTGATTGGAACTCGAATCTAGAACAGAATCGAAAGTAAATATCCGATCTCCAACAGATATTGAATTTGAGGAAACCTTCTTCACTATGAGACCCTCTTGTCTCTCATGACCACTGACAGGTCTGATTCTCGCCACAACCTAGCGAAAAGAAGGGCAGACCGCAGACTAAACAATTAGTAAACCTAAGACATTAAGTAGGCAAATAGATATAAGCAAAACTTTTTTTTAAAAAAAAAAAAGGATTTTCAGGTTTAAAGTGCAATATGCAAGCAGGATCAAACACTAGAAAGCTGAATTATTGTAGAGTAGTATAGATAAATAGAAAAAAAATCTACTTTATTTTTAATATACCTTGACAGATGAATCTGGAGTAGTTGCCGATGCCGCTTGCAGGGCGTCGGATCTGTATTCAGTTTGCTCCTTAAGCTCCGGTTTGGCTGAGATAGTTTTGGCAGAAGAAGGCAAGAGGGACGAATTACTTGGGAGGTTGGGGTCGACATTTTCGCCACTCGATTTTGACCTGCGGCCGGTGAAACTCATCTTTTTGACTGGCGAAGGAGACGATCCCAATCTGGAGGGCCGGTTTTGGCGGATCTCTGCGTCCAATCTCATGGCTTCGGCCTTCGGGAAATGGTGAGACGAAGGGGTGAGTCGGGTGAGCAGAGAGAGAGGTGTTGAAGTTCAAAATGAAGAGAGTCGACGCCAGCAATCAGAGAGCCGTTGTATTGGCCGTATTTCGTCGATATGAATTTAAAGAAGGGAGTCCGCGCCAGTACATATCATCCGTCTGATCAAAATATTTGGATATGGACGGCTGTCCTTGAATTTTTCCCCTCTGGATGCCATTGGTAATAATCAAATTTGTTTACGTTCGCTCTCCGGAAGACGCTCGCGTATCGCTTGTCATCATGCGCAGACCTTACCCCGTGGACCATACAGCAGAGAGAGATTATAACTTTAATTACGCCCGGGAGCAGTTTTGTCGTGGCTGCCACTATGTGAGCGTCCGCGGCTGCAAGCGGGTGTACCTTTTTTTAATTAAAAAGTATTGCAACGTAGCAAGATATTTTAGGTGTACCACGCATTGGCAATGTATTTCACCACTCACAAATGACCCATCTGCATAGTATATGCGCGACGCACACCTAAAAATTTCACATTAAGCTTGCTGCCAAGGACGCTTCACGTAACATTTTCATTGCCAATAATGCCCCCGTTGGATGAGCATTTGCTTTGGCTTATTAACCTCAGGATCCAAGGGAAGGTCCGTTGCGACGCCAAGGAGTCAACCAACGGGCAAATTTGGGATATGCGCCGCACATGACATCAAACGCCTAATTGAAAAGAGTGCATGCTTTCAACAAGCTGAACAGAATGCTTGAACTCCCAGTTGTTTGGTTTCCCCAAAAGACCCTTGTCAGCATAATAAAGAGGTACACATTAAGTTTTCTCGGCAATGAGGAGGATTAATAAGGCCTTCCCACAGTGTAAATAAGCCATTCAGATGTCAATAACTTATCCCTTCACGGATGAAGTCAACGACATTGCTATCTACTGCTATGCTGTCCCCCAAGTGCTGGTGGTATGCAGGTCAGGAGGATTCATAATTCACCGTCCAGCCGCTGATCGAAGTTAGCATCCCTTTCCACTTTGGGCTCTCTGCCGATAACTCCAATGTCACCTGCCAAGTCACGACCATTCAAGTCACATAACACAGGTGTGCTATTCAGGCTACTGATAAATATATAGGAATCGGGAAGAAAACATTGTCCACAACAATATCTGTACAGCTGACGTGCAAAGATGCCTATACATTAGTAGCCAACATTTTTACCTCTCTGAAAACTTCGCTAACTGCTACTTCTTCAAATCCCTGCATCAATACCACAGGACTCATCAGATTTAAGGAAGTTCGTCGATTATTTAAAAAGGAAAATGATATTTGTCCAACAAAAAGCATTTGAAAAACCTCAAAAGATGCTTCTTTCGTTGGATGCATATATTATCCCCTAAAAATATGATAATGGTAACCATGTTAATATGAGCCCAAGCTCACACGGTCAGAAATCGCGGGCCATTTGATTTTGATCCAAGGGCGCAATCCAATAGTTATTGCGAGGGCAGGCAGCACTTGAGTAACGCGCACCGTTGGATGGCTTGCAATACCCCCGGGCTCACACGTTAGTGTGAGAGCTCAGACTCGTTAACTTTTTCCTATATATTAAGGAACTTTGGAGAAATGTTGGGAAATAGAAATCTTGACCTCACCCATGACTATTGGCGATTATGCAGCCCATGTATGAAGATTAGATGAACCAAAAAATAAACATTTAATTGAATTCGCTACTTCCTGTGTCCGACACCCTTGCCTTTTCTTTTAACCCATCTCTTCAATAGTTTTTTTAATGCCAGAAAAGAACCCAGGCTACATTTTGACAAAGAAGGTGAAGCTAATCTATTATGCTGTGGTAGCTCAGAAATGAATGAGAGAGAGAGAGAGAGACCAACCAACTTTTTGAAGAGATTGAGGGACGCTACATTTGATTGTCCAATTTTGACACGGAAAGTGTGGATCCCAATTTTTTCAATTGCAAAGGCCATCATGATCAGAACTGATTCCTCTCCAAGTCCTTTGCCTCGGCTAATCTAGCAAAGATAAAATCAGTTGGTGACAATAGCATAATAAGCTCCACGAAGAAACAAAAATTAAGATTTAGCAAATGATGAGAAATATAAGAAAAGGTTACTTGCTGAATATAAATAGGGTAAGACAAAAATGCACATCACCCAATTTATAATGAAAACATGCAAATTAATGTTTCAAATTGGCATCGTTAACATCTTCAAATAACCCCTATGACTTAATGTTTCAATTGACACTGTTAAAGCCTTTCTTCAAATACCTCTTATAACCCTGTTTTCGTAGGCTATTTATATATTACCCCCTCTCCTTTCTCATCCTCCAGTCCTTCACTTTTGGTAAATTTCTATATTGAACGTCTGCACATTCCAGAGCCAGGTACAAGCGCAGATAGAACTCCATCATTACTTTTACGCTAGGGATTAGTTGCTAAGTAGTAGAAAACCCTTTGTGAGGAATGAAACACCCAACCTTCCCCAGAACACCTTGAGATGTCCTGCAGCACCCGCAATGGAAAAGTTCATCTAGACAAGATTGCAGTGATTAGCACTGCAAACACAAATGTTTATTATATTTACAATATTGGTTTTAATTGATATTTTTTTCCAAATTTACTAATAAGTGTTAAAGCACTCATAAAAAATCAAGCAGATTGATTCCATACCCAGCAACTTAGTTGAATTAAAATCAGTATTAATTATATATACAGGCTTTCGATGCACAAAATTTTCAATAATGTTTAAGAAAAGAAGAGAACAAATGTAAAGGCAATGGCATTCTTAAGAATACCACATAATATAAGACGGGTATTAACAATTTCAAGGTTTGTCAAAAGAAAAACATACATACATTAGTCGATCAATTGACATCACACCAGCACATGAGCACCTCAAGGTGCATGCATAGAATGATTCAGAAAGAAAAAAAAAACTAAAAACAAAGATAAAGTAAAAGGAGAGAACTGTTGAATATAAGAAATGTCAGAAGTAGATGTAACTTCAACATTCAAAAAGCGTGTCATCAGCAGACAGCAACGAGATGCTAAGTAAGATTCACAGGTAGTACCAATGTCGTTCAGCTATCATAATTTCAACCTCAGCCATTTGTTTATCATCAAGGTCATTCATGTATATGTTTACATCGCCAACCATTGCTGCAAGAAGAGATAAAACCAGTTCCTCAGGGGAAAGGACAAGAATGTTGAAATAGTGGCACAAAAGAAAACACCATAAGATATAATATGCAATTAGCAATTCAAACCGTTGTTTATTTCCAGTTGGAAATTATGAGAACTAATCTCCAAATAACAGCCCTAATGTTAAATTTTTTTCCTACCAATAGTGTATCTCCACCTAGAAGTCACCCAATTTGAACTCTAGAGTGTGTACTGGAGAAAGGTAATGGTTTTAGCAAAAGATAAATATCTTGAAAAGACCATACATATGTCACAATTAAAACTACAAAATTTAGTTTATCAGTTCCACTGAATTACCATCAAAGTTGAGCTTGAGGCAGCTGTGAGGAAGGTGTTAGAGTCGTCTGCATTTTTTTACTACAGTAGGCCGCATTCCAATCTACTCTAAAAGAGAGTTTCAAGGCGTAGAATGGTATAGCAAGAGATTTGCAATGAACAAGCAAGCACCCATTACTGTTCAATTAAACAGGATAAGTTTTTTAAGCTATAGATAATTCTGAAGAGACTCATATAGAAAGAAAAAGAACTTGATTGAACTATTTCATAAGGTTAAGCATCACGGGTAAAGGATGTGATAAACTACTGCATGATAAAAAAGACTAATTTTTATGATAAAAACTATGTCAGCCTAGCAGGAAAATTTTGAGGCAGATATCAAGAGAGAGACATTCTGGTCCACACTTGAAAATGACATTTCAATCCAACAATTCACAAATGCTGAGTTAAATGGATTGAAAATGTTCCAATAAGATAGCTGCACCATAATTCTTTCATCAAGACGTTCAGAATGATGAGAGGAAAATGTTAGGCTTCCCAATCTATGAAAAAAATATGGCACACCCTTTCTCAGCAAGGGAAAGCCACCAACAGGATAGACATGCATAGTTCACTCCTGTTTTCCTAATTACTCTTAAAACTAAGATAGCTAATATTTAATAGCCAAAACCAAATCATAGGAATCTCAAAATCAAGCCTTCTCCTTCTGTTATGTTCAGTTAAATTTGTACCTCCGAATGCAGGGAAAACAAAACTCAGAAATGGGAGTTACAATGAACTGACTTTGGCAAGTGAAAGGAGAAAAAGAAGCATAAAGCAAGTAAGCAAACACATCCAAATTAGGGCTAGATTCCCACTAATCGGCATAAGAATCAAACTTAAATATACTGATTTTCTTCCCACGCATGCAAAAGGTAAGTTGAACCCCAGCAAGGATGACTGCCATTTAAAGATCACGTACAAGATGAACAAAATTCTCTACAACAATGACCTCCTCAAAAGCTCAAAGTTCAATTATTTTTTCTCAAAAAAAAAAAACTAAAGCTGCAAATTTTACAAAGCACCTTCGACGTGGGGTTCTCCATGGACGAAATCTCCTATGACCATTTGTTTGTCCAAGACGATGAAAGTATGCTCTGCTTAGAAATCACCACAGAGTTAATAAGGACCACCCAGGAAAGAAAAAACGAATGAAACCTCCACAAATTACGAAAATGAAAACAAAAGAAAAGGATGATGGGCAGGAGATAACTAACTGTTGGGGTCTTGAGTCCAGGAGCGCTGCATGTCGTACTCTTGTTGAAGAGTGAGAGGTTCGGATCCGGTGGCTTCCAGGAGGGAAGGGTCTTGCATCCACTGGTGATAACGGGGGACATGCTCCTCCATGTATGGGACCAGGATCACGTTCTTCCCCACCGCGCTCGCTCTCATGTTTCCGCCGCTCGAAACACAGCAGCAGCGCCGGGCCGGCTTAATTTGCTGGGTGCCGGTTATTCCTTCTGCCATTTTTCTGCGTTTGGCGTGGCCGGGTACTTGAAAGTTGAACCAAATCGGCCCAGTGGTCCGACTGTCCGAGTCGTGTTCTGGGTTGTGAGAAAATGGTCCATTGTTGTGGGCTGTTATTGTCAAAACCAAACCGAGCCCATGTAACGACCAAAGACCAGGCCCATTACCACACTGACCCACGGGCCATGAAGAAGAGAAGGTTATGGTGGAAATCCTTCCATGAAGAAGAGGAGCGTTTCGGTCGTTTATACTTCATTCAAGCTTCGTGGTGGCATTCGCTCATGTTACTAATCACTCAAAAGAAATTAATCCTCTACATTTCGCAATTACAAAAAGGAAATATGGTAGAGAGCATATTCGAGAATAACACCATGTATTCCAAATTAATGTGCAGAGAACAAATGAGAACATGGTATTTTATTATGAAAATGGCACATGGCACGGAATGCACGTGATATGATGACTTACGAGGCTTGACTTTTATGATTTGCGCAAGGAAGTCACATTATTTAGCAATCAACGAAGACGTCATAAATTCGCAGCAGGTTGAATCCAAGTCAATTCCGGACCCCTCCTCACAGTTTAGTCGGCAAATATCCCTCCAAATGGGTCACTCAGGCTTTGTTAATTGGAGTTCAATTGTCTGCGTCTAGGAATGTGCCAACGGCCACCTTCCCCCGACCAGTTATGGCCTACATCCTTGTCTAATCTAAGATAAGATTAAAGGAGTTTCAATCAATCAAAGTTTAATTAAGCCACACCTGCCTCTTCGTTCCAGTAAAGATTTTTCAAGCCATGGTTAGCATCAAAGCTAAGCTCTATCGCAACAAGTAGAAGGAGAGGTGGGTGAAGTCAAAGTACGGGTTAAACTTAAATCTGCTCATTTGTCAATTCCGGAATAGACAGATTGTGTTGAGATCATTTGAACGGGGACACCGCAACCTCCTCTCATCTCTCTCTAGTCTTGTTAAACTCATTCAGATATAAAAAAAATTGGTAGAACTGCTAGTGGACCCGTCGGCAGCTGTGTGAATTCAGGAGCCCGGTCGATCCGCCGGACATACGACCAAAGTGGCAAATGAAGAGACCCCAAATCTCCTGCTTTTCACTTTCCCCTTTTCTTTTTGGTTTGTTTTATCAAAAGTGGGGGATTTGGTACCAAAGCTGAATTTGTGTGATTTGATTAGTACACAAAGCAAGACCCCCCCCATCTTTAAATGATCGTGGGGGCACACACAACATGTTGGTGCGCACAGTCTGAACTGAATAGGATTCCTTTTCGTTTTTGGCATTAAAACTGAATTCGATTCTTAAACTCTATCATCAGCCGTCCATTCTTACTTGTTCATAATAATGAATTCGTCGGAGCGCCTTCTGCTCCAGACATGAGACAACCTCCATCGGATTCGGATTCGGATTCGGATTCGGATTCATTCGCCCGCCGACATGCATTTAACGTTCCACCGACCCACTTTCCTCCTTACAGCCAAGCCAAGAAGCATATCCATGACCAATCTCCGATACAGATATATCTACGGCACAGATGCAGCGAGGAAATACGGATAATGCAAGGACAAAGATAATTCCAAATTCCTGGAAATATCTTTTCACTTCCCGATGAACATACCTTGAAACATGCCAGATAAAGTAAAAAAAAAAAAAAGACAAAGTTCTGGACTGTTGTGGGTGCGGTAAGGTCTGTGAACTGCATTTGTAAATTGTAAAAGGTGAGCGTTGGAAGAGAAGGAAGGGTCCAGAGGCTGTAGAATGGCAGAGTATTTTTATCTGCTCACGGGCATTTTTCCCAAGTGCAATGAACAGAAACTAGTCGAGGCGGGGGGGCCGTGGATAGATCTGGATAAGTGCATGTGAATTCCACAGCTCTGTTGACTTTAGCTGCAAAAAAGACTGGAACGGTGGAATGGCCATTTCAATCCTTGCTCCTCTTTTATATTCTAAAAAAGAAAAAAACTGATCTCTTGTGCTTGGGATTCCTCATTTCTCTCTCTTGCTTGACTCCCTGTTTTTATTTGTTTCTACCTGCACTTACAGGGCTATTTGGGGTTGTGCTTTGGAGCTGGGTAAGAAGAACTGTGTGTGTCATCTGCTTGGATACTTTCTGCTCTCTCCCGCAGTTCCCTTGGATTCTGGGTTCGCTGTTGAATAGATTCACAGGATCGGTAGCTTTATTGGGTACTGGTAAAGTTTGTCGGTTCACTTAGTTTGATGGATTTTATTGGGTTTTGAGTTGTTTGGATTTTTTAGCAGGCTGGAAGGAAGATCATAAGTCGTCTCCATCTTTCAGGGATTTTGCGTTTCAGCTGCTTGCAGAACTCTCTATTCAGCATCTCCTTCTAGGGTTTTGGGTTTTGATGTTTTGGGTCTCGGAGTTGTCGGTAGCCTTTCTTTGATAAAGCCTTCTCTGTCCCCTGAATCAGTTCCAAAGCTCATTCCTTTCTATCAAATTCCGGCTCAGGGCTCGGTGACGCTGCGTGGACTTGCTTCTATTCTTCGGAATCATTCTCAACGTTTCAAACCAGAGCATCCAGATTGGTCTGCAGATATAAATTGCGAGCTTTTCTCTCGTGGCACTATTCTTTTTAAAATCCTTCCGTTCACACTTTGGTGGCTGGAATCAAATTCTTCTACCCTTTTGGTATTTGGTTTCAGGCATCAGCTTTGCTTGTTTTTTATCTGTGCCGTAAGATAGCCTTCTTCGATTTTCATCCTAGGTTTTTTTATTTTCATGATGATGAATTCCCACGAGTCATTTTCCTCCTCCTGCTCAGACTCCTCCCCTCGCCTGGAACCAGAGAGACCGACGCCCGACTTCATCTCCCACACCGCCAAGCTACCCGACGCCATACGGAACAAAGAGGAGGACATGGTAGGAAATCCGGAGGGGGGTTATATTGGTATCCTTGAAGTTTACATTCACCATGCCAGAGACATCCATAACATCTGCATTTACCAAAAGCAAGATGTTTATGCCAAGCTGTGCCTCACCAGTGATCCTGATACCACTGTCTCCACCCAGATCATCAATGGCGGGGGGAGGAACCCGGTCTTCAACGAGCACCTCCAGCTCAAGGTTCAGACCATCGAGTCGTCCCTGAAGTGTGAGATGTGGATGCTGAGCAGGGTGAAGAACTACCTTGAAGACCAGTTGCTGGGTTTTACTCTTGTGCCCTTGTCAGATATATTGGGCGCAAATGGCAAGTTGATGCAGGATTTCTCTCTTTCCTCCACTGATCTATTCCATTCTCCAGCTGGTTTTGTCCAGTTATCTCTCTCCTACAATGGGGCTTCGCCTGATGTAGTTGCTCTCTCTGGACCACCGGCGCCAGTAGCTAAGGATACTGCGCTGCCTGGTCATGAGGAGGAAGATCCACTCCCTAGTGAGTTGACGAAGATCGAATTCCCCGATCCTAACATTGCGAATGAGAATCAGATTATGGTGTCTGAGTATTTTGGTATTTCATGTACGGAGTTTGAATCTAAAACCTCCGAGAGTTTGATCACTAGTGAAGATGGTAATAACTTGGATTCGGGCATCAGCGTTCAGACTCTGGAAAACTCATCCCAGGAAGGCTTGGAGAAAAAGGCACCTGTAAGAAGCGTAACGGCCAATGGTTCTAGTGGGTCTTCCACCACAGTTGCAAGTGAAACGCAGTCAAATTCGCATTCAATCTCCGATGGCCAAGACCAGGACTCGCCTAAGAAGGACAGCAAGAGCATAGATGGCGAGAATGAGATCAATTCATCCAATGAAACGACCTGTGATTCATTCCCACAGCCTGTGATTAATATAAAGATTGAGCCTGAGCAGCAAGTGGTGCAGCAGGACATTGTGGACATGTATATGAAGAGCATGCAGCAATTTACAGAGTCTTTGGCCAAGATGAAGCTGCCAATAGATATTGAAAATGGAGCTACTTCTACTACTACTACTCCTACTGGCAATTCGCCATCTGATCCGAAAGGGCAGCAGAAGGGCAACGGGTCTAGAGTGTTTTATGGGAGTAGGGCGTTCTTTTGAACTACTTCTCTTGACTCATGATATTATGTATCAGTACAGGTGACTTCATAACTAGAACTGATGGGGTTAGCGGGTACGGGAGCCTCTACTTTCGTGTTTTATGTGTGGAATAACTCTTTAGACTGGAGAGAAACGCTAGCTTTATATGTACAAGCCTTGTGTTACTAGTGCCACAGTATGTATGTTAGTTTTTTCCTATATGCCAGTTATATTACCTTTTGTTTTCCCTTTTATCTTGCTCGAGTTTTGTATTTGCACACTTCTATTAAATATTGTCCTTAGTTGGTAGTAGATGTCGTTTCCTCCTCAAATATACTCTGTTGATTTCTACGGGGAAAAGGCCTCCTTGTTGGGGGAAATTTGTTGTTGGCCGGAAAATATGACATGTAGTTCTCAGTAGTCCTTGATAGAAAATTTGCTGCCCTCTTAGCCATCTGCGATAGACAGCAGTTCTGATTCCAAACATCACTTGATGGTCGATTTTTCAGTCGCGTAAACAAATAAACGATGTGTGAGATCATAATTCACTTCGTGTTTATCTAATTGTTTCATTTTCATGAGTTGATTGGATTTCCAAAGTTGTGAATTTCGGTCTCTTTTTCTGCTAATTACTCCCTTTGTCCCATATTAATAGCTAGCTTTATTTGGAAAAATAGTACTTTGTATAGAATGAGAAGACAAACAATTAAGAGAATGGAAAATAACTTATAAAAGAGATATTTAAGTACTCGGCCCTTTAAATTGAGTCAAATGAAGCTTTAGTATAGAATAAATATATTTAATATCTATATTTCAAATAGAGCTATCAATATGATACGAAGGGAGTATTGCATAATAAAGAGCGAATTGTACGATTGGATTATGATGTGCAAAGATAGAAAAGAATGTATTCTGTACGGCAGATGTCGATAAAATAAACATTCTACATTACCATTTTTAAAATAATAATGAGAAGGCACAACAATTGTTAAATCTGCTGAAATTGTGAAAAGAACCGAGGACCGCCCGGATATAAGTTCCATTAACTTACAGCAGCACCTCTCATACTTGTACGTTTTCACAATCACCATTGAAGACCTCAAATGCGGCACAAGTTCACTTCTAAGTAATTAGTGCATCTCATAGGCCTAAGCAATCTGACCTCCTTCGTTGCTTCAATCCTTACTGAAATCGCTCAGGAACGTCTACTCTGCTCTTGTTGTTTCTAACTTTAAAATGCCTTCTACCGAGCGTTTAAACGTATCTTTAACTCTTTGAGATCCTCCCCCTCCAGTCCTCCCTGCTGCGTAAGCTCGTGTATCACGGCAAACGGGCAAAGGCTAAATGGGTCCCATTCTTTTTTGGTGACTCAAAATGGGTCCCTTTCTGCAAAAGCAAAAGGCGGCAGCTTCCTCAGCGTTGGCTCCTTCGGAGCCATTCCTTTCTATGTAAGGTTGGTCTCCCTGTGTATATCGTCTTTCACATAAAGATGACTTGGACACCTTTTTACTCCCATTATTTCCTACGTATCTCCGAAGCTTGTGTTGTCTTCCAAACTCCATTTCGAGCAACCTTAGCTACAAGTTTCTACCACGCCTTATTAACTTTTAGCAGTAGACAGTAGTTTAATGTATTCCTATTGAGCTTTTTTCTTTTTTGGAAGTATTCCTTTTGAGCTGAAACAGTATAGCTCAACAAGTGAGAATGGCGTGTGACTGTGTGAGTGCCCAATGAGTCGTATCCAGTTGAGATAATACCTAAAAACATGTGCCTACCGGAGAACTAATCTTCACGTTTTTTAATACACAGCTGCCATATGTAAATTTCTTGCTATTTATATTACTTTATAATGTATGGGGTGCTACTTATATGTGCCGGTTGCTTCAGTGCTACATTGTGAGTTGTAGGGGGGGCACAATGGGGGCAGGACTATCCAGTCCTGGCCCCGTAGCCATGGGATGTCATCCGAAGCGCGGATGCATCTTAACTTTTTTGTTAATGTCAATGTGATTATAATTTTTTTTCAAATTTGGCGCCCTAATATTTTAAATAGTTGTAGGATATAAATTTAAATTGGTATATGATTTGAGTCTATTTTAGTAAAATCGTTTGTTTAGACTTTGGACTATATTATTTCAATTATATCCTTTTATATAGTTGCCATAAGTTTACAAATTATTATGACATAGGCTCTATTTTTTATTTTTTTTATTATTTCTAACATTGTAGGGTTATATCTTATATTTTTTAACGCAAATTTACACATCCTTAGTACCATTAGAAAACTCTCAAGTGCCTCTATAAAATGAGACTTCACATCAGCATGGTTTCTCAAACTTTTTTCATTGGTTATAACACACTATTCTCGAATAATAAAATTTTGATTTTCTATTATTACTAGTAAGAATGTACACATTACACGTGTAAATGCAAATTGGATAAGAACAAAAAATAAAAATAAAGTATCTATTGCACAAAGGTCTCCCTTGCATGCTATAGCTATAATACATATTTTTAGAATCATGATGATCATAAATTATATATATATATATATATATATATAATTACAAGGATTATATTAACCCTTATACGCTCGTCGTAGGCAACTCCAAGTCCAAATCTTATAGGTTTAATATTAAATTATAAGTTGGAGAAGACAACAATATGACTTTGCACCATGGAGTGTGTTAGCCCCATAACTTGACGGATGAGGAAAGGGGGCGGCTACCCCCATACTTAGCAGCGGATAGCCAAGTTTTGCTAGGCAGCCCCTTCGGCACAGATAGATGCTGGGACAGCGCGGGTGATGTTCCAGATGAGCTACTCTGTAATGACCGTAATTTCTAAACATGATCTCTTAGTGTTTATTTTTAATAATTTATTAAGATTAGTTAGAATTCGTAGAGACGAGCATAACAAGTCATAAATTGCATAAAGCGCAGGTCGAGAACAAAAGTTACGACCTTGGGAAGCGTGCTCTAAACCGGCGGAACCCACTTATAAAATATAGGTAAACTGGTTCATAAGTGGTCTAGTCTCGTAGGGCTCGTCAATACGAGCTCAATGGCACTAAGAACGCACGAATCCGAGTTTGGGATAGGAAGTTATGATTATTTGAAATTTTATAAAAATAAATAATAAAATATTTTATTTAGGTCGGCTCGGCGCGGCGCAGCTCGGCGCGACGTAGCGCGCGGCTCAGCCACGCGGTGCGTGCCAAACACGCGTGTCACGCACGTAACAGGCACGTGTTCATCACGCGCGCCGCTGGTTTCGGCGCGCCCGCCGTTTCCAACGGTGGCGCCCCTGTTTTTCGCTGGAAACCGCCACCTTCTCCCCTATAAATACCCCACTCTGGCCAGAATTTGTTTTTACACTCCATTTCTTACCCTCTCACTGTTTTTACCATTCCCGACCCGTTCTAAGTCCGAATTACAAGATCCAAGGCCTGTTTCCTACTAAATCGAGGGTGCTCTATGCACCGGAAGGGTTATTTTCTCGAGGTGACCTCTCCAAAATTCAGAAAACCCTACCACGTCCCTAATCCTCCTCTTTCTTCTTTTTACTATATCCGGACCGTTTCAAATCAGTTTCAGCCCGTTCAAAAGCCGTATCCCACTAAATTGAAGGTGTTCTACGCGTTGGGACCGTTGTTCTGCCAAAATTCCAGCTCGAAGGAAGAAACTTCTTTATATTCTACGAAGGGATTTCTCATACTCCACACGCGTTATAGGTAGGTGGTTTTAAATTTTAATTGTATGCTGAAAGCTTGACTTGCCAAAGTTTTGTTTTCTTTTAAGAAACTCTGTTTTAAAAGCATCTTCTCTTTTCAAAAACTTCTCTGAGTTATGGGTAACTAAACCCTTTCGATAGCTTTCGGTTTATCGAACAAATGATTATTTTGATAAGAAAATTCTGGGTACCACAAATACTTGTTTCTGGCGCGCATATAGGACTGGGATATCATGGGAAAATCCCTTTTCCTTCTGTCTCCCGTTGCCCCATGAGCGCGGGTGTAAGTCGGGGTATCATGACACTTATGTGACCGCATGTTTTCGGACTTATTTTTGAATGATTTTCAAAAGAGGATGATATGATTTTACATCCATGAAGCTTATTTTTAAAACTTAAACTCAACCTACTGAGTATGAAATTACTCACCCACCCTCAGATTATGCAGGTGTGTCACTCGAATCTGAAGGAACCAACGGAGAGTTTTCATAAATTCAGTCTTCTATACTTTCTTTTTGTAATATTTGTACTGACTGATGTATAAAGGCATGTTATGCCAAATTTTGGATATCTTTGTCTAATACAAAGTGTTTTGTAATTACTCTTTTGGTACACGGTGGTCCTTGGCATTAGGAATCAAATTTTGTTACGTTTCCAAAAAATTATTTTTCTTTTACTCTGTAAATCGAGGGTCGTTATAGTTGGTATTGGAGCCAAGGTCTTACTGTCTACCAAGAAGTGATTAAATCAGTCAATACAAATAATGTTTTACTGTACATTTTCCTTTTCAAGGATTTCTTAAATGACGGTTAGTATTTCTTTGTGATATTAAAGTAGATGTCGCTGCTCAAGACATATATGTTGAGCAATTTATATCATTTTGCTGCTTATAAATTGCCACTTCCAATGGAAGGGAGTTGTAGCAAGAGTGCATGCTTTGAGGATGAGATGACTATAGAAATTTCTAACTCAGAGGATTCTGAAATCTCTTACACCCCTGGTTCACCTACTAATAATGATGTAGAAGAAATAATAGCTATCCCGGACTCACCTACTCCAGGAGTAGAGTCTGAAGAAGACCCCTCCTTGGAAGAGGAAGAAGGTGACAGTTCCGACAAGGATGATCTCGAGTTTAATAGGGACTTTGACCTGAATGAACTGCCCCCACTAGAGGTCGAATGGGTGGAAAAGCAAGACGTCCAGCGTCACCTCAAAGGGAATGAAACCAGAAGACATGGAATGCCCGAGCGGTGCACCTTTTGTGGACTTATGAACCACATTTTCTTTGAGTGCCCAAAGGCAAAGACCTTTCCTCTCTAAAATCTTGACTACTTAGAGAAGAAGGTTTGTAAATATCTCGAGTAAATAGTTCCGTAGGAACAATTTTGATGTGTACTAAGAGTAGTTTTATTATGTAAATAGTTAACTTAACTTTTGAGTGATGTAAATAAGCTACAAGGCTACTATAAAGTAAGTGTTTTTCTATTTAATGTTGACATTTTTATATATAAAAAAAAAAGTCAAAAAAAAGACTTAGTCCAAAATTTTGGAGTTTGACTAGCTCCAAAGTGGACAAAGTCTTTCCTGACTAAGTCAAAAAAAGAGAGAGAGAGAGAGAGAGAGAAAGAAGAAATTGTCATATTCTACACATGTAGAAATAAGAAAAAAAATTATAACGAATTTTTATTAATTAAGTAAACCCCTACAGGTTTCACATCAAATCAAAATAATAAAAGGCTAAGTGAGACCCCAGTGGTCCCACGTCAAATTAGTCATTAAATTAAAAGGCTAAGTGAGACCTCTACGGGTCCCACATCAAAGTAGCCATTAAATTAAAATTACAAGAGGCTAAGTGAGACCCCACATGGGTCCCACATCAAATTAGTCATCAATTCAAAAGTTACAAAAGGCTAAGTGAGACCCCGCGGGTCCCACATCAAATTAGCTATCAAATCAAAAGTTACAAAAGGCTAAGTGAGACCCACATCAAATTAGCCATTAAATTTAATCACAAGAGGCTAAGTGAGACCCACATGGGTCCCACATCAAATTAGTCATCAAATCAAAAAATTAAGAGATTGGATGGAACCCACATGAGTCTCATATCAAATTAGCCAAATTGAAATATAAGACCTCATATAAGTCTCATACAAAGAATAGACTTTAAAATAAATCATAAAGTCTAAAAGATAATTTTATGACCTACCTCCTAAAGGCTAGTTATGTAATTGAGAAAAGACAAAAGAAAATAATAACAAAATAAAATAAAATACATGGTGAACTAGATAGACCAAGGAAGGAAAAATAATTAAGTCCCTATGAATAGTGGGCCCCTACACTTTTTTAAAAAGAATGTCCACTTAACTAACAAAATTAATATTTGAGAAGACTAAGTCAAAACTTCTTTGAGTGGTAACTCACGTTAAAAAAAAATGATGAATGAATGAATGAAATGAAAGAGGAGGGCAAAGACCCAAGTCAAACCACTACCACATGCAAATGGTTTTCTCCACTACCCCACTAATTCACTAACTCACTCCCCACTTCCCACAAACTACCCCACTAACTCACCACCTTCTCCCACTACTTTACCCCATGACACAACTCCAACACTATAAATACCCCCTTCTTCTCATAGAGAGGGGCTTTTGGCAGTCAAGTCTAAGAAGCCTTCATAAACTCTAAAGCTCTCCATAGGAAAGCACTCCACCAAGAAGAGAAGAAGACTCCAAGAAGAAAGTTCATCCACCAAGTCCTTCAAAGGTCTTTTTCTCAAAGCATCCTTTCAATTCCAAGGATTCAATCCCAAGGAGTTTGCAAGGAGCTTGAAGTAGGAGAAGTTGCACAAAGCAAATGAAAGAGGATTCTCAAGTTTAAAGACAAGAAGGCATACAAATGATGAGTTCTTATATGTGATCTTCTTCATTTTCGTTGTGTTCTTTCTTTTTAATACTTGTAATCATCTTTCGATAATTTTAATATTCTTCTCCTTTCTCCACTTCTAATTTGTCTTTAATTTTTGCCATTTAATCGAAGGGTTTGAAAATTGGTTGATTACTACTACTATATCCCAAATTTTAAAGAGTAGTAGCAATTGGCCAAGAGAGGGTCATCCACATAAAAAAAAAAAGGTTTCTTCATTATCTCTTGCAAAGAAGGGATTATCATATCTCTTCTCTTGTCTTGTGCATAGGGAACCAACCAAAATCCCCCCACATTTAAAAGATCTTGATATTATTAATCCGTGTTTAGATGACGCACGTTAGTGGTAATGATGCCCAGCCGGAAAGTAATTCGACTCCTCCAGCTGTTACCGCGCCAATCACTTTGACAACGGGGGATCCTATGACACATTTCCTAGACCTTTTAATGCAAAGAATGACTCGACACCTTTAGGCGGAAGGATTCCAATCAAATCATTCTAATCATTCGACTAGTTCGGGAGAAATTATCCACAGCGATAAGGATAATCTTTTGGAACATTTTAAGAAGCTCTCACCAACGTTTATGGGGGAGGACGGCCTCGAGGCCGCTGAAAAGTGGACCTTCGAAGTCGAGCGTATTTTTAAAGCGATGAAGATTCCCGACGATTGTAAGGTGCCACTCGCCACTTTCTCTATGATGGGCGAAACTGCTTTTTGGTGGCTTACAGCAGAAAGAAATTTCTTCCCAGATGGTGATCGTATTAAGTGGGAAGAATTTAAAGATGTGTTATATGATAAATATTTTCCTCCTCACGTCCAAGAAAGGAAGGAAAAAGAGTTTTTAGACTTACAGCAAGGAACTTTAATGGTGGTTCAGTACAAAAATAAATTCGTACAATTACAACGTTTTGCCCCAGACTTTTGTACAACGGAACTAAAGAA
Organism: Saururus chinensis; assembly: GCA_035235625.1. Classification (NCBI taxonomy): domain Eukaryota; kingdom Viridiplantae; phylum Streptophyta; class Magnoliopsida; order Piperales; family Saururaceae; genus Saururus; species Saururus chinensis. Next base: position 10,107,698 of record CP141143.1, on the reverse strand, counting down.
GGCACAGAAGTTCGTGAGGGGCCTAAATAGAGGATTGCGAAGCAAAATTATTGGCCATCAACCCACGACTTTTGCCAAAGTGATAGAACTAGCCTCTATCCTGGAACAAGACTACCAAGAGTATGTGGTTGGACTAGTTTCCGACCCGATGAAAGGAAAAGGAGGCTTATGTTTAACAATCAAAATAATTGTAAGTTTCAAAAGCCCTTAGAACCACCTTCGCAGTTAAGGGAAGAGAAGAAGCCAGAAAGATGTCCTCGGTGTAACAAATTTCATCCACTAGGATCGTGCTACTTTACTGACGAAAAATGCGTATTCTGTGGTGAAAGTAACCATCAGATTAGAGACTGTCCAAAAAAGAAAATGCGAGAAGAATCAAAACCACAGCAGAAACCAAAAGTTCAAGGTCGGGTCTTTGCTATTATTGCTGAAGAGGCTCAAGCGTCGACTGCCGTCATTCAAGGTACACTTCTGATCTCGGATAAATTAGCAAAAATTTTGATAGATCCAGGGTCAACGCATTCTTTCATATCTTTCGATTTTGCTTTGAGCATTGGCTATCATATTCTAAATTTAGGATATGTCTTAGAAGTGTCCACCCCAATGGGAAAAACGTTTTTAGCCCGTGATTTTCTGCAAGGGGTACCTTTCTCCTTTGAGAAATGTCAGTGGGAGGCCGATCTTATTCTCCTAAATATGACCGACTTTGATGTCATATTAGGTATGGATTGGTTAGCTGATGATGGAGCGTTAGTAGATTGTAAACGGAAAAAGGTGATCTTTGAACCAGGAGATAAGAATTTTTCTTTTTATGAACTTAAAGATCATGCCAAACCATGTATCATCTCGGCGGTTAAGGCTCATCGGCTTTTAACCAAAGGATGTCAGGCTTATCTTGCTAGTGTGGAAACTAGTGAGACTACTTCAATTATGTTGGAAAGTATTGAAGTAGTACAAGACTTCTCTGACGTTTTCCCTGATGATCTCTCTAGATTACCACCAATGAGAGAGATAGATTTTTCTATTCAGTTGATACCGGGAACAAATCCTATCTCCAAGGCACCCTACCATATGGCTCCTGCGGAGTTAAAGGAGTTAAAAAGTCAGTTGCAGGAATTGCTAGAGAAAGGATTTATCCAACCCAGTGTATCTCCTTGGGGAGCACCGGTCCTTTTTGTGAAAAAGAAGGACAGGTTGTTGAGGTTATACATTGACTATCGACTTCTCAATGCCATCACTATAAAGAACAAGTATCCCTTGCCTCGTATCGATGACTTGTTTGATCAATTGCAGACAGCCAAAGTTTTCTCCTAAATAGATTTGCGGTCAGGTTATCATCAGTTAAGGATTCATGATAGCGATATCTCTAAGTCAGCTTTCCGCACCCGGTATAGCCACTATGAGTTTTTAGTAATGCCATTTGGGCTAACAAATGCCCCGGCTGCCTTCATGGACCTCATGAATAGAATTTTTTGGCCCTTTTTGGATAAGTTTGTTATCGTATTTGTTGATGACATCCTAATTTACTCTAGTAGCTTAGAAGAACACCGAGTACATTTGCAAGTGGTTCTGCAAATATTGAGGGATCATAAGCTATACGCCAAGTTCAGCAAGTGCGAATTTTGGATGGAACAAGTGGTCTTCTTAGGACACGTCGTTTCGAAGAACGGTGTATCGGTGGACCCAACCAAGATTGAAGCGGTCATCAAATGGGAAAGGCCAAAGACAGTAACAGAAATTCGGAGCTTCTTAGGCCTTGCGGGTTATTACCGAAGATTCATCCATGGATTTTCAAGCATTGCTTTGTCCCTGACAAAATTGACAAGGAAAGGAGTAAAATTTGTTTGGGATGAGGCTTGCGAAAAGAGTTTTTTGAAGTTGACAGAAAAATTGACAACTGCACCTGTTTTGCCATTGCCGACTGGCAGTGGAGGTTTTGTCGTGTACAGCGATGCTTCTAAAAGAGGCTTCGGATGCGTTTTAATGCAAGATGGAAAAGTGATAGCATACGCTTCACAACAATTAAAGAAACATGAAGGTAACTACCCTACGCACGATTTGGAATTAGCAGCGGTAGTTTTTGCACTAAAAATATGGGGACACTATCTATATGGGGAAATGTTTGAAGTTTTCACCGATCATCAAAGCTTAAAGTATATCTTTTCCCAAGGTGATCTTAATATGAGGCAAAGACGATGGATTGAATATCTTAAGGATTATGACTTTTCTATCAAGTATCACCCTGGAAAAGCCAATGTAGTAGCTGATGCTTTAAGTCGTAAATCCGGGGGATTAGCCTTCATGCTTATTAAGGAATGGAAACTGTTGGAAGAAACAATAAGTTTCCAACCCGAGCTGCAATCTGGAAACAAGAAATCTTTCTTTGCCAACCTAGAAGTGAAATCGGTACTGGTGGAACGTATTCTTGAAGGTCAAAAAGGTAATGAAGAAGTGCAAACTTTGCTCGAAAGATCTGATTTCACGAAGGGCTCAGATGAAGGTATTCGATTCCGAGGACGATTAGTAATACCGGAAATACCTGATCTAAGGGAAGACCTATTACACGAAGCACATCGGTCTCGATTTACCATCCACCCGGAAGGAACAAAAATGTATCAAGATTTAAAAAGGAGTTTTTGGTGGAATGGAATGAAGAGGGATATAGGAGAATATATTTCAAGATGTTTAACTTGTCAGAAAGTTAAAGCTAAACACCAAAGACCTTCGGGTTACCTTCAAACGATTGAGATTCCCGAGTGGAAGTGGGAACACATTACGATGGATTTTGTTTCGGCACTACCTAGGACCACTCAAGGACATGAATCCATTTAGGTAATCGTAGATCGACTCACGAAGTGTGCGCATTTTCTTCCGTTAAGAAAGAAGCAATCCTTAAGTTCTTTGGCAAATTTATACGTGAAGGAAATTGTGAGTCGTCACGGAATACCGCTATCGATCATCTCAGATCGAGATAGTTGTTTTACCTCTAAGTTCTGGCAGGGACTTCAAGAAGAGTTAGGCACAAATCTTAAGTTCAACACTGCCTTTCACCCTCAAACAGATGGACAATCAGAAATAACTATTCAAACTTTGGAAGATATGTTACGGGCTTGTGCCATAGATTGGAAAGGTAACTGGGACGAACAATTACCCCTGGTCGAGTTCGCCTACAACAACAGTTATCATAGCAGCAATGGTATGGCACCCTATGAGGCATTGTATGGACGACCTTGCCGATCACCGATGTGTTGGAATGAGGTAGGAGAATGAAGATTGATTAAGTCTGAACTTCTGCAACTATGTACAGATAAGGTGAAACTTGTCAAGCATCGTCTAATGACATCCCATAGTCGTCAAAAGAGTTATGCTGATCAGAGACGGAAGGATATCGACTTTAGTGTGGGAGATCAAGTATTAATAAAGATTTCACCAACCCGGGGAGTCATGAGATTTGGAATTAAAGGCAAACTAAGTCCTCGCTTCGTAAGACCGTTTGAAATCTTGGACAAAGTAGGAACAATGGCCTACAGATTAGCCTTGCCTCCACAACTCGACAATGTCCATGACGTATTTCATGTCTCCATGCTGAGGAAATATGTCCGAGACTCCTCACACGTTCTTGATCAGAGTTTAATCACTCTTAAGCCGGACCTTACATTCGATGAAAAGCCAATTAAAATCTTAGATCAGAAGGAGCAGATCTTGAGGACAAAAAGAATTCCCTTAATCAATGTGTTATGGCAGTATCATGCTTCAGAAGAAGCCACTTGGGAGCTGGAGAGAGAAATGAAGAAGAAGTACCCTGAGTTATTCATCTAGTGAATAATTCAAATTTCGAGGACAAAATTCCTCTAAGGGGGGTAGATTGTAATGACCGTAATTTCTAAACATGATCTCTTAGTGTTTATTTTTAATAATTTCTTAAGATCAGTTAGAATTCGTAGAGACGAGCGTAACAAGTCATAAATTACGTAAAGTGGAGGTCGAGAACAAAAGTTACGACCTCGGGAAGCGTGCTATAAACCGGTGGAACCCACTTATAAAATACAGGTAAACTGGTTCATAAGTGGTCTAGTCTCGTAGGGTTCGTCAATACGAGCTCAACGGTGCCAAGAACGCACGAATTTGAGTTCGGGATAGGAAGTTATGATTATTTAAAATTTTATAGAAATAAATAATAAAATATTTTATTTGGGTCGGCTCGGCGCGACGTGGCACGCGGCTCAGCCATACAGCGCGCGCCGAACGCGCGCGTCATGCGCGTAACGGGCACGCGTTCTTGACAAACGTGCGTTCGTCACACGCGCCGCTGGTTTCGGTGCGCCCGCCGTTTCCAACTGTGGCACCCCTGTTTTTCGCCGGAAACTGCCACCTTCTCCCTTATAAATACCCCACTCTGGCCAGAATTTATTTTTACACTCCATTTCTTACCCTCTCACTGTTTTTACCATTCCCGACTCATTTTAAGTCCAAATTACACTATCCAAGACCTGTTTCCTACTAAATCGAGGGTGCTCTACGCATCGGAAGGGTTATTTTCTTGAGGTGACGTCTCCAAAATCCAGAAAACCCTACCACATCCCTAATCCTCCTCTTTCTTCTTTTTACTATATCCGGACCGTTTCAAATCAGTTTCAGCCAGTTCAAAAGCCGTATCCCACTAAATTGAAGGTGTTCTACGCGTTGGGACCGTTGTTCTGCCAAAATTCCCGCTCGAAGGAAGAAACTTCTTTATATTCTACGAAGGGATTTCTCATACTCCACACGCGTTATAGGTAGGTGGTTTTAAATTTTAATTGTATGCTGAAAGCTTGACTTGCCAAAGTTTTGTTTTCTTTTAAGAAACTCTGTTTTAAAAGCATCTTCTCTTTTCAAAAACTTCTCTGAGTTATGGGTAACTAAACCCTTTCGATAGCTTTCGGTTTATCGAACAAATGATTATTTTGATAAGAAAATTCTGGGTACCACAAATACTTGTTTCTGGCGCGCATATAGGACTGGGATATCATGGGAAAATCCCTTTTCCTTCTGTCTCCCGTTGCCCCATGAGCGCGAGTGTAAGTCGGGGTATCACGACACTTATGTGACCGCATGTTTTCGGACTTATTTTTGAATGATTTTCAAAAGAGGATGATATGATTTTACATCCATGAAGCTTATTTTTAGAACATAAACTTAACCTGCTGAGTATGAAATTACTCACCTACCCTCATATTCTGCAGGTATGTCACTCGAATCTGAAGGAACCGACGGAGAGTTTTCATAAATTCAGTCTTTTGTACTTTCTTTTTGTACTTTTTGTAATATTTGTACTGACTAATGTATAAAGGCATGTTATGCCAAATTTTGGATATCTTTGTCTAATACAAAGTGTTTTGTAATTACTCTTTTGGTACACGGTGGTCCTTGGCATTAGGAATCAAATTTTGTTACGTTTCCAAAAAATTATTATTTTTTACTCCGTAAATCGAGGGTCGTTACATACTCGCCTTGCGGAGCAGGCTGGGTAGGAGTCCTTGCGCGGGTGGGACTCTAGCGGCAAAGCTGGGCGCTGCTTGGACTTAGGGGAGGACTCCTAAGGCGGATAGGATTTAGTTTATGCTGGCTAGCTACGCTCCTTGTTGGAGTAGGAGACCGGGTAGTAGGTTCCTAGTATGGACAGGACTCGCACAGGCAGGCTGGTCACACTCCTAGGACAGATGGGAGTTAGAGTTGCTGGTTTCCTCGGATGGGCTAATTCTTGGAGGCAGCATAGCGATGGACTTCTAGTGGAAGACGGACTCTTGAAGGTTTCCTATTCTATGCTAGGGGCGGATTGACTTTGGGCTGAGAGTTGGACAGGGTGAGGACTCTTGTATTGGGTGGGTTTTGTACTTCTAATCGCACTAGGACAGCCAGCCTATGGCTGAATCTATTTAAGGGATAATTGGGGAGGCCAAGGCATGAGAATGATCTGATTTATTCCTGCACAGCGAACCAAGGAGCAAGAGAAGAGAGATCTCAGCTTGGTTGTTCAGCCCTGCCCTCTCCCTACTTGTGTATTTCAGCGGATTGATTTACATAGCTTGGGCGGAGACCCTTGCACCAGGTTGGTTGTGTTGCTTTGTGGTTGTTTTGCTTATTTTCCCTTGCGCATACAAGTGGGAAGGGAAGAGAGTGGCTGCTGGTTGCGCAGTGTAGTCAGGCCATCACGAGTGCGAACGCTAGGCAAAGCTTCGTGCCCGTGACAGAGTGCATTATTCATATTCAAAACTAATTTAGTGGCATGTCTTATTTGATAGAGTTTGTTAGGAGTTTTCTAAGATCCAAATATGTGCAACATAGGTAAAATGCAAAAATTTATTATTGTGAAGTGTGATATGTGTGGGACCCACAAAAAAGTTTTAAAAACTATACTCAAGTGAGATCCCATTTCATTGAACTTGTTTAGAGCTTTCCAACTATACTAAAAATAAGTGAATCTGAGTTCAAGAGTGCAAATTGTTACTTTGCAAAGTTAAAATCAACATAATGAAAAAAATGACCCATATTTTATCATCAATTATTATTAGATTGGCATGTGGCTAAGAGTGTTAGCGAGCCTAGCCTGCTCATCGAGAAAGCTAGGCTCAGCTTTGCTAGGCTCAAACTTGAGCTCGAATAGGTTCAAATCAAGTTCGAGCGTACTCATGCTTGTCTTATCCGGCTCAAATACAACTCAAACTCTACTCATACTTGACTTGAGCTCGAGCTCAAACTTAAATCGAATATGATTTTGAAATTGTATATTAACGATGCATTTATAAAATAAATAATTATGTATATATCATATAAACATAATTGTTAATTTAAATATCTATTTATATATATAAGATATCTAATCACATGTATATGCTAATACCATGTATCGTATATGTCTAATATAGATATATGAAAAAATTAGCTTGAGCTACAACCCACTACAGCTCTAGCTCCTTGAACTTAAGATCATGGTTGATGAGAACCATGATCATGGTCAGGGAACTGCAACTCTAGAAAGACATCTTCATAATATATGCCCTCTTTAAATTATAACGGATGCATAACTTTTATATATAATATATTTTTTTAAAGTAAAATATTTGAAGACATAAATTGTAATGACTTGGATTTTTTTGTCCTTTCTACTTTTGTTTTTGTAGATAAAATCAAGTTTTTCCTCATAATTATCTTGTATTTTATTTTGTATATATGAATACTTGTGTTGTGTATGGGGCCTAATTGTAGGAGGAGTGCATTTGTGCATAAATTAAAGCTTTGGTATGAATAGAGGGTTTTGATGTACAAAAGGGGTTTTTGCATCTAAAATAGGCTATGGCACATAAGCTGAGGTTTTGGTGAAAAATATAAGGCTCTAACGCGCGAAGGGAGGCTTTGGTGTGGAAAAGGTGGGTCCTGAAGTGTTGATGGAATTTGGGCGCCTTTAGGAGTGGCTTGGGATGTGTAGTGGAGTTGTGACGCATGAAAAAGAGGATCAATGGGTGATGAGAAATAAAATGTTTTATATAAGTAAAGTGAAGAAAGCCACAAAGCCATGGCTTCATTGCTTCAAGTGACATCCAAAAACACCCACGCATGGGAGAAAGCTGAGGAAATTTCCGAACCCTTTGTCGTGCTTCATTTATCACTAGACTCTACTGCTTCTTGTCGAATTCAACTCCGCCTGGCCACCAAGAGTCCGGTGGTGCCAATAGAGATTTTGCCGTCTCCTTCTCGCACTACCATAATTCTTCCTGATGGCAGAGGCTAGCCATCATCACCTTATTTCTCCTCCTCCTCACCTCCCTACCTTTACCCATGCCCCTCTAGATCTTATATGTAAATTGTTTGCCTCTATAACCGCCACCATAGACCTCTACCTGAGACATTTTCATCTTTTGATGGTCCGCCAAGACCTTCCAGTGATCAACTGTGGAGCTAGACATCACATGAGATTTGGGTTTACATAATAGCCCTTTTGGGCATAGTGTCCAACTACTATCATGCCTTGTGCGCGTCGATAGGAGGCATGGAGATCTACGGGTATTGAATTGGGACCAAATCATTCATCGCATAAACCCCCGGCAAGCCTACGACATCTTCTCACCCCAGGGGTAGCTCTATTTTATAGAAAGCGACATTTGTGTCCGCTGAATTTGTTACTGACGCCGCCACAGTTGTGTGCCTCGCCATCAGTCTAAAGCTTGGAAAGTGAGGTAAGGGGCTTTGAACTTGTAATTCCATCATAGCATGCCTTCTATATAAGAATGAATGGTAGGGCCTATGTAATTACATGCTTAATAACACATAATGCTATGGATATTATGTGTAATTGTATGATATTAGCTTATGTAAATGCTATTCAAATAGCATGTTTATCAACTCGACAATTGATGGATCGTACATGTTTGTAGGGGGTTTATTTGCATGCTAGTAAGATTATTTATCTACATGCCTATGCAATAGTTTATTCATATGTTTTAATTGTAAGTAATGTTGGTTGGATGTGTGTGGATTAACATGCGGAATGGTGGAGGCTTATATTGATAGCATTGATATGTGTATGCTTGATGGGGTAGAGTTAGTTTGGAATGGATGAAACTTTGATGGAATGAGCATAAAGCTTCAGAGTTCAATGGGTTGACAAACTTAGTTTTGAGCTTACTGGTGATTATATGATAGTATTCTTTTGGAGGAAAATTATACTAGCATAAAGTATTTAATTCAAACTTAAATGTTAAGTAAAACTAAAATACTAACCCTATAAATTTGAGACATTAGAGGTTTGACAGATTAAGTTCATTGGTTAAGCCAACCAGTAATTAATCGGTTGAGCATTTCTCATATAATGTCATGGTGTTTATCCTACCGGATGTTGTCTTGGTGTTGATTTAAGTCCATATGTGTGATGCTATATTGAGAGTTCTATATATTTTTTTTCCTAGTGATGGCACTATATGATTCTTCCCTTACATTGTATGAATCGGCCTTAAGTGGCAATGCATGATTTCCACCCTTAGTAGGCACTGTATGCCCCCCACCCCCGAGTGTGGGCATTTGCGTGGTCAGGTAAGTAGTATCATGGAACTACACTTACTTGTTTGTTCATGTGCCCTATGAGTATAGGTGTGTCTTGCCTTTGAAAAAGTCCATGATGTCTAGATACTACTTAGATATTAAGGTGACGCTCTGGTGACATTTTTTTCTATTGACGTTTGAGCTTATTAGCTTGATAATGGGCTCTAGCTGACAATTGTAAGTGTAAGCGATTGAGCAAGACTGTAAGTGTATGTGTTGAGTAAGATGGTAAGAGTGAGACTGTATTTGCAAGAGTTTGAGTGAGACTGTATTTGCAAGAGTTTGAGTAAGACAGTACAAGTAAGAGTGTAAGACTCAATATATGTGTAGGACTATGCGGTAAGATGAGACGAACATGAGTTCGTGATATGTGTATAATTATGAGCTTCATATTTTGAGAACTATGTTTTGTTCATATTTTACTGCTTTGTGTTATGTTTCATGAACGCAACTACTTTAGACTTACAGAGTTTACTGTTTAGAACTCTCATATTGGGTATTTTTTATTGAGTATAAAAATACTCATTTTCCCTCTCTTGAATTTTAGATACTATAGTGACTTCTGCGGGTCCCAACACGAGAACTTTGTAGGTGGGACCTAGTGATTTGAGGAGGACAAACTTATTGACTTCAGGTTAATTTTTTATCATTCATTTTCTTTTGTTTAGTTATGCCATGACATGACGTATTATTGTGAGTATAAATGTATTGGGCGAGTTGAGAGCTTATGCATGTATTATTTTGGACTTATTTATAGACAGTTATTGGACTTATATTCGGCTATGCCTCGGAGATGTATATTTAAGCCCATGGCCATTGCACTTGTGAATTTATATATGTTTGTTTGATCTCATGTCTAGGGTTATTAGTCGATGTGTTTTGATGATTTATAAAAAAAATTCAGGTTGTGTAGCTTTGAATTGATGATGTGAGAAATATAAAATATTTTTACATGTTTTAATTTTCATCAATTTTTACATATTACAGTTGTTATATTGCAAAAAAAATTGTAAAATATATAGAAAATGGTTTGAAAACCTTGGGCATGACATAAACACTAAATACTCCTTCGTAAATTTATTTAGTTTTTCAAGATGAATTAAAATTAGTTTATTTCAAAAACAAAATGGAGCTATTAATATAGGACAAAGGGTCAACATGATATCATACTAAGATACCTAATAACTCTTATAAAAGAAGCATGACACTAAGGGACCAACCTTAATTTACGGAGAATTTCTCTTTTTAGAAGCATACTACGCCTAAGGGTCAAGAAAACAAATTTTGTGTGGATTTTTGTTTTTTGTATCTTTTTTAGTAATTCAAAACATGTAAAGAAAAGAATATACAAAGAAGTAGATGATAATTTTGCTTATGTGCGTTTCTATTTTTTACATTTTTTTGAGTGATTATATGAACATAAACAGAGAAAAATGACAATGTTGCCTTTTTAGAGTACTTGTAACTAAAATCATTTGTTGTATTTGTGACGGCCGTTTATATATATATATATATATATATATATATATATATATATATATATATATATAAACTATTAATATATCATTACCATGTTCGACACGCTCGTCCAACACATGCGCATGCGAACACGACGGCCGTCAGTGCGGATCACAGTCAGATATGCTTTATAATAAACATGAGCATATCACGGAGTCATGGCACAACAAAAATATTATACATGTGCATAAAAAACATATTTCACACAGCCATGGACTTAGGTTCGTAGAGTTGACAGGTTACAAGCCTTACAAGTCTTCGGGCACATCATGCCCTTAAGCTTGATCATATAAATATTTACATACTTTCCAAAATTAGAGAGCAGACAACATAATTGGAATGCTACTCTTCCTTCACCTTTGCCCTCGCTGCATTGCCTGCAGAATCTGGGGGTGTGCGAGTATTTTAAAATACTCAGCAGGTTAATTTAAAATCTAATAGAGGTGCTAAGCAGAAATCCCTTTGAAAACCCTACACATTTTCTTTAAAAAACCTCTACCCCGATAAATTATGCATAAAACAACCGGTTCTAAATCAACACAAAACCACAAGCCGCGACACCCTACGGCCTACCCTCGGCGCTCGTGGGGCAAACGAGGGCCACTTAGGGACAGGGCTTTCCCACGATGCCCTACCCTATGCGCGCCACTTGCCGAATATTTTTCTCGGCGGGCATCATCACTCTATGATTATTCCGGGTTCTTAAGCCCAAGGAATAATAATCACATCGTTCAAAATATAGCAATTTTCATGCTAAAATAGTTCAATACATAGCATGTTTTCCATAAATCAGTCACATAAGCTTAATCATGCTAAATCATGCGTAAAGAAGTTATACTAAGCACACGTTTAGAGTTTAAAGTCCCCTACCTTAACCCTTGGTTACAATTTCGTAACCGTAGAAGCCCTGAATAAAGAAACCGACCCCACCACAGTGTCCAGAATGTCGAATTCAGTAGGAAACGCCTTTCGAATCACTTGATTCGGACTTAAAATGGTTAAGAACGGAAGAAAACGGGTTTAGAAGTGGAAACGGGAAAATCAGGGAAAAAAACGGGGTCGGGCACTATTTCAAGGCGTGCGTGCCCGTGGGCCCCGCGCGTGCTTTGCACGGTCTCGACTCATGTCGCGCGTAACGACGGGCCCCATCGCGCCATTCGGCGCGACGACGCGCGTCGCGGTTGCAACGCGAGTCATCGAGGGCCCGCGGCGCATTGCGCGCCCGGCCCGCGGGCCCGGGTCCACGCGGCGCCGGCTGACGCCGGCCGCTTGCGTCAGCTTGCATCAGCCAACATTTTTATAATATTTTTTTTAAAACACATACACTTTAAACGCGCGTATCTTTGTTACCCAGACTCCGATTCACGCGTTCCTTATACCGTTGGGCTCGTATCGACGAGCCCTACAAAACTAGACCCCACATGGGTAGGTTATCCCGCACTTTAATGTGGGTCCCGCCCATATGGCACATTTCCCGAGGCTGTAACTTCCAGCCCCGATGTCCGAATCAAGCGCTTCTAAAGCCATTACACTCACTTTTCCACACTCTATCATACTCTAATAAGATTAAACATGTAACAAATATAACTAATTAAAATAATACTACCAACTCCAAAATTAACGTATTAGAAAATGTACTAGAAATTCAGGGTCGTTACAGTATTTTTCTTCTTTCCGAGTGACCATAGTCAATTGTTTTAGACATTGTCGTAATACTTGTTAAAGCATATTTATTATTATTTAATACTAAAAGAATCATACTATGTGAGATACTTTATATACTTTAGATTTAGATATATTTTATAATTTATTTTTAGTTTGAGCCCAAGTCGAGCCTAGGCTCATGATTAACTTATTGCAGTTTGAGCTCAAGTTCAAGCTCAAGCAAAGCTATGAGTTTCTAATTCGAGCCAAGCTCAAGCTAGAAGATTTGAGCTTCTTTGAGCCGAGCTTGAGTAAAGCAATAAACAATTCTAGTTGCCCAATACTCAGCTCGACTCAACTCATTAACATCCCTACCGACTGATGTGGAAGCCATAGTAAATAGTTTTACAAAAATACTTTCATAGTACATACCAATTCAAGTTTGTATTTAAATGCATTATAGAAAAACGTAAGGGCATACTATGATATATGTTCAAATTTGCATATTCTTGACATTGTAGGAAAGCTCTCAATTAGCTCTATTAAATGAGATTGCTGCTAAAATGATTTTAAATATGAAAGAGAATGTTTCACAATGTGAAGTCCCTTAGCACTAATGCCCTCTCTAGCTTACGACCTAATATATAAGCTTATAAGATTTAGACTTGCAATTGCCTACTAGAAGCTTATTTGGGTTGGTATAGTATTTATGGTTATATTTACATATAATTTATTATTATTATTATAATATTAGAAGAGTGTATTGTAAGTGTAGCGTGCAAGAGAGACTTTTATTATGTACACAATTTATCTCTATTTCATTTTATACTTTTAGTTAATCAATATTCACATAAACAATACAAATGCATTTTTCCTATTAGTAATAACGAACCTAGCCAGCTTGTAGGCCAAAGTGGCTTGACTCAACTCTCCTTGTGGCTGGAAAATGAGATCCTCAACCTGAGCTCGAGCTCATTGTTAGTCATGGCATTTATTTTTTTAATTTTTCTTAATTACATTTATCATTTACATAAATTCTGTATGATAGCTTTTGTTCCTTAAAATATTTTTTTGAAATGATAATTTTAAAATCTTGAAGTTAATTATTTGTATTGCCAAAAAATATAATGAGAACCAACCCAGCTGTTTATTTGTTTAATTAAACAACTCGGCTTAAGGTTTAATGCTGAGCCAGCACGGCTAGCCTTGAAATCAAATCTAACTATTGACTCTGCTTGTTATGACGCCTAGGTAACACATTGTCATGATTTGTAACACAAAGTAACCATCAAACACAAATGCAGGGATCAGGCCCACCTGGACTGTGTTAATAAGCGGTTAATATATTTTGATTCATTTTTTAAACATGGAACTTTCGGCACCAGCCTCCCAACCCACAGCAACCTAACCACTTTGGGAGACCCATAAGGCCTAACACGGCTGATTTCTTATTTCCATAAAAAGAAGTTCCGAAAAAAATATCATCAGACTTGTTTATATGAACACGGGTTCACATTGCGAACTGTCAGATTTTGATCTTACGGTGTATATAAAGGGGGCAAATTAATTTATGCCCTCATGACGCTTGGGCTCATGCTGACTTTTGTGAGGCGAAGCTCATACCATGTATGGCCCAACAAAAAAACCACAATCACTACACTGACTTCACACAGAGTCCCGACTCCAAATGAAGGTAGCAGGCCCATCTGACTCATGGTGAGCACGTAGTGGAAAACATTCATTTCTTATTTAAGGAAAATAGTTGTCATCGTCTCTAGGTAAGGCCCATCCATTATAGACCCATAATCACTCCCCAGTAGTCGGAACAAAGTTATAGGAAACTTTGTTAAGGGGAAAGCTCTACTCCGACTCTCGGAAGCAAGTCTCGACACGATACACAATTACAGGCAAGTGAATGATCAAATAACTCAATATTTTTATTACAGGTGAGTCTTTGACAATGATCAAAATGGACGGCATAAGCAATAAAAATCCATCCCCTACACCAGAAAAATGCTTTGATCAAAGGAACTCAAATGTAAAATTGATCATAACAGTTTAGAATTTTATTTGTTTTGGGTGATCAACAGAGGAATCCCGGAGTCTTCACACAATAGTATGATCAACAAGATGTCTTATACATCTGATAAAACCGAAGTAAAAAACAGATGGGAAGAAACATGCCTGACAAGACCCAGGAGTAAGAAAAATAAAAATAAAAGAAGAAACCGAATCACGCCTGTTTTTGGGTGTTTGGAACACTCTTCTGGATACATCCCGCAAATCCGATTATACATCTCAACCAATACCCAAGAAACGAAACCTACACCCCTATAAAAACTTCAAAACTTAAAATCTCAAACCTCACAGAAAATTCATTTCGTAGTGATGCTCTCCTGAAGTCGAATTCTCACAAAGTATAAAACAAACTCCTCCGGTTAGCTCTAGATAATCAATTTAACTGAAATATTTAATGACAATGTAATGTGAAAATTCTTAGACGGGCACCTGCTTCAATGGGATTTCTTCAACCTACTATAAGCTCCAAATTGATGAAAGAATCATCCTCCTAGGTAGCAATTCCTGAAGAGTATAATTCAGAGAGTAAATAAGCTCACACATAAAAGAATTGTATCTAGATTATCAACATCACAAGTTGATTGCTGATTTACATCACCAGTAGGAAGATAGAAGCGTTAGAAGATGGGAAATAATGCACTTATGGTGGCAGGACGATGAAATCTAGAACATACAGGATACTTCTAGTGTAAATCATGCGGACCTGTTAAAATGGCATGCAATAGTTAGGAGTAACAAGACCATTCTCTCTGTTCTTATGACTATAGTTCATATTCTCGCTGTTCTTATGACTACAGTTCATATGCTAATGATTTTGGACCTCTGGTATTTAATAAAGAAAATAATCAACAACTGAATTATTTCCAAAATGCAAAAGCGATTTTTAGTATTTATTAGAACCCTAGATACTAGCTGAGCTTCATTTATTCAAATAATTAAGAGGTTTAATGTCGCGCAAATGTTTATGCATCATCTCAACAAGATGGACCGCATAATGATATGACAGAATCGTGCCTCAGCTTCTACTGCAAAAGGAAAAAAACAAATAAAGGATGAAGCAAGTGGCGCACCTCTAGTTGACTGATTATTTGTAACATTATAACCACTGATATAGCCAGTGGAATTTTTGGCAGAAACATCTGAAGCAGTAGTTCCAAGCCCATAACCAAATGAACTAGACCCATCAAGCTCAGTAGTAGAAGAACGCCAAGTAGGGTCCCCATAAACTGAACTCCCGCTGTAAAGTTCAGAATAGGCCCCATCCAGACCACCACTGGATGAAGAATAAGAAGACAATGCTGCACCACTACCACTACTCCTTCCATATGCACCACTCAATCCACCAAAGCTATTGTCACCACTTCCATATCCGAGATTACCAGCAGAAAAACCAGAACCGCTTAACCGAACTTGAGCTGATATTGAAGATGAAGAACCCCAGTTTGCATTATTGTTACCAAATGCTCCAACACTTCCACTCCCGGAGCCCATATATGCATTGGACGTTGTAGAGTTGGAAGTGTAGTTAAGCCCCCCATTTCCCCAAACATTCCGTCCCACTGAGTTCAGAACTGACCCACTTCCTCCACCACCACCTCCGTAACCAATAACATTGCCATATCTACTTGCATTTCCACCATAATAAGGGTTCAGTCCACGTGCATATCCAAGATTATTTCCGAAATTTGCACCAGCACCATAAGTTGCATTCAAACCAGCCTCAAAATTCACCCCCATGCCATAGCCAGAAGGGCCAAATGGCGGATAGCCACTTCGATTACTAGATATGGGACTAAACCTACCATCCATTCTCACATTGTAGCCTCCCACAGAACTAGGATTGTAACCTTGAGGATACCCATTCAGAAAGCTATTAACCCTGTTAAGACCATAATTATAGCCCCCGAGTGGGCTTCGACTAGGACCTGGTGAAAGCTCTTTCGGGACTGCCCTCTTGACCTCGACCATTTTTCCATTAAGCTCATGGAAGGTTTTGTGCAAAACTTTGTCCACGGCATCTTCTGAATCATAAGTAATAAATCCAAAGCCCCTTGGCCTTTGGGTGTTGTGATCATACATCACTACCACATCAGTTATAGTTCCAAACTGATCAAAATATTTCTTAAAGTCACTTTCAGTAACTGTGGATGCTAAACCTCCTACAAATATCTTTTTGGTGCGAGCAGGACCAGGGGATCCATGGACACTACTATTGTTCCTATTCAAAATGTGTTGGTCCTCCCGGGGAACGGCCTTTTTTGCCTCCACCTGATTATATATCAAATAGTCAATGCTGATACTACATCACAATGCTTTGATTAAATTATAAACGAAAATATCCACAATGAGTTTTTACTGATTAAACAAGTCCATTATTTACATAGCCCACAAAAATAATGCAGCTAATCACTCAATGAGATCAAAATGATTTTGTTTCACAAATGACTTACTGTTCGACCATCAATAATATGTTTCTCCATAACAACTCTTTCAGCAACAACTGGGTCTGCAAACACAACGAATCCAAAACCACGCGCACGACCTGTGGTCCGATCCTTCATGATCACGGCCTCAACTACTTCTCCATATGCCCTGAAATACTCCTTGAGGCGATCTTCATTTGTGTCCCAAGAAATTCCACCAATGAAGAGCTTACCGAGATCGGATTCCATTTTCTGCAATTAGCATATCATATTAGACCGCCAGCTAAACTTATCAGTATTACGAATTGAGCTCAGATATTATTGCAAACCCAATTCAGGTTGAAGGAAAAGTACCGAACAAATCCCAGTTTATATCGTCATATTGTTAGGTTTCAACAGCATCCAGCGGTTAAACTTTTTATTTAAAAAACGAAAATAACCCATTATTTACCTTAGATCCAATACGGCGCATAGAATCCAAAGAAACAAAACGTATTCTTTGCAATATAAGATATTGATCAACGTTATGGAATGCATATAACAGATCTAACATAAGCTAAACAATCAACTTCAACATCTTCCATCATGAAATAATCCGAAATTCAATCAGATGATGAATGAGGCGTCTCCAATTACAAGTGAGGACCATCAGATCCTACACGGATCAATCACAGAGCAATCCAACAAATCCTTAAAACCCACAAAAGCAACTACAAACAACCCAGATCAATTTTCGGAAATCGGAATAATCTACAGGTCCGAAGCACACCCAGATGAGCAGTCACGTTTACAAGCTAGAAGACTCACCGATTGGGAAGACCCAGGTCAGGAAATCGAGAAACAACAAGATCTGGGAGGAGGAATTTGAAGAACAGAGGTCCCAAAAAGCCCCCCTCCCCACCTTTTATTCCTTCCTCCAATTCCGTCTCGGAATTTTTCTATATAAAAAAAAAAGAAAGAAAGATGGGGTTGGAACTGAAATCGCCTCTAGAAGGGGAGGGGAGAAGAGAGAGAAAGAGAGAAATGGAATCTGAGATTGGAGATTAAACGCGAATATAAATAGAGAGAGAGAGAGAGAAGGGAGAGAGAGAGAGAGATTGGCGATGTCTGGTGTTAGAAATTAGAAGGGAAGATGGATGATAGATGGTTTTGAGCTGGGTGTTTCAGGAAAACAAAATATAGCTTTTATGTCTTTATTATTTATTTATTTATTTAGTAAGCTTTTGTAATAATGAAGAATAAATAAAGAAAATTGGGAAGGGTGAGATGGACGGAAGGGATTCGCCGGATTGCTTATGAAGTTTCCACAGATGCTGGCGTCCCTTCTTCTCTGCCTTGCCCTGCAGAAGAATTTCGCATGGTTTACTTCCCTCTGGGTGCAAAGGGCATTTTCGTCCTCAAATAAATTTGTTAGAACGAGGGCGGTGCATCAAATCAAAATCTTTTCGGAAATGTTAAATAGTGATTAAAGAATCATTAAGACATAAGTATAATTTCGTCGCCTCACCGGTACCACCACCACCCTGCGGTTTAAGGGGCGTAATCGTTGCCTATATTGTGTCCAAAATATCCCTGTTTTTCTCCGTGTATTTAAATTTAGTGAAGTACCCGAATTGCCCCCACCTAATCTCTCCTGATTAGGGGGAGCTTTTTCAGTAATCCATATGTACAACATGTGTGCATTAATCTCATTAAAACTAACAAGTGTTGCGGGGTAAGTAAGTCATTTAATGCACGTTCACAATGCAGGCCAGGCCGAAAATTGTCCCGTACAAATTTAGCTGACATGGGTTGTTTTTTGTTAAAAATATAAATCCAGCTTTGCATATGTGCCCAATCAAAATCTTTGTTGTTATCGGATGGAGAAATGCTTTGTATTACATTTGAAGACCTGCAAGATTGTGTGAAGCATGACATATAGCTCGTGACACCCCCCCCCAAAGCCGCAGTCCAAATCCTACAATTTGCTGTTAATGGTTTCTTGTCGATATGGCCAAGGAATAGATACCGATCAACCATACTGACCAAGAAAATGTCTTCATACACCATGGCTCATTTCACTGAAAATGCCACCCCCCCCTTAAAAAAATCAATGAAAATGCAGCCATACCGAAGTCAGCTAATGCCAAGTTTATCTCCTTTTTGTACTACAAAAATATTTTAAATGGGGTATGTACAGATTTACATAAATGCTACACACGCTCGTGGCCCCGCTTAGTTAGCAAGCGTATGAGTGTTAATAAGTTGACTATTTGTCGTACACTCGAAATATGTTAATTTTTTTAGTAAATAAATTTCTTTTATCTAAAATGCATGATTAGTACAAAAATGTATTATGTACTTCATTTGCATTTTCTTATGCAAAAGAAGATTTCTAAAAAATACTTTCTTTGTATTAAAAAAACAAATGAGCTGATTTTAGTTCACTACTGTTTACTTATTAATAGATAGAGGGAATATACTCCTTTGCATTTTAACATTTTTTCACTATTCTCTCTCGATTGCATCCTAATGATAAATAAATTTTGCCTTGCAAGTTGCAATTATGCAAGGATAATTATGACAGGTTTCAATTATGCCGATGCACTTTGCCAACAACCGACCCTTTTTGGCAAGGATATCTATATGGTTCCGTAAGTTTATAAAAAATACTGGAGTGCCCATGTAGAAAAATCCTGGCTTTCCATCCATTGATATAAACACCAAAAACCAAGCACAGTTGAAATACTCTTTTTGTCTTTCATTAATAGTTATATTTATTTTTCTAAAATAAATTAAAATTAATTTATTTTAAATAGATAAATAATTTTAATTTATTTTAAAAAACCCAATGAAGTTATAAATGTAGGACAAAGGAATTATATTTTCTTTTAAAAAGGATAAATTATGTTTTATGTTTTTTTAAAGATTAATTCTCAAAAAGAAAACATACCTTACTAGGTAACTTACGGCACATTATTTTGAAGTAGTAAACAATCATAACTCCTAAAGTGTTCACATTATTTAATTCTAACTTGCTTACATTATATAGGAGTTAGTTTAGCTACTTCGATGGTGATACTAATAATTTCAAGCCACGGTACATTTACATTTAATTAGCATTAGGGGATAAAAGATTCAGATGCAGAATGATGATATTCAAAAGTCAGTGCTTCAAAATTCTCATCAACATGGCTTAATGGAAGATTAATTACTAGTTACTAGGTTTATAGTTTATTCTCTTCATTCTATATTAATAGCTTTATTAAAATTTTAAAAATAATTTATTTTAAAAAAATTAAATAAAGATATTAATGTAGAACGGAGAGTGTGTTAAAACATATTTATGCGCGAGCTGAACCCTTGTGTGCTCGCCGCGCGCTCGCGGCAATGTACCCCGTGGGTTTTGCATATCGGGAGCAGCAGACTTGCCTCCCTGAATACGTGGACCGGAGTCTTCTGCGAACTCGTGTGACAATTGACAAATGGGCCAGGCCTATTCAAAGTTCAGACATGCCCTTTCCCAGTTCATATCTTTGGCTCTCCCGCCAAATTCACAGGAACGTCATCTCGGATTTGGACGGCATACTGAAGGGTCTCTGCTTCGCCGGAAGACTACCCGAAGCAATTGCGATCCTTTGCTGTAATGGGTCACAGGTGGACCGACAGACCTACGCATTTCTGTTGCAAGAATGCGTCAATCTGAAAGACTTGAATCAGGGGAGAAGAGTCCACGCGCAAATGGTAACCGTCGGGTTCTCCCCTGACCTGTACCTAATGACCAAGTTGATCATACTGTATGCTAAATGTGGTGATTTGGAAACAGCCCATTACCTGTTCGATAAAATTGGACAACGAAGTTTGGTATCTTGGAACGCCATGATATCTGGGTGCGTGCGGAAGGGTATTGAAGTAGAAGCTTTGAAACTGTATTATGAGATGCGGTGGGTCGGCCTGAAGCCAGATCAATTCACATTTGCATCTGTGTTTCGGGCTTGTGCAAGTTTGGCTACCCTTGGGCAGGGGAAGGTGGTGCACGGCAGTATGATTAAGACCCAAGATAAAGGTAATGTTGTTGTTAATTGTGCTCTACTCGATATGTATTTTAAGTGCAGTAGTCTTCATGCGGGTCGTCAAGTTTTTGATCTGTCGCCTGAGAGGAATGTGATTATGTGGACAGCTCTGATCTCGGGCTATGGACAACATGGCCAGGTAGAGGAAGTGTTGACGCTCTTCGAGAAAATGGTCATAGGTGGTCTTAGACCAAATTATGTCACCTTTCTTGCCGTTATTTCTGCCTGTAGCCGTGGTGGGCTTGTAAATGAAGGTATAAAGTACTTCTCGTCCATGATGAGTGACCATGATATCAGGCCGAGAGGTGAACATATTGCAGCCATGGTTGATCTCTTTGGACGGGCTGGGAGGTTAAATGAGGCTTTTGAATTTGTTACCAGCTTTTCATGTGGGAAGCATCCAGTCATTTGGGGTGCTTTAATTGGTGCTTGTAGGGTTCATGGGAATCTAGAACTTCTGAAAATAGCAGCCAAGAATTTTTTTCAATTGGAACCAGGGAATGTTGGGAAATATGTTGTGTTATCAAATACTTATGCCTCCTTGGGGTTGTGGAAAAATGTTGCTGAGCTGAGAGAGACGATGAGTGTAACAGGAATGAAAAAGGAGCCCGGTTGTAGTTGGCTTGAGGTTCAGAGAGAGGTCCATTGCTTCTTCGTTGGGGATAAGTCTCACAGGCTAATGCATGAGATTTATGAATTAATGGAATTATTGGATTTGATTTTGAAGGAAGCAGGTTATGTTCCTGATATACATGCATCAACTGATATATAAAAGGTCGACAATAGGATGCAGGTAATATACAAAAGCTGAAAGCTTTTCTAAATCCTAGATATTTTTTTTGTTGATGTTGCCAGTAATTGGTGGTAGCCATTGAGTTTACACTAAAAAGAAAAAAGTAAATCTTCGAATTAGAAAAAGAGTTTTTATTAAGCACTGAAAGTTTATCTAAATAAAAAGAGAATAAGATGACTAGCTAATATCCTGGAGTTTCTGATACCTCTGGTATTACTGTATAAAGTAGGCATCCATCTTGTTGGTTTGATTCTACTGATGAGGTGGATGTAAAAGAAATGTCTTCTTGTCCATTTGCAATCTCTTCGATTTTGTCAAATACATCAAATACTGTGGGACGGTTCTCAGGCAATTGTTCCACACACTTCAGGGCAATGTTTAAAAGAGGAAATGCCCACTGCTTACCTGCTCTGTTCACCTCTTTGTCAAAAACTTCTCCAGTCCACTCCTCCCTCACCATGGCCTTCACCCATTTTATAAGGTCTACACCATTTCTATCTACCATTTTTCCAGTCAATAAAACTAAAAGAATCACACCAAAACTGTATACGTCAGCTTTGTCTGTTAACTTTTTCTCAGGAGCGATGTGTCTGTCGGAAGAGTAGAGCAAGTCCCTTTTAGGGTTGATAAACCGTTGAAATCCATACTCGCTTATTAGTGGCTCGTCATTATCACTTAAAAGAATGTTTGAAAGTTTGAGATTCCCATGGGGGACTTGTTCAGGACTTGCTTTTCTGTGTATATATTCTAAACCCCTTGCTATCCCACTTGCTATGGACAGTCGAAGCCCCCAAGGAAAATCTCTTTTATTTTCTGCATACCCTTCAAAACGAAATGCGGTATCTTTTGTTAGAAACGTGAACATGAATGAAATGGAAATGGGTGGTTGAACTTTTAAGTACTTACTTTGTACAAGGTGTAAGAGGCTTCTGTTCCTTTGGTATTTGTAGATGACTAGCTTCTCATTAATTGAAGTATGGTACGCAATGAGAGGTAAAATATTTGGGTGCTTCAAGTTCCCAACCCATGTCATAGTTTTTCTGAATTCTTCAACTGAAACCTGCAATTTTTTCAATCTCTTGACGACAAGAATCATGTTATTTTCCAGGGTTACCTTATAAAGACTGCTTAGGAGACTCTGCCCTTGTAGTTCAGCTGCTGACATGAAGAGAGCCTCTAGCTGAAACCTCTGTTGCTCTTCAACAAAAAATACAAGCTGTACACTAGAAACTTCTACATCTTTGTCTTCATTTTCTTTTGGCATCCTAATCCTGATGGGCAACTCTCTATCATCTTCTTGGGTCTTCTTCCCATTTATTGCTTCAACATGCTTTTTCTGAATTAAGTATATAAATAAAGAAAAGCTACCAATGCTGAGAAAAACGAAGGCATATGTGTACCATGATGTAGTCTTTCTTGGCTTAGCTGTTGCATGTGATGCATTGTGAGTGTGCTCCGTATGTGAGGGATCTGTGGTATTTAAATTTGAGATATGCCGCACTTCATCTCGATTGGTAAATCCTTTAGGTCTTCTATTTATTGGGTCCATGGAGTGTGGTAAGACAATCTCAAGTTGTTGTGAGAAAGGTGGGACTCGGCCCGACAAATTGGTTTTTGATATATCCAAGCTTCGGAGTTTCTTCAAGTTAGTAAGTGAAGGGGGAACTATCCCGTGAAGCAAATTGCCACTTAGATTCAAGTGTGTCAAGCTTGTGCAATTGGAAATCGAATCAGGAATCGTGCCTTTGATGTGATTATGGGCTAAACTGAGAGCTTGTAGTGATTTGAGCATGCACAAGGAATCTGCATCTATCTTTCCATCAAGATTCGATTTCTCAAGATTGATCTCTACTATCCTGTGTCTGCCCAAGTCACATCTTACACCCTTCAATTGTTGAGCACAGATATCAGGTTGGGACCCATTGAAGGTGACCCCTGATAAATTATTGGGATCAATTGCTTGGAGGACGTTGAGGAAACGCTCAGTTTCTGATTGGTCTCCCCCGGAGTAGACTCTAAGCAAAAAACTGAGGCTGATGATGTTCATCAACCAAGAAAAATGGGTAACTTTTCTTCGAGAACACATTGTTGCAAGTTTTGCGTCATGAAAATCGTCCAGTTGATTAAAGGAGTACTTATAGGGTGAAGAATTTGCATCTTTCACACTTCCCAAAGTTGAGAATGTTTTGGCAGTTGACATGACCAATGTTTTCGTATTCAGTTCTATCTGTCATTCCCTATTTCTATCTCATTTTCTTTGTTGTATAACTTTGACATGAGTTGAACTCGTGAGATGTGAATAATAAAGTTGATCCTTAGTTTGATTGGCTTGCCTTGTGGCATATGCGCATATCATATATGGTGAATTTTGGATCAATGGCAACTGCCAAAAACAAGACAATCACGTCCAGACCCAATGGGTGAAACCAAGGGACCTATTTTGGAAGTGAGGGAAACGCAGATTCTTAACGCTTTTGTGCTAAAGACTTAACGCAGGCATTTGTATGTGAAATCTTCAATCTGTGAGCTGCAACTACTTTCATAGTCTATGTTTGAAAACCGTAGTCTGATAATTTAGAGTATTTGGCGAGCCTCCCTTTTTTTGGGATTTCGTAGTTTCCGCCATCCCTCCCACATTTAATATGTTGCAATTTTTTCTCCCTCTAAACATATATCCTTACTTGGAAAAATGTTTTCCACTGTACATCAAAAGATGAATATGAATATGATTTTCAACTCATATGGTGCCTTAGCAGTTGTAACCTGATAAGGCATCAGCTGTTACACAGCTATAAAGTGGATGATTGTTGAACAATGAATCCTGTTTATATAAGCTTGTCTCGACTCTGTGAGTCTGGCATCGTGTAATCCCACGGCGTACATAAATCAACAGTCAAATTGGTTTATACACCTTTGTACCGTTAAATCTTGATTAGACCGCCCCGAGTATGGGCTTATCCAAATTTTTTCCTTAAACAGTAGTATACTTAATTTTTTTTTGTTAATTGTCGATGAGGTTCCTCTGTTGTTTGTCATGGGGCTCATACTTTTAAGTTTCAATGGACACAATAGAACAACAAACAATGCTTGTTATCTTTTACGGTCTAAATGCGAAAGGACATGCTGCATAATCGTTGATCAGTGGGGCCCGTGTTATCAAAGCGAGGTCGTCGTTAGTTATTATTTTTTCAGAGGTCCAATCAGCTTAGCCTTTTTATTATGCAAGATAAGGTACGGTAGTGGGCCTCTAAATGTCCTTCCAATGTCAATGTGCAACAGCGTCTGATGATAGTGCCCGGTCATCACGTGCCCATGGCGGGGCACACACACGTAAATGTCCAGCGGGACCCGCCACCAAGAACAGACCACTTAGATGGGCCCCACCGGTCATCAGCCCGCCCCCGGCGCCAGTGTCCCATCCGCCCCGCCAGGCACCCTAAGTGGCTCCAAAAGCGGCCGCTCCGCCGAGGTCGCCTTCACCGCTCTGCTCCCCGCGCCGCCCACGATCTTTTCCCTCGAAAAATCCAAACCCGCGCAGGCAAAGGCAAAAAAACAGAGAGAGGAGCAAAGTAACAAAGTGAGGGAGGTCGGAGGAGATGGAGGGGGGGATCGCCTTTCAAATCTTGAAATCCATCTCGTCCCCTCCCAATTAGTTTTCTCCTTTTTTAAAAAACTGAAAATTTCCCACCAAACCCCAACTCGCCCCCCTATCTATAAAGCCCCCATCTCTCCATGCCCTCCATTTTCGCCATGAAATCCCTCTTCCTTCCCCTTCA
Organism: Saururus chinensis; assembly: GCA_035235625.1. Taxonomy (NCBI): domain Eukaryota; kingdom Viridiplantae; phylum Streptophyta; class Magnoliopsida; order Piperales; family Saururaceae; genus Saururus; species Saururus chinensis. Next base: position 10,082,338 of record CP141143.1, on the reverse strand, counting down.
TTATTCTTCCTCTTCTTCTCTTTCCAGATCCCTCCTCCCCTTCAGGTCGCTCCCTACCTCCCTAGTGAGACCTGTTTCCCCTCGATTTAGCACCCGATTTTGCCTTCTCTCCAAACCCTTGACTTCTTCCCCTCATCCCTCCGCCCTTCGACCACCCATCTCCCACTCCATGGCTTCCGCCTCAGCTTCCGGGGAGATCCATGTCATCGTCGGGCCCATGTTCGCCGGCAAGACCACCGCCCTTCTTCGCCGACTTCAGTCTGAGTGCAACAGTGGCAGGCCCTCATTCTCGTCACTGCCTTTTCTTCTCTTGTCTCTTTTGATGCAAAATGCCCGTATCATTTCATTTTTTTAAAAAAATTTGTGGTCTGATTGGGGAGTAAGAAGGAAGTTTTATGTTTGTTTAACCGAGTTATAATTAAGTCATTGATTATAATGTTAGGCAATGTTCATCAATATAAATCATTTTTTTTTAACTCTGCGAGCTCAGAAGCAATTTGTTCATAATTTTGTGCAAGGCTTACTCGGATAAGCCTAGTTTGGCACGATTATTTTGTTTTGAAAATGGAAGTAAATTACTCTTTATTTAAATAAATTTCTTTTATAGTATACCTTATGCTTCTAATGTACTGAATTCAGGAGTGTGGCTGTAATTAAGTCGAACAAGGATACGAGATATGGGATCGATTCAATTGTAACACATGATGGACTTAAAATGCCTTGCTGGGCTTTGCCAGATCTCTCTACTTTTTTCATGAAAGTTGGTGTTGAGGAATATGAAAAGGTAGTGCGTTGATTTTTTTTTTCTTGTTTTTCCATTTAATTATGCCAAGCAGATGTGGTTCTCTTAGGGTGATATAAAAGATAATATAAACATGGCAAGAATACACCTAGCCATGTATCTTCTACTTTCTTTTTTGTATTGAAGTGTTATGGACAGTGTGCTTGATAATAGCTTGACGATTCTGGATGATATGTGAAATCTAAAGTTTGATCAGTTGCACTTGAGTTGAAGTCTGATATTGGGTTGGGTCACCACTAAAGGTACATAAAAGCTTCTTTGATAGACGTAATGTGATTATTGCTAAACCTGTGGCTGTTTTGATAAGCTTGATTTTAGATTCAATTATATTTTATGACTGGAGGCTTGCAATAAAAATGCCTTGCATGGGACTTTCTTTGGTACCACAAATATATGGTTTGTCAGTGACATGCCATTTTGGTCAGATAGCAAATCAGTGATATAAATTTTTATGATGCATCCCGAAAGTCAGCAGCTGTGACCAAAAGTATGCATGGGACAATTATTTGAATATATTTTTTGACTCCCTCTATATCTCTCTTTTAGAAGATATAGATGCAGATAGATAGAAACCAGTGTGGATCTCAATAGAGAATTTAGGGTGAAGAATCTGGAGAACTTGGGCAAGAAATAGTGCCTCCCTACAATGCATGCCTGTGGTTTGACGTTTTTTTATGCACCATTTTGCGGTAAACTGAGATGAACCCGAAATAAATACTATTGTGGCTATAATGAGGAGAAAATCCATTGAGGAAGTTCTATCCTTGCTAGATACAATTCATTTTTTATAGATGGGCCATGGACCGTACAAGTGATCATTGTAGATTAGAATTTGTTACATTGTCTCTCTGAGTGTAATAAGTTTTGTTTATTTCTTTCACTGTTATAATTTATAATGCATATCTTTGGGTTATGTGTCATGTGATGATTTCATGGCCTATATAATGCTTATGGCATAAAAATTTTAGGTATCTGTCTACTTCAGATTGGATGACACTAAAAGTTTCTTAACTTATTGAAGGATTATGAAGCTTCTCTTGTTTATTTTATGTTTTATTTCCTTATAGTTTTTATGTTGGCCATTTAACTTTATTAGGTAATTCTAATTCATTTTTTTATTGCAGTTGGATGTGATAGGCATTGATGAAGCTCAATTCTTTGGCGACCTCTATGATTTCTGCTGCAAAGCAGCTGATCATGATGGCAAGACTGTAATTGTTGCAGGCCTGGATGGTGATTACCTGCGGTAATGCTTTTAGTTATTCAAGAACTTGATATACATGACGTTCTCCAATCTTCCTTATGGATCACTAAATAAATTTTCAACTGGCAGGAGAAGCTTTGGCTCTGTTATTGACATAATTCCTCTGGCTGATTCTGTAACCAAGTTGACAGCTCGCTGTGAACTCTGTGGCAACCGGGCCTTTTTTACTCTGAGGAAGACAGATGATACTCGGACGGAGCTGATTGGTGGGTCTGAGGTTTACATGCCAGTTTGTCGGCAGCATTATGTAAATGGACAAGTGGTGATCGAGGCTGCAAGAAGTGTTTTGGAGACCCACAAGATCCAATGTGAATCCTATCTGGAAGCGACTCCTGTATCGGTATAGTGCATCAAGACGTTTTGCACGTCCAAAGCTCAATATTATGGGCGGTATTTCTTGGTGCCCCTGTTCTTAATGTATGGATAGTTAGGAGAAATCATCTGTAATTTTATCTGTCAGTTGAATTTGTTGTATATGCTTGCCATGTGTGATTTATGTTTACATTGTTTAATGGTTTTTACTACAACTGATCTTTTCAATTTATCAAGGTGAATTGGACCTTACTTGACCAACAATCGTAAATAGTTACCAATTTTCCAGATGATTATTTTGATGCAGTTCTACATATTAAGCCATTTCTGTATTATACTCGTTTTTCATTACCACAATTTTGAAGTGGACATTGAAACTGTTGGCATGCATTTTATTTTTATTTCGACGTATCTTTAATGGAGCTGTAAACTGGATGAAATTCTGTGATTTTGTTGTGCTGGTTGTGCGACCAGTTCGTGGCAGCCTCTGGCTTTACTTCGGCTAGCATGCCTGTTAACAAAAGAGGCTTGAAGAGGGAGATGAGTCTTATGGGTTTGGGTAGGGCTTAGGAGTTGGACTCACTCCAATGTGTCCGTGCTCTAGTGGATAATGGGCAAAAATCCAACATTTCAGCTGCTTCGGCCCTTCCGCAATTATTTATATTTTGTGAATGTCAATTAAAAGTCAGTGCAATAGCTGTGATAATGCCGTCCAAGTTGCCATCATTGACAAAATCACATTGTGAAATGCACATTTTAACATTGCTCTTCATGTCCATCTGTTTGCTATATTTTGTTTTGGTTTTTTTATGTAGAAGTTTTAGTTATATAATTGTCAATTGATGACTTTTTATTCCAATATTGTTTGACTTGTCACGCATCAAACATGTTTATTTGACTAAGTTTATTCTCTGACCAAAATTGCGGCCTCAACATTTTTTAATTAGGGTATTAACCCCCCTGACCTCTATTATTAAATGAGCTTCAATTTCGTTTTTAAGTCCATAATTACGGCGAAATTTGGTTGGGAAATAGGGGAAGTATTAGCATTAGCTGGAATTTTAGTTTTCCTTTTATTTGTGGTATTTATTAATCTATTTCTGTCATATAATTCTATGACATGTTCACATTCGATGACTCGATATAGCTGGAAAGTCCTGAGCCCGATTGTGTAAAGAAATTTTGTATATCTAATCATCCTTTATTAAGTTGAGGGTGTTGATTCGAAGCTTGTCAAGTAACTAGAATTAATGTCAAAGATAGGGTTGTGTATGGGTTATGTTAAGCTTTAATTTTATTTGTTTTTTAAAGTTTTATACTTTACTTATTACCCAGGTCAAATGGACAGGTAATAGGTAAATGGCCAACCCAATAATAAGCAAAAAAAAAATAACAATAAAAAATAAATTCATAAGCACAAGAGATGTCCATAAACTTCTATTTGTAAGTAACAACTACGATTGCTTCCATATAAATATACTTTTTTACAAAGATTGATGATAACCAATGGAAGGTTGACTATGATTTACAATAAAGGAATTATAACATATAAATGAAATAATTATGAAAAATTAAAAAAATCATAGCATTAATTCAAACTCTACTATTAATATGTGATAAGAATGAATATTTAATAGAAAATACAAATTTATGACAAGAATATTTGTTCTTAGATGGGTCATATAGGTAATTTCATATTGGATTTGGATAATATGTTATGTAAATGACATGGGTAACATGCTTGGACATGGGTTATCCATACCCTACCTATTTAATAAATTGGAGAGTAAAATTACCTGCATATTTTACCATATACTAGTCTATAAATTGAGGGCCCATAAATTACATGTTGATGGCCCAGTCAAAGAGCCCTTTTTAGTCACTTTATTTTTCTATATTAATGTTGAATCCTCAAGCAACCTTAAGATAGTTTTTCAAGACTTACAATCTAGCAAGTTTTTTTTTATAATTAGTATTCTTTTTTTAAAAATCTAAGCTTATTTTTATCATAAAGTTTTGTAGCAATGAGTGGTTTTTTACTACTCTTACCACACGTTCTTAACTACTTATTCTGAGTCAATACATTCAAAAGGTTTAAAATTTTGTACTATTTTCTTTTAGAGAAAAAGGAGAGAAAATTTTCTAAGCTACCCTTTTTATGTGGTTAAATAAATGAGCCTTACATATTTTATAGCTTTAAAGACTCAAATTAAAAAATCTAATCTCGATTATTGATTTGATAGTGAGATTAGTGTGCTGTGATGCAAAAGGTTTATATGTCTAAATGAGCCCAAATTTATGGCCCCCAATTTTTTATAATTATCATTCTATTTCTCTTACTCCCACTTTCAACTAGTATTGATAAGGATTATATTTTAAAAGTTAACCTTTTTTTCTCATGTTTACATGGGCTTACGTTTTTTCAATTAAGGTAATATTGTTATGGAGGTAGAATGCGAAATCATTGTTTTTATCCATGTGAAATAACTAGCCCACCGAAAAACTAATCAAAATGATATCAAGTGTTAAATGCTCCATTTTTTATTTCTTAATATAGATTTTTTTTCTCTATTGAAGACCATGCACTGACTAATCTCTATTCAATGCATTCTCTCAGGGATATCATTTTTTAATATATTATATTTTAAGCGCAATGTTCAATGGTCATTTCTTTTTGTTTTTGGTGATTTAAATGTGGCTTTTTTTTCTTTTTCAATTAAGGGTGGCCTCCTTTAAGGTAAACACCTAGAAATAAAGAGCAATGCCCATTGTTAAATGAAGAAAAAGAAAAATTCTGAAAATCTCTCTCCTTTCTAAGTTTTTTAGTCACTAATGATTTACATCTCTTTCTTTAAGGGATAATTATTCATTTTCTTTATATTATTTATCTTATTAGTAAAACTTAAAGATGAAATTTTAATAAGTAAAATTTCACCTAAAAATAACAAATACTAGTTTAAATAAAATTGTTAATTATACTAATAGTTAATTAATTATACTAATATTTTATATGAAATCTATAAAATATTTTATTTAAACTTCTCGCCATAGGCCTCAAATTGTTTCAAGCTCACCTTACTCATAAACAATTTCGCCGTACTTGGTATATTATTGGTGAATATAAAAAAATAATGCACCTCATGGGTTTGAAACCAATACTTAAAAAACTTGTACCTTGGAACAAATGAGAGAAAATTATGCCCTAAGGATTCGAATCAAGGCCCATGGATTTGACACCATGTTCAACAACCATTTTTTCCCAATTCCATAAAAGCTTAAGGTGTCAGAAAAAGATTATTATAATAATTATCTAAAAATATACGTACTGATTACATATTGCTTTTTTTTTGGCAGAACTCTAAATGACAAATCAATATCTATGTATGCATGGTAGATACAAAGAAAACAATAATTTTGATTGAAGCATATGCACTTCACTTATAATTTTTATGTTTTTCTTTTATATCTACAAATGTATTGATAAGAGTATATTTTGTATACAGAGCTTTATAAAGTGCTTTCAAATGAATAGACCTTTTTTTATGAAAAGAAAAAATCATTTGTAAACAACAAGTTAACAACACGAGGGAGAGTCTGGATTGCCTGATCTTACGCTCATCATCCGTCTTATGTTTATTTTCAACTATAAAACATCTCTCCCACATCTTCCAATGAAGAAAAAAGGATAAATGCATGATAATGGACAAACAACCAGAATAATTGCTCATGTTGTATGACCACTTAATCTAGATTCCATGAGGTAAGTCCTCCGGCCACTTCTTGTTATAAATCAAATCATTAACTTGACAAGCCAAAAAATGGGCCACTTAGTTCCCTTCTCGATATACAAAGTTGAAACTAATGTTATGGAACCGAGATAGAGGCTTGATCAATAATATGATCTCATGATGATCCGCCTAACCTCAGGAGATTAAAAGCCTAAATCACATTTAAGGAATCCTCTTCCATTATCCCTTCTTTGAATCTTTTCTCAATAACAAGGGAAATTGCTTTGGTTCCTACCGTTGCTTCTACTGCATTAGATTCATTTAGACCATCTTCAACAAAGCTAAAAAAATAAATAAGATGACCATGTTTATTCTGGAACATAACACTATCACTTGACTTCGACTGCTCATCAAAAAGAGCTCCACTAAAAAAGATTTTAATCAATCCACTGGGGGAGGTTGCCATCACATGAGAGTTTGTTGCTAAATTTGTTTTGCGAAAAAATAATCCTTCCAATAGTGCACATGATGTTCGGCACTAAAGTATGAATCTATTTGGGAGTAAACCCTGTTTTACCAAAAATCTCCTCAGTGAAGAGATTTGGCGAACCATCTACTATTTTGGGTGTTACCGGACAAAACACTCCCCCCGTGAAGCTCCCCTCCATTTATGCCCTAATCACAACGATTTGCAAGCAAACAACGACAATGTGATGGCAATAAGGCGATGGTTTAGACAAAAGACTGCTCCTGATCTTCTCCTTCTCTCCATTAGTGCCCTTATTGCAACGACAATCACATGATGCTAGCTCCACATTGGTCATTTCATCACAAGTAACATCATTCCATCCTCACATTCCTCCTCATTCGGGGTATACTCCATGCCTCTACAACCATGAGTTTCTCCAGTGATCCCACAACCACCCTTGTTGTGGGTTCTTCCTACAATTTTTTTTATCTTGCCTTATAAATTTTTGACATTGTGAATTGTGCAAATTTTTTAGTTGTTGATTTCCAACTAAATATTGGTTTTCAAATATATATGACTTACATTTTTTTTTACTTAAGACCGTGGTTTGCTAATGTTGAGTGTAGATTGTGTTATTTGAAATTGTTGATTGTGGATTTTTGAAAATGTGGTATGTAGATTAATCTGGATTTTGAATAATTACGACTGTAGACAACAGGTTTCTTTTGGTTGAATTGGGAATGCAAAAGGCTTGAGTGCGGATTTGAGAAAAATATGAAGTTGTTTCTAAATTTGATGTTTGATTGTGATGAATTATAATAGTCTATTGTGGACTGTGAAATTATTAATGCTCTCCTTATTATCATATACCTTTGTTCATATACTCTTGAGCTTATTTCAAATTATTATGAGGTTGTTAAATATAATAAACTTTGATTTCTAAAATTGGTGAAAATAATGTATCAATTTATTACTTTGGAATATGGTATGTTAAAATGCTCAGTGTGGACTGTTGTTTGCGAAATTATTTAATGTAGATTGCTAAAATTATATAATTGTAATATGTGGATCAATCAAATTTTATGTGTGGATTGGGATAATTATGACTGTGGACAACAAGGTTCTTTAATTTGATTTTGATTTGTAAAAATTTTGAGTGTGTACTTTGGAAAATTATGAGGCCATTTAAAATTTTGAAGTTGGACTATAAATTACAATATTGTTGCCTATTGAATTTGGATTGTGTAAATCTTAGTTCTTGTGTACAATTTTAAAAAGTAGATGATGCACAATATTTTTAAGATGGACTGTGAATGACAATATTGTTATATACTTATTCAGATACAATTGGTAGTTATAAGGTCATATGACTATGAACAATACTTTTAAATGAATGCATAAACCCTAAACCATTAAGTTATCATTGTTTTTCAATTAGATGTGTTTCTTTGTGTGTCATATAACTAGTTGGTTATCCTTCTTAATTTTACTTCATCATTCAATCGTAAGTTATGCCTCATAATTATACATTTGTGTTGATGTTTTAATAGGGAGGTTCACTATACGTTGTCTCAATACCAACTTCACTTGAACCATTGAGTTGTTAACCAAGGGATGTTCTCCGTAGACAATATAGGTATACAACTGAAGCTTATATACAAGTCTTATAAAAACTTTATAACAACTTTTTTGTTCACATAATTGTTATGTAAAATTATAATGAACGTGAATCACATATTAATTAGGTGCATAACTTGTTAAACTTATTGTATTGGAATATTGAAATAAATATGAATGAGTATTTGAACATTGGGAATAATAAATGGTGTTGAGAAGAATAAAAAATATGGGAAAACTATAAAATGGGAGAAGCCTCTCCACTATGCATTCCCTAGTCACATGATTGATGTCATCAACTACGACCATGAGAGGGGGATTGGTCTAGATCCAGATGGTTGACAATAGTAATTGACTTGTTCAAACAAGAGAATGACCTTGAAATTTTTAGACTTGAGCTAAAAAACCATTACAACTAGTTAAGGAGGTTTTTTTTAGGCCTGGGTCAAATTGAGGAATATGATTAGGATTGGTTGGAATAAAGTTGACAATAATTACTTGTTGTCCTAAGATGCATGTGTAATATTGTTAAAGGTAATATCACTTCTCCTTCAATGTTAGTCATTGACTGTACATTCCCTTTAACTATCAACATAATAATAATGTTTGATTTGCATACAATATTGTTGAAGCAGAAGACTTACCGATGTATGCAAAGGTGGGGATATGATGAGGAGACCAAAGCAAACATGATGACTATATTTTTTAAGAGCCATGCAACATGGACTCAAAGGGTGTATGGAGATGCTAGTTATATCCCCCTTCTCAACCCTATGAAAAGACCCCTCAAGTAGTAGAAGGAACAAGTTAGGATGCCCCTAAAAATATTGGACCTAATGACAATGAGTATGAGTCACTTGGGTTTAAGAGTGGAACATTTTTTAGTGAGACAGGAGCTTTCAGGGTCACTAGCCATACACATCTTCAGTGGGGGAGTCCATTGTTATGGCTATGTCGGAGAGAAATGAGAAAGCACAGAGGGCTCATTTGCAACCACATAATATTTCGAAATTGACCAAAACAAGCAAGTTTTTTTTATCTTTTGAGGTCCCTCCCCAGTTATGACCCTACTTATCCTATGTACTCATCCACAATTCTTCATTTCCTCAACACCAAAATTCAGTGACTATGGTAGAAATTAGGTGATGACCCCCACTTGAGAGAAGAGTGGTTGCGTGGCAAATGGTGGAATAACACGCCTCTTGATAATTAGATTACATTTTTTTTGTGGCGACTATTATCATGTTAGGTATTTAGTAATGAATTACATTACTTGCCTATGACTTCGAGATAATACTTGTAAAACATGTATGGTATTTGTGTGTTATACTTTCAGCTATAGGTTTATTCTGTTAACTTTGCATTATATGATAAGCAGAACTATGTTTTGTGAAATATTATGTGATAGCATCTATTGACTTTATTATCATAGATGTTTGTTTAGATATTTGCAATGTCCTTCACCTGGAAATGAACTTGTTTTTTACATTTGACGAAAAGAATGCGGTTGAACATTATGTGTTGTCAGAATTTTGTGAGGAGTACCCAAGACCACATAGGAATGTAGTACACATGCACATAGATAGGGGTAAAATTATTGTGTATGATATGTTGAGTGGGCCAAACACATGCTTCCATGATATGTGTAGCATGAACAAGGCCACCTTCATGCGTCTATGCTATGAGGTTTGTACACTTGAGCTTTTGAAAGATACAAGGCATGTGGTTATTGAAGAGTAGATGCATACTTTCCTTCAAATCATAAGGTATAGAGATGGACAATAGTCGATAGGTCACTTTGATGTCACACTCGATTGAAACTGTAAACAAGCACTTTAATAACACATTAAAGGCTCTCTTATATTAGGCAAAAAACATGATAGAGGGGTTAACCCCACTAGACCAAACTCTATCACACATTAGGACCAAACAAAAGTACTACCCATGGTTCAAGGAATGCGTAGGAGAATGTGAGTGTGAAAAGGTGTTACCTGCAACGAGATGACCGCTGTGGAGTTGAACTGAAAAGATTGTAATGTGGAGCTGACATCATGTGATTGTCGTCACCAAAGAATCGTCCACCTGATTCCCGTTGCAATTAGAGTACTAATGAAGGGAAGGAGAAATGCATATGGTTCATAAGTGGCATTTAATTGTAGCCATCTAAATGATTGGACGGCTGCAATACTTTATGAAAGAGGTAGAGAGGTCATTTCCCTTCCTTAAATCAAATTTCCCCCATGCAACACCCAAAAGAGGCTTTTTGGCTTCCATAAATTGCACTCAAACAAGATTCTAATTTCCCCAAAATCACTTTTCCAACAATCTTGCTTGAGTACCCCTAAATTTGGTCTTGGTTCTCCTTCTTCTCACCTCTACTAGAACAATTTCTATTGTACCATATTTTCCACAAAATAGAAGAAAATAAAGTTGAATCAATATTATTATTATTATTATTATTATTATTATTATTACTACTACTACTATTACTATTATTATTATTATTATTATTATTGCTAAAAGAATAAATTTCATATTTTGAAGACGTCACTTTCTAACTCAAATCAAGATGGTGGCTAAAATCAATTTTTACTGAGGCTAGCCATTCTAAATTTTAACCACTGCGTTACATGACCAAAGCACATGCTGGATTGATTTTTCCTCGTTACAAAGATATCATATAGGAGAAGATATAAATTTCCGCCTATATAAATTCATTTTTCTAGGTAAAACATTTTGGTGATCTCTCCATATAATAACAAGATTTTATTTGGGACATTCACTCCTATATAAATTTCCACAAATTTATACTAGTGTTGTGGGAAGTTGTGAACTCTATGCAATGTTATTATTTTGAAGCATGATAACTACTACCTGGTAAGCCCTTTTCACAATAAACATTCCTTTCTCATTACCCACCTATATCAAAGGATCATTTAAGAGAGGTTGAGACGAGAAATTTCTTTCAATAGCATTTACATCTAGCGGGAGGAAAGCTATATACTGAACAAAGCGTTTTATCTTCCCGTTGACAACAAACTCGAGTATGATTTGGTATCTAATTCTGGTTGAAGATTGATTACAAGGGATAATATAACTATATGCTAAGATGTTTAAAGTAGGTGTTGCAATTAAAAGGCTTGCGCCAATTTGTACAGAATAAACAGTTCGTCCGAGCACTATCTAGCGGCTATGAAAAAAATTGACAAGATACACCTACAACGCTCGATAGTTGAATAGAAATTTTAGAGAAGTGTCTCTCATGCCAAATAGATGTCTCAAACTAACGTCATACATCGCCAAAGGTTAAACTGAATCTATCTTTAGTCTTGGCGGCAGACAATTAAGCAGTACATAGATTTGTCCAACTCTAGAACCTAGTGCCCTGATCGCGACAAAGATACAACGTGTAGGTTTTTTGGTTGATCAGTATCAAGGAGCTCTTTGTTTGACTGTTTATTTCTGATCCTATGTGCGCACTTCATTAACTACAATGGACATTTTAATTCCCAAGCTTAGGGCACTAGAGGACATAACTGGTGTCAATGATAACTGGGAGTCTATTTCTGCCAGTATCAATCGTGTTTAAGAATGCTAACAAAAGATTACAATGTCGGGACTCTGGATTTCGAAGTTCATATGAGAGTTAATGTTTAATTTATGAAGCGTTCAACCTTATAAAGTCATTATCAAGTGGCCGACTATTGATCTCCTGTTCTTATCATGCAACCACGTTTTAGAATTTGAGCTTTAAGTCGACATTATCTAATTTTTTAAGCTGTCGATTACCTTCAGATGAAGCTGCATATGATATGCCATTGACAGCAGTTATGTCCTCTAGTGCCTCTAAGCTTGAGAATTAAAATTTGTTAATGTGTAGTTGACTATATCAAAAAATAAAATTAAAAACCAATTCCATATTTGAGAACCGTTTAAATGTGCCTAATTCACAGTTTCGGGTCTGTGTAATTTAATGGCACGAGTGCCCTGTAATTCCCAAGGAGTTGGATCTCGATCCAATGGCTTCTTGGGTGCATATTAACTATTTTTAACATATTTTATTATTTTGAGGAACTTTTTAGGATAACCAATATATATATAGAACTGCTAATGCCTTCCTTATGATAAGTCCTACTAATAAGAGACATGTCAACGTCGGACAAAAAAATTAAAATAAGTCCCAAATTAAGCCAATTATAGCTAATTATGCTCTTTTTTCTTAGGGGCGGTTTTGATGTATCTTCGGTAGAGAAATAAAATGGATTTTTAATAAATTTTTATTAGCAAAAAATCAGAATTAGATAATGTTTAGGTTTTTCTGTTGTTTTTAAAAGAAAAAATATTTTTAAGATCCCCAACACCTCATGGAAGTAAATTATTTAAATGAGCGTCGACATATCTTTTTATAACATTAAAATGAGAAAGGGCTTATCTAGAACGTCCAATTTTCCCCCTCCACATGGTTATTTGGTCATGCAAATCTAGTAGGAAAACATTTTTCAATGAGAAAGGTCCTTCCTCATATAACCCTCTTAAGGAAAAATTTTATATGAGAAATGACTTTTTAATAGTTGACAAGGAGTTTTCAAAGCCTATTTTACGCTAAAATAACCCATCCAAAAGTAATACTCCATTCTTCTCAAAATAAGTGTCTTAGTTTATTTAAAAATAAAATTTATTTAAAAAAATTAAACTACACTTGTTAATTTTTAAAAATAAAATATAACACTTACATATAAAAATTAAATAGAACACATATTTTAGGGAGGGAGTATTTGCGCCGTGTGCATATCCAAAACGGTTGAGGTTTGGAGATAATTTACGATCTCTCCTTGACAATAAATTGTTTTAACTGCAATATTATACGACTAAATATCTATGAGATACAGCTAAATTTATGTTTATTTTTTAAGATATTGAAGCAGGCGAGGCGAGTTTGTCAATCGATTCTCCTTCATCTTCCCCTCCGCTTTTCACACCCTCTCGGCAACCCGGGAAGTGCATGAACGAACCACATTATTAGCACAATAATTCTTTCAAAAAAAGATTCTCACTACGTGAAGAAAAAGAATCATCTTTATATACATTAACCACATAAATCGCCTGTGATATTTACAGTTACATCGGAGATTTTCATGGCAGCACTGCAGAAGCTAAATCAAAACCCCTACACCCAACAATGTGATCTAAAAGTATCTAACCCAGCTTGCTAGAGAGTCTTGAGGAAGTCTGTGTTATCGGTGTTGATATGAAGGTTACTGGTGGCCGGGTCCTCCTCGTCTATCCCATCGAAGAATGGATCCTCCAGAAGCTCGGCCGCCGACGGTCGCTCCTGGGCGTGGGCAAGACACTTCTCGATGAACTCCCTGACTCGTGGGTCCTTGACCTTCTCCATCGCCCTGGGCCGCAGCCCCGCCGTTACCTTCCTGTAAATCTTGGCGATGCTGTCACACTCAGAGTAGGGGATCTCCAAGGTCACCATCTCCAGCAGGCACAGCCCGAACGAGTATATGTCCACCTTCTCCGTGTACTCCTCGTCGTAGAGCTCAGGCGCCATGAACTCCGGGGTGCCCAGGATGGAGTGGGCCGCATGGCTCTTTCCGACTATGGCGGCCAGGCCCAGGTCCCCCAGTTTGACTTCGCCGACGTTGCCGTTGATGAAGACGTTGGCACAATTGAGGTCCCGGTGGATGATGCAGGGCTCGTGGGTGTGGAGGTAGTCCAGGCCTCGGAGGATCTGGCGGGACCACTTCTTCAATGCCTTGAGCGAAACGTGACGGTGCTTCTTCCGGTACTGCCGCAGGTTGCCGGAGGTGCAGACCTCGGTGATGAAGTTGAGCGTGTCATGCTCCTCGTCCCGCCAGACGTCGAACAGGCGGATGATGTTGTCGTGCCGCAACTCCCGGAGCAGTCCGACCTCTGCGTAGAGACGTTCGAGGGCCGGCTTGTCGTCTGCGAAGCGGCGAAGCTTGACCTGGTTCCAGGCCACTTCGATCCCCTCCTCCTGGTCGAACGCCCGGTACACCTTCTTCATCGCCCCGGAGCCCAGCAGGTCCGCGTACCGCCCGTACCGACCCGTGGGGTCCACCTCCTCGAAGGCTTCCCCGTCCTTGATATCCTCCGGCCCTACCATCACGCACGGCATCTTCCTCCTAGGCTTGGGGAGGAGGACGGCCGAGTAGCCGGCCGCTGTGTATTCCCGGGACAGGGAGCAGCCCACCTTCTCCGCCGACGGAAAGCTCGCAACCTTCGCCAGAGCAAGTGTTTCAGGTTCTTCTTCTTGAACCCAAGAACAACTCCTCCTCTGCATCCAAACAAAAAATCAAAGACTGTTTGAGGAATTTCCGGACTCAAAAGAAAACAACTACAATTACGCTGCAGTGAAAAAAATCAGAAACAAAAAAAAAGATATCATAGACACTTTGAGGCCTGATTTCTGGACTAAAAAAAACACTAAAATAAAATAAACATCAAAACTCGGATTTATTCCTACCTATTTTTTTATTTGATCTTTTTTCAAGAATCAGCCAGAACCGAATAGTAAAATATAGATATTACCGACAGAAAATAAGAGACTCGAAAAGTAAACTCTTGAATAATATTCTAGTAAAGAAAGTCAGAGAGAGAGAGAACGTGATTTAGACGCAGGAAAAAAGAACAACCCAACAACAGAACTTCAACAGCAGGAAGAAGAACCCTAACAACCTCTAACAGCAGAGCCTTATGCTTGCTTGAATCGAACAAAAAAAAAGGCACAAAGAAGACGATGGCAGAAAAGCCCTAAGACAGGGCGAAAGCTCGTACCGGAAGCGAAAGCTGGGGAAGCTGAGAAGGCGGAGGGAACGAAGCGCAAAGCACTCAAGAGAATCTGACGGATGCACGCTCCGAATTGGCAGCCGATGAAAGGAGGCGACGGAGGGGAGCGGGTGCTATTTATGCGCTTCGGCCCCTCAAAGCTAAGTTAGCTAACTCGAGCTCGAGTTGACCCGAGTTAGTTGGGCCTTCGGCGGTGAGATCAGGCCAGGAAACTTCATCTTTAGCAGACTTCAGAGTTAAGAACAGTGGGGAAGTCTTCCGCGGACCGGACGGGAGCGTTGAACCGGCGCATAATCGACGCTGCAATTTCGAATTTTACGCCCGTTTTAGTGATGAACCGGGTTGGTCTGCGATTGCGTGATTATATATAACGTAATTACGAGTTTGGAAAGCGGCAGTAGCATAAGGAAACCTATCAAATGAAATCCCTATTTCGAGTGACTCAAGGTTAAATTCGTGATTGTGGTGGGGTCCATCGATATCCTATAGGCCCATCCTTGATTGCTTTGTGGTGAGAGAGATAATTATTGAAGGTAATTAGGCGAGAGGTAATGAATAGTAAAAGGAAATTTACCAAATTGGATTTACAGTCCGGATAAAATTAAGATATTAGTCATTAAACCGTTAGGATTCTATACCTAAAGAGATA
Organism: Saururus chinensis; assembly: GCA_035235625.1. Taxonomy (NCBI): domain Eukaryota; kingdom Viridiplantae; phylum Streptophyta; class Magnoliopsida; order Piperales; family Saururaceae; genus Saururus; species Saururus chinensis. Next base: position 10,066,681 of record CP141143.1, on the reverse strand, counting down.
CTAATTAGTTTGCTAGTCAAAAAACTTTTCATAGTTATCACGATGTGCAAATATCGCCCTTTCCCGGTCAAATTCAGATGCCAATTCTAATTTCTGCAGTAGAAACGGAGTTTGCACGTGCAAACTGCTGATCGAAGGCGTCTAGGGGCAAGTCAAACTAATGGTTTTGCCAACTCATGGACTCGGTCCGTTGCAACTTGGACCAACCTACCAAAACGTTGCTTAATGGCAACTCAGACTTTAAACTTAAAACAAAAACTTTTTTTTATATTTCTTAAAACAAATTTTTTTGTGTTATGTATAAATTATTAAACCAGTATTCTATAGTTGTTGTCAATGTTATCTTATCTTATTATAAAAGAAAAATAGTATCTTATTTTATTAATAGATAAGGTTAACATTACCCTTGTTTTACAAGCGCTAATGTAGCCCTCGTATTGCAAGTCGTCAAATCGAAATCTAACAATGTGTATTAATAGAGGCGGCAGGCAAGTAATTTAACTTGCCTGCCTTTTGAGTTACGTGCTTTGTCGAACTGAAATATGATAACCCGCAATGTAGGCTCGTACTAATAGGTTTTTTATTTATGGAGTATTTTTTTTAGAATTATAAAGTTGTTAAAACGGTCAAAATTTTGGAAGAAAAAATTGATTTGTTGGACTCTTGACACCCGCAGATTTGTACAAATCATCAAAGAACCAATGTATCTATTCCGTTTACCAGCACCACATGGGAAGAGGCACATGAGCTCGGGTCTTGTGGGACACCATACACATTGGGGATGGTCATCAAAACAGTGCTCAGAACAACAAGAACCAACTGGGATCTTCTTCCCAACACTGTGCCAGCACACGAGCTCTGTGAATGGTATAAATACTGTCATGCTCAAAACTCGCAGTTAGTCACAAGCACTCTCTGCTTTTACATGTTCATTCACCTCGTGACGTTGTCCTCACAGATGATGGAAGGCTTGATCTGAGAGTGGGCGGGCGGCAGAAACTAGAAGCTACACTGCCCTGGGTAGTCGGGCATTAACTAAGTCCTTTGGAAGCTATTTTCATGTTTCAGTCGGTGCAAATATGGCGACAAGACGCGGGAGAGAGGCTTCAGAGGCCGGGGTTGCGGTTGGTCGCTTCCCTTTTGAGCGTGTGGAAGCACATGTTCGTGAAGACAATTGCTTCTAAGCGATGCATTCATAATGGGAAATTGCTCTCTTTTGTCATTGTACTCCATCTCTCTATCCAAGTTGTAAAGTGAGTGAATTCCTCCTCGCTACGCATGCCAGGCCCCCACTGTCATTGTCTGGATTCCCCCATTTTGTTGGAAAGATGCAATGCCCCTGCGTTTGTAAGAAAGTCTACCTCTTGAAGTTAAACCTTATCTTCGGATCCCGGTGCTTTTGTATCCGAGATAGCCAATCGGTGTGGGAGATGTGAGAGGACCACTGTTTACTTGCAAGCATTTATCAAGTTTTGCAAGTAGGTGTCATTTGGATGCGCGCGGCGCGGCTGCAAAAGAGAAGTCGAAGAAGGGGTATTATTAGTGGAAAGCATGATGGGATTTATTAGCCTAGACCCTAATCTCAAAAGTGAAAAGTGCATCCAAACGACGTCTAATGGGAACACATAAGAACCTCCTTAAACAGGCTCGGACCATGTGAAAGCACCATTGTTTCCAAGTAGTTTGTGTTAAAATTTTAGTGTAGAATTAAAAGATGGAAGCTGATATTTCTACTCCACCATCTAAGATCATCCATTGAAAATAGATTTACCGTGCATATAATTCTAGTAAGGCTATGTTTGGATTGGGGAAAAATGAAAGAAATGGAAAGAGAAAGAGAAAGAGAATCCAGGAGAAAGGGAAATTAGGGGATTCTTGAAAATTTTTTAATGTTTGGTTGTACAGAGAAAGTAAAGGAGAAAGAACAATTCTCTGTTTGGTTTAATATGATGGATATTAGAAGAAATTATAAAATTTTATGTAAATAGAATAAATTCATTAAAAATTTTAATTAATTTATAATCAAAGTCTATCAAATAAAAATATTGTATCTAAAATATAGAATCATCGAAAAAAAACCTACTTCGAAAGCATTCTATATTACATGCCCAAAAATTAGCAACTAAAATCATAACTAACTCAAAAATCAAGTCTTCCAAACATATTAAAACAAAGCTATTTGCCATGTTCATGAACTCATCATCATATCCAACCAGTCTTTGCGGTACTCCGGTGCAAGTCCCATGAATGCCCTCGCTTTTACGACATCTCCAGTAAGATAGGTGTATGCTTTAAGTTTATACTCTCGTTCAACATTGTTCATCTTTGATATTTCTTCAAATATTTCTTTCTCTTTGTATGTATATGGCATATTAGCACTACCACGCTCAAGTGCGATAGCAACTGCTTCTAATCCACTTTTAAATGATTTGAGTTCTTCAACTATATCTACTGGTTGAATCTTTCTTTTAAGACCTTGTTTTTTCTTACCTTTTGAAGATGAGGGTGTAGACTGTTTAGGTTGAGAATCAATGATGAATTCAAAGTTATCTTCCTCAGCGTTTAGGTCTTGTGTTATAAAATGGTCAATAATATCATCCCCATCGACGTTCTCCTCCAAACGCTTCTTCTTTTCCTTGGCAGTTTATGCACCTTCACCAAGAGCCCGATCATTGCCAATAAGTAGAAATAAGGCTTCATAATTGTAAATGGGCTTATCTCTAAATTGTTTTGCATCAGGATGCCCCTATAAGATACAACAATTACATGTTCATTAAGTGCATAAAGTAATCAATGTAGTACATAGTGAACAAAATTAATAAAACCAATTTCCTCACCTTAATATAATCATCCCACACCTTCGCATCAGCTTCAAATGTCTTTGTAGCATCATTAAAGCCAAACCCACTCATGTTATGAAGATCTTGAAGTATGGCAAACTGCCTACGCAAGGTCTTCATTCGGTGTTTTACATTATCTACTGTGCATTCAATACCAAATTGCTCCCTAACAGCATTTTGAACGGCAACATATGCACCTCTAGTAAAGCTACGATCAATTTTTTGGCCTCGCTGCATTTGGTCCTTCAAAACTTTAGTCAGACATTTGTCCATTAGAGGTGACCATATTAGATTCTTCCCCATCTGCAATAATAACTTCTTTATTATTAAAATAATGTAGAAGAAACAATATGTTAATGCAATGAATATAAAACATCACGCATATCATATCCTTTAGTCACAAACATAAAGATTCAAAACTTCTTATTATAAGTATTTAAAATAAATGAAGCCTCATATATCATTATTTTTCAAATCAAACTTCAACCGACATATAAGACAAACATCCATCAAACATATCAAGCATATTATAACTAAATACAATTTGAAGTATAATCATTCCACATTGCATCAGAAATTTCTTTGCGTAATCTTTTTGCATGCCGATAAGCTTCATCCGTTGATACAGTTGGAGGAATCACTTCTTCCGACTCTTCATTTAATAACTCTGCATTAACTTCTGCAATAAGTTCATCATCCGGATCCACTCCCATAAGATAATTATGCAGAATACATCCAGCCAATACTATATCAACTTGTGTTTCAATTGAATAAAATTGCTCTGCTCCTGTGCGTAATATAGGAAATCGCTTCTTCAACACTCCAAAAGTTCTTTCAATTGCATTTCGTAGAGAAGAATGTCTAAGATTGAACATTTCTCTATCATTTTCTGGTCCATGGGATGTGTACTCTTTCAAGTGATAACGTGTGCTACGATATGGAGCTATAAAACCAGTTCTCAAGGCGAACCCGGCATCTACCAGGTAATATTTTCCTGGAGAAAACAAATATATTATATACAATTAGTTTATCCTCTTGGTACAATTAAATATGATATTAAGTAATTTAGTTTGTCATTACCTCTTGGTACACTTAGTTTATCCTCTCTACTTAGTGCATCATTCAATATCCTAGAATCAGAAGCAGACCCTTCCCAACCAGCTAATACATAAGAGAATTTCAAATCAAAAGAACATGCTGCCAGAACGTTCTGTGTGGGAAAATCTTTACGTCCCCTATACCTTTGCACATCATTATTTGATACTTTCACACGAAAATGTGAACCATCAATTGCACCTATACAATCCTGCAAAAAACTAATGACTTCATACCACATAAGTTGTATAGATATGCAAATTATTATATATGTATAAATTATGCTAAAATTTACCTTGAAATAGGGCCAAAATCTATTGCTATACTTGATTTCTGGTGGAACCTCTGACCCAGTTGGTTGCTTGATAAAATAACTCTCCATAGATATAATTGCATTAAGTACAATGTGAAAATGTCGACTAATGGTCTCTGAAGATCGCATGAAATTGAATCTAACTGTTCGATTTCTTAAATTATGAGACATAATGTAAAGGAACTTTGCAAGTTGTTCCTCTACCGAACTCCTTCGAGAATCCTTAAGTCGACCAGTGCTTCTTAGAATATAAGCTAGTCTCCTAAATGCATCAATTCCCATCCTCATCTCATTTCGACAATCTTCATTACTAAGTTGTGTAAGTCGAGTCAAATAATGTTGTCTCTCCCTGTCTCTATTCTCAATCATAGGCTTCTTTTTGTTTGCCAAATGGAGATACGTGAGTGTAATTGCTGCGGCATAAGCTGCATATGCAACAACTACTCCTGCAATCCATTGTTTTCTTCTTTCCCAATCATCTCTATCCATCTACAAGCATATATTTTTTTAATTATAAGAAAGATGAAGACTAATTACTAAACAGCCTAAAATCAGTACATGGCAGATTATAAGATCCTACACATGGTATGAGAAATACAACATTGAAATTTAATATATAAAAACTACTTGATGGTCAATATAGTAGAGATAGTGTTAAGATTCAATATTAGCTAGAGCTGGCAACACAAGCATGATTTGTTTTCAGTTGTCTTCCTGTCAATCCAATCTCATCTATACATGGTTCAAAGTTAACCCAATTAACCTTGATAAACATAGCTAAATTAAAAAATCTAAAACATATGTATGTGGCCACCCTTTATGCTCCAGAGCTGCCCGAGCTTTTAGATGCAAATTTGTGAAATCTAAAACATATGTATGTGGCCACCCTTTATGTCGGAGGAGGGAATATTATTTACTGATTGACCTTCTCTCCATGTATTATTTACTTCTGTCTTTCCGAAATCTTGGGGAAACTGCTCTTCATTCCTATTCTTCTGAAGCAGTCTAGCATGAATACTATCCAAAACAACAAACTATCCAAGGCAAATCTCATAGAGATTGGAGGGACTGAAAGAGAGATGCAGAGAGGGAAGGCGAATTAAAGCCGGCCAGACCAAGTTGGTCAATCTCTTAACTTGCCTCCAGGTTAACCCCACCCCACTGTCCTCATTGATTTGCCGGAGCAAACACGAGACAACCCTTAAACCAGACTTGAATGGTTATAACAGATAAGCATTGCCTTTGACCCAATAAAAGAACTCACCTAGAAATAAATGAGTAATAAACTACTATATCTAGTACATGGTAGACAAAGAAAAAGAAACACAGTTGAAAAAGAAAAAGAAACCAAACAATAACGCATCAAAAACCAATGCTTCGTCTTCAACCGGGAATTCACGGCATCAATCTTTACAATGGGAAATGAAAAATTTCCTGAAGGCATAGTGGAATGTCATAAAATACTATTCAGCTACCATGGTCCACAAAATATTCAAATCACAGAGATATCAAAAGCCAAGCCAGATCCACAAAACATACAAATCAACCGGCAGCATGCAGAGATATGAAAAGCACAAGCTTTACGACGGAGAACAGAGGAACAGAGGATGGACAGAGATAAAAACAGAGGATGGACAGAGATAAAAAAAAACGTAAAGACTTACAGTAAAACCAATGTTTTGCCTGCCGGTGGCAAAGCAGGACGAGAGAGAGATGGGGAATCGGCTACTTGAGCAGAGGAAGAAGATGAAAATGGCGTTGCTTGTGCTCCACCAGAACGAAGACCTGTGCTCCCCCAGAACGACGACGTCCAAAAATAAGCTCGAACGACAACGTCCAAAAATAAGCACGACCCGAGGATTTTCTCCCAAAATCCACGGGTCTAGGGGTGGAAAATTTTTGGCTTCCTTTTTCACCCCTTTTCCTCAGCTTTTCATATTACTTTCTTTTTCCACGTATTACCAAACGAAGGAAATAAAGGGATTTTAAATAGAATCTTTTCCTTTCTCCCGCTTTCCCTCAATCCAAACAAAGCCTAAAGGTGGTAATTGATTTACCATTCAAAGTTTCCAACATCCAATAACGAAGACTTGAGTAAAGTGTGAATAAGGCTAGGCTTGATGAAAGTTCATACTGTCGAGTGTGAACTGTGAAGTAAAGCAAAAAATTAAAATAAATTTCCTTCAACAAAACCGATCCCCACAAAAAAAAACCTTCAACAATAGCTATTAGTAAAATGAACTTGAAAGAATTTGCTAACCATTAAAAACTGGTGATTTAAATTGTAGTATTTAACTAACTATTGGAAATGTACTTCTGCTCAAGAAGCCAGTCAATATCATCATTAACATTAAGGTCATCATCTTAATTATTTATTTTGTTAGAGACATACTACAAATCGTTATGTCTTCTAAGGATTTTTTTAGGGATAGTTTTCTTTTACTGTTATAGTTTGTATCATTTCTAAATAAAATTCTGAGAGTCACAAGGAAATCCTATAAATTATCGAGAGTAAGAGATTGCTAAGCTCAATTAGTAAGCATTGACTCCTTATTAAGGTCAAATAATGACCTATGATTAGTTTACATCAATATAATTTTTTTAATTCATTTCTCACCCTCCCCTGATGAAAACAAGTTACCTTCCACGATTGGTAGGGATTGGGCTCATCGAATGAAGTGTCTGAAGTAAGTGTAATTTTTGTTAGAGAATGTCTAGACAGAGCTCCACAAGGTTTTTTCTTTTTGTTAAAGAAAACACTAGTTGTGGTAATTGCATCGATTCCTTCTCACTCTTCTGCAATGTCAAACACCAAATATATGACTTGAAGATTGCGGGGTTAATTAATAGTGATTTTATCGTTCTGAATTAAATTTGCGGAGATAATCCTCCCTCCCTTGTGTCAGCTTGTTTACTGGGCTCAATCAGACTCTCGGTTATGCAATCTAAAGAATCCAAAGGGAGGGATCAATTTTCCTTTTATTGTGTGAATCTTCCCAAATAAAGTAATAATATAATTAGAATAGGAAAATGATAATTACAAAATGAATCTGCCTAATAAAACCACCAATTGGGTTTTGGGTGGACAACTTTGTATACATGCTCGGTTCAACTAAAACCCAATTAGGTGGTTTTCTTAGACATATTTGATATGTATATATCACTAATCACTAACAATTATTCTTGTTCATTATTTAAAACCACATTATAATTTTGGTTTATAATGTATTCGGCTACTACATAGAGCAAATTGATTGACGATATAATTATAATTTTTTGACTATTTAACTATAGTTTTTACCCTTAATTTATATTTCGCCTATGTTTTTTATCCTTATGTCCTTACATATAAAATGTAATTTGAAGATATTTTAATAAAGTTATCTACTTGGGTTCTTTAAGCTACTTACCGCATGTGACCATATTTTTAAGGTTATGTTGATTTTAATTTTATAATGTTATATCTTGTATTTTCAAACTCATATTCTTGAATTCTTAGTATTGTTAGAAGGTCTTGACAAGCTATAACAATTGAGATCCTTCACAATTATGCTTACTCAAACACTTTTGTGGGCCCCATGTATGAAGACACTTCTTGATAATAAGTTTTTACATTTTTCCTATATTATACACGTTTGGATTTGCACCTTTTTGACAAATGACTCACCACCAAATTAGTCATGAATATGAATAATATGCTCTACGACACAGTCATTCGACATCATTATCTTTATCAACTTATGAAAAAATATTTAGCTATGAGATTTAGACTTGCAATCACCTACTATGAGTGTATTTGGGTTAGTATAGAGCTTGCATGTATAATTTATTATTGTTATGATGATGTAGACCACAATCTATATAGAGAAAATTAATTAAAGGAAAAAGGAGAGGAGAATGAGAGAAAGAGCAAACTAATTAACTATAGGAATTACTAAATTTTCATTGATTACCTAACACATGGTTGTGCACTATAATTTATAAGAGAATTCGAAATTAATCCTACTAATATAAGGAAAGTAATCCTAGTCTAATTGTGAATTGCGATTAAATCAAAATATCAAATCCCACTTAATCCAGTAAAGTAGATCTAATTTAGGAAAAGTGAAATCTAGTTACTAATGCAATCTAATTCTAACAAGGGTGGGACATATCATTCCACCACTACTTCCACTAAGCCTTGTCCTCAAGGCCGAGAAGTATCAATACTCTCGTTAACTGCAAACTGTTGTAAAGCCCAAGCATACTTCAGTTGCAGTTGTTAAATAATGTGCAACTTGTCTAGAAGTTGAGAGGCAAGGAGGTGCTTGACTCTATCAATCTCGAAGTTCATCTGCATGCATTCAAAGTCCCATTCAACCTTTCTCAAAATACGGAACCAATCCATGCTAAGAACGATATCAGCTCGATTGATAGGGTAGAAATTAAATGTGATAGTAAGACCTTAAGCAAGCAGATACACCTTAAGATAAACCCTCATATTGCGAATCTTTGCACCATCTCCGATCGTAATATCAAAAGTAGGAATTCGGAGATTTGCAAAACATAAAGCCACCCTTTTTATTATATTTTGTATTCTGTTACAAATCTAAAATTTTAAAACAAGATATCTTTCCAACCATAAGTAAAAAATGCTCGTTCTTGATATCGATGGACTTATATCGATGAGCCCTATAAAACAAGAACTCACATAGGTAGGTTACGGTGTAATTTTCAAGTGGGTCCCGCCCATGTGGCATGTTTCACGAGGCTATAATTTTTGACCTTATGTCCGATTCAAGTGGTTCAAGACTTGTTACGCTCATCTTTTAGAGCTCTATCACATCCTTATAAATACTTATTGAATAACTTTTAAATAATTAAAAAAATTAATAAAAACTCCAAAATTAGTTTCTTAGGGGTTGAGAATATATTTGAAATTCAGGGTTGTTACAATTTACACGTGTAATGCAAATGCTTTCTTGCTAGTGTTTAATTATTAAATTTTATAAATTACTCACTAGGAAGTCTGCACACGTATACCATGTGTAAATACATATTAGATATGATAAAATAAAATAATTAGAAAATAAAAGTATATGCATTAATCAAAGTTTTTCCTTGCATGTTACAATACTAACAATACATTGCCTCGAGATTCACAATGATCATTAGTTATACACACAAGTTCTATATTAATACAAATACACTCATCGTAGACAATTGTTAATTCAAATATCATATGCTAAATATTATGTCATAGGTCGGCAAAGACAATAATGTCGAAAGACTTTGTCTCGTGTAGCACATTATTCATATTCATGACCAATTTGACATGAGTCACGTTTGATAGATCTTTTTTGGTGTTTTTAAAGGGCATTAAAAATATGCATATATATATATATATATATATATATATATATATATATATATATATATATATATATATATATATATATATATATATATATATATATATATATATATAACACTTGAGAATTTTTCTATACTTAGCTATGTAGAAATAAGTGAGTTTGACCTTTAGGTCTTTTTGGTATAATAGCTTATTTTATACATGGAGTTTGGATATGAAAATTTGTTATTAAATATTAGACATAGAGAGCTTTGTAGAGATACCAACATTGTATAAATCGAAGTTTAGATGAGGAAGTTATGATAGATAAAACATCAAGGAAGTTTAAGAGTACATGTAAAAAATAATAAATTTGACCTTTAGTCATTCTAAGTACAATAACTTATTATGTAGGTTAAATTTAAGTGTGAGACTTTAAATAAAGAAACTTGATAAACATAGCTTCGAAATTCATCTAAGAATGTATAAATTAGAATTTGGATGGAGTTATGATTGTCTAAAATTGGACCTGAGGTGCAGTCATGACTTATAGATGCCTGTTAATTTAACTCTTAGTTATTCTTAAGGATATAACTTTTTTTATAGGATGAGCTTTAATATGAAATTTTGGAGCTAGAAATTAGACATAAATATCTTCGTAATACCACCAAGAACGTATGAGTCAAATTTTATATGAGGAAGTTATGACTATCAGAAGTTGGGACTTATTACAGTCAGAAGTTACTTTCTGCAAGGTTCGACATGTCGATGTCTTGCCGATTGTTCTGTCAATTTTATAGTTTTGACTAAAAATATACCTAGATTGATGGTTTTAATCCATAATTACATAATCTTCTTCTTTTAAATGACTTTTAAGTCCTTTAGACTCTTTTTTGTTTTGTAAAAAACCTCTCCAAATATAGAAGGAGAAGTTTAAGGGCTTTCCACATTTAGAGAAATCAAGGGATAAAGTATTTTTTGTGGGAATTAGTCGGCATCGCTCTTAAGGGAGGATTCTAACACCGTGAAATGGTCGGATTGCTAACCTTTCACTGTGTTTTAACATGGAATATCCATGTATGATTTGAATTATTAAATCATTTGATATGAAAGTATTAAATAGGATTATTTTAGAATTCATTTCATGGTGATGCTGAAAAAGCATTATTTTATGTGAGATTATAAACCTTAATTTCATGTTTTGGTTTTGAAGTGATTGCATGAGACATGCTTTGATTACTTGTATAATATGAAAGTATGTAAAAGATAATTTATGATGTCATGATTATATTATGATATCATGTTTTTCCCATGTTTAATAATTAATTGATAGTAAGAATCATCATTTATCATTATATGAAGGTTATGTATGAGAAGGATTATGTTATGTCTTGATACTGAGTAATTTTGGGAAGTTGAGGCACTTTTTATCATTTCGTCCCGATCATCGCATGTTTATCGACACATCGATGACATTGCAGATGCACAGAGGATATGACAGTCATGATATCGAATAGCATTGGCACATTGGTGTGCTACTGACGGGTCACTGGTAGTGAGGTCAATGCATCGATGAGGTGTCGATAAGATTAGTTACTTTGCCATTCCACTGTTGGCAAGGGTTCAGTGTGTTAATGAGTTACTGATGATCATAAGTGACTTAGCTAATACATTGATAAGTCCACCCACAACAATGTTGGTTTTGGGTTATGAGTATTGACACATTGGTGTCTTATCGGTGAGTCATCGACAATTATGTTGATGTGTTGATGAAGCATCGATAAGAATGATTGTCTTGTCATTTCACTGTTTGTAAGGGTTCGATGTGTCAATGAGTTATCGTTGATCATCGGTGACTTGTTAACATGTCGATAAGTCCACCAACAATGTGCCGGTGTTGGTTATTTTTAGGATAAATTATTATGAATGTTAAGCTATTATTAAGAGTCTTAATAGCATGTTATTGTCTGCATAAGGTTGCAACTATGTGTGATGATGTATTTATTTTTGTATATGAATATCCTTATATTGGATCGGACCTAAGACTGATGTCTTTTCGCATTTGAGATTAGAAGAACCTTTAATGTCTTGGCTCCTCAAGTAAGTCTTTAGCCACATCGACAGAAGGGTTGGTATAAAAAAGACCAAGGTCTCCCAGCTCTCTAAATATGAGAGTTATGTAGAACCGCTTTCCTAGCCTAGGAGTTGTGTATAAATGGATTAGAGCATTAAAAGATGAATGATCTTGGTAGCATTATACATGAGGTTTCGTTGATCTCTAGTCATAACTTCAACCACATAAGTCCATGAGCCCTTGTGTGGGATGTAGCTTTTATAACATGGATGGGGCGAACATACTTCAAAATACTTGAAGTTCGAATGTGAGTTGTTCATAGTCTAATGAGGCTAAGTTATTTTCCTAGATGTGGCAACCAAGTCATAGATAACATTTGACTTCACTTATGAAGTTGGAGACTTTTGAGTGGGAGTCATGTTATGATTATGAAATTATGTGAAATGTATTAGTGAATTTATGTTTATTCAACTTATATGCGATAATAATGATGTTGCTATTGGTTATGATAGTTGTTAATTTTGTGATGATGTAGTGCAATCATGTGCATTGTTATTACATAATACTTGTTTAGCCATCCCACTAGGTATACTTATATACTTAGCATTTGCGTGATTCAGGTTCCTTGCAACATTAAAGTACCTTTAAAACCTTAGATGTGCAACAAGGATGATGTTGTTAGACAACTTGGCACATTAATGACGTCTTACTTTAAGGTAGATGATTGTAGGCACGCGAGTACCAATCTATTTACATTTGTGGATATCAAGATATTTAAATATGTACTTGGGTAAGACCCTATGTGATTTAAGATATGATTTGACTTCAATTATTTATGTACTCTAATTAGTATACATATGTTCAAAAAACTATTGGCTCAAAACCATAGATAACTTCTCCAATGTTTAAAAAAAAATTTAAAAATTTGTTTTCGCTGTCTTATTTATAAAAATAAGTTTTAAAATATTGAAGTGTGACAATATATGCATAAACATAAAAAAAATTTATTAAGAAGTGTATTATATATGTACGTACAAAAAAGTTTGAGAAACATAGTTATGTAAGAACTAATTTGATAGGGGTTGTCGAGTGCTTTCTAACAATACCAAGAGTAGTCGAATACGAGCTCGAGATTGTAAGATATAATACTATAAAGTTTAAATTAGTCCAAAATTTAAAATTATAGTATACCAATTTACTTTATATTATGGTATGATTAACTCTTAGTCATATCGCACTCAAAGAGTTGCTTGAGCTCAAAGCGGTCAATTTTTATTAAGGAAAATAATATTTTTACATTATTTTCTTTACATCAAAACTATACCCTATCATTTGATTCAACTAAGAAAAACCATCTATTGGCAAGTGAAACCCACCTTTCTCAGTCCAATCAAAAATTAGAGAAAAGTTTTGATGTAGATAAAATTGAGTAGAAATATCAACTTCATTTATTACAAGGTGGCACTGTGCTATATTGATATTAAAGTGCTCAGGGATCAATTTCTAGGGCCCACTTTTACATGGCACAATGAAGACCACTTTGATGGGAAGTTCCTACGTCATCCCATACAAGAGTTTCTAAAGGAAGTGTTTTTTTATTTTTGTTTTTTTCTTAGTGTTTTCTTCCTCTTCTCTCTGTGGTTTTTCAAATATAATTGTGGCAACAATTATCTAATGAATAAAAGGGCTATGCTCAAAGTGATCTTCTAATAAAGCCATGACCTCAACTCTAATATTATGTGAAATAAATATTATTTTTCACTAGCTTAAGCTGTAAGATCTCTGATCTTAAACTGGTTTTTGGTTTCCTTTAATTATTGGTTATCGTGAGATTTACGTGTTTTCTGATTTATTAGGTGATTCCGTGAATAAATAGCGTTTATGATGATTTTAACCAAAATCAACTTTAAGATCAGTGATTTTAAATGATTTTGAATCAAATGTAAATTTTTGGGATTTTTCTAAATTTTTACTATTTTTCCAAAAATTAGAGTTTTGGTGGGACCCCTGTGGGCCCCACCGTCGAAATTTTGGTTTTTGGGTCAAATAAACCCAGACATCTACCTAAGGTTACACAAAAATTTTCAGAATTTTCTTAGACTTAATTAGTGCTCAAATTTGTAAAATACCCATTTTTAGCTTACTTTTCTATTTACACCCCATAACTTACCCATACATACCCCAACCCTTACTATAAAATGTCAAACCTGAGCCATTTCTATTTTAAGAATAGGCTGAGGAGGGGAGGTCAGGCCTAATCCCCAATTAGGGCCGAATTAGAAGGTGTTTAAGGTAAGCCTACTCTAATTAAGCACTAAACCCTAGCTTTCTTCTTAATCTCTCTCAAATCTACCATTTCCCCTTTGTTTCAATTTATTTTTGGACATTAAAAACTACTGATTTGGATTTTACTACAAACCCTAACTTTCAAAATTCGATTTTTATGATCAACAAGCCCTAGATCTAAGTTTTAATTAGGGATTTCTTTAGTAAATCAATTTTTAATGGAGTTTAATTCAAACTCAAAGTGTTTCTAAGGTTTTCAAGAAGGGTGACCCTCAAATCCGAGCTGAATCAAGTGCTAAGGTAATGGACCTTCAAAATTTTAGTTTATCCATGGTAAAACTCTTGATTTTTGACTTATTTCGAATGGAGTTGCTTGATTTGGTGTGTTAATGGCATGATTAGAAAATGGAAATATTTAATCCTAATTTCTTAGGGTTTTGTATTATTATGATATGGTACATTCTGGAAGTCATGAAAGACTTTTGATGATGATTAGGGTGTTAGATGTGGATTTGAAGTGTTATCAATGATGTCTCGGTTTGAAATTGTGAAAGGAAGAAGATGGTATGTTCTGCCTTATTGGCGTTTGAACGGCCCTTCTGGGCGTTTGAACGGCAACACTGTCGGATCAGCAGTTTTTCAGTTCAGCCGATCGAACGGCTTACTGGGCATTCGAACGACCAAACTGTGAATTTCAAATTTTCCCGTTTAGCCGATCGAACAGCATGAAGGGCGTTCGAACGACTACACAGCAGAATTGTGTTCTAATGCATGATATTTATTTCGATGATTCCACTTTAGCTTGTCAATTTCATATAAATGTAGAGTGTTTTAAGCTATATTATGCTACTTGAAAGGCATGCTATTAAGGTTATGAAGTTGAGATATATGATTAGAGATTTGTAGCATGACTTATGTTTTGTGGCATTATGTTGGAATTGTCATCTTGAAATTATGAATGGTTGATTCCATTTGGTTAATCATATTTTCAGTAGGACTACAAATTATTAATGGACTGATTTGTCATGATAGAATGTGGTTAGTTGATGTGTGGATGTTGGTGAATGTCATGACTCAATGATGAAATGAATGATCTTATATGTGTTTAACCTTTGTGGTTGAGTTTTGATTTGAGTAATGATTTCAACGATTCTTTTCCTATGATTTCTACTGGAATTCATGTTTAGATGGTAATTCACATGTGTAGTGTGGTAGTGAGTTTAATTTCAAGCATGTTGACATGCATTGTGTAGAGTGCTTCTACTAGGTACACTGTAAGGACCCTCATCTTTAAACCGGTTTTGGTTTTCTTTAATTATTGATTATCGTGAGATTTACGTGTTTTCTGATCTTATTTGATGATTTTGTAAATAAATAGAGTTTGTGATGGTTTTAACCAAAATTAACTTCAATATTAGTGGTTTTAAGTGATTTTAAACCAAATGTGAATTTTTGAGATTTTTCGGAATTTTCACTATTTTCCCAAAAATTAGGGTTTTGGCGGGACCCCTGTGGGCCCCACGGTCGAAAATTTTATTTTTGTGTCAAATGAACCTAGACATATACTTAAGGTCACACAAAAATTTTCAGAATTTTATTAGGCTTAATTCGTGCTTAAATTTACAAAATAACCACTTTTAGCCTACTTTTCATATTTATACCCCAAAACTTACCTTTGCCTACCCCAACCCTTACTATAAAAGGGCAAACCTGAGCCATTTCCATTTTTGGGAATAGGCTAAGGAAGGAGGTCTGGCCTAATCCCCACTTAGGCCCGAATTAGAAGCCGATTAAGGTAAGCTTGCTCTAACTAAGCACTAATCCATGGCTTTTCTCTTAATTTCTTCCAAATCTACCATTTTCCCCTTGATTCAATTCGTTTTTGACCATCAAAAGCTACTGATTTGTGTTTTACTACAAACCCTAACTTTCAAAATTCGATTTTTACTACCAACAAGCCCTAGATCTAAGATTCAATTAAGGATTTCTTAAGTAAATCGATTTCTATTGGTGTTTGATTCAAACTCATTGTGTTTTCAAGGATTTCAAGAAGGGTGACTCTTCAATCCGAGCTTAATCAAGTACTGAGGTAATGGGTCTTCAAAATCTCTGTTTATCCATGGTAAAACTCTTCATTTTTGGCTTATTTCGAAATGGTTTGCTTGATTTAGTGTGTTAATGGTAAGATTAGAAAATGGAATTATTTAATCCCGATTTCTTAGGGTTTTGCATTATTATGGTTTGGTTTGATATTCTGGAAGTCAAGGAGGACTTTTGATGATGATTAGGGTGCTAGATGTGGATTTGAAGTGTTATCTATGGTGTCTCGGTTTGATTTTGCGAAAGGAAGAAGATGACTACTGCCGTGTTAGCGATCGATCGGCCTTGCAGGGCGATCGATCGGCTGAACTGAAAATTTGAAAATTTTGCGTGTAACCGATCGAACGGCCTGAATGGCGATCGATCGGCTACACAGGAAATTGTATGTTGTGTGTATAATGCCTATTTTGATGATTCCACTTTGGCTTGCCAATTTTATATGAATGTGGAGTGTTTTTGAGCTATGTTAGGCTACTGGAAATGCATGCTATTGAGTTTATGGAGTTGAGATATATGCTTAGTGATGGTGGAATGACTTATGTTTTGTGGCATGATGTTGGAATCGTTATTTTGAAATTATGAATAGTTGTTTCCCTTTGGTTAAGCATATTTCAGTAGGACTACAATCATTGTTGGACAGATTTGTCATGATAAATTGTGATTAATGGTGTGTGAATGTTGGTGAATACCATGACTCAATGATGGAATGAGTGATGTTATAGGTGTTTAGCCTTTGTGGTTGAGTTTTGAATCTAGCGAAGATTTCAACGATTCTTCTACTATGATTTCCGCTGGAATTCATGTTTAGGTAGAAATTCACATGTGTAGTGTGGTAGTGAGTTGATTTTCAAGCATGTTAATATGCATCATGTGAAAGGCTTCTACTAGTTACACACACACACATGTGGGGGTTAAATGATGATGTTTGAAGCTTAATATCGTGATTATGAATGATGCATTAGGGGCTGGTGAGAGCACTTATCATGATTAGGGTTCATGTATGCTTTGCCCACGCATGTACCATGTTGCACGCATCATGAAAATGGATTTCCAATTGAGGCTTCATCGTGATTAATCGAATTTGACCGATTGGATGCAATGTGATGGAATTGCGTGCCGGGTTTATCGGTCGTGGATTAATCGCAAGTTGATTGGTCCGAAAGGACATATTTTGATTTGAAGTTCCTGTGTGGAACGATTTGGAGTTCCTGTGTGGAACGAGTGCACTCCCTGGGTTGAGTCTTGTTTAATGGAATAATGTGGGGACGAGTTGTGTACTTGTCTTGCGGATATGTGAGAATATCATTATGTGTGTCATCTGGACCCCGAGAATCCGGTGTGGTATGCCGTGTGCACCCCGCTACCACGTGTTCTAGGGTTCTCTCGTGTGAGAACTCGGGCTCTTCCCTCCGCGGGGAGATGTCCCTGGCGAACACCCCGCTCTAGATTCTACGTGTGAGAATGGGACATCCTTGGCCAGGATTGTCCAGGGCGAGCAGTATTAGGGATTGACAACCCCGATCTTTCTTGAATTCTTGTGTAGAATTTTGTACCATGACACGCCTTCGTGGCCTTGTCTATGCTCCCGTCTGTGTGACGTCAATGTGTGATTACTCCTTGATGGAGGTTGATTGTGATAACATTATGCATGTGGGAATATGTATGTTAGAGATACATCCATGCATGTTGATATTGATGTTATGCATGTGGAATATGTATGTCAGAGATACATCCATGCATGTTGATATTGATGTTATGCATGTGGAATATGTATGTTAGAGATACATCCATGCATGTTGATGTTGATGTTATGCATGTGGAATATGTATGTTAGAGATACATCCATGCATGTTGATGTTGATGTTATGCATGTGGGAATATGTATGTTAGAGATACATCCATGCATGCTGATTTTGATGTTATGCATGTGGAATATGTATGTTAGAGATACGTCCATGCGGGATTGGTTATGATGTGAATGCATGTGGGAATATGTATGCTAGAGATACATCCATGCAGGTTGAATTATGCATTTTTATGCAGTGTTAAGTGATATGAATGTGTGATCAGAAAGTGATGCACCATGTAAATCTTTGATCTGAAACGATCTCATTTCTAAGCTATCGTATTTTCTACGTTGACAGTGATATTAAAACCATTGCTGAGTGTTAAAACTCACCCCTCTTTTGTGTTTTGATTTTGGGCTGCGTGGTGCGACACGCAGACGGACAGGATTGCCTTTTTGAGGAAAGGTCAGAGGTAGCTTGGGTGTGATGATGGAGATCGTTGCGTGACTTATCATCGTTTCTTTCATGCTTTATGTTCGAACCTTTGTGTAGGGTTCTTGTTGTGGTTTTATGTCACATGTTACAGTTATGTTTGCTTATGACTTATTTTGAGCCGGTGTGGGCTTTACTTAACTAAGTTTGTGGGTTTGAGATTGTTGTTTACTTCGTGTTAAGCAACACCTTTTTTTTTCCCTTTTATTTACTCTTGCTCAAAGGATTGTGCGCACTCCGTGTTGCTGTTAATTGCCCGTGGTTAGGGATTAAGTCTTCCGCTAGAATCGTTTCTCAATTTCACTTCGTCGCCCCCGCGCACTTGACCGGCCCTTGGACCGGGTTCGGCTCGGGTCGGGCATGGCCGGGGCGTGACATACACACACATGTGGGGGTTAAATGATGATGTTGAAGCTTGATATTGTGATTATGAATGATGCATTAGGGACTGATGAGAGCACTTATCATGGATTAGGATTTATGTATACCTTGCCCACGTATGTACCATGTTGCATGCATCATGAAAATGAATTTCTAATTGAGGCTTCATCGAGGTTAATCGAACTTGACCGATTGGATGCAATGTGGTGAAATTGTGTGTCGGATTGATCGGTCATGGATTAATCGTAAGTTGATTGGTCCGAAAGGACATGTTTTGATTTGTGTTCCGGTGTGGAACGAGTGCACTCCCCGGGTTAAGTCTAGTTAAATGGAGTTAAGTAGGGATGAGTTGTGTACTTGTCTTGCGAATTGAGATTATTTATGATTCGCTGGACCCTGAGAATCCAGTTGGTTTGTTCGAGTACACCGACTTGCTAGGTGTTGTTGCTTGGGACTTTAGTCTTGACAAGCAGGGTTGCTCGGGAGTTTAGACTTGATGGGCAGGCATTGCTCGAAGGTGTTGGCCTTGAAGAGCAGGAGTTGCTCGTAGGCGTTGGCCTTGAGGAGCATGTCTATTTGATAAGTGTTTGCTCGAGGGCTCCGGCCTTGAAGTGTAGGTTTATTCTCTATGGGTATGGACCTGCATGTTGGACTAGTGTGCATGTGTGACACTTATACATGCATGATGAATGAGAATGTTGATGCATGATGGAATATGTATGTTAGAGATACATTCATGCAGGTTGATCATGATATGATGCATGATGGAATATGTATGTTAGAGATACACTAATGCAGGTTGTTATGATATGATGCATGATGGAATATATATGTTAGAGATACATTCATGCAGGTTGATTATGATGTGATGCATGAGAGAATATGTATGTTAGAGATACATTCATGCAAGTTATTATGATGTGAATGGCATTATGTGGATTATACACTATGATGCAGTTTTAGGTGATGTGTATATGTGATCAGAAAATGATGCACCTTGCCAATCTTTGATCTGAATGATTATATTACTATGCTATCGTATTTTCAATGATGATAGTTGTATTAAAATCATTGCTGAGTTTGTTAAACTCACCCCTCTTTCTTGTGTTTTGTTTTGGGGTTGCGTGGTGCGATACGCAGACGGACAGGATCTCCTCTTTGAGGAAAGGTCAGAGATGACTTGGATGTAATCGTGGAGATCGTTATGTGACTTATTTTCCTTTGGTTTTATGCTTTATGTTTAGAACCTTTGTGTAGGGTTCTTGTTTTTTATTTATGTCACATTTTATAGTTATGTTTACTTAAGACTTATTTTGAGCCAGTGTAGCTTTAGTTAACTAAGCATGTAAGTTTGAGATTTGTTGTTTACTTAGTGATAAGCAACTCTTTTTTTTCCTTCTTATTTACTCTTGCTCAAAGGATTGTGCGTACTCCGTAATTCTGTTAATCGCCTGTGGTTAGGGTTAAGTCTTCCGCTAAATTGTTTCTCAAATTTCCCTCCATCGCCCTCGCGTGCTTGACCGGCCCTTGGACCGGGTTCGGCTCGGGTCAGGCATCGCCGGGGCGTGACATAAGCTATTAACAAGCATGTTATAATTAAATTTATTATATATCTCAACATCAAGGGCACTTCATTGCATCCATTAGGACGTATGTTTGATTTGCTTCGGCCATTGTGGCAAAACCCCTCATGCTCCAGTTAGCTTGATGGTTTTGCATCTCTTGTGTGCAAATTTCAAGGGGACTCTCTCCAACTCATATCATACCCAACCTATTGGCTTCCAAGTTTGGAACACTTTCCACTACTTTGCGATCTAAATCAAAATAGTGAAGGCAACATAACGGCAATAACTTTTCTACATCATGATGCAAATGGCAAAACTTCCCATATAGATTTATTAAAGAGGTCCCTAAGGATCCCCTTTAGAAAAAAAAAGGGTAAAAGGGGAAAAAAACTAGGTTTAAGGACATAAAAGCATATGCATTAGCAGCGAAGCAAGATATTACAGTTGTGTAGGCTTGGCATTTTGAAAGTGATATATACGCTTGTGGCCATGACATTGGTTGAAACTGGGTTAGGTTGAAGCTAGGTCCTAGCCCTAGCGTAGCTCTAAATGAGTTCAGTCTAGGCTACAAGTTTTTTTCCTTCAATTTTACTATTATTTATTATAAATTTTTTAATAAAAAAATATATTCCATCAGTTCTACATTAATAGCTTTATTTGGCAAAAATATATTTTATATTAATAGCTTCAATTTGTTCAATCTAAGTGGTTGGGTACTTAAAAAAGAGTATCATGAACTTATTTTCCCTTTCCTAATAAGTGAGTTTAACCATTCAATACAAATCACTATTTTTTTAAATATATATATTAATATAGGATAGAGGAAATATAATTTTTTTTACAATTAACCATAATGACTTATAAGCTTAAAATTTCATAAACTTCCTTAAAAGATATTGCCTCATCTTTTTTCCTTACGTTTTAATTTATGGGAGGCTATAAAAAATAAAAATAATATTTGTATACCTTAGGGACGGGCCAAACAGGCTTTTATGTGGCCATGGGTCTTGCACATGTTTAGATTATAAAAGAAATATAAAAGATTTCCTCATCCTAACAACTCGAGCTTTTATGAAACTTGGTTATTTTACATAGTATCAAAGCTCTTACACATGAGGGGGGGTGTTAGATTATAAAAGATTTTCTCTTCCTAACAGCTCGAGCTTCTAAAAAACTTAGTTATCTTACATAGTATTAAAGCTCTTGAATGTAAGGGGGGTGCTAGATTATAAAAGATTTCTTCTTCTTAATAGTTTGAATTTTTGAAAAACTTGGTTATCTTGCAGCACATTGTGAAGCTTTGTCTTAGGTTCTATGATGGATGAGGAAGCGTACAATCTAAGCTTATACTCATTGTATTTATCTCTATAGAATGATAAAAAATGCTATCATTTCTCGCGTCCATGAACACTATGATATGTGCTATAAAGGGCTTGTTTGGCAATGGTTTTGGAATTCTGCCAACTCCCCTCAAAAGGGGGGTTAGAGGAAAACAGAAACAAAACCTGATGTGTTATTTTGAACTACATATTAGCCACATGAGCGGCTTTCCTTTCGCACAACAGCCCATGTCAAACGGCCCCAAAGAATTATACATACGCCCTTCATATAAGGCCTTCTCAGGTGTTAGACGATACCGTCCCATCCACCATCGACGGCTGACAGATCTTAACTTAGCCCAGTTATAACTTGTTGTACAAGTCCTAGCCTGGGAAGGAAGCAGAAGGCGAACGGTGGACACCCGAGCACATGGGCTTCTCTTTCGTGAGTTAAGATTTGGGACGGACCACGAAGACGTGTGAACCTCGGACAGCTTAAACTTCGGCCAACGTGAAGATTTACAGGTGGGTTGGAAGACTCTGGGAAGCAATCATGCGTGTAATTAAAGCAT
Source organism: Saururus chinensis (assembly GCA_035235625.1). NCBI lineage: Eukaryota > Viridiplantae > Streptophyta > Magnoliopsida > Piperales > Saururaceae > Saururus > Saururus chinensis. The sequence goes on along the minus strand of CP141143.1, from coordinate 10,044,525 downwards.
GCTTCCATTATCTCAAGAGCGCCGACGAACCCACTAGATTTGATAATGAAAATTTTCATAGTAACAGAAAATCAGATCAATAGAAAGAGATTTCTTTTTGGCAAATCAATAAATAGAAAGAGTTTACGCCTATATGAGAGATAAGACGTTGCTGTTTGCATAAAATCTCTATAATTAAGAGATTGTCATAAGGGACACGTCTAGCCTGACCGGACCTGTGACCAGCCCACTTAAGCCTCTTAACATAGTGTTTTCTCTGTCTTAAATTAGTAACTTTATTCGCTAAGAAAATTTGTTTCATTTACATAGCTCCATTTTGTTTAAATTCAAGTGATTAGGTACTTAAAAAAGATTAATCATAAGCTTATTTTCCCTTCTCATAAATATAAATTTTACTATTTAAAAAAATACTTTTTTTTAAATGTAACTATTATATCACCGAATTCATCATAAAAAAAACTTCAAACATTTTCGTAAGTGAACTCAAATAGAGGATTTGAATTGTTGACAAGTTACACAGAATACTCTGGTCCGTCTGCCTCCTCGACCTAAAGACCCATAATAAATGCACACGCGCTCTTAATTGTGTTTACATAACAAAAGCCTACCTCACTTGCATAGTGTAATCCTCTGGCCTCTAGCTGATCATGGACGAGTTGGAATCAGCAAGAGGTTTGATTTTAGAGAAACAGTTGTACCAAAAGCCTCGGCCATGTCTAGTTCTTCTGGCTTCAGTCCTCCGGGGAGTTTCCAGTCAAAATGATAAAGAAGTTGAGCTAGAGGAAGCTCGACCGTGGCCAACCCAAAGGAGACGCCGGGGCACATCCGTCGACCAGCACCAAAAGGGAGGAACTCGAATTTGGCTCCCTTAAAATCAATTGATGTGTCCAGGAATCGCTCTGGCCTGAAGCTTTCAGCATCGTTCCCCCATTGCCTTGTGTCTCTTCCTATTGCCCATGCATTGACGATGACCTTGGTCTTAGCGGGGATGTTGTAGCCATGGACGTGGGTGCTCTGCCTACATTCCCTGGGAAGTAGCAGTGGCAGTGGAGGATGTAGCCGAAGAGTTTCCTTGATAACGCACTTCATGTACGTTAGCTGCTGAATGGCTTTCTCAGATACAGTTTCCTTGTCTCTAAGAGCCTGTCTCACTTCGTCCTGCGCTTTGGCCATTATTGGTGGGTTTTTTACCAGCTCCGCCATCACCCAACCTAAGAGGGTACTGGAAGTATGAGTACCCGCAGAGAACATGTCCTGTGCGTGTAAATGATAGATGTAAGATAAACCATAGTCTATACACCTTGTCATATTTATTGCTTACTGAAATATCGATCATACTATATCAAAACTGTAGATAATCAAGTAATGAACTATATATGAATATATGAGACTGAATCAATTTACTTGAGGAGTTCGGTTAGCCGTCTTGGATCGATTTCTCTCAAATTTGTCATAGAAATGTTAAGTAAATGATACATCCACATCCAAATAATGAAAGAAAAGTGCTTATACGTAACACGCTCATGGCAATATTATTTAAGTATCAAACACCAGTACTGACCACGATCATTGCTTTGACGTTGTCACTTCCAATTGGAACCTCAAGAGTCTCGCACTGTTGCATCCTCAGAAGCACATCCACAAAATCCTCCTCATCTTCTTGCCCATCTTCATTCAGCTTCATGTTCTTGTTTCTGTGCTCCTCAAGAATACCACTGATGATCCCATCCACCTTTCGGAAGATCTCCTCCATTTTGGACTTGGTTCCGGTGATAGCAGGAAGCGCAGTGAAAGAAGGGAAAATATCGGCCGGTTCGAAACCTCCCCCACACTTACTCATTTCCCTGAGCGCCTCTAAGAACAGCTCCTGGCTTTTACTCTTTTTGCCGAAAGCTGCCCGGGCTGTTATGTCGTTAGTCAATGCACAGAGCATTCCAGTGAGGTCGATGGGCGAGCCGCATGAAGCAGATATGGAGTGGACGAGATTGGACACCTCTTCTTCCCTGACACGCATGAATGATTCGACTCGCTTGGCAGTCATCAGCTCCAAGATGCAGAGCTTTCTCATCTGCCTCCAGTACTTGCCATAGGGTGCAAAAATCATGTCTTTGTAATCGTAGGTGATTATCTGGGCCATGAGTAGGTGCGGCCTATCGGCGAAGTTGAGGTCGTGGGTCTTCATGACCTCTTGCGCAGCCTCGGCTGAGGAGATGACGACGGTCGAGACCTCGCCCATCTGCAAGTGCATGAGCGGGCCATGCTTCTGGGCCAGGTCCCTGAGGCGGCGGTGGGGAAGGGAGCTTAATAGGTGGTGGAGGCTTCCAATGATGGGTAGCTTCCACGGGCCCGGGGGTAGATCGGAGGCTACTGCTTTGCTGCTCTTGCCTCCCTTTTTTTGGGTTATCAGGATGAACAGAAAGAAGAGGAGGGAGAGGTAGAAAGGGATAGAGGGCAGAGAGAGATCCATGGCCCAAGGAGACAAACTTCTAGGAAGAAAATGAATGGATTTTACAAGTAAGCAGCCTTTTAAAGAGTTGACATAAGTGGTGGTACAGGCCACAGGGTGTTCTCCTACGCTGCTGGAGAAGGGCACACGACAGAAGCATGATCCTGTGAACAAGCTGTCTTTGCTTCTGCACTGGTTGGTAAGAGCTAACATGTTGGATTTGCTGTAGTCTGGTATAAATCAAAGTGGCCAAGCAGCCACGTAGTTTATTAGGTTTTGAATCTCGCCTCCCTGACTTGTATCTGTTTTCTTCACCAACTGACGTTATTGGAATTGCAGCAGCATGTGGTTTCGTCTTGGATTCATGTGTGGCGGTCGAGCCTGTTGGACTTGAACAGAGAAGGAAGGTCGAAAGATTTCGTAGTTTTGTTATAAAAAGCATTCTCCGTTAACAACGTAAGCAGAGATTCAGTGCGCCGTGTGAATGAAACTCTCTTAGTGAAGTAATTGGACAGCGGGATAGATATTGATAGTCTTATCTACTCCCGAGTTGAATAAGGCTTGCCTGAATATTCCTTCGAGGTGTACGTATTCACATTACTTGACACTAAGTTTCAAGCCTGAGCTCAGTCCAAGTCTCCTCTTTGAATGGAGTGTTTTTAGTTAAAGACGTTCCACATGAAAGCAGGTAGCGGGAATCTTTTATGTCGTCAAGCTCGGCCTTATCTGTTATGTTTCTCTATTACTGATTATAAATCCGAAACTATTGCATTGATGTTAATAACTCTGCTAAAGTGATGGTATACAATAATACATGCATTATTTTCTACCGGTGGAAGTTGCTTGAGCCTGAAGAAGCTTGCCTAGAATTTTATTAAAAACTCCAATTTTTCATACATTTTGCGTTTAGTTAGAGATTTGGCTTAATATTCACTTCTCCGCCAGGACTCATAAGTTTTTCCTTAGAACAACACAGTAAAATTGGCCAGGCTGCATGATACTCCATTTTTTCTTAAGCATGGAAAATACTGCCCTGATTATTAAAAGGAAAATAGAAGAAGTTTTGCCTTCACCGATGTGAATGATTGGACCTTGTACATGTCACCAAGAAGGTCATAGTCAAAATTTCACAAGAAAACAACATTTACTCTATCTGTTACACACTATTATGAAGCATATTCAACTGCATGTAAGAGCATTATTTATAACCTAAGCATGGAGGTTTTAGAATCATTAGGGAACAAACCTTAAGATATTTACCGTAGGAAGGGGACAAGTATATAACGATGCAAGAGGTTGCGGGGTGCCTTAATACCGTCTGGCAAGCTAATGGCAGGCGAAGAGCCGTGAGGTTAGACTGAAGTTAAGAGAAGTCAAAAATACAAAGAGGCTTAGTGAAGATATATGCAATTTGGCCCTTGAAGGGGACGTGAAGAACTTAGAGTTTACCGGCGAAGGCTTATTTATATATGTAATGGTAATCAATCTCGATATATTTGGTATTACAGTCAGGGCAATGCCGAATTGGTTGGCACACAAGTGGGTGGGAATAGAATAAAATAGAGGAAAGAGGGATCCCAGGGAGATGTAGATTATAATCTCTATGGTAGACTTGGTAGTAGAGGAGAGGCCCAATATTCTACTTTGACAGAGGAGGGATAGAGGAGGGGGCGACTGTATCTTGTCTCTTAGACTTCTAATATCTTGTCTCTTAGACTCCTAAATTACTAGAAAAAAAAAATCATCAACACAGAGACGCGGCCCCAGAATTGCGAATGCTGTTTCAGCCATCACTAATAGTGATCATCTGCGACAGCAAACAGTATTAGTCGTTGCTACAGATCGTCGATGGCTTCGCTAACGACACATAAATTTGATTTTTATAATATTTTTATTTTGTTTGCGACGGCCATTAGAAGTGACCGTCGCTAATAATTCATTGTCAGCGACGGTCCGTCAAAATGGCCATAGCGACGGTCTAATTTAGCCGTCGCTGAAGATTTTCGCCCCGCTCGCTTTCCCTTAACCCCGTTAGTATTTCCCTCCCACTGTGATTTTCATTCCCTTTCCCCCGGCTGGATGCACCCTCACTCATCCCCTCTCCTTCGCCACGATTTCCCCCTGGCCTTCCCCTCTCAGTCGCCGCAATTTCCCTCCCCCCCGCCGCGCTTATGGAATTTCCCACCGGCCACCTCCCAGTCCTAGTCCTCCTTCCTCGCTCTCTTCCCCTTCTTGCCTCCTCCCACTCTCTGCAAAAGCCCTCCCACCTCTTCCAGAATCCTAAGAAAGCCCAGAAGGAAACAAAAATGGAAGACCCACGCGGAACCATCATCCTTCTCCTCTTCCTCTGTTTAACATCTGCGGGCCTCTCCAAGTCCACCATCGACCCCTGCTCTAGCACCGACGTCTGTGCCTCCATGGTGGGCTACACCCTCTACGCCCCGCGCAAGGTGGCAGAGGTCGCCACCCTCTTCCAGGTCGACCCCGTCTCCCTCCTCGCCGCCAACGCCTACGACGTCTCCAGCCCCAACGACCTCGACAACCATATCCTCCCCGCCTGCCTCTTCCTCAAGGTCTCACTCCCCTGCCCCTGCATCCTGATCCTCGGCATCCGCCGCGCCTCCACCAGCTACAAACCTCGCCCCTCCGACACCCTCTCCTACATGCCTCCTCCGTCTTCTCCGGCCTCGTCTCCCCCGACCAAATCCGAGACGCCAACGCCATCTCCGACCGCTCCGCCCTCCTCGACACTGGTCTCACCCTCACCATCCCCCTCCCCTGCACCTGCTTCAACTCCTCCGACAACTCCCTCCCCGCCGTCTACCTGTCCTACATCGTCTCCCCCGGCGACACTCTCTCCTCCATCGCCACCAGGTACTACACCACTGTGACAGATGTTATGAACGTCAATGTCATGGGCAGCATGGCCGTCAAGCCTGGGGACATTCCTCTTCATTCCTCTACCTGGTAGGCTGGCACTTCCCCTTCCCCATGGAAAATTGTTTTTGTGGCTAATTGCATTGTGCATTGTACTTTTCGTTAGTTTATATATTTCTTTAATTTTTGTCCCCATTTTACTATTACCTTGGTAGACTTTTTATTGCCTCTTCTGGTATATATCAAGCGTGTAAATTGAGTTCATCTATACTCGACTCGACTTGCGTTAGTTGTCCGTTTAGAGAAAGAATGGCTGTTAGAGTTAGTTTAGCTGACAATAGTCTAGGAAAGCTTTCATATCAATCGGTCTAATGGTTTTCTCAGCGAGAATATGTTTGCTTTTGCATTTTTGTTAATATTTTTTTTCGCCCTTAGTCATACAGCTTGTTAGTCTTCATTTCCGCGAAATGCCTCTGATTTTGGATTATCGTGCCGTATGGAAGTTACGCCATTAAAAACGAGTCACTGTTTACAATGCAGTTGTGGGCCTGGGAATCTGAAGTAATTCTGAAAATTACAGATGGGCTGCATTTTGTTTCTTGTTCTACGAGCATTGTTTTTTGCATTCCTTAAATATCTTATTGCCCTTTTTGCTTTAATTTATCATTTTTTCCCGCGGTCTGTACTGTACACCTTCATCATTGGCGGTATCTTGTTCAAGCATGCAATGTAGGAAGAGCAACCTTATTCTTGGCAATATGACAACACAACAAACGAGCTCAGGCTGCCATGTAACCCCCCTGCAGCTATGGTGGCTTTGTAAATGGCACAATTCATACAAGGTCTCTCCCTTCCCCCCAAAAAATCTCTATCATTTCTCTTGATGGTTTCGTGCATTTGTTTAACAATTATTCTCTTACTGATTCTGTAGATCGTCAAAGTCTCTCCAACCACGATGCCCAGGTATATATAACAACTTTCTCCGGTGTTCTTGCTATGCTTTTGAGGACCATTGAAGTCTCACTGGGGCAATATGGATTATGGAGAAAATTTTCTTCTCTCTATATATGTAGTACGTGCAGGCAACTTTGAATTGATGATTAAAGTGCCCCATTGCCCGTGGTTTCGTATAATCATATTGCTGCCCAGAGTCGAGATGTCGAAGGGGTGTCCCTAAGATAGGATATTCTAATAAAATGTTTTATGTTTGCGCCTACATGACTCAAGCAGACACAATTTTGCGATTTGTATTTCTTTATTATTTCAGACTATATCTCTTCATATTGATTTTTCTTCTTCATGTTTTTTTTTTAACTGCAACTGCTCTATGTGGCTATTTCATGCAGGTAACCCCCAGTTGCCTCCTATTGTTCCACTACCTAATGTGCTGAGTGAAATATCACATCTGGCTCCTGCATTATCTCCACCTCTGTTCAGTACTGTCTGCGGATTTTTTTTTTTCAATCACAGTGGCGTTATTGTTGAGCATTAGTCACCAGTAGTTTCTTTCCCATGTGGAAAGAAAAACTCAATTTGAATGCATTAGTTTTATGTAATTCCAGTAACTGGATTTTAACCATGTAGGAAATATGAGATTCACTGGATTGAATAGAGGAATGCCCCTTACCATTATTTTCACATGTCAGATATTGGAGACTTGCTTAAACATGTAAACCAATGTTCTCAGAAACATTGTTATAAGTCTATTTGATGTCATCTCTACAAATTGTCTTCTGTTATCCTTATCCATTCAAATTTCTGTGCATTCTCTTATTGGCAGATTTTGTTACCGTTTTTTTTCCTTTTTGATGATCATATTTATATACTCCTGGTAATTTGCAGTTGCAATATTTATTTGTATTTTGGTCTGATAGCATCATTTTGGTGGTTATAGATGACATGGAATATGTGGGAAGGACCATGGAGCTGAGCTCTTTTGTCTTCAAACCAGACCGGTAAAGGACTCTGATGCCGCGCAAGCAAAAAGCTTTAATTGGTGGAAGAAGATAAGACATAGGCAATCTGCAGTTACATCTCCTCTGCGCTATGTGCTGATCACCCAATTTCCCCTACCTGTGAAAAGGACCATGAAGTTGAAAGCCTTGACTGGATGGTGTGTTTCTTGCTTTGAACTTATGGGTTTACACATGTATCATTAATGCATTTTACTGCATGCAATTATAAGCTTTATGATTTGTGTTTTTCTTCTGCATGTCTGTTGTCTGGGATATTTTTTGCTGACTTATTAAACTTTGTGCGTTTTAATATTTTATGAGGTCTTGCTGTTCAGATTAGGAACACACTGATGCTAGGACTTAATCTTGTGTTATTTATGAGCCCTTACTTCTAAGGTCAGCAGTGTTTCCTTCTTTCTGACTTGCTTAATTGGAAGGTCATTAGGAGTCTAGGACTTATATATACAGGGATCAAGGCAAGCTTTGGGATGGAAATGACACCTAAATGTTCTCGGCAGATAAGATTGTTCATGCAAAATTTTTTCTTACTGGCTGAATGTTTGAAGGCTACATGTGATATAAATAAATATCATATAAAAATAAGTTTGAATTTTTTTTAAAATTATTTAGTAAGACTATGCATTTCTTTCAAAACTTTCAATCTCAAAATTTATGACTATGTCATTCATTTATTGTACTCCAAATTACTTCAAATTTTTATATGATGCTCCTAACACGCATATCAAACCATCGTAAAAAAGACCCAAAAATCATACTCTTTAATCCCTAAACATGCTTATAAATATGTAAATAGATAAATTCTGGAAAAAATTAAAAAATTAGGAATATTATTTAGATATGATATTCTTTTCATATAAAAAATTTAAAAGTAAAACTTAAATTAAAAGTATCTGAAATATAGTTGTGAATCCAAATTAGAGACTAAAAACAATTTAAGTTATATTCATTAATCAAGAACATGATTTCATACACAAACATGTTAATGAAAGTAAAACTTCATCAAACAAAACTCATACCTCTTGGACAAAAAAACTCTTTAAATCTTCTTAAATCAAATTATTCATATTCAACAAAATTATAATTTTTTATTAGTTTTATGTATGAAATAAGAAAAATTTGAGGGTTTTGAAAGAAGAAAACATAAGAATTATATTTAAGCTTAAAGAACTTTTCATTCCCTATTAAGTATTAAATAATTAAGGAGAAAATAATTAAATTACTCACCTTAAAAGAGGTTAAAAAACCACAAATTTTCAACCAAATCTAAAAAGTTTTAAAACTCTCTATTTAATGCTCTTATAACCTATTTATAGAAGGTTTGGGCTATTAAACTAACCTTGGTTACCCAAATTTGTCCTTAAATTACTATTCTATTAACTCACTTTAAATAGGCCCAAAATATTAAGTAAAATGTCAAATTTTATGTCTAAATTGGGTAATCATGTATAGTGCATCTAGTATAACTTTTACAGATTATATATTATTTATTTGAACTCTAATTTGTATATTTTTTGTGGCTTTGCGAATATCTTTTTATCTAATTTCTAACTATATAAGTCTTATCCCTACATTTCTTAAAGTCAATCATAAATAAGACAATTAAAAACTAAAAATTACTAGATCTTACAATCTCGGCGTCAGAGATGTGGACATTTGTTGTTACCAGTTGATCCACTAGTTGGCAAAGGCAATTGAGGTAGATATTCATACCGTTAGCATCTATTGATGGCAATAGAACTGGGCGGTGACATAGGGACGCCTTGATGGTAGTATGAAGGGCACGAGAGGAGCTGTACCCGCGGAGATGAGGGTATAGGGTGAGGTTGATGATGGCCCAAAACAAGGTAAGGAGATGAAGGTTTGTAGCTTGCTAGTCACTAAAGGAGGGCCATGTAGTATGGTCAACTAGGGAGGGGTAGAGAAGGTTGTCATTGGCATAGTTGAAGAGGCCATAGGCTTCATGATGTGGAACGTGGGAGCAAATTTGTAACATAATGAACAAATACAAATTTTAAAACTAAGCTTTGACTTACAAAGAGAAGAAAAGGTTACATAAACTCCAAATCTATGGAGATGATATGAATCTACATATCTATGATACAAATGTTTAATCCACAAAACGAGGATGCTTCAAATGCATGAGACTAATCTAACTCTATGAATTCACACAAGAGGGAAGTACAAAAGGAATCCACCTCTGAACTATCCTACCACGTCAAAGAGAGTTTGATACAAATTGAATTCATCAAAAGCTCCCTAACTAACTACAGACAACTCTATTTATACTAATCTAAATTTTCAAAAATTACTAAAATGACATCTCATCACTTGAAGCTACTCAAATTCATCCTTGATGTTGTAGGCTACTCAAACTATCCTTCATCACTTCAAGGATGGAGCGAATTTGAGAGCCCCATTCCAAAAAAGTGTTGGAGGCGAGCTTCACAATCACAAGGGTGGTGAGGTTGGAGACAAGGAATTAGACAAATTGAGACACTAGAGAGGAAATCGACGACAATGAGGGGGGTTGTAACAACCGTGAATTTTTTATATAATTTTCAGCCTAGAATAAAATGATTTTATAATTTTTAAATATTTTTAAATTATTCAGTTGTAGATATTTGTGGGTTTTCTTATGAGTGTGATAGAGCTTCGGAGAGACAAGCGTAACGAGTCCAAAAATGCCTAAATCGGACACCATAGTTGAAAGTTATGGTTTTATGAAATGTGTCAGATAGGTGGGATCCACTTAAAAAGCGATGTATGTCTAGTTTTGTAGAGCTCAAAGATACGAAGAACACGTGAAGTAAAATTCTGGAGAGAAAGTTACATGCGTTTGAAGTTTTTAGATTTTTTAAAAAAAATAAATAATAATAAAAAGTATTTATTGTGTTGGTGCAAAGCATGCACCGGCTGGCCCTGCGTCACGTGCCACATGTGTCACGCTTGGCATTTCTTTTCCACCGCCCCACACAACTATAAATTTGTGTAGAGCCTTGCATTTTTCCAGTTTCTCCTTTCCTACATTCTTCAAACTTTGTTTTTTCATTTCTTACTAATTCTAAGTCTGATTCGAGTCATTTAAGAGGCATTCCTTACCTAAATTGAGCACACCGGACGTCATGGTGGGGATATTTTTTTGGTTGGAGACATATAAAACCCCTAAATTGAATATCCAAGTACGTGATGTCGGGTGTATCGTCTTCAAACTCACACAGAGAGCAATATAGGGGTTGTTATCATTTGTGAATGCATGATTATGAACTTTGGTCGTGTTTTTAACTTAATATTTATATGACTCTTGTATGTTATGCGTTAATTATATTCAAGTTATGATTTTCACACATATATTTAATTTGTCGAATGATTAATCGTTAAGATATGATATGAATTATATACCGTATATTTATAATTTTATTATGTGTATTCAATTAGTTGAATGATTGGCTACTAGAAGTGGATATGTTTTATATATTGCATGTTTTACAACTACCATATATATAATAGTTTTATCATATATTTATCTTTGGAATTCAATATAAATTATATACGTTAGAGCGTGTGAGATAGAGACAGTCTAGTTTCGCCACTGTTTTCATTGTGAATAAATACAGTATGTTTGAAAGACGATTTTAGAGAATTCGTCTTTGTTGAAAAGAGGATTCTTAAGATTATTTTTGAAAAGATATATAAGCATGGTGACGAGTCACTAATATAGGGCAAAAAAGGAGTAACTATTTCGTTGAAATAAGCTATTAACCCTGACTTTGTAGTTATTAATAATGATGTTCTGATAGCTTGTAGAGGCTAATGTAGGGTTTTTAAAAGGATAAATATCAAGTTTTAATGTTGTTGTGCATAGAACTAATTATATGTTATTTTTATTATCTAAATTGAATTATTTGCATTCATATATGAGATATAATGACTACATTTTTTTGAGTATTTTATTTTTAACAAAGTAAAATACGATGCATAACATAACAGTAGACAACAAACACTTGTACAACTTATGTGAGCATATTACATGATTTAGCAATTTTTTTCTTTAAATAATATTCTTATTCTACTTTTTTGTATATTAAAATTTTATTTCACCTTTTAATTAAACTGAGAAAAGTGAATCTCAATATTTTTAGTGTCTCATCTTCTTTAACCAATGGAGTAGGCTTCTAATAGAAAAAATGTAAAGTAGATATATCAGCTTCCTCTTTATATTTTTTATATTAAAAGTATATATAAAAAATTCACACATAATTTTAATTAGTCTAATAAGTGAGCCCTTGGGAACTTTATAAAAGACTACCAGTGAAGTCTAATCAAAACACTTATATAAATTTTTGTAGGTACTTTTATTTTCCTTGCTTAGCATGTTGTTCTCTTCATTTTTACGTCCCTTCTTAACGAACCCAGTTCATCTGGCTTGAAAACAAATCCGCCTTTGCCTTTTGGTTCAGTCAGGGCCGGCTCAATAAAATTTGAGGCCCAAGGCAAAATCTTAGATGAGTTTTTTTAGGTTTAATTTGATAGATTAATGTGATGAAATAATTATTAAAATTAGTTGTTCAATTACTAACCTTAACTTAAGTTTCTCAAATATCTTCTTTATTACTTCAATAAATTTATAAAGAGTTTATTTTTTATAAAAAAATATATTTATTCAACTATGCACATATCAAATTACACATATAGTTGTTTTAACAAAATGATGAATCCCTCCCCCCAGCCCCAAAGTTGTTTTAACAAAATGACGAATGCCTCCCCCCCCTATATTAGGAATTGTTTATTTGTACTATTATTCTCTCTCTTTCCTATATTAATAGTTATATTAAAAAATTATTAAATTATAAAATCTGCATATTGGAGAAGAAAAAATAAGCTTATAATTTTATTTTTTTAGTACCAAACTTCTTAAATTGAACAAAATAGAGCTATTAATATAAAGATGAAAAAACTCTGTTATATTTTAAAAGTGAGAAAGATATCAATATTATTGTAAGAAATTTGGGGCCTCGGTGAAATAGTAAGATTTATAAAAATATATAAAAGAATTGGGGCATGGGTTTTATAAATTTCAGGCTAAAATGACAACCTATATGTTCAATTAGTATTTTAATTTTAAATAAAGTAATTTATATGGTAAATGATAATATATATCTATTGTATAAAAAATGCTCAAATAACATGTAATAATATTGGTATATATTTCTTTAATTTTTTAAAAATATGCATTTAATGAATCATGCATTATAAAAGGGGCGTAGGATTTGTGTAGTATTTAGGGGGGCCTTTGTATTTGGTAGGGCCCTAGGCAACTGCCTAAGTTGCCTAGGGGTCAAGCCGGCCCCTGGGTTCAGTTTCTAGAACCCTCATCATTTCCTTAATCCTACTCATCCTGCTCTAACTGCTTCTAACATATAACGATCTTGCTAAATCTAACGTTCTATATTGCTTGCAAAATTTTATATAAAAAAATGTCACTTTCAACTTAGGGTTTTAATAGGGCTGCACAAAAAAACTAAAAATGAACCAAATCAGGTAAAATCAAACTAAAATTTAATGATTCGTTATTTAGTTCTAATTCAGTTCTAAAGAAAATAAATGAATAAATATTAGTTTGATTTGATTAAAAAAATAAAATTAAATTAAATTATCTTTTTATTTATAAAAGATAAATATTTTTTATGCTCCCTTTATAACATAAATATATAAGACGCATCTATTTTTAAAATTGATAGTATATATATTAACATATATTAATATAAATAATATTTATATTAATACATTGGCGTGTACACTGTCGATGTCGAAAAAGGACATTTCCCATGCGTTCGTTAGGATAGGCTCACCGTCGGAGCATAAAAAAACGCTTCCCCTATAAAAGCACCACTTTAAGCCACCCGAATCTTATAACGCCCAAATCTCCCATTCGCCCGCGGTGGCTCCCTCCGAACGTTATCTCCCCCTTCTCCGGCTTCTGATAGGAACCCTCATCGATCGCTTCGACGAGCACGATGGCCCCGTCCGCGATGCCCGCTTCCACAATTCCCAGCCCCTCTTCGTGACTTCGTCTCCGGAGGTTGTGTTCTCACGTATCTCATTCCCACCCGGCCACCCCTCGTTTTCTTCTTGTCCCATTTCTTGTCTTTCCAAAATGTTTTGATTTCTGGCGGTTATTCGTAGATCTCTTGCTGTAGGTGAATGTTTCCTACGTCGGTGTTTTTTCTTATTTGGCGCAAACGTGATTTTTATCCAGACCTTTTAGATTAAATTTTTAAACATGTCTAGAGATCCATATCACTGATGTTTTAGGGGATCAGAGGCATTAAGATTAGTTTGACAAGATAAATGCAAGTGGTCCTGAGCTTCTTTGGGTCAATCTTTGTATAGATTCATTCGATTGTGTGTTGAAGGGGGTCCTATACCCAATGACACAGCAGAGTGTCAGATCTCCATAGTTAATATATGTGCAGAAGGGTTGATAGATGGGACCGGAGCTAGGGTATTCTGCACTTCTCTAATCTGATTGAATTCAAATCCGCATGATCTGTTAGATTTGTTTGGTTCTGTGTTCATAAATAAGGGCATAAGTATATGATCATGGTAGAGGTGGGTGCCTCCATTAGATAGCTAGCCTTTGGATGGCAGGATACTCTATAGTGTTTTGCGTGGATTGATTTACAGTTGATTTTTGTGAGTATTACATATCCTTCACTTTGTAGGAGGAAAACTTAAACTCATCCAAATCTAATTGGAGCTTAATTTGTACAGCCACTGAGGCAAAATAAATGGTTCTACTAGTAAGAGAATGAGGTTATTGCTTATCAGGGTCAATATCAGTATAGTGAGTGTAATAGGTTTAGGCTCTCTACATTTTGTAATGTTTTTGTTCCAAATGTTGTATTTTTGGGCATAAGCCTAATGCTTGGAGGCACTGTCTCTCAGTCGTTATTGCTATTTATTTCCTTCAATCTGTGACGGGGTATTGTATCTCTTTGATCGTTTTCTTAGATTTGTATAAAAAGAAGAATATGCATCTTAATCGTTTATTAAATCTTAATAGCAATTCGCTGTTTAATGAGTATAAACATGTGGTGTTTGGGTTTCTATGATAAGACGGGAAGGATTGCAGTTCTTCTTACCCGGCTGGAGCAAGCAAGTTATGCTTGTAAATTCCAGGGTAAACGTCGTAAATCAAGCTTCAAAGTGTCGAGAGGCTTTCTTTGAAGCCTTTCCGCTGGTGTGATGTCTCATATCCTATCGCCTTGAGGAGAGCGGCGTAGCTGCGATTGCCTTTTGGGAGTGGCCATGAGACATATAGTTACACATTTATGACATCGATCAAGTGTCCTTGTTTTTTTATGAACTTATATTTCGTCGTATTTTATCTACTCTTTATAAGTTAGGGATTGACAGGGGAGAAAGATCTTACTCGCCCACTTGGAGCGGGCGAAAATGTGTCCGTATATTCCGAGGGTAATATCATACAGCAAGCTCTTCGGTGTCGATTTAGTCTTCCTTCAGAAGATCGATCCGCCTGAGAGCGGTCTCATATTCCATCTCTTGGAGGAGCGGCGTCGCTGCAATTACCTCTTGTGTCTGGCCATGGGACATATATATTATTTCTCTTATATCATTTTTTGGTGTCCCAAGTAGAAACTTTGTCTATTTTTTGGGTGTCGAATTAGAAATTTTGGATCAACGAGACTTGTGATGTAAACTTCTACCAAATATACCATCTTTCGGGACTGAATGGCTCTCAAAGCCCGCTGTAAATCTGCAATTCTGAGGCCTTTTATATTTTGAAAATCCGTTTTACATCGTTCTATGCTTACAGCTTTGGTTTTTAATACTCCTTTAGTCAGCAAAAAGCAAGTTAGTTTGCCACTCCACTTCTCTGCTCTAAATCAATTTCTTTAGCAAATTCAGGAGAATGATGTCAAATAATATTATGCGCGTTCTTTTTCGTTAAACATAATCATTAGCCTTATGTAAGTTAGCCTGGAGCGCGATGATGCCAATAAATTTTGTTGAAAGTGTAGAAGTGTAGAAGAGAATACCACCTTCAAATGTAATAAACAAATTTGTGGGAAGTTATGGTTAAGTATTTTTAATCTTGATGCAGGTTGGCCAGTTATTAGTAATGAACAAAATAGCCGTTGTTGAATTTTGTTTGCTTCAGTATAAAGTACGAAAGAATCATTAAGTTTTAGGCTACAGAAAGGAAGTCAGTTTGCTTGTGTTTAAGCTACATGTAATGAGCCTATTAGCGGATTTAACGTGACGGGGCATTTGTCACTGTAAAATCAATACAAAATCATGATACAACGGAGACAAAAGAAACTAAGGCGGGGGTGCCGACATCAGAAGCAAAGTTTAAGAGAGGACGGCCGAATGTTTACTGGCCTCACTATAAACATGCTGTATGCGAACCCTGTGACCCCCCCCCCCCCCCCCCCCCCGAATAATACATGTGACAGCCGTAAGTAATGCTTGTAAGCATGCAAAGGCTAAACAAGAACGGCAGAAGTGACCCTTTATGTGGCTCCTAGAGCAGCAACAAACCTGACCTCGGTAAATCAGAATCCCCAGTGATGTCGCGGACGATGAGCCATGCCCGTAAGCACCATCGAAGTTAACCGAAAGCGGAGGTAGGCTGAGATAAATTTTGTGTACTGCCGGATATGTATAATCGGATGTTATTTTTTATCAGCTAAAATATCTTATGACGAATGAAAGGCAAAAAAACTGTTATTATTAATATTAATATGGAAAAAATATTTGTCTCATATTAATAGCACTATTTAGATTAAATTAATGGTTGGATACTTACAAAATCATCTCATAAGTTTAATTTCTATTCTCTTAGTTGTAAGTTTTATTATCCAATAAAAATTATTCCCTTTGTCTTAAATTAATAGTTATTTTTAGTAAAAATTATTTGTTTAATATTAATAGTTTTATTTTGTTAAATTTAAGTGGTTAGGCAGGAGAGCAAAATTTTATAATTTTATTTTTCTTTCTTTTAGATTTAGGTTTTACTATTTAATAAAAATTATTATTTTTAAATATAATTATTAATATAAGACAAATATAGTATTATTTTATTAAATAGATTAATAAATATAAAACGGAGGGAGTAAAGTCTTTATTTACAACAATATTTCATAGAAATGATGGGAGAAAAAGGATTCTGGGTTTTTCAGCATAGTTTTCAGAAGCAATATGAGAATTATGTATTCACACCCCAAGTAATTAAAAAAAGAGCCCTCGAATTAAGAAATTTTAAAACTTGTGGCATGATTTAAGGTTTTCTTAATACTGATGCATGCTTTTCCACGTAGGTAGCAAATGGGAACCGTACATTTGCACGGGATGTGCTTTATGTCAACTCAAATGGATTGAATGCTTTATGTCAACTCATACATGAGTTTTAATTGGATTGGATAGTTTAATCCAATCAAAACTATCTATATTTTTGTTGTGTAAATAATATTTACAATTCAAATGCCATTACCAATTTATTTTTATTTGAAACCCCTCGTTTTCTTATGTTATATATTTATTGTATTTTGTATCAGTGGTTCTTTGTTAGGAGTGTTAGTAACAATAGTTGTATCAATGACCACTAATATAGGTATATATTGTTGATATGTTAGATACACAATCATAATTATACATAAAACATTAAAATTAATAAAATATATAATATTTATCTTTATAACATAATAAGAATTGAACATAAAGTCACAATGGAAGAGTAATATGCACATTTATTAATAAACACAATACTACCAAAATTATAGAAAAAAGATAAAAAGAAAAGTTTTTATATATGCAACTCCTCACATACCACCATAATCCTCTTTCTTGGCCTTACTTCTTATTACCCATCGCTAATGAGTAGATACTTATTTCATCTATTTATAGGAACTTTTTTTTACGGTCTAAGTTGATAATGAGCCCAACGTAAATAACATATGGCCCCTTCATCCATGAGTTTGATAGCGTACATACTAGTGCATATTAGTGTCAAACGGTATTGGTGCTAATATGTGCTAATATATGCATTATTAATATCAAATATCAAGTGTTCACATGTATTCCTTACATTGAGCTCATTGTCATTAAGGGCATAAAAAACTATTCATTATCCATAATACATGTCTCTTCCAATGGCATAGACAAAAAAATGACACCATGAAAATCCCAAAAGCATAGAACGCTTTTCATGAAATTAGCAACTCCAATCAAATAATTTGAAGTCAGATTAACATAGCGATAGTTAGTCCTTTTGTGGCATCTTAAAAAGATTTTTAATAATAATAATAAATTATTTCCTAATCAAATTCTTCAATGCTTAAAGAATGGGAAGAGTTACTTTGCTCCAATATAGCAGCTCAGAGGGCAAAATGAATTACAGTGATATAAAGTATATTTAAAAATGAAATATAAAAACATTTTTTTAGTAGTAGATGTGCACAATTAAAGTATGCTTAATGCACATGAAAATTTGATTAATGCCTTGATCTTTTGTAAAAAAAAGTAATATTATCTCCTTATTAGTATTTTAATACAATTACGTAAAGCAATATGTTTAGTTCATGTTAGTCTTCAAAAGCAGCAGTTCACTAAGACATAGTGAAGAGAACTTTTCATTCATTTAACAAAACCTTGACCTAACCATAAATGTTAATTGTGTTAAATAAATATTAAAATGGTCTCACGTCAAGAAACGTTTGATGCAACTAGTTAGGACATGATTTAAACATGTCATACAGTTTTTGGGTTTGAGTCTTCTAAAAAATGTTATCATATGTGTACATATGGGTCCTTCCTTTATAGTTACTAGTACTCCTTCTGTCCCATATTAATATTTATATTTAAAAAAATAGTATTTTTTATTAAATAGTATAACTCACATATAAGAGAAGAAAAAAAACCTTACGATATTGTTTTTGAGGCACCCAACCTCTTAAATTTAGCAAAATAGAGTTGTTAATATGGAGCAATTTTTTCTATCAAATAGAACCAATAATTTAAGATAGAGGGAGTAGTTTTTTTTTATTACAAACATCTAAGGGCTATAGAAAACCCACAAGCCAAGAATGTAATATTAAAGTAAAATGTCATGTTTGCTCACACCTTGTCTGCTTCACATGTAATACAAGACTAGGCATTTGCGAAATATTTTTAATGTTCCACTTTAACAAATAAGATCGACAACATACACAGCAGTGCATATTAGCTCTAATGGTACTAACATTAATGTATGCCCGTGTAAGCACAGTCAATCTCAAATATTAAATGCTCACATGAGTTCTTTACACGGGGTTCATTGTCAAAGGAGCACATGAAACTCTTTTGAGGCTTATGCATAAGAACCCCTCACGACTCAAATATTCTCTTCACCGTAGCCCTATTGTGTAAAAAACGATGGTAATGGGTTTCCTCTTGTCTGCTTGCTACATATTGTGTGGTCTAAGGTGCTTTTAAACATTCTATAAAAATTACTTCATCTCTTCTATATTAATAATTATATTTAAAATAATAATATTTTTTATTAAGTGGTGAAACAAGAGAAAAGATAATAAGCTTATGGTGTCGTCACTTATTTGGATTGTCCAATACGTACTCGATACGTAGAACCTTCTTTGTAACTTTAGGCCCCAGGTGATCCATCCGTTTTGAGATTTCTCTAATTTCGATTAATGAGCTGGGTCGTTGTTTCAGCAGTTGGACTCCTCTTCAGTGGGCCTGGACCTGTTTCAATTTCCCTTTGAATCTAAAACTATGGGTTCTTCTTCTAAAAAACCATTTGTAGTTTGAATCGACATCCCAGAAATAGCCCACTGGCCCACCATTCTCTATCTGCTGTTCTAAAAATGCCCCTCGGTTTCAGCCCCTCCCCCGTGTGAAGTGAAACCAGCTACAGAACTCCTCATCGTGGATGCGCCAGACTCGCATCACTCCACTCCTTTCTCCCTCCCTGCCTGCAGATCGGTTAACATGGTAGAGAATGCAAGGTCGGACCTCCCAGCTCCTGCCGAGGACGAATGCAACTCGAGCTCTCTACATTGCGAGCTTCAATCCGATGGTTTCGGCTCGAAAAATGGCATTATTTCTTCTCGTTCCAGTGCGGAGGATCGGGAGAAGAGTGACCTTGACGAGAAATCGGATGCTAGGTCCTTGCCGGTCGCCGGATCGAACGCTGCGAGGTACAAATTGATGTCTCCTGCTCGGCTTCCTATCACGAGATCGCCATGCTTGACGATTCCTCCCGGTTTGAGTCCTACGTCGCTGCTTGAGTCTCCTGTACTTCTTTCTAACATCAAGGTTAGGGCTTACTTGAAATGAGATTGTTAATGTTCGAGTGGACTACTTTGAGCTGTGTGCAGCTTGTTTACAACTTTTGTTGATTAATTGGATTTTAGCATTTGCTCTGCGCACTATCGATCTTTGACTCCGATTCAATGACTATGGGATACGTTTTAGCGATAACTATGATGTATTTAATGCTGTTCATTTGAGGAAGAATCACAATTTCTGCTGCTCCCGATTCATGTTTTCTGCTGCTTACTTTCCGCGGTTGAGCATCGTCTTTGAGCAGCCTTATGAACAGTGTCTACTTCCGGTGTTAATTGTCCCACAAATCTTGTCTTTCATCGTGCCTTTTTCCATAAATTATTCCGTTTCTCTTCCATCAATAATGGGTCTCCTTATGATTTTGTTCTAATTGAATTAAGAAGAGGAGGATACTTGATTTTTGTGGATTGTATACATTTGAGTAAGCGATCATAATTCATAGTGGGTGTCAAAGGAGAGAAAAATGAAAAGGACCTACCTGCACCGTCTCTGTACTTCCCGCAAAAGCTGGGGGTTGCGCTATTTTAAAAAGAGCTGTGTGTTTTTCTGGATCTTCTGTAAAAATAAAAAGTGTATTAGTAATAGGAACATCTATCGATGATATAAATTATATTAGACGGCTGTGTCTGAGTTGATTCTTATAAGTTCACTGAAATCTCCTACGGTCCCACTGATTACATTATTTGAGTTTTGCGGGTCATTCAGCCATTCGGAAAATAGACAAATCTATCTAAACTTAATTTGAGGAATAAATTTCCTTGCTTATAATGAATTAATGATAAATTACCAGATCCATTTAGCTGTTTTTATCTTTTACTTGTCAATAGCTGGAGGAAATCATTTTGATTAATATTGACAATGAACAAGAAAGTGGTTCTTTGATTTTTCTTAATAAACTATTTGTGTGTTTTCTAGGCAGAGCCTTCACCAACAACAGGAACATTTTCTATGCCTCCTGTCTTGCACAATATATATGGTTCCAATTCATTATCTTCTCCTTCTAGGGAAACACAGAACAACAGTACATGCAATACAGGATGTGCAAGCAATTTTGAATTTAAACCAGATATCAGATCAACCTCGTCCTTTGGATTCCCATCACAAGGAACTTTGGTATGTCTCCTTTAAATAGAAAATCTTTTAATGTCATTTTTTAATGTATTTGTCGTTGTTACAAAATTATTGAGCGGGTTTCATGATTTTTTTTTTTGCACAATCGGTCTTTGAACAGTGGCCTACCAGAAGCCAACCCAGGCTTGTGTATATGTGCTTAGGGCGATAGCTTTTTTTTTCTCGTTTTTTAAGATAAAAAACTGAAGTATTGGAAAATTTATTTTGTAAGTGAAATTTATAGTTCTGAGTCTAGAAGCTGATTGAGATGTTTTACATTAATCAATCTTCATCTTGTATCTGCTGTAATTTGTTTCTGAAACTGGCGGTATATGGTTATTTTCACAATCATGTTAATGACAACTGCCGCTAAACCTCCAACTGCAAGAACTTGCTAAACAACAAATAAATTCTTGAAGACATCAGGAATGGGTTTCACATGCATGCATACGGGTTGGACTAATCATGTCACAAATTATGCTTAGTTGATTTTCCCATAGTGGTTGTTGTATTGTAGTTTGTTCCAGATGATCTATGATATTTTCTTTTAATATTTTTCTGCTTTTGATTTGGCAAATGTGTTTGTGTGCCTACCTATGAAGGGTATCTTTTGTTGATTGATATATTTTTTTACTGTATGTCTAGGTTTCTTCTTGGCCAGATTATGAGAATGTACTAATTTCTTCGCAAGAGTTAATGCTGCCAATTTCCCCTCCAAATCCAACTGGCACCATGTCCAATTCCATGGCTAATGGGACCATTGAAGTTCTTCACGGTGATTTACCTCTGAGAGAGGGCCCTGATGATGTGACTCTTGCATGTGATCATAAAGAACCGAATTCTCTAGTAGCAGTTGAGAAGTCATCAGAAGATGGATATAATTGGCGGAAATATGGGCAGAAACATGTCAAGGGAAGTGAGTTTCCACGAAGTTACTACAAGTGTACACATCCTAACTGTCAAGTAAAAAAGCAACTAGAAAGGTCACATGACGGGCAGATTACAGAAATTGTCTATAAGGGTAAGCATGACCATCCCAAACCTCAAACAAACCGCAGATTAGCTGTCAACATTGCGAGCCCTAACAAAGCAGGGGAAAGATCAGATGATATATCGGCGATTCATTCTAAAGGTGCAAAATGAACTTCTAGATTTTCTTTGCATTGTTAACTCAACTCACAGCTAGGCTGTGAGGAACAATTAGACTTTTGCAGATTTCTGGTCAAATTTTAACTATGCTGGTTACTAAATCCTTTCACAGAAGCCCTCGAGAGTGTTTCAACCTGAAAATTTTGCAGAAAGTACCAAAAATATTGGTGAACTAATCTGATTTGTTTGTCTACATGCTAGAGTTTCCAGCATGTTTAATGTGTCTCACAAACTAACATCTCTGCTCATCTCCATAAAATAGCATTTATTTGACTCCCCGCTTTCACAAATGTAAATATCATACCTATGCTTTTCAAGTTGTTTTTTTATGTCTTGTGGCTTGATAATGTCTGCAGACAATACATTGTTGGGACAAGGTCGCACTTCTCATCAGGTGGACCTGAGTGGGACTTCTGATTTTTCTCCTTTCACAGCAAGTGATGATGACATAGACGGTGCAGGTGCAGGTGCATGGTCCATTAAGAATAGTGGTGATTTTAATGATGAAGATGATCAGGAGACCAAGCGTAGGTGTGCATTGTACTCTGAAATTTATTTTATTTTTTTGTTCTACAAAACATCTTTTTTGCTAGCATTGGAGAATACAAGCACTGATGAGAATTTGATTCTTTAAATGGAGAAGGAAGACAGATTGTAGTGCAGTAGACACAACTCCACTAAGCAAAATGACTCGTGAGCCACGTGTGGTTGTACAAACATTGAGCAATGTAGATATTTTAGATGATGGTTACCGGTGGCGGAAGTACGGGCAGAAAGTTGTGAAAGGAAATCCAAATCCAAGGTTCGTGCTGCTTACGTGCATATCTACATCAATTATTTGTAGATGGATATTTTGTTTCTTTTGGCACAAATCTGTTCCTCTTTGAGGATAATTGATAACAGGTTAGTCATCACCACCCTACCGAACTATCTTATTCATCATACTGCTTATATAGACGGTGCTTATCTAACTTATGAAAATAAGTAGCAGCAGCCTATGTGATCTTCATAAGCTGGATAGCCAGTTGTAGAAGTTTTAAAAAGGGATTAAAAGGCTTCTATTTGAAATATTAGATAAAAAATGGATAGCCTGGTTTGTAGACTATCTTGTAGGTTGTGTCATTGTCGTCAAGGTCGGAGTAGTTAGCTAGTGTGATGACTAAATTTAGCATAATTAGATTTCCCAGAGAGGGAGTTGCCTTTCCTTACATATTTGTCATGACCTTCTGCATCTCGTCTGTTTTGTATTACTAGCAAATATGTATTCATGGTGGTAAATGTAAATTTAACTGCACTAATATACACTTTGTATGGTTACTAGATTTCTTGTGTTAATTCATCATCATGAACACATTCATGCAATTGTATGGTGTTGGTGACTGACATGATAAGCATGCAAGATTAGAGATGATGGTTAGAGATCTACAAAGCATGCAATATTGGTATGTTGCACTTACGCTGTGTCTAATGTGTCAAAAATCAGTGCACTTACACAGCAAATGGACAATCAAACTTGTATGTTTTAAGAGAATGATCTTGATCTCGTCAACCAATACAAGGCAGATCTGATGCTCAAATGGCAAATGAAGCATGCAGACAAAACACTTATTCAGATGTGACTTCTGATAATATTGTATACCCCTCAACTAGTACCTAATAATTTTTCATTCTTAAATAATTCTTGTTCGTGGGTTTTTGGCCACCTGCTGTGAATAGTGCAAAATGCATTCGAGTTAAGTGGTAATCATTATACAATTTGACATCTAAATTTTCCATCTAACAAATGTTTCCATCCTGTTGTAGGAGTTACTACAAATGCACAAATGCTGGATGCCCAGTTAGGAAACATGTAGAGAGGGCTTGTCAGGATCCAAAAGCTGTCATTACTACATATGAAGGAAAGCATAACCATGATGTGCCTTCCTCTTCGAGGATCAGTAGAAATGTTGCTACACTTGACACTTCCAATTCTCTTGGCAATGATGGTCGCATTCCACTGCATCAGTACGTACGGCCAGAACAAATTGACGTTGTCAGTCTTGATCTGGGCATGGGGTTCTGCTCTAGTTCTGAGGACAGATCAGACGAAAAGCAGCTAGAGCAAGGGACAGAAAGTGAGGTCCAGGTGGGTGTGCCTGATTATAGGAAGGCAAATCTAGCACCCCCAGTTTCGTCATATTATGGTTCTGGAAACCATGGCGCCAGCGTCTTTAAATCGGGAAAGGACCAAGTCGACAACTTTAGTTTCAGTGTACCGCATCTCACTTCTCAGTAATTCTTCAACCCCTTACTAGCAAAACAACAGCTTACTGATGGGTCCATAATAATCGCGGTCATCCTGTTGTGCAGATCTGCGACCAAATACTATAGTGAAAACAAGTAGCACATGTACTAATAAAACACGCCATTCACAAGTCACAACTGTCCCACGCCTAAAAGGTATTTATAGTATTTGGCATACTATAATTGTATGCGTTAAGTGTATATACAAGGAATGTACAGATTGATGGAGAAAGTTTTTCTTGATTACATATTTGTCTAGCAGAAATTTACAGACGCTGATTTGAACTCTTTACGTATTGATTTTAATGATATGCTCAACTTCCACCCTTTCTGGAGAGAATGCCCACAAACGCGTTTTGACGTTTTGGTCTCATGACCTCATCTGATGTTTGAAGTTTGAACCTGAAGAAATGTCTTAACCAATAAAGAAATAAATCTTTTTTAGCTAATATTTAGAGGTGAACTTTTATGGCGGACACTACCTAAGCCCTGCAGTGGAATTAATGATAATGACACCATTTATGACCAAATTATAGGCAACGCTTGACTCATCATTTATCAACAATCTGTGCTCTTGTTTTGACAATGAGCTCAGTTAAAGAATGCATGTGAGCCTTTCATGGCGTGACTCTTGCTTGCAAATCCTCGTTAAAATGGAAAAGCAACAAAACAGTGATAAAATTTAGGACAATATCGGGCTACAAAAATGATGCTAGGGGAAGATGCTACTGTCACTAGACGTGACTACTGACTTGTTTGGCCCACTGACCGGCGGAACGTCGTGTATGCCTAGCGATTCAGGACCCTTCTATTGGCTCTTCGCCTGAATATCTTTCACTTGGTAGGAGAATACCAGAGCCACTGTGTGGGAAGTCAAAGGAGATGAAAAGCGTGGGTTGACAAGTTTCAGCTAAACCGCATTGGTGGAAGTTGGTGATTTACTTGTCCGTAGAGCACAAAATAGTTTAGCCTAATTAGTTGGTGATCAAGCAGAAACCAGTCGCTGGGGCACTAGCAAAACGTTAAAAATTATTAGAAAAATTGTGCTCATCACCAATAAGTAATAAACACGTGCACGTTTATTTTTAACTTAGGCCCACATGTTGTTTTACGTGACGTGTCCATCACCCATTAATGTTGAGCGCTAATTTTTCGGAAAAATGCCGCTAAGGGCCATTAAAACGAAAGATCAGTCTCATTAATGCCGCATGAGAGATCTGACGTTGGTTACCCTCCCACGCGGAGGGAGGGTTTCCTGTTGAGAGAGGATTGAGACGGGTGGGGGAAGCAGCTCAGCAAAAGAGAGATTCCTACTCTCCACTTGAAATGATTCCGATAAATTAGAAAAAGAAAAAGATGAAAAGAAGGTTCAAAAGTGATATTTTATCATCTTCCTCAAACCTTACAAAAAAAAGTTCAGAAGAATGTGGGCTTTGATCAAATCACACGGGTTAGAGGATCCCGCCTATGTAGCCTTGTGTAAGGAATGTATAAGAGTTATTTATCTAAAAAATTGAAGATGTACAATATTGATGCTAATGCGTTAGTACGTACGCAGTCAATTTTTTTAGATAAATGGCTCTCATGAGGCACTGGGGGTTTAGGACCAGATTGCCTAAGTGAGCTGGGATCAGTGGGCTATCTGTAAATCTTTGAGAGTGCGGGAGGACAAAAGAGGAATTGAAGAGGGTTGGTGAAGTGGAATGCACTAAAATCCACGTCAGACAAAAGTAGAACCGCGTGGGGCAGTCAACTTGTCTACGTTGACTCTGGACCGTCTACCGTCCGACATCGCGTCTTTGGGTCATTTGGGCACGAAATTTGCGAGAATGGCCCTCGGTTTCGATGAAACTGTCCATATTGAGAGATGAGTTACTAATGTTATCCTCACGTTTGTTTACACACGGGATAACCCACGGGCTTGTGGATCACCGTTCGATCTGTGGGATCCGCATTTTCTAAACACGTAGATGGGCATCCCGTGGGCAAAAGCCCGTAGGCTTAAGCGTATTCTAGAAGAATCTCTACCAGCCCCTGGTTTTTGAACGCTTATCTAGCCGGAGGTAGGATCTGCCGGTTACCTCAATTTTACCAAAATAACCTCACACGCAAACTTATAAAAATTGGGACAATATTTTTTATTTGAAAATTGGGACAACAAAGAGGCCCCATCAAGTGACTCTTGTTCATGCTTGTCATTGGCCAAAAATGAAGAACATGATGAAAATGGAGGTTGAGGTCATTTACAATGGACGTGTTCTTAAATTCTTGCCATGAAAGAGTTTAATTTGTTTTGATTTAACTATTATTATTGTATTTTAATGCGAATTTGTACTGTGTTATTTTGATTTTTTGTAAAAAAATATATGTTTCTTAATGGCAAGATCAGATGTATGCTTTTCAATAGTTAATGAATTGACTGTTGCCTCTTTGGGGGGTTTGCATAAAATAAGAACTGAGAATAATTTTTTTTATAATAAAGGGCAAGCTGAGAATTAAATTCAGTTGGAAGTTAGAACTCATTCATATCACAAGGAAAACGGTAATTTTCTGCAAAGTTGAGGGCGTTAGATAGTTGTCTAGTTTATTAAAACTAAATCTAGTCTGATGTGATCCTTTCTTAAATGGCAACTCTACCTCCATGGTGCAGGTAGACCGAAGACCCTTGCTTGAAGCTCCACAGCAATCTGAAGATTCCATAATTGCTGCGCGTTTGATATTTCTCTATCTTGGTACATATCTTCTCCTAGGTTCTGCTGGTTTTTTAATTTTCACTTTGTTTGGCTTGTGATTTTTTTTTTTAAGAGCTGAAATGGGAATTCTTGTGTGTAATTTTGTGGATGTTCTTGTCTTCGGTTTTTCCAAAGGCAGCAGCTGCAGGTATTTGATGGTTGGTTTTCCTGGTTGTCTTCCTTTTCTTTATTGTCTAGTTTTAGTTTAAATGTTTTCTGGTTTGAGCTTTTCACTTGAGCATGTTCTGCCTTTCCGTCCCGTACTTGTTTAAGCTGGTTATTGCGCTTTGATGGATGTGTTTGCATGTCTTTGTAGTATTTGCAGTCCTTTTGAGAATATGAGATAGTGAAAGAATTGTGAGACTCACCATGGACGTGCCTTTGGTTGAGGATCTTCTTCCATTTTTCATGATTTTATTGAAATTTCTTTCGCCATCTAGATACTTTTGTTTTACTGGGCTGTCAATTGTTGTGTGAATGAGTAAACTGTGTTTCGTCTGAAGGTTTATTACTTACAGGACGATCAAATTGCATTGCCCCAATTAAAAAGTGTAGTACAAGGTGAAAAAAATGGAGAAGTATCCCTTCGATTTTCAATCAGAAGATAAATTATTTGATTTTCTTTAAAGTTCTACAAATTTCTTATTTGAGGTTGCCTAAAAAAGGGAAAATGATAATTACCCAATGAATCTACCCAACAAATCCTCCCAACTGATTTTTAAGTAGACAAAACATATGGGCCCAAGTGAATTTTGTGTGACTAGAGGGTTTGTTGGGTAGATTCGTTGGGTGTATATCATTATCGTAAAAAAAAATGCAATGTTATCTTCAAGTGTTAACAGTCAAAAGGAGTTGCCTCTTTGAAAACCTACATTTTGAATCTTCTTCCTCTTATAGCCTCACAGATTTGCAAACTTGATCACATTGATCGATGGTATTTAAGAATTATCTGTTTCCAATTTGGAAGAACTGGCCACTGTTTTTTGGAGATACTGACCATGATATTCCTGGTTCTTGTGATATATAGATTTTAGTAGAAGATTGATATTATCGTTTAATTTGTAGTTTGCAAAATGCATTGGAGAGCACTATTATCGTTTAAGTTGTAGATTGCAATTTGTGTCATGAATTAGTTTTTTTTATCTTCTGAACTGCTGTCATGATAAAATTACTGACATGTAGCTAATTTTCCATGATTATTCTATCTGTTAGTGGCATCTGGTTTCACATAAATTGCTCACGGAGAGCTTATCTAATTTTGGCAGTTCTGATTTTTTTGCTTATGTTCTTACTTTGCTTCGTTTTTTTCACTTCTGAATAAATTTGCTTTAACATGCAAGTACCATTTTGTACTTTCATTACAGAAATCAGCATTCATCTAACTACGTGCATTTCTCCTTTTTCTTCTTGTATTTTATCTGATTTCTAAGAATGAATGGCATTAGACTGATACAAGTAGAGAAATTTCATGTATTACTATTTTTTTCTTACAGTTCCTTTGTATTATTAGTGGATGTGTTTTGCTGATATTTGTTTATTCATTGTTACAGATATTATCTGTATACAAATGAGAATATGAAAATTGTGTTAGGAGATGTTATGCTCGCCTTATTCTAAACAATGAGGGAAGCAGTGTTGGATCTTTCCTAGTTCAGAATGGAAATTATCATGGACACGGATCAAGCCTATTGGCACTTCACTTTCAAAATGAGTTTGTTAGACAATGGATTCTGCCGCTAAGGAAATACCCCTCAATTTCACCCAGAGTCTTCTTTGTGTGAACCAGATGATGGGTCATCCATCAACGCAGACTACTAGAAAAGAAAGGCATATTGATGGATCGCAAAATTTTTTATACTCACAACAATGGCGTCCTGTTCAAGAAATTGAACCCTATTTTTGCTCTGATGATGGGTCTCACGGAGTTGGCTTTCCTCCCCAGAGTTCTCAAAAGCTGTACTGCACTTTAGAGTCTTCATCAGCAAATTCATGTTTTCCAGTGTATAATTCTCCTTCTACTCTTAGCTTGTCCTCCGGTGGAAGTCCTACATCGCAACAAGAATCCCAGTCCTACTCGTTGGACCTCCACCAGTCTCCGGATAACAACTATGGTTCACCCATTAGTGGATCATGCATTACTGATGATGTCAATGATTTGACGCACAAGCTGCGAGAATTAGAAAGTGCCATGCTGGGACCCGAATCTCATTTGGTTGACAGCTTTGAAAGCAACTTCCCTGATCCAGTACAAAACAACTGGAAACAGACAATGGAGCTCCTCAAAGGAGATCTAAAACAGGCTCTTATTGCTTGTGCCAGAGCTGTGGCAGAGAATGATCGTCCTTTGATAGAGTTCTTGATGGCAGAACTGAGGCCAATGGTTTCTGTTTCTGGCGATCCACTCCAGCGCTTGGGCGCTTACATGCTAGAGGGTCTTGTAGCACGATTGGCCTGTACGGGGAGTTCTATCTACAAAGCCTTGAAATGCAAAGAGCCTACTAGCTCCGAACTCCTCTCTTATATGCATTTACTCTATGAGGTTTGCCCTTACTTCAAATTTGGCTACATGTCAGCTAATGGGGCAATAGCTGAAGCAATGAAGGATGAAGCTAAGGTCCACATTATTGATTTTCAGATAGCTCAGGGGAGCCAATGGGTCACCTTAATCCAAGCTTTTGCAGCAAGACCAGGTGGCCCGCCTCATTTACGAGTAACTGGCATAGATGACTCACAATCCTCATATGCCCGGGGTGGTGGGCTGTACATTGTGGGTCAGAGACTGTCTCGGCTTGCTCAATCTTGTAATGTGCCATTTGAGTTTCATGCGTTAGACATGTCAGGATGTGAAGTTGAAGCAGAGCACTTGCATTTGTGTCCAGGTGAGGCCCTGGCGGTGAATTTTGCCTTCCAATTACATCATATGCCTGATGAGAGTGTGAGTACACAGAATCACCGTGACCGGCTGTTGAGGATGATCAAAGGGTTATCACCAAAGGTAGTCGCTCTCGTTGAACAAGAATCCAATACCAATACTGCTCCTTTCTTCCATAGGTTTGTGGAGACATTAAGTTACTACACTGCAATATTTGAATCTATAGATGTCAGACTGCCAAGGGAGAACAAGGAACGAATTAGTGTTGAGCAACATTGTTTGGCTCGTGATATAGTGAATATTATTGCCTGCGAAGGGGCTGAAAGGGTTGAGCGGCATGAACTTCTTGGTAAATGGCGTGCACGGTTCATGATGGCTGGGTTCAGTCCCTATCCTTTGAGCTCTGTGGTTAACAATACAATCAGAACCCTGTTGGAAGATTACTCTGAGAACTATAGGCTTGAAGAAAGAGATGGAACCCTCTATCTTGGTTGGATGAACAGAGCCCTTGTTGTTTCATGTGCATGGAGTTGATTAATAGAAGACGCTTCATAGTTTTATGGGATAAAGGAGATGAGGCACTCTAGGCAGTATCTTTGTTTCGTTTTTTTTTTTATCGATCTCTAGGCTCTATCTTGGTTACACGAACTTCACCAGGTGAACTTGTATTAACCTTTATGTTTATGGTAGCGTAACACTAAGTTCGTACATCGTAGATAATGGATGGTGTTTTCATTTTCTTTGTATCTAAAGTTGCAGTGTGGCAGTAACAACAGTACCACTTTAATTTTGATGTGACAAGGACCCACGTGAATGTGAATCAATACTCTTGGTTTGTTTCTTGGATCCCTTGGGACTATATTAGCTCCTTAATTGAGCGCTTAATTGAGATGGTCCATCGTTTTCTTGCACATGGATTTTATGCAAGTAATGTTCCTCATTAGCGATTGTCTTAACTGAGTTGGAGAATAGCTTACACTTAAATCTTGATCAGGCGTTGGATTAGTCATGAAACAGTGAGACAAAAGAGTCATGAAATAGCAGAAATTAATTTGGATCTTAACCACTGCCGGCATTCAATAGTTCGACATGACCAACAGAAAAGTAATCTAAAGCCTACGAGTATACAATTACGAAGCAAGGCAGGATCCCGTCTGGGTTGCTCGACGTCAGCTCGCTGCGTCCAACTGAACTACAATCTTGCACTAATTTCCCTCCATTTTCAACCACATCAACTACACCAGCAATTACCCTGCAAAGCACCACGGCCTTCTTCACGTCCTGCTTTTTGGCATCGCCACTGCAATCCTCCCCTTCATCGCCTAGTTCGGTGCTACATGCACTCAATTGGATCACCCTTCTTGTTGCAGCTTCGGCTCTGAAACGGGATTGAATTATCCTACAGACGCCGCATGCCGGATCCTGACAAAACTGGGTAACGATTGTTTCCTGCTTCGAGCAGCAGGTCATAGTTGTAGAATAGAACCTCAAGAGCTCGTTGCCGTCCACCGTGCTGCGGAGGTCCCACTTGTTGAGGCACCCGGCTGCTTTCTTCACCTCTTCTCTGTACATTTCAAATCTTTCCAGCATTTCTGGTGGGTTGTTCACCTTGAGGATCTTCCCGACTCGCCCGCGACTTTTCCTCATTGAAGCACTGTGGAATATCTTCTCGACGACATTCCGTGCTATGTCGCTTGTCTCCAACTCTACGTTGTAACACATGATGTTAGAATTGGCCACCGAAAAAAACTTATTCTATATCGTACAAACGTGACATATATGATGTAACTCGCTTTAGCTCACCGATAAAAGAACAAACAGCAACGATAATAAAGGAAAATTCGAGGGTATTGAATTTATTTTTGGAATGTCACAAAAGATTGGAGCCCAAGTAGTACTCCTTTAGTTAGTTCGAACTAACCAAATAGAGCTATTAAAAATTAGTTTATTTTAAAAAACTAAATTAACAATGAATTTGGAACGGAAGAAATAGTGTTTTTAGGAGCTATTAAAAATTAGTCTAGAACAATATATTTGGGATGGAAAGGATGATAGTTTTAGTTTGATAAAATTACTTTTAGATCTTATGGGCCATCCAAAAAAAAACACTACTTTCAGGTCTAAATTAATAACCCCACCTAAGAAAATCAACTCACCGTGGAATTGCTCCAGATTATACCCCTGGCAGAAATCCTCGTCCCTAGTTTTATATCTTCTCCCCTTCGAGGGCTTTCTAGCCAGACTTGACTTCACCTTTCGTGGCCGGGATATATCATTAGATCTCGGGCTGCAGATCAGGTTCTCCATCAACGATATCCAGACAGAATGCATCTCTCTCTCTCTCTCTCTCTCTACCTGAAGGCACAAGCTATATTTTGACGACTGCTTAAAAAAATCACTAGTTGGACCTTCTTTGGTTTCTCTGAAGTGTAGCCGTACATGCATGATACAGCAGAGGACGGTCGTTTGTTTGGCCATAATTAGTATCTATTATGACGTGGCGGACGGGACAGGAACTGCAGCGACCCTTGAAAAGGTAATGTTGGCTATAACGTCAAAATATGTTATGTCCTATCTACACATGTGACGCTTGATGTAGTTATTTCTTCGAATATGCCTCATGAAATGTAAATGTAAATGCAGACAAAACACTAACTGGTAGAGAGAAACGCTTTCGTATAGGTTCGATTTATGATGCGCAATCACTCGCCTTTGTTTTTGCTGTAAATAAATCCAACGACGTTCTTATCTTTTTACATTGATGGTGGTACCACCACGATCACTCTCGGAGTAGAGAGACGTGGCCGGAGAGATACAATACGAGGACGGTGGGATGCCATTAATTGAGAGTTGGAGGATTTTGCAAGCCTGTGCAGGCATTGAAAGGGGGGCTTGTGCTGGGGGCCTGATGATGGGCAATTCAAAACATCCATCTTTTTCGTGAGAAACAAACAAGCAGCTGTGAGGTGGCGGCTGTCAAGCGGAACACATTGTATATCGTCTTCTGCATTTGGATCCAGCTCCCACTCAGATCTTGTGATTCTGGGTGTGCACAGACGTGGTTGACTCCTATGTTCTGAATTCTCACCCAGATTGCCTTTGGCTCATTGCCAGGGACTTGGGTGTCTGAGTTTAAGAAAAAGAGTTATATTAATTTAATATTTTAAAATTAGGTTTAATATGACATTTAAATTTATTTTAAAATTTTTTATTACTAATCGTAATTCATATTCGGTAGTGAATTTTTAAAATTAATTCTAAAATGAATTCTAAACAATTTTACTCTCGTTTTCTAAAAAGCCAAGACCCAAACAAGTAAAATGCTAAACTATTTGGATTCTGAATTTGGGCCATATTATGCTTATTTTGTCTTATTCCACAAGGATCCAATGGATTCAAAATGTAAAACGGTACTAAATTGTTTAGGTCAAGAAGTTAAGTGTAAAAATTTTGCTATGTTTTCACTGCACGGTGATCCTATCGATTCCAACTCCCGTCCCCTGTTTTATAATTAAAGATCATGCTATTTTTTTAATTATTACCACTCATATCAATTTAAGCTTTGAAAAACATATAATATAGGTAATGTCTACTTTAAAAGTTCAAAATAACCTACCCTTGTAGGGTTTTGTTTGATACAACTCATTAATATGAGTGCAACAATGCTAAAGATGTGCATATCCAAGTTAGGGGGGGTGTAAAGTTATATTAATTTAAAGTTTTAGAAAGGAGTTTGAAGTTCCATCTAAATTTTTTCTAAAGAATATCAATATCAACCTTAATTTTGATTCAATGCTAAATTAATTGAATTAATTTTAAAAAAATTATCTTTATTCCTAAAAACTTACACACCCAAAAAACTCCTAAATTACTAATATGTATGGGATAACCCAACTGTTGAGAATCTAACCGATGATTGCGCTGAAAACATGGACTCCATAAATCAACGGTTAAGATTTAAAATATTTTTTTTTGCTAACTCATAGAACCCAACTATGCACAGATGTGGTTGACTCCTGTGTTCTGAATTCTCACCCAGATGGCCTTTGACTCGATGCCAGGGACCTGGGTATCATCAGTGGCGAAATACATGCCCTCCACGGTGGATTCAAAGGGACTCTTTTGATAGAGCATAATACAAGTCTTTAAATATAATTGTAACCATTAGAACCTTCAATGAAGTTTAATCGTCTGTTAACCTTTTTTAGAATTACAATATTCAATGAAGCTTAATCCACTGTAAATTGTCATAATTATATAAGGTTTCTGGTTTAGAACTTAACGGAGAGTAATTTTTCTTAATGTACTAAATTAGAATAGCTAATGGTGTATTTATAACTAAATTTTGATATCATTGTTAAAAACCTTAGAATCCTGACTGTTCATCCATGCGTCATTTAATGGTTCAGATTCCCTACTTAAAACTACAACTTAATTGGTATTCTGACTTAAGCTCATTACCTAAACAGTTTTTAATGCCCAAAACAATGTCAATTAAAATAGTTGGGCCACTTGAGACAGCGTGGCTGTCACGCCCCGACACTACCTAACCCGAGCCGAACCCGGTCTAAGGGCCGGTTCAGCGCACGGGGGCGACGATTTTGTAAACGGTAAAAGAATTAGCAAAAGACTTATGCCCTAACCATGAGCCGTCTAAATTAACGGAGTTACACACTATTTTGAGCAGGAGTAAATGGGTAGAACCAAAAAAGTTACTTAACTCTAATTTAAACCATAAATCTCAAACCCACATACTAATAATTTGTAGTTAACATACTTAGCTCCAAAACAAGGTCTTAAACGAAACTAAAGACATAATGTATCACAAGTCTGAAAACAAGAACATTCTAAGGGTTCCAACATCTAAACAAAATAAGGAGAGATGCAAAACTAGTGGCCTCCACTCCTACTCCCAAGCCCTCTCCGATCTTTCCTCATAAAGAAGATCCTGTCTGACTACATGTCATGTCATTCAGCCCCAAAATAAAACAAAAAAGTAGGGTGAGTATAAAAACTCAATAATGGTTTTAAATATAACTATAATAATCAGAAAACACGATGGTATGACAATGTAGCAATTCAGATCAATGATTAACATGTTATACTACTTTCTAATAATGCATTCATATCACATAAACTTGTATAATAATGTCTCAATCACACACTTTCTAATATCTCATAAACCTGCATAATAGTGTCTCAATCACACTATTTTTTATCATGCATTCATATGACATAAACCTGCATAATAGTGTCTTAATCACATCATTTCTAATCATTAATTCATATCACATAAACCTCATTCACCCTGTACAACAAACGTGTCAAACACATAATACACATTATGCATAGCATTCATAATAAACATGCGTCCTTTCAAATGGTGAATGCCTCCAATAAGGAGTAGACACAAGTATTGCCACACAGCTAGGACAAGGTCAAATTTTTTACACAGGAAATGAAAAAGGGTTGGGGTTGTCAACCCCTAAAGCTACTCACCCTGGATGATCCTGACCAAAGTTGTCTTATTCTCACATAGAGAATCTACAGTAGGGGTGTTTGCCTAGGGAGGGACATCTCCTACGGTGGGAAGAGCCTAAATTCCCACACAAAGAACCCTAGAACATGTGGTATCAAGTGCACACAACATACCACTCTGGATTCTCAGGGTCTATATGACACTCATAATAATCTCAAATCCACAAGACAAGTACACAACTTGACCCCACATAATTCCATATTACTAAACTTACCCGGGGAGTATACATGTTCCACACAGGAACTTAATCGAAAACATGTCCTTTTAGACCAACTAAGTTCTGATTAATTCACCGAGTAATTAATCACACAATCTCAACCATTGCATACAATGGATTAATTTCGGTTAAACAACGATAAAACTTTGTCCATGAAGACCGATCCATGATGCATAATAACATGATACATCCATGAGCAAGTCTATGTGGGTTCTAACACATGGAACATGCTCTCAATCAGTCCCTTCATACATCATAATCAAGGCATAGTTAACTATAATTTCATAGTAGATTCCCCCTATGTGTTTGTATTCATGTATATCTAAGCACATGACTAATGTTTGACATATATTCATAAGATAATTTGCACATGCTTAAACACATTCAAAACAATGATTCCCAACTAAAATCAAAACAAAATCCACCATAAAGCTTAAATCCATCCATGTGAAATCGAACATTTACTCCCACAATCACGATTCTTCTATTCATTAAGCTACAACATGATCACATCTATTACCCATAAACCATCCTCATTATAAGTGAAACACAACTCACCATTTTACACATTGTATCCCTACTGGAAACATATTCTAATAATAAGAATTCCAACATTCAAAAGTTAAAGGTACTTCAATATCAACATACATAATTATCAACATGATATAATGTCACATGACCACACTTAAATACATTCCATAAACGTCCATCATCAACTCTACACCTCCAGTAGCTTAATTTCATCATAATACACCTCCCATAACTATTAAAATCATCAAATGGAGTAAAACATTGAAATGAGCATAAGTTTCAAAAATAGCAAAAATTCTGTGTGGCTGTTCGATCTCCCTGCAAGGCCGTTCGATCGGCTAAACTAAAATTTTTTCAAAAATGTAGTGTCGCCGATCGATTGCCGTGGTAGGCCACCACGGCAATCGATCGCCAACAAAGCAGTTTTGACCTTCTTCTTCACTTCAAAAATCAAAACCGAAACACCATAAAAACACCTTCAAATCTTCTTCCATTGTACCAAACATTATCAAAAACTCATCAAACTTTTCAGAACACTAATCTAAATCATTCTAAAACAAAACCCTAAAAAATTGAAGTGAAATATTAGCATTTACTAAACCCACTATTAGAGCCTAACTCAAGTAAAACTTGTGGCTACCGTCAGAAAATAATATACGTCATAATTCACGTAATTATTATCTCGCTCGGCACATGTTACATCGCACATGAAACCAAACGTGACGGTCCACCATACGCATCAAAAAAACATAAGTCAGCCTAACACATAAGAATTTTGGAGTTGACGCACAACTAAAATATTAATATATAATGTAGTCGAAAATTAAAATCCAGTCCGTAGTACACTGTATGTAGAACGATCATATTACAGAATTACAAAATACAAGCCAAGCCTAAAAACATAATATTACAGAGGTTGAAAAGTATTTAAAAGAGACTAAACAGAGAATTCTTCGGTTGACCCCTCCAGGTTGGTTTTACTACCTGTAGAATCTGTGGGTGGGTGAGTATTTTTATACCCAATAGGTAGAATTAAAATCTAATTTAACACTAAGTAACAGATAGTAATAATTTTTGCATAACTAATTCATAAACAATTTCAGAAAACACCGGTTCGTCCGATGACGAGAAATCCAGAGCCATGATACCGAGCGGCGTTCCTCCGATGCTCATGGGGCAACCGGAAGCTCAGAAGGTAGGAGTTTTCCTATGATACTCCATACCTATATGCACGTGCCTAATACCGATATTTTCTTCGGTAGGTATCCAGAAAATATTGTTATAGGTATAACCCTAGAACTCTCCAGAAAAACACACATGCCATGTCATAATTTTGATTAAATAAAACATGATGTACATAAAGCTTTTCTTTTTGAAAACCTAAGAAAAAACATACGATTGACTAAAAACGGTCCATAAAAGAAATAAGGCATACACATAGAGCATAATTTTAGAGTTTAAGACTCCTTACCTTAAAGTTGGAGTAGAAAATTCATGCCCGTAGAAGGCTTACATTGAAAATCTAGCCCCGTCACAGTGTTCGGCATAGTCAATTTAGTTAGGAATGCCTTTTAAACGGGTCAAATCGGACTTAAAACGGCTTAGAACGGAGGTTCAGAAGCTTTGACTGGAGGTGAAAGTGAATGGTAAAAACGGAATGGCGGCGGTATTTATAGGGAAAGGGAACCGGGCGATGCGCGACGCGTGTCCGCCACGCGGAACCGCGCTTGTCGCTCGATTCCACCACGCAGAACCGCACGTGTCGCGCGGTCAAGCGCCGTAACACGGAACCCGACACGCGGGTTCTACGTGTTGCGCAGACGGATCGCGGCCCGCACGTGGTCAGCGCGGGCCGCGCGATTCCACGCAGTGAAGACCCGCATGCGGGCCGGGGGAATGCCACATGGACAAACCGCGTGATGCTACATCGCGCGGTTAAATCCTGGCTGACGCAAGTCTTGCGTCAGCCGCTAATAAAATAATATTTTTTCCTTTCTTTTTTCAAAACTTCAAATAGCCCTGACTTTTTGCCCATATTTCAGAATTATACGTTCTTGGTACCGATGGACTCGTATCAATGAGCCCTTTGAAACAAGACCACTCAAGGATTGGTTTTACCGTAGTTTTATCGTGGGCCCGCTAATGATGCGCGCTTCCACGATCGCTACATACGGTCACTATCTCCGAATCAAGTGTTTCAAAAACCTTTAAGTTCAGTTTTTAGAGTCCTACAACATTCATTTAGGTTCCAAAAGCAAAATAATGCTCTACTATTTTATAAAAATTTCAATAGTAAAACTTACCTCGGATCTAGGTTGTCACAAAACTCACTTCAAATAACATCATAAAAACCGAGATTTTTGCTACCCAAAGTTGAGATTGAAGAACCCATTACCTTTCCAAAAACATGATTTTAAGTTAACATACTACTAATCTCGATTTAGATTTTAAAAACCAAAAGTAAACATTAGATCTAAGGTTTTAGAAGCTTAAAAACAAGATTTTGAAGATTAAGGCTTGGAGAATAGAGGTAAATCAGTAGTTTTATGCTTTCAAAATGGATTAAAACCATGATTTAAGCCAAGATTAAGAATGGATTAAGAGAAAACATATGGTTTAGGCTTCATTAAAGGAGAACATACTTTAATCTCTTTCTAATTCGGGCTTACTTGGGGAATTAGACCTTAATTGCCCTCTCCCAGCCTATTCCCAAATGGGAAATGGATCAGCCCTTTCTATTTATAGTAGGGCTTAGGGTACACTTAATAAAGTAATGGGGTGTAAATAGAATTTTTGGCTAAAAATATGTATTTTGATAATTTGAGCACTAATTAAATATGAGAAAATTCCAAAATATTTTGTATAAGCTTATGTTGATGTCTGGGTCAATTTGGTCTAAAAATCTCAATTTTATTGGTGGGGCTCACAAGGGGGTCCTGCCAAACCCTAATTCTTACAAAATTTGTAAAAAGAAAAAAAATCCCAAAAATTTAGAATTGAGTAAAAACTACTTAAAACTCATAAATATAGAGTTAGTTTTGCTTAAACCTTTCAAAATCTCATTTATTTTTAAAAACCACATAATTTAATTAGAAAACACTTAAACCACACAATAACCGATAAATAACATTAAAATAAACCAGTTCAAAAATGAGATCCTTATAGCGGGGGCCTATAAGGGGCAAATCGGAAGCCCATAGTGAAGGATAAAAAAT
This sequence comes from Saururus chinensis, assembly GCA_035235625.1. Taxonomy (NCBI): domain Eukaryota; kingdom Viridiplantae; phylum Streptophyta; class Magnoliopsida; order Piperales; family Saururaceae; genus Saururus; species Saururus chinensis. Next base: position 10,005,212 of record CP141143.1, on the reverse strand, counting down.
CCATAGGTTGTGCACTACGTCCGTCGACAGTCCAGAGGACCAAAAAAATTCCACCCAACGACAGAGATTCAAGATCCTGCCTTTAACGCAAATAACAACAACTGGCGACAACAAATCTAGAACGAGACAATAACCGAAAAAATGGTTTTAAACACAGCGGCGGCGCCGACTATAGGGCTAGGAAAATCTGACCTAGCCCTTTTTTTGACCCAAACCCGACCTGCCTAACCCTATACCCGACCTGACTTCAAGTAGGGTAAGGGTTTAGGCTCTTGACCCATTTTGAATTTACGGTAGGGTCGCTCCCGACCTAAACAACACAACCGACCTGACTACAAGCCCTATTGCTCTAGCTTTTATTTTATTTGATACTCAATTAGTAACTTTTGTGAAATTATTATGGTGTTGGTCTATTTGACTTATTTATAATATTATTATGGTATTTGTTTAGTACATATTATGTTGAATCAGAGGTTCTTAAACACAACTTTGGGCATGAATAAGATGGTTAGATCATAGGTGTGATCACATATATTTTACTTTGTGGTAGGTATACATTTTGGGATAATAGAGAATGATATATTTAAGGTGTGGTTAATTCCTATATAGTTTAATTTATTTTTTGTTATTCTTTTTCATGTGGTGATTGGAATGAAAATATGTTATATTTTATTGTATTCATTACTCATCCTCTCTCCTTCGATAAGACACACCTCACACTAGACTCAGCTCTGTGTGAAAGGCATGATATTCATAATAAGGAGCAAGTTAGGAGCATGCAACTAGAGAGGTGAATAAAAAACTTGACGAGAGACAATTTTCGAAGGAGGAAAACTATAAACAAGTCTCACCAGCTACTGAGGAGGGTAGGGCTAGGAGCAGTCATAGAAAAGTAGTTACAAGAATTTTGGAATTAAGACATGCTCAATCACATGATCCTCTCTAGCCATCAAGCAAATAATGTTTAATCTATTTTACGTTTATATGCGATTTATCAAAAGCCAAGTGGGCTGATCTTGAGTAAACAAACATTTAAGGTCTATTTTGTAATCCTTCTCTCAGAATGTAAGAAATGCAACACTATACCTCTAAGGTCTTCATTGATGGCTACTACAAATACATTCATCCCCAAATCAACCAAAGAACCAAACATTACAAATTAATGTGGTAATGTATTTAAGTTTCTTTTGTGTTTCCCATTTGGCCTTTGCAAAGAGAAGGTATAAAATACGAGTCTAACAAAAAAAATGAGGAAAAAAAGAAGGGTTACCCGCATACTTAACTTGACCCGACTCAAGTAGGGTTAGGGTTTGGATTTTTGACTCGATTTAAAAATAGGTTAGGTCATAACCCGGCCCAATTTTAGTATTGGTCAAGGCCAACCCGACCCAATTCCCAACCCTAGACGGCTAGTACCCAGACACGGTGAGGAGGTGGCGGTGGCCAGCCCCATGCCAGATCGAAAGCAGGGCAACGATTGGAGGTCCATAGCGGCCGAAAAACCCAAAGTCAACACTATCACGCCCCAGTGCTGCCCGACCCAAATCGAACCCAGTCCAGGGGCCGGTCAAGCGCGCTGGGGCGATGAGGGGAATTGAGATACGGTTTAGCGGAAGACTTAACCCTAATTACGGGTGACCTAACAGAATTATGGAGTATGCACACCACTTTGAGCAAGAGTAAATAAGTAAAGAAAGAGAGTTATTTAACTCAAAATAAACGACTAGTCTCAAACCCACATGCTTAGTCGACCATAGCCCACTCTTGCTCTAAAATAGGTTTTAGACAACACAACTGTATAAAGTAACATAAATCCAACAAAGAACCATACACAAAGGTTCTAATCATAAAGCATAAACCAAGGAAAATAAGTCACATAAGAGTCTCCACAATCACATCCAAGTCATCTCCGATCTTTCCTCAAAGAGGAGATCCTGTCCGTCTGCGTATCGCATCACGCAGCTAGGGCTGCCAATGGAATGATACGGTTACGATATAACATATTCTATTACCATAACCATGTCCTAATCTTTATCCATAACTGTTCCATTAAGTAAACGGTATAGGTACTTCCATAACCGTACCTTCCACTAATAAACAGCCAGTTAATCGGATAACCATTATCCATTACATTTTTTCAAATGTGCTAAAAAAGCTAAAATAATTATTTTTTATTCACTTAATTAAATATTACTAAGGTAAAAAACTAACATCATTACTACTCTTATTTATAGTTATTGCAAATAAATTGTAAAGCTTAAACATGAAACATAAATGGATACATATATTAGGCATATATATATATATAACTACTTATTTTTCAATAATTATTTCCTATTATATGAGTCCAGCTTCAAGACATCCATCTAGTGCCTGTTTGAGAAGAATCCCAATGTGAGAATAATAATTGTCTTCTCATAGCCATCTATATTTAAATGTGCATTAAAAGCAAAAATGCGACCACATGTAGTGATGCTCATTATCCATTAGTGTCTTTTTTAAGCAATATTTTAAAACCCAACCAGGGAGCCTGACCCAGATTAGTGGTCGAACCAATGTTTTTTTAAAAATTGGGTCGGCCAGGGCAATCCGACCGAGTTCAATCAGACCTAGTTGATTAATCTAACAGGTTCATCTACTTTAACTAGTTAAGTTAACCCGACCAGGTGAACACGACCTGGCCGGTTGAACCACCAACCCACTGCCCGGGTTAGACCGGTTTAATACTCTCATGAAAAAAATTTATGTTGGAGACAGGTTTCCAACTCACATTCTGTGAGAGCCCATCAGCAAGCCTAACCCACCAGGCTGCAACAAGTTTGTTTATGCACATTTGATTTTATTTAATATTTATCTGTTTTACATTGCTCCAAAAAAAATCTCCACAGCAGGATTCGAACCCATGTCGTGATAAAAATAGCATTTACACTCTTACCAACTGAGTTACAATGATTTTGTTTGAATATTGTACCTAACTTTCTATTTATTCTAATATATGGGAAAATTGGGTCAACCTAGGTTGACTGGCGGTTGAACCCAATTAACCTAGCCCGACGACCAATCTGGGTCAATGGCTGGGCCGGTTTTTAAAACATGTTGATCGGATGATGACATCATCACCTAAAAAATTTAAAATAGTTCCCCATATTTTAGATAAAGTTTCACTTAAACCTATTCAAAGTTTCACGTATACCTATTTGGTCATTCAAAACTTATTGATTCTAACCTATTTCTATAACTAAATCATTCTAAATTTTGCAATCCCATATATAATCATGATTTGTAACATAATCATGATTCCAACCAACATATACCGCATATCAAAATAAACCACTTATACCACTCATTCAAAGTTATGCCAACCAACACTAAAACCAAGCTAATTGAGATGGGCCAAACAAGAGTTTCATTCTATTAGCCCAAGTTCAAGCTTTGATTTGAGCTAACTTGAGTCTAGCCTAGAGTAAAATAAAGCTGACTCAATAATCCTACTCCAAACCCACTAATTATTTCCTTACACAAACAAACATTCCACAAGTTTCATTATTAAAAACATAAAAAGACTCATGTGTTTGAGTTATCAAAATTGAATCTAAATTAATATGAGAATTGTAAACATATTTTGTACAAAGTGTCAATGTAGCTAGATAAGATTTTATCACATATTATTAAAGATTGACCTAATGAGACCATAAAAATTAGACAAATCAACCAAACGGGAAACATCAGAGCGAAGTTAGTTTAAGATAATATAAATTATAAATAGATATTTTTTTATTAAAAAAATAGAGTTAGATATGAAATGCTAGAAAGAGGAAATTATCTTCCAAGTAGTAGCTTGTAACAATTATAGTAAATGGTTGAAAGTAGTTAAATAAATACAATAAATATTTGGATTTGAATGATATCTCTCGTTGAGTAAATCACCGTGCTGAATCATGACATGAAGATTATTTTAAAAGATCATAAGTCAATCTCTTTTGAAATTAAACTACTTAAGACTTACGAGTATATATATATATATATATATATATATATATATATATATATATATATATATATATATATATATATATATATATATATATATATATATATATAATTTTTAAATATGATAAATGGGTAACGGATAAAAGGGTATGGAAGAACTTTTTTCATTACCTTCCATTAAGATAACGGTCGGATAAAATTATCCTCTTATTTACCCATCGAATAAATTTAACCATACCATTTAACTTCTTAGCGGTACAGTACAAATGGTAGAACGGTAAAACGGGTACCATTGGCAGCCCTACACGCAGCCCTAAAGCAAAATAAAATAAAGAGGGGTGAGTTTAAGCAAACTCAGCAATGGTTTTTCTAATATACTATCAGCATCAGCAACATGACAGCATAACAATATAATCATTTAAATCAAAGATTGACACAATGTAACATTTTCTGATCACGCATACACATCACCTAAACCTGCATCATAGTGTATAATCCACATAGTGTCATTCACATCATATCAACTTGCATGAAATGTATCTCTAACATACATATCAAATCATGCCTTAACATCATATCAACCTGCATGAAATTTATCTCTAACATACATATCAAATCATGCATCAACATCATATCAACCTGCATGAAATGTATCTCTAACATACATATCCAACCATGCATCACATCATATCAACCTGCATGAAATGTATCTCTAACATACATATCCAACCATGCATCACATCATATCAACCTGCATGAAATGTATCTCTAACAAACATATCAAATCATGCTTCAATATCATATCAACCTCCATCAAGGAGTAATCACAATTTAGTGTCACACAGACAGGAACACAGACAAGGCCACGAAGGTGTGTCATGGTCCAAAATTCTACATAAGAATTTAAGAAGTTCGGGGTTGTCAATCCCTAAGGCTGCTCACCCCAGACAATTCTGGCCAAGGATGTCACATTCTCACGAAGAGAACCTAGATCAGGGGTGTTCGTTTTGGGACATCTTCTGCGATGGGGAAGAGCCCGGGTTCCCACATAGGAAACCTCGAACACATGGTAGCTGGTGCACAGAGCATACCATACTGGATTCTCAAGGTCGAGGAGACAATAATAAACTCAAATTGTAAGACAAGTACGTAACTCGTCCCCCACATAATTTCATTTAGCTAGACTCAACCCAGGGAGAGCACTAGTTTCACACAGGAACTCAAATCAAAACTTGTCCTTTCGGACCAATCAAGTTTCGATTAAACCACGACCGATCAATCTGGCACGCAATTTCACCACATTGCATCTAATCGATCAAATTAGATTCACCTCAATAAAGCCTCAATTGGAAATCTATTTTCATGATGCAAGCAACATGGTACATATATAGGTAAGGCATACATGAATCCTAATTCATGATAAGTGCTCTCATCAGCCTCTAATGCATCATTTATAATTATAATATCAAGCTTTAACATCATTATTAAACCCCATGTGTGTGTGTACCTAGTAAAAGCACTTCACTCAATGCATATCAACATACTTAAAATTAACTCACTACCACAATACACATGTGAATTAACATCTAATCATGAATTCCAGCGGAAATCATAGAAAAAGAATCATTGAAATCATAACTCAAATCAAAGCTCCACTACAAGCTAATCACATATAAGATCATTCACTTCATCCTTAAGCCATGATGTTCACTAACATTCACACATCACTTAACCACATCTTAACATAACATATCAATCTGTTAGTAGGTTGTAGCTCTACTGAAAATATACTTAACCATAGAGAATCAACCATTCATAACTTCAAGATGGCAATACCAACATCATACCTCCAACCATAAGTCATTCCATGTAACTCTAAATATATACCTCAACTTCATAACCTCAATGGTAAGCCTTTCCAGTAGCATACTATAGCTCAAAATATTCCACATTCATATGAAATTAGCATATTAAAGTAGAATCACCAAAATAAAAATCATGCACATAATATAAAAAATTGTTGTGTAGCCGTTCGAACGCCCTGAAGGCCATTTGATCGGCTAAACAAGGAAATTTTGAATTTACAGTATTGCCGTTTGAACGCCCAGGAGGGCCGTTCGAACGCCAACAAGCCAAAATCGACCTCCTTCTTTATTTTGAATTTTCAAACCGAAACTCTATTGATAAACCTTAAAACTTCTATCTTACAACCTAAATGCCAATAAAATTCCACTATAACTTCCAGAAAGCTAATTTACATCATAACAAGATGAAATCCTATGAAATTGGGATTAAAGATTATCATTTACTAATCATGCCATTAAAGCACTAAATTAAGTAAATCCATTCAAAATAAACTACAAAATCAAGAGTTTTACAATAGGAAGACTGAAATTTTAAAAGTCCATTACCTTATCCCTTGATTAGGCTTAGATTTGATGGTCACCCTTATTGAAAACCTTACAAAGACATAGAGTTTGAATTAAACTCTATTAAAAGTAATTTAACCTAAAAAACGTTAATTAAAAACTTAGATATAGGGCTTGTTGAACATAAAAATTAGATTTTTAGAGCTAGGGTTTGAAGTAAAGATGTAAATCAGTAGTTTTGATGTTTAAAAATGAAAACGATATTTCCACACGAGATCCTCACAACACTTACTCCCATAGCTGACGTGGATCCATTACCAACTCACCCTGCCCTCCCCCTCTTTTTTTCCCGCGCGTTTATGTTTTCGGCGTGAGACACTGAAGTTTTCGCTCATGTGCTCACCCACCCTGCTCCTCTCCATCCTCCCCCGTTGGACACCCACGACCTCCCTCGTTGGACTCCTCCTGCCCACCCACCATTGGCCTCCCATCTCCATCCTCCCCATCAGACTCTGAAACTTTTGCCCACGTGCCCACCCTCCCAGCTCCCCTCCATTCTCCCTCGTTAGACACCGGCGACCTCCCTCGTCGGACTCCACTCACCCACATATGCCTCCCATCTCCATCCGCCCCATATGGACTCCACCCACCCCCAGCATATCTCTTTCCTCCCCCTTAGTACCCTACCCCATTCAAGGCCGTCCCCTCTCCCTCCTCCCCCCTTCAAACACCCGCGCCCCTCCTCTGTTCCTCCCTCCCCTGGACTGTACTGACCCGCGCCCCTCCTCTGTTCCTCCTCTCCTTTTGGACTGCACTGATCCACTCCTCTCCCTCCTCCCCATTCGAATTCCATCCACACGAGCCCCTCCAGTCAGGAAATCATAGAGGCTGCAAGATAAATCTGGAGTCGGTATTAGGGTCACAGCCAAGCTTCCTACTGGGGAGTCCTGCAAGCTAAGAGGAGAATATTGCATAAAAGTAGTCTTCTGCAAATGGAGAATACTGCAGCATACTAGGAGGTGAGTCGATTGATGTTGATCTTTACAAAGTTGACTACATAATTCTTGCAACTGGGCAGATCTTCTTGCCACACTAGTTATCCACAAATTGGTTATAGAAAATTGGTTTGCATAGTTATATTGCTGACTATTCACATGAAATCCCATGGGTGGGAATAGGAGGGGCCTGGATTTATAGCCATGTCAAACAAAATGAAACATATGTCATGAGAATTTAAAGGGATTTTGAAGGGATTTATTACTTTTGGTAAAAAAAAAAAGGAAATCAGATGGTTTTTTTGTGCTTTTCACAATTTTTGAGTGGTTTATGTAGTTTTCGATCAGATGCTCTTTATGAAATTATATATGTTGATATACAGTTTTTCTTGTATCGTTTGGGAAGCCCCATACTTCTTAATGATACCATGACATGATTTGGTTATATATGCTGGTTTTTAACAGTTTACACATTAATTAGGTAATATGAATTGTACATATGTAATGTATGACAAATAATTCTTAAGGAAACATGAGAAAAGTAATAATGTCCATGCATGATTTTGCTTAGGTAGATGTGAGTGACTAAACAAATTGAAATTGAACGGTTGAGTTTATTTATTTAAATAATTTAGCAACTGGGTCTTTTACTAAACCCAATGACATTCTGATAACCATTATTTCTCTTTTCATTACCAAGGTACAACTTAAAATGAATGGCACAGATACATGTATACTCTTCATTAGAGGTAATGAAAATTGCCTCAAACTATAGACAATTACATACCCCCTGTCCCACATTAATAGTCCCATTTTATTTTTCACAGTTCATTTAATAAAAAAACAATTGTCTTGTATTAAAATAAGGCAAATGCATGATTCGACATTCATAGGAGAATAATTGATTGCTGTTTCTAAAGGTTAGTCCAAAAATAACATTGACTAAGAAGCTAAGATTACTAAATCCAATGACATTATAATAATCATTATTTCTCTTTTAATTGCCAAGGCAAAACTTAAAATAACTAGCAATTTTAAAATTACCACTGATACAATTATACAAGTATACTATGCAATTAAAGGCAATAAGAGTTGCCTCAAACTATAGACAATTAAATGCTCCCTCAGTCCCACATTAATAGTCCCATGTGAAAAACCACATGGAAGTATTAATGTGGGACTGAGGGAGTACATGATAAGGGGGAGTGCACCTAGTTTTGTACATGATAATGAAAACTTCTACACAACTAATACCATATTTCATATAAACTATGATTCACAAGAGAGGACACAGATGCATATATTAGCTACGTTCTTTGAAATATCCTAGAGTCTCTTCCATATGCAGAGTATTCCTAGGTACATAATGTCCCTGATAAATTGGTTGAAGAATTTGCCTCAAGTAAAAAGTGGTGAAGAAGTCAATCACACGTCAACAACATGGTGTAATACTCACAAATTAGATGAAGCTACAAATGAGAATAATGTCAAATATTATGAGATACAGAAAAAGATAAACATTAATGTAAAGTTTAAACATTAGGCTAGGTGGATCAAATTAAGAAAAACATATCTTAGGAGGCTTCAAGTTATTTTCGTATTATTGAAAATCTCAAATTAATGTAAAGTTTAAACGTTAGGCTAGGTGGATCAAAAGGCATGGGCTTTAACCCTACAAATATGTTTTAAAAATGAAATCTTAAATTTTCCTAACATCAATTCTCACCTAATCCGATATTAAATAAGATAATTTTTAATCAAGTTCCCAATTCATATCAAGTTATCAATCATTCCTTAAGGAAGCACTAAATAGAAATGACGCCTTTCCAAGGCTGTCAAGATTACCGGTGAATGTTTTCCTTGAGTCTCTGCACAATGAACTTGAGCTTTTTACATTCACCGGTAAACTACTTCTAATTGACAGCTTTGGAGATAAATCGACCCTCAAAGATTTCTTCATTTCTCGGCAGAGGACAGGAACAGGGGAGTCGACGTAGGAGATGCACCCGAACTGGCTGAGCTAGACGCGACCGGAGGAGACGAGGTCAGCATCCTCATTGGAGACGTGAGATGTAGGCTGCATGGACAGAGTCAGAGACACGGAGGAAGAAGCCAAGGTGGGCGGCACGCAGCGGGTCGTCCCCGCGAGGCATGATCTCTACCATCTGGAGCAGTAGCGTCCTGTGCTCCCGGGCCACCTTGACGTCGGTGCTCCCATGCTCCAGCAGATTCGCCCACACGCCGGGCGCCAGCGCCGCCACCGAAAACGGAGATAGAGAAGAGGTGGATGGGGGGAATGGGTGGAGGGAGTCGTAGTTTGGGAGCCATCGCTGCAATGATGAAATTCTCTGCGCGGAAGGTGTGGAAGGGAGATCTGGCCTCGGGGTTCTATTCCATGGAGAGAGGGAGATCTAGATTCTATTCCACGGAGAAGAAATGGGGACATGGGAATTTTGAGTTTTCAAAATTTAAAGTAAGATAGGTAAAAAGTACTCTGGCGGTGGTAGAAGGGTCAGATTGGGATGGAGTGGTAGATGGCGGAGATGGGATGGTCTGATTGGTACACGCTGGAAGTGGGAAAAAGTGATGTGAAGATTTGTTGTGGTAATATTATGAGCTTTTAAAAATTAATTAAAATAAAAAGAAAAATAGTAGATTTAGAAGAGATTATGAGAAAAGTTAGAATTTGGTGCTTAATTAAAAGAAACTTACCTTAAACACCTTCTAATTCGGGCCTAATTAGGGATTAGGCCTAACCTCTTCTTTTCAGCTTATTCCTAAAATGGAAATGGCTCAGGTCTAGACTTTTATAGTAAGTTTTGGGTTGTGTATAGGTAAATTGTAGGGTATGAATAGAAAAATAGACTAAAAAGGAGTAATTTAGTTATTTGAGCACTAATAAAACCTGAAAAAATTATGAATTTTTTTATAAGGGCTTATGTTGATGTTTGGGTTAATTTGACATAAAAATCCAAATTTCAATGGTGGAGCCCACAAGGGTCCCGCCAAACCCTAATTTTTGAAAAAAATAGCAAAAAATCTCAAAAATTCACATTTGACTCAAATCACTTAAAACTACTAATTGTAAAGTTGATTTTAATTAAAACTATTATAAACACTATTTATTTATGAAACCACCGAATTAATAAGAAAATAAGTTAACTATGCAATAACTGATAATTAAAAATAAACGAGAACCGGTTTAGAAATGGGAGTCCTTACAAGCACGCTCACAGTGAACAAAAAAATGAATTTTTAGCTACCGCCAAACTATGCCACCAAATCCGGAGGGCCGACTCTGTGGCAGTGATGGCCGGCTTTGGCCGGCGCATCTATCCAGCCTGTAGTCCAACGGCTGTCCGACAACCGCCTGGTTACAACGATAGAAACCGAGAAGATTGCTACAGCAGTATAAAAAAAATGCAATGACAGTAAACAAGAAATTGCAACGACAGTAAACAAAAACTTTAAATTTTTTGTCGGTAAAAAATTTTTGACCGGTGCAATAAATAAACCTGTCTCTAATACCGATTGATAAAACATAATACATGGCTTTATGCATACCTGTAGCCATTAGAACCTTTAATGAAGCTTAAGCCTCTACTAATCCTCTTCAAAATCACAATGGGTTTCTGGTTTAGAACTTGACTAAGAGTAATCTTGCTTAAGGCATCGAATTAGGATGACTAATGGTGTATTTATAACTAAACCAGGACACTATTGTTAAGAATTGTAGAATCCTGACCATCCATCCATAGGTCATCAAATGGTTCAAATTTGCCACTTAAAACCATAGTTTAATGGGTATTCTGACTTAGAGTCATTACCTAGATAGTTTTAAAAACGCAAAATAATGTCAATTGAGACAATTAGGCCACTTGATGTTTTATTACAAAAACAAACCCACATGTTTGTGTACTAAATTTATGTAAAATTTAGTTGATTTCTCCCCAATTTCGGTTTGAATTATTGGAATCATGTTTGTATATAGAAGGTAGGTGGAATTAAATTTTTTTCCTAGGAGTTGATTCTAACCCATTATGAGCCAAAATCAGTGGGAATCACCAAATTATTTCATGAGGTGATTTCGTCGATTTCCACTCCCAGCCCCTGTTTCAAAAATTATTGATTTTGGAATTTTGCAATGGTTACCTATCATATCGATTTGAGACTCATGAAATGTAACATATAGGTGAGACCCACCTTAAAAGTTTAAAATTACCTATCATTGTGAATCTTGTTTAATAGAGCTCAAATTTAGGAGTGTAATAATATAAAAAGCGTGCATATCTGAGTTCAAAAGAAAGAGTTATATCAGTTTAAAGTTTTAAAATTAGGTCCAATTTTTTTCCAAAAATTTCACTAGTAACTATAATTGACATTCGGTAATGAATTTTTAAAATGAATTCTAAACAATTTCACTCTCGTTTTTAAAAAATCCAAGACCCAAACAAGTAAAATGCTAAACTATTTGGATTCTGAATTTGGGCCATATTATGCTTATTTTGTCTTATTCCTCAAGGATCCAATGGATTCAAAATGTAAAATGGTACTAAATTGTTTAGGTCAAGAAGTTAAGTGGGGTTAAAAATTTTGCTATGTTTCCACTGCAAGGTGATCCTATCGATTCCAACTCCCGTTCCCTCGGTTTATAATTAAAGATCATGCTATTTTTTTAATTATTACCACTCATATCAATTTAAGCTTTGAAAAACATATAATATAGGTAATGTCTACTTTAAAAGTTCAAAATAACCTACCCTTGTAGGGTTTTGTTTGATACAACTCATTAATATGAGTGCAACAATACTAAAGATGTGCATATCCAAGTTAGGGGGGTGTAGAGTTATATTAATTTAAAGTTTTAGAAAGGAGTTTGAAGTTCCATCTAAATTTTTTCTAAAGAATTTCAATATCAACCTTAATTTTGATTAAATGCTAAATTAATTAAATTAATTTTAAAAAAAATATCTTCATTCCTAAAAACTTGCACACCCAAAAAACTCCTAAATTACTAATATGTATGGGATAACCCAATTATTGAGAATCTAACCGATGATTGTGTTGAAAACATGGACTCCATAAATCAACGGTTAAGATTTAAAATAATTTTTTTTTGCTAACTCATAGAACCATGCAAAAATAATTATATATTTGAGCTTTTAAAAGTTGAAAAGGATAAAATTGAAAAATAGTAATCCCTCTATCCCATATTAATAGTTACATTTGAAAAAATAGTCTAAAAGAAGAAAAAATAAGCTTATGATACTCTTCTTGAAGAACACAATCACTTAGATTTAACAAAATAGAACTATTAATATAGAATGTTTTTTTTTGCCAAATGGAACTATCAATTTAAAACAATAAGAATATATGAATGATATTTGTAAATTTATTAATCCAGCATTTAAAGGTTTTATGTTTAGTGCATTATATTGACAAAAATGATAAACCCACTATTCAAATTGTTGGAGCATGTCGGCTTGCTTGATTGAAAGGTAAGTAATATTTGCATTTAATTTCCTTAAATGTGATGTTGCTCAATAACAAAAGGGACTGCATGAAATCCACTATCAAGCTAGTAGAGCATAGGATCTAAAACATTCAAGTAGTGAAAGGAAAACTCAGCAATTTTTCTTGCTAAATTATAATGCATGGCAACCTCCTTGCACTAGCATCAAATGATGTAGACTAATATTCAGTTTGAATAGTACTCCCTCTGTCCCACATTAATAGTTGCATTTCATTTTAGCTCATTTTGAACAACAAAATAGAGTTGTAAATGTAAGATGGAAGGAGTAATTTGTAGCCATTGACATATCCTTCAGCCTAAAAATCTGGAATTATAATACATGGTAACCTCGTTGGACTGGCATCAAATGATGTGAACTAGTATTCAGTTTAAATAGTACCCCCTCCGTCCCACATTAATAGTTGCATTTCATTTTAGTTTATTTTGAACAACGACTTAGAGATATTAATGTAAGATGGAGGGAGTAAATTGTGGCCATTGACATGTCCCAGTCCTTCAGCCCAAAAATTTGGAAATAGAATCTTGCATTATCAGAGGCCAACCCTTCTATGAGAATGCAAATAAATATGTCCAAAATAGTTTACGGTTTCATTGAATCATATGAAATCATCATTTGAACATTGAGAAGAAGGCGGCATCTCTTCAACACCATTTTTAGATGGTCCATATTTTTCCCAATAAGAACTTCACAGAATCCATATAAACAAGCATTTTTTTACGTTTCGCCAATTACTCAGGTCAACGACTTCAATTTATATACAAAGAATGTCTTTGCAGCGTCACTTTACAAACATAGAGACTGTGTTGTTGACTTACAATCAGCATATAAGAAGATATGTTACTGAACTCTAAAAAAGGGAAACCAAGGTCTCGCTTTAAACCAGACCCTAACCTGAAAAAAACCTTTTCCATGACTGCCATGGGAGAAATCCACCTGACAGATAAAATGTTGTCGCATCAATAATTATAGAGAGCGTGAAAGAAGCTAAGTTCACCAGCAAAGTCTAGAGGTTTTCAAGCCGAGTTCACTAACATAGAGACTGTGTTCGCCAGCCTAAGGAACGCATGAGAGCTGTTCATCCAAAAAATCGACGGCACACACGCTAACTGAACATTAGTGTCAGGGCCAATGATGCTAACATGTATTAGTATGTACGCCATCAATTTCAAATATCTACGACTCCCATGTATTCATTATGCTAACCTCACTGTCAATAAAAATAAAAAACATGGAATATGCTTCCAGAACATAATAGAAAATATATTGAATCAATTCTTAGTTAACCAATTTCTGAAAACTTTAAGGTGTTGGGGAAAGCATAATAAAAACAAAATATATAGGACATACCACATCTAGGGCAACGGAAGTAGTACTTCTCCCTTTTAACTAGCCCTGATCCTCCACATACCTCACATCTTCTTTGTGCCACCTATCACAGACACAGAGTGAGTTTATCAGAGATTTCGTCCTTAATCTATGATAATTAGGGAATAAATAGAGAAGACCTTTTCTAATTTAATTTAGAACTAAACAAAGTAGACAAAGCCGCTAAAATAGCCAATGCTAGAGTGAACTTAGTAGCATTTCATTTTTGGACAGGATCCATACCATCATGTCTCTGATAGGTATCGAGTATGTATGAATGCAAATAAGTTCAATAGAACCTTACAATGCGTTTGCTGAACTCAATTCCGGCGACAATAAAAGGCGTGACTCCAGCTGGACAAACCCAAAAACAGAGCAAAAATGCAAATAGCATAATATTAGTGCAAGTTGATCTCCATAATCGAAGGAGAAAGGCAGCTCGAAGGTCACAAATGCAACTTGCAGATTGAATAGGACAAGAAAACTTTAAAAAAGGAAAAATCAAAAGCTAGAGAGACTCATTAGCACTAAATTAGAGATGTAAAAGAAATCTAAAATGAGTATTTTGGGGACTTGGAGAAAGAAAAAGTGAATCCAACTGAATTCGAGGATTGAGTGAAAGTTTTCGCTAACAGAGTAGTGGAGGGAGAGAGATGGAAGAGGGAGGAAGAGTACCAACACCGCCAGCCACGATCTGCCAAGTGACCTCCGGGCGACCCGGATCGGCAGCATCTGCAACAGCGGCGACGTCGACGGCGGTGATTCTCGTCCTCAATGCCCTCCCTTTTCTGATCAAACGTTCAGCCTTGTTTCTGTGGAGAGAAGAGGAATCGATCCCTGCCGGAATTCTCTCTGTTTTAACCTTGGAAACCCCAAGGACGGGGACGCGAGAAGACGCCAAAGCAGAAGCTGCAGAATTCATGGCAGACGCCTTCCTCTGTCAGCCAGTGGGCGCCCTCTCTTCCAACTTCCAAGACGCGCCCGCTATTTTTATCGCAAGCAAGGCTTTTTCTTGGTTCAAACCCCGATATGTTTGGTTGAGTGGGTCCCAGCTGCTCTAACACTGGTTGGGAATAATTGACAATACGAAGACGCGAAAGTATGGATAATGCCTTGGCCTCGACCGCCTCCTTCAGACGCTGCTAAAACCTCGGGATATTCTCTTCTCCCTGTCTCTCTGTCTTGAAAATGGCGACTGCTCGCCTGTATTTCAGCTCGAACACACTGCTAGCGCTCTCTCCGCCCTCCCATTCGCGCTTGTGGAAGCTCATCCCCTCCAGCTGCCATGGCGACGCTCGCCCCGAGCTGGCCCCCGGGGGAACGAGCAGGAGGCGGAAGAAGAGGAGGCAAGTCTTTGTGTGCTCTGTGCATTCTAACCCTAGGATCCTCAAGACCAACCGCCGGACGCCGTTTGGGCAGACGCTCTCCCCTTATGACGACGACGATGACGAGGAGTGCATCGAAGAGGATGACGAGGACGAGGACGAAGACGAGCCTTCCGAAGAGGAAACTGATTTTTCTGATGTCAGTTTTACATTCTAAGTCATATCCACTCGTCAAATTTTTCTGCTTATTTTCATTGAATTGGAAGTTTTATCTCTCTCTTTTTCCTTGTCACCTCACTTCCCATTAGTATTTCTGAGTATGTACTACATGGTCTCCATGTTACATAAATAACATGGTTTTTGCTGTTTCAATTATTTTCTAATAATCCATAAACTCTGTCTGCACTATGTTTTATCAAAATGTAGTAAGTTCTTTTGTCTTTCCTCTGTTCATTATGGTTCCAAACCAAGGAATTGCATGTAAAATATGTTGTTTTGGACTAACTCAAACATGAGAGAGAGAGAGAGAGAGAATAATAGCACAATAAAGACGTCTCAAATATTCCATGTCACTTATTTTGCAGTTGGTAAAGTATCCAAAACAACAATGGGGCCATTGATTTAAACTGCACTTTCTTTTATATAAATTAATTAGATTCTCTTTTAAGGCAATGTTGCTTCATAAATATACCATCCAACACAATCAGGAACAGGCAAGTCGAAAACTACTTATATTTTGCAAACTAGCTCATGATTGATCTCTATTGAACATCATTTGATTCTTCATCCTTGCGGTTCTCTTTCTTACTTTTAACTTTGTTCTTATCAGAGTGAATCTACTTATGGAAAGCAATCAAGATTCTCATCTGGCAAGCAAGGTACACGTCAAAAATGTAAAAATAAATAAATAAATAAAATGTGATGAAGGCTAAGTTACTAACAGTAAAAGAAAATTCTAAAATTTTGAATCTTTGTGCAGGCACCTGGCCAATGCAAAAAAGAATAAGGCAGGAGAAGAGTTTCAAAAAAGTTGAGAAAGACCTAAATGTAAAATTTGGTAAAACACAGTACATCAAGAAATTCTGATCTTCTGTTCAAAATTTGTTTTCTTTTTAAAAAGAAGAAATTCTAATCTTCTCTTATGTTGCCAAGATGTATGGTATTAAGTGCAGTGTTGAGACTTTTAAAAAAAATTCTCCCAAGGTGGATATCTTAAAAGTTTCTAAGATGTCATTTTAGCTTGAAATGGCTCTTGCTATGATCCAAGAGGTGGTGTAATTTTAAATTATACGTGAATCAGTTTTTCATAGTAAAGTTATCTGACAAGGTTTTTGTTGTACAGACGGGGAAAGAAAAGTTTACAGAAAGCAAATTCCGCAAGCTATCAGAAGATTTAGAATTTGATGAGAAATGGTTTCCTCTCATAGATTATTTAAGCACATTTGGTTTGAAGGAATCTCACTTTATCCAAATTTATGAAAGACACATGCCCTGCCTCCAAATTAATGTGGCCTCGGCACAGGAAAGATTGGAGTTTTTGCTCAGTGTAGGAGTGAAACAAAGAGACATTCGCAAGATACTATTAAGGCAGCCTCAAATCTTAGAGTATACCGTAGAGAACAATCTGAAGGCCCATGTCTCATTCTTGGTAAGCATAGGTATCCCTGACTCCAGGGTGGGACAGATCATTACTGCTGCTCCTTCACTATTCTCTTATAGTGTGGAGCAGTCTTTGAAACCGACAATCAGATACTTGATTGAAGAAGTTGGTATCAAGACAACTGATGTAAGCAAAGTTGTGCAGCTGAGCCCGCAAATTTTGGTCCAGCGTATTGATAATTCATGGACTACAAGGTTTGGGTTTCTTTCGAAGGAACTAGGGGCTCCAAAAGGCAATATAGTGAAAATGGTTACTAAACATCCACAGCTTCTTCATTATAGCATAGAGGATGGTATTCTACCAAGGATTAATTTTCTCAGGAGTATTGGGATGCGAAATTCTGACATTTTGAAAGTGTTGACAAGTCTCGCCCAGGTATAAATCTCTTCCTTTATTTATGCTACTGATCGGGGACAAATCATCTTGGATGTTTTATCCACGTGTTCCATGTCTAGTGATAGCATATTTACAGAAATTATTAGTTATCACTTATGAAGTAACCTGTTTAACGGCAAATCACAATCAATCCAGCCTAGTATGCTATAGAAAGATATTTTTTGTTAAAGTGAGGAATAACAGAAAGAAGCTGTAATTCTTTAGTTGCTTATAAATAAAAAGCATATAGATGCATATAAAACTTTTAAATTCTGCCTTCATGAGGCTATCTCAAAGGTTCTCCTTTAATGCACGTGTAACTGAAGTCCTTATATATGTACGTGTAACTTAATATTGACACGTACATATATTTTTGTTTCAGGTGTTATCTTTGTCATTGGAAGATAATCTAAAGCCAAAGTACTTGTATTTGGTCAATGAACTTCGCAATGAGGTGAATTCTTTGACAAAATACCCCATGTATTTAAGTTTGTCACTGGAACAGAGAATTCGGCCTCGACACAGATTCTTGGTTGCGTTAAATAAAGCTCCGAAGGGGCCATTTCCTCTGAGTTCGTTTGTTCCTACTGACGAGTGCTTTTGCCAGCAGTGGGCAGGAACAAGTGTGGATAAGTATTTGGCATTTCGACAGTCCTTACTACTATCTCAGTTTGCAAAGAAGTACAAAAAAGAGTAAATAGTTACCGAGTTTTTTCTCAACTGGAGAACAAGTAGAACATGTCGCTCCTTGAACTTTTGAAAGTAAAGGCTATTGTTGAAACCATGTTCTATGATTCCTATCCAAAGTGTAGCAATTGGATAAAACAGAGTGTCTGCAGTTATTAAGACTGGATCTGAAATTTGTTCAAAGAATTTTCTGGAAGTAAGCAAAGTTTACAGCTTGCACTGGCGTATTGACATAATAAGAAGGCTTACCATGACTATTGCATTCCTTTGTCACCTGTAAAGTGGTCCAGTAGCTCCTTTTCTCAGGTATATGCTTCAGCAATTCTAATAAATAGCCGTTTCTTCTTCTTGCTTATTTGCACGGATTTTCTAGTTGGCCTGCTACATGTTTACAAGTTTTTAACATAGCCAGTTGGTGAGAATTTGTGGACAACTTGGTTGAATGGAATGATATAATTTCACTGAGGTAAGTCGTAATGTCTATTTTTTATTTCTACAACTTGATCAGATATAGTAATATTGTTAATTGACGTGAAATATAACATGTAAACTTCTCTTTCTTAAAAAAACAAATGAGCTTATACTTTTCTTGCAAATAGCAGTAATCTTTTTTTCATTGGAGAATAAATAGACAATTACTTTTTGTGATGAGGTAGGATAAATAGAGCAACCTACGTGATGGCATGAATGCCATCAAACGGGCGGGGGGGAAGGGAGACGATGGTGTTCAGTGGCCGGGGTTGGAGAAATTATTTACTCTCTGGCCTCCGGGAGTTACTTCTTAGTTGATCATGATCGATGACTAGTAAAGTGGGAATAAATGTTAGTGATACTTAGCACTCAATCCTTGCCTCATTTTTGTCGCTGTCACCGGGAGAGGCACCGCCCACAGGAAAGGCAATATGTACAAACTACAAACACAGACAGCTACCTTGCAAATCAGGACTGTGGAGGTCAGGGTTTAGAAGCCTTCATCCACGTGCTATCAGTGCAATTTTTTAGATTATCGAAGGCTCAATACCCTTACCTTGTTGTGATCAATGAGGTTACGACGATAGTAAACACTTTTTCCATCTCTCGGGAAGTGGACTTCCACTCGCAACTTGAGAACACGGTCAGTTCTACCAAAAATAAAAATGAGAACAAAACAAGACACCACGGTCTGTAACTCGTCCAACCTCTGGCAGCATTTGTTGAAAAAATAACCTCCTAGCCGCTTTCTGTCCGTTTTGCCAATTTGGCCATTCCCATCCCTACCACCGGCCTTGCGGGCATTTGACAATAAACAAGTCGAGCATACACTTGATAGAGATGGCTGATGTGTAAAGTCAACATTATAGTGCTCATCAAAACGAGAAAATGACAATTAGTGCGTCTTTCATATCTTAATTACCTCACCTCAGCTGATATTTTGCATCTAACGGTGCTAAGCATTGGTACCCCAAAAAATAAATCGAAGACTGCGCTCAGAATCTTCATTCTTATCTCCTTTCTCTTTAGTGTACATCAAGGACAAACGACGAACACCCACTAAAACAAATGATCAAACATCAAGCTCGAAAGGGGTAAAAAAACTGAACCCTTTTCACAACTATTTATTTTCAACTGTTTCTAAATACAGCTGCGCAGATTCAACAACTTTGTATTTCCTACTTCTGAACTCCATTTGCTTATAGTTTTTCATCCACTAAACAAACTATATTACAGATTTCTTCTCTAATGCTTCACATAAAAGCTTTCTATCTGTGATTACATATAATAGTGTAGAACCTTGTCAAATTTCTTCTGTATCAACTTTCTTCAACTTTGGCATCTCCTCCCTTTCTTGAATCAATAGGGAAAAGAAGATTCCTATCTAAGAACTCAGATAAGGACGAGAAGCTCAACATCAATCATCGTCAACCTTAAAAAGAAACTGTATGGTATTCTGAAGCAGGGAAATAAACGAAATGCTGTGGGCCTGTCTCTTTCTACCTCTATATAAACCTCTTTCCTGTGTGTATTATATCACTGTGGAAATGCTGCTTGCTATAGGAGACGCAAATGGGCTTTCTGGAAGGTTAATTCCTTGACTGCTGAAATATTGATGTAACAAGCAAAAAACATATGTCAATTACTGACCATTTAAGTAAAGAAAAACTATTCAGATTCCTCCATTTTTCTTCTTCAGTTTATATACATGAGAAAATAAAAATAATTTTAAATCTATTTTTTTAGGATACCACTAAAATTAATTAAGATAATTGCAAGACTGCAATACCAATTTGTTTCCTATAAATTTATGGGTAATCACAGATACAAAATTCGGTTCACGTGTCTGCTGAATAAGAACAATACATATTTACAAACCTCTCCTGGTCACTACAACTGTTGTTCATATTCCTAGCTTTGTCATCACTTGTGGAACCATGGTTAATAACATCAAAAAGATAATTGAAACGATCAGCAGCTGCATAGTCGCCATTATCTACACAAATTCCAATTCAACGATATCCTCAAATACGCAGAAATATTGACCAAAGCAGAGGTGTGTGTGTGTGTGTGCGCGTGAGAGAGAGAGAGAGAGAGAACCTTCAGAGAGTTTTAAATCTTCCATTGGTGGATAGTTGAAGTAAGTTTGATGGGTCAGTGGTCTAGATGCACGCCTTCTCTCCAGCTCAAATGCCTGTTCATGTTCTTCAAGTAACTGGTTACGAAGCAATCTAGAATTCTCGGAGATCCGGGGCACTAAATATATATTAAAAAATAGTTAGTAGTGAAACTAATATGTTGCAACAAATTAAATGTCAAGCAAATTTTTAAGAAAGGTGTACCATGACTTACTTGAGTGAAGCTGAGAACGGTCAATCTCAAAAACACTAGGTGAATAGTAGACCAACGGATCAATTCTATCTGCAAATTTTCTGCTGGCAATCAAAAAATCAAAAAAATTCAGGCATCCTCAAAGAAGTAAAGAAAAAAAAAATTGAAATATGTAATAGAAGATAAAAAGAAAAGTTCACATTATATGCGTCACAGCATTTACAGAAGAAATAATGTGAGGCACAAACAAATTCGCTTACTTTGAATGATATCACTGCCTTATGTCCAAGAAAAATAATTAAAAATCATTAAGAATTGTACGCACAATATAACTGCACTACGGATAGCTACAGTCAATCAGACCAGATTACTGAAGTCAATCAGTACCATCTCTCTAACTCCTTCAGTTCTATCTTCATCAGACAGAAACAGTCTATCTGACCAGATGGAAATGCTGACAATTCTTCTTGTATTTTCTAAATACAAACAAGTGGTTCTCCACTAAAGTGAACTTTATTAGACCATATTACTCATTTCACACCAAGTTGCATTAAAACAATAATTACAGCAGAAGGAAAAATAATCAGGTAGAAAATCTATAAAATATAGCATACATCAATGTAATAAAGAATGAAACGCATAGATACCTGTCAACCAGCTTCGACTTTTCGCGATAAGGTTTAACAAGTACTCGTGAGCCACATACAAAATGGGGATTTCCCTTTGCTAATATTTGTTTCACAGTCTCCGGATAAACAAAAGTTACAAACCCAAACATTCTCTTTTGTTGGCTGGGAATCCTCACATCTTCAACAGGACCATATATACTACGAGAAACAGAAGCAGCAAATTGAATGCATGATACATATAACAAAATAGAACAAACACGTTATCATACATATATTTTGGAATCCTTACTTAAAATACTCAGAGACATCTTGCTCAGAAAAGGTGCTTTCAGCTGGAAAAGTCAGATAAATCTGGCGGGAACCTGCAACTATCAGGCCCGGATCACTTCTCTCACTCTTGTACTCCATATATCTTGACGCATCTTCAGCTAGGACAACACAATGCTGACCATGTGGACTGCATTTCAAACACAAACACAAGAAAAGTATCACCATCACCTTAATTAAACTAAAGGAAAAAATTATAACACGTAGAAGATACATGAGCATTTTTTGTCCTTTTCCCACTTATTTTACATTACCGATCAATTAGGCGAATATTCTTCATTCGAACAAGCAGCTTTGTGAGACTATAGCCAGCTTTTCCATGCCTCTGGCTCTCTGTAAGATACCCATCTGCTTGCAAATTTTTCCCATATTTCTCAAAATATAACATTGGTAAGGAGGCAATTGAAACAGGTCTTCCTCTTGTGGATTTCAGAAGTTCTGTGAGCTCAATTTCAAGTTTCTCAAGAGAGCCCGGTGAGAAAACATGTTCTTCACAACCCATTTCGTTAAGGCCTGAGTTAATTACCTGTAAAAAGCCATCAGACACGGTCTGTCCATGGAAGAACTTACAGCTAGCACCGTGTTTGCAATACCCTTTGTTAAAGTAAAGGCAAGCTTTGACGGGGAATTCAGGCAGGCTAGGGGATCCGCGGCTTGTTTTAACAGCATGGAGACCGCCCAATGTCTGCTCCGGGTAGTAATAATTGCTTGAAAAATCTAAACCAATGGAGTGGTTGGACTCTAACTGATCCTCTAAGCTAAGAAAGTGAGACTGCCCATGAAGACGATAATCTTCCCCAAGCGAGTCAGCATAACTCGGCGTAACAAAGTCTACGCTTTGGATTGGTTGTTGGTCATGAGAAGGTTGGCGCTCCCAGTATGGTGATGGCGCCCGAAAGGCAGCCGGAGAGGAGAAGGGACGGGAAGGAGTAAAAGGCGTAAACTGTAGCGGAAGATTAGAGGCAGATGAACCTAAATTGACAGAAGCTGTCGGGATGGAAGTAGAAAGCGCCTGTTTAGGGGATAACCCAAGTTCAGATTTAACCTTACTGATAAAAGAATGGATTGAACTTTCAGGGCCATACGCCAAACGGATCATCTCACGTTCGCCATGATCTTGCAAGAGAAGAAACCCAATTATCTTTGACACATGTTCGGGTTCTAGTATTTGAATTCGGTTATATACAACTTTAGTATACTCTGAAATATCCATCTTATAAACGGCATCTGCTGAAACAGAAACAAAAAGAATCAACCACAATGTTCATACACGTATGAAACTTTCCCACAAAAATCTAAGATACACCAAAAACAAGAACAATAGATATATACATATAAAAAAAATAATAGCAGATTAGAGATGTGAAAGGAAACAGGAAAAATAAAGGCTTTAAAAGACAAATAAATGGTTTAAGCATCCGCTACCCTTCATAATCATCACGACTGATGAATAAGTCTCGCTTAGAATTACTCTGGAACAAGTTCTAAGAACCGCAAAGGCCTATAAAACAAAATTTAATCCCCCCACCTCCAAAGTAGAATAAATTAAAAAGGGAGCCAAGCATCCAGTGCAAAAATCACAGAAAATCTTCAGAAAAGTCGCATCTTTCCCCATTTAGAACATGATAGAACCTATTTTGTAGTAACAACCCCTCCAAAATAAAATAAAAAAAACTAACAGGAAAACCTTACTTATGCGTTACATTACAAACATACGCTCTCGTATTCCTTCCTACCTTCAACTTGATTCAAGAATTTCACTTCTTCTTACACTAAAAAGGAGACCCCTTTCTAAATTAAAGCTCACTAAAAATTCATACTTTAGACTCACTAAAAAGAGAAGAGGTAAGTTACATGCATTTTCAAAAAACAAAACTTTTATAGGAAAATTTTTCTACAAAGCAAACGTGCAGGGAGTAGGAGGAAAAAAAAACAGATCTAGCTTACTAACTTCTCACACAGCGAACCCAGTTTAGATGAACGAAGCATCAAACTCCATGATTGGCTCTCCTACTGTTCTCCCTCATCGTCTTTGGAGACCTTCAATTCTCCACAACAACGACAGAGATGAAAAATGACAGAATTGATGGCTATAAAGGAACAAGTTCAAAATCAACAAGATAAAGTAAATGAAAACATGGAAAATAAGATAATTAATAAATTTTACCCTGAAATGTTTGCATAATAAATAAATCATGTTGAATATTATTAAAAATTTTGATTTTTTCCCTCCTTTCTCGAATTACAGGTTGTATTTGTCGTTACAGAAAATTACGGAAATGGAACCCTGAATTCTCGAGACCGGCATGAACAACTCGGCGCACTCAAATGACCAAAACGCCCTTCTCTTTATAGTACTCCGTCCCAAATTAATTACACTATTTGTATTTTATTTTATTTAAATAATTGATGCTTAAAAAAATTATTATAAGCTTATTTTCTTTTTTAGAGTTTTATCATTCAATAAGGTTATTATTATTTTTATTTATTGTTATTGATATAAAAAAGAGGGAGTATTACTTTTCAAAAAGATATTTAAAAATAAATAATTATTAAAAAGATATTTAAAAATATCCACGTACACTTAGTCTAAAATGAGCCCTCTATTATAAATATGCCGTAAAAATCGATTATAACTAGTTCCCTAAAAAAGGTTAGCTTGCTACACCCGATTTTGATGGCCACGTCCACTTTATAATATAGAGCTCATTTTAAACTTTTTACTAGTGGTTAAAATTTTCTTAATTTTGATGATTATCATCTCTTCCTCCCACATTAGTAGCTATATTTAAAAATATATATATTATATATTCATTAATTTATTTTATTTTATTTAAATAATTATATATTATCATAAAAAAATTTCATCTCTTTAATATAAGTTTAACTATTTAATAAAAAATTTAAGCAATTATAAATTTTAGACGAAAGAATACTTTTTATAAATTAAAAAAAACGTATTAAGAGTGTAACTTCCATCTAAGCATAATAACAAAGCCAATGGGCCACCAGTTAAAATTTCTATGCAACTCCAAATGGTTAAAAATTTGTAAGAACATGGCCAACATTCATGCATGCTGCAGGGATAGCTCATGTCCATGCACGGGCACCCCATACTTTGCTTAACAAGTGTTCGAGTCTGGTGGGCATGATACAAGTGCTAGTACAAACCGTGACCCAAATGTGGAAAGGTGGACACGACATTGTTAAAATGGATGGCGCATTAATGGAATAAAATGGGAAATTTTGATTTCTGGCCTTTGGGGGATGTGGGGGGCAAAACGGGCGAGTGACCTAATTTAGCAGATGAAGAGGTGACCGGTTCAACCGGCTGGGGTGTTGGGCGTCACCGTCAACGGGTGGCCGGGCGAGAGGCAACTGGCAAACACTTGGTTCCATGATATTGACGATGATTGGGAGTTCAATTATTCAATTAATAAAATTCAATCCCGGGTTAAGCGATGGCAGCCAACATTTCGGATCCCCGTCGGAACCGGGCCGTTCTACACCGTTCTCTTGACCATGGTTAAAACTGCAATTATGGGCTTTGTGTTGAGGTGACCATATTGGGCTCATCATGTCAGTCTTTAGTTGATTAATGACTATTATTTAATTAAACGTGACACAATAATGCCGGCTGCATTTGCAATGCTGCTTAAGTTACCACTTTATTGTCGCCAAAAAAATGAATACTCTATAATAGCGGGGCCTACTCACTCCTAGGGCCCCGCCCACATGCACCCACCAATGCTAAGACGACTAACAAAGCATAGCGTCGTCTGGTCTGTGCAATTTGGGCTGTAAATAAACTTGTAAAGGTGCCTTGTTTCATCAGCGTATTAAATAAGGAAAGTGGGCGTAAATGGAGTAATCATGGAGAAGCATGCACAAATCTAGCAACTAGATTTGTTAATGCTCAAGTGCTCAGCTGTTAACTCATTCATGCCATGCTGGGGACCACATTGCCATCGGGCCCCAGAACTCAGAGGCGTCGCACGTGCGGAGGTGGTGGACTCAGGTCGACAATAATTTAGGAGGCGGGGCAGCGAAGATCACCATGTTGCAGTACTGTTTTGGTCCCTTATCATGTGCAGGGGGGCTTTTTTTTTTGGGAAGCTGGATATCCAAACAAAATTACCATTCCTTCTTATTTTATTTCTCTTCTGTTTTCTGATACTTTATTTATTGAGATGTAATTATTCTTCATTTTCTAGAGTTAGGAAGTTCCCTCCATCCTATGTTAATAGCTATATTGGTAAAAAAAAATGTGTTTTATATTAAAAGTTTTATTTTTTTAAATTTAAGTAATTAGGTATCTAAAAAAAAACATCATAAGCTTTTTTTTCTCTTATGTGTAAGTTTTTTATAATATTTTATTATAGAATTACACTGTTAGTCATGTTGAAACTTGGAAAGATGCTGGACACGATTATTCCGTGTTATGAACGTTGCTTAAACGAATAGGGAAAGGTGTTACAGTGAAGGTTCTACTCCGTCTAGACACTCGGGTCTCCCCAGAACAAGAGACGAGAGGAAGAGCAGGCAGAGGCAGCAACCGTGTGTTGCCAGAAAAAGAAGCTAGTGATGAAGGAAACCTTTTTTTAAAATCGAATGAAGAATACCATTACGGCATGAGACAAGAGAAGAGTGATTTGACATGTAAGGTTGCGTAGGACCCAACTGTGGATCTTGCAATCTTAGCCGTCTGCTATGCTGTAACCAGACCACACATGAACTTTTGGCCGGCTGGCCGTTGTTTGGCCTTGGACTAACATATATACTGGCTGATTGTGGCCTCTAGCACAAAATCTTATCCGAAGACTGTGGGCCATGGAACCTCAACCACCCAGATATAAGGGACCAGGGTCCTCAATAAGGTCAATACAAACATGATGGAGACAGCAGCTGGAGGCCTACGTTTTATTTATTAATTTATTTCGCCATAAGGTACGTTGATCCGTAGGTGACAGAGGGGGTTCGAGGCTGAGGAGGCTGACCCAACCCCGAAGACTTGGGTAAAGACGGATAGGCCAGCGGGCTCGCCTGAAGCCTGGATCCCCGTAAAGAAAGCAGCTGACATCAACCCCTGCAGGCTGTTCTCAACTTGGGTCGTACGTCCTCGCTCATCACCAATAATGCACTATATATAAATGCAGGCGGATGATATTTGGGATTTTAAAAGCAGTTTTAAGTAACGCAGAACATGTGTTTGGGAAGCTAATCAACTTCTCGCATTGTCAGTTCTTGAATGGGACTGCTGATAGTAGGCAGAGGGCTACATCATGTGATGTTGGAAACAGCTAAAACAATTAGTATAAGAATTACATAAAAAAGTAGGTCTGATTGTTTTGCAGCCAAAACAAAAGTTGGTTTGATTAAAGATGGTGAGAAGAGCTTGGTGATAGGTATTGTCGATTGTATAATTATAAATCTATTTGCCCACACAAGGGTTTTTCTCAACAAGATGCACTTTTGCTGGAAGTGCTGTTGTGCACCCAATCATTGCTTGCACCGCAGTGAAATGTGCCGCAAGCAGCCATCAAACTACTTGCAAGACGAATGGACGACAAGAAATAGATGGAAAATGCCACTTTTTAATTAGTAGATAACAATAAACAAATGGGAAGTGTGATTCTTGCTTGCCTCGCCCATGTGCATCTTCCGCCATATCTCCGTTGTTACTTGCAAGTGAGTCCTATGCGCTAGGTGCTGTGGGTCCCGGGCCAAGATGCCGCCCGATATCTTCATTCCTCTGCGGATAATGCTAGCGCTAGACACGGGGACTGCTCTGCCGCTTAAGTTATGGTTTAAATTCAGAAGTAAAAAAAAAAAACGCGCGCATTGACCCTTTCAAGCGAGTTGAAAAGTTCTATCGCAGTTATGCGGGACGTGGGACGAAGAGATATCTTCGCTTCAATTGGTATTATAATATTACTACTTATTTATGGGCCGGGTTTATGCGATCGAGCATGAACCTATGCGTCGTGCACTATCGAATTTTCGTCCACTGGTATACATAACTAATGAGTAGATTTATTTTTGTCCCCTAATACCATCCAATCAAGATCCAAGACCTATGATGTTTGAGCTCATATTATATACATATGCCTAAGCTCATATAATTTTTTCTATTATATAAAATAAATTAGGTGACTATAAAATTTTATTTTCAGACTTTTTTACCTATATTTTTTATCCTTTATTTTTATTTATTTTACTAATATTTTATATCTTCATATTCTTTAATACTTAATAGCTCCATTTAATTTTTTAAAATTAACTAATCTTTATTTATTTTTAAAATATAAATAGATTATTAACTTATGACCGAGGAATTTAAGTTTTAATTTATACATTTATTAAGATATTTAAGTAAAATTATTTAATTATATTCTTTTAGATGTCTTGTCACATTACAACATAAGCTCAAATGATTGCGTTCTTGGTATTAATAGAAAGTTCTCGACAAGTTCTATCAAATGAGGTCCCAAATTGCTATGTATTCTCGAACTATATTATTGGGCCCACTTGCACGAGAAGTATGTTTATGTTGTTAAAAACCTCACGAAGAGATATATCATATGAGACTCATTATAAGACTAGTTATGAATATGAATTGTATCCTCTATGAAAGTGTAATATTCGGGATTCTTCTAGGTTTTGAAACTTAAACATGTAGAAAATAGTGTGTTGACCCCATGATATTCTCAGTTGAATAAACTTCCTCAATAGATAGAATCTATGGATAAAAATGTGGATAAAAAGTAGATAGAAGGAGTTTTAAAATGCTACTAAGCATGTGCGAATTAGAGTTCAGATGAGGGATTTATAACCATTTAAAGTTAAACATGTCGTGAAAAGCCTATTTACCCGAATTATACGCACAAATAGGTTGTTTCAGGCCTATGTAATTAGGGTGACAAAAAAAATTTAAAATTAACCCAAGTAGTCAACTTTGGCCTAGCTTCTAAGGGGATTAGGAACCTAAATCCTCATTAAATATAAAAACCTAATTAAGGCTTATTTGAGGGGATTTTTTTTCCTAAAGGGGAGAAATAGGAGCCAACGGAGGAGCTTTCCAGCGAGTATTATCAGTGATGGAGGCAAAGAAGAGCGAGCTTGAAGACTGGAGTATTGATAGGGTAGGATCACTCATTGATACTAATTTTTATATGTTTGAGACTTAATTTGTGGTGATCTCTAATTAATTATGAGCTCAGGGTACAAAAAAACATTGTTTATCTTAAAGTGAGGCTTGGGGAAGGGATGACCTATCGACTGCAAATGGATAGCCAGATCAAACTAGGTTGCCGATGGTGGTGCTAGCTACTTGCCAAAAATATGTCTACCACCTCAGCCCTAGTTGCTGTTGTGGGAAAAGAATTGGTCATAGGCCAAATCATCCTTTCCCCTTTTTGTTCTAGTTTCGGCGATGGGATAACCCCCTTGCCACACCCAGAGCAACGAAAGAAGAGGAGGGGCAGTTGCCTGACCTGTGTGTGGCCAAACACCTATGGTCGAGCTATCCTGCTCCTCCTTCACGTTTAACCCTCCCTGGCGGACCGGTAGTGGCCATGCCAACCATTGTTAGACAATTACAATGATTTAAAAAAACACTTATTGTGGCCATTGGAGGACGTGGTGTAGCCCTTGGCTAGAGGTAGGACAAAGGTCCTTGGAAGCCCCAACAATGGCGATCTGGTCAAGCTTGGCCCATCACCCGATCATGGTGGCTTGCCATTGTGCCACCTCTAATAGATTGCAGAGTAAAAAAAAGTGGTACTTTTGGCCCCTGGGCGGTTGCCGGGCCAAGGCTATTTGAATAGTTGTGCGGCAATAATTCAGTCAAACAATGTTTTGAGAGAAAACTAATAAAATTGTTTGATATTACTTGTTTAATTAGAACGAGTTGAACATCTAATGACCTAAAGAACTTGCATCATATACATGCTAGTTTAAAATACTTAAACATTACATGCTTTATATTATACTTCTTGGAATATTCTAGTTTATAGGTAGAACTACTTTTAGATTCGATCTTGTTAAAACTAACATTTGAGATGTTGTCTGAAGAGTACGTATATAATTAACATCTTGGTGATGTTGGCCCAATATGAAAAACCTAAAATAATACTTTTATTCTTTTGAAAACTTTCCTCAAAGGGGATGAGATATTTCGTTGTTGTTTGTTCTTGTTGGTTGACCTTTGCCGCCGGCCGCCACGACAAGGAAAGGACCATGACTGACGAATCACCACGCAGTCCTTGCCCGAAAGTTGCATGAGGGCCAAAAGCTTCGCTTTTTTTTCTATGCAATCTGTTTGAGACAGTGCAATAGTAGGGTGCCACAGCCGGGCAATGGGTCAAGCTCGACCAGATCGCCATCGTTCGACAATTCTAAAAACCTTGGTCCCACCGCCGGCTAGGGGCTACGTCGCACTCTTCCGATGGACATAGTAAATTTTTTATTTATTTAAAATCATTGTGACTCTCTAGCAGGGTCGTTACAAGTCTGCCTAGGAGGGGTAAACTAGAAAGAGGAGGAGGATAGCCCAGCCACCAGTGTTTGGCCACCCACTGGCCGAGCAACTGCCCCTCCACTTCTTCCTTTGCTCCAAGTGCGGCTAGGGGGTTATCCTGTTGCTAGTAGGGTTGTAAGCTAGCCTAGCCTTAGTGAGCTAGGGGTAGATCCAAACCCTTTTATAAACAAAAATGTAAGGACCCTTATTTTTTAAATGGCTTATTTTAATGTTATTTATTGATTATCGTGTAGTTTAAGCTTTTTTTTATTTAAATTCTGTGGTTTTCAAAAATAAATGGGATTTCTAAAGGTTTTAAGTAAGAGCAACTATACATTTATGAGTTTTAAGTAGTTTTTAGTCAATCCTGAATTTTTGGGATTTTTTTGATTTGTTACTATTTTTAAAAAAATTAGGGTTTGGCGGGACCCCCTGTGGGCCCCACAGACAAAATTAAGATTTTTGGACCAAAATGCCTCAGACATCAACATAAGTTCATACAAAAATTTTTAGAATTTTTTCAGATTTAATTAGGACTCAAATTTATAAAATAACTATTTTTAGCCCAAAATTCTATTTACACCCCATTAGTTCATTAAGTATACCCCAAGCGCAACTATAAATAGAAAAGGGCTGAGCGATTTTCATTTTGGGAATAGGCTGGGAGGAGGTGATTAAGGCCTAGTTCCCCAATTAGGCCTGGATTATAAGGGATTAAGGTATGTTCTTCCTTAATTAAGCTTAAATCCTAGATCTTCTCCTAATCCATTCTTAATCCATCATTTTCCCTTTGATTTGATTTGATTTCAAGCATCAAAGTCACTGATTTACTCCCTTACTTCAAACCCTACTTATTAAAATTCATTTTTTATGCTTAACAAACCCTAGATCTAAGATTTCTTTAAGGTTTTCAATGTTAAACCGATTTTTAATGGAGTTTAATTTAGACACTATGTTTTTGGAAGGTTTCCAATAAAGCTGAAGGTCTAATCTGAACCTAAATAAGTAACAAGGTAATGGGTCTTCAAAATTTTAGTTTTCTTATGGTAAAATCTCGATTTTTCATGGTTTATTTGGAATGAATTTGCTTGATTTAGTGTTCTAATGGTGGGATTAGTAAATATTAATTTCTTGTTTCAATTTCTTAGGGTTTTGTCTTTTGATGGTGTAAATTAGCATTCTAAAAAGTTTGATGGAGTTTTAATGGTGTGTGGGCCTATAGATGAAGGTTTTAAGTTGCTTTAATGGAGTCTCGGTTTTGAAATTTGAAATGAAGAAGAAGGTCAAAACTGCTTTGTTGGTGATCGAACGGCCTACCAGGGTGATCGATCGGCAACACTGCATTTTTTACAGATTTCCAGTATAGCCGATCGAACGGCCTTGCAGGGCGTTCGAATAGCTACAATACAGTTTTACTATTTTTGAAATTATGCACATTTCAATGTGTTTACTTCATTTAATGTTTCTAATGGTTATGAAAAGTGTGTTATGTTGAATTGGGCTACCGGAGGTGTAAAATTGATGATAAAAGTTTATGGATTATGTTTAAGTCATTATCATGGGGTATTATATTATACGTTGACAATTATACATGTTGCTATTAAAGTACGTTGGAACTTAGAATGTTGGAATTCTTGTGATTATAATATGTTTCCAGTAGGGATGTTATATAGCAAATGGTGAAATGTATTCTCTTATAATATAGATGGTTTGTGGGTAATGGAGGTGATCATGTTGTGGCTTATTGTGTGGAAAATCATACTTGTGGGAATGCATGTTCGATTCTACATTGATGAATTTAAATTTTATAGTGGGTTTTGTTTTGATTTCAATTAGAATTCATTATTTTAAATGTGTTAAGCATGCATAGGTTGTCTTATGAGTTTATATCAAAACATTGATTGTATACTTAGGATATGCATGAACACACACGTATAGGGAATCTACTATGATATTGTAGTTAATTTTGAGGTGATTATGATGCATGAGGGGACTAATTAGGACCACGTTCCATGTGTTGGAACCCACGTAGATCTTACTCACGGATGTATCATGATAACATACATCATGAATCGAACTTCATGAATGAGGTTTTACCGTTGGTTAATCAAAATTGATCGATTGTATGCAATGGTTGAGATTGCGGGCCGAATTAATCGCTCGGTGAAATAATTGAAACTTGGTTGGTCAGAAAGGACATGTTTTTTATTTAAGTTCCTGTGTGGAACATGTATGCTCTCCGGGTTGAGTCCAGTGAAATAGAATTATGTGGGGATAAGTTGAGTACTTGTCTTGTAGATTTGAGATTATTATGAATGTCATCTAGACCCTGAGAATCCAGAGTAGTATGCCGTGTGCACCCGCTACCACATGTTTTAGGGTTCCCTATATGGGAATTCGGGCTCTCCCCTCCGCAAGAGATGTCCCTGAGCGAATACCCCTGCTCTAGATTCTCTGTGTGAAAATGGGACATCCTTGGCCAGGATCGTCTAGGGCGAGTAGCTTTAGGGATTGACAACCCCGACCCTTTTCATTTCATGTGTGGAAATTTAACCGTGTCTCGCCTTCATGGCCTTGACCATGTCCTGCCTGTGTGACAATATTTGTGTTTACTCCTTGATGGAGGCATTCACCATTTGTATTAATACATGTTGATGATGAATGTTATGCATGATTGTGTATCATGCATTTGACACGTTTATCGTGCAGGGTGAATAAGTGTATGTGATATTAATGCATGATAAAAAATGGTGTGATTGAGACACTATTATGCGGGTTTATGTGATATGAATGCATAATCAGAAAGTGTGTGATTGAGATACTATTATGCAGGTTTATGTGATGTGAATGCATAATCAGAAATGGTGTGATTGAGACACAATTTACAGGTTTATGAGATATGAATGCATGATCAAAAAGTGTGTGATTGAGACACTATTATGCAGGTTTATGTGATATGAATGTATGATCAGAAAGTAGTATAGCATGTTAATCTTAGATCTGAATTGCTTCATTTCCATGTCGTCATGTTTTCTGATGATTATAGTTATATTTAAAACTATTATTGAGTTTTTATACTCACCCCACTTTCTTGTTTTGTTTTGGGTTGCGTGGCATGACACACAAATAGACAGGATCCTCTATATGAGGAAAAGTCGGAGATAGTTTGGGAGTAGTTGTGGAGGCTTCTAGTCTTACATGTCTTTTCGTTTTTCTTATTTTGATGTTAGGACCTTTTGGAATGATCCTTGTTTTAGATTTGTGATATACTATGTCTTTAGTTTTGTTTAAGACCTTGTTTTGGAGCCAAGTGTGTGGCTATAGATTATTAGTATGTGGGTTTGAGATTGTGGCTTAATTTAGAGTTTAACTCTATTGGTTCTACCTATTTACTCTTTCTCAAAGTAGTACGTAAACTCCATTAATATTAGACCGCCCGTTGTTGGGGCATAAGTCTTATGCTATTTCTTTAACCATTTTCAAACCGTTACCCCTGTGCATTGGTCTGGCCCTTGAACCGGGTTCGGCTCAGGTCGGGCAGTACAAGGGCGTGACAAAGAATGTCAAATAAAGGGGTCTGACCCAGCCCTAACCTCTTGACTAAAATGTTGTCATGCCCCGCTCCTTGGGCCGGACCACTGACTTTCTTCACATCACCACAGACGGGATAGAAAGTGGGTGCTAAAGGTGAGAAATGAGAAAAGGAAGGCTATCTGGAGGAGGCAAGAAGGGAGAAGAGGAATTGAAGAAGGCAGTAATGGGTTGTGGATTGAGGGGTTGAGGGGAGGCTATTCAACGGTAAGAAGCAACAAAGGGAGATGGTGAGAAAGGAGTAAACGGTGGTTTGACAGAGGCAAGAAAGAGGGAGGAGTGGTCCTTTTGGTTCGACAGAGGTGAGAAAGGGAAGAGAGACTGAGGGTGAAGGGTGGGAGCTGAGCCTTGTCCAGTGGAGGCGAGAAAGAGAAGATGAGTGAGGAAGGTAGTGGCTAGAGTAGCAGATAGCAGGTGGTGGTCCGACAGAGACAATATGGAATCTAGTAGAGGAGGGAAAGGAGAAGAGGGAGGGTGGTGGCAACAAGAAAGAATGAGGATTGAGGGTAAGGCTGCATATGAGGGAAATTAGGATTATAAGTAGGGCTTGAAATGGGCTCAGTGGGCCATCAAGCTGGATCGAGCTTTTGTGATTTTTTTTGCTAGGCCCGGGCCCGACCCAATATAATATGGGCCTAACAATTTTAGGTCAGGCTCAATCCCTGGTCCAAAATACTAGGCCCAAACCCTATTTTTTTAGGTCAGCCCTCATTTTGTGCAGTCCTAGTCGCCGAAACTGGAATAGAAATGGGAAAAGATGATTTGGCCTACGACCAATCCTTTCCCCGCCTCCTTCGGCCCTGCCAACAACGACTACAACTGAGGTGGCAAGCAGATTTTTGGCCAGCAGCTAGCCCCACCATCAACAACATAGTCCAATATAGCCAACCATTTGCAGTCAACGCGTCATCCCTTCCCCAAGCCTCATTAAGCTAAACAAGGTTTTTTTGTATCTTAAGATCATAATTAAATAGAAATCACCACAAATTAAGTCTCAAACATATAAAAATTAGTATCAATGAGAGATCCTACTGTATCAATACTTTAGTCTTTGTGGTCACTCCTCCTTGCCTTTGTCACTAGCCGAATTTACTGGAAAGCTCCTCAAGTAGCTCCTCCTTCTCCCCTCTGGGCAAAATAAACTCCCCTCAAATAAGCTTTAATTAGGTTTTTATACTTATGAGGATTAAGGTTCCTAATCCCCTTAGAAGTTGGACCAAAGTTAATTAGTTGGGTTAATTTTTAATAATTTATGTCACCCTAATTACCCGGGCCAGCATCACTCTTGAAAACGACCCATATGCAACTCTGATTTGCGTGTTCTTGTGGCATTCTAAAGCTATTTCTATATACTTTTTATTTACATAGGTTTCATTCATAAATTCTATGTATTGAGAAAGTTATTCAATTGAGAATGTTGAGGGGTCAACACACTTATTTCCACGTGTTTAAGTTTTGAAACCTTAAAAACATTTAAGATATTACAGAAATAAAATCTTTTAACATCATTATCTTCATCGTCCTATAACATAATATTTAACTTATAAAATTTAGACTTAAAATTGTCTACTATAAATGGATTTTGGTCAATAGAGAATTTGTAACTATAATTTATAATTATTTTGACCATAAAAAATATGTATTGCAACTATAGCATGCAAATGAGATCTTCATAATATACATACTTTATTTTGAATTTATTTTATTTTATCTTATTTAATTTATATTTCTTTAGAGAAAGATATAAAAAAATTCTTATTACTCTCGCTTCTACTATAAAATCATATCACTCTCGCTTCTACTATAGTCATTACTATTTAATATGAGTTGACTTGTTTAACTCTTCTTATTGGCCATCACTGAATCACTAACATGTCTTCATTTCTCTGACTACACTATACTTCTACTTTATTGGTGAGAGCCTTTTTCAATTAAATTAAGCTTAGGCTGGAAAGTCTCTCATCAAAATTTGTAGGTTAATTAATTATCGTGGGTCTGAGTAATTGTTTTATATCTCCTGTGTTCAATTGAAGTCATTGTCGTATTTGAATTTTCTTGTTCAACCTATCAAATTTGGCAATGCAATTGCTAATATGACCAAGTTTCAAAGGATTCACCATAATTGATGCATTTTAATCTTTTTAATGGATGGTGTAGGGGTTTGTTTTATGTCCTCCCAAATTTAGGTGTGATACCTTTATTATTATATTTTAATGTTTTTATTTTGTTTAAATATCTGGTTTTATTTATTTGGGCTTTTGGTTAATGTCCCATCGAACTTGTTGTGTTACATTTATTATAACAAGAAAATTTGTAAGGATCTACGCAATAAGATGGATTTTAGAATGAAAAAAAGCATTGTTGACATACTTTACTATGACCCCCTTAATTCTTTTTCCTGGCTCTGTCCCTGGCCGCGTGGACATAATATATCTCTGACTTCACCGGCTTGCATTGCCCAAAGTTTGTACGTATTGCTGCTAGTCTAGCGTTGTAGGATCAAACGGAAGAATATACACTGCAAAATGTTGTGCATGGAGCTGGCCAGGCCTTGCTGACATCCCTTGGCGTTCTGTTGCTGGTTGTGGCTGGCATTCTGGACGTGTTGTATTGGGTTGGAACAATCTTGGCCTCATGGGCGTTGTGGTCAGGCCTGAGTCTGGACCAGGTTGGGGTTGGAGTTTTGTGGATCGACTACTTTCGAACAACTTGATCCTCATATTCCACATTAAGACATGCCGCCGAAGTAGAGCAGGCCCGTGTCTGCATCAGGCACGATGGCTGAACACAAGGCCCAACATCACAAGTTACTAATAGGTCCACAGATCTCAACGTAAATGGGCTTGCACAGTTGCACGGGGACAACGGGAAAGATATAGCAGGCTTTACGGGAGGTATGAAATATTTGTCAAATTCATTTTAAGGTCATGTCATTTTAGTTTTTTTTGACAAGTTTACTCTTTTCTCTTCGTCTTTCCGTATATTGTTCTTCTTCTATTTACCTTTATCAAGATT
Source organism: Saururus chinensis (assembly GCA_035235625.1). Taxonomy (NCBI): domain Eukaryota; kingdom Viridiplantae; phylum Streptophyta; class Magnoliopsida; order Piperales; family Saururaceae; genus Saururus; species Saururus chinensis. Next base: position 9,968,030 of record CP141143.1, on the reverse strand, counting down.
CTTCTTCTTTTTTCTTTTTTTTCACCTTTTCTTCTTTCAACCTTCAAGATTCTAATGGTTATTTATTTTCTTTTTTAGTACAAATTACTTCTTTTTGCTCTAAGCCTCTTTTTTATCTACTTTTAACTCCATTTACAGTAGCTTTAGTACCTCCACTGTCGCGTCCTCCTTTATTGCACCATTTGCTACCGTGCCATCCTCCCTTTTTTCTATTTCTTAGTCCAGATCACCCCTTTATGTTATAAGCCTCTTCCTCCTACGTCTCCCTCTCCATCCATAATAGCTCCAGCGCTTCCTCTACCACTCCCGCCTCCACTTTTTCTTATTTCTTTTCTTCCTCTGTCCAAATTGCTTATTCTTCCATCTAAATTGTTGCTCCCTTTCTTCCTCGGTTCAAAACTTTACTCCATGTTTCATGTCTCCTCCATTTTCCTCTCAACTTCGGCATCTCCCTCATAATAAAGATAATAAATATTTACTTTCTTTATATATAATAAAAATAATAAATTACTTTATTTGTATATAATAAAGTGAATAAATATTTACTGTCTTTTTTCTTCCACTTACCACTGGGTATGAATAACATTGAGAAATAAATTTCATCTCTTGTATTTATTTCCCCTTAAAAAATAATTTAGGCATCTACGTCGAACGTTTGGGCATTGGCCATTGGTTTTTCCCATAGGGAAAGTTAATTTCTTCCTATTTTTATTGGAGGCCAGAAGGATGTAACTTGCTGCTCTATTCCCATTAACATGAGGAAGTTGCAACATTGGCACTTGCTCAGTGTCCACAGTCTAGTTCGTCTTCCTAACCTTGTTGAATGGAGATCAAGTGGCGGATGCTACCAGAGGCTCAATGTCAATGAGTCACAACGGGGCAGGACCCAAAATCATGCAAATGGTAAAGTTGTTGAGTGGAAGACTGCATGAGCTCAACCACATATGTTAAAATTGAACCTTCATTTTTTGTGATCTGGTCAACGTCGATAAGAATTGTGATATAATATAAAAGAGATAGAATTGAGATGCATGTTTGGATCAAAGTTGAAGAAATGGTATATACAACATGATCTACTGCCAAAATATAGAGATCTGAAAGCACAAGATAATGGAATTGAGAATACAATGTTTGAGGAAAGAGAGTTGGGCTATAAGATTATAAGAAAATAAAATAGAAGCAAATAAATAATAATGAAGGGGTATCTTTATCTTAATAAAAATTTAAGAGTTAATGTCAAATTAATAACTTTTCTTGGAGTTAGAACCAAAAAAACCCTCTCATAAAATGGGGAGAACTTAAGGCTAAAACAAATTTTATTTTTTTAAGACAATTTAAAAGAGGTTGTCCAGCAAGCACTCCAACATTGGGGCCATAGGGCTGGCCGATGTTGAAGCTGTAGCATTGGCTGAAACCGTATCCCTGAGTGGTGCACAAAGAACTACAAATTTTGGGTTAAAATTTTTAAAATAGTTTATATAAAGACAATGGTTTTCTTACCTACATTTTGTCTAAAAAATTTATATTAGATTTTGATTATACATAGAAAAGTGAGTCTTATATACATAACAATAGAAGGACCTAATTTTTTATATCCAATTGAAACCTGATTTAAAATAAAGTGGTGTGGGTTTATCAAGTTCTTTTATACCTCCCCGTCTTATATTAATAGTTATATTTTTAAAAATAATATTTTTTATTAAATAGTAAAATTTACATATAAAAGAAAAAAATAAGCTTATAATATTTTTTTAATTACTCAACTACTTAATTTTAACCAAATAAAATTATTAATTTTAAATAAGTTTTTTTGTCAAATTGAACTATTAATTATGACGAAGAAAATATAAAAAAAGGTTAACATATGCCTGGGTTCTTGTTGGCAAAAGTGAGTTTAAAGACCACAAATCAAGATCTAATACCCATTAATAAAAGGGGCGAACAAGTGATTTAAAATTACCTACCGGAGTGATGTGTTGTTGAATTGAAGAGAATCTTTTTATAAATGATGACAAGACGGTGACCAATCGTTTTGCATGGAAGTTTGGTGAATGTGATGAACATTTGTTCCTGTAAACTAGGCTTCATATTTAAGTGTAAACGAATTTGTCAAACCTAACTTTTAATTAGATTTTAGTTAAAAAGAATACGTAGGTCTCCAATTTATTTGGGTTATATATTCTGTTCCACCACCATGGTGGAACAGAGAATACGTAATCATTTTGTTTGGTTTAGCTCGGTTAATTTATACCTGAGAATGTTATAAAAATTATATTACATTTTATATCGATCGCCATATAGCTTCAGCACCAGTGGTCTAGTGGTAGAATAGTACCCTGCCACGGTGCAGACCCGGGTTCGATTCCCGGCTGGTGCATGCTGTTTTTCAGCAAATTTATTTTGCTAGATTCTTGGGACGCAAATAATACTGATTGAGGGTGGTCGTCTAATCTACAACAAACCTGCGGAGGTCTCTGCTATCCCTGAAGTTTCAGCTTTGTTTTCGTTGCTGTGGAAACTCGACTAAAATCCGTTAAAAAGAGGGAAACGGCAAGCCGCCATGCATTTTGCGTTTTTAAGCAGATGTTAGCATTTGACAGCTTAATTTGCATTTGAACTTAAATTAAAAGTTGGTCAAACCAAAATTTGTAAGGATCTATACAACATAAGATGGATTTTAGGATAAAAAAGACATTGTTGACATACTTTATATGACCCCCCTGAATTTTTTTTTCTTTGGCTCCGTCCTTGGCCGCATGGACATAATATATCTGACTTCTGTGGCTTGCATTGCCCAAAGTTCGTAGTTTTTATAAGTTTCAATTCTTATAAAATATGTCATTTTGATTTTTTTTATGTATAATTATTTAAGGTTTTTTGTTAGAGAAATATATAATGTCTCGTGAGATCTAGAATAATTTTTTATACAATTTTAGTTATTCGTCTTATATTAATAGTCTAAATTTAAAAATTAAAATTAACTTATACTAGTTATTTGGTTTTTTAATTTAAACACATTAGACCTGATGATGATCGTATTATTAACTTTTTTCATAAAACCTCTAAGTCATCAATTATAAAATTAAGTAATAATCACATGGTAGAATAACTCAACTCAAACTCAATTTGAACTTGGCTCGTGTATGAAATTAAAATTTCAAACTCAAGCCTGAATAATTTAAAATTTGATGATATTTGACTCATTAACATCTATGAGCAAAAGGCAAAACTACAAATATCACTTCCACTACGAGAATTTTAGCTCGTTGTCAAAGGAGAATGAAGAATGTGTGGAGCTTATTAGGGGAGCATGAAAAAGTTTTTTGGGTCGAAAGAATATTTTATATTTTCCTCTTATATTAAGCCCAACATAAGATAAGTATGAATTGCTAATATTTTATATTGATAGCACATGTATTAACACATATCATTATTAAATATCTAATGTGTACACTTTTGATTTCGTGGATGAACATATATACCTTTAAGTTGGGCTAACATAAACAGGGGCAAAACTTACTTCCGCGCTATAGTAGGTGTGCAGTTGGTAAATACATTACTTCCGTACTATAGTAGGTGTGCAGTCGGTAGATACATAAGTTGTAGTTATGTAGTCGTAACATCATGACTACATGTGCTTATCAATGCTGTACTCCAGCCGTGAGTTAACGTAAGTAACACATAGGAGTCATTAATATTTGGAATAAATAACGCACATATTAATGCGCTAACGTGGGCGTCCATGTGCGCCATCAACATAGATAAGGGTTCCCACACCTTCTTTATGCTGTGCTCAGTTTCGTAAGTTTCATACGGGAGCTGCTGATCACTTGGGCGTCCCTGTTTTATGATTTTATCTGTTCATCTCACCCGCAAAAATCCCTTCTCCATGATCTCGCGCTGATGATCGACCCCTTTTCGGCTTTTCCAGAGGAGAGTTTGCTGTTGTCCTGTTCTCTTTTGGAGGAGGTTTAGGGCGATATCGCACTCCTTTGATGGCGTCCAGCAACTGCAGCGTTGATGGGTGGTCGGCCGTGTGAAGGCTGATTTCTGAAGGTCGATTTTCTCCGCCCGCTAATGAAATATCGGGAGTAATTTTGAAGCTTTTTAGATTGAAAGAATTGGCCAGCTTTTAGCCAGTTGGTTTGAAACATGATTCTTAGGATCTTTTATTTAATGCCTCTGATTAATTAAGGAAGTTTTTTCCACTCTAATGGAGGACGATACTGATTGGAATAAGGCATTCAATCTCTACCGGGAACTGATGTCCTGTGAAAATGAAACTTTGATAGTGAAAGCCACGGTTCAACTTGGTAGGCTCTCCAAAAACGCCCCTGAATCAGTTTTAGCCCAAACTATCCCAATACTTGTACAGCTGCTTGGGAACCCCTTGTCCCCTCTCTCCCCTTCCATCCATGAGGCGGCCACAGTTTGCTTAAACCGTTATGCTATTCGGGAGGGTGCGCCTTTCTGTGACATCATTGCTCAATCGGGTGCCATTCCTCTCCTTCTGAAATTGCTGCCTCGATCACAATCTCAGCCCCAGTTGCAAAGAATCCTCCTTAAATGCCTCAGAACGATTCTTTCCCGCAATAGTTCCAGCCGTTATGTTGTTGGTAGACATGGTGGATTTGATATTATTCTCAATCTCTTCTCTTCCTGCAATGATAGCCTGAGACCGTACTTGTTAGAGATATTAACTGCTTTGGCGATGCTAAGGGAGGTGAGACGGGTTCTTATCAGTGCTGGTGCTGCTCCGTTGCTAATTGAATCAGCTCAATCTGGAAAAATGGTTTCAAGAACAAGGGCTGCTCAAGCCATTGGGTCGATTTCAATAACCAGAAGAGCAAGACAGATCCTGGTGAATTTGGGAGTAGTCCCGGTGCTTATTGGATTGATGAGGGATGGAGATTTATCAGCGAAACTTATTGCTGGCAACGCTTTAGGCATAATATCCTCCCACATAGATTATATAAGGCCAGTGGCTCGAGCAGGGGCTATACCCCTATATGCTGAACTGCTCAAAGGGCAGGACTCGCTCGGAAGAGAAATTGCGGAAGATGCATTATGCATTTTGGCTGTAGCAGAAGAAAATGCGATAGTTATAGCTGAACACTTGGTGAATATTCTTCAGGGGGAAGATGATGAAGCAAAAGCTGCAGCATCAGATGTTTTGTGGGATCTTTCATCATATAAATACTCAGTGCCTATAGTTCGAAACTCTGGTGCAATTCCGTTCTTACTTGAGATTTTGGGAGGGGAAAATGTGGATGTGAGAAATAAGGCAGCTGGGGCTATAGCTCAACTGAGCTATGATGAACATGACAGAGGTGCGCTAGCTGATGCAGGGGCTATACCTATTTTGATTGGTTTGTTGCGAGATGAATCCGAGGAGCTTAAGGATAATATTGCAGAAGCTCTGATAAATTTCTCAGAGGATCCAATATTTCGGGACAGTATATCAGAGGCGTTTAATATTCCATCATTTCAGGAAATGCAAACCAGATTTCGTCGACTTCGTGCAACAGAGGAGCGCATGGAGAGATCAATGCAGCGGATGAGCGTAGAACAATTTGATGGGCACTCTCAGCTTTAACCTCTTATTGTTTCTCATGTCCATAAAATATATTTACTTTTATACTCCGTCTGTCCTACATTTATAGATTTATTTAATTTTTTAAAAATTAATTTATTTAAAAAAATAAATAAAACTATTAATATGCTGTAAAATTAATTTATTTTAAAAAATTAAGTAAGTTATTAATGTGAGACAGAAGGAGTTTTTTACATGTTTCAATTTAGAGAGGTATACCTTGACGTATAATAAAATCTACCGTTTGAGTTGACCGAGAAAAAAAGATTTCTAACATTTGAAACGCTCTGTTGTATTTAAGGTTGTAAATGAGTCGAGCTAGCTCGTGAGCAAACTCGACTCGATTAGGCTCGGCTCGAGTTAAATTCGACTTGAATCAAACTCGACTTGAAATCGATTCAAGCTCGAATAAGTTCAAGCCGAGTTTGAGCCGACCCTTGCTCGACTCGGCTCGGCTCAAATAAAACTCGAACTCGATGCTACTCGACCTCGAACTTGAATATAATTTTAAAATTATATATAAATAATGTATATATATATATATACATATTTTATATAAACATAATTGTTAATTTAAATACATATTTATAACATACTCCCTTCATTCTTAGATTAATAGCTCTATTTTATTAGTTCATTTTGAAAAATTTAATTAAGTTATTAATCTAAGATGAATGGAATATATAAAATAACATATAATCACATATTTATATACTAATACTATGTATCGTATTGATATATGAGACTCATTTATATGAGTCAAGGTTCACTCACGACTATGTGAGTATAGATATCATACATCATCATATTACGATATAAGAACATACATAACTCGGGAGGTAGATTAGTTTATGTCTTCTTGTGCATTTGGATCTCGATCTGATGGCCTATAATGTCTTTGCTCATACTGACATACGAGAGTCTAAACTCATAAAAAAATTTCATGATATATATCCTTGTTAAATTATAACGGATATATATTTTATAAAAATAAAAATATTGGAGACAGAAACACTAATATACTTCTTTTGTCTCAAATTAATAGGGTTATTTTGTAAGGTCCCTGATTTTTCTACGATTTTTTGTGATTTTCTGCCATTTTTCTGGTCATTTTTGGCAGAAAAATGTGACATTTTAGAGTATATATATTTGTATATTTTTCCCGTATTTATACCCATAGAGTCGGGTGTGGGGCTTAGTCGCGGGCCACGGGCCTCGCTGCGTGCTTACGGCGCGAATTTTGGAGGTTTGACGTGTAACCAATGGGTTAACGCGCGTTGGGGACGTAAGTGGAAAAAAAAAAGAGCACACAATAAAAGATCGGGCTCGGCGCGATCCGGATTTTGTAAGAACAGTACCACCGCCCCCCTTTCCGTCAATCCCTCATGCCCGGCCGCCGCCGGTGGGCTAGAGGGCCGCCGCACCGGCTCCGCCCTGGCCATGCGACGGCAGGGGAGCCGCCGTCCCAGCCCCACGGCCGCTCCGCTGTCTGCCCCTATTTTTCCCGGTTAGCTGCCCTCTCTCCCGTTTTCGGACTGGAACTTCATCGGCGGTGGGCTATAAGCTCCGGCCAGCCTCCGTTTGACTGGCCTTGGGTCGGTGACAGAAAGGCCGCCGTCTTTGGCCAGCCCCGCCGGCGTCCCCTTCCGATTTTGGTGCTGCCCTATTTTCCGTCCCTCTGTGTCGTGCCGTTCCGCCACCGCCACAGGCCGGCACGGCCCGACCCGCCGGCCACAGCTCCGCCCTGGGCCGGCGACGGCGAGGAGCCACTCCTCCCGGCCCGGTGGGTGTCGGCACCGCCGCCCCATCCTCTATTCCCCTCTCTACACTGTTCCGCCGACGCACTGTTTTGGGCAAATAGTGGCCGCCGGCGGTGATTTGTGGCCGATTCGGCCTTCCTCCAGCCTCGCCTTGCTCCGGCGAAGGCAATGGACCACCCTACCCAGCCCGGTTCCATCCCCTCTGCCGTCCTCTGCTCCGCCCTGTCCGATTTGCGCGGTACTGGGGGTGGATTTTCCAGTGGGTTGTCGCCGCCATCATTGGCGGGTGAGGGTGACTTGACCACCGTGGGTTCCGACCCGGCCTAGCGATGGCCCAGGGACGGCCCCACCCACCTGGACCGATTTAGCCTCCGACCCTATGGCAGCTCCGCCCTTATGGGTTTTCCCCGGTCGTCCCCTATTTTTGGCCTACCCCATTTTGGACGTTGTGACTGACGTTATCAGTCGGACGCCGGATTTGATTTAGCGGACCTTAGTTCGGCTCCGCCCCGGCCCGGTGATGCCAATGGGCCACCCCTTTGGGTCTTGTTCAGCCTTGCGGCCCATAGCCGCAGCTAGTTTCGCCTTACCGGCATGTGTGCCATTGACCCCTCTTGCCTATTTTACGCCGTTGGTACCGGACGGCCTCGGGCAAGAATTTGTATGACTTACCTTGACAGAAGGTGGACGAGTTCACCTGCTCAGGCCTTGGCCAGTGACGGCCTCGTGGCCTTTGCTCGACCGTGAACCCTCCCCTTGCTCTCTGTCGTGCGAGATGCATAGCCACCCGCACCATGGGTATTGGTTGTGGGTGGCGATCGGTGATGTCGCCACTTAGATTGGCCACCGCTAGGGCCTTAGCCCTGCTGGCTTTTGTGGGCCTTGGGTCGTCTCTGTTCAGCCCTCTCCCCGGCCTTTGGGTCGCGTGTGCATGTGGCCACGCGTGTGCTTTTGGGCTTAGGTGCCGCTTTTGCGCCGCTCGATCATCGGATGGCTTGGCCACCGATTGGAGTTGACACAGAGCTGTCCTCCACCTCTCCTTTGTTCTCGAGCATTGCCCCACGCTCTCCGCCCTTATGTGGGCCTTTGTTGACCAGAATCGTTGCCATTGGGTGCTGTCCACGGCCGATTTCGACGTCTTTGTGGCCGGCTGAGCACATTTTAGCCACCGGCCGATCTTTAGAGTGTACACCCTTGACATCTGATCGCACCGCCACTTATGTTGGCACGATATTTCTCCCGGCCACCCTAGTGTGCCGCCGTGGATCGCGGGTTTTACCGCATTGATTTCTGACACCTTGTTTGGCCGTGATAGTTCCAGTGCATCCTAAAATCCTCGGGACAGCAGCTCTCTCAGCCAGGCAATGGTTTTGACCGCCAACTCTGCCGAAGCCTCCACCGTCGTGTGCTCGCCATCGAACATCATGATTACGAGGTAGGGGAGCTTTGAACTCGTAAATTCATGAAGCATGCTTTGAATGAGTAGCAGCATGCTAGGATTGTATGATTCCATGCTTGGATGTTAAGTAACGATCCCATTGCATGATGTGCGTGTAAGCATGATTGTATGGTATGATTGATATGCATGAGATGTATGCACATTTTATGGATGTGGATTATGTATGCGCTAGCGATGGCTAGCAAATATGTCAGTATGCTATGTATGTGTTATGCATGTGCTAGTGATGGCTAGCAAATATGTCAGTATGCTACGTATGTGTTATGCATGTGCTAGTGATGGCTAGCGTGCATGTTTGAAGTATGTTTGATGTATGCATGTGCTAGTGATGGCTAGCGTGCATGTTTGGAGTATGTATGAATTATGCATGTGCTAGTGATGGCTAGCGTGCATGTTTGGAGTATGTATGAATTATGCATGTGCTAGTGATGGCTAGCGTGCATGTTTGGAGTATGTATGAATTATGCATGTGCTAGTGATAGCTAGCGTGCATGTTTGGAGTATGTATGAATGTTTGTGCATGTGCTAGTGATGGCTAGCGTGTATGTTTGACGTATGGATACATGTGCTAGTGATGGCTAGCGTGCATGTTTGTAAGTTATGTATGTATGACCGTATGTGTATGTTATACGTATGTGTGAGACATAAGTGTGTATGATGACATTTTGCCTATGCTTTGGATGTGCGTATGTGTTTGTGGGCAGAGGTATGGGCGATGGACAGTAAGAGGTGACAGAAGGTTTGTTTGAATTTGGATACGGTTGTGTAAGTGTATGACAGAGGACAGAAGATAAGAGTATGACGGGCAAGGATTAGAATGGATCAGTTTGGGTTGGATCGTATGTTGGGCGATTGTCAGACAGTAAGAGTGTTCATAATTGTACAAGCATAACGTACATATTATGAAGTAAGTATAATAAGTGAGATATAAGTAAGAGGGTGACAACTGGGTTGGCTCTGAGGAGCGTTATTTGAGGATGTCAGTGTAAGATGTTTTGGCCATAAGATGGATGGCGAAGTATGTAAGACTGTAAGGGTTTGTTGTACGATGAGTTTTGTCCATGATGTGGACGGGTAAGTGAAGCTTGTTGCCCTGACGAACTTGGGTTTCGGATCGGGCTCAGCTTCAGTTTGACTAGTCGAGGACTGTGAGTTTGTGTGGCATAATTGTACCGCATAATGTACTTAATTCAAACTTGAATTATAAGCACAACTAATGATAGCGTTGTGAGTTTGAGACCTGAGGGTTCGACGGATTAAGTTCCATGTTTGTGCTGGCCGCTAATGAGTCGGCCGAGCATTTATCATGTCTTGCCATGGTGTTTATCCTGCGGGATGTTGTCTGTGTGCTATGTAGAGCACCGGACATCTGATGCTCTGCTGAGAGCAACGTCGTTTTGATTTGGTCTACGTGTTGTATAAGCCCAGACGTTTGATGCTCTATTGAGAGCGATGTACGTTTCTGACTTTATCTGCGTACTGTATGAAGCCCAGACGTCTGATGCTCTGCTGAGAGCAACGTATGTTTCTGTAACGCCCGAGATTTTTCATCCCTTTTTCTTAAAACTCATAGAATTTTTTTTTTCTTTCCATAAATCGGAGTCAAAACGATAAAATCAAAACCTGTATAAACAGTTTATAATTTTGAAACATCATACGGTTAAACATCGTACGACCAAAGCAAATATCCTCAGGCGCTACTCGAAAACACACGTACGAATAAATTTGCTATGATCATAGACTTTTAAATACAAATCACTCTCCCCGGCATCCTTGAGTACAAGTTCCATAACAGTCCACAAACTCATCCAAATGAAAGTCCAGAATAAACATCTAACTTCTCATCTCACCCAATACAGGAGATCATGGCACAAACAAACTCGCAATGAGTTAAGCAGATACTTGAGTCAACAGGAATCAATCCACCGCTGAAACGAGCGTCCATCTCCAGGAGCTCTCCGCACAACCTGCAAAGCCTCCCGTACAACGGGGCTAAAAAGTAGTAGGGTAAGTATTTTCATACTCAGTAGGAAAATACCCAGTAGGGGAAATCCCAAACGGTGAACTCCATAAGTTCATAATCACATGCGTCATGCAACTCAAACATAAAGCAGAAGCATATCAACATCATGCTCAAACTCATACAAACATACCAAATGCACTAACGTGCCACAGACATAGCGAAGGCACCATTATGCCAACATCATGCCAAATCAAACTTACACAAACACCCTTATCCAGGGTCATACAACTTACTCGCGCCAACGTACGCATACTCATATAGCATACGTATACTTGTACGACCTTACTTGTATAATCAAATTCGTATGACCTTACTCGTACAATCAGACTCGTACGACCTTACTCGTACAATCTGCACAAAATCATACTTACTGTCTTACTCAGAAACATATTCTCACAATCATACTCATACTCTTACAGTCGTGCTCATACTCATACGCTTACAGTCGTGCTCATACACACTCTTACAGTCCTGCTCATACACACTCTTATAGTCCTGCTCATATACATACAGTTGTACTCACACTCATACAGTCGTACTCACACACATAATCGTACACATATCAACAACCACTGAAGCTCATTACAACTAATAAGCTCCAGTGTCGAAATGGAAAAGAATGCTATTGGGGCAACACCTTAACCTCCGGGGAGTGACTAGACGCCATGGACTTTTTCGAAGGTAAGGCACACCAATGTTCATGGGGCACTAGATCAAACAAGTAAGAGTAGATCCATGATACTACTTACCAAATCAAAACGACGTTGCTCTCAGCAGAGCATCAGACGTCCGGTGCTCTACATAGCACACAAACAACATCCCGCAGGATAAACACCATGGCAAGACATGATAAATGCTCGGCCGACTCATTAGCAGCCAGCACAAACACGGAACTTAATCTGTCGAACCCTCAAGTCTCAAACTCACAACGCTATAATTAGCTATGCTTATAATTCAAGTTTGAATTAAGTACATTATGCCGTACAATTATGCCACACAAACTCACAGTCCTCGACTGGTCAAACTGAAGTTGAGCCCGATCCGAAACCCAAGTTCGTCAAGGCAGCAGACTTCACTTACCCGTCCACATCATGGACAAAACTCATCGTACAACAAACCCTTACAGTCTTACACACTTCGCCATCCATCCTATGGCCAAAACATCTTACACTGATATCCTCAAATAACGCTCCTCAGAGCTAACCCAGTTGTTGCCCTCTTACTTTTATCTCACTTATTATTCTTACTTTCACTTCATAATATGTACGTTATGCTTGTACAATTATGAACACTCTTACTGTCTGACAAACGCCCAACATGCAATCCAACTCAAACTGATCCATTCTAATCCTTGCCCGTCATACTCTTATCCTCTGTTATACGCTTACACAACCGCATCCAAATTCAGACAGAGCTTCTGTCACCTCTTACTGTCCATCGCCCATACCTCTGCCCACAAACACATACGCACATCCAAAGCATAGGCAAAATGCCATCAGACATACGTATGTCTCACACATACGTACAACATACATATACGGTCATACATACATAACTTACAAACATGCACGCTAGCCATCACTAGCACATGCATACATCAAACGTACATGCTAGTCATCACTAGTACATGCACACACATTCATACATACTTCAAACATGCACGCTAGCCATCACTAGCACATGCATACATTCATACATACGTCAAACATGCACGCTAGCCATCACTAGCACATGCATACATCAAACGTACATGTTAGTCATCACTAGTACATGCACACACATTCATACATACTTCAAACATGCACGCTAGCCATCACTAGCACATGCATACATCAAACGTACATACTGACATATTTGCTAGCCATCGCCAGCGCATACATAATCCACATCCATAAAACATGCATACATCTCATGCATATCAATCATACCATACAATCATGCTTACACGCACATCATGCAATCGGATCGTTACTTAAAATCCAAGCATGGAATCATACAATCCTAGCATGCTGCTACTCATTCAAAGCATGCTTCATGAATTTACGAGTTCAAAGCTCCCCTACCTCGTAATCATTACGTTCGATGGCGAGCACATGACGGTGGCGGCATCGGCGGCGGAGTTGGCAGTCAAAACCGTTGCATGGCTGAGAGAGCTGCTGTCCCGAGGATTTTAGGAAGCGCCGGAACTATCACAACCAAACAGAGTGTCAGAACTCAATGCGGTAAAACCCGCGATCCACGACGGCACACTAGGGCGGCCGGGAGAAATATCGTGCCAACATAAGTGGCGGTGCAATCAGATGTCAAGGGTGTACACTCTAAAGATCAGCCGGTGGCTAAGACGTGCACAGCTTGCCACAAGACATCGAAATCGGCCGTGGACAACACCCAACGGCGACGATTTCGGTCAACAAAGGCCCACATACGGGCGGAGAGCGTGGGGCAACGCTCGAGAATCAAAGGAGAGGTGGAGGACAGCTCTAGTGGTCAACTTCACTCGGTGGCAAAGCCAACCGATGGTTAGGCGGCGCGAATGCGGCGCCTAAACCCAGAAGTACACGCGTGGCCACATGCGCATGCGGCCCAAAGGGGCAGGGGAAATGGCTGAAATGGGGTGACTCAATGCCCATAAAAGCCAACAAGGCTAAGGCCCTTAGCTGTGGCCAATCTAAGCGGCGACATCGCCGATTGCCACCCACAACCAATACCCATGGTGCGGGCGGCTGTGCATCTCGCACGGTATAGGGCAATGACAAGCGGCCCATTCCGGGCGGAACAATAATCGGGCCAAGTGGGGCTGACCCTCACTGGCGCCAAGCCGGGGCAAAGCCCACGATGGCCAAGTCACCCTCACCTGCCAACGATGGCGGCGCCAGCCCACTGGAAAATCCACCCACAGTACCGCGCAAATCGGACTGGGTGGAGCAGAGGACGGCAGAGGGGATGGAACTGGGCTGGGTAGGGTGGTCCACTGCCTTCGCCGGAGCAAGGCGAGGCTGGGGGAAGGCCGAATCGGCCATGAATCACCACCGGCGGCCACTGTTTGCCCAAAATAGTGCGTCGGCGGAACAGTGAAAAAGGGGGGAAAGAGGATGGGGCGGCGGTGCCGAGGCCCACCGGGCCGGGAGGAGTGGCTCCTCGCCATCGCCAGCCCAAGGCGAAGCCGTGGCCGGCCGGTCGGGCCGTGCCGGCCCGTGGCGGCGATAGAACGGCATGAAACAGTGGGGGCGGAAAACAGGGGCAGTGGGGAAACAAAGCGGGACGGCGGAGCAGAGGCCATCCGGGGCCGGGGGGAGTGTCCTCCCGCCGTCGCCGGCCCATGGCGGAGCCGTGGGCGGCCGGGGCAGTGGCCCCTCGGCGTCGCACCGCCAGGGCGGAGCCTGTGCCGGCGGCCTGCCGGGCACACGGATCAGACGAAAATGGGGGCGGCGGTACTGTTCACACAAAATGCGGATCGGGCCGAGCCCGATCTTTTATCTATTCTCTCTTTTTTTTTCCACTTACGTCCCCAATGCGCATTAACCCACTGGTTACGCGTCAAACCTCCAAAATTCGCGCCGTAAGCGCGCAGTGAGGCCCGTGGCCCGCGACTAAGCCCCACACCCGACTCTACAGGTATAAATATGGAGAAAAATATACAAATATACATACGCTGAAATGTCACATTTTCCTGTCGAAAATGACCAAAAAAATGGCAGAAAAATCTCAGAAAATCGTAGAAAAATCAGGGACCTTACGGTTTCTGATTTGGTCTGTGTGCTATGTAAGCCCAGACGTTTGATGCTCTGTCGAGAGCATTGTACGTTTCTGCCCAAGAGTGACATTGTACGTTTCTGCCCAAGTGGCACTGTATGTTGTCTGCCCAAGAGTGGCGTTGGCACTATAAGACCCATTATGGTGGGCAATTCTCTGGCACTATAAGACCCATTATGGTGGGCGATTTTCTGGCACTATAAGACCCATTATGGTGGGCGATTCTATGGCACTATAAGACCCATTATGGTAGGCAACTATATGACCCCTTATGTGTGGGTGTTTATGTTTGCGCGCTCAGGTAAGTAGTATAATGGATCTACTCTTACCTGTTTGATCTAGTGCCCCATGAGCATTGGTGTGCCTTACCTTCGGAAAAGTCCATGGCGTCTAGTCACTCCTCGGAGGTTAAGGTGTTGCCCCAGTGGCATTCTTTTCCTTTTCGACGCTGGAGCTTATTAGTTGTAATGAGCTTCAGTGGTCGTTGATATGTGTATGATTATGAGTACGAGTACGACTGTATGTGTTTGAGCAGGACTGTAAGAGTGTGTATGAGCAGGGCTGTAAGCGTATGAGTATGAGCACGACTGTAAGAGTATGGGTACAATTGTGAGAATATGTTTTTGAGTAAGACAGTAAGTATGATTTTGTGCAGACTGTACGAGTAAGGTCGTACGAGTTTGATTGTACGAGTAAGGTCGTACATGTATGTGTAAGTTGTATGAGTGAGCATCCGATTGTACGAGTAAGGTCGTACAAGTATGCATATGTTATATGAGTATGCGTACAGTGGTACGAGTAAGTTTGTATGACCCTGGATAAGGGTGTTTGTGTAAGTTTGATTCGGTATGATTCTAGCACATTGGTGCCTTTGGTATGATTTTGGCACGATGGTGCCTTCGGTATGTCTTTTAGCACGATGGTGCATTTGGTATGTTTGTATGAGTTTGAGCATGATATTGATATGCTTCTGCTTCATGTTTGAGTTGCATGACGCATGTGTTTATGAACTTATTGAGTTCACTGTTTGGGATTTCCCCTACTGGGTATTTTCCTACTGAGTATGAAAATACTCACCACCCTACTTTTTAGCCCCGTTGTACGGGAGGTTTTGCAGGTTGTGCGGAGAGCTCCTGGAGATGGACGCTTGTTTTAGTGGTGGATTGATTCCCGTTGATTCAGGTATCTGCTTGACTCTCTGTGAGTTTATTTGTGCCACGATCTCCTGTATTGAGTGAGATGAGACTTTAAGATGTTTATTCTGGACTTTAATTTGGATGAGTCTGTGGACTGTTATGGGACTTGCACTCAGGGATGCCTGGGAGTGATTTGTATTTAAAAGTCTATGATCATAGCAATTTATTCGTACGTGTGCTTTCGAGTAGCACCTGAGGATATTTAATTTGGCAGTATGATGTTTAACCGTATGATGTTTTAAATTATAAACTGTTTATACAGGTTTTGATTTTATCGTTTTGACTCCGATTTATGGTAGGAAAAAAAAATTCTATGAGTTTTAAGAAAAAAGGATGAAAAATCTCGGGCGTTACATATTTGATTCTTAAAGATGAACTAAAATTAGTTCAATTGAAAAACCAAATGAAGCTATAAGTATATGACAGATGGTCAACATGATATCACACTAATATACTCAAAAATAATTTTAAAAGAAGCATGACATTTGTGGACCAACCTTAGTTTAGAAAAGAATGATTAGATATTCTTTTAAAAGTTGAAGCATGACATTGAGATCATCTTCATCTTACAAAATATATATCTTTTTACATGTACTTCGGAATTTTTTAGAGGCACACTAAGATTATAGAATAATTTTTTTATTAGTGATTTATAAGCATGTAAAGAAAAGAAAACACAAAAAAGTAGATGACAATGTTGACTAAATAAATTTTTTATTTTTTACATCTTTTTTAGTGATTATATGTACATAAAGAGAGAAAAATAATAATGTTGCATTTTTTTAGCATATGTAACTAAAACTTATTTGTCATAGTTTTCTTCTTTCATAGTGACTATAATCAAATATTCACGGTGTAATCATAATACTTGTTGAAATATATTAATTAATATTTAATACTAAAAGTATATTACTATATGTGATACTTCATATATTTTATATTTATATATAGATTATTTTTATTTTTTTAGTTCGAGCCCAGTTCGAGCCAAGGCTTATGATTCACTTATTCAAGTTTGAGCTCGAGCTCGAGCTGAGCTTTGGATTTCTAAATTGAGCCGAGCTCGAGCTGAAAGGTTTGAGTTTATTCGAGCTTCGAGCCGAGCTCGAGCTGAGCTTCAGCAGTTCGAGCTCGAGCCGAAACAACCTAATACTCGGCTCAGCTCGGCTCGTTAACACCCCTAGTTGTATTCTTGGCCACAAATATTCACGCATAGAAAGTAATCTATTAATTGTATCCAGTTAAGTCTATTAAGTGGCTATATTTTTCAGCTTTATCCTGGTATCATTTACTGCTAATAAAATGTGGTACATATTTGGTTCTACTTCTAATTTGTACAAACGTACTAGAAGGATCAAAACCATTATGTATTTCAGAATTGCAAATGTTTGCAATTCATCTCAAAATCGTCACCACAATTCCTTGTATCAAATTTGAATACATTGCTAAGAAGTTTTCTACTTTGTTCCACTTTTCATTGTAAGCAGCCTAAAAAAAAATCTTTATATTATAGTATAATATAAAACAAATTAGTGTATTATAGAACTTTTAAATTCTAATTATTTAATTTTATTTTATATCATTAATATCTATTTTACCCCTATTTAACTTACCGTAATCCCTAAAAAACAAAAAATATTTGAACCTTAATATTTATTTGTTAGGTTATGTTGATTTTAACTTTATATTATTATATTTTATACTTCCAAATTTGGATTTGTGCATTCTTGATATCATTAAAAAGTTCTTAACGAGCTCTATCAAATAAGACTCTACATGACTATGTTTTCTTATTTTTTTAAGCCCCATATATATAACACACTTTTTAATAATAATTTCTTATATTTTTTACATATTATTCATATTCAAATTTATAAAAAAAATATAACCTTTAGAAAACACATGAAGAGATCTATTAATTGAGATCCACCACCAAATTGGTCTTGAATATTAATAATGTGTTACACGATACAGAGTCCTTGGACACCATTTTTTCGCCAACCTATGATACAGATACAAACTATGGGTGTATATATGATAGTATAAAACTTGCATGTATAATTGATAATCATTGTGATCATCAAAATAATGTATTGTAATTATAACATGCAAGGGAAATCTTTGTTTAATAGATATTTTATTTTAAATTTATTTTATTTTATATAATTTAATTTATATTTACACACATAATGTATGTGCATTTTTTTATAGTACTAATCGATTGTCTCATAGTATTAAATGAATAAATCATTTTTGCTCAATCTCACATTCCATTATGCAAATAAATGACCAATCTTTGTCCATATAGCAACAATTTGAGGCTTATTTCCCGAACGACATAACAAAATTGAGGAAGCAAATTGATGCACTTTTCTTGCATTCATTATTTGAGGCATCCTATTTCAGGAAATAGTCAAATCAGAAAGATGCTTATAATTTTAATATAATATATTATGTATGTGTAGAGTGTTAAAACAAGCTCATAAGTTCGACTTGGCTTAGTGAGCTCAAACTCTAAGTTGATTAAGCTAAACTCAAACATATAAGTGTTCGTCTTGAACCTCAATAAAAGCGTGAACTCACATTATGTATATTTTATATATATATATATATATATATATATATATATATATATATATATATATATATATATATATATATATATATATATATATATATATATATATATATATATATATATATATATATATATATATATTACACACTATACAAAAATTTTATGTCTCCCAAGTTTCAACTACTTCCATCAAATATATCATTTTTACTTTTTTCAAGTACAAATATCTCATATTTTTTGTTGGAGGAAAAAAATAATGTCTAAGAGAATTAGAACTATTTTTTATACTCCCTTTACCCCATATTAATAGTTTCATTTAATTTTTTAGAATAAACTAAAATTAATCTCAAACATAGGGAATATAACCATTTTTTGTTTATTCTAAATAACTAAATGGAACTATTAATGAGAGAGAGGGGGAGTAGAACTTTATCTCCTCCATCTTGTATTAATAGTCTAGATTAGGAAATTAAAATTAACTAAAATTAGTTCATTTAGTTTTATAACCCTAACATATTAAACCACTTTTTTACCATATTTATATTAGTTATTTTTCTCTAAATACCTCTAGCTACCAATTACAAAAACTCAACTCTAACTTGAAATTAAAATGTCAAACTCAAGCCAAAATAGACTAAAGTTTAAGGTGGTTTAGCTTGTTAATACCCTATGTATGTACATTACCTCATCTTCATATGAATGTGATAGCAGGATTTAACTTCAAATGTCCTTGTAATATTCTTGACAGTTTCTTAAGTTCCTTTTTTTTATATAATTTTCTTCTCTTTGGAGGAAAAGGTGATACATAGTATTAAACAGACTGTGGAAGTGGTCAGTTAGAGATGAGACATCCGTTTCTATAAGCGAATAACAAAGGCAACTGTAAATTAATGGATTTGAATCAACTAGAACATGTGCTTTTGAGAAATTCGTTGGAAAGGCGATCAACAGCCTCCTGTATTTATTGAGGTTGGATTCATATAAACCAAAATGAAACTATGTAAGAAATTATGCTTGCTGTTCGTCTTACATATGCCACTTCTTATATATAGAGTGTGCTAAGCAGGTGCCTGTCCGGCGTTCAGCCTCATTTTCGCGTAATAAATTAATGTTCCACAATTCGTCGACCTTGCTTGAAGATGGGACTGGGCAGAAGTTCCTTGTCGAGTCCTTTCTGATATCTTTGTCTCCTTGCCTTAATAGCTAGCGCCCAGATCTCACAGACGCTTAAGAAAAGACGTTTTTTACTTATAAAAAAGACTTTGGTTTTAGAAAAATGCTATAGTGTGAGGATGACGAAGTTAAATTTTGACGTGCCAATCTTCACGTAGCATTACTCTTGGTTTGAAGTTGCGGGACACACATGATCACTTATCCCTCTCGAAATTGTGCTTTTCCCATAACTAGTTAGCTTGTAGGCGGTTATTGTATTGTGGATATATTTTTATAACTATAGTAAATAATATAATTATATTATTGTGATCTAATGATTGTCTGGTATTAATATAAAGATTTGTTGGTAATAACTTATACTTAGATTGTCACATATATACATATATATTAAGAAAGCTAGCCATAACTGCACCTCTTATATATTAAGACAGCTAGTTAAATATTTTTTTCTCCCTCTCTCTTATGTGTTCTTATTTAAGATCAGATTTACTAGAAAATCATTCTACTTAGTCTTTTTAATATTCTTATAAAGTATCTTAGAGATGTGTTTAAATCCTTGTTGGAATAAGGTACGAGCTGAGGCTCATTTTAGTTCACATTATTTATGGTCCGGATGAGCCGGTAAGGGCCACGGGGTTCAAGGTTAGTGGCAGTAATTGCGCCGACCCCACACGAGCTATTGTGATACTAATTCTAATAGGACTTGCATTTGTTACACACATACACTAGGTATGTGACTAAGATGTGCATTAACATGTTGTAGGGCCTAACTCACGAATGAATTATCGATGGTCAGACCTGTGGTTAACTAGGGGTTGACCCGATCGCAGGCTTGGCTATGTATAGGAGGTCCAGGCCCCCATGGGCTCGAAGAGACAGAGCCCGCTCCCATTGTCTTTGACCCTTAAAGAAAAGCCCTAAAATTTTTGCAAGAAGCCCATTCACTTAAGCCCAATTAAAAGCCCGCTTAAGAGGTATTAGGAGGGGTATATAAGGGAAACCAAAGAGAGGAGAACCCTAGCAAGTGCTGGCCGTCCCCCTCGTTTCTCCTCTCTCCCCAATCCGCCCCTCTCTCCCAAAGTTCAGTGCGCCCCCTCTTGTTCTTGAGAGATCTAGGACTGATCGCCCCTTCTCCTCCCTCCAATCCTCTCCTTGGTGTGTGGTGTAAGAATGGAAGACTTTTACTCACTAGTTCGTGGCTTTAAGGACGTGGTTAGGGACATTCTTTGTTGAGATTTCAAGCCAAGATCAAGGCCTAAGAGAGATCTACACATAAGAGGTAAAAACCTCATCTCTTGCTTATTCAATTGTGTTTAATAGTAATTGGATGATCGTGTGAAGGCTTGAGGACATGCTAGGGACTAATCAGCCCAAGGTCAATGAATTATTATTATTCCTTAATTTCGTTTTCAATATATGCATGCTTTTGTTCAGATAGATTATTGCTTATGTAATTGGATTTGCATACTTTTTTATGTAGTTAATTAATTAAATTTTTATACTATGCGCCCCCCCCCCCCTAAAGCCTTGGGACCGCCATGTTTTTGTTGGCTAGCTACTCTACAATTCTCTCATCTCTTTTGCTGATGGAGATGAGACTGAGCTCCAATATGGCAAACTTTGGCTAGAACCAAAGCGATCATCTATACTATTATTAGATCATTTTGATAACTAATACTTTAACATCTTGTTGCAGGGCTGAAAATATACTAAGTTAGCTTGCTAACCTATTTTACTAGTCTTCGCTGTAGGAAAATTTTCAAAAGAGCTCATACAACTTTATTTTTTATTTTTATATAAAAAATTACAAAAAAAATTATAATCTTTAAGAAGGGTCCTACTAGTTGACCCTATAAGACATAATATCATATCCCTTCAGCTTTTAGGTGGAATCTTTCACAGTGAACCATTATAATTTATAATTTTTAAACTTTTATCTAAATTTATGATTTACTCTATTCCTTCTTATCTTTTTGGCTTAAATAAAATAATTAAAAAACATAACATAAATATATTCATATATAGGGATGGGCCGGATGGGCATGCCAGTTTTTGCCCCCAGGTCTAACTTGCATTTTTACTAGCTGTCTAGGGTTAGGCTGGCAGACCGATCCATAAAAGTTTTACCCCTAGTTTCATGTACTAATTCTTTAATTAGCTAAATCTTAAAACCTTCATGAATCTTGAACATAAGCGTGAAACACTTACATGTTATTAAAAGAGTTTTTAGTTCTCTCCTTGTTCCACTAGGTAAGACTTAGGAGTTGTCTATTTACATATGCTAGTGCTTTATATATATATATATATATATATATATATATATATATATATATATATATATATATATATATATATATATATATATATATATATATATATATATATATATATATATATATATATATATATATATATATATATATATATATATATATATATATATAAAATTTAGGCTAACAAGAAGATATCCCAAAAGTGGACCAAAAAATTGGGGAATGTAGAGTGGCGTAGATGCGGAAGCAAGATGATGACATGAGTCCTAGGAGTGGCACATTGAGAAAAATTGAAACTTTAACATAAAATATCTACACATACATATGAAAAATAATTCATATAAGTAATAAACATGATCATAAGACTATTAATCAAATTAAATTGAATAGAGAAGTGATACATACTTACCTTTGGGACTAATCAGCCCCAAGACGCTTTAATCATTCACTTTGACGCCAGATAGATTAATCAAATAATAATTCAATTTAAGTAGAAGATGAATACCTTAATTATGTATAGATCCCTCTAAAATTATTTAATTTGGATTGAGGAGTCCTATTGATGAAGTGCTCTAACCTTTACCTTGAAGCCTCTATATGATGCCACAATTCCCATAAAAATTGCCAAGAAAGGAGATAGATGAGGGAAGGGAGAAAGGCGGCAACCTGCCCTTTTTTTATCTTCTTGCTTTTGCAACACACAAAGGGGAGAGGAGAAAACCCAAGAGGAGAGGAGATGTGACGGGGGAGAGAAAATAGGAGGCAGAGGTGCCATATTAGTTTCCCAATCACTTTGAGGTTATATTTATACTATATTTCAAATCCTCACCCTATATGGGTATTAATAAACGGGCTTAAATTCTACGAATTAACCTCGAGAGTTTAACATAACAGGAGTAAGCTATGTTTCTCAAAGCCCACATAGACCTGAGCTCTTACACACAACCAAGCTTATGATAAAGTCGACCCCTTACTAACCACGGGTCCGATTATTAACACTGATTATAAAATCAGCCCCTACAAAGTAAATATGTATAAAAAGTAAATATACACACCCAAATTATAAGCTTAGTGTATGTATATTTTGGATAAGGGTCTTAAGAAAATATGTATCACAATCATTTATATAGGGTTGGTACATCTACCTAGTATCTTTAAACGTTGTGAGCTCACCCAAATTATATATAAAGGCAGACCATATATAAGCCTGAACGTATACTAGGGTCGAACACGGAGGAAATTAATCCGACGTTCTAGGCCGGTAGCACATCCCTATGCGTCTCTCAGCGGGCGGGCCGTTAGCCACCTTTTAGACCCCCAGAGTCTGGGCGGGCGCTGGTGTCCAATGCCCGAACCGCTGGAGTGCGGAGTGCTTCTTTGTTTTTTTAATTTCTTTTTCTTTTGATAAGACCGCTGTTTTCTTCTTCATCTTCAATGATCTGAATCCCTTAGTCAGCCCACTGTAATGTGTAAACTAGCTCTTGTTCGCTGATGGTGACTCATATTGTAACGATCATATAAAGGGTCCACGAGTCATGAAACAGGAACATAATGGGGCTGGCAAGAGGGATGGTTCGACGTCGTTTTCTCCTTTCGCATGATCAAGATGGTGAGGACATCAGAAAGCTTACAGTTTCACGTGGGTCGGCTCGCGCAGGGTGGGGCACTTGTTGCGGCATGGTGCCCCATGTAACCACCCAATGGATGCGTACCACAATGCGAGAACTGCATTAATTATCATGCCATCACAAAATCTATATAGGAGGCCAGGTATTTAATCAATCTGTTAATTAGCATCTCTCATTATTGTCATCATAAAATCGTCCCATTTCATATCATATCACAGTTTTTATAAAAATCTAAAGAAGTAAGTTCAGTTGGTGTCACTTGATGATGATAACAATACACATTCATTCCCCAAGCTTAGTTCATCTCATCAAGTCAAAGGCAATGACAAAAGTGGAGGGGAATCTGCGACCAAGCTAAAGGGACTGAACTGCAAGTTGGCTGACACTGAGTGGGTCCCGCGGCCCCACTCGACGGCAAATACCGAATGGCACTCAAAGAGATGGAAACAAGAGAGTCAGTAGTAAGCAGCGAGACTGCTGAGTCAAAAAGCATCTCGTCTCCTTCACACCGGAGGTCTTCCTATTCCCATAAATGGTGGGAAATTCCATTTTCTTTACCAACCTCTCCTCTTCATGAAGTCTGCTGCCCAGCCGTCGTCGTGTCGGTGATCTTTTACTTCGTATCTTGCTCTGCGGTAATGTCTCATTCGGACTTTTCTTTTAATTATATTTTAATCGACTTAATTGCCTGAATTTTCTATAGAAATTTGGTGTCCTGTGGGGGGATTTGGAGGCTTTTCAGTGGGCGGGACGGGTTGCGGGAAATGAGTAAGGAACGGCCGCCGGAGCCTCTGGATTTCTTCATCTGGACCGTTGAGGTATAAACATGTCTCCATCTGAATCCTTGTTTAATTGTATGAGGAAATGATATGGCGATAACTGGCATGTGTGTGTATACGATGAATTTGGTGGATCGTTCTGGAGCACTGATGAAATTGATGCAATAAGAAGCAGATTAATTCTTCTGTTGGAGCTCCGAGGCTGAAGTCCTTAAACACGCTGTTCCCCCCCTTTTTTTTGCTTCTTACGCTTGGTCTCTCAAGTCTTTTGTACAAAAAGAAAATTGATATTAAATGCAGATAATGAACATTTAGTTGCGTTTGTTTTCTACATCTGTGTCTCCGAACCTTCTTGTTGGATCGAATATTTGGTTTCTCCATATTTGACATCTCATGATAGTCAAGTTGGCTTCTTTGGGATGAACATTTTACTATTATTATTCTAACTATGAAATGCGTAACTGAAACGATGCTGAAAGCTGATATATAGTTCTTTATTCAGTCGATGGCTTTTCTCTTCTGCTTGGTAACATAAATTCGAGTATTGATGTGTACATTTTCTCACTGAAGCGACAGGTGAAACATAGGTTGGAATTGTTTGAGTTTTGCCATTTTTCTCATTTATGTTCAAGCCTCTGTATTGAAATTGAAATACGTTCTCTTGGAGTAACAAAAATTTGGAATTTCATACTGTTATGCTTGTGTGTATCATGCGGGTGTTATGTCCAACACAATCAATAAGACTTGAAAGTACAATCAATTAGTTGGGAAGGGCCATATGGGTATTCTGCAGGTAGGAAACTATCTGAGGGCCTTTAAGTTCACGTTTTCATGAAGTTATGAAGGAAATAATTGTGGGTTTATCTCATAGAAGACCATTCATGTATGTGCCCTTGTGCAATTTAGGACAGATATGCATAATTATTATAAATGCGATAAGTGATGTACTTGTGCTCTGTTTTCATTCATGCTTAATGCCTTAAGTTTGAATAACATGATTTCAGGATGTTGGTCTGTGGCTGGAAGAAATAAATCTCGGGAGCTATAGACAAATTTTTAAAGAAAATGGTGTAAATGGAGAGTACTTGGAGAGCCTTTCCATGTTTACTACTGAACAGATTCTGCGGTTTATAAGGCGATGCCACATGAAATGGGGAGACTTCATCACACTGTGCAAGGAGCTTAGACGCATTAAAGGTTGTTTTCCTGTCTGTCTTGTGTATATCTGTTTAATAAGCTGTTTAACATTAGTTTAGTCGACTTCATGCAATGCTCATTTAGCAAAAGTGCCTCACATGCAAAAAAGAGTGACATTTGTCTTATTTTCTGAACCATGAACATTTTGGATGGAAAACTTGCTGATCCAGTAAAAAAAAAATTCTGATCATACTGCTTCTGTTAATTTGTGTATTGAGAAAAGCTAAATGGTTTTATGAAATCAGTCAGGAAAAATCTAATTGGAAGCACAGTGTATTTTTTCACACTATACATAAAATGGAAACAGAAAAGTAAACAGTGTTAACTGAGGAAGGTTCTGGGTCTCAGCGGGTTACACTTCTTCTGATGGGAGAGTAATGCTTTCAAAAGAAGGCTGGTCATTGTCTATGACCCTTACAGCCTGCTTATCATGATTTAGCATTAAGACCTATGGCCAAGGTTGAAAGTTCACTGTTTGTCAAAAACATGAGTAAACCTTTTTTAGAGCAGCATAAAAATTCCAGTATTTCAACTGCTGGTGATTAATAAATTTTTGTTTTATAGTAATTGAAATAGACCACAGATCACTGAATATTGACAATGTTAAATTTTAATCAGAGTCAATCTTCCTCTGATACATTTTCCAAATCTTGAACCTTGAATTGTAATTGGGACATGGTAATCTTTCAACCCTCAATCTCTCCTTTTGGTACTTTCAATCCATAGTTGATGAGAGTTTACTATCTATCTGCAGTTGCCTGTCTAAAAGGAGAGCAAGAAATACGACGTCCATGGTGGGCACCTCCCTGCCTTACAGTAGTCTTTGTCAAGGTAGCAAAGCGCAACAGACAGTCACGGGTTGTTTCGCTGAAGCTGGAACCGTGATGCATAACTAATATTGGAGTTTATAAACCTTTTTACGTGTTTGTCTTCCTTCCCCTTTTGTTTTGCACTATATAATGTCACCTGTTACGGATGTTAGTCTTACCTAGGTAAGACTTTCATTTCCTTCATACAGTCCAGCTGTTCCATGAAATCTTTCACTTTTTTTTCCTTTTCTTCTTTTTTTTTTGCTCTTTTGCTGTAATAGCTGTTTCTCTTGAGCCAGAATGGTGTAAACTTTTGAATTACTGTAAAGCAGAGATTAATAGACATAGTCATTAAAGAAAAAAGGAAAATTGTTTGCGAATATATGATGTAACCATTGGTTTTGAAGCAAGCTATGTGCTGCATTGTTTCAACGACAATTACATAGAAAATTTTTTTATCTTCTAGGAACAACAATATTACAATAGTATTATTACAAGGGGAACAAACTCAGTTGCCTTCGTTGTTTCTCGAGTTGTATGCCATATGCTAGCAATTGAGGTTGTCACTGAGCCTCATAATCTTTGTAAGCTTGAGCATTCTGATAATGCTATTTTCTTTGTATTTCTTGTCTTTCCTTTTAGTTTTTTTTGGGGGTGGTCTTTTCACTTTGATGACGGTTCTTTGCGGGTGAACAGTTTTGTGGTTTTTCTCATGGGGTGAATCTTCTGATGATTGAACACCTATGTTGTGTTTGGTAATGTTGCAACGCAAATGATTTGAAAGTATGATGCAACCCTTTTGGCTTGCGAGTGCTAATGCGCGAAAGGCTTAGGTGTTATAACATCTTGTTGGAGACCTTTCTAAAATCATTTTATAAGTTGTATAGCATAATACGTTCTTACAATAGAGAGTAATCGGGATTTTGAAAACATTTGCTTAATTAACGATAATTATAAGCTTGTGATAAGAAAATGAAATCCGTGATTATCCTGTGTCTTTTGCGTCAACAACGCCAAGATCAGAGGATGATGGCTCCGGTAACAAAAACATATTTCCTTCGACTGCTAGCCTTGTGCATGGCATATTTGGTTTTCAGTTCTCTTAGATGACGAAGAGTGTTTCCTACTCACAATGAGCCTGGCTTAAGCTATGCACTACTCAAACGGCGCTCACTGTTAGAGAACACGAAAAACTCTTCCCTCCTATAAATGTACAAGATCCCTCAGTATTTATTTGATTCCATTAACTGATTCAAAGCTTTGGATATGTATGCCTAAGAAGAATTTTTCATGTTCTTGCTCACCATGAGCCTAGCATACAAAATATTTATGAAATATTTATTTTTAAGATTAATAGTACATATATTAGTACATGTTAACATAAGTAATACGGGTATTAATGTGCATTAATATATGTGTCGTCAATCCTAAAAATAAACACACCATAGGTGTTCCTTGCACTGGGCTACATTGGGGTCATTGCTAGAGTGAAACATAAAAATGCTTCCAATTGGGCTCATTGTTAAAGTGAAACATGAAAAATGCTTCCACCTCTGCATGAGTTGTGGACTGAGAGTGCACATATAGGGGTGTTCACAAACAAAAATGGATATGTACAAAGAGTTGTCCGTGTCTATTTATCGTTTGAATATCCTTTGTATGTGTCCATCCATGTCTGCCCTAGTCTATATCATACTTTATCCAAGTTCGTTTATTATAAATAGAGAGACTTGGACAAATATTTTAATGCCTAAATTTTTATCCCAATTCAAATTTATTAATACTTTTGTAGCATATTAAAACTATCATAATATGCTACATAAGTACTTGATCCATGTTTTAAAACTGTTTAATACCTATGTAGCATGTTAAGATTATCCTAACATGCTACATAAGTGCTTAATTCATATTTTTAAATTATTTAGTACCTATGTAGCATGTTATGATGTTCTAACATGCTACATGAGTATTAAATTTTTTTGTCAAAGTATCTATGTAGCATGTTAGGACATTTCTAAGATGCTATATAAGAATTAAATTATACTTTTTTTCAGGGAAAATTATTTAAATAATAATTTTAAAAAATTATTTACCAATTCGGACCACTTTATGAAATATTTTTCAAAGTAATGTTATTTTTTGCTACACAAGTGCCAGCCAAACTTGCATGATTTTTTTTTAAAAAAAATTATATGATTTCGTCATTTAGAATGACGAAATAATGTTTAAGTTGATTTCTTCCTTCTAAAGGACGATATTGGTTTATCGGTGTATAACACTTAACTTGATTTCGTCATTTAGAAGAACAAAATCAACTTAAGGTGATTTCATCCTTCTAAACGACGAAATTACCACACTTAGTGCATACTCCACGCTTAGTTTCTCTTCAACTCCCTATTTAAAGCATGCACACAGAACATATCAACAACACTCTCTCATCCAGAAGTTGCCAAAATCAAACAATTATTTCAACTTAATTACTGGCATACTCTATATCATTTCAACTTAATTGTCAGCATGCTCCACTCTTATTAAAATATGGCCCCATAATCTGTGGCAGTACATTTAGAGGGTCTCACAATTCCCTACACATATTTAATTTAAGTAAATTCAGAACTATAATTTAATAAATGTTTATAACAATTAAAATAATATACCAAAAATCCTAGGTATGTGTGTGGCAATATGTGCACCTCATCAACTTTACTTTCTTCAATCCATGGTCTTCATTAGCTTTTTTTTTTCTGTTTTTTTCTTTCGTTACAATGAACCTCACCAGCTTGCCTCTATACTTTATATTTTTTATTTAATTTCAATGATTGCAAGATCCTGCTCATTATAATATTTTTTTCTACTCCTTTGATTGAGGTCGTGTCATGACCTTCCAAGGCAACGAAAATTAACCTATACATCTAATCATTTTAAAAAGTAAGTGTTTTGTGCATATTCCATGATTTCGTTGTTTTGACCGACAAAATCACCACCCTTAGTTCCTTTTTTAACTGGTACAGTTTACACCAAGCTTTTAATGCTCTATATGACCCCCACTTTACACCAAGTTTTTAATGATCTAGTTGACCCTGCCTCTCCATGCCCACCTCCCCCTCACCTCTCTATGGCCCCGACCCCGATCCTACCAACCCCGACCCAAACCGAGGCAGCTTCCTTCCCCACCTTCCTCAACTTCTCCTTCAACCAGGAGTACAACTGCTTTGCCGCCAGCACTAACTATAGCTTCCGTATCTACAACTGCGATCTCTTCCACTGAGATTTTGACTACAACTTTGGCACCCCCGAAGGAGGCATTGGCATCATCAAGATGTTCTTGGCATGTGATTTTATCGTTTAGAATGACGAAATCACTATATAAGGTGAAGATAAGGTAATTTCATCCTTTTAACGGCAGAATTGAGTAAGTTCAGTGATTTCGTCGTTTAGAATGACAATTACCTTAAGGCGATTTCATGATTCTAAACAATGAAATCGGGTTAGGTCTTATAAATTGATAAACTGATTTTGTCCTTTATAATGACGAAATCAACTTAAACCTAAATGATGAAATTATATATATATATATATATATATATATATATATATATATATATATATATATATATATATATATATATATATATATATATATTTAAAAATTACGCAGGTGCCAGTTGCTTGGCAGGCGTTTGTATGGCAAAAAGTAACACCATTTTGAAAAATATTTTTCAAAGTGGTCCAAATTGGTAAATATTTTTTGTAATTATTATTTAAATAATTTTTTTCTTCTAATAATTAATAATAATTATTACTATATTTGAGGGAGTGTTAGATAAAGGTGGTGGACGTTGACGTTTGCAAATACGAACAAGAGTATGTCCACATCCTTAATTTCCTATTAATATAGACAAAAAACTTAGTTGATGTCCGTTTTAAATTAAAAAAAAAGTTATTTATTTTATATAAAAATAGACGTGAACATACGGACAAAAGACTAAAGTGAAACCCCCCACGCACTTCATGGACCCAGACAGTTCGGCCCACAAATCAGAATCCAGTATTGCGGGACTGGGCCACTTCTTCGTTGGGAAGGTGACGAAGCCCGTCGTGCGCGCGTTTGTCACCAAACAAAACGCCCAATTTTCATCTGCAAGTGGTCTTCCGCCAGCATTTTCCGTCGCTTAAAACCCCTGTCCGCAGTTTTAAACCCTCCCCGTTCCCGTTTTCGCTCGTTCAAAAAGGATTTGGCCTTCGCCTGAGGTGCCAAAGCTCTCCACTCTCATTTCCTCGGCCATGTTCACCCCCCCGGCGAGAAAGACTCACTTTGCTTCTCAAAGGAACCGGACTACCCGCCATGGAGCCCCCGCGGCGGCGCCGGTGACCGATTCGCCCTCCACACCGCTCGACGAACCCTCCATCACGCCGATCGCCAGCTCTTCTGCCATCCCCAACCGCCCCGCGACCGGAACCCCTGCGCCATGGGCCTCTCGTTTATCAGTTATCGCCAGGTGCTCTTTTCTCTCTGAATCCCCCAAGTTCCTTTGTGGCCATACTGATTTGCTTCGGCATGTTGTGGAAGGGAGGGTTATGAATGTAACATTTGCACTTATATGTTTTGTTCCGGTGTGTTGCTTCCACTCAACTTCCTCATAGGGTTTGGAACCGGGTCTGGAGTTCTCTGGCACTCTTGGTATTCTGGAGTAGAATGTAGATGACGTTAAAATTGGCAATGTGAGTGACCATCGAAGTGAGACGAATTTAGAGGCAAATTTCGACTAAACATTATCAGGCTGTAGGTCTTTATCTCTTACTCTGTCAAAACTAGTCAGACTAACATGTGTGAGAGATAGAAACTTTTTCTAGTAGCATGAATGTTATTAAAGTTGTTTACAGGATAATTTTTATGAAGCAGTGACTAACACCAGTCGAACAAATCAGCTCTAGGCAAGAAATGGTGTTTGTTCTATGGCACTCCGGGGGAAGGTTTTTTCTGTTTCTGTCAGTCTCCTTCTATTTAAATGAAGGAGGGGACGATGATGTTGTTCTGCGTACTTGGGCACTATGCCTTATGTAAACAAAGGGTGGCAAGGTGTAAGGTGTTGTAGCTGTCATAAGGTCGATAGGAATTAGCTATGGGCTTTGATTTTCATTTTAATTTTGTTGACACAGCTTTCATCTGTTGCAAAAATTTTCATGTAGTGCTGATGGAATTTGTAAATCTTTTTGCTTCAGAGTTTCACCGGCCAATAAAATTGTTAAGGGGTCTGATGGGGATCAAATGGATCCAGTGTATGTTGGAGATTTTCCACAAGTAGTTCGTGATGCCCAAGCAGAATTTTTACGGAAACATGCTCCAGGTTTGTGCAGATAAGTGGTCCCTCCTTCCTTCCTTCCCTTCCTCTCTCCTTGGTATTAAGATTTGGTTGCAACAGGTGATGCAGGGATTTCAGGTGGCATGGACACGGGGACGTGCCTTGCATGGATCATATGTGGAAACCGGATTTTCATATGGAGTTTCTTGGCCCCTTCTTTTTCTAGGAACTGTGTTACCCTTGAAATACCTTCTGTTGTTGTAAGTGAGGATACAGGCCCAAGATCTAAGTCCACAAATGACTGGATGGTCTGCATAGTTCAATGGGATGGCAATTGCAAAAGTCCGGACAAAGCAGTCTCTACAGGAGTACTATTATGTAACAGAATAAGTGAAGCTTTTGTGTACTGGCCTGATATCAATGCCGAAATTGTGACCCCTCCAGTGACTAGCATTCTACCTTCTAGTAAGTCCCAAGATATTGCTTCAGGAAGGTCTGGGAAACTCCCAAAATACTTACAGCAAAACACCTGGGCTCAAAGTGCAGTTGTGGCTGAATCAAGATGCGTGACTTGTTTAGTTGCTTCTCCACTTCCAGGTGCTTCTCATGATTGCATTGCACTAGCTTGTCACTCTGATGGTGAATTATGGCGTTTTTATTGCAGTTCCTCTGGAATTGATCGTGAAAAGCTTTGCGAGATCTGTAATAGCAGATTAGATATGAATAGAAACAGCGATTTTACTGGAATGAACAAAAATTACACAAGATCGCTTATCTGGGATCCTAATCAGTTGGTTTCACCTGAGAGTTGTGTTCGTCGGTTTTTGCGGCTGACTGATCATGAGATACAGTGTTGGGAAACCCAGATGGCACCTAAGGCAAAGTTATCTAGGTTGTGGTCTCATGAAATTGTTGGAACCGATAGTGATTCATGCATAAAAAGGGATTTGGCAGGTCAAAAGCAGATATGGCTTCTAGATATGCACTTTGGTGAGCGAGGAAAAGAGTTAACTCTTCTTGTGGCCACCTTTTGTAAAGATAGAGTGAGTAGTTCGAGCTACATGCAGTATTCACTTCTCACAATGCGATATAAGCCAGAATCGTCTACTGAAAGGTTATTGGAGAAGAAAGCTCCAATTCAGGTGATAATCCCAAAAGCTAGAGTTGAAAACGAGGATTTTCTCTTTACTATGAAGCTTCGTGTGGGGGGAAAACCTTCAGGATCAGCTGTGGTACTTTCTGGAGATGGAACTTCCACAATAACAAATTACTGGAGAGGGACAACACGTCTCTATCAGTTTGATTTGCCTTGGGATGCAGGGAAAGTTCTTGATGCTTCGATTTTACCTTCTGCAGAGGACAGTGAAGAAGGTGCATGGATTGTACTAACTGAGAAGGCTGGGTTGTGGACTATACCTGAAAAGGCTATTTTACTTTGTGGGGTTGAGCCACCTGAAAGAAGTTTATCTCGTAAAGGGAGTTCTAAAGAAGGTGCTTCAGAAGAAGAAAAGAGAAGCATGCAGTTTGGTGTAAGTATTCCTCCGAGAAGGGTCAGTTCTGAAGCATGGGATGCTGGAAACAGACAAAGGGTGACTTTTGCTGGTGGGTCTCATAGAAACACTCATGATGAAGAAGCAGAAGCTCTTCTTGGTCAACTGTTTAGTGATTACCTTTCAAATGGACAAGTTGATGAATCATTTGAGAAACTTAAAACTTGTGGAATCTTTGAAAAAGATGGGGAAACTAATGTTTTTTGCCGGGCAAGCAGATCGATTGTTGATACACTGGCTAAGCACTGGACTACAACCAGAGGCGCCGAGATTGTGTCTTTGGCTGTTGTGTCCTCTCAGCTTCTGGATAAACAGCAGAAGCATCAGAAATTTCTACAATTTCTTGCTTTGTCAAAATGTCATGAAGAACTGAGTGACAGACAGAGTAGGGCTCTGTTATTTTTTTTTTCTTTTTTCTTTTTGCTTTATTTCGTCTGTGAGTGATACCCTTTTGGTTCAGGTATGTCTTTTTATCATTATTTACTGAAAGAAGTAATCAAATGTTAGATATTATTGGTTTTCTGAAAATTAACAGTGTGAAAGAAAGGAATCGTGATCATTGACAAAAGACTTGCCAAGCTCAAGGGAGGATATGTAGATAAAGAGTAATATAAATGAAATATTAACTGTGCTATGTTCAGTGCAGTTGCAGCTGAATAGCAAAAATTAACATCAAAATTTTATGGGGGCATCTATTTCTTTTCACAATAAATGGAACTACATACTGATATTGAATTTTTGAAATGTAGCATTGGAATGTCCTGATTATTTTGTGCGCATATGCATACTTCTCATATATTACTTGCTGTCATGAAATAGTTCAAGCCTATAGCTATTTTTACCTCCTTTGTGAATTAGGTGAAGCTTAATGTAGTTTCTCTTTTCTATTATTAGGGAATTGCTTGCAGATTATTATGGAGCATGGTGAAAAGCTTGCTGCCATGATTCAGTTGAGGGATTTCCAGAATAATCAGCTTAATAATCTCTCAGATGGAGGGGAGTCACCATCTTCAAGAACAGCTGGTGCTCTTTGGGACTTAATTCAAACAGTCGGTGAAAAAATTCGCCGAAACTATGTTCTTCTTATGGACAGGGATAATGCTGAAGTATTTTACAGTAAAGTTTCTGATCTGGAAGGAGTATTCGACTGCTTATGCAATAACCTCCAGGATATTATAGGAGACCGATCATTATTAGTTCAGATTCTAAGAGTTTGTGAGCTTGCATCAATGTGTATCACACTAATTCGAAGTGTAATAAATTATAGAGATGGACATCATATTTGGTACCCACCACCTGAGGGCTTGACTCCTTGGTATTGTCAACTTGTGGTCAGATCTGGGTTGTGGGCTGTTGCATCTTATATTCTTCAGCTCTTGAAAGGGGCAAATGGTCTTGATTTATCACTAAGATCAGATTTGTATTCTCATTTAGAAGGAATCACAGATGTTCTGCTTGAAACTTATTCTGGTGCAATAATGGCGAAGATTGAACGTGGCGAGGAACACAATGGATTAAGAGAGGAATTTTGGAAGAGGAGGGATGAACTTCTTGGTTCATTGTATGAACAAATCAAGGGACTTCTTGAAGCAAAACTGCTGGTCAGTTTCTTACTTTGCTTTTCGTGCTTATCTTCCTGCCTTGAGTTTTGATGTTTGAGTCGTCAGTCTGCCACTTCTGGCAAGCCAGTAAACTATTGAGGCTGTGGCTCACCATTACATGATAGACCTTCCCCCAGATCGATTATCCTTATCTTCTTTGAATTGTAAAAAATGAATTTTATAAAGAAACTATTTATATTTCAGGAATTCATTGTAAGACGGGGGTTAGATTAGGTCAAGGAAAAAAACATGTTTCTTTATGTTTAACTCTGTAGAATTCTTCAGGATTGGCTTTCAGTATGTGGTTGTTCCGGGTATACTTTAATCTTTAGGTGTAGGAATAACAGTTGGGGCTGTTACTACTGACTTATAAAATATCTGTTGATTACACTTTTCATTGCTTCAGGATTCTGGCGAAGGTACAGATGTTAGGGATTTGGAGCTAAAAGAAGCAAGTTTTAGGGAGCTGTGTTTACCTTTGTTGTCCATTGCAAGGCGACATGAAGGATATCAAACTTTATGGCATATTTGCTTAGACCTTAATGATACCAGGCTGCTCCTAAGCCTTATGGTGGGTATCTACACAAATGCTTGTGTATTATTTTATCTGATAAAAAACATTGTTTCCTTTCTCTATTTCTTGCATCTTTTACTACTTCTATTGTTGTCTAGAAAAATGCATATATGGCTGAAATGGTTCTTTAAAAAATTGGCATGCACTCTCTGGTCTTACAAAAGGCATATTTTCAGTCTTGTTTAGTTGCTTGTTTCTTTTGGAGAAGGTTTGCATGTGATTTTCTAATCATATGTTGGAAAATTATATAATGAGCTTATAGCAGGTGATGTTCTAGGCAGTTTATGAGTTCTGATGCCAGTAAATATATTTGTTGTGAAGTATAGTAATAAATTAAGGAATAGGATTCTTTTTGCAATGTAGTAAGCGGCTGTTTGTTTAAAATTCAGAGATGTATTGAATCTCAATTCAGGTGAATTTGTTCAGGAGGTTCATAGGTAAATCTGAACTTCGTTTGGTATTAGGAATATGGAAAAAGGGAGAAGTAGGTGGGAGCGCTAAGGGATGCTAGTCTTCCCTCAGCACAGTGCCAAATTCAGGTTCATTGTTAAATTTCCTCAAGATGGCATTTGCTTTTGAAGTTGAATTTGGCACTATTCTGGTGATGAACCCAATTCTCTGAAATTTTAATCCATTGTGAATTGGTCAAACAAACAGGATTTATCAATTTTACCCTGAATTTCCAGTGAATTGGCCCTCTGAATTGGCAAACAAACAGCCGGTTAAGTGTTTTTGTTTCATCATGCAGTGCATATATTTCTCATGCAACAATTCTATTTTTCAGCAGGAGAGCATGGGACCCAGAGGTGGATTTACTGCTTTTGTTTTTAAGCAATTGTATGAAAAGCAACAATATGCCAAACTCTTAAGGCTTGGAGAAGAGTTCCAGGAAGAGCTTGCTTATTTTCTAAAGCAGAACAAAGAGTTGTTGTGGCTCCATGAAATCTTCTTAAATCAATTTTCTTCTGCTTCAGAGACTCTTCACGCATTAGCTCTCTCTCAAGAAAAGAAATTGTCCTTAGCATTTGATGAAGAGTCGGAGGATGATGATACTTTGAGGAAACCTCCATCTGTGACAGATCGAAAGCGATTGCTTTATCTTTCCAAGATATCCTGTGAAGCTGGTTTGTTTATTACCTATGTCAATAAATTCCTTCATGCCTTATTTGGTTTTCCATGATAGAGTTTAAAGGAAAGACAAAATGGGCTAAAACTGTTTTTAAATTGTTTTATATGAATGGAGGATTTTTCGAATAACAATAATAAAGAAAGGACAGTGGTTTCACTGATATTTATTACATTGTTCATAGGCAATGTTGCTGATGTGGAGATGAAAAGACGGAGAATTGAGGCTGATTTGCATATCCTAAAAGTACAGGTCCGTCCACATTTTCTAACTGAGCATGGATTATAAGTGTGTAATTGTCCATTGGGAAGCCCGCTATGTTTTATCTGCTGTGACTAGCACCACTGTCCAATATTTTCTGGGTTTTCCCTGTTATTGTTGTTGGGTGTTGAATGGAACAGAAACGAGGTTCCATTGTTTTGGTCGGATGGTCCTGTCAGATCTAGTTTATTAACTATTGTTGGGATTTTTGCAATTATGCATATGTAATTGATGTTAATTGCCCATTTTGGTCTGTTAACTATATGCACTATAGTCAGGAGTTTGTTTGGGGATGGTCTGACCCATGGGCAACCCTAATAGTCCATCTGAACTACTTTTCCTGTAGTCCATGTTGAAGTATCAGGATGTGTGTTTGCTTGCCTGGGAAGGAAGGCGGAGTATGTAGTCAGTACCGGTTAAATGTATTAATTGTGCCAATGAATTATTGGTTATCCTTTCATTCAGGAGGATGCTATCAACCTATTTCCTGGCAATGAGGCGCTGCAAGCAACCACGCTTCTTACTCCCACAGAATTGATTGAATTGTGCTTAAGAAGCAATAATCGTGAACTTTCTTTGCGGGCATTTGATGTATTTGCTTGGACCAGCTCCTCTTTGCGTAGGTCAAACAAATCCCTCCTGGAGGACTGTTGGAGAAATGCTGCTAATCAAGATGACTGGGCACGCCTCTACGAGGCCTCCATTGCCCAAGGCTGGAGCGATGAAGAAAGGTTGGCATTTTTGAGACAAACTCTTCTGTTTCAAGCTTCAAATAGGTGCTACGGGCAGGATGCTCAGGTTTACGAGGGTGCCTTCGAAGAAGTATTGCCATTGCAGAAAGACGGGGAGTATTCAGGACCTTCTATAGAGGAGATAGTAATGCAGCACCCAGATTTTACTGATGCAGGACAGCTCATGTTAACGGCAATCATGATGGGTAAATTTGGAACTGACCCCGTGGCTGACAATGAATCTTTCATGGTGTCATGAACAATCTTTTGGAATTTCGGTTAATAGAATTCACACTATAACCATATCTTTTTGCCCGGACATATCTATGCGTCCAATGTAATTGACCTCACAAATCACAATCAGTCAAGTGCTTGTAAATCAGCTTATTAATTGTCTGAATTACTCCACAACACTCAGCTAAGTTACAATATGGTGGGCGAAGGATGGGGCAACGGCTCGGAATTAGTGATGATAGGCGGCTATTATGCTCTTATTATCTATTTTAGTAAAAAAAAAGGTGTCCGTTCCATATTCATGCGAATACAATAGTCCAAAATAGCACAAGTGGGATGGCGTACGTGGTGCAAATCCATGATCTCTGCTAACAAGGATAACGTGAGATCTATCTCTAGCCAATAAGATTGCATTTTTGGATTCTCCATGCGGAGGCCGAGGTGGCCATCCGCCACATCCACTAGTTTTCTCACCCCAAGAGCCATGAATGTATTAAAAGACTAAAGAGATGTTGCACGACTTGGCACTCGTGGGTCAGCTCTCTCCTCACTTCTTCAGCGTTTAGCAGCCACCCATCAGAGACTCTCTCTACAGTCATCCTCCCTCTTGAGTAATGGCCACCTCTGCTATTCAACGGTCAGCCTTCGCAGGCCAGACTGCGCTTAAGCAGCAGAATGAGCTTGTCCGCAAGGTGGGCGTCTCCGGCGGTCGCTTCTCCATGCGCCGCACCGTCAAGAGTGCTCCCCAGAGCATATGGTAATTCTCACAATCTGTCCACTGCATATATTGTCCTCTCTTTTCTCTCGTCTTCTTATATAATATGCTTATTTACTGAAATATCTGCTGACGAAATGACCAGGTACGGACCTGATCGCCCCAAGTACTTGGGCCCGTTCTCCGAGCAAACCCCGTCCTACCTCACCGGAGAATTTCCCGGCGACTACGGCTGGGACACCGCCGGCCTATCTGCCGACCCGGAGACCTTCGCCAAGAACCGGGAGCTCGAAGTGATCCACAGCAGGTGGGCCATGCTCGGGGCCCTCGGCTGCGTCTTCCCGGAGCTCCTCGCCAAGAATGGCGTTAAGTTCGGGGAGGCCGTGTGGTTCAAGGCCGGGTCCCAGATCTTCTCCGAGGGTGGGCTCGACTACTTGGGTAACCCCAACCTGATCCATGCCCAGAGCATCCTCGCCATATGGGCCTGTCAAGTCGTTCTCATGGGCTTTGTGGAGGGATACCGTGTGGGTGGGGGCCCACTCGGAGAAGGCCTGGACGCCATCTACCCAGGCGGGGCTTTCGACCCTCTTGGGCTGGCTGACGACCCAGAGGCCTTCGCGGAGCTCAAAGTGAAGGAGATCAAGAATGGGCGGCTGGCGATGTTCTCCATGTTTGGGTTCTTCGTGCAGGCCATCGTTACTGGCAAGGGTCCAATTGAGAACCTTTATGATCACGTAGCGGATCCAGTCGCCAACAACGCGTGGGCCTACGCAACTAACTTCGTCCCCGGAAAGTAATGGGCCCGCTACTATTGCTGACTTCCCTGTATCTTAATACGAGTGCAATTATATAAGCAGATAAATTTTGGGCGATTATTCGGTCTCGCATGCATCTGATTGATAGTTATTTTAAATAATCGTGGAACTATAGAAATTCGTTCTTTTGGGGGCATTTGGAATAAGAAGGATGATGCTTACTGTGTCCGCCTTCTGTGGCTCGCCAAATGTCCCAAAATGCATTCGCAGATAGCTCTAAAATCATAACCAATCAAAAATCACTAGGAATGTACACTCTTGAGTACGCATCTACTTAAACCAGTTTAAGATGTGGCAACCAAACTCCCAGCCTTTTTTTTATCATTGTAGTTTTTTATTTTACTAATCAGGGCCGGCTCAATAAAATTTGAGGCCCAAGACGAAATCTTAGATGAGTTTTTTTAGGTTTAATTTGATAGATTAATGTGATGAAATAATTATTAAAATTAGTTGTTCAATTACTAACCTTAACTTAAGTTTCTCAAATATCTTCTTTATTACTTCAATAAATTTATAAAGAGTTTATTTTTTATAAAAAAATATATTTATTTAACTATGCACATATCAAATTATACATATAGTTGTTTTAACAAAATGATGAATCCCTCCCCCCAGCCCCAAAGTTGTTTTAACAAAATGACGAATGCCTCCCCCCCCTATATTAGAAATTGTTTATTTGTACTATTATACTCTCTCTTTCCTATATCAATAGTTATATTAAAAAATTATTAAATTGTAAAATCTGCATATTGGAGAAGAAAAAATAAGCTTATAATTTTATTTTTTTAGTACCAAACTTCTTAAATTGAACAAAATAGAGCTATTAATATAAAGATGAAAAAACTCTATTATATTTTAAAAGTGAGAAAGATATCAATATTATTGTAAGAAATTTGGGGCCTCGGTGAAATAGTAAGATTTATAAAAATATATAAAAGAATTGGGGCATGGGTTTTGTAAATTTCAGGCTAAAATGACAACCTATATGTTCAATTAGTATTTTAATTTTAAATAAAGTAATTTATATGGTAAATGATAATATATATCTATTGTATAAAAAATGCTCAAATAACATGTAATAATATTGGTATATATTTCTTTAATTTTTTAAAAATATGCATTTAATGAATCATGCATTATAAAAGGGGCGTAGGATTTGTGTAGTATTTAGGGGGGCCTTTGTATTTGGTAGGGCCCTAGGCAACTGCCTAAGTTGCCTAGGGGTCAAGCCGGCCCTGTTACTAATGATCATTGTTGTCTGTGCTAAACTCTTCTTTCTTTTCCTTTCAAAATCATATAAACTACTACCCATTAAATAAACCTTACTCTTTAAAGTATTTGAATTATATTGTGTAAATTTTGATAGCCGGTTGTGCAAGTAAACTTGCAGCTTTCCACAAAATTTAATATGTTAATTTGCTAAGGCAAAATGGGGCAAATCCTCGCATATAGCATGCACAGCCCCCCACTCCCGTGTTTTAGCATACACCGAAGTATCATGAGCCATCAAATAAAAATTTAATAATTCACATTAATAAAAGAATATGTGAATAATTCAAACTTAGTTGCCCCTAAATAATGTGCACCATCAGATAAAATCCTATGGCTCTTAATGCTCCGGCTCATGCTAATATAGGTGGGGCCACTAGCGTGATGTTACGGCCCTAGCCATCCATAAGTGCCGTGCAATGCTCACAAGGCCAAATAGCCAAGCGAGTAAACCTTTCTTCGTTAAGGTCATAGCCTTGTGCCATTCGATCAAGCATCCAGCCCGCAAAGCCAAGCAACGAACCCGTCCCAAGGCGGACGTGTGAACGTACCGAACTATCTCCCAAGCGAGTTAGCCGGAGAAAGACCGCTCCGCTACCCCGTGACAGTGAGCCTAAGGTTATGCTAACGGTCTCTCAATAGATAATATACATTTTCTAAGAGAAAAAAATGTCCTTGAGTGATGATGACAATTTTACAAAAAATAGGGTTGGCGACATGTGCTTCAATAATTACTCCCTTAGCCGAAAAAGTGACATAAGTGGGTATAATTGGTTTTCTTGCATGGCTTAGGAGCATTCATTGCTAGAGGTTGAAGCCAAAAGTCGCGACTGGGCTGATAGATGACAAGCCCAGATTATATTTATGAAATATAAAAGTCTAAAGGAGATCAGGGGAAGAAAAACCATGCACATGCAGAAGTAAATATAGTCAAAGGCAAGAAGCTATTACCTTTGCAGGGTACACAGAAGGAAGTCCGAACATGCGGATGGGATCGGGGAGACAGAAGGCTACAAAGCGTCACCAATACATGTACTCTCCCCCTTGAAGCCATTCCAAATACTAGCAAACATAAGAAGTCTCCCCTCGAAGGACCCCCCTTGCCTTTTTTGGCTTTTCCCCTCACACTTCTCAAAAGACCTTTGCCTTCCTTGCATCAACCAAAGTCCAAAAACTCTAGGAAACCACAGATGCCAGAGCACTTTATTAGAATTTGCACCACCACTACCGATGGTGTCTTCAGTGAATTCGCAAGCAATTAAAAGGGGCGACAAATTATGCAATTGATGTAAAAGACAAATGCCCATTTCTACATATTCACCATATCCTGGTAATACGTTCACTTCAATCAATTTCTTTCACCATCTGGAGTATCGAGTATATTCATTTTATATTTTTTTTGCTGGGAAATCAACTCTTCAATGGGCGTACAGAATGGTGTTGATACAACAGTTCTCCACTCCTCAATTGATTTTCTGCAGGAGATTCAGACATTTGCGAAGAGTCAAGAAGCCGAAAGAAGAGGGTTCCTTATAGTACATGCCCAGACAGAGTACATTGGCACCATTCCGATTTGATCCTCCTTTCCAGGCCTATCCAAAAAATTTTCCCATCCCTGCATAAGAAGCCTGAGTCTACACAACTTTCAGCCAAGGAAATGCACCGGTCAACAAGAATGTGCTCTGACAGACCTGTAGTCTACTCCCAACTATTATGATAAAGATGTTCATACTTATCTTCATCTGTAGACAATGCATGAAGGGTTTTTTTTGTTCATTTTTCCCCATTTTCACATTATCTATTTGTGTATTAAGACAAAGGGCAGGAGAGTATTGTCGAACTAGTGTTTAATAATTGTTTCATGATCGTCCACATGTTTTGAATCTACAGGTGTGTCAGTATATTCATCTTCCGGTGAAATTTCATTAAACTTGGAATTATCAGAATCTTCATCACTACTCCTCCGTTTCATGATTCTAGGCACCACACGTGTCAACGTCTTTGTCTCTGTTTTCCTGATGTCCTCATTGATTCTTTCAAAACGTACCGTACTTACCTTCCTCGCACTGCCTGCCAAGATCTGCAATGAAACATTATTATGAGAACAGTTGCTGAAAGTGAAGGTCGACAACAAGGTGAACATCTTCCAGTTTTTCAATCCTCATTACTAATGGCTGAAGTGTATGAGTCCTTCTAAGCTTTTAAAAGAATATTCATCTCCCTCAGCTTTCATCCTAGGTATGATGAACCACAAGAGACAAAACCACGTCATTATGTTTTGTTGGACTTCAATACATTTCATTCATAATGGAATTAGTGTGTTTCCTGTTCAGAGTTGACATCCTGGCAAGAAAGTTCAAAATTTTCCACACTTCATGCATTAAATAAAATTGTACCTCAAGTTTATAAATTTGTTGTTTTGTCTGATGATCTTGACGATCAGATTCAGCTTCTGTAAATTCATCATTTTCTTCGAAATTTTCCTTCTGAAGTACCACCTTAATACTCTCCCCTGTCCTTGGAATATATCCAAATGTCTCGCAAATAAAGCCAGATACGGTCTCATATTGATGATCCTGCAGACGAGTTTCAAATTTGAATAAACTTATGCACCTGTACTACCACACAAGATCATCTATATGCTAGCCATGGAAGCGGATGATCAGATAAGACTTTGAGCATATGGAAGGGAATGAAACATTCAATTTCATGTCATCAACATTTCTAAAAAGCGTTTTGGGGCAAGCCTAGAGGCGAGATGTTGCAAGAATGGCAAAATGACATTGGTACAAGTAGTACAACCCCAAAAGCCTATTCCTCAGCAAGTGAAGCGCTAAAAAGTGTTAGTTTTAAGCATGAGTTGGACCTTTTAATGTTGAGGAATGCCTAAAGGCAAGTAGGTTAGTGCATAAAATATTCTACATAATTTATTTTTTAATCTTTTGAGTTCTATATATAATGGCCCCATATTTATAAAAAGAATATGGAAAATATGTGCCATATGCCTCACGCATTGAGCCTTATGCCTCACCTTTTTTCAGGAAACACACCACGTCTCATGTGCCTTACGCTTTTTTAAATACTAGCAAATAAAATCAGTTTGAATCGACCTATTCAACTTAGAATCAGCAAAAAACTAACGAGCTTCATGTATAAATGCTTTCACTAGGAATGGGCCCTAGAAGGCCAGAATAATCAGCTTGGGCTTGCCAGAACCGGCTTGAATTAACCAATTAAAATACATATTTATTCTTACTGTATCTGTAAAAGATTTACTAAAATAATTAACATTTTTTATTGTTATTATAATCAAATAGAGCATTTTATGATGTTAAAACACTTATACATACCGCAAAATGAAGAAATTATGACAAAACCTCAATTATTTTGATTTTATTTGCGAAAGAATTTTTTTTTCTAATTGTCTGACAAAACCTCAATCATGTAACCGATCCTATTCAAACTGGTCATACACTAACTCGTGGCCTTAATCCATTTGATGGGCGATCAATTCTGGCTGACGTGATAAATATGTTTTAACAGTTTCTTTACACTCATATATGATTCCAACTCTTATTCATCAAGCTTAAGTGTCTCTAGTCATCAGCGCGTGAACCTTGTTCTTTTCCTATATGGCTATCAACATATGTCACAAGTGAAATTTCTTTCCAGTCACTAGTGCAAGATACACGCTTCAATCTCTGAAGTAGACTCTTAGTTGAAGCAGAGATAAGAAGCTTTCAATTATTGAATTCTGCAATTCTACTTCTTTAGCACATTTTATTGTTCCACAAGCGCATTACAAACACAAATTACTAGAATGAGATTCAGAGAAAGGAAAAAATGGAGAGAGTACCTCTGGTAATTTGACATTCAGCTCTTCTGAGAGCTGATCAATAGATGTATTGGCATCTACATCATATACACCATCAGCTCGCATAACAACATATCCAGTTTTCTTTCGAATGCTCTCCTAAGCATAACACAAAACAACTGAAAGCTAAGATAAACATTGCATAATTCACAAAACTGTAGCTGGTGCGATACAAAACCCTCAAGGGGCCTTTCATATTGTGCTCAAACAAACAGGTTCCAAAGTTGAGATATGATAGATAATACAAAGTAGGTATCAACAGTCTTGCGTATATTTTTCCTTTATAAAGAACCCCATCACCTCCTCTTCTCCTAACCACCCTCCCCAGCCCTTTGAATAATATGTCGTGTCAACAAAACGTGTGGCCAGTTTGTGCACAAGACACAA
Organism: Saururus chinensis; assembly: GCA_035235625.1. Taxonomy (NCBI): domain Eukaryota; kingdom Viridiplantae; phylum Streptophyta; class Magnoliopsida; order Piperales; family Saururaceae; genus Saururus; species Saururus chinensis. The sequence goes on along the minus strand of CP141143.1, from coordinate 9,923,369 downwards.
CACATAAAGTGGAGCCCACTAACAGTTGGTTGGATCCCCTCATGGTTCTATTCCTGCACACAAATTTCTCGCACAATTTTCTACATTGACGTTTCTAATTTTCCAAGTAGAAAAGCAACTACTAACATGCATCTAATTGCAAAAAGGAAAGGGCATCAGAGATGAATTACAAATTTAACATAAAAAACTCAGTAAGAAAAAATCAAGTACCATGTGAAAAGCACACAAAAGGAGGGTAAAAATATCAGCCACTACCTTTGAATCATTTTCATCAAAGATATCGCCAACAATTTCTTCAACAACATCCTCTAGGGTCACAATCTGTTCCATCAATCATTGACAAGGTAAGGACATGCATGTAAAGAATAATATAGGTGTTAAATTTTTAATCATATAACCACTAAAAATTATGCAGTAAAAGTGACATCCATACAGAACATTTGAAAGTAGAGTTGAGATCTACTGTCAATAGGAAAAATTACATTGACTAGCATCATGCTTTCCAGCTTCTCTGAAATGGTATACATAACAAGGGGTGTAAGCAAGCCAAGCCAGCTCTGCCCAGCTTGATGTTTCACTCAATTCAGCTACATTCAAAGTTCAAACTTAAGCTTGTTGAGCCTCGACTTTTAGCATTTAAAACATATTTTTTAGGGCGGGCCCTGGTACAAGTTATCAGATTGATTCTCTCATACAAAACACATGATTCCTACCACATCTTGCAGCCCACTTTCCCTCTACAAGACCACCGGCCAGACCAATTCCCAGTACACCTCCGCCCCATTTCCTTCTCCACTGCCTCCATCTTCGATGCTCCTCCCCAACTCCCCGCATTCTCCCCTCCCTAGACAAGAACACCAGCCCAGTGATGATGGAGTGCAGATACAGGCACAACTGATCTACCTGGACATGCAGGTGACAACTGCTGCCGGACCCTTGGGTATTGGAGGTCACACTGGCTTACTACCTCTTCTGCTTCGGTAACCCCCATTCCTACAACCCTTTTCATGTGTATGTGGGTGGGTTACAACCAAGGTGTCAACCATGACAACCTTATCGACCCAGAATGGGTCCACTCTTCCATCCGCCCTTATGCTGGCCTCACTTCATCATGGTCGTCAACAATGAAATTGACATTGTCCAGCCCCTCGAGGAGATCAACAAAAGGTGAGATTTTTAAATTAGATCTGGCGGTAGATAACTGCTAGGACACAGTCAGCCTCCCAAGTGATTGGCAGAGGCAAATAGTGTTTCTTTTGTTTTTACTGATGATATGCTAGAGCCATCGGAACAAATCCAACAGTTTCCGCACTACAAACTGAGCAATGGTGACTTGGGTCATCCTGGTACTATCTTTTTCCAATTTTTTACATGGTTAAAGTATGTTCATGCTAAAAAAATCATTCTTGATATGTTTTTTTATACTATTTTAACTAAAATGCAATAAAAGAATTATATACAACGAGTCAAGCAGAGGCGAGCTCGATCTTAGCTCATTGTACTAGGCTCAAGTTCAACCTTCCTTAAGCCAGAAATTGGGCCAAGCTCGACCAGAGCAAAGCTTGGTTCGACTCAGCTTGTTTGCACATTAAGTATGCTAGTAGGTCACAAGGATCTATTCACTAAATAAATACAAAATTTTTTGCCAATAACACTAAAAAGTCCATATTTAGTTTGCAGTTTGATTTGTATTTTTATAACAGCCCTTGTTGATCTTCTTTTTCTAGATATAAGATGCCTGTTTTGATTAAACTTTCCACTACCTATATTTCTTTCTGTTAACAACTAGTATAATTTCCACTATAAGTCTATTGAGTAGGTTGTCTTGTAATTTATTATTTACGCGCTGCCCATCAAGTTGAGTTCTACATTCAGTCAACTCAAATGCGTATACAAATAGCTTTCCAACATCTCAAGCAATGAGGGACAGCAAAACACCAGGGATGGAAATGCATACCCCCACTGTTCCCCCATACTCGTTCAGAACAACAGCCATGTGAACCATCCTGATACGGAACTCTCTTAGCAAATTCCACACTGACATCGACTCTGCAACATTGCCAACATTTTAGGTGTCTAAGCTAATCCATTTCCTACCTTTAACATAAAAGAAGGATGGTCATTTGGAAGACCTACTATAAACAGTTGCAAAAGAAAACAAAATTATATCTTTCTTAGCTAATGGCTATAAATAATTACCAATAACAAAGTATGCGGGCTTGCGAGTGAGCTCCCCAATGGTAGAACTTTGAAGTTGATCGACCTTCAAAATTGGACAGATCATATTTTCCTACATTTTGGTGTGACTGATATTTACTCCTAAAACATTGTTCATAAGATTTCTTTCAACAGGCTATAGCAGAAACAGGGAATAAACACAATAAGACTTACCTTTTCAACATATTCCAACATGTCAGTTGCATATGCAATTCCCACAATATTGTCAACACGTTGTTCAAATACAGGTATCCTAAGATAATCCCCAAAAAACCTCAAATCAATGTTAGGTAAAGTAAGAATATGTTGTCATTTGGTACATTTAAAACAAAATTGGGAAAAATGAGGCCAGCATGCAAAATACAGTGGTCCAGATAAATCAGTTTCTGATTCCAATTCAAAGGTATGATATGTGCAATGTAAATGGACATGGGTATAAAACTACGGGTTTTTTTTCCATTCACAGAAGACACTCAGTACCACAAGCTTCCAGCAAATCAATGATAATTGTGGAACAATAAACCCATGCATATCCATAGATGGTCATGAACAACTCCAATACCATACATTTTTGTTTTTAGGTAAGGTACTTGAAAGTCTGTAATTAGGCAGAGAAGAAAGTTTACACCAAGTGAAGCATTAAAGCCACTCCTTTGCATCATATGACAAATTGAATGTGACATTTCATGGTCTTGGAGCATGAAACTGCTGCAATATTCATCCAATGAACATGTTCAACAATTTAAAGACAAACCCACAGAAAATGCCAGGATCACCTCTGGTATGAGTGAGATTCCAACAAAACACTTTCTTCTAACAATTGTACTAGAATTCAATCGATTCTTTTAATGATGACCGGTGCATTGAATGAGTTTGTCTTGCGGTATGAAATAGTGCCTCCATCTGTCTATCCTCACATTTGTCACACTTATTCTTAAACATACCTAGAATATTGGTGAGTGGCTAATAGCTTATGGAAATCAAGCAGGGATGCATTGGCATCAATCGCAACTACATCCACCAAAGGCGTCATCACCTCTCTCACATGAGTATCTTTTATCTCCAATACATTCTCAATCATATCCTGCAAGTAGATTCATATAGAGAAGATAAGCACATGAAAGGTAAGACACATCAAATATTTGGCAAACACTTCTATAACTGTATAAGGCTCAATGGCTCATACAGATACAGGTTGCTTGTCAAAAGAAAACTGTGACTCCAATTTTTTTTCAATCAAATTTAAGCAAGATGTTAGTATTAATCATCAGATACTTATATACATATTCTCCATGCTTTGAACTAACTTTCTTTTCCAGTGTCATGCATTTCCAACTTTTCCAGAGAAACTAATAATCACCATCCGCTATAAAAAATCAGTTGCTAACGATTAATAACGGTTCCAGTTAAGGAAAAGACAAATATGGGAAACAAAGAAATAACAAATGGGGATAAAAACAGAAAACTGAGTCAATGATGACAGCAAGGAAATAAAATATATATAGTAGGAGTTTAAGCCTCTCTGGGAACCCATCAAACCCAATTGCTTCCTATTCTTTTCCTCCTAATCATTATTATAATAGAAAATAAATGGCTCTTCAATAAATACTCTCTCCCTCTCATGTGTGTGTATCATTTATCAAAAAATTCATCAACACTCTTAGGGACCATCCTTCTTTACTAGATGTGTCTTGATATTAGTTACCCCTCCTACTGGTATCAAAAAGATATCAGAATTCGCAAATGTTGCAAAAACTTTTCTATATCTTTCAGGTAAACATACATGACCATAATATTTCGCATATCAATTTTGCTTCTAGCCTATTAGAAACTTCTTCCCTTTTCTCCAGATAATCCTCTCTTTCTCTCTCGATGCTAACAGTGACAAAAGATTTCAGAATTAGCTAATGTTGCAAAAATTTCTGTATGTAACTCAACTAAATATACATAACAATAAAATCTCGCACATCAATTATACTTCTGGCTTATTACAGACCTCTCTCTCTCTCTCCCCAACAGAATGTCTTAATCTTATTGATAAATGCAGCCTTGCTCTATCATTTACATCCTAATATCTAATAAACTTGAAAAGAATATAAAAATATAACAATAAGAATATAAGAAACTCGACGTGAAAATCATAATTTTAACATCATAACATAGTAAAAAGCATGATGACTTATGGGTTGAAACATCTACTATCAGACCTGTTCATCTTCTTCTATTGCACCACTCAACTCTGCTCCACGCACAATTAACTTCAACTCTTCTTCAGTAACATATGGTTCACTACACAAAACATTTTAACTGTATCAGAAACCTCATTCTTATCATGTTAATTTCTAATTGTTCAACTTAAGAGAGCCATTTTAATTTACAATAAAGAAAGGTAATAAAAAATAGTTGGCAACAAGTTCAAAGAGGGTACTAGATAAACTTACCTTCTCCCTTTCAGACCAAAAATCTTCAAAATGCCCATGGAAAGAAATGTTACAACTCTTCCCACAGGGTAAAAGATTAAAGAAAGCCATGCAACTGGTCGAACCTATAAATATAGCGTCAAAAAAATGAGTTCACAAATCACATGATATGTATAGATATTAAATAAAAAAAATTGAGAAAGTGTTAAAATTTCACAAAAACTTACCACAAATCTTGCAATCTCTGTCGGATTATGAACAGCCATACTTTTTGGAGTAATTTCAGTAAGTATTAGAACAGCAACCTGAAATTATTTACAACGAGGAGTTAATAATTCTTGCCAATCATTCAAGTCACATCTAGAATCATGAATGCAGCCACTGACTCATACACCAATTGTTTAACTGATGTTCCACAAAATACTGCATTCTAGTTTTCATCTAAAAATAGACAAGGCTGTAGGGATGCAACATATTGCATGGTCTCCAATCAAAGACATGGATACCGTATTTTGAAGTCCATAATGAAGAAACATGAGAGTAATTTATACAGGCATTGATTTCTCTATCCTTGGAACTGCTAATAATGTTAAAAAAAAGGGAAGACAAAATATGAAATGTTATAACTACAAATGAATTAATCAGTCCCTTCAAAGTTATGGTTATAAGTGCAATCAAGAGTTGATATTGGCAGAGAGAGAGACAGGATTCAACTATTAAGGAGGCGCTAGTGCTCCATTATAAGAAAACCTGTGAGGGGAGTTGAAGTCACTCCCTTAACCCTAGAAAGGTAACCACAAGTAAAAGTGCTCACTAACCTTCAAAAACCTTAAACATTATAATCTTCAAGTGCACATCAAGAGGTTACATTTTTATTGTCCTTTCAAGAGGAGATACTCGCAAACTACAAAATATTAGACAAATTCGAAGTGGGAACTGAATTTTATTCGTTTAGCTCCTTGCAGTAAATGTCAAATTCAATAATCCATTATAAAACTCAATTAAGAAATTTATGCACCAGCAACATCTCCACTATTATAATATATAGCATTTGATAACAAGACATTAACTCCTTTAAGCCAAGATGGGAGCAATTCCGATATTTGGGCTCTATTGTCCAGATTGAGGGAGATATCGATAGTGCAGTACATAACATTTATAAGGGGTGGGTAAAAATGGCGTCATCAGGAGTATTGTGTGATAAGCGCATCCCAAATAGGCTTAAAGGTAAGTTCTATAGTACAGTTATTAAGCTTAAGCTTGTAATACTCTATAGAGCAGAATGTTAGGTACCAAAGAAAAATCATATGGATAAACTGAATGTAATTGAAATGAGAATGTTAAGGTAGATGCATGGAGTCACTAGGAAATATAAGATTAAAAATAAGTATATACATGAGAACTTAGAGGTAGCAACTTTAGGGGAGAAGCTCGGGGAGTATATGTTGGGTTGGCATGAGCATGTACAAAGAAGGCCAAGGCCAATGGATGCCCCGGTAATACTGTTGAAAAGTTTTATGTAAATGATGTAAGAGGGAGAAGGAGACCAAAAAAACTTAGATAGAGTTAATAATAAAGGATATGACTATGTTATCCCTTAAGAAAGAGTTGACAAAAGGCTAAAATAGAGGTCCAAGATCCATGTTGCCAACCCCAAATTGTTGTGAAAAAGGCGTATTTGATTATGGTTACAATTGGTTAGAGTATGAATGATATTGACCCATAACTAATCAATGATAAATGCAACTTACAGTCATGACTCCTGTTGCTGCACTAACACCAGCTTCACCAAAAGTTGCAGTTGCTGCCTTCGTGACAAGTGCAGTAGCCCCCGTATTGACCACGCTTAAAAAACACCAAAAAAGAGCAATCACGAGAAAGAATTACGAACTACAAAAATGGTGCCCTGACACAGTATCAAACAAAAGAGCGGAATAAGAAGTACGTTGTGCCTATAAGAATAGTTGTCAGAAACCGAGTAACATCTCTCTGTAGCATTCTAAATACACCATTCTCGGGCTCTTTCTCGGCCAATTCACGGACCTGAAGACAAGTATTTAAATAAAATAAAGCATTAAGCTTAGCATCTTCCCATTTCCTGGTCAACTAAACGAGCACAATGAACCTAGAACATCCACGCAGAGAGTCAAAACTCATACCTTCCATGGCCACAACGTTGTAATCGACGTTTCTGCCATCGAGAAAAAGGCAGACAAACCTAAAAGTGCGGCCAAAACTAGACCTTGCTCCTTAAATATGCATAACACCTGCAAGACCTTCGGCCATGCGCCCCTCCAGTACAACTCAGTCCGACCCAAAAGCCCAACCTCTTCCGCCGCCAACGCCATCCTACACCCGTTCACCAAAAATCCACACAAAATTGCCACCAAAACCAGGCCCCGCTTCAGAAAAACCGCCATAAACTCACTTACCGAATTCAAAACCGACCCTTCTTTTTCTGCAGCCTTGAGAGGACGAACCCGCTCAAATGCACCTGAAGCAGAAGCTTCAACCTTGCAAACTCTCCGAAGACCAAACTTTTGGTGGCCGATCTCCGAGAATTGCAACGGTGAACACAATAATTTAGCTGAAATTCGAAAAGAAACTCTCTTCCACTGATGGGAACGTAACAAAAACGAGTTATTCCGACCTAGGACGGCCTGAGGACGGTCTAAAAATGCCGTCCCAGCTGAAAAAATCACCGTCGTAGACATTGGGACGAAGTCGACTCAACCAGCTGGGGAAAGATTCAAATACTCTGTCCGAGGCGTTCAGCGAGTCCTAGGACTGAGGGTTCATGGAATAGATGAGACTGCTGCGGCTGATGGTTTGCTGCAAGAGCTGGCCACAGTCGGTAGAGGGTGGGAGAAGCAGCTGCGGTCGGCTTCGTCACTGGTCGGAGAAAGCGGGTGGTTCTTCCTTGTCTGCGGCGTTTTCCGCAAGTGGCGCGTGAGACGCACTGTCACGCAAAAGAGGGAAATGGCTTTCTTTGAAGGAAACTTTAGGCCTGCGTCGCTCACCATGCTGGCCGTGCTCCCTCTTTTACCCTTGCATGTGGACAAAATGACTCATGTGTTCTCCCGTGTTAACGAATTTAATAATTATTTTATTATTAAAATAGACTCTAGTGTTTTTTATGCTGTCCCGTCAAACGAGCCTACCATAAGTTTGTGTAAATGAGATTGATACTTACACATATTATTTATATTAATATAAAATATAAAATAATATATATGTTATTAATTTTAAACATTAAGGGCTCCTATAAAATTTACGCGGCTCTCCGTTATCAGTGGGAGTATGAAAAACTCTCTCCGTTCTCTAACAGAGTTTCTCTTCTGAGGTATGTTTACATGTAAACATCTCACGCAGTCTTGCATGAGTTAGGGCATTTTGAGTGGTTAGATCAAAATTCGATGACACATGTTGCTTGAGGTAGGCAGCTTATGGTGTGCGTCATGGAATCTCGATCCAACAGCTTACAAGGCCTTGGCTCATGCAGTCGAGCTTGAACATAGCCTAAGTTAACTTTCTCCTTTTTTTCGTTTACTGAACTAGATTTTTGCACATGCAATCTTCTAGACATGTGATATGAAATAACCAATTTACTACCTTTACCTTCAACTACAAAGCAAGAAACTCATTGTCGGGATTTTATCTATGACTGCCAGTGGAAAACTCTATGCTATGGTCCCCTCAGTGTCGCCCGCCTCCTCGCCTCAACATCTCTTGTAGCTTTAACCTCTCCATTTGCCTCCTTCTTCATGATAACCACCTCCTCCCCGGTGGCCCTCTCCTTTTCTTTTTCGTCTGTTTGCAGTAGGCTTAGGCTTAGTTTAAGTATGCAAAGTCATGAAATTAAGGAGGCTCTCATCCCTACTACAATCCTCCTCTTAATTTTCCACAGTCAATCACTTCCTTCTTCTTTGATAATATGTTGATGAAGAAGACAAGATGATCTTCTTTTGTATTGTGTTGATGAGAAAGATAAGATGGTCAATACAAAAATGAAGATCATAGGCCTAGGTTGAAAGTTATGCTAACTCATGTTTGAATGGATTGAGGAGCATATTGCTCAAATATTCAAGAGCATATTGTTCAAAGATTTAAGAGCGCAGTGTTCATCAATGTTTAGAGATTAATTGGTCATTATGGTGTAACTTCCTGATTGTAGAAATATAAAAATTGGAAATGTGTAACACTAATATGAAATCTGAAAATCTGGTTTTAAGTCATTTAAAAATCTCATTTTTTATTTATAAGCTCTAAAATTAAAAAATTAACTCATAAATATTATTAGTGACTTGAAAAGAAAATTGAGTTTTATTTTTACTTGGTTTTGAGTTGTAAATCTAAAAAAGATGAAAATACAAATATGAAAAACTGATTCCATCATCCTCCTCCTCTGCTCCCTTCTCCTCCTTCAAATATCTCATCCTCCTTATTCTCTACTTCTTCCTCCTCCTCCCTCTTACAAAAAATAAAAATTTGGAAAAGAAAAAAAAACTGGAACTTTGTGAACTACATAAGGTTTTTTACATAAGTGGTGACTTCTGATGATTGGCCTGGATTAGAAGGTCCACCATAAAAAATTACGTAAAAAACCTCAAGAAGTTAGTATGTAGTTCACAAATTTCCAATTATTTAGTTTTTATTTTTTCAGTTTCTAGTTTTCAATTTGTCCTTTAAGAGGGAGGAGGAAGAGGGGGAGGAGGAGGTAGAGGCAGAGAATAAGGATGGTGGGGCACTTAAGGAGGGAGAGGAGGGGGGAGGAGGAGGATGCAGTATTTTGTAGTTTACCATGGTTTAGTGTTATAGTTGTTCAATTTTGTATTTTCAATTTGTTATAGTTGTTCAAATGTGCATGTCATAATTAAGGAAAAATAAAAGTCATTCTCCTTTTTAAGTAGTTGATCTTGTTAATGAGTAATTTTTTTTTAAATTGGATCTTATTAAGAAAATAAAATTTTGAAATAGCTTGTTGTCGAACTTTTAACTATAAGGGGGAAGTGAATGAGCATTGAAGATTAGGAAAAGTAAGACTGTAGTAGAGATGGTGGCCTCCTCTCTTTCATGATTTTGTAAACCTAAACTAAACTCCTTGAACTTTAAACTCTTATATTATTTCAGTCTGACCCAATATTGGGTTGAATCTCATTATAGATGTTGTTGAGGTTCTCAAACCAACCCAATTCAAGATAAATCTAAGATCTTCTATTGGGATGTTGGGTTTGTAAACCTCATATCTTATATTGGGTTATTTGGTTTCAACTATATCATATATTGCCCTTATTTCTTTGTGTAGGGGTGAAACTTTTATGAGCTAACCCTCCAACACCCAAGAATTTTCTAATTTCCCTTTTTACTTGGCAATGTGTATATAAGTAAATTTGACTGTTAGGATTCTTGGTATGATAGCGTCCTTTATAGATAAAGTTTGGATATGACACTTTAGTATTAAATAGTAGACATAGAGAGCTTTGTAGAGCATCTGAGATAAAATTCTAGTAATTTTTTATCGAATGCAAATTTTACATTTATCATGCATATCATTCTCATACTTAGGAAGCAAATCCAACTAACCATATCATTCATTTTCCTAGTATTCACATATCATAAAATGTCCATGCTACAAACAAAGATAATCAAATACATAAACACAAGCATCATTCTTATTAATATTAAGCTTAAACATTCCTTTATACAAGTATCATTTTTCCAATAAAGACTCCACATTTGGACAATACAAATTTATCAGCTTCAAATATAAATTTAAAACAAAACTTATTCAAAAGACCTTCTGATACTAGATTTTTCCTAATTTTAGGTACATGATACTCATTGGAAAGGGTCAATATTTTTCCGTAGTGGATCCAAGTTTCACATTTTCTTTGCCTTTCACCGAAGCTGTACAAGAGTTTTCCATGTAGAAAACAGTGTCATCCTCCATATTTTCATATGCCAAAAACATATTCCTGTCCTTGCAAACATGACGGGGCTCACCCAAGACAATCCACAAGGAAATATAATCTTCGAGGTTATTAACCTCAGATATCACAACTACAGATTTATCTTTAGAATTGCGCTAATTTCTTCTTCAAATAGAAACGACATTCAGCTTTACAATGGCCTAACTTCTTGCAAAAGAAGTAAGCACCTTTGTTCTTATTGGTTTGGTCGACATTGCATGTTATTGGGTTTCTTCCTCTTTTGAGAATTTTGTCCAAAGTTGTTGAAGTTCTTGGACTTTTGTCATTCCTCCACGGCATGCACATCAAAGCTATTTTACTATTTTTTGTCCCCACGATCTCTTGTCCCTTCCTCATGTCCGAGGTGAGAGGCCAAATCCTCAAGGGAAATATCCTTTTTCTTATACTTGAGGCATTTCCTAAAGTCTTTCAATTAATGAGGTGGCTTTTCTATTATGACTAAAACCACAATAGACTTGTCCATCTCTATTTTTTAAAGTTTAAGTTTATTGAGTACACATTGGAGTTCATGAAATTGTTCCATGATAGGTTTATTATCTACCATTTTAAAATTAAGAAATTAGCCAACCAAAAATTTCTTACTAATAGCATCTTCAACGAGATATTTGGCTTCAAGTTAATCCTATAAAATTTTAGCAGATTCTACTCATTGGTAGAGATCAAATAAGGCATCATACATGACATTTAAAAAATTGCCTTCACACAAATAACATCTTGCTCCCACTTTCGTGTGCTTTCATGTTTGAGCCACAATCTCATTGTCATCTTCAATGAGTTTTGGAGTGGTGAGCACATAAGCAATCTTCAATGTAGTGAGGAAAAATTAGAGTTTCCTTTGCTAACATAGGAAATTTTCTACGTCAAATTGGTCAAGTTTGATAAAACTTTTGGTCATGTGATGCAGGGATTTGGTTGCAATGTTACCCATCATAATAGGACAAAAAATAACCGCTTCCAAGTATGCTTCTAAGGTTTTATTCTGATCTAGGATTCCAAGTCTCCTTCTTAGATTGAAGGGGCTCCTCTCCTTCCCTTAATAAATTGTTGAGTACTTTTGGAATACCCTATGAGAACTACTCCCACTTAACATGGGCTGTTGATCCTCATGTGCACATACTAGCGCATAATAGAGTAAGTGTGAAAGCCTCCCACCTGGACTAGCGGTGTGCACCATTAACCTTTAAGATCAACAACTTGTGTCCATTGGGAGTATATACCATGTCCTACTCTTAAATTACCCATTGGTTTGGAACTTCATGACCACTAATTGTTTGCCTTAATGATGCTTTCACTCTTGGTCGAGAATTGCTTCCATTTCTTGACAATGGCTAAAGGAGGGATACCAATGGTAGTGATAATAGCGGTATAAGGGGAAGAAGGGCAAGAAGAGTGAAGGAGATGAATTTGAAAGGAGTGTGAGGGTCGAGCGTGGGCAAAGAGCATAAATGGTAGCTGCAAAGGGGAAGTGTTTTTCATGTTCCTCACTCACAATAAGTCAAACGTAAGCTACACATAGAAGCCCTTCATCTATGATATTGACGATGCACATGCTAGAGCACGTCAACATCATTAATGCTAACGTGTATGCTATTGATCTTAAATATCAAGGGCTCCTGTGCATAGCTTACCTAAACTTATTGCCTGTGACAAGTATGAAAAACATTTCCCTACAAAGGAGAGGAAATGCTTGACAACATGTAGGGCTGAACTAAGAAGTTACAAATAATATGTATTTGAGGGGTAAATAGAAGGATAATTTTATCCCACTATTTTTTAAAAAGAATAGTTACACAAATAGTTCTTCCATACCCATTTATCTATTACCATTTGTCATATTTATAAATATATTATATTTATTAAGTTTATATATAATTTGAGTATATTTTTTTGATACATTCTATACGTAATATATGTTTTACTATATACTTTAATCTCCCTTTCTACCTCATCCAAAATTAAATTAGGAGGGGAAAATTAGGATCTCAATCAGCGATTGAATTTGGAGTTACTTGCCCCTCTAAATTTTAAGGAGTCTATTTATTTTACCAAACATATTATTGATTTTTAGGATTACTAGTGTTTATTACATTGAATTGTAAATCCTTATGAAATAGGTAATTGATAATAATTAATTGACAAATTACTAGTGGATAAAATAGATATAGAAGAACATATACCGTTTCTTTAATTATATTTATGATTTTTTTAAAATAATTACAGAAATAAAATAAACTATTCTCACACCATATCATTTCAGCCTTTGTTGGCCTGGTTGCAACTAATTTTTTTAAATAAAATTAAAAAATATTTACCATTTTAGACTACTTTGAAAAATATTTTTCAAAGTGGTGTTCATTTTTGCCACGCAAGCGCCAACCAAGCAGCTAGTGCCTGCGTGGTTTTTTTTTAAGTTGATTTTGTCGTTTAGAAGGACGAAATTGGGTTTAAGCTAATTTCGTCCTTCTAAATGACGAAATCAATTTACGACTTGACTAGATTTCATCCTTTAGAAGTGTAACGCCCGAGATTTTTCATCCCTTTTTCTCAAAACTCATAGAAATTTTTTTTTTCCATAAATCGGAGTCAAAACGATAAAATCAAAACCTGTTTATAATTTAAAACATCATATGGTTAAACATCGTACTGTCAAATCAAATATCCTCAGGCGCTACCCGAAAACACACATACGAATAAATTCTGCTATGATCATAGACTTTTAAATACAAATCACTCCCGGGCATCCCTGAGTACAAGTCCCCTAACAGTCCACAGACTAATCCAATCGAAAGTCCAGAATAAAACATCTTAAAGTCTCATCTCACCCAATACAGGAGATCGTGGCACAAATAAGCTCGCAGAGAGTCAAGCTGATACCTGAGTCAACGGGAATCAATCCACCGCTGAAACGAGCGTCCATCTCCAGGAGCTCTTCGCACAACCTGCAAAACCTCCCGTACAACGGGGCTAAAAAATAGTAGGGTGAGTATTTTCATACTCAGTAGGAAAATACCCAGTAGGGGAAATCCCAAACAGTGAACTCCATAAGTTCAGAAATGCATGCATCATGCAACACAAACATGAAGCAGTCATCATAATATAATCATGCTCAAATTCATACAAACATGCCAAAAGCACCAACGTGCCACAGACATACCGAAGGCACCATCGTGCCAACATCATACTGTCCAAACAACTTACACAAACACCCTTTTCCAGGGTCATACAACTTACTCGTACCACCGTACGCATACTCATACAACATACGCATACTTGTACGATCTTACTCGTACAATCGTATGCTCACTCATACAGCTTACCCATACATATACGACCTTACTCGTACAATCAGACTCGTACGACCTTACTCGCATACGATGCACAAAATCATACTTACTGTCTTACTCAGAACCATATTCTCACAATCGTACTCATACTCTTACTGTCGTGCTCATACTCATACGCTTACAGTCTTACTCATACTCATACGCTTACAGTCTTACTCATACTCATACACTTACAGTCCTGCTCATACTCATACACTTACAGTCCTGCTCATACACATACAGTCGTACTCACACTCATACAGTCGTACTCGTACACATAATCGTACACATATCAACGACCACTGAAGCTCATTACAACTAATAAGCTCCAGCGTCGAAATGGAAAAGAATGCCATTGGGGCAACACCTTAACCTCCGGGGAGTGACTAGACGCCATGGACTTTTCCGAAGGTAAGGCACACCAATGCTCATGGGGCACTGGATCAAACAGGTAAGAGTAGATCTATGATACTACTTACCTGAGCGCGCAAACATAAACACCCACACATAAGGGGTCATACAGTTGCCCACCATAATGGGTCTTATAGTGCTATAGAATCGCCCACCATAATGGGTCTTATAGTGCCATAGAATCGCCCACCATAATGGGTCTTATAGTGCCAGAGAATTGCCCACCATAATGGGTCTTATAGTGCCATTGCCACTCTTGGGCAGAAAACATACAGTGCCACTTGGGCGTAAACGTACGCTGCCACTCTTGGGCGAAATCATACAACGCTCTCAACAGAGCATCAAACGTCTGGGCATACACAGCACACAGACCAAATCAGAAACATACGTCGCTCTTAGCAGAGCATCAGACGTCTGGGCTTCATACAGCACGCAGACAAAGTTAGAGACGTACATCGCTCTCAACAAAGCATCAAACGTCTGGGCTTATACAGCACGCAGACCAAATCAGAAACGTCGCTCTCAGCAGAGCATCAAACGTCTGGGCTTATACAGCACGCAGACCAAATCAGAAACAACGTCGCTCTCAGCAGAGCATCAGACGTCCGGTGCTCTACATAGCACACAGACAACATCCCGCAGGATAAACACCATGGCAAGACATGATAAACGCTCGGCCAACTCATCAGCGGCCAGCTCAAACACGGAACTTAATCCGTCGAACCCTCAAGTCTCAAACTCACAACGCTATCATTAGCTGTGCTTATAATTCCAGTTTGAATTAAGTATATTATGCGGTACAATTATGCCACACAAACTCACAGTCCTCAACTGATCAAACTGAAGCTGAGCCCGATCCGAAACCCAAGTTCGTCAGGGCAGCAGACTTCACTTACCCGTCCACATCATGGACAAAACTCATCGTACAACAAACCCTTACAGTCTTACGTACTTCGCCATCCATCTTATGGCCAAAACCTCTTACACTGACATCCTCAAATATCGCTCCTCAGAGCCAACCCAGTTGTCGCCCTCTTACTTATATCTCACTTATTATACTTACTTTTCACTTCATAATCTGTACGTTATGCTTGTACAATTATGAACACTCTTGCTGTTTGACAACGCCCAACATACAATCCAACCCAAACCGATCCATTCTAATCCTTGCCCGTCATACTCATATCCTCTGTCATACGCTTACACAACTGCATCCAAATTCAGACAGAGCTTCTGTCACCTCTTACTGTCCATCGCCCATACCTCTGCCCACATACACTTACACACATCCAAAGCATAGGCAAAAAGCCATCATACATACGTATGTCTCACACATACGTATAACATACACATACGGCCATACATACATAACATACAAACATGCACGCTAGCCATCACTAGCACATGCATACACACGTCAAACATGCACGCTAGCCATCACTAGCACATGCATCCACACGTCAAACATGCACGCTAGCCATCACTAGCACATGCATACATCAAACGTACACGCTAGTCATCTCTAGCACGTGCACACACACATTCATACATACTTCAAACATGCATGCTAGCCATCACTAGCACATGCATAACCCATACATAGCATACTGACATATTTGCTAGCCATCGCCAGCGCATACATATCCACATCCGTAAAACATGCATACATCTCATGCATATCAATCATACCATACAATCATGCTTACACGCACATCATGCAATCGGATCGTTACTTAACATCCAAGCATGGAATCATACAATCCTAGCATGTTGCTACTCATTCAAAGCATGCTTCATGAATTTACGAGTTCAAAGCTCCCCTACCTCGTAATCATGACATTCGATGGCGAGCACACGACGGTGGCGGCGTCGGCGGCGGAGTTGGCAGTCAAAATCGTTGCCTGGCTGAGAGAGCTGCTGTCCCGAGGATTTTAGGAAGCGCCGAAACTATCACGGCCAAACAGAGTGTCAGATATCAATGCGGCAAAACCCGCGATCCACGGCGGCACACTAGGGCGGCCGGGAGAAAAGTCGTGCCAACATATGTGGCGGTGCGACCATAGGTCGATGGTGTACACTGAAGATCGGCCGGTGGCTAAAACGTGCACAGCCGGCCACAAGGCGTCGAAATCGGCCGTGGACAGCACCCAACGACGACGATTTCGGTCAACAAAGGCCCACATACGGGCGGAGAGCGTGGGGCAACGCTCGAGAGCCAAAGGAGAGGTGGAGGACAGCTCTAGTGGTCAACTCCACTCGGTGGCAAAGCCAACCGATGGTTAGGCGGCATGAATGCGGCGCCTAAACCCAGAAGTACACACGTGGCTACATGCGCACGCGGCCCAAAGGGCGGGGGAGATGGCTGAAATGAGGCGACTCAAGGCCCACAAAAGCCAACAGGGCTAAGGCCCTTAGCTGTGGCCAATCTAAGCGGCAACATCGCCGATCGCCACCCACAACCAATACCCATGGTGCGGGCGGCTGTGCATCTCGCACAGTATAGGGCAAGGGAAGGGTTCAAGGTCGAGCAAAGGCTATGAGGCCGTCACTGGCCAAGGCCTGAGCAGGTGAACTCGTCCACCTTCTGTCAAGGTAAGACATACAATCTCTTGCCCGAGGCCGTCCGGTACCGACGGCGTAAAATGGGCAAGAAGAGTCAACGGCACACATGCCGGTAAGGCGGACTAGCTGCGGCTACGGGCCGCAAGGCTGAACAAGACCCAGAGGGGTGGCCCATTGACATCACCGGGCTGGGGCGGAGCCGAACTAAGGTCCACCAAAATAAATCCGGCGTCCGACTGATAACGTCAGTCACCACGTCCAAAACGGACGCAGGCCAAAAATAAGGGGACGACCGGAGAAAACCCGTAAGGGCGGAGCGGCCATGGGGGCGGCGGCTGAATCGGACGTAGATCACCGCCGGCGGCCACCGTTTGCCCAAACAGTCCGTCGGCGGAACAGTGAACAGAGGGGGAAAGAGGGTGGGGCGGCGGTGCCGAGGCCCACCGGGCCGGGAGGAGGGGCTCCTCACCGTCGCCGGAGCAAGGCGGTGCCGGACGGAGCATAGCCGGCCGTGGCTCGCCGCCGGCGGCCACGGAATCGTCCAAACAGTCGTCCGGCGGAAAAAATAGTGCAGAAGGGGAAACGGAGCGGGACGGCAGAGCAGAGGCCGTCCGGGGCCGGGGGGAGTTGCCTCCCACCGTCGCCGGCCCATGGCGGAGCCGTGGGCGGCCGGCCGGCCCTCGCCGGCCTATGGCGGCGGCGGAATCAAAATACACAGTGGGGAGACGGCAAACCGGGGGAGGTGGCGGCGCGGCCGTGGGCGGCCGGGGCAGTGGCCCCTCGGCGTCGCACAGCCGGGGCGGAGCCTTTGCCGGCGTCCTGCGGCCTGCCGGAGGCCGGCGGCGGCCGGGCACAGGGAAAAGGCGGAAGGGAGCGGGGGCGCACTGTTCACCATTTCTGGGATCTGGATCGGGCGATCCCGATCCCGATCCAAATTTTCTTTTTATTTTTTTTTCTTTTTCTTTTTCTAAACGTACGCTCAACGCGCGTTAACCCACTGGTTACGCGTCGAACCTCCAAAATTCGCGCCATAAGCGCGCAGCGAGGCCCGTGGCCCGCGGCCCGCGACTAAGCCCCACACCCGACTCTACGGGTATAAATACGGGGAAAAGACACAAATACCCATACGCTGAAATGTCACATTTTCCTGCCAAAAATGACCAGAAAAATGGCAAAAAAATCCCAAAAAATCGTAGAAAAATCAGGGACCTTACAAGAAGAAATTGCCACACTTAACGCATTTCGGCGTTCGGTTCGTAACCATACTGATTTCATCCTAATAAATGACGAAATCAAATTAATTTTTTTTAAAAAACTATTTGAAGCTAACTTTATCACTTGTCCTTGTTTATTCATTCAAAACATATACAATACATACACAATTGCATTCATTCCATGTAAGGACTCTCATTTTTGAACCGGTTTATTTTATTGCTATTTATCAATTAATGTGTGGTTTATGCGTTTTCTTATTTAATATACGAGGTTTTCAAAAATAAATGGGATTTCTAAAGGTTTTAAGCAAAACTAACTATACATTTATGAGTTTTAAGTAGTTTTTAGTCAATTCTGAATTTTTAGGATTTTTCTCAAATTTTCCAAAAATTAGGGTTTGGCGGGACCCCTTTGTGGGCCCCACCGACGAAATTAGGATTTTCAGACCAAAATGCCCCATACATCAATATAAGCTCATACAAAAATATTTAGAATTTTTTCAGATTTAATTAGTGCTTAAATTTGTAAATTACTTATTTTTAGCCCAAAATTCTATTTATACCCCACTAGTTAATTATGTTTACCCCAAACCTTACTATAAATGAAAAAGGGCTGTCATTTCCATTTTGGGAATAGGCTAGGAGGAGGTGATTAAGGCCTAGTTCCCCAATTAGGCCCGAATTAGAAGGGATTAAGGTATGTTCTTCCTTAATTAAGTTTAAATCTTAGATCTTCTCCTAATCCATTCTTAATTCATCATTTCCCCTTTTAATTTGAGTCGATTTCATGCATCAAAGTCACTGATTTACTCCTTTACTTCAAACCCTACTTCTCAAAATTTGTTTTTTATATTTAACAAACCCTAGATCTAAGATTTCTTTAAGGTTTTTAATGTTAAACCGATTTTTAATGGAGTTTAACTTAGACACTATGTTTTTGGAAGGTTTCTAAGAAGGGTGAAGGTCAAATCCGAACTTAAACTAGTGACAAGGTAATAGGTCTTCAAAATCTCAGTTTTCTTATAGTAAAATCTCGATTTTTCATGGTTTATTTGGAATGAGTTTATTTGATTTGGTGCTCTAATGGTGGGATTAGTAAATGTTAATTCCTTGTTCCGATTTCTTAGGGTTTTGGCTTTAATGGTGTAGATTAACATTCTGGAAAGTTTGATGAAATTATAATGGTGTTTGCGCCTATAGATGAAGGTTTTAAGTTGTTTTAATGGAGTCTCAGTTTTAAAATTCGAAATGAAGAAGAAGGTCAAAACTGCTTTGTTGGCAATCGAATGACCTACTAGGGCGATCAATCGGCAACATTACATTTTTGACAGATTTCTAGTATAGTCGATCGAATGACTACAATACAGTTTGCTATTTTTTTAAAATCACGCTTATTTCAATGTTTTTACTCCATTTAATGTTTTTAATGGTTATGAAAAATGTAATATGTTGAATTGTGCTATTGGAGGTGTGGAATTGATGATGAAAATTTATGGATTATGTTTAAGTAATTATCATGGGGTATTATATTATACGTTGACAATTATACATGTTGATATTGAAGTACGTTGGAACTTAGAATGTTGGAATTCTTGTGATTAGAATATGTTTCCAGTAGGGATGTTATATAGCAAATGGTGAAATGTGTTATCTTATAATATAGATGGTTTATGGGTAATAGATGTGATCATGTTGTGGCTTATTGTGTGGAAAATCTTGTTTGTGGGAATGAGCGCTTGATTCTACATTGATGGATTTAAGTTTTATGGTGGATTTTGTTTTGATTTTAGTTATAATTCATTATTTCAAATGTGTTAAGCATGCATAAGGTGCCTTATGAGTTTATATCAAAACATTGATTGTATGTTTAGGATATGCACGAACACACACTATGAGGAATCTACTATGACATTGTAGTTAATTTCGAGGTGATTTTGATGTATGCGGGGATTGATTAGGACTACATTCTATGTGTTGGAACCCAAGTAGATCTTACTCACAGATGCATCATGGATCGGACTTTATGAATGAGGTTTACCGTTGGTTAATCGAAATTGATCGATTGTATGCAATGGTTGAGATTGCATGTTGGATTAATCACTCGGTGAATTAATCGAAACTTGGTTGGTCTGAAAGGATATGTTTTCGATTTAAGTTCCTGTGTGGAACAAGTATATACCCAGGGTTGAGTCTAGTGAAATAGAATTATGTGGGGGCGAGTTGTGTACTTGTCTTGCGGATTTGAGATTATTATGAGTGTCATCTGGACCCTGAGAATCCAGAGTGGTATGCTGTGTGCACCCGTTACTACATGTTCTAGGGTTCCTTGTGTGGGAATTCGGGTTCTCCCCTCCGCAGGACATGTCCCTGGGCGAACACCCCTGCTCTAGATTCTCTCTATGAGAATGGGACATCCTTGGTTAGGATCGTCTAGGGCGAGCAACTTTATAGATTGACAACCCCGACCCTTTTTCATTTCTTGTATGGAAATTTAACCGTGTCTCACCTTTGTGGCCTTGACCATTTCCTGCATGTGTGGCAGTACTTGTGTTTACTCCGTGATAGAGGCATTCACCATTTGTATTGATGCATGTTTATTATGAATGTTATGCATGATTGTGTATTATGTGTTTGACACGTTTGTCGTGTAGGGTGAATGTGGTTTATGTGATATGAATGCATAATTAGAAACAATGTATGATTGAGACACTATTATGCAGGTTTATGTGATATGAATGCATGATCAAAAAGTGTGTGATTGAGACACTATTATGCAGGTTTATGTGATATGAATGTATGATCAAAAAGTGGTATAACATGTTAATCTCATATCTGAATTACTTCATTGCCATGCCATCATGTTTTTGATTATTATTGTTATATTCAAAACCATTATTGAGTTTTTATACTCACCCCACTTTCTTGTTTTGTTTTAGGGTTGTGTGACGTGACACACAAATGGACATCCTCTATATGAGGAAAGGTCAGAGAGGGCTTTGGAGTAAGAGTGGAGGCCACTAGTTTTGTATCTCTCTCCTTATTTTGTTTAGATGTTAGAACCCTTAAAATGTTATTGTTTTCAGACTTGTGATACATTATGTCTTTAGTTTTGTTTGAGACCTTGTTTTGGAGCCAAGTGTGTTGACTATGAATTATTAGTATGTGGGTTGAGATTTGTGGTTTAAATTAAAGTTAAGTAACTCTTTTGGTTCTACCCATTTACTCCTACTCAAAGTAGTGCGTAACTTGGTTAATTTAGACTGCCCGTGGTTAGGGCATAAGTATTCCACTAATTCTTTAACCGTTTACAAAACTGTCGCCCTCGTGCGTTGGACCGACCCTTGTACCAGGTTCGGCTCAGGTCAGGAAGTGTTGGGCGTGACATTCCACCCATTCAATGCATAACAAATATAACATTAGTTTAAAATACATCATAGACAAGTATCAAACTAATGTTATATTTGTTATGCATGGAATGGGTGGAATGGATGCAATTGTGTGTGTATTGAATAAATAAACAAGTGATAAAGTTAGTTTTAAATAGTTTTTAAAAAATAAATTAATTTGATTTTGTCCATGGTTATGAACCGAATGTCGAAATGCGTTACATGTGACAATTTCATCGTTTAGAAGGACAAAATCAACTTAAGCCTAATTTTGTCATTCTAAACGACAAAATCAACTTATGAAATCAGCTTAAGCCTAATTTTATTATTCTAAATGACAAAATCAACTTAAAGATTAAAAAAAATGACAAAAAAAAACACTAATTTGGGTGGTCTAAAATAGTAAATATATTTTAAAATTATTATTTATATAATTTTCCTTTTCTTTAATGATATTTATGAAATCTTTTTTAAAATAATTACATAAATAAAATAAACTATTCTCACACCATATCATTTCAGCCTTAGTCTTGCAACCAATTTTTTTAATAAAATTTTTAAATCTAAACCTATGATGGTTAAACCTATGGAATAAATTTAATATTTTTGTATTAATTATTAAATAACATACTTATTTAAAATGACTGACTTTTTAGAGAAAAAATTATAAAAAAGTTTAATAAATTTATCACTTTTCCTTAAGAGTTTGAAAAGGAGCAACCCGAAAAAATAAATGGCTTCAATGGGCAGATTAGAGAATTTCAATTCCTACAAGCAGGTCCAGAAGCTTCTGTAAAACCCCTTCTAAACCCTGATATAAGCAGTCTGTTCCGTCTCGGCGACACAGCGCCACCGCCACCGATCAAACCCTAACGACTGCCACATACGCCAGACGGTCTGACAAGACGAGTCGCAATATCCACGGAAAAATGCACCGACTATCGCGACGCTCCGTTTCTGCTATCCTCCGCTCCGGCGGCGCGGCCCACCGGGCCTCCGCCGCTGCTCCGATTTCCGCCTTCCGCGACTCGGTGAACTATTCGTTCTAAAATTCTTATCTTTCTATACTTTTCCACCAGTGTTATTTCTCGTTTCATCTGGTTTACTGGTTGCCTTTGCAAATGAAGACAAATGATGTGAAACATTCGGCCGTTTTTAGTTTGGACCAGTTGAACCGAAATAATGTGTTAATTTGTAGCTGACATTGTCATTTGAATGCCGTACAGGTAATTGAGGGAGAATTCGCTGCTTCTGGCTTCTCCAGAATGTATTCTGGTCTCGCTGTGGCGAAACATGATGTCATAGACTCTGCTTCGAATTGGAACAAAAGAAGTGGCTGCCTTGGCTACCGGTTTGAGTCGACGGCAGCGGCAGCCGATAACTCGGACTTGCCAGTCGAAAAATTTGAGTATCAAGCTGAGGTAGGCTGTCTACCCTTTCAGCTGAGCAGATGGCTCTCTGACGTTGCTATCTGATGCATACATATTGGACATGCTCTTGAAGTTGGTTTTTATGCGAAGGTAAAATGACGGTTTTTATGGTGCAGGTTAGCCGCCTCATGGACCTTATTGTTAACAGCTTATACAGCAACAAGGAGGTCTTTCTACGGGAGCTAATCAGGTGATTGCGGTTACTGCTATCATTTGTTTCAACTTCTGATCAATCAGGCGCCGAGATGATCTTAACTTGTGGAACAATTTTCAATTGCTATATTACTTATTTTATTATTCCGTAATTGCACATCTTGGCCACGGTTGCACGGGGTGCATGGGGAACCAAAAAATCTGGTGCATGTGCCATTTGGTTGAGCTGGCTGTGGGTTTGGTCGATTGGACTAAGATAATAATAATGTGCACTATTATTTACATATCAGAATATATTGTCATTGTGGTTGTTCATCCTACATATATACATTCCACTTCAAGTTCAGTGTTTTTTTGCCTATTAACTTTCTCCTCCTTGTTTTTTTTTTGGTATCGCCTAATAACTTTTGTCAAGTTAGTTCTCAGTATTCTGAAAGACAGGACTCTGGAAGCAGTGGTTTTTTCATGACTTATCTGCGGCTAGTGGGAAAAGAAATATTATATTAGAAATTGCGATATTTAAGTATCATATGACACAATGTTCTGGCATTTGATGTTATTTCAATGTTCAGCAGTGCCTTCCTTAGATTAATTTGGCATTTTCCTTTTTGATGTCTATATCGCTTTTTTGATTTGATCAAATGTTCAGCAATGCAAGTGACGCTTTGGACAAGCTGCGTTTTTTGAGTGTCACTGAGCCTGATCTTTTGAAAGAAGCAGCTGATCTTGATATTCGTATCCAGGCAGACAAAGACAATGGGATCATTACCATTACGTAAGCATCATTACACGTGGCATATGCTCATCAGCTTCAACACTTCTTGCTCCAGAATAAAATACAGTTTTATATTTTGCAGCGATACAGGAATTGGTATGACAAGGCAGGATCTTGTTGATTGTCTTGGAACTATTGCTCAGAGTGGAACAGCAAAGTTCCTGAAGGCGTTGAAGGTATGACGTTTATTTTGTGTTTCTTCCCTATATTTTTCTTGAAGTCTTTAGCTTATATCCTTATATGCAGGATAGCAAGGATGGTGGTGCTGATAGCAATTTAATTGGCCAATTTGGTGTCGGATTTTATTCAGCATTTCTTGTGTCTGACAAGGTATTATTTTTACTCTATTTGGACGGTTTGTCCCCAGTATTGGATTTTGATTTAGCAGTTACATTGATGAAGTTATATTTATATATATATATATATATATATATATATATATATTATAGAAGTTATGTCAAAGCAAGAAAATTTTAGTTTTGGTGAAAATCATGTGTAGCTAGCGGTGGTTTGCTTTGGATGGTGTCTAGTGCAACCGGTGATTTAAATGAATCTCATTTTCTGCCTGTTGAATGGGGATGATGATTGCTGAGAAATGTGTTGTACTGCAGGTTGTTGTTTCAACAAAGAGTCCAAAATCTGACAAGCAGTATGTGTGGGAAGGGGAGGCAAATGCAAGCTCGTACACAATTCGAGAAGAGACAGATCCTGATAAATTGCTTCCAAGAGGAACTCGCTTGACGCTTTACCTGAAGGTTCCTGTTTACAAACTCATTCTTTAGGACTGCACGCATATTTTTGTCAGAGCCTTTCTCTTAAGATTTTTATTTCCTTTTATTTTTCAGCGTGATGACAAAGGATATGCACATCCAGAGAGGATTCAGAATCTTGTGAAGAATTACTCCCAGTTTGTCTCTTTCCCAATCTACACTTGGCAAGAAAAGGGTTTTACTAAGGAGGTATTATAGTAAAAGCACTCAGTTTTTTTTTTTTCACTTTTCTTTTGTAAGTGAAATTATAAGTAAAGAATGGGGAATGACTAAGTATGCTCCTCTACAAGAGCAGGTTGAAGTTGATGACGTTGCAGAAGATGCGAAGAAAGAGGGGGAGGATGATACTAAAGCAGAGGTAAGTGGCCTTTTCATATTTGTGCCATGTGGCTTAGAGTATACGTGATGTCTTGAGCAATAAACAACTGGTGATATTTTTCTTATTAGTTCAATTTTCTCATATTGCATATGTTCCTGGGCATTAAACAGAAGAAGAAAAAGACCAAGACTGTTGTTGAGAGATATTGGGATTGGGAGCTCACAAATGAAACAAAACCCATTTGGGTAAGTCTTAACATTTGATACTGTTGAATGATAGGATGCCTTTCATCTATTCATTATTTGGGCATATTTTCTTTTACGCTTGTGGAAACTTGTGTAGCTTCGAAATCCTAAAGATGTAACTACGGAGGAGTACAATGAGTTCTACAAGAAAACTTTTAACGAATACCTGGATCCTTTGGCATCATCACATTTCACGACAGAGGTTTGTTGGTTGTGGTGCATCTTCTAAATCTGACTTGAATTTTGACATGTCTCATAAGACTCGGTAATTGTTTCCTGCTGCAGGGAGAAGTAGAGTTCAGGTCTGTACTCTTTGTGCCTGCCATGACTCCGTCAGGAAAAGAGGATATTGTCAATCCTAAGACCAAAAACATTAAACTTTATGTGAAACGTGTCTTCATCTCAGATGACTTTGATGGCGAGCTGGTAAATCATTATCACTATGATAAAATTTTTCAGCATGTTCAGAATTATGTAACCTATCTAATTGTGGCTATTGTTTTTTTATGTTAGTTCCCGAGATACTTGAGCTTTGTGAAAGGTGTTGTTGACTCCAATGACCTTCCTCTCAATGTTTCACGTGAAATACTCCAGGAGAGTCGTATTGTAAGTGATCAGCCATTGCATATTTGATTCCGGGCATTTTTTCTATTTCTTAATAGATTGAGATCGTATCAGTTTTAGTTATTATAAAAACAGCATGTAATTAAGGCATTGGCTTATTAAGCTTTAAAGATTTCATGTGGATCATGTATTTCATAGCATTCTGAACTAACTGGGCTGATATGCTTGGTAGGTGCGAATAATGAGAAAAAGGTTGGTTCGGAAGGCCTTTGATATGATACTGGGAATTGCTATGAGTGAAAATAGAGATGTAAGATTTTCTTTTTCTCACTTCAGATCCTCTTTTCTTTTCTCCATCTATTTCTTTATTCAAGCTTATGTTTTGTTCGTTTCCTTTGGTTTTTGAATGAAGGATTATGATAAATTTTGGGAGAATTTTGGAAAACATTTGAAATTGGGGTGCCTAGAAGACCATGCAAACCACAAGCGCATTGCACCATTGCTTCGATTTTTCTCTTCACAGAGCGAGCAAGAGCTGATCAGTCTGGATGAATATGTTGAGAACATGAAGCCAGAGCAGAAAGACATCTACTACATAGCAGCGGATAGCTTGACCAGTGCAAAGAACACACCCTTCCTAGAGAGACTTCTACAGAAAGACTACGAGGTATATTTTTTCTTTCAGGACAGCCTCTCTCTCTCTCTCTCCCTCTCCCTCTCCCTCTACCTCCCCCCCCTCCCACACCCAACCACACACCCACACACCCCCTTAATTATGGATCTAAATTATTGGTAATATGTGGCTCTAAACTAGTCTACACATGATCAATGACCATAATTTTATTTTTGTCTTTGATTGTCCCATGAAAGAAATGAAATTGTTCCATGTCTTTTAAATGAGCTGGTATATTTTGTTGCTGCAGGTGTTTTTCTTGATTGACCCAATAGATGAAGTTGCTATTCAAAACTTGAAGTCCTACAAGGAAAAAAATTTTGTGGACATCAGTAAGGAGGACCTGGACTTAGGTCAGTTGAGATCCTATCCCTTTTGCTATTCATTTTGGATCAATGAAATTCTATCATTTTGTCACTCTATAACTTCTCATAGGTGATAAGGACGAAGAGAAGGAGAAGGAAATTAAGCAAGAATTTGGACAAACTTGTGACTGGATCAAGAAGCGGCTAGGGGACAAAGTTGCAAGTGTCCAAATTTCAAACCGGCTCAGCACATCACCATGTGTTCTTGTTTCTGGAAAGTTTGGGTGGTCCGCCAATATGGAGAGGTGAGCACTCCCATCATGCAATATGGGAGCTTGGATGAAGACTAAAATACACTATACATGTTTATGTCATCATTTTTTTTGTCAGGTTGATGAAGGCACAAACTCTTGGAGACACAACTAGCTTGGAATTCATGCGCTCAAGGAGAGTATTTGAGATAAATCCGGAGCACCCTATTATAAAAGATTTGAATGTATGTCTGACTCGTTGCTCTCTCTCTTATAATGTTATCGAGCATGCGATATAAACACTTTCTATGTGACATGCTATAAACCTTTGCAAAATTTTAGATTTAATCACAAGTATTAGGATAAATATTAGGGGTTTCCTTAAATACACACCCCAAGTTGAAATGTTTACCATATCAACATATAAAGTTGATTTTCTTGCTTATTCGTGGCTTTTGTCCCTTAGGATGCTTGTAGGAGTTATCCCGATGATCCGGAGGCCCAAAGGGCAATTGATCTGTTATACGACACGGCTCTCATCTCTAGTGGCTTTACTGTGAGTATTATACTTGCCTTGTCTTTTAGCACTGCATAAATCTAATATTATTTGTAATAATTTTTTTTATCCTATGTTATGTTTAATATCCTTCCAGAGCACAACATACCTTAGGTGTCTGTTTCCTCTCAGTTCTTTGTTGTGGAGCAACTGAAAATAATGTCTTGGACATGTTATATGGAAAAATTCAGATTAGCTGCCCAAATATCTAGTTTAAAGAGAACTTTTAAACAGACTGGGGTGGCAGTTTTTAGTTTCTTGAAATTAAAAAAATGCCATTCAGAGAAGGCACGTAGAATGTGGTCAGGGCATACAACTTTTCCTAATAGAAATTGCCTAATGAATGAAGTTTTGTGCCTTCAAATGACTATAAGATAGTTTTACTGGTAAATTTTAGAGCATATTTCGTATTGGAGAATCTGGGATGTGTTTAGTCATGGCATGGTTTGTGTGGTGTATATTAGGAATTCGGTCATGTTGTATCTATGCATTGTGTTTACGCAAAGGTTCTACGCTAGGTTCCTGGATCTGGCCTTTTGAAGAGCGTTGACTAATCGATCATATGTTGTCTGTCTACTCGCAGCCTGATAACCCCTCCCAATTTGGTGGAAAGATATACGAGATGATGGGCATGGCGTTGGGTGGGAGGTGGACAAATCCTGGTGTACCAGCGGGTGGCCAGCCAGTGAAACCGGCAAATGCCGAACCAATTGAAGCGGAAGTAGTAGAAACAGTGGAATACGGAGGTCAAGGTCAAAAATGAGTTAATGTGGCAAAAGCTTTTTACGTAGAAAATTGAAATCATGTATGTAACTAACTTGTTTACCGCCTATAAATCTGAGCGCCATGAATATTTAGTTTATAATTATTAACTAGCATATTTGGGACCGCTCATAAGTTTACTCCTTGCTTATGCATATGCTTAGCTGCTATTCAATAGAAATTGAAGTTTTTTTTTTTGAAATATTGTCTTGGACCTTTCTTGGATGATTTGGATGCAAGGCCACGGCTGTTTATCCAAATTTCCGATTTGAACGCGTATCTGATGGGCATTGCTTGCTTGAAAACCGGGTCAGTTGCTTCAACTGGTGCTTCAAATGCCACCTTATTCTTCTTGTACTTTAGCTGTAGTAACCCACTTAATCAGCTACGCATAATATCCTTCGCCACTACGTCTACCGCTGCCTGTTTCGTTTTCTCCTGCATCTTGGCCCGCTGCTTCCACCACTTCGGCTCCTCTTGTTTGTTGTTGTAGTTAAGTTCAAACGACTAACTAAGAACATGAGAAGATCTTGCTTCAGCCAGTTGTCAAAGGTCACAAAAAATTAAGCAAAAGGATAGCGAAGGAAGATTCCAAACGCCGCACGACACATGCATGAATTCTTTCTCTATTCACAATGTCTTGACACTGGTTTTATGCAATAACTGATATATTCTTAAACTAGAGACCCGAACATAACTTTATCACCGTTTCTTAATTTACTGAGACAAAGTTACATGAACCACCTCTGTAGTTCTTGTCCAGTTTGGCGCTTGCTAAGGCCGCAAATCCGCAATGAAGCAAAACCACCTTCGATAAAACTATTTTTAAATCCTGCAAGAGACAGTAAGTTCCTTGACTTTATGCTATATAAACCAGCACCTTGCAGCATACATAAGTTCCCAGGATAATCAGTTCCGGAGAGCGTCTCAGCAAGAGAAAATGCCATCCATTCTGCTCGTAGTTTTCCTTCTCGCAACAACTGTGAGCTTATCGGGTAGGCTTATTCTAATGCTAATTTGTTCCTATAAAAATCTGATGTTATATTCTTAGGCTAGTAAATTTATGTCAGCACTGGTGTTTCATGTTTCACAAATCCAAGCTCCCTGCACTCGTTTGATTTTCTCAGATCTACTTTCACTATTTTAGTAACTACGTACAATAATCCTCCACAACTCGTGATGAGTGGATAAGATCTATGTGATCAAAGATTAGAATAAACACATTAAGATAAAATAGAAAAGACAAATAACATCTCTGATTTATTAATAAGGTAATTTTTAAATTATAAGCCCGTTGAGAATGGTGTGTGCATCATAGATATGCAACAAATTGCATACTTTTATATTTCTACGGCTAAGAGCAGCAAAAGCAAATTGGAGTTATTCCAAATACAGAACATTTAAAACCGTTTTAACTTCATCAATACCTGTTTTGTAAACTTCTACAAATCTTTCTCAGAGAGCCTCTTTTTTATCTTTCTTAGATATCACAATGAAAATAAACTAAAAATAGTTCATTTTGAAGAACCAAATGAAACTATAAACATAGGAATGAAAGGAATATAAAATTGGAGACTAGATTCTGTAAGAAGGAAGATTTGTTAATATAAACACAATTTTTGTATTTTCCCAATATTCAGTTCTTCCAACTTTTCCATTGTAGATGCACAACTAGCGCCACAATGGTGCATAGCCGACGAGCAAACACCTGATGATGTTCTGCAACAAGCTCTTGACTGGGCTTGCGGAAAAGGGGGTGCGGATTGCAGCAAGGTCCAGGTCCACCAGTCATGCTATCTCCCCAACACTCTGAAAGATCACGCTTCCTATGCTTTCAATAGCTATTGGCAAAAATTCAAACATAAAGGAGGATCTTGCCATTTCAATGGTGCTGCAATGATCACAGAGCTAGACCCAAGTAAGAATTATCTCCAACTTGCCCTGTATGTATTCGCCAGAATCCACCTCCATATGCATCGCCCAGGAGCACAATGAAAGACAGTCATTGCAAACACTCTGTTCAAGGATTTTGATTTTTTTCTTCGCAGAAAGGATTTTGAAAACAAACTTCATAGGTAGTGCAAACTGATCTTGGTTAAATTGGAGTGAATACTTTATGTAACTTTATTTGAGTCAGAGTCATGATATTGTTGAAACTTGAGACCCATTGACACTTACCCTGTTTTTTATCGGCACGAGGTTCCTTTATTTTTCACTTTATCTGCCTTGCAATTAAGTTTAACAACCACACCTGGTAATGAGCTCAAGAGGGGGAAGGCCATGTGACATAAAATACGTGCACGGTGACTTTGTGTTGGGTACATTTCTTCAACAATGGTGCAACTCTCCTTAATAATATGGTTTAATGGTTTTTGCTTGGGGATGTGGTAATTTTACTGAAAGAAATTCTATCAGGCATCCTACTCGTTGATTAGGACTCTAATTCCAGAATTAAGGCTAATGGTTCCCGTTAGAAAGTTAATCAATTTTTCTTTATGCGATAGTTATGTAGACTTCCTTTAAAAAAATTAATTATGACAAATTTGAATATTTGATTTTTTTTTGCTGGAAAGATATTTGACAAGACTAATTTATACGAGTTTATCAGGGTTTCTAACTCAATATTTTATGTTTTGATGTCAGGTCACAACTCCTGCAACTTTGATTCCCTTCCTTGATTCAGGGGTGAGATAAGCGAGTCATAGACTTATTCCATGGTCTAAAAAGAGACTGATGTTAATCATGTTATCTTAAAAAATTTCCATCAACATCTTCAACTTTACTTATGCTGGAATAAACTACCAATATCTGGACTATGAGAAGATATCAGGTTTTTCGGACGAGAGGAAGAAATAAAGACTATTTCTTTGCCAGGGGGTATTGAATAAATGACCTCCCCAAGGCTCCCATTCTGGAGTTAACCACTTTCTCCTGCAAGCTCAAGCTGTTAGCGAAAATGAAGCTACTTACGTTAACAAAACAGACTACAAAATAATTCTGTGATAAATTAAACTAAGGCATTGTATATTTCCCAGGATTGAGGAGGGCCTTACGCAATGCTCTGGAAAATCATCAAATTTAGTGCTAGTCCGGTAGCCTATAGGAGTGGGGTTTGAATTATGAATTCTAAAGCTATCGGTTCTAGGCTTATTAATCCCATATAGGCTAACCTTGCATGAGATCTGCATCACACAATTGCAATTGTGAGGCTCAATTCATAATTTTGTTCGTTCAGTAGGGCCAGGAACATTGTGGTTACAATGCTTTTAGCAAGCTAGATGTCCAATTGCAAACAAACATAACTCTACATTTGCTTAATATAGTACAGATTTATTGAGCAATATCTGCAAAGATGTGTCCAACATGAAGCCTTCTTCCTCAATTCTCAATAAACACTCGCAAAGATTAAAAGAGCAACGTTGCCCAAGCACCAATGAAAGCAAAGCCACCATATGGTGCTAAAAATGAATACTTCCTATCTTCAAGAAATGCCACCGTATAACACCTACATTCCCCATAAATCATTTCATTACAAATGTAAAAGAAAAATCTTTATAGCTCCACAAATAAAATGGATGGCCATACAAAATTGAAAATTTTAGTTCGAGCTCAACCTTTGTAATGATTGAATGTTCATATACGACCAAAAACAGAACACTTACGTGCCAGAAAATGCAAGGATTCCGGCTGTCAAAAAGCCTCCAAACTGCAACAAAAGACACAGAAACAGGCACCCGCCCTCATTTAGCTTATCCTCGCAGAAATTCATTGCACAATGTTCTTTAATTGTAATACATATAAATGACAGGAAGCGGAAAAACGCAGCTTACGATGTTGGGGTGTTTGACAACTGGAGCTGCAAGTAAGGCCGCAGTATGAACTAGATGGTAGAGAGATGCACGTTGCCACACCTTCCATATTACCAACAAAAAAATTAGTCGCAATTGGTTCTATTCAGTGCATGTTGATTTGGGATTAGAACTTGTTAGTGTACGATTAGCCAATTAGTTGGAGCAGCATGATCATTTCACTGTACCTCCTTGAAGGCGACGTTTTGAGGCTTGTATATATGGGCGCCATAGGTGCCAAGACAGAGAGCAGCAATTCCTGTTTCATAACAGGTTATCACAAACAATAACCGTAAGCTAGCATTTGTCGGCAGAGATTGAGTAAAATTATTCAAAGAATTAGTAGGATATGAATTGTAGCTCATTCATCTCGATTCCAATGACTCATGAGAGAGAGAGAGAGAGAGAGAGAGAGAGAGAGAGATTACCAGAGAGAGCAGCAACCTTGTGCCAAATCCGGGGATCAATGGCTGCTGTCATCTTGGGATCCCGGTAATGGGCTTGCGAGACTAATTTTATGCAATTGCAGAAAAATCTAAGCTCTATGAACAAGAAGACATTGATATATGAAGTAGCCCGTCCGAAGTCGCCTTACCACAAGGTCCCTTTTCACACCAGAAACGGCAGGTTACCAAGGATAACCCATGGAACTAGTACGGTCATAGTCTTCTGCTAAATACCATGGTTTATCTGCTTCTGCGTCGAAAAAATAAAAGAAATTACCATTCTTCCTTGTCAAAATGAAGACGCCTTCCACTCATCTAGAAAGGAGACTTTGAATAGTAAAAGTCAAATCTAAATGTAGGCGATTTTAGTAGTCTGATCAAGCAAAATTAGGCTTGGAAATTTTGTACTTCACAATTAGGACGAGCTTACCTGCTCCATGACTGGACAGACGCTGCCTTGGCAGAGCAGGTAAATTTCTATTCATATCTTAAGGAAGAAGTTAACTTAAGCTTGGGCTATGGTTTTCCGTCTCTCGTCTCGATGAGTTAGTTTGCCGTCTTGGATCGTGGCTATTAAAAATATAAATATTAAATAATTATAATTTTATTATATAATATAAATTATAAAAAATAAGTAAAATATATAATATCTAATAGTAATGTTAATTTTAAATTGTAGTATGGAATTCGAATTTACGTGTTATTTGTATTATTAGAAAGCTCTCGATGAGCTTTGACGAATGAGATCTCACATATTTTTTTATAATATAATATTTTTTTTAGAAATAAGTTTTTGGAAAAATTATTTAAATAATATTAAAAAAATAATTATTGATTTGGACCACTTTGAGAAATATTTTTCAAAGTGGTGTTTCTTTTTGCCATGTAGGCACCAGCCAACTTGTTGGTGCCTGTGTAACTATTTTTTTTAGTTGATTTCGTCCGTTAAAAGGACAAAATCAGCTTTAAGTTGATTTTGTCCTTCTAAAGAACGAAACAGGGTCAAGTTATAATATTGTTGAACCGATTTCGTCCTTTAGAATGACGAAATCAACTTAAGCTGATTTCGTCCTTCTAACGGACAAAATCGCGACACTTAACCACTTTCACAGTAAACAAAGCTAATTTCGTCCGTTTAAAGGACGAAATCACATGTACACTGATTTCGTCCTTTAGAAATCAAGTTAATTTTTTTTTAAAGATTTATTTTAAACTAAATTTAATACCTGTCCTTGTTCATGCATTCCACACATTTCATTTCATTCAACACATTTCATGCATACCAAAGATAACATTAAAGTTATTGACATCGTCGAATAAAAACAAACATAAAATATAAATGTTTATCAAATATATTACACACAATGGGAGAAAATATTTAGTTTGAAACAAACATAAAACAACGTAAATGTCACAATCTCCTCGACCTTGGCCGCGACAGTGCTGTGCGATCTCCTATTCATGATCTTCCCGTTCAGGCTCTAGCTGTGGCTCCGGCTCTGGATGTGGCTCTAGCACTAGCTCCGGCTTCGCATAAGTAATAGATGGTTCAACATGAGCTGACCGATGTTGTCTATAATATAAAATTGGCTTTGCCTGAGCTACATGTGTAGTGACTCCAAATAATGAACATGGAGGAGAGCTATCCGTTGTTGATGACGATGGAATATCATGGAATGAAGAGTGAGGAGGCTGTGTCTGAGCGGCCTCGTGGACAGGATAATCTCTAGGGACATCCGTAATCACCGATTGAAGCAGTGGCAAACTACGAATAACGTCATTATGCTCCCTAATCACCGACTGACATGCTGCTAATAAGTCTTCACTAGAAGTGTAGAGGTGTTAATTGCGTCAGTCAAATACATATGCGTATGTTGAGCTAGACAAAGCTATCAAAAAATAAATTAAAAATTAGATAAATAATTAATAAGAAATAAGAAAATAATATGTGCCTTAATTAACAAATTTATACTTACCAAAGCTGCTTCAGACGCTCCCCTAGGCTGATATGTCATCTCCTCTATATCATCGCGGGGCAAAATATATCGTTGTGTAATCGGTAAATACCATGGTATATATGTGCTACGCACATCTCGCGATGTTGTAGCTATCTCCCCTCCGATAATAGTGGCTCTCTGATCATCCTATCGAGCGATATATGATGCATGATGTAATGTCCAGTCGGTAATATGGCGACCCTGTCGAGTGATGCGATGGATATACTCAACAGGAGATGGTGGGACCCCTTATTCCAAGTTAAACTTGAGCATTACCCGATCTGGCACATACATCTCTACTATCTCGTAACATATTAATGGAGTTCAAGATAGCCACACGTCTCGACCGTCAGTACATAGAGGAGGTAAGGCAGCCAATACTTCCGGTGAGTACGGCTGCCAAATAACCTATACAATCTATAAAGATAATTTAGCTTAAATAACAACAATATTTTTTTATAAACACTACAAGAAAAGTTCAACACATAAATAAAATTACCTGATATGGCCGCTGTTGGTCTAACTCTTCTCTGTACAATCGGAGGACTCCTTGTGGATTTTCTGTTCTCTTTCTCCGAACATTCCACCTTAAGGAGTTAAATTTAAAAAATGAGTTCAACAAATGTATATGAAACGATTCTAAAATAATCAAGTGTTAAACAAAAATAAAGCTTACCTCGCTCCTAATGGAGCACCCTCAGCTAAGCAACCCATCTCAGCACTTGGTAGTCTGACGTGCAAATGCTCCCACGACTATAGCTATGTCAGAAAATATAAACATATTAACTAAAATTAAATACTTATACATGAAAAAAACTATTTACAGTTATAAATCCATTTACCTGAAGAAGGGTCAGGCAGCCTGCAATCCTCGAGGTCATGGCCTGACATGCTTTCCCTAACTCTCGGTATAAAAACGCAAGAGTGGCACTGCCCCATGAATACGCACCCGCCATGTCGAAATCCTCAAGGAGGGAGAGATAGGCCACATGTACATGGCTACTCGTGGTATCCGCAAATATCATCGCTCCAAGTAGCTGTAAAAGATAGGCTCGTGCATGCTGCTCTATAACTACCTCTGTAGCATCGGTTGGGAGCTCTCGAAACTCCTGTAAGAGCCATTGAAGGCTCACTCGGCTACCACACATGAATGTAGCAGGAGGAGCTCTACCA
Organism: Saururus chinensis; assembly: GCA_035235625.1. Lineage (NCBI taxonomy): Eukaryota > Viridiplantae > Streptophyta > Magnoliopsida > Piperales > Saururaceae > Saururus > Saururus chinensis. Next base: position 9,887,579 of record CP141143.1, on the reverse strand, counting down.
AGGAGTCTAACTAATATATCACCATGAGCTCCTCCTGTCGTGCCCGTCACTGCATTGCCATCGATGCGAAGTCCTAATAGAACTGCCACATCCATGAGAGTGATGGACATCTCTCCATAGGGCAAATGGATCGTCTACGTCTCCCTCCTCCATCTCTCAACAAGAGCTGTCAATAGAGGCCAATCAAGACGGACGTATCTAAGATGAATGAAATGCCCAAATCCTGCTCGCTCAATATAGGGCAGCATACGATCATCCACTGGCCAATGGCGGAGATACGTAAAGTGTTTGGTACACTCAAGGCACCCAGGGTCCTATAATAAATAGATTGATTATAACCCATCATACTATATCGTAAAAAAAATGAAACAAATTTTAATAAGAGTTATCATACCTCTCCTCTCCAAATAGCTGCCGACCTATGTGTCTCTTGATGTGAAAGTACAGAAGCATCAATCGGGCCTGACCCGTAAAATGGATATGCATGATCCATATGATCTGCAGACGGAGAATTAAGATCACATCATTATTCGTCAGGAACATCATTATTCGTCAGAAGCATCAATCTTGTTTGTTCTCTCATTATCGCTTCCACTCTAGGAGTATACGGGGTATCCATGGTAGATGCGGCAGACGATCGTTTAACAAAGAATTTTATGACCCAATAAAAAATAGTTGACACTAAAGCCTGCATGGGTAATCCTCGTGCCCCCTTCAATACGCTATTTAAACTTTCGATCATATTTGTAGTCGTCATGCCAAATGTCCTACAACCACCGTAGGCAAGGGACCACTGTGTAGGACGCAATTCTCCCCCTAAGAGGAGATGTTTTGCCCTAGGATTCTCCTAACCAATCAAGTTCATTTTAACATCAAACTTTTCGACTGTAAGTGCACAAACTGCTGCCCCAATCAAGTCTGTCAGTGTATCATTTTTGAACTCCTTAAAATTTGCTTTTATGTGACGGATGCAATAACGATGGTGGTATAGAGGCTCGGGAAGAACATCAGGCACGACCTTTTGAAGCCCCTTATGCCGATCTGAAATAATAACGATGTCCGTCATGCCCATCAGTACACGATCCCTCAGTTCCATTAAGAACCATTTCCAATTATCTCCATCTTCCTTCCTTACAAGCCCGAATGCTAGAGGAAATAACCCATTATTTTCATCTATAGCCGTTGTAGCCATAAGAGCACCAGGATATATGTCATACAAGTGAGTGACATCAATACCAATCATAGGGATGCAATGTCGAAACCCTGCTATAGACGGCCCAAATGCCCAAAACAACTGTGTAAATCTCCTACAAGTGCCACCATCTACACGAGGTACTACATCATCCTCTAAGCGGTAGTAGGTGTCAGGATTCGCTTCTTGCACCGCCCTTAGGTACATTGGCAATAATTTATATGATTCCACCCAATTCCCATATATAGCCTTGATCGCCATATTCTTTCCTGCCCATGCTTTCTTATAGGATATGTCAACATGATACTTCTCCTTTATTCTTTGAATAATATCCCCCGGTGTGAAAGTTAATTTGGCTTGGATAGTGGGAATTATGACCTTCAAAATAAAGGAGGCACTGCATTGCCTATGATCTAAGCTAAGCTGGGTATTCCGACATGTGTGGTCACCTTTGTACGTCTTTAATTTAAAGAACCCTCTACCCCTTTTTACTGAGCCATGAACTCTCCAAGGGCAAGTACTATCAATGCACTTCACTGTATACATTGAAAAATTTGTTCGTACAACCTTGTATTCGACATGATTTTGAATGGAATACTCCTGCAAGGCTATAACGAATGCTTCTTTATTCTCAAAGATGCGGCCAACATATAACTAATCTTCATTTTATTGGTTCATATCCATGGTAAAATTAACTGCCGCATCTATCTCCTCATCTGTGATGTGTGCATAAAGTGGCTCCACTTTATAGTTGACAGCTCTTCATCATCCACATTCATATCATTTGCGGCAATAGCATTATCTACCGCATCATCCCCCTCGCCGTCAACCATTTGTTGAGCGCTTTTTTCACCTCTGACCTCTTCTTCGTTCATATATGAATCTTCTCCACTTACTTCACCAATATTATCTTCACCTTCGTTAGCCTCATTTTCATCAATATCTTCATCATCGACATATGCCCCCTACATAAAAACATCGCATATGTATTAAATTTGTAACGACCCGACCTGACCCGGGCCCACAATATCACTAATAGAAAAATTTTCTTTTCTTTGAGCCAGGAATCAACATCTGTGTGCGAGAGGTACAATGTTTGTCTACGCACTATGGAGCTTTAAGGCTTCCCCGTACGTAGACTTAGGTAGTAACGAGCATTTACACACAACGAAGCTTCATAGTTCGTCACGTGTAAAACATAATAAAACATATATTTATAATGATTTGGATCGGGCCAACGTTGCTTTGCTGTTGGTTGCCTACGTACGTATTGGATATTATTCCAACATGATCGGATCCGAACGTAGTTCTGCCTAATGGCTACTGCATACAATAAGCATCACAAAATCATATACGTATAACGTATCTCCGAATATTTAATCAGAAGTATACAAAAACTCGTCATATATCGGAGTCAAGCGGAAGTTAACAAACTAACGTAATCGTACATCTCGCTCTACTACAGAGCGGGATCAAAATCACATTACATGTCTCGCTCTACCCTAGAGCGAGACAACACACATCATGACATATGAACACACATCATGACATATAAGCACACATCATGGCATATGAGTATATATCATAGCATATAAGTACACATCATGGCATAGGAACACACATCATGGCATATGAGCACACATCATGACATCTAAGTACACATCATGGCATCTAAGCACACGTCATACATCAAGGCATATAAGTACACATCATGGCATATGAGCACACAAGCACATAACATAGCATGCATATAAGCACATAGCACAACAAGCATATAGCACAACAATCATATAAGCACATACAACAAGCATATAGGCACATACAACAAGCATATAAATCGTAGCATAACACACATCATAACTTAGCACATGCTGTTCTATAATTACAACGAAAGATCAGAAATGCTTACCTCCATCATAACTCCTACGGTATCGGTATCTACGGACAGAACCCCATCTTACTCCAGGTCTCTTTTTCTTGTTTCGGTGTTCGGGCAGAGCTTTGCTTAGTCTCGGGGTATTTTCTCCTTATAAGATTGTCAACTCAAAAAATAGAACCCACCATCACGTAGAACACCTTCGATTTAGTCAAGAACGCCTCTCGAATCGACTAAATCGGAGTTAGGATGGCCAAAAACAGAGAAAATAAAGTTGGTCGATGCTCGAAGGTAACGAGTAGAACCTCCTCTTGTCTTGGGACATTTCCTCATCATACGGTCTCTAACTCGAAGAACGGACCACTCCATTGCGTAGAGCATACTTGATTTAGTAGGAAACGGGTCTTGAACGGCCTTAATCGGCCTCAGAACGGTCAGAAATGGAGGAAAGGAAAATCTCCCTGAAAAACAGAATGAATGGGGGTTTTATAGACCCCCGGTGCGCCGAAACCGCGGCGCCGTGCCGCCATTTCTGGCGGCACCCACCAAAATTATGCGTGGCTTGCACCTGCGCATTACGCGGGTTCATGCGCGTAACACGCAGGCACGAGCCGCGTGCAATTTCGGCAGGCGCCGCGGTTTCGGTGCGCCGGGGGTCTATAAAACCCCCATTCATTCTGTTTTTCAAGGAGATTTTCCTTTCCTCCGTTTCTGACCGTTTTGAGGCCGATTAAAGCCGTTCAAGACCCGTTTCCTACTAAATCAAGTATGCTCTACACAATGGAGTGGTCCGTTCTTCGAGTTGGAGACCGTATGATGAGGAAATGTCCCAAGATAAGAGGAGGTTCTACTCGTTACCTTCGAGCATCGACCAACTTTATTTTCTCTGTTTCTGGCCATCCTAACTCCGATTTAGTCGATTCGAGAGGCGTTCTTGACTAAATCGAAGGTGTTCTACGTGATGGTGGGTTCTATTTTTTGAGTTGACAATCTTATAAGGAGAAAATACCCTGAGACTAAGCAAAGCCCTGCCTGAACACCGAAACAAGAAAGAGACCTAGAGTAAGACGGGGTTCTGTCCGTAGATACCATTACCGTAGGAGTTATGATGGAGGTAAGCATTTCTAATCTTCCGTTGTAATTATAGAACAGCATGTGCTAAGTTATGATGTATGTTATGCTACGATTTATATGCTTGTTGTATGTGCCTATATGCTTGTTGTATGTGCTTATATGATTGTTGTGCTATATGCTTGTTGTGCTATGTGCTTATATGCATGCTATGCTATGTGCTTGTGTGCTCTTATGCCATGATGTGTACTTATATGCCTTGATGTATGACGTGTGCTTAGATGCCATAGTGTGTACTTAGATGCCATGATGTGTGCTCATATGCCATGATGTGTGTTCATATGCCATGATGTGTACTTATATGCCTTGATGTATGACGTGTGCTTAGATGCCATAGTGTGTACTTAGATGCCATGATGTGTGCTCATATGCCATGATGTGTGTTCATATGCCATGATGTGTACTTATATGCTATGATATATGCTCATATGCCATGATGTGTACTTATATGCCATGATGTGTGTTCATATGTCATGATGTGTGTTGTCTCGCTCTAGGGTAGAGCGAGACATGTAATGTGATTTTGATCCCGCTCTGTAGTAGAGCGAGATGTACGATTACGTTAGTTTGTTAACTTCTGCTTGACTCCTATATATGACGAGTTTTTGTATACTTTCGATTAAATATTCGGAGATACGTTATACGTATATGATTTTGTGATGCTTATTGTATGTAGTAGCCATTAGGCAGAACTACGTTCGGATCCGATCGCGTTGGAATAATATCCAATACGTACGTAGGCAACCAACGGCAAAGCAACGTTGGCCCGATCCAAATCATTATAAATATATGTTTTATTATGTTTTACACGCGACGAACTATGAAGCTTCGTTGTGTGTAAATGCTCGTTACAACCTAAGTCTACGTACGGGGAAGCCTTAAAGCTCCGTAGTGCGTAGACAAACGTTGTACCTCTCGCACACAGATGTTGATTCCTGGCTCAAAGAAAAGAAAAATTTTCTATTAGTGATTTTCTGGGCCCGGCTCGGGTCGGGTCGTTACAAAATTACATATGCCTAAAAATGCTATATTCATCTATGAATATAAATTTCACCTTTGATTAGATGGCCCAACATCGGTATGACCAACATACGTGTAGGGGTAATCAATACCCATCGAACTTTGAGTTTCATACCATGCACCGCCTTGGGACATTTGAAAGCTAAATGGTTCGTGTGCATGTGTTGTAGACCTTCCATATTACACACAAATAAAATTCAAAATTTAGCATCATATATTTCATTAATAATTATAAGATTCAAAAAGAATTTACAACTTAATAAACCTTACCTCCAATTCGGTCCACTTCTATCGTAAATAGGGGTAGATGACCTATGACGCTCATTTGAAGCTACTGTCATAGATAAATTCCCTTCTTCTTCGTCGTCCACTGGCATTTGCATATGCATTTTATTGTTCACATTTCTATCTGAGATCCTATGTGAGCTCCTGTGAGAGCTTCTGTGAGAGCTCCTATGTGAACTACTTCACCTTTCACTAGTCACTCGGGCCTCTTTTTCGAGAAATAACTCGAAAGAAGTTTTGTGACATGAGTGGTAAACATAAAACCCATTGATGTATCATCATTTATGCACATTAGTATCATTCTCGATCCATATGATGGAATATTACATTTTATAGTAATTTTCCATCTGCTTCGATCCAACCCAACCTTACTTGCTACGTGCATCTCAAATTCATCAAATGTAGACAATTTCTTAATTAATAATCCTTCTATGCGTCCGTCGTAGTTAATTAAAAAACTAACTATTTCTTCTGCCATCTCTATTCACTTAATTCATAAACAATAAATTAAAATAATATTAGCTCAAGCAATCTCTCTATACCTATTGATAGAAATATTAAACTAAAGACTAACCAGTCTCTAAAGACTTTAGAAAATATTACTATGTTAATTTAATGAATCTAATTAGTACAAGTCCGGGCACACACAATCAAGGCCCTAACAATTAAATCTTTAAACACAAAAAATTCATAAGATGAACTAATAAAATTCCATAACAATTTAATCTTTAAGAACACAAAATCGTTTTTTAGGACTAACATGACACAAGAAGATCACTAAAATCTAACAATTTAATCTTTAAGGCATACATTATGAAAAATTACAAAATTCACAGTTAATACCATAACAATTGAATCTTTAAGCACACAAAATTCCTAAGATGAACTAACAAAATTCGCTAACAATTAAATCTTTAAGCACACAAAATCATTTTTAAGGACTAACATTACACAAGAAGATCCCTAAAATCTAACAATTGAATATTTAAGGCATACATTACGAAAAATCACAAATTTCCCTTACGATATTAAATGTATCAAATCCCTAAATTAAAACTAGGGCAAAAAAATATTACCTAAATTGGCTTGGCGGACTCGGCGGCAAGGTGGCAGTCAAAAGAGTGCTCAATCAAGGCTGAACGGACAAAATAAAGGTTGGGGCGGACAAAATTACGTTGGAGCGGAAGGAATCGCAGCGAAGCGGACTGTCTGGCCAGAGAAAAATGCTTCTGAAGACGAAAGTGGTTAAGTGTCATGATTTCGTTCATTAGAAGGACGAAATCAGCTTAAGTTGATTTCATCCTTCTAAAGGACGAAATCGGTTCAACAATATTATAACTTGACCCAGTTTCGTCCTTTAGAAGGATGAAATCAACTTAAATATGATTTCGTCCTTCTAACAGACGAAATCAACTTAAAAAACAAAAAAAAGTCATGTAGGCGCCAGCCGCAAAAAGGAGCACCACTTTGGGAAAAAGTAGTCCGAACTAGTAATTATTTTTTTAATATTATTTAAATAATTTTCCTTAGTTTTTTTATATTTTTTGTATATTATACATTTGGACTTGTGTATTTTTGACGCCATTGAAAATCTCTCAGATAGCTCTATCAAACATAACATGTTGCCAAACTAGTCCTCAGTCTATGACATAATATTTAGTTTATGAGATTTGGATTCGCAGCTGCTTATTATAAGTGGATATGAATTAATAAATAAATATTTATAATTTATAATCATTGTATTATAAACACGCATAATATGTGTACATTCTTACTAGTTGTTTTAAAGGAAGTTGGTAGGCTAGAGCCGAAATCAGAATATAAAACCAATACAGATGCAAAGAAGGTCGAACCAACTTCATAGAAGAGAAAGGGTAATTAGCACATAGACCCTTAAGTTATCGTAAAAATGCATAGCACCCTTTTTATTATGAAAACATACACATAAGCCCCAATTTCAGTATTTTTTGCTTTTCTCCTTCATTGTTACGTGAGGCCCACCTACCCAATTTAACAAGACTCTTCTTCCTTATTTTTTTGCAACCAATTCTTTTCCCATGACATCCTTCACTTTTGCAGCAAGCCATTGGGGTGGCTTTCAACATCTCGGCAAAAAAATGAGGGTAACAAGAAGAGCGAAGACTAAAAAGGGTATAATTGTATGAAAATTAAGAACTGTAATGGAAGCCACACTTTTCTAAGGCCTGGTTTTTGAATCTCGCGGAAGTAACACACTTGTGACATGACTATCTGCTGCTAGCTTGACTAATGCAAGAGTTTTTCATGCTCTTCATTGACAATGAGCTTAGTATAAGCCATGCATAGGAGCTCATGATATTTAAGATCAACACTGTAAATACTAGCACACATTAGCCTCAGGCTATCGATCTTGTAGATAAAAGGCTACCATACATACCTTACGCTAGGTTCATTGTGAGTGAGGAACATAAAAAACTCTTCCTAGACTAATCCATTGCTCCATCCTAACTTTGACTACTTGCTATTATTTCCCATAGCCTCTAGAGACATTTGCATTAGTTTGGAATCTAATGGCATGTATATATGGTTGTGAGTTTTGTCTATGACACTCATAGAAAATAGAAGTATTTTCAATGTACCCCACTGATAATATGCCTAGAGTAAGGAACATATGAGAGCCCGTCATCTATGAGATTGACAACATACATGCTAGTGCATGTTAGCGTTAATGGTACTGATGCTAACGTGCACTAGCATGTGCATCGTTAATCCAAATATCAAGGGCTTGTATGCGTTTCTTACACTGAGCATATTGTTAGCAAGGAGCAGTGAAAATGCTGCAATAAAAATGGAAGGAAGGAAGACACAACCCAAGAAAGCAATTGATAGGCTCTTGGTGATCTTTCCTAAGAGAGTGGAAGTCCATAGTTGGGTGAGGAGGAATGTTTAGGTGCTGTTTGGAAAGGAAGTTGATATTCATACTCCATTTTTTTTACATCATAGGCCTTACATCACTTATGATTAGATAGGAAAAAGTGAATCTCATGTTATCAGGTGGGATTTACTATCACACCCTAAATTTTTTCAAATTCATTTTCTAATTGAGAACTAGATGAAACAAATTTTTTATAAAATCATTTGTCAATCCTTTGATAAATATGTCATCTTAAGGTGTGACTGACTCGTTTTCGAACATATAGATAATCAACTGTCATGTCTTTAAATATATAAGATATAATAAAAATCACAAACAAATCTCACAGGGTCTTACCCGTGTACATACCAATCAGCATTATATGCACAACTATAAACAATTGGTACTCTTGTGCCTATGTATTATAAATTGCACACATTAAATTTAGAGAATAAATCCTACGTAGATCTAAGATCTTCACATCCTTCCTTAGCACAAGTGTCCTACGTACTATTCCTTTGAAGAACCTGCATCGACAACGAATGCTAAGTATACAAATATACCCAATGAAATGACTAAACAAGAACTATAATTCTTTAAGAATCACATTTTAATTACATTATAAAGAGAAAATATAGTGCAAAGTCATTATCAAATATATCATATTTCAATCATTAGAAGCATAATAAATAAGTATGCATCTTCAAATCTTTTCAATATAACGTGACAATCACTCAAAAATCTCCAATTTCTTAAGTGAGAATCATAGGTTTTTTATGACACGGTATTCATAGTCCTGGAGTATAGTCTTGCCTCATGAAACTATGAACTACCTGCATTTTGACTCTAGGTACTTTAAAGTATGTCAGCCTCATCCATGTTATGAAATTAAGGCCCACAAGGGCTCATAGACCTAAGTGGTTGGAGTTTCAACTTTCATGATCACCGAAACTTCCAATATTCCGGTATGCAGGACTAATCATTTTTTAATATTTTAGTCTATTTGAACAAGACTCCTAGGCAAAGGAAGCAGTTCTACATAACTCTCGTTCTTATAGAGCCAGAAGACCCTTGTCCTTTTTTATACCAAATACTTTCATCGATGTGGCTAAATACTCACTTGAGGAGCCAGTTCATTGAGGGTTCTTCTAACCTCAAATGCCAACAAACATTAGGCTTGGGTATGATTCATTACACGGATATTCATATACAAATGTACATACACTATTACATATAATTGCAACTTTATGTAGAAAATAATATGCTATTAAAACTCTTAATAATAGCTTAATATTCATAACAATTGCTCCTAAAAATACCCAACACCAACACACTATCGGTGGACTCATAGATGTGTCAATAAGGTCACTAATGACCATCAGTAACCCATCAGCACATCGAACCCCCCTTACCGTCAGTGCAATAAAAGAGGAGAATCATTCTCACTGATGACCTCATCGATACATCAACATCACTGTTGGTGATGTCACCAATGTAATAATTGGTTTCATGGACACTGTTTCATCATCGTCTTCCTTCCGTATCGGTAGTGTTATTGACATGTCGATGACCTTACCGATGAATGAAAAATTACAAATTTTTTATATAATTACTAAAATAACTTACCTTTTATGAAATATAATCATATAATTCATAAGATTCATTACATTTATCACATATGGAGAATAAAAGTATGATATGCTACTTAATACTAGCTATTCATATGAAATATACTACTCAAGAATAACATAGCATTACATACAAATCCTAAATTTAATTCAACCACAACATGCATATTACTTTATAAACATTCACTAGACATGCTTCTTTTGTTTTAATATCATAGTTTAATGTTAGCAATACAACCTCTAAATCAAAACAACGAAGAGATCTCCATAAATTTGTTTCCACTTCTTTGACATGCCTTACTGTCGCTCTCCCATAAAGTCAGAGTTCATACCTTTGAGTAAAAGATTAGTTAAAGGTATTTATAAGGAATTTAGGAACCAAATTTTGGTGAGTAACCAACTCCAAAAACTGCTAAAAACCTCTTTATTGACAATTCGTTAGCCACCAATAAATTGGTTCTTTCACCACTGACATATTGAACCTTACTAATAGTGACGTTATAGTATCATCGATGAGTCCATCGACACGTTGAATATTACCGACATAAATAATATTATTCCATTGGTAAGTCCATTGATACGCCGAATGTTGCCGACAATGAAAACACTGTTTCACTGGTAAATTCGCCATCATGTAGGTGGTTCAATGATGGAACTTCAACCTTCAAAATACAACATAACTTCTTTACTTCCTTACATATGATTATTATTCCCTCCATCCTATTAATCTAGAATGGAGGGAGTATAATTTTTTTAAGTAATTTATTCTATGATATTATAATTAAAAGACTAAGAAATCCCTTTCGAAAACTATAGGTGTTACACTTACCTTCCCCATCCAATCAAAGGTGGTATAAGGTATCTCGTGTAAAAAATAGAATATAAATATCATTTTCTATTGGGAAGATGAGTGAAGGTGTGAATTGAAGTTAAATAACAAGGAGACAAGAAAGGGGTAAAAGAAAATTTTGATAAAAAAATGTTTAATGGAGGGTTATGTGCAGGTTTTGATTAAGGTTGCATCTCGGTTCAGTTCCTACATGAACCGAACCGAACCGAATTCAAGAATCGAAATCTAAGAACCGAACCAAACCAAAATTTAAACCTGAAATATAAAATCCAAACCGAACCAATATAAGAACCGAAACCGAAAAAAAATTGAATATTTTAATTAAATTACTTTAACAAATCAAAATTAGGTAGATATAATATAAATTATACATTTTTATATAAAAATTTAATTTTTTTCTTTAAAACCGAACTGAACTAAAATTACTTTAATTAAATTGATTCGGTTTTGGTTCGGTTCCGGTTTCGAATTTTTTTCTTAAAACCAAACTGAATCGAAATTTATTCGATTTTTTTTCTATAAGAACCAAAGTGAAACCGAATCAGAAACTAAACCGAACCGAACCGCTTAATTTCGGTTCGGTTTCACCCACATGCAGCCCTAGTTTTGATAATGAAGGGGGTGTTTAATAATATAAGGGCTGTATGCTTCTTTTCATCCTAATCCAAGGGGTTCAAGTATTATCTATCCAAAGAAAAAATACCCAAAGGACTACCACTGCTTACCTCTTTCCTCAATATGAACCACATGCACGTGGTACAGTTCATGCATTAGTTTTTTTCTAAGTGAGGCGAGTAATATAATTAATAAGGGATGGGTGTTTCCTAGGTGATATGAATATCAAATGGGGTGGCACTTCCTGCTAATAGCGCATAGAATTCTGATGCAGGCTGTATATTCTAGTTCCAAAGTGTTCGTTGAGGCATTATATCAAACGGCTGCATCCAACTTGTAAAAAGGGCTGGAGTATAAAGAGAGGTCATCGTGTATGTGGAGGTTTGGTTCCTTTTAGTCAAACTTATGTTACAGGAAACGTTTTTCATATTCCCTCTTCAATCGAAGCTGAGCTTAAAAAATACTTGAGAGTTGTTAGATTTGAAGATCGATAGTGTACACACTAATATACATACTTACGCTCGGCTCAGAGTTGAACATAGAAAATGCTTTCCTGTTACAGAATTCTCTGTAAAAAATTAGAGCTGCGCCTCCGTATTTACCTGGTGATTGGAGGTGGATCTGGTGATTCTCAAGATTGTTTTGCTTCTGTTAGTTGATAGTTTTGTTCTTTCCTTTTGTTTGTCGGGGTGAAAAGTTCTTTTTTTTATTATCAAGCGACATCAAATTCACACCTCCTAACCAAATCCCTCACCTAATTATACTTACCTCACTAACCACTCAATTTTATTTCTACTCCAAATCCAGCGAAATTCTTTTAATCCATCCCACTAAACCCAAACGGTATAAAATTCAACATCAACTGCGGCTAATGATGGGCGTACGGGAGTGGGATTGGACTCTCATCAAGCCCAGATTCTAACCCGTTCATGAACAGTAAACTTCAGTCAAAGCTCCCGAGATAGCCTGAACTTGAGCTTACACGCAACCTCGATTACGGATTACCCAATCCACATTGCAAGCCCCAACCCAAGCCTGCTGCTCTGCTTAATACCTTTTGACAGGTCACCATCTTTACCAACCTTCGTGACCTCCAACTGGTGGCCATGACCGGTCAAGATCAACTGGAATAAGTAAATGGGACCTTCGTATTTAGGAAAAGAATATATAAGGAAGAGTCTCATTTCCACCGGCTCAAGATAACTCTGTAGAACGTCACCACCGCAGACTTACAGGGGTTCTTCCTCTCTCTCCTTGGATGCCTATGTATGACTTGAGTCGTCGTCATGCTGATGCTACCAGCACAATCCTGTTAGGCTGAATGGACTAGTCTATGATCTTCCTTATCATTATTTATTGTCCTATAGTCGGTCTTTCAGCCATGACGATGACCACCAACATGATACCTAACCCCACTACCGAACCTCACTTGAGCACCGAAGTAGATGGTCCAGTTTCTTTTTGTCACCCTTTTGTTTTGCCGCCCTGTAAATTATTCATCATAGCCATCAGCCCATCACTTTTCCCTGCACATTTATCGAGCTTCTTGCAAGGAAGGCAAATATGGGTACAATGTAAAGAAACTTGCATCTGTTCCACGACTCACCATCTTTGTTATGAACACCCACTGAATTTAATTGACAGAATTCAAATGTTTTAATGTCTCCATTCCCCCATCCTCTTTGGGCACAGCAAAACCTCAATTAAAGCTGCCCCATTTCCCTAGACAAGGTCCTAGAGCGAGTGCAACCACACTTCATTTACACTTCTTAAATGAACACTAATGAAAGTGGAGGGCATGGTAGCCCCTCCCCCTACCAGTGCATCCTTTCCTCATCCCAACGGCATCCCACTTAGGTACCTGTACTCTTGTCACTGCACGTCTGTGGGCCTTGGTGCACACACATGGCAGAAAATGCAGCTTTCACATGCAAAAATGGAAGATAGAGTTACCGAACAAAAATTGTAGTCTCTGCCTTTTTCCGACTATAAAATAGCAGCAAGCTTTTTCTATCCGCTAATCCTAAGCGTCTGTTGTTTCTCTTCAGGTCTCTGCTCTTGAAGAGGTTGTGTCTCTCTATCCGTGTATTGGACAAGTCAGGCGTTTGAGGCTTTCGTTGTGTAGGGTGGCCGAGATGAGTTCAGGCGTGGGAATCAGTCCTGGTAACGTTCCTGTTTACCATGGAAGCAGTTCGAAGGTGGTGGATAGAAGGTTGAAGGTGGCCGAGGTGGTTTTGAGATGCGTGATCATTGGCCTGGGAGTACTTGCAGCTGCTTTAGTGGGGTCTGATACACAAGTCAGGCAGATCTTCTCCATAGAGAAGAGGGCGAAATACACAGACATGAAAGCTCTCGTGTAAGAACAAGGGGACTTGTACATTGTCCTCTCTCTTTCAGCTGAGGACATGGAGTTCAAATCTCATATTCTGCTGTTTTTGTGGAGAAACAAAAACTTTTACTAAATGATTTCCATGCTTGCTTTGTCTACTGGACAGGTTCTTGGTGATAGCAAATGGAGTAGCTGCCTCTTACTCTCTGATTCAAGGTCTACGCTGTGTGGTGAGCATGCTCAGAGGAAGTGTTCTATTCAACAAGTCCTTGGCTTGGGCCATTTTTTCCTGCGATCAGGTATTGCCTCCCTGTATATATATTTTTTTCATTTTTTGATAAATTGTCTCTCTTGCCTGTATATCATGCATGCCTCCTGTCGTAACTACCGTAAAAGCTTGAGCTATTAAGTGAATGACCAACAATCCGAGCAAAAAAAGAAAACAAAATAGACCAATGATAAATATAAACCAAACCAAACCAAGCCAAGAGGGCAAACCAAAACAACAAGTACCAAACCAACACAGATTCATGCATTCTGTGGTTAAGAGTTTGGCGGGCTGCAACCAAGAGAACCTTAACATTTACTATCTTAACGGAATTCTCAGACTTCATTAATGTAACTTTCAATAATGAAGCCACCACCATCATCCAAAGAGAAATGAAACATTTAGTGAACTTTGCTTTTACATCTATTTAAAAGTGAGCAGTGGCTCCTGTGGCCGGCTTGCTGTTTTAAAGTTTTGTCATAACAAAAAAACTTAAAAAATGAAAAGAAGAGAGATTGACCACTTGAAGATTGTGATATTTTAAAATGAGGTTATGATTCAGGCCAATATAAGCAGTGCAAGTGAGTCTACCACGGTTCAAAGATGAAGAATCACATGGCTCACAGTACATAAAAACTCTATGTTTCTTACGTACTTGTACAAGAATTATGTCACAGGTGATAGCCTATTTGACGGTGGCTGCCGTTGGAGCAGCTGCACAGTCTGCGGTGCTTGCGGAGATGGGACAAACAGAACTGCAGTGGATGAAGATCTGCAATCTGTACGGGAAGTTCTGTACACAAGTGGGTGAAGGGATTTTCAGCGGATTCATGGTCAGCCTCGGCATGGTTACTCTTTCTGGCATGTCTGCCTTCAACCTGTTTCGTTTGTATGGCAATGGCAAAGCTAAAAGCCGTGGAAATTGGTAGAAAACTTGGACTCTGCTTCCCTTCCTTCTCAGCTGGAAGACCTTGTTTTTAGTCGCTTTGGAGGAGGAAACGCTGATGGCATACTTACCAGTGTAATCTATGAGATAGTGAAACAAAAGAACATATCGAGGGGTTCGATAAACGCTTGAAAATACCTACCATTTTTCTAACATAATTAAAATGATTGACTCGACTAGATTGCAACAATTGCATAATATGAAGAGTAACTCATAATGTAATCGGTTGAAGCTCGGGTTTTCGTAGCGGATCTTCCCTAAATCTAGTGCTGACAGGCCTAGCTCTCAGTGCTTATATCCTTGCTAATTATGCAAAGTGCATGCTAAAGAACATACCATAGTTTATCCCGTTTTTCGTCAATTCGATCTTCTAACCAATACGAGTGGCGTGTTTTTGCATTGTAGATTATTTGTAACTGAATACGTACGTGACAAATTCAAATTCATCGATTGAACCCGTTGTGTTGTATGAGCAAGAAATGTCATCCAGCCTTAAAAGGCTGTAAGATTAGAGTGCCCATTTTTTGAATAAATGGTACATGGGAAGCATGATAATATTATAAGAGCAGAATTGTACCAGTCCGAACAACAAATAAGAGACTAATTTTAAGCGTTGCACAAAGAAAGGATCTCTCATCTGGCTTGGCGGTTTACAGCCAGGGCAGGAGCCTTAGGCAGTTTAGGCGGGTGCCCCACCAAAATACAAGGCGCCATTTCTCTATATATACATTTCTATAGTAAAGATTGTTTTTAAAATAAAATAGTATATATAAGAGCTTTTACCATCTATTTTTTTATTACTTCATTTCAGCATTGCTACCTTGTCCATCGCTTTAATTGTATGTTATAAATCTACATTTTTATATTTTAAATGTGCAATCCGTATGTAGCCTTTCTAAATACCCAGACCTAAGGAACAATTCACTTACTATAGGGGGTATGATTTTATACTTAAAATATTATATATATATATATATATATATATATATATATATATATATATATATATATATATATATATATATATATATATATATATATATATATATATATAAAATAGTTAAATTTAGAAAAAGTTTGCTGTATTTTAATATATAGCCACTTATAAGCTTATTTTCTATATTCTTAGATATAGGTTCCACTTAAATAAAAATTATTATTTTTTCGAATAGAGATATTAATATGGGACGAAGAAAAAATGATTCATATTTAAGATTCACCTTATGCCTCCAATTGAATAAGCCGGCCCTGTTTACAGCTTTCTCGGTTGCGTGCCGATTACAGGGCTACACGCTTCAGCTATATGACTAAGGCCAGCCCAAGATTGTGTTCAATTATCTTCATTACATCATGTGATTAACTGTTGGTTCATCTAAAGCAAACATACTACTGGCACTGAGTAATTACTCCAAAAACACGAATCAAGGATCTCAGTCGCCTACTCGTCGGTTCTAATGTAAATGACCCATATTTTTTGCTAAGTTTATGGCAATACCACATGTAAATGTTAAATTGGAATTATAAGATAAAAAGGCCTGAATCAGGCCTCCAACTTCAGTATCATGACCATTCAATCAAATCAATACATAGATCAGATCATACATAGTTACAATCATCCTTTCGAGCATCTATTTGTACAACATCTATATAGTACAAAGAAATGCAAAATTTGCTTATTCGTGCCTATCACCAGATCCCTCTGTGACAAGTTCATCCTTGCCCGGCTCCGCTATTGAATCTAGTACGTTAGCTGGGGTTGCTGCTGGATCCAAATCCCAGCACCCAGTCGGCAAGCTATCCGCCTCGTCTCCTCTAAGCAGCCATGAGGGGACTTGGTGGGAGAACCGAAACATTTCACTCCGGGGTATACATCTTGTTGCACTTTGTCCTCTTCTAAATACGCTCTTGAACCCAACAGATTTAATGACAGGAGCCACATGAACTCCAAGTTCTTCCGTATAATCATCAAGAACCTCCACCATTTCATACTGATGCCTCACCTCGCTTGGAGTAGCATCATCCCATTCAGGGGACCAGTTTCTGTACAGAGCCCAAATATCGCCTCTCTTTGGTAAAATGCTAACAATCCCCCGCAGACCCCAGTCTACATCAACAACGTGAGAGAAGACATTGACAGTGTCAATAACTTCACATCTCCCTAACCTGAAAGTTCCACAGGTTTTGTTAAACCCTGAAGCCATCCAATTTACTGGTGCAAATTCACTGTTGCTCTTCGCGTTCAAATAACTTAACTGGATCCTGAATGGTTTTACAGATACAACCTTACGAATCAGAGTATACAACCGAGGCATGCCATCGTCGTCATCATATACTGCCCACACCTGGTTTGGCTTGAAGCAAACCTCTAACCTGTCTTTATCAAAGTTGTGAAAGTCAGGGTCTGGAACGTTTATTGAGATTGTTGTGATCAATCCTTGTGGTCTCGGCAGGTTATTATCGGCATTTATATCAGCTGACAACGATTTTGCCTTGTTTTTGACTTCTTGAGAACTATCAGTTTTCAACTTAGCCTTCATGGACGCTAATCTCATCTCTTCAAGTTTATAACGAATTTCTCTCTTAGTTTTCTCTATCAACAGCTTCCGAGCATCGAAGGTAAAGACAACAGAAGACTGATCAATTTTATTGGAAAACTTGGCCTCAATTCGGTCTGCAGCAACATCCTTTTCCTCCCCTTTAGCACCTCCGTTCATATCAGTGTTGCATGAAATTTCCATTGTTGAAGAACTGATATTGTTGGTTTGTAATATACGTTCACATTTCATTTTCTTGGCTGGCTGATCTGCTCTATATTCTGGATGGTTAGAAGCCACATTTGCTGAGCCGTTCTTGTGAAGGAGGTCTTTTCCTGTTGATCCAGGGATCTCACGTGTTCTTTTCACTTTCTCGCTAGCCCTACAAGCTACCGTCGGAGGAGCAGTAGCCGGAGATATATGAATATCCGCCACACTTCCCTGCAAAGGGACCCATTGCACTGTCATGCTTGGAATCTCTGATACAATCCCATAAGGAATTCCAGAAATTCCGCCGCCCACAAAATGAAAACTATTTGTCATATAATAGTTGATCTCACCCGGAACATGCCCATTCCTGTGTGTAGGTACAAAAGGGGTGGAGACATTAGTTGGCAGTCTACCCGTTTCAACGGCAACGAATGTGCTCCAGCAGCTTTGACAGGTAAGTCTCTGATTCAGATAGATCCTTAGATACTCAAACTGCATTTTGCATGAAGAGCAAGTGGTCCAGAACGTAGAACGCTTTGCAGGGCGGTTAGAAGTCGACGACTTTGCCATTTGTGTCTGTTTACCAGAAGAACGGTTTTGCCTGGGACTCTTTGTTGAAGTTGTATTTCTCCTCTCATCGTAAGAAGCTCTTTTACCACTATCAGATAAGGTGCTCCATGCTTCAGATACGAACTTAAATGCTCCCTCAGCTCCAACAGTTTTGTTCTTGTCGGGGTGGAGATTAAGAGCCAACTTCCTGTATTGTTTCTTAACTGATTCATCATCAGCTGTTGGGTTCAAACCAAGAACCGCATAGAAGTCCGTTTCACCATTGATCTTAACCTGTGAGGCCATGTAGACATCAAGAGTGGCCAACATCTGAGAAATTCCTTCCAAACTAGGGCAGAGGTTATAGGCTTTTATAGCATACTTTTTGGCATTAGCGAATTCCTTTTTGGCAATCTGCTTCTCTGCCAACTCCTTGGCTCTCACTGCCTCATTTTTGTCGCTGCCCACCATCATACTCTTCTAACCAAAACACGAAAGGAAAAAACCTAGAGAGATCTATATCCTGGAAACAGAGTTATCATGGTTCTACAAAAATTGTTCAGATCTTCAGAGTAGTTTATCAAGTAAAGGGTTAGGAAGAGGAAGTCCTCAGATTGAAGGGCATTTTTCCCTATGGAGGAAAAATAATCAAATCACAACGATCTTATGTAGAAAAATCGTGCAATTCGTAGTCTACACTCTGACTGATACCACGATTCAGTCTCTGGAAAAAAGTGAAATTAGAAGCATATTGATACTAAAAGGACCTTACGACCACAAATGTTAAAAACACAACCACAACATCGAAACCATTTATCGAAAGGAATCGAAAACAACACATCTAGTTTGCTATAGCTCTAAAATAAGGGATGGATGTACCAAAAACTACGGATTAGCTCACCAGATCCGCAGCTATATCATGGCAAGAAACAAACAAAAAAGTTGAATAACACAGAATACAGCATTTGGCTTATCCTTAAAGCAAAATTATAGAATACCACCGGAAAACCCAAACCAACAAATTTCACACATCCAGCTAAAATGAAGCTCAGACAGTAGTAATTAGTGAGCAGAAAAGAACACAATAGGACGAGATCTAGACTGTAGACACTGACAAAGTAAAACCCAACTCGAGACAGATCAGATCATCCTCTCAAGTTCTTAAAAGTAAAAAAAGCCCGTGAATTTTCAAAATTCCAGTAAGATAACTGCAAGAAGAGGTTGAAAATTTGAGCATTTTTCTACTGACCCAGCTGACGATCATGGACAGCAGTGCAAATGGATGCGGAGATGGAGAGAACCCATGTGCCGGAAATATCTGAGAGAATCACCGGATAAGCCCAGGCTTCCTCCATGATTAGCAGAGGTGGTTTCTGCAGCAGTTGAAGTAAACACCTCACCAAATGCCTCTTATTATATTCGCCCATTTTAAAAGAGATTCGATAAGAGGCCAATGGAAGATGGCCAGGACGGTCATTTACCGGTATGTGTCCGAGTACCGGCCATCAGGGGATCTCTGCGTGCATACGCGGAAATCCTAGGTGTCTACGCTTTTATTGACCGTTGGATCCGAACCTAATGATATATGGAGCCCATTTGGTGGCCGGTTGATGACCTTTTCTTTCTAATGTGTTGGACATTTTGGCTGTCAACACAGCGACAAGTTTGGGATTACTTGACCTAAAGGATGATTTCGGTTATGTTCTAAAAAATTTAGAAAGAAAAAAATTAACCAAGGAAGTCCAAGAGTGTGTTAGAGAGTGCTTATAAAAAACTTTAATCTGCGAAGCCTAAAAATCAATTAATTAATTAAGTAAATTTTCGATCTAAAAATTTACCCATATTAACTAAATCTTTTTATCAAAAAATTGCCTAAACTAACTTAAAAAAAGAGTTAAGCCAAAGTTAGAATGTTTTAAAATTCTTGGCCCAAAAAATTTGGACAAAAATTACCAAACTTTGTCACTATGATTATATAGTTGTCAACGGGGACCACCACTTTGTTCTTAGGCCACTCCATGATGGGATGCCATCATACATGAATGTCTGTGTATATCATTATCTCAAGATCATCAACAGTAATGGATGGTGTGGTAGACTCTGCCCATGTGCTTTAGGAATCAAAAGCCACCACTATTCGTTTTTTTGGCTGATTGCAATTTGCAACTAGCGGTTTTGCAACGAATGGGAAGGCTAGCGATCGTTTTCTGAGCCAGACAGTTGAGACTTGAGAGAGGCTTTGGCAGAGGCATTTATTATTTAATGATTATCTTATTGTGGCGACAAAATACTTTTTTCAATATAATATTTACGTAGGCGACAAATACAATCAGACCTGGCCCCAAAGGAGCGGACGATAATAAAGTTTCACGCTTTTGGATGGCGGAGCCTGGTCTCCCAAGCTGTCATGTAAGACGTAACTCATTACTAACAAAGGAAAAATGATGGATGGCCTGAGGCATGAATCAATGTGCTGCAGTAAATGACTAACTTGCCCTAGCGACAGCAGTGTCCTCTCCAAGGCAGTCCATGAGAGAAACTGATTTAGAAGGTGCTGTTCTGAACACCTGCCCCAAGGGAAGTAGGCTTTTGGTGTAACTGGAGAATCTACACTGTCCTCTTCTTAAGGTTCTTCACGTGTCTCATTATTATATACCAGCCGAGTGTTGCCTTCTTTGTTTCGGCGATTATGAATGCACAAGTTTGCTTCACGCATTTTTATATGGTTGGCTTCAATCAACTCTCAACCGAATCCTTTTTCTTGTTTTGATTTCAAAAGAAATATTAAGTTGAAGAAATATAAGAACCGAATATAGCATAGGCTGCATAACAATTTTTAACAAAAATAGCTTACAATATGCTCGAGTCCATCAGATTGAAAGCACCGTGCAAGATGTATGTATCCTATTCTACACCTGGTTCTCCATTTTTCTTTTTTGGGGAAAGTTGAAGCATTGATTGTTTTACTTTACATCATAATAACAATTTTAATGTTACATGCGCACTAATGGAAGTCTCACATGACTTTTATGGAAGAGAGCAGGTTATTGTGTACAGGGTCTGAAATGTGATCAACAAGGTTCTGTATGGGGCCTTTCCCAGTAAGAGCTGCTTGAACATAAAAGCCCAACCAAGCCACCATGGCCAGACGCCCGTTTTTTATCTCTTTCACCTTCAGCTCTTCAAACACTCGTGGGTCTTTGGACAAACCCAAAGGATCGAAAAGCAGACCCCCAGGATAATTTATATCTCCCGGAAGGTAAATCCCAAGAGGCTCCAAAGCTTCTATACCACAATACCTGGCATACTCTGGTCCAACCTAGTAAAGTAGGAAAAGCTGTCTTGAGTTACATGCAGCAAAACATTCTTTTTGGCGTAGGAATTTGAGTATTTATACATGCCATAGGTTATTGGCCTATTATCTTTTTCCCTACGTGCATATATCTTGGGAGTCTGTAGGTGGCACAGGATTTTCTAGTACATGACAGGATGTTTTAATCTTAGTAATTCAGATCAACAAAGGTTAATCTCTGACGATGAGGACACTTCAAGAAGTATACTACCCAAACTTCACTAATAATGGTATCATATGTTTCGAGAGTAACCAACACTGTTGAGGGATTCAGGTGTTTCAAACCTGGGATTTCATCTACTGCAAGGAAAGAACCAGTAACTCAAGTACAATTGATTAAGCAACATGTAGAATATGTGGGTCTTAGATAAAACAAAAGGTTTCAGTAGTCACTGATAATAAGGCCTACCATCATTAAAAGTCGTATTTAATGCATATGTTTCCAACATGTTACGCATTTCAGGCCTCTAAAGTAAAATAAAGGTGATCGCCCACGTAAGACATTCACTTTTTATTTTTAACTTAAGATAATTGATGTTTGACCTGGTTACAAGGAAAACAAGGAAAAACTGACATGAGTAAAGCAAATCATCTTACCATCAAAAGAGCTTGGCAAATAGCAATGACGATAACTCCTTGGCTTCCAGCTATGTGCAGCCCTGGGATACCAAGGTAGTCAAGAGTGTCACCCTGATTCCCAAATAAAATTACTCCAGTCAGATACACCTTAACTTTGAACAAACAAACCAAGAATCAAAATGCAACCAACGTAATATCATGTTTGAACTTTGATTAACATCAGTTTTTGGTTATAATAAAACAAAACAATAATGCAAACAATGTAAAAATACTGAAGGATTGCAGCCGCGTGGCAAAGTGAATATGATTGTAAGACATGTACCTTAGTGGTCAATAAAGAGACAGTGACTGCATTTGTCTCAAAAACGAAAAATGAGTACCATACTTACCTTAAAAATGAAATCAAAATACCATAAATCCCCCTTAAGGTTGTTCATTTGATGGAAAACATTCACTAACTAGAAGCTACAGCTGCAGATTGCATTTAAGCTGTGAACCTATGACAAATGCAGACAGATGTAAAACATTAACAGAGAACAAGATAGGAGGCACAGATCAGAGTTTGGAGCAGCATGTCAATTCCATGGCTTAAAGCCTCATGGGGAAGTGTTCATCCCTGCTCAGGGCATGACGCTTTCAGCCATCATGAGATGGAGACATGGACCATAGTGTATATGGGACAAAATTCTCCAGAGTTATCAGAAGTTTTCAAAGTCATTTTATCCAAAAGCAATAAAAGATACTTAAAAAATCTGCTAAGAATCTAATATATATTCTATATGATTTTCTTTGCTACAGACTGACCTTGAGTTTAGCATAGCCAACTCGCCACCATACAGGCTCAACAAAGTGTATCAAGTTGAATTGATCTAACAGTTCCGGAATAAGAACGCCGAGTGCAGCAAGCATTGCCCAACGAGCATGCAATATTTCGAAGCTGCAGAGAAGGATCAGTAAGTTATGCCTTTTCATATACTACCAAAAAGACAGTGACGATTTTTCATAGGGGAAAAAGAAGCCGAGTTAGCTACGTCACCATGACATCAACATGATTCATATCTCAATATGCAATTAAACAGTGTACAAGTAGAGTTAAAATAAAAATTCTACATACTTGAAATATTTCTGGAAAGCTACAGGGTCCTTGCCTAAACCTGCAACATCAAATCCATAATCACCAGGAAACTCTCCCGTCAGATATGCTGGATACTCATAAGGGATTGGACCAAGCCAGCGAGGCCGCTCCTTTCCATACCAAAAACTGAAAAACAATAAAAAGATGCTATGACAAGAATCAGTAGAAACTGCAGACTTTATTGAAATTCTTCATAGCTATATCCTTTTAAAGAAGTTGAAAGATTAATTCTAAAACGGACAACATGCAAGTAGAAACTCCTCACACATTACTATCAACACCTAATCACCCCCCAAATTCGCCATTTCCCTTCTCAACTCTCAAGGCTATAAAAAATGCAGAAAAATAATATGGTAATTCACCCATAAGCCCACGAGTCAACAACCAAACTGAAAACGTGACAATCGAAGCAATTACAAGAATACCTGTCCTGTCTCGCCTTCACAGCCAAAGCTTTGAATTTGGACGAGTCTTCCAAGGCAGCCGTCTTCGTCTCCAGCAGTCGCCTCTGAAGCGACTCTCCTAGGGGGCTGTTGGCAATGGCCTTGACGACAGTGAAAGGTATAGCTGAGAAGACCAGCACTCCCGCCAGCTGAAACAACGACGCGCAAATGATAGTAAGAATATGCGCAGAAGCAGTGGCGAGGAAAAACGAAATCCAGAACGAAACACAAAAGACAAGGACACGGGGAACCTCTTGCCACGAAGCTCTGGCGGAAGAATGGTTCAAGTGGTTCTGCGTTGGTTTCCAGAAGGGAGACGACGAAGAGAGGGACTTGGAAGAGGAGAAGAAGATAGAGGAGGAAGATGAAAGAGATGGCAACGCCATCGTGCCAGGCCTCCCTCCTTTCTGCGTCTCTGTGGTGTTTGACGAGTGGAGTTTTCTGGGTTAGAACTATCTTACTTCCCCTTCTCATTAAGGCCCATATGTACAACTGGCTATTGGGCCATTGCAGAACTTCTGGTGCCGCCGTAAAGATGTGCGCCACGCCAGGCCCACCCCCAGGGTAAACTCTGCAAAATGACCAGGGTCCATGAGAAGAGTCCGTGATCATATAATATTCGGATACAAGGGTTTTCTCTTTGAATATAGATCTTAACATAACAACATTGTATATAAATAATAAATTATCGTGTTAGGGCATTGTAGGCATGTATCATGTTATGCCTCATCATGTAGGGGTGCAAACGGATAAAAATGGACGCGAATATTTGTGTCTATCAGTTATATGCATATCTTTTGTCCGCATCCACCTTAGTCCATATCATATTTTATCCAAGGCCGTTTGGCATAGACACTAATGAACATAGACATACACTAAAAAACTTAATTTGTAGTGTCCAAATATATATGTAATATGGTAAGCCAAAGTCCTAACTTGTTATATAGCTACTAAATATTTGCTTTTACCTTTTAGCATTCTCTAGAAGCTATGTACCATGTTAGAAAATGTGAAGGCAAGTCCCAACATAATTACATAATAATTGATCCGTCTTTTTTCTTTTTACCATGGTCTATATTTTTATTGAAAATGGGTGGATAGGGACCTCTGCAGAGATGAACAATTATTTATTTCTATCTGTAGCCACTTATTTGGGCAAATAAAATTTATTGATTCATGTCCATATCTATGTTCATTGCAAACATAAAAAGATGTCGGCCCTAGCTATATAAATACTAATGCAGACACAAATGGATAATTGAACAATGGATGTCTATAAACACCCCTATCCCCTCCCCCCCCCTAAATGAGCCTAGCCCCGAATGGCCCTTGGGCTTTAGGGCATAATCCATAAGGCTTTATGGGCCTCCATAAAACCTTATGGGTCAATTTTATTGGACCTCCCTTTATAGATGAGGGTTGGACCTGACCCTTTGCACCTCTAAATTCATACATTCATGGTAAATAGTGGTACCCAGTGTACTATGGTCATTAACTCTAGTCATAGATCTCAAGTTTTGATACTATCTCCTTCCTATATTAATAGCTCTATCTGACTAAAAAAATTATTTCATATTAATAACTTCATTTTGTTCAATTTAAATGGTTGTGCACTTAAAAAAGAGTATCATAAATAGGGATGTGATGACGGAGCTCCGACAATTTGTAATCCAACAGCTCTACTTCTCTGAAATTCATAAAAGATGAGCATGAAGAAACTGGTCCAGGCAAACTGTCAAACACTTAAAACTAGTTTTAATGATAGAGGGTATATATATATATATATATATATATATATTTGTCATTCACTAACACCAAAACAATCAGGTGGTCACGATTAAAATAGGTGAGGGGTGTGATAGTCATTTTGGTTCGACCGTCAAGTTCATTAACTCCATCTTCAACTTCTAAAAGGAGAATTAACAGTAAACATGACAGATTAACATCGAAGAATCGAGAAGAATGGGCCATGTCAGCAAGTCCACCTCAGCTTCAATTTCTTTTTCTTGAACAACAGTTCATGGAGGGAAGTATAAATAGGGAACATCGTGGAAGGAAGAGGGGACAAATTTTAAATTTCAAACACTAGTTCTAAGTAGGGTTGCATTTTGGTTCGATTCTCCTGTAGGAATTGAACCGAACCGAATTCAAGAACCGAACCGAACTGATATATAAAACCAAAATATAAAAACCGAACTGAACCGACATTGGAACCGAAACCGAATAAAACCAAATATTTTAATTAAATTACTTTAATAAATCAAAATCAAGTAGATATTATATAAAATTTTGGTTTTTTCCCCTTAAAACCGAACCGAACTGAAATTACTTTAATTAAACTGATTCAATTTCGGTTCGGTTCCGGTTTCATTTTTTTTCTTTAAAATTGAACCGAGCCAAAATTCATTCATTTTTTTATAAGAACTGAATCGAACTGAACCACTAAATTTTGGTTCGGTTTCACCCAATTCGGTTCAATTCCGATTTTCTGGTGCAACCCTAGTTCTAAGCTCTGCAACTCCGTAAGTTTCGTGGATGAAGAGTTTCTAAATATGAAGCTGGAGAAGCTTTGATGCAAGCTTGATTTAGCTTCAAGTTTGATTTTAGTGAGTAGCGTGAGACACTCCTAGTCAAGCTAAACCGAAGCTCTAGTAAAGATTGATAAGTGTTTATCAACTCAATAGTTAGAAATCTGTTTTTCTGATTTTATTGCCTCAAAATTATATCGAAGTTGTTCTTAATTAGAAATTGCAAATATTGCTTGGATTGTAATCAAATGTCTCTGTAATAGTTCGTGAATATTTATCTTGAAAGTTGATTTATTCTATTTCAATGATTTGTAATTTGAAGATGACTAGTCCAGATTATTGAATTGTGAATCAAATTACATTTGTGATATGTGAGACTTAATTGAAATTACATTAAATTGAAAAGTCATATCATCAAGATGTCATCGGGTTGTTGCTATACGGGTTAAATTTGGACACCCAAACTTAACTCATTAGGGTCAGGCCGGGTTGAGTTTTATCAATATATATATATATATATTATAATTTTAATTAAGTCGAGTCAAGTTCGATCGCCTAAAACCCAAACTTGATTTGAATAATAATTCGGGTTGTATTTGAAAACCCAAACCATTAAGGTTGAGGCAGGTCGGGTTTTACAATATACTAGACCTAACTAGCATCCTTGATCATAAATTTATTTCCCTTTCTCTTAAATTTGAGTTTACAATTTGATAAAAATTATTATTTTTTAAATATAATTAAAATCCTATTAATATCTAGCGTATGTGTGCCTGGCGCATATGGGCCGCGTGGCCATGCAGGTGGGTTTTTATCACCCACCTACCCATGGAGCCACCCGATACCAATTTTCAGATGTAAATGAGGAATATTGTGACCAATTTTATAGTCTCAAAGATTTCTTTCCACGCCATTTTCGGCATTGGAGACTAAAATAGAAGCCGGGGTTAATTAAATCAGCTCGGCAGGGCGAACCAACTTCGGCATTGAGTGCCTTGAAAACATAACATTTTCACAGCATTCACAGCTATTTAAATTACAAGGTAGGAAACTAGGAATGCAAAAAATACAAATATTATAGGCATAGAAAGGAAAGAAGAATGCTATAGCTTCAGCAGCGGACGGTGGATGGGGTGAGTTTGTAGGAGAAGAGGTTGCTATACTTGAAGGAGATGATCTCATGCGGATCTATATGGCTTCCATTTTTCACCAAACACACACCCGGTCTGATCCGCTTGAACTTGAGAGGTAGTACCAATTTCGTGGATGCAAAATTCCCGCATGCCACATGCACGTCGAATACTCGTCTCCCATGCGGCGACGCATTCGAAATTTCCACCAAGAACTGAGGCACATGATCTGACCCAAACCCTAACGGGCTTTGATTAATCTGTACGTCCCCTGGATCACAATCCCCCATGCCACCTGATGGTACAATAATAGTATTCTTTTATATTGAAAAAGAAGAATCAATAACATGACAAGTTATATAGCGTCAGAGCTCACATTGTTATTCCCCCAACAAATGCCAAGTAGTTAGTTTGTCTAATTATATTTTTTGCATTATCTGAACCTTTTTTAGACTCCAAAATATGCATGTAAAAAGGTCTGATCCAAAAAAAAAAAAGCTAAGACAATTATGGACAAGCAGCGGAGAACGGAGATTCTCAATGCTTTGTGGAGAAATACGCAAAGAAGTAGCGGAATGTAGATAGAATACCAGATAAAAATGATAAAATCCCATGCAAAAGCACAAGATAAGCAAACTGCAGGTTTCTTAATTTCATGCTTAAACTCAGTTTTTTTTTTGTAATAATATGATTGTTTTTCATGGTGAAACAGACAGAGATCCAATGATCAAACTAGATTCCAAATCATGAGCGAAATGCGCGTAAGGAGGTAATGGGAAATAGGCATTGAAACTCCCAATGATAATGAGAAGCGCATGTAACTATCGTTTCTCTTGGTGGCAACGTATTCACAACTTGCAACATGACCTTCCCAAGCCTTTCCGAGCTTTGCAATACCTCGACATATCCCCTGAAACGCAGTACGTCTTCTAATTTCACGTAGAATAATAACATTGCATAACAAATAAAGAAGAATCAGCAATACGTTCATGAATACTTTCGTGCGCCCCCAATTAAACTTATTGTTCTTCATTGTTTGCGAAGAGAGAAGGCGCGTTGATTTTACAAATATTATGTAAATATACACGAGACTTGCTCCAACAGTTCAACCAGACGTTCGATGCAAACAAAGAGGACAAGATCATGATATTATATTACGTACATGTTTGGGAGAAAGGGAGACTTACAGGCATGGTGGAGGAACAAGCACAAAAGGAGAGAAGTGAGGATCGCCGACGAGAAGAGTTTCGACATTGTGTAAAGAAAGTACTAGGATTGAGGCGAGAATGATAAGAGCGGGCGCGCCTTTTATGCTCCCGGCAAATGCATGTCTTGAGCTACTAAACGTGAATGCCGAAAATCATAATGAATCCTCGTTTTCATGAACCTACAATAAGCGTAATACTTGTGAACAGTCAATATTAACAATTGCTGCACTGGCATCTATTTCGATGTACACCCCATATTCTTCGCTGTCAAACGGAATCGGTTATTTGCTGCTATACTGATTTAAAGCGTGGGGTTCGGGTGAAAAAAACTTATTTAAATTTAGAAGTTTATTTATTATTTATAAAGAATGTGGCTATTTAAACCTCATTTTTTTTATTACTTGTACTCCCCATATATAGCGTATAAAATTACTTATGTAAACCCCGTTTCTAAAAATAATATCATTTGTTGTTTTAACTCAAGTATACCCCTACCCTTCACCTCCCTCACAGTTTTACCCTTTAGCCATCATTTGTCGTTCTTCTTCCCTCTTCACGACGCCACTGCTACCCACCGTCCACACTACAGAGGTCCTATTGCTGAGCTTCCAACCGACCGATAATCATAGAACAACAACACCCACTTCAGCTCCACCTCCATCCTCTCCTTCTCCTTTCTGGACTCGAAAGGCTGCAAACCATAATAGCTTGGCAACTCTACTTGCTATCAACTGTAGGCAAGAGATGATGGGAAACTCCACCTGATGACTTCACTACTCCGACTTCCCGTTGGAATTTGCTTGGGAATAGATTTAGATCAGTCGGGAACTTCCGCCATTAGATCTGGTGTCCGACCGTCTACTTTAGTTTCTTCTTGTATACTCTCCATGTATCTATTTTTTTGTCAATTGGATTCACTGGAGTGATCATCGTGTGTTTTGGTTATGTATATTCTATTTGTTTGTTCTTTTAATTCAAGTGCTTACTTGTCCTTTTGTTGTTTCCACTTTTACGTGTATCGGTCTTTTAGTTCTACCTGATTTTTTGGTTCTACTTGGTTTTGGTTGGTTTTTTCTGTCTGTGTGTAATTTTTTGTTTGATTCAGAATTACAAGTGCCAGTGGTTTGGCGTTTACTTGTCTATTCTAAAAACATTGTCTTTAAAAGCAGAAATTAGGAATTGTGGTAAGTGTCGTAGGAGACACCGCGATAGTTTGAATTTGCTGGGTGGTAATGGTAAGTGAAGTTTATTTATGGGATTTTGGTCACTAAGTGGTGGTTAGTTTTTGGAATTTTTTGTTGGGATTTGTTGGTACCATGTGTGTAAGGACCCTCATCTTTAAACCGGTTTTGGTTTTCTTTAATTATGGATTACCATGAGATTTACGCGTTTTCTGATCTTATTCGGTGATTTCGTAAATAAATAGTTCTTGTAATAGTTTTAACCAAAATTAACTTTAATATTAGTGGTTTTGAGTGATTTTAAACCAAATGTGAATTTTTGAGATTTTTTCGGAATTTTTACTATTTCCCCAAAAATTAGGGTTTTGGCGGGACGCCTGTGGGCCCCACCGTCGAAAAATTTATTTTTATGTCAAATGAACCAAGACATATACTTAAGGTCCCACAAAAATTTTCAAAATTTTATTAGGCTTAAATTGTACTTAAATTTGCAAAATACCTACTTTTAGCCTACTTTTAATATTTACACCCCAAAACTTACCTATACCTACCCCAACCCTTACTATAAAAGGGCAAACCAGAGCCATTTCTATTTTTGGGAATAGGCTAAGGAAGGAGGGCTGGCCTAATCCCCACTTAGGCCCGAATTAGAAGCCGATTAAGGTAAGCTTGCTCTAATTAAGCACTAATCCATGACTTTTCTCTTAATTTCTTCCAAATCTACCATTTTCCCCTTGATTCAATTCGTTTTTGACCATCAAAAGCTACTGATTTGTGTTTTACTACTAACCCTAACATTCAAAATTCAATTTTTACTACCAATAAGCCCTAGATCTAAGGTTTAATTAGGGATTTCTTGAGTAAATCGATTTCCATTAGAGTTTAATTCAAACTCATTGTGTTTTCAAGGATTTCAAAAAGGGTGACTCTTCAATCCGAGCTTAAGCAAGTGCTGAGGTAATGGGTCTTCGAAATCTCTGTTTATCCATGGTAAAACTCTTCATTTTTGGCTTCTTTCGAAATGGTTTGCTTGATTTAGTGTGTTAATGGTAAGATTAGAAAATGGAATTATTTAATCCCGATTTCTTAGGGTTTTGCATTATTATGGTTTGGTTTGATATTCTGGAAGTCAAGGAGGACTTTTGATGATGATTAGGGTGTTAGATGTGGATTTGAAGTGTTATCTATGGTGTTTCGATTTGATTTTGCGAAAGGAAGAAGATGACTGTTCTGCCGTGTTGGCGATCGATCGACCTTGCAGGGCGATCGATCGGCTGAACTGTAAATTTCAAATTTTTGCGTGTAACCGATCGAACGGCCTGAAGGGCGATCGATCGGCTACACAGAAAATTGTGTGTTGTGCATATGATGTCTATTTTGATGATTCCACTTTAGCTTGCCAATTTTATATGAATGTGGAGTGTTTTAAGCTATGTTAGGCTACTGGAAATACATGCTATTGAGTTTATAGAGTTGAGACATATGCTTAGAGATGGTGCGATGACTTATGTTTTGTGGCATGATGTTGGAATCGTTATCTTGAAATTATGAACGGTTGTTTCCCTTTGGATAAGCATATATTTTCAGTAGGACTACAATCATTGTTGGACTGATTTGTCATGATAGATTGTGGTTAGTGGTGTGTGGATGTTGGTGAATGCTATGACTCAATGATGAAATGAGTGATGTTATATGTGTTTAGGCTTTGTGGTTGAGTTTTGAATCTAGTTATGATTTCAACAATTCTTCTACTATGATTTCCACTGGAATTCATGTTTAGATAGAAATTCACATGTGTAGTGTGGTAGTGAGTTGATTTTCAAGCATGTTGATATGCATTATGTGAAAGGCTTCTACTAGTTATACACACACACATGTGGGGGTTAAATGATGATGTTGAAGCCTAATATTGTGATTATGAATGATGCATTAGGGGCTGGTGAGAGCACTTATCATGATTAGGATTCATGTATGCTTTGCCCACGTATGTACCATGCTGCATGCATCATGAAAATGGATTTCCAATTGAGGCTTCATCGTGATTAATCGAATTTGACTGATTGGATGCAATGTGATGGAATTGTGTGCCGGATTGATCGGTCATGGATTAATCGCAAGTTGATTGGTCCGAAAGGACATATTTTGATTTGAAGTTCCTGTGTGGGACGATTTGAAGTTCCTGTGTGGAACGATTTGAAGTTCCTGTGTGGAACGAGTGCACTCCCCGGGTTGAGTCTTGTTTAATAGAATGATGTGGGGACGAGTTGTGTACTTGTCTTGCAGATATGTGAGAATATTATTATGTGTGTCATCTGGACCCTGAGAATCCAGTGTGGTATGCCGTGTGCACCCCGCTACCACGTGTTCTAGGGTTCTCTGTGTGAGAACTCGGGCTCTTCCCTCCGCAGGAGATGTCCACTGGCGAACACCCCTGCTCTAGATTCTCTGTGTGAGAATGGGACATCCTTGGCCAGGATCGTCCAGGGCGAGCAGTATTAGGGATTGACAACCCCGATCTTTCTTGAATTCTTGTGTAAAATTTTGTACCATGACATGCCTTCGTGGCCTTGTCTATGCTCCCGTCTGTGTGACGTTAACGTGTGATTACTCCTTGATGGAGGTGGATTGTGATGACATTATGCATGTGGGAATATGTATGTTAGAGATACATCCATGCATGTTGATTTTGATGTTATGCATGTGGAATATGTATGTTAGAGATACATCCATGTATGTTGACTTTGATGATAAAATGCATGTGGAAATATGTATGTTAGAGATACATCCATGCATGTTGACTTTGATGATAAAATGCATGTGGAAATATGTATGTTAGAGATACATCCATGCAGATTGTGATGATATTATGCATGTGAGAATATGTATGTTAGAGATACATCCATGTAGGTTGTGATGATATTGTGCATGTGGGATATGTATGTTAGAGATACATCAATGCAGGTTGTGATGATATTATGCATGTGGGATATGTATGTTAGAGATACATCAATGCAGGTTGTGATGATATTATGCATGTGGGAATATGTATGTTAGAGATACATCCATGTGGGATTGGTAGGATGTGAATGTATGTGGGAATATGTATGCTAGAGATACATCCATGTAGGTTGAATTATGCATTATGATGCAGTGTTAGGTGATATGAATGTGTGATTAGAAAGTGATGCACCATGTAAATCTTTGATCTGAACGATCTCATTGCTAAGCTATCGTATTTTCTACGTTGACAGTGATATTAAAACCATTGCTGAGTTTGTTAAAACTCACCCCTCTTTTGTGTTTTGATTTGGGGCTGCGTGGTGCGACACGCAGACGGACAGGATTGCCTCTTTGAGGAAAGGTCAGAGGTAGCTTGGGTGTGATGATGGAGATCGTTGCGTGACTTATCATCGTTTATTTCATGCTTTATGTTCGAACCTTTGTGTAGGGTTCTTGTTTTGGATTTATGTCATATACTACAGTTGTGATGATTATGACTTATTTTGAGCCGGTGTGGGCTTTACTTAACTAAGTTTGTGGGTTTGAGATTGTTGTTTACTTTGTGATAAGCAACATTTTTTTCTTCCCTTTTATTTACTCTTGCTCAAAGGATTGTGCGCACTTCGTGTTGCTGTTAATCGCCCATGGTTAGGGTTAAGTCTTCCGCTAGATCATTTCTCAATTTTCACTTCGTCGCCCCCGCGCGCTTGACCGGCCCCTGGACCGGGTTCGGCTCGGGTCGGGCATCGCCGGGGCGTGACAATGTGTTTCTTGTTTGGTTGAGTAGGCAATCATGTATACTGTGAGGCTCCAAAATTGATTATTGGAGTTGAAACTTTTTTTTTTTTTGGTTTTCTAAAGACTGATCATGTACAATATTAGAAACAGGAAAAGAAGCTTTCATTCTAAATAATTTGATGAAGAAATATGTTTGGACTTCATGTGATTGGGCTACTGAGGCCCAATTGATATGATTGTATTTAATTGTAACGTTTGCCAGTTATCAAGTAGAATGTTTTGCAAAGGACAAGAGGTAATGTGTATGTCTCTGCCTCTCTATCTGTTTATGCTTTCGCCTCTCTATCTGTCTATGGGTCATTGTCTTTTATTATGTGCATAGTTGATGTATGTCAAAATGCTTAAGGTCAAATTTAAGTGCACATGTTTTATATTATGTAATGATCGTTTGTGCATTTATTAGTGGAATGCTAAAATGCTTAAATAATGGTGAACTAGGAGATAGTTGTATAAAAAATTTATGTGACAGGCATACCAACTAGTGAATTTGTTGATGCATATGTCTCTCTTCCTGTGCATTTGCTGCAAGTTTAAGGTGTGTATTGCATTAATCACCAGTGTAGCATTTTTATATAAAGCCATCATGAGAGTTAGCAGCATCATTTCCATCCATTTTGGGGCACACAACATTTAATTATGCTTGTTTTTTAAATTTTATCTCACTTCATCATGTTGTAGTTGGATGGTAATGTTGGGTGTAAGGTCCCCGATTTTTCTACGATTTTATGTGATTTTTTTACAATTTTTTGGTCATTTTTGACGGAAAAATGTGACACTTCGATGTATTTGTATATTTTTTCTAGTATTTATATATGTAGAGTCGGGTGTGGGGTTTAGTCATGGGCTGTAGGCTTCGTTGTGCGCTTACAACGTGAATTTTGGAGGTACAATGCATAACGAGGAGGTGAACGCATGTTAGGGATGTAGATGTAAAAATAAAAAAGAGTAAATAGTAAATCACGGCTTAAAAAGCCGAAGTTTCAGAAATCAATGTCTAGTGAGTTGGGAGAGGAACCCGAATGAGATTTCGGTCACTCTGTTCTCCCTCCTCCATCATCGGATTTCGCCGATTCTTGTTAGGATTCTTTTTGCTTCACCGCCACGAGTTTATAGGTGTCGGCTATAATCGTCGCCATGGCCTCTTCGCTCCTCCACAAGGTACCGAATATTTCTTCGGTTTTTCTCTCCTTCAAATCTCGTTTTTGAGCCGTAGGGGTGCGATTTTGATGTTGTTTGCAGCCGCCCTCAACTAGACTTATGTTTGGTTGGCCACTAGGAACCCATAGGCGCTGGCTAGAGCCGCCACCATGCTTTCTTTGCTCAATTGTGAGCTACCGTGATGCATATTTTTGAGACGCCGGTGTTTTCGGTCATCGTCTAGCCACTGGACGGACTCCGTCCAGCCTACCTTGGCTAGTGTCGGTAGGGGGTTACCGTTTCCGACCCCACTTCCCCCCTATTGTCCTGCTACGCCCGATTAGACGCTTTAGGTGTGTCTTGGGTCATTGCCATCAGCGAGTCGTGAGTCATTTGGCCATCGTGGGCTCTGCCTCAGCTCGGCGATAGTGAGGGCCAGCTCTACTTGGCCAATTACACCTCCGCCTGGAACAAGCCACTTGCCTTTGCCCTATACCATGCGAGATACACAATTGCCACGCTAAATGTGTTGGTTGTGGGTGGCGATCGGCAATGTCGCTGCTTCGATCGGCCACCACTTCCTAGCCCTAGCTCAATTGCCCTTTTGTGGGCCTTGGGCCACTATTGTCCGACCCATCTCCCCCTAGAGTGGTCCTTTTTGGCCGCGTGTGCATGTGGCCACGCATATGCTTTTGGGTTTAGGCGCCGTATTTGTGCTGCCTAACCGTTGGTTGGCTCTGCCACCAAATAGAGTTGACATCAAAGCCGTCCACCACCTCACCTTTGTCCTCAAGTGTCGCCCCACACTCTCTGCCCGTATGTGGGCCCTTGATGACGCAAAATTGATGCCATTGGGTGCTGTCCACGGCCGGCATAGTACTTCTCAGTTGTTGGCTGACCTTCAGTGAGTACACCCTCAACATCTAGTCGCACTGCCACTTATGTTGGCACGACCTTTCTCTCGGTCGCCCTAGTGTGCTGCCGTTGGTCGCGGATTTTTCCGTATTGACTTCTGACACCCCGTTTGGCCGTGATTATTTCTGGCACTTCTTAAAATCCTTAGGACAATAGTTCTCTCAACTTGGCAATGCTTTTGGCCGCCGACACAGCCATCGTCATATGCTCGCCATCAAATGTCATGATTACAAGGTAGAGGAGCTTTGAACTCATCATTTCATAATAGCATGCTTTGATTGAGTAGGAGCATGCTAGGATTGTATGATTTAATACTTTGGATGTTGAATCATGATCTATTTGCATGATGTAAGAGGATATATTATGTCATGTTGAAATGCATATGACATGCATGTGGGTTGTATGTATGTTTGAAGTATGTTGGTAAGCTTCGTATGTGGATTGAGTATGTACTAGTGATGGCTAGAGTGTTTGTTGGTAAACTTCGTATGTTGATTATGTGCAAGTGATGGCTAGCGTGTTTGTTGGTAAACTTCATATGTGTATGTATGTGCTAGTGATGGCTAGTGTGTTTGTTGGTAAGCTTCGTATGTGTATGTATGTGTTAGTGATGACTAGCGTGTATGTTTGAAGTATGTATGGATTATGCATGTGCTAGTGATGGCTAGCGTGCATGTTTGAAGTATGTATGAATGTGTATGTATGTGCTAGTAATGACTAGCGTGTTTGTTGGTAAGCTTCGTATATTGATTGAGTATGTGCTAGTGATGACTAGCGTGTTTGTTGGTAAGCTTCGTATGTTGATTATGTACTAGTGATGGCTAACATGTTTGTTGGTAAGCTTCGTATGTGTATGTATGTGCTAGTGATGACTAGCGTGTATGTTTAAAATATGTATGGATTATACATGTGCTAGTGATGACTAGCATGCATGTTTGAAGTATGTATGGATGTGCATGTATGTGCTAGTGATGACTAGCATTTATGTTTGAAGTATGTATAAATGTGTATGTATGCGCTAGTGATGGCTAGCGAGTATGTTGGTAAGCTACATATGTATGAAAGTATGTGTGTTATATGTATGTGTGATGGACATATGTATGTTTGATGACTATTTGCCTATGCTATGGATATGCATATGTGCATGTGGGCAGAGGTATGGGCTATGGATAGTAAGAAGTGACTGTGTTTGGTATGGATTTGGATATGGATATGTAAGTGTATGACGGATGACAGAGGATATGAGTATGACAGGTGAGGATTGGAGTGGATTGTTTTGGATCAGAGCGCATGTTGGGGGATTGTCAGACAATAAGAGTGTTCATAATTGTGTAAGCATAATATACAGATTATGAAGTGAAATGTAAGCATAATAAGTGAGGTATAAGTAAGAAGGTGATAATTGGGTTTGGCTCTAAGGAGCTTAGTTTGATGACATTTATGTAAGATGTTTTGGCCATAACGTGGATGGCGGAGTATGTAAGACTATAAGGATTTGATGTACGATGAGTTATGATCATGATATAGACAGGTTAAGTAAAGTCTGCTACCCTATGAACTTGGGTTTTGGATCGGGCTCAGCTTCAGTTTGATCAGTGGAACACGGTATGCTTGAATGCTTGTGTGGCATAATTATACCGCATAAATTACTTAATCCAAACTTGAATTATAAGCACAACTAATGATAGCGTTGTGAGTTTGAGACCTGAGGGTTTGACAGATTAAGTTCCGTGTTTGAGCTAGCTGAAATGGGTCGACTGAACATTTTTTATGTCTTGCCATAGTGTTTATCCTACGGGATGTTGTCTGTGCGGTGTATAGAGCACCGGACATCTGATTCTCTGTTGAGAGCAATGTATGTTTTAGATTTGGTTTGTGTGCTGTATGAAGCCCAGATATTTGATGCTCTATTGAGAGCGATGTATGTTTTCGACTTTGTCTATGTGCTGTATAAAGTCCATATGTTTGATGCTCTGTTGAGAGCGATGTATGTTTTCGATTTGGTTTGTGTGTTGTTATAAGCCCAGACGTTGATGCTCTGTTGACAACGTTGTATGATTCTGCCCAAATGTGGCACTGTATGTTTGTGCCCAAGTGACACTGTATGTTTTTTGCCCAATAGTGGCACTGACACTATAAGACCCATTATGGTGGGCAACTGTATGACCCCTTATATGTGGGTGTATATTTGCGCTTAGGTAAATAGTATCATGGACATGTTCTTACCTGTTTGATTTTGTGCCCCATGAGCATATGTGTAAGGACCCTCATCTTTGAACCGGTTTTGGTTTTCTTTAATTATGGGTTATCGTGAGATTTATGCGTTTTCTGATCTTATTCAGTGATTTCGTAAATAAATAGTGTTTGTGATAGTTTTAACCAAAATTAACTTCAATATTAGTGGTTTTGAGTTATTTTAAACCAAATGTGAATTTTTGAGATTTTTCGGAATTTTTACTATTTTCCCAAAAATTAGGGTTTTGGCGGGACCCCTGTGGGCCCCATCGTCAAAAATTTTATTTTTCTGTCAAATGAACCTAAACATATACATAAGGTCCCACAAAAATTTTTAGAATTTTATTAGACTTAAATTATGCTTAAATTTGCAAAATACCCACTTTTATCCTACTTTTCATATTTACACCCCAAAACATACCTATGCCTACCCTAACCCCTTACTATAAAAGGGCAAACCTGAGCCATTTCCATTTTTGGGAATAGGCTAAGGAAGGAAGGCTGGCCTAATCCCCACTTAGGCCCGAATTAGAAGCCAATTAAGGTAAGCTTGCTCTAATTAAGTACTAATCCATGGCTTTTCTCTTAATTTCTTCCAAATCTACCATTTTCCCCTTGATTCAATTCGTTTTTGACCATCAAAAGCTACTGATTTGTGTTTTACTACAAACCCTAACATTCAAAATTCGATTTTTACTACCAACAAGCCCTAGATCTAAGGTTTAATTAGGGATTTCTTGAGTAAATCGATTTCTATTAGAGTTTAATTCAAACTCATTGTGTTTTCAAGGATTTCAAGAAGGGTGACTCTTCAATCTGAGCTTAAGCAAGTGCTGAGGTAATGGGTCTTCGAAATCTCTGTTTATCCATGGTAAAACTCTTCATTTTTGGCTTATTTCGAAATGGTTTGCTTGATTTAGTGTGTTAATGGTAAGATTAGAAAATGGAATTATTTAATCCCGATTTCTTAGGGTTTTGCATTATTATGGTTTGGTTTGATATTTTGGAAGTCAAGGAGGACTTTTGATGATGATTAGGGTGTTAGATGTGGATTTGAAGTGTTATCTATGGTGTTTCGGTTTGGATTTGCGAAAGGAAGAAGATGACTGTTCTGCCGTGTTGGCGATCGATCGGCCTTGCAGGGCGATCGATCGGCTGAACTGAAAATTTCAAATTTTTGCGTGTAACCGATTGAACGACCTGAAGGGCGATCGATCGGCTACACAGAAAATTGTATGTTGTGTGTATGATGCCTATTTTGATGATTCCACTTTAGCTTGTCAATTTTATATGAATGTGGAGTGTTTTAAGCTATGTTAGGCTACTGAAAATGCATACTATTGAGTTTATAGAGTTGAGACATATGCTAAGAGATGGTGGGATGACTTATGTTTTATGGCATGATGTTGGAATCGTTATCTTGAAATTATGAACGGTTGGTTCCCTTTGGATAAGCATATATTTTCAGTAGGACTACAATCATTGTTGGACTGATTTGTCATGATAGATTGTGATTAATGATGTGTGAATGTTGGTGAATGTCATGACTCAATGATGAAATGAGTGATGTTATATGCGTTTAGCCTTTGTGGTTGAGTTTTGAATCTAGCTATGATTTCAACGATTCTTCTACTATGATTTCCACTGGAATTCATGTTTAGATAGAAATTCACATGTGTAGTGTGGTAGTGAGTTGATTTTCAAGCATGTTGATATGCATTATGTGAAAGGCTTCTACTAGTTACACACACACATGTGGGGGTTAAATGATGATGTTGAAGCTTAATATTGTGATTATGAATGATGCATTAGGGGCTGGTGAGAGCACTTATCATGATTAGGATTCATGTATGCTTTGCCCACGCATGTACCATGCTGCATGCATCATGAAAATGGATTTCCAAGTGAGGCCTTATCGTGATTAATCAAATTTGACCGATTGGATGCAATGTGATGGAATTGTGTGCCGGGTTTATCGGTCGTGGATTAATCGCAAGTTGATTGGTCCGAAAGGACATATTTTGATTTGAAGTTCCTGTGTGGGACGATTTGAAGTTCCTGTGTGGAACGATTTGAAGTTCCTGTGTGGAACAATTTGAAGTTCCTGTGTGGAACGAGTGCACTCCCCGGGTTGAGTCTTGTTAAATGGAAGGATGTGGGGACGAGTTGTGTACTTGTCTTGCGGATATGTGAGAATGTTATTATGTGTGTCATCTGGACCCTGAGAATCCAGTGTGGTATGCCGTGTGCACCCCGCTACCACGTGTTCTAGGGTTCTCTGTGTGAGAACTCGGGCTCTTCCCTCCGCAGGAGATGTCCCTGGGCGAACACCCCTGCTTTAGATTCTCTGTGTGAGAATGGGACATCCTTGGCCAGGATCGTCCAGGGCGAGCAGTATTAGGGATTGACAACCCCGATCTTTCTTGGATTCTTGTGTAAAATTTTGTACCATGACACGCCTTCGTGGCCTTGTCTATGCTCCCGTCTATGTGACGTTAACGTGTGATTACTCCTTGATGGAGGTGGATTGTGATGACATTATGCATGTGGGAATATGTATGTTAGAGATACATCCATGCATGTTGATTTTGATGTTATGCATGTGGAATATGTATGTTAGAGATACATCCATGTATGTTGACTTTGATGATAAAATGCATGTGGAATATGTATGTTAGAGATACATCCATGCAGGTTGTGATGCTATTATGCATGTGGGAATATGTATGTTAGAGATACATCCATGCGGGATTGGTATGATGTGAATGCATGTGGGAATATGTATGCTAGAGATACATCCATGCAGGTTGAATTATGCATTATGATGCAGTGTTAGGTGATATGAATGTGTGATCAGAAAGTGATGCACCATGTAAATCTTTGATCTGAACGATCTCATTTCTAAGCTATCGTATTTTCTACGTTGACAGTGATATTAAAACCATTGCTGAGTGTTAAAACTCACCCCTCTTTTGTGTTTTGATTTGGGGCTGCATGGTGCGACACGCAGACGGACAGGATTGCCTCTTTGAGGAAAGGTCAGAGGTAGCTTGGGTGTGATGATGGAGATCGTTGAGTGACTTATCATCGTTTCTTTCATGCTTTATGTTCGAACCTTTGTGTAGGGTTCTTGTTTTGGATTTGTTATATACTACAGTTGTGATGATTATGACTTATTTTGAGCCGGTGTGGGCTTTACTTAACTAAGTTTGTGGGTTTGAGATTGTTGTTTACTTTGTGATAAGCAACACCTTTTTCTTCCCTTTTATTTACTCTTGCTCAAAGGATTGTGCGCACTCCGTGTTGCTGTTAATCGCCCGTGGTTAGGGTTAAGTCTTCCGCTAGAACATTTCTCAATTTTTACTTCGTCGCCCCCGCGCACTTGACCGGCCCCTGGACCGGGTTCGGCTCGGGTCGGGCATCGCCGGGGCGTGACAATATGTGTGCCTTACCTTCGGAAAAGTCCATGACATCTAGTCACTCCCCAGAGGTTAAGGTGAAGCTCTAGTGACATTATTTTTCATTTCGACGTTAGAGCTTATTAGTTGTAATGAGCTTTAGTGGTCGACAATATGAGCATGACTGTAAGAGTATGAGTATGAGCATGTCTGTTAGAGTATGAGTATGAGCACAACTATAAGAATGTGAGTATGAGTACGATTGTAAGAGTATGTTCTGAGTAAGTCAGTAAGTGTATGATTTTGAGTAAGATTGTACGAGTAAGGTCGTACAAATATATATAATTTATATGAGTAAGCATATGATTGTACGAGTAAGGTCGTATAAGTATGTGTAAGTTGTTTGAGTAAGGGTACAGTGGTACGAGTAAGTTATTATGACCCTGAATAAGGGTATTTGTGTAAGTTTGATTTGATGGCTTGTTTGACATATTTGTATACGTATGAGAATGATTATGATATGCCTGCTTGCTTTATGTTTGAGTTGCATGAACGCATCTATGTATGAATTTACTGAGTTTATTGTTTAGAACTCCCCTACTGGGTATTTTTCTATTGAGTATAAAAATACTCATTACCCTACTTTTTAGCCCCGTTGTTTGGGAAGCTTTTGTAGGTTTGTGACAGAGAGCTCGTGGAGATAGATGCTTGTCCATAGTGGATTGGCTCCCTTTGACTCAGGTATATACTTAACTCACTGCGAGTATTATTTGTGTCACAATCTAATGTATTAGGTGAGACGAAAATTAAAATATGTATGTATTATGGACTTTTAGTTTAGATCAGACAGTAGACTGTTATGAGACTTGTACTCAGGGATGCTTGGGAGAGATTTGTATTTAAAGTCTATGATCATAGTAATTTATCCGTATAATTGTTTTTGAGTAGCGCCTGAGGATGATTAGTTTGGTTGTGTGATGTTTAATCGAATGAGTAAAATAATTTGGATGGGAAAATGATTGATGTGTTATGTTTTAAATTGTAAAATTATTTTCATAGGTTTTGTATTCGTCATTATTTTTCTGATTTATAACAGTTATATTGCAAATATTTTCCGTAAATTTTGAGAGAAATATATAAAAAATCACGGGCGTTACATTGGGTTGCGGAGAAAATCTGAATATAATGACTGTGATGAAGAATTAGGCATTCTGATGTGTGAATGGTACTCTGTGTGGGTAGGGCCCTGCATAACATGTTAGGTAACCACTTCTCCTAAAGCTGAAGTTGGTAGGGCAAGGACTAACTATGTACATCAATACTTCCCTGCGCAAGCTTAGTTGGCTTTTCACATAAACACTTATACAAGGGGTACATAATGAGGACTCTTCCCTTCAGGGGGACTAAATCAAAGACCTTCGCTCTGATAGCATGTTAGTTAACCACTAATCTGAAAAGCTCAACAAATTTAGCATCTTGTTTGTCTGCAATTTATAGATTGATTTTAAAGTTAGAAACAGTGAAACCATTTCAAATATATTTTTCTAGTGCCAAAACAGAATTTATTATATTGGAAAAGAAAAGCTTGTTAAAAAGGGCTGCAGAGACGTGAACTAGATTAAGCCTCTCTTCAATGCATTTTTCTTCCATTTTTTTCTTTATATTATTTTGTTTGATGAGCATGCAATATAGCTCGGACATGTAAATTGCATCATGTTTGATGGAGAATTTGGTAACTGACATTGAACAAGTCAACTATGAACAAGGCATTATGCACCCATATGAAATGCGTTAAAAGAAAGTCCTATTTGGAAGGATGCAGAAAATTTTGCCTGAATCTATGTTGCTTTAAAATTTTACTGTTTAAAGTCTTGCAGATGTTGGGTGAGATCATTTCTTCTTTATTTTTATGTTGCTAATTAATATATGTAATTTATCTAAATTGAAAACTGCTAGGATTTTGAGACGTACTGGTCTTGATTCAAGATTCTTATATTAGAATTTCATTGGCAAATGAGCCATCGACTCCATACTATCTTGTAACTTTGTCAATCTTTATTCTCTTTGTCGTGCTTTGAAGGAAACAATATCAATCGATGCAATCTTAGGATTATTTCAGTTAAATGGACTGGTCATGTATAAATTACATGTAAATTTCAGAGCTTGGTGAACTTTGATGAAAACTTACATAACGTGTGCCAATTACTGTAAAATATTTTCACATATAAAAAGAAAAGGGGTATGTGGGGCATGACTTTTCTTTTCTTTGGTATGCCTATGCATGTTGGAGTTTTAAGATTAAATGTTTTGAGATGTTTATACATAAAAGAAAAATAATTGCAAGCAAGGCCAAAAGCTTGATAGTTTGTAATTTTATTTATGTACCTGAATGCAAATCATTTCGCTCTCTGTATCTGAATTTTTTTACCTTGCTGTATTTTTGTAAAAATGGTGACACATATGCCGGAGAATATTTCTCTGATAAGATGCATGGATTTGCAAATGGGCACAGGTACGAGGGAGCTTGGCATGAGGGTAGGAGGCAGGGACTTGGTGTGTACACATTCAGGAATGGAGAGACACAATCAGGTCATTGGCAAAATGGCGTCCTTGAGACATTCAGCACACAGAGCAGTCACCCTGGATCTCCCGTTGCTGTCAACCACTCAAGACTACCTAACGCAGTCCAGGTACTGTTTTAAGTTGGTTACGAAGGTCAGTGAGAGAGCATACTCTTAAACGATTAACTAAATGGAGTCAAGCACATTTTTGCCGGAGAATGGTGGCGTCTAATGGAGTTTCTTGTTCAGATTTCTTTGTTTAAAGAAGGTGCGTGATTGTAACTTAAAAATGCCTTCTGAATTTTCTTTTAGTTTTTCAAGTCCATTTAGGTACTAACTTAAAAATGCCACTTCAGTTGGTATAAAAATTTGTCATTGATTTTGCTTCATATGTGAATGGGAGGAGAGAGATGGAAGCACTATTGGGTGGGGGGTTTTGTTTCAATTGAAAACTTGTAT
Organism: Saururus chinensis; assembly: GCA_035235625.1. NCBI lineage: Eukaryota > Viridiplantae > Streptophyta > Magnoliopsida > Piperales > Saururaceae > Saururus > Saururus chinensis. Next base: position 9,843,194 of record CP141143.1, on the reverse strand, counting down.
TTTGGGCATTCTTTTTGGTCTGGCAGTTATATTCTCAGGTGTTTTGTATGCCCATTCCAGTTTTGGTTTTTGTTATTATAAATTTTTATTTACCCGTTTTACCAGAGATGGTCGTGCCCCATAAGGGAGTTTATGTGTTGTCATTACTTGGGGTTACATAAAATGATATTAATGATTTTTAGTTGACAGTTGATTTTTGTATTGAGGGATTTGATTTACTTTTCATACTTTGATGCTTGGTTTGGTGTAGGGAAGTAACTGCAATTGTTTCTCATTTGTCTTTTATCATTAAACTAATGACGAGGCCACACCCAACTGCATCATACAGGAGATAATGAGCTGAATCAAAAGACGGAGATATTGGTGAAAATGTACTTGGAGATGTTGAATTAGAAGAAAATGCAAATGCATAAGAACAAAGACTAGAAATTGATGAAGAAACTAATGTCGTTGAGAGAAAACAAGAAGAAATTAGTCATGCAGGGGAGGACGAAGAAGAAATTGAAGGGCAAATAGTAGAAGATCATACAAGATGAAGAAACTAAAGATGGAGAAGTTTGTTTTATTTTTTTAGTTGGAGTCTTGGATTTCTGCGCCTCGATTGTGTTTTCTGTTTGTTGATTTTGTTGTTTTAGTTCTTTTGTATGTTGGCCGCTTTGTAGAAGAGCAATAATGTTGATGCAATATTATTCCTAGTTATCAAATGGGCCAACAAGTGCAGTAAATCTTCCTTGTTAGTACAAATTATATCTTGGAAGTGCAATCAATGTTTTTATTATAAATAATTATGAGTTGTGTCTAAGGTTTGTGCTTTACTGGTGCAAGTCATTGCCTACCGATTGGTGTGATGTTTGTTTTATCATATTAGTTTCCTCGGTGGGTATTTAAATTTCATTTGTGCATATATGTATTTGGTAGTCACGAAACAGACAATAACTTCTTAAGAAGTTACTCTATTTGATTTGGCGGGTCTTTGACCCCATCTAGTTTTTTATAAAATGGCATGGGTGCTCCTTGCCACGAACCAGATAGTGGGGGTGGGGGTGCCTATGTTTTATTCCATAAGTAGAAGTCATCAACACTTGTCTTACCTTTCTTTTTTAAAGAAATCCCCACTAGTGTAAAGAAGATTTATCACAAGGCTCATAGTAGGTAAGGTAGACTGCTTTTTTATGTCCATTCTTGATGTCCGAGATTGTCCACAGTTTATCCATCAAACTTCTTTATAAGGGTAGTTTACATACATAATGCTAGGTTCATAGTCTACACAATGTCAGGCCTATAATTTAGTCAATGCTACCTTCTGGAACAAACACATGATCAGGAGTTGAGAACTTCCTTCGTATATATTGAGGGGATGTTGCCTAGAGGGTGGAGGTGCAGTTCCCATGGCATGATAGTACTATGCTCTAAATTAATGGCAGTAATTAGGTTGGGAAAGGGTGACGGTGAAAAAGTTACCCAAGTGCACTAGTTTAAAGGCTCATGGGATTAGTTTTTAAGAAGGCCCAATGAGGCAACTAATTTTTGGCATTTTATTTCTCTTTTCTTTCTGCAACTTGGGGTGCAATTGATGATTAAGAGAAATGGGGGCGCTTGCCACTTGGGGGCTTCTACAAATTAACTGGGTGTAAAGATAGGCAGCCAAAATAAAATAGTGCTGATATATATATATATATATATATATATATATATATATATATATATATATATATATATATATATATAGCAAAATGACCTTCTCCTTGTTGCAAGAAGATTTAACTTGGGTCATTGTTGCGGTGGTGGTGCCACCTCTGGCCTCACAAAAGAAAGGAGGTTTCCTCCATCTGTTCCACCAGGGGATTGGGCGTGTTGTAGCACACCAGATCCTATTTTACTTTTTTTTTTCTCATTTTCCTTCCTTTCTTCCATGTCTTTTCTCCTTCGTGTCTCTTTCTCTTTTGTTCCATTTTTCGCATTGAAAGTTATTTGCGGAGCATCAAGGCCCATGACCTGTGACTAAACACTACTCCCGGCTCTATGGTTACAAATATCGAGGTCCATTACGAAAATGGATACACCAAAGTGTTAGATTTCTCCATCAAAAATATAAGCAAAAAAATAGCAAAAAATTTATAAAAAGATTGTAGAAAATTCAGGGATGTTACAAAGTATGAGGGAAATGAGGAAGAGGAGGAGGAGCATGGAAAGGGGGAGGAGCATAGGAGGAGAGAAAGAAGGATGAGGAGGGAGAGGAGCGGGTGGAGGAGAGAAGAAAAAATAAGGAGGGAGAGAATGATGAGGAATGAGAAAAGGATGAGGCTATTCAAGAAGTGGAAGGCCCATCAAAGAGGCCTATAAGGTTGAAGTTTAGATGCCAGAAGTATGGTACACCATTCACGCAAAAGAAGAATAAGAAGAGGAGGGACAAGAAACCATTGACTGTGGAGGAGGAAGCAACAACAATACTGGTTTGTTCCTAGACCTTGCACAAACAAACCATGTCCACCATCCTCACTTAGCCACTGAGAATCCAATTGTGCAGTCTTGTCTCTCATTTGGGTGAGAGGGATCAAGATACACTTCAAAAAATTATTAAAGATAGGTGCCACTCCGTGGCAGTGGTTGTTGCACACAACAATCTAGCAAATGTGCTTAAGGTGCAATACATCTCCTCAAGTGTAAGTATAGTTACTTAATATTTTAATATTAAGTATCTAATATTATTTAAATATTAAATATATGCTTTGATGTATATAAGTAATAGACACATACATTTGTATGCTTGAGGAGAGGGCCAACAAATTAACCGGAAATTCCTTTTCCAATTGCCACTTTGTGAACTTCATCATGCAATATTATATTAGCTAGGTTTGGTCCCCATTCTAATGTCTATGCTTTGGATTGCATTAGGATATGGTCGAAGTCATATTCACACCCATTGCCACAAAAGGATGTGGAGTAAAAATGGCCTAGTGCCATTTTCATTCCACTATGCGACAATGTACATTTCCACATGTTGGTCATATATGTGATCAAGTCTCAACTGAAATGGTTTTGACTCAATACCTGGGTATGGCCACAAAAACAGTTGCCCAATGTGAAGAAATTGGTAAGCAATTATATGATTCAGTGAGTGAAAATTGTCTTATTGTATACTTGCTATTAAACTAATTCAACAATTATGTGAATTTTAGATGGACAACATTGTAATAATGCTTGAGGATCACCTTGGGATTCCTCATGCTAAAAAGTTGAAGACCATAAGTCAAAAGGGGCCATACCAAGACAACAGGGTTGATTGTGGGTTCTTCCTGATGCAGACTTGTAACGACCCAACCCGAGCCGGGCCCACAAAATCACTAATAGAAAAATTTTCTTTTCTTTGAGCTAGGAATCATCGTTTGTGTGCGAGAAGTACAACGTTTGTATACTTACTACGAAGCTTTAAAGCTTCCTCGTACGAAGACTTAGGTTATAACGAACATATACACACAACGGAGCTTTACAGTTCGCCGTGTGTAAAACAAAATAAAACATATATTTATAATTAATTTGGATTGGGCCAACATAGCCTTACCGTTGGTTGCCTACATACGTATTGGATATTATTCCAACACGATCGGATCTGAACGTAGTTCTGCCAAACGGCTACTACATACAACAATCGTCACAAAATCATATATGTTAAAATATATACATACTGATATTTATATAAATTCATCATATATCAGAGTCAAGCGGAAGTTAATAACCAAAGACGTACATCTAGCTCTTTCACCGAGCGGGATCATAACCACACATACATGTCTCGCTCTATCATTGAGCCGAGATTGAAAACACAAATTACACGTCTTGCTCTACCCTAGAGCAAGACTACACATGTCATATAAGCATACATCGTGGCATATAAATTACACATCATGGCATATAAGCACACAACATAGCATATAGACACACAACATGGCATATAGGCACATAGCACAACAAACATAAAAATCGTAGTATAACACACATTGTAACCAGCACATGTCGTTCTATAATTAAAATGGAAGATCAGGAATGCTTACTCTCATCATGTCTCGTAAGGTATTGATATCTACGGACAGAACCCCGTCTTGCTCCGAGTCTCTTTTTCTTGTTCTGGTGTTTGGGCAAGGCCTCTCCTTGTCTTGGGGTATTTCCTTCTTATACGATCATCAACTCAGAAATTGGAACCCTCCATCATGTAGAACATACTCGATTTAGTCAAGAACGCCTCTTGAATCGACTAAATCGGAGTTAGGATGGCCAGAAACAGAGAAAAGGAAGTTGATTGGTGCACAAAGATAATGGGTCGAACCTCTCCTTGTCTTGGGGGCGTTTCCTCCTTATACAATTGCCAACTCAGAAAACGGAACCCTCTATCGCATAGAGCATACTCGATTTAGTCAAAAACGCCTCTTGAATCGACTAAATCGGAGTTAGGATGGCCAAAAACAGAGAAAACAAAGTTGGTTGATGCACGAAGGTAACGGGTAGAACCTCTGCTTGTCTTGGGGCGTTTTCCTCCTTATACGAACTCCAACTTGAAGAAAGGACCACTCCATTGCGTAGAGCATGCTCGATTTAGTAGGAAACGGGTCTTAAACGGCCTCAATTGGCCTCAGAACGGTCAGAAACAGAGGAAAGAAAGTTCTGGTCGAAAAATGAAACGAAATTAAATAGGCCCCGGCGTGCCAAAAACCGCGGCGCGCCGCAATTTCAAATAGCGGTGCCTTGAAACCGCAGGGCCGCGCCACACTGAAACGCGACGCTACCAGAAACGGCGGCGCACGCCATTTCCCGCAACGCGCATGCACGGCACGTCGCCCGTGCGACGACAGCGCATCGTGGCAGCACATTATGTGCATCGCGGTCGCGCGTACCGCGTGCGTCTGTCGCGCGCGCGTAACTATTTTTTTTATTCAAATCTTCAAATGCGCGTAACTCCCTACTCCAAATTCGGATTCGCGTGTTCTAGGTACCGTTAGACTCGTATCGATGAGTACTTTGATACTAACCCACTAAAAGCAGTAAATCGTGCTCTTTTTAAGTGGGTCCCACTTATATTGCACGTTTCTTAAATATCGTAACTTTCTGTCCCGACCTCCATTTCGCCCGTTCTTTGATTCGTTATGCTCGTTTCTTCGAACTCTACTCAATTATAGAGGTTTAAACCATCAAAAACCTCTAAAATTTATCCCAAAATTATTGAATTAGGCCTAAGCCTTCAGGTTAGACGTAATTGAAAAACGAGTCGTTACATGACTATTTATTGCATTAGCTCAGGTTTGCACGTTGATTTTGATCAGGTATATGAGCCAATTGTATCAATTTTTAAGTTTTTTCTTTGTTCCTTCATTCAAAGCGTGCTCGCAAAATAATCTTGTTTCAACTATCTTAGGAAGACATTTCCAAGCATTTGAGACTTGGAATGACTGTAGAGATATCAGGGGGCTATATTAACTGATGTCAAGATCCTTCAATGATAATAGTCTAGTGCTTCCTATTTTTTATGGAAGTTACACAAAATATTCAAGTTGCTTTCAAATTTAGAACATGATGAACTCTATTTTGGAACTTTTTGGTAGTAGCATGTTCTATTCGATGGAGAAGGCAATTGTTCTTTTTGGCAACAGTCGTGTGGTTTGTTGAAGTTGGATTGGTTTGCAAGATGTCCATATCAATGTTTCCTGCAACTCATCACAAATAATAGCCTGAAACATCTTGTCCACAATACTGAAGGATCTTAAATAGAGCATTATGGGCAATTTTATGGCTTCAAACATTTTTTATCTTGGATGCCATTTTTGGCATTGGAGAATAAAAGCAACACTAGGGTTGATTTGGCTAAGCAGGTGATCGTTTATAATTAAACCATTTGCAAGTGTACAAGGTAATTGTACTAGGATAAGTATTTAAGGGTTGTCGAACCTCAGGGACGGATGGATTATCACTAAATCTAAAGAAGAATTTGCTGATTGAAAATTAAAACAAACTTAAATTTGAATTAAGTAAAGGAAAGAAATCAACTAGTTTAAAAATAAGAGATTAATATGATGGAAATTACTTAGGAAATCGAATCCACTATAGAACCATAACAATTCCTTAACTTTTAATTTAAATCTAGTGTGAATATGAACAAGTATTCTCAGCTACAAGCTAGAATTACTTCAAAAAGAATCATTAATTAACTTCCATGGCATGAACTATCTTCGACAATAGCACGAATCATCTACACTAAACTAGCTATAGGCATGACCCGTCTAATCTTAGTATAACTCATCCAAGTCATTAATTATCTGAATATTAAAACTATTGTATGACCATCTCATCTAAATCACAGAAATTAGAATCGATGTAAATATCAAAACTACATCAATCTATCATCTACAAGACAATAAATCAACATAGACTTGAATAAACATGAAAAGCTCTTCCATTAAAAAGAAAATCCATATAATACAATTGTCATCATTCACAACTGAGATCTAAATTAAAAAGAAAAGAAACTAAAACTTATCTATAGCTTCATCAACTCCTAAGTAAAAGAAAAGTCTAGCCTTCCATGGTAGAAGAAAGCACTTGAATCTCCATTGAAAGCTTTGAATTCTCTTCCATCTTCTTCTTCCTTTTTCTCCCCTTCAAATCTACTAGAATCCCCAAATTTTAAGCCAAATATGTCTTTTTATAGGCATAAGATCCGTAGGAAGAAGTCCAATATGAAAAGGATTGGAATTTGGGTCAAACAAGGAAACTGCACGTTATGCCGATCGATCGCCCTGCATGCCCGATCGATCGGCTACACTGTATTTTCATCTGAATTCACGTTATCCCGATCGATCACCCTGCAGCCCGTTCGATCGGCTACAGTGTTTCTGTTTTCCTGGACAGTTCATATTCTGTTCATTAAGCTTTCCTTCTTATCCATATTAATTTCTAACTTGTTTATAACTCCGAAAAGTTGTCCAAATCACTTTAAAGCATGTGAAGACTATTTTTAATCATTTCAAACATCGTCTAAGTACTTCGATAAGTGCACTTTTCTTACAAAATATAAAATATCACACTTTAGACATGTAGAAAGTAACTAAAATTCCATCTTGATTTAAATACATGTCTAAACAACTAATAACTACAAAATCATTAATAATTAAACTAAAATACTAATATCTATCTTAATCTAAATAAACCATAATTAACTCTAAATTAACCTAATCTATACTAGCAAATAAGGTAAAAAGGCATATAAAATAGATATAGATTTCATACTTATCAGCAGGACAACCCAACCTATGCTTGCAATGCTTTGAAAACATACCATTCACAGCATTCACAGTTGTATCAAAGTGAGGTTTCTTATTTTTTGTTTGCTACTATTAGTATTGTAGAAGATGCAGGAGATAAAAATGCTATCGACGCAGCAAATTGGCCCCAACTAGGGCGGGTAAAATTCAAATCGACCCACTTAACCCGCACCCAACTGTATTAAAAATAGGGAGGTTAAGGTTAGGGTTTTAAAATTTTACCCTTTTTAAATGTAGGGTCAAGTTGGGATTAATTCACTAGCATAATCAGTACAACCCAACCTCGAACCTCTTTTTTAATGATGTCATGACCCAAGGTAGAGAAATTAGAAAGAAATTCTCCTAGAATTTTATTTTTTCTTATATTCTTATTTTATTTAATAATCAAGTAATATTTTTTGCTTCATTTGTATAGATTTGGACATGCTAAACACCAGAGTGCTCTCTCTCCAGCCCACTTTCTCAAATAATTTACTAAAAATGATTGACATTTATAAATAATGTTGTAATGTATCTAAATCCTTTCTATATTTAACCTATGCAAAGATTACATATAAAATACTAAATTAAGAAAAAAAACTTTAATTAATAAAAAAAGTAGAATTACTTGCATACCTGACCTAAGTAGGGTGAGAATTTATATTTTTAACCTAATTTAAAAAAATTAAGTGATGGTCAAGACTAACCTAATTCCCAATCCTACTCACAACGTCTAATAATAGAGGCATCCATGCATGCTTGTGCCAAGGTGGGTGTACTGTAAGGACTCTCATCTCTAAATCGGTTTTTGGTTTTCTTTAATTATCGGTTATCGTGAGGTTAATGCGTTTTCTGATTTATTCGGTGATTTTAAATATAGATGATGTTTATGATGATTTTAATCAAAATAAACTTTAATATTAGTGGTTTTAAGTGATTTTGAATCAAATGTAAATTTTTGGGATTTTTTTAAATTTTTACTATTTTTCCAAAAATTAGGGTTTTGGCGGGACCCCTGTCGGCCCTACTGTCGAAATTGAGGTTTTGTGTCAAATGAACCCAGACATCAACTTAAGCTTATACAAAAATTTTTAAAATTTTCTCAGATTTAATTAATGCTCAAATTTGTCAAATACCCATTTTTAACCTATTTTTCTATTTATACCCCACAACTTACCCATACACACCCCAAAACCTACTATAAAAGAACAAACCTGAGTCATTCCCATTTTAAAAATAGGCTAAGGAGGAGAGGTCAGGCCTAATCCCCAATTAGGCTTAGATTAGAAGGTGTTTAAGGTAAGCCCATTCTAATTAAGCACTAAATCCTAGCTTTCCTCTTAATCTCTTCTAAATTTACCATTTCCCCTTTGTTTCAATTCATTTTTGGACATCAAAACTATTGATTTGTATTTTTACTACAAACCCTAGCTCTCAAAATCCGATTTTTATGTTCAATAAGCCCTAGATCTAAGTTTTTAATTAGGGTTTTCTTTGTTAAATCGGGTTTAATGGAGTTTAATTCAAACTCTATGTCTTTGTAAAGTTTTTAAGAAGGGTGACCATCAAATCCAAGCTTAATCAAGGGATAAGGTAATGGACTTTCGAAATTTCAGTTTGTCTATGGTAAAACTCTTAATTTTGTGGTTTATTTTGAATGAAATTACTTGATTTAGTGTGCTAATGGCATGATTAGAAAATGGTAATTTTTAATCCTGATTTCATAGGGTTTTATATTGTTATCATGTGGTTTAGCATTCTAGAAGTCATGGTGGACTTTTGATGGCATTTAGGTTGTTAGATAGTGATTTGAAGTGTTATCAATGGAGTTTTGGTTTGAAAATGCGAAAGGAAGAAGAAGGTCGAATATGCCTTGTTGGCGTTCGAATGGCCCTGCAGGGCGTTCGAACGGCAACACTGCAGTTTTGACATTTTTTCAGTTTAGCCGATCGAACCGCCTGCTAGGCGTTCGAATGGCCAAACTGTGAATTTGAAAATTTTCTGTTTAACCGATCGAATGGCCTTCGGGCGTTCGAATGACTACACAGCAGAATTATGTTTTATTGCATGATGTTTATTTCGATGATACCACTTTAACTTGCCAATTTTATATGAATGTGGAATGTTTTAAGCTATATTATGCTACCGGATAGGCACACTATTGAGGTTATGGAGTTGAGATATATAATTAGAGATTTGTGGAATGACTTATGGTTTGTGGCATGATGTTGGAATTGTCATCTTGAAATTATGAATGGTTGATTCTCTATGGTTAAGCATATTTTCAGTAGGACTATAACCTATAAATGGACTGATTTGTCATGATAAAATGTGGTTAGTTGATATGTGGATGTTGGTGAATATCATGGCTTAAGGATGAAATGAATGATCTTATATGTATTTAGCCATTGTGGTTGAGTTTTGATTTGAGTTATGATTTCAAGGATTCTTCTCCTATGATTTTCGCTGGAATTCATGTTTAGATAGAAATTCACATGTGTAGTGTGGTAGTGAGTTTAATTTCAAGCATGTTGACATGCATTGTGTAAAGTGCTTCTACTAGATACACACACATGTGGAGTTTAATGATGATGTTGAAGCTTGATGTTATGATTATGAATGATGCATTAGGGGCTGATGAGAGCACTTATCATAAATTAGGATTCATGTATGCCTTGCCCACGTATGTACCATGCTGCATGCATCATGAAAATGGATTTTCAATTGAGGCTTTATCGAGGTTAATCGAATTTGACCGATTGGATGCAATGTAGTGAAATTATGTGCCAGATTGATCAGTCATGGCTTAATCGAAACTTGATTGGTCCAAAAGGATATGTTTTGATTTGAGTTCCTGTGTGGAATGAGTGCACTCCCCGGGTTGAGTCTAGAGAAATAGAATTATGTGAGGACGAGTTATGTACTTGTCTTGCGGATATGAGATTATTATTATGAGTGTCATCTGGACCCTGAGAATCCAGTGTGGTATGCCGTGTGCACCCGTACTACGTGTTTTAGGGTTTCCTGTGTGGGAACTCGAGCTCTTTCCTCCGCAGGAGATGTCCCTGGGCGAACACCCCTGCTCTAGATTCTCTGTGTGAGAATGGGACATCCTCGGCCAGGATCGTCCAGGGCAAGCAGTTTTTAGAGATTGACAACCCCAAACTTTCTTGAATTCTTGTGTAGAATTTTGGACCATAACACACCTTTGTGGCCTTGTCTATGTTCCCGTCTGTGTGACACTAAATTGTGATTACTCCTTGATGGAAGACGTTATGATGTGATGCATGATAGAATATATATGTTAGAGATACATTCATGCAGGTTATTATGATGTGATGCATGATGAAATATATATGTTATGGATACATTCATGCATGTTATTATGATGTGATGTATGATGGAATATGTATGTTAGAGATATATTCATGCAGGATGTTATGATGTGATGCATGATGGAATATGTATGCTAGAGATACATTCATGCAGGTTGTTATGATGTGATGCATGATGAAATATGTATGTTAGAAATACATTTATGCAAGTTATTATGATGTGATACATGAGGGAATATGTATGTTAGAGATACATTCATGCAGGTTGTTATGATGAGAATGAGACTATGTGGATTATGTACTATGATGGAGGTTTAGGTGATGTGTATGTGTGATCAGAAAATAATGCACCTTGTCAATCTTAGATCTGAATGAGTTTATTGTTATGTTATCATATTTTCAATGATGATAGTGATATTAAAAACCATTACTGAGTTTGTTAAGCTCACCATTCTTTTTTGTGTTTTGCTTTGGGGCTGCGTTGTGTGATACGCAGATGGACAGGATCTCCTCTTTGAGGAAAGGTCGGAGATGACTTGGATGTGATCGTGGAGATTCTTGTATGACTTATTTTCTTTGGTTTATACTTTATGTTTAGAACCTTTGTGTAAGGTTCTCTGTTGGATTTTTATGCTACATTTTACAGTTGTGTTGCTTAAGACTTATTTTGAGCCAGTGTGACTATAGTTAACTAAGCATGTGGGTTTGAGACTAGTTGTTTATTTTGTGTTAAGAAACTCTCTTTCTTTTCTTCTTATTTACTCTTGCTCAAAGGAATGCGTGTACTCCGTAATTCTGTTAAGTCGCCCGTGGTTAGGGTTAAGTCTTCCGCTAAACCATTTTTAAATTTTCCCTTTGTCACCCCCGTGTGCTTGACCGGCCCCTGGACTGGGTTCAACTCAGGTCGGGCATCGCCGAGGCGTGACATGTACAACCCCTCATAAACGAGAAAATTTTATATTTCACCACTTACAAAATGACTCATCTGCATAGTTGTGTAACACAAAGACACCAATCGGTTATAATATGCTAATGAGTTGTGTCTTGAGTCGTGCAATACACTCCTAATATGGTGTAATATGGTGTGGTGTGTGATGCACACCCAAAAATTTCTCCTCATATACCTATGCTTGCATGCGCGCTTTATGCCATTATGTTTGCAGAGGGCTCTATGCCTTTATATTTTCGGAGGGTTGGCAAGTGGTCTCGAGCACATGCTTATTTTCATCTGGACAATTTTTCTTCCGTTGGGAGGTATATTAAAGTTGTAGAAGTATCGTATACTTTGAACTTAAGCATTAAGACAGCAATAAAAGAGAAAAGGGAAATTGTTAGGTTCATTACTCATTATACGAAAAGAAAATTCTTATAAAAGCTAATCCACATTTTCCACTCTTTGGCAAAAAAAGATAGTACATTCTTACGTTGGAGCCTACTATCGTTTCAGACCAAAAAGCATAAAAACTTCTAGATGATGACGCATAGTACAATGTTACGTTATACTATACATGATTATTAAATTATTAGCCAAAAAACAAAGATAATTACTAAGTTACAAAGAAGGAATCTAGGAATGCAAAAAATACAGATATTATAGGCATAGAAAGGAAAGAATCTCAAGCTACAGATTCAGCAGCGGACGCTGGATGGGGTGAGTTTGTAAGAGAAGAGATTGCTATACTTGAAGGCGATGATCTCATTCGGGTCTATATGGCTCCCATTTTTCACTAAACAAACACCCGGTCTGATTCGCTTGAATTTGCGAGGGTTCACCAATTTCGTAGAAGCAAAATTACCGCATGCCACATGCACGTCGAATAGCCGTCTACCATTCGGCGACGCATTCACAATTTGCACCATGAACAGAGGGACATGATCCGACCCAAACCCTAACGGGCTTTGAAATATCTCAACGTCCGCTGGACGACAATCCTGTTTGCTACCTGATGATACAATAATAGCATTCTTTTATATTGAAAAAGAAGAATCAATAACACAAGTTAGCGTCAGAGCTCACGTTGTTATTTCCCCATCTAATGCCAAGTGGCTAGTTCGTCTAATTAACTATAATTTTTTGTTTACTTGAACCTTTTTTAGATTCCAAAAATGCATGCAAACATGTCTGATCCAAAAAAACAGGCTAAGACCATGATGGATGAGCAGTGGACAAGGGAGACTCGCAATGCTTTGTGGAGAAACACGCAAATAAGGAGCGGAGTGCAGATTGAATAACAGATAAAAATGCCAAAATCCAATGCATAACCACAAGATAAGCAAACTGCAGGTTTCTTTCATGCTTAAACTCGGGGGGGGGTTTTTGGGAATAATATCATTAGTTTTCTTGGTGAAATAGACAGAGATCCAATGATCAAACCAGATTCCAAATCATCTCCGGAATGCCCGTTAGGAGGAAATAGTAAATAGGCAATTAAATGCCAAATGATAATGAGAAGTGCATGTAACTATCGTTTCTCTTGGTCGCGACGTATTCACAACTTGCACCATGATTTTCCCAAGCCCTTGCGAGCTTTGAAATATCTCGATATATCCCGAAAGACAGTCTTCTAATTTAATGTACAAAAACATTACATAACAAATATACAAGAATTTGCAATACGTTCATGATCAGTTCCGTGCGCCACCAATTAAACTTATATATTGTTCGTAATTCATTGTTTGCGAGAGAGAAGAGTTGATTTTACGTGTATTAAGAATGCAAACATTCGCGAGACTTGCTCCAAAAGTTCAACCAGACGTTCGATGCAAATAACGAGGACGTACAAGATCATGATATTATATTACGTACATCTTCGGGAGAAAGGGCGACTTACATGCACTGGGGAGGAACACGCACAGGACGAGAGAAGTGAGGATTGCCGACGAGAAGAGTTTCGACATTGTAAAGACCGTAGGAAGATTGAGGCGGGAATGATGAGCGGCTGCCGCCTTTTATTCTCCCACCAAATGCATGTCTTGAGCTACGAAACGTCAATGCTGCAAATATATATAATGACTTCTCGTTTTCAGGAGCCTACTAAATGGGTAATTTTAGTGAACTGTCCAAATTAACATTTGCTGCACTGGCATCTTTTTCGATGTACCTCCTGATAGTTTTAGCTGTCAAACGTAAACGGTTATTTACTTCTAGAAGGATTTAAAGCGTGGGGTTCGGGTCAAACGAATTATTTAAATTTTAGCAGTCGTCCTATTTTTTATTTCAGGGCACTAAATTAGGCAAAAAAGGTGGAGACTTTGTTTTACTAAAATGACCCATCTTCTACTTGCTCTACCCCCTTTTCATTCCCTCATTGTTGCCTTTTCCATGTGTACTCCTGCCTTCCAGTATAAATTGGTAAATTCTAGTCAACCAGCTTGAACTCTTCAACAAATGCAAATACCCAATTATTAGCGGTATTTATATAAACATCACTAATGAAAACGTTGCAAAAGATATTTTTTATTGTAAAATGAGCTTTTTGTTACCATAAACAAAAAGGGCTAAACAACGAAGGGGTGGACCCCACTGTAGAGGGCCAATCAAGATGGCCTTAAGAGGATAGCTCTTGAGAGTAGACTCTATCCTAGCCTGCTTTTACGTACGTGCATTTTTTTAATTTTTATATAAAATTGAAAATAGTATAAGAATTTACAAATGAATTTTGAAAAATGGTAACCTATTTAGAAGTTTGACTTGGAGGAACCTAGGAAAAACAATTTAAGCGAATGTTTGTATGAGCTTGACTTTGTTTTCTCTTGTTTTGTTTTGTGCTTAGGCTGAGGTTTTAGTGATTTCATGAAAAAGGCTATGTTTGCAAGTAAGTACTTGATAATTCCTTATTTTTGCTCCTGTGAAACTTATTTTGGTTGTATCATTTGTTATCTTTGTAACTTTATAAATATAGTGATGTAAATCTTACTAGAATGATTATCATCGAATCAAGCAATTCGCTATGTCCTTAAGACATAATTCGCCTTCTTTAACGGTGCTTAGGATATTTTTGGGTATCTGCCTCCCAAAATAAGACGATCAACCACATACTATAAGAGCACCTCAACTAATATTATATTAAACTCTCAAGATACTCTACAATGTTTCATGTAACAATTAAGTCATATTATATTAAACTCTTCAACGAATACAAAGGTAATCTCATTGAAACTCTTTTTACAATTCTAAGTAAAATTTCTATTACTTCATATATACAAAATAGTATCCAAAATCTAAGATATGTTTGTTTACAACACATTACATTGATCGTGATTGGGGTTTTAAAATAAAAAAATTATTACTTTTAATTTACTAGAATCTCCTCATATTGGAGTTATAATTAGTTGGTCTATAAGGGTAGCTTTACATGACTAATATATTAATAATTAAATTCCTTCCACTACCTTAGATAATGTTTCAAATAATAAAAGTGCTATTGATTTTTTTAAATTACAATTACACCCTATGTTTGTCGGAAATTTTTTTCATATAAGATGTTGTTTTCATGTTATTAATTAATTTATTTGTTCAAGACGCTTTAAATATTGTTAAAGATTGATCATGTAATATTAGAAATGTGTTAGTATATATTAGTTCTTCTCCATCTTGATTTTAAGAATTTAGTATTTTATGTAAACAATACAATAAAAAATATAAAAAAATTGTCTTAGATGTTAAACATAGGTAAATATTAGAGATGGCTGTAATTCCAGTTTATTGCCAACATTTCCATATCCCTTCAATGTAGAAATTACTTATACCTAATTTTGGAAATGGTCAAATGTTTGTGGCTTTATCATGATGGTCATGTTACTCTATCCTCATCAATAATTAAAGAATTTGGTGTTGGTTGAGTTAATAGATGTAATTTTTTAGCAATAAGAATAAAAGACGAAATTGTTATTGTTAAGGTAGCTTCAGTAAGGATAGAAAGGTAACTCTATACGGAGACAAAATAAATCAAGATGGTGTTTTGGAAATGACACGAACCAATCGGACTGATAAGTAGTGATTTGGATAATTGTTGTAACTAAGGGAGATTATACATAGCAGAAATATTATACATAGCAAAACAACATCCAAAAGAATAAAGGGCATACACGCTATATTTGACTTGATGGCTACTAATGAGTAGGGATGCCACTTGGGTTGGGTAAATAGTAAAACCCGACCCAAATATAATTATAAATATAAAATTTAAGTTTTTTATATATTTTTAATATTATTTTTTAAAAAATAAAAAAAAATTTATTCTATTCAGGTCAAATGGGTCGGGTTCAGGTTATAATTTTCTTAAGTGGTATCGGTTCAAGTTTGGCAAAACCCGACCTACATCAACACTACTCAAGAGGGACCCGGGGGTGTTAGAAAGAAATCTTTGATTAAGAAGCAATATTGGGTTCTACATAGGCCCCAATAGAGGGAACCATAAATAAATAATTTTTTTTAAAAAAACAAGGTAATTTTATAGTAACCCAAATACCCAAATCCAATGAAGTGGCCAAGGAATTCAAAGAGAAGCTTTGGACTACCCATTTAATTTGATGTGGTTTAATGTTTATTTGAATGCCTTTTGAATGCATCAACTCTTATAATTGCAATTGCTACTGTTGAGAGAGCATTCTATGCAATGAATATTTTGAAGAATGAGCTTTGGGATCAAATGGGAGATAAGTTGATGAGTGATTGTTTGATCACATATATTGAGAATGATATTTTCCAAAAATTTAATATTGAGAAGATCACTGAATGCTTCCAAAACATGAAACCTCATCGAGGGCAATTGCCATCTCAATGGTAACAATGTTTAGTTGTCTTTTTTAATTATTCATAACTAGTTTCTTGTTTTTGAGTTGCATTAATGGAGTTTTGTATGAGTAAGGCAAATGTATTCAAATGAATTATTTAGAAATTGCCCTCTAACTAATATTTGTCTTCTTAATATATGAATAAATTTATTTCTTAGCATTGAGATGCACGAATTGTGGAAATTGTCATAGACGAAGTTAACAATATGTTGAATGGGTATGCATTCAACTCATATTAAACACTTGTTATAATTTTTAGTAGTTATCATTTATGTTTAATAGTTTTTATATATGTTTTGTTTTTACTTTGTTCACTTAAATATTTTAAAATAGAAAAAAAATACACCTTTGTTACTTTATGACCCCCTTGACTAAAAATTATGTGTCCGTCCTGGGTTGAAGGCATAGTCGAGTAGAGGAAAGAGGAGGCTACTATATTAATTTTGGGGAAACTCTTTCTTATCTTTTTCTAGTTTTATTTTTGTTATTAATATGGGGGTATGTTATATATTTTTTCCTTTTTCTCAACATAGGTTTAGTTAATCTAAATTTAATGTTTTATGGTTTGTAATTAATATTTTGATATTTAATTAACTCATGTAAAGGCTTTAGTGTTTTAAGTTGATTTGATTCACTTTTGATAAAGTTTATTATATGTAAGATTGCTTGATTTGTAGTTAATAATAGGCATGACAAAAGATTGTAATTCCTTGCGATTATTTAACTAGTGCTTTCTTTAATAATTATGGTACAAATAAGTTACCATAATGTTTTTTCTCCATAGATTCAAGTGGAATATTCTCCGATTAGGTTGGACAATTATTTGACTACAACTAAGCAATAGTTCAAACCATGTGACATTAAATGAAAATTAATTCAAAGTGGATTTCTTACTCCTTAACTTTTCCTTAAAATTAGTTTCTTGTCAGTTTCTAAAGCATTTTATTTTACTTCATAGTTTCTTCTTAATTAGTTAGTTTTAGTTTTTAATTAATCATTTTTTTTCTAAATATCCCATTTTTATAAATTGGATAGATCTTAAATAAAAAAATTTATTTGTCATTAAGGTGTAGTTATAATATACTTATCATTCATTCTTTGTAGTACAATCCCAAATTTAGTGAGTAAATTTTACTACTTTGCGGTAACGGACACTTGGGTTGAAAATTTTAGGTTGTAGCATAAACCCTTTTCCTAAAAGTCAGATTTTTTAAATACTTTATTTATTTATAAATTTGTAATTAATATTGGTAGAATATCAACCTCACCTCTTGTATTCACCCATCCCGAATTGAGTTTTTTTTTTTTCACCCAAAAGAATTGGTCGCAACCTAGTCAAGGTGCAGTATTAAAGCCCCCATGGTTCACCCATTTGCATTAATATTTTTTTTGGAAAAAAAAAGGAGAAACCAATAAGCTAAAAAAAGGTAAAAAAAATAAAATCCCATGACAACCATGACAAACCATTTAACAAAAAAATAGATAAAAGAATCCCATTTCACATTAAATTTTAAAACAAAAATCATCCTCCTCTTTTCATTTCCTAGTGGTAATGACAAACTTCTTGTTATTTTTCATGAAAAATAAAAATCTAAATCTATTTTTGGATGGATGAGCCTTAAATGTTAGCCTAATGATAAAGTGAAAAATAAACAAAATATTTTAAAAACTTGAGAGAAAATATGGCTTTCAACTTGTTGCCTAGGCTTGATTTAAGTTTCATTTGTTTGGTCTAATTCAGACCTAAATATGAATAAGTTACTTAAAAACTGGTACTCAAAAACCGCTTTTAAATGACATTTCAGTGCATTTATTTAGGACTGAATTCAGTTACTGAATCAGTTGAAATCAGATCTACGTTAAAAACTTCCATTTAATTGTCAGATGCATAAGTTTATTGCATGTATTGTGTAGATCTATTGTAAAGTTTTAATTTTTATATGTGCGCCCTCCTCCTCCACCAAGCTTCTGCTGCTAACCAGCCACTCTACATGTGAGTATTATACTTGCCTTGTCTTTTAGCACTGCACAAATCTAATATTATTTGTAATAATTTTTTTTATCCTATGTTATGTTTAATATCCTTCCAGAGCACAACATACCTTATGTGTCTGTTTCCTCTCAGTTCTTTGTTGTGGAGCAACTGAAAATAATGTCTTCGACATGTCACCATAATAAAATTGGTTATTAGCGACGCTTTTATTAACGACACATTTCAAAGCATCGCTAAAAACTGTCATTTGCGACACTTTTTTAAGCGTCGCTAATAAATTATACTTTTAGCGACGCTTTACTAAAAGCGTCGCTAATAATATATTTGTAGCGATGCTTTACATAAAGCGTCTCTAAACGTTGGCTTATTAGTGACGCTTTACATAAAGCGTCGCTAAAAATATATTATTAGTGACACTTTTAGTAAAGCGTCGCTACAAGTCAACTTATTAGCGACGCTTCACAGAAAACGTCGCTAGAAGTTGATTTATTAGTGACGCTTTTAGTAAAGTGTCGCTACAAGTTGACTTATTAGCGACGCTTCACAGAAAATGTCGCTAGAAGTTGACTTATTCGTGACGGTTATAGTAAAGAGTCGCTAAAAGTTAGTTTTGTAGCGACGTTTTGATAAAGCGTTGCTATAAGTTATATTTAAATTTTTTAAAATTTTAAAAAAATAACTATTAGTGACAGTTTTATGAGGCGTCGCTATAAAAGATACATTTAGTGACGCTTCATGGAAAGCGTCACTACTTAATGATACTTGTAGTAACTTTTTTAAATAGCTTCGCAAACAACTTGTAGTGACGCTTTGCAAATCCGTCACTAGTAGTTATTTTCTTTATATATTTACTGAAACATTTATTTTTGACGCATAATTATCAATTTTGTGGTCCATATTGATATCGCCTTCTATGGATCGTATTTACCCAAACACTAGTTACAACATAAAATTTTAAGCATTTTTTGTTAAGGAAATAGGTTAAAATGGGAAGTGTTATAACATGAATAAAGAAATATTTTTTTGGAATTAGACTCAGACAATTAGCTTAATATCTCGACTTATGTTAGAGGAAGATCATGGTATAATTCCTCCTTATAAATAAAATAATATATATTATAGAATACTTAATTTAATATATTAAAAATAATTTCTTATATATATATTTAATATATAATAAAATAAAATAAATATAAAAAGCATTACTAATATTGTAATGAAGGCATACGACTTATTTGCATATTTGGAACTAGTTTTATTAATTTATCGATGATAATTTGGTTAACAGACGTATATGTTATAACATGTAAGTAAATGTTAACTAGTTTTTTTATATTTGTGCTAAGACATTTAACTTAATCTCTCAACTTATGTTAGAAGAATATTGTGTATGTTGTTCCTACTTATAAATTAAGAAATATAAATTATGAAATACTTAATCAATTAAATATATAATATAATTAAATTATTATTTAATTTAATAATTTATATAATAAATATAAATAATATAAATTATGAAATAAATATATTAATAAAATTCTTAAATAATTATTTATCATATTATGTAGTAAATTTGTAAAATATAACTATTTATTAGTACTATTAAATTATATAAATATAAATATTATGAAAAATATTTCTACTGTGATAACATGAAGACTTGTAACTTATTTATCTATTTAGGACCATAGTGCTCTTGTTAATAATATATAGTTGGTAATAATTTGCCCTTTAGACTAGTGTGTTATTAATTATCAATCAATAATAAATTGCCTATCTAAGGTATGTCATGTTATAAGAGTAAGTACAGCCAGCTACTTTTTTATATTGCCTAAACAATTAGATATATATCTCTCTCATGCATCCATATATAGTATGTTTTGTATAATTTTCTATCTATTTTTTTGTCGGTTGTTAGTTGATTTAACTCATCCTCAATTTACCAAATTTCACATATTTAGTAATTTTTTGTCGTTTGTTAGTTGATTTAACTCATCCTAATTTACCAAATTTCACATATAATTTTCTGTCTAATTTTTTGTCGTTTGTTAGTTGATTTAACTCATCCTAAAAGTTATAAATATATATTTTTTGTATTTTAATTAAAAATTTTCATATTATATTAAATGGTATAGAGAGAGGGAGAGAGAAGAGAAAGAGAGATAGTGAGGGGAAAGAGAAGAGAGAGAGAGGAAGAAAGAGTGAGATAAGAGAGAGGGAGGAATTTAATTTAAAATTTTTTATTATTAAATATTATATTTTAAAAATAATATTAAAATTTTGTATTAAATATTATATTTTTTAATATTAATTAGAGAGAGGGAAGAGGGAGAGAAGAGAGAGAGGGAGTGAGGAGAGAGAGAATGAGGGGAGAGAGAGAGTGAGGAGAGAGAGGAGAGAGAGAAGAGAAGAGAGAGAAGAGAAGGGAGAGAGAGGAGGAAGAGAGAAGAGAGAGAGAGCAAGAGAGGGAGGGAGAGAGAGAGTGAGATAAGAGAGAAAGTACAGAGAGAGGGAGGTATTTAATTTAAATTCTTTAATTTTTTTATTAAATATTATATATTTTTTAATATTAATCAGAGAGAGAGAACAGAGAGAGTGAGGAGAGAGAAGATAAGAGAGAGAGAAGAGGGAGAGAGAGAGAAGAGAGAGAGAGTAGGAGAGGGAGAGAGAGAAACTACATAGAGGAATTTAATTTAAATTTTTTAATATTTTTTATTAAATATTCTATTTTAAAAATAATATTAAAATTTTGTATTAAATGTTATATTTTTTAATACTAATGAGAGAAAGGGAAGAGGGAGAGAAGAGAGAGAAAGGGAAGAGAGAGAGAGTGAGGGGAGAGAGAGTGAGAAGAGAGAGCAGATAAGAGAGAGAGAGAGAGAGAGAAGAGAAGAGGAGAGAGAAGAGAAGGGAGAGAGGAGAAAGAGAGGAGAGAGAGAAGAGAGAGCAAGAGAGGGAGGGAGAGAGTAAGTACAGTGAGAGGGAGGAATTTAATTTAAATTTTTTAATATTTTTTATTAAATATTATATATTCTTTAATATTAATTAGAGAGAGGGAAGAGAGAACAGAGAGAGTGAGGAGAGAGAGAAGATAAGAGAGTGAGAAGAGAAGGGAGAGAGAGAAGAGGGAGAGAGAGAGTAGGAGAGGGAGAGAGAGAAACTACATAGAGAGAGGAATTTAATTTAAATTTTTTAATATTTTTTATTAAATATTTTATTTTAAAAATAATATTAAAATTTTGTATTAAATATTATATTTTTTAATATTAATTAGAGAGAGGGAAGAGGGAGAGGAGAAATTTTTTTATAGTTAAATTTATACTATTAGCGACGTTCATCTAGGAGCGTCGCTAATAACTTGAACTAATTGCGACGGTTAAGTATATGCGTCGTAATAACATATAATTAGCGACGCTCGACGTGAGCGTCGCGAATAGTTTTAGTTTTTTTTTTTAAATATGGATGTTAGCGACGCTCCAAAAAGAAGCGTCGCTAATAGAAATCTCCCTCTTCTCTCACGTTATAGCGACGCTTTCATCAGAAGCGTCGCAAATAAATTTCTTTTTGTGAGCCTCACCAAAAAAAATCAACCGCGCGCGAAAATTTCACGCGAACGCGAAATTCCCCCGCGCGCGAAAATTTCCGCGCTTATTAACCCGTCTTCCTCACTCTCTCTCTCTCAGACGCCGACCGGATGTCGCCTGTTCCGACTCCTCGCCTCAGATGCCGACCGTATCCTGGACGGCGTCCACCGGTTCCTCGCCGTCGCCGAAGTCATCCTCGCCTCCGACAACTACCCTCTCCTCCGCCGTGGCCTCACCCTTCATACTCCGCCACGGTCTCGCCCTCCGGCTTCGAATCCGCCTACGCCGCCGTCTCTGGTCCATCCACCTATACGCCACCGTCTCTAGCCCGTCTGCCTCTACGAAGCCGCCGTCTCTGACCCGTCCGCCTCTATGCAGCCGCCGTCCTAGGGTCGGTCCGTCCGAAGGCGAAGACCGCCCCCTGTTTCTCCCCCCACCCTCGTTCCACTTTCTGTGCATACCTGGCGCCGGAATCCGGCTTCGGGGTGCCGGATCAGGCTCCGCAGCCGGATTCCAGCATCATCTCCTTTGCCTACCCCCCCTTTCGCCCCTCTCCTATTCCTGCCCCCTCTCTTCTTCCATAGCGCCATTCACCTCCGGCGCCGGAATCGTATTTCTGGATCAGCTTTGCTTGCAGCCATGGATCAGAGTTCTCAGTCCAACCCAGATTTATTGTCTGATTGAGCTGGTGATTGTGCCTCGGTACATTCAGATGATCATAAAATTCGAACAAAACCTTGAAAGAGACCGTGATTTGGTATAATTGATTTGATCTATTAAAATGAACTTCAATGTTCAAACTGGCACAATTAATACTGGAGTTTCGTATTAATTTTCTTCGTTGCAAGAATTTTAAGTCTGGATTGGCCGAAGTAGGTGGTTCCATGTGCTCTTTTTTTCTCTATTTGGGCTGTGTTTCTTCATGCCAACAGTCTGGATTGGCCGAAGTAGGTGGGAGCGGTAACCAGGCTGGTTATAAGAATACCTTTTCATCTGTAATAAGGTTTTGAACGTGGTATGCTGATCACCGTTGCATAACTGTATCATTTTCGTTTTTTATTCTTATGCCAGTAAGCTAGGCTGGGATCGTGTAACGGGTGAAAGCCATTTAAATGCATTATTGAGGGGAGAGCTTCTAACAGCCTTGGCATTATTTGGCCACAATGTCACACTCAAGGAGGCCCTGAGCCGCTTTCACATTTTCCTGGATGATAGAAACACTCCACTGCTTCCTGCGGATACAAGAAAGGTTCTTGAATGAAATCTTACTGAATATTGAGACTTTCTCACTTGTTGTTTCAGCTGATCATTAGTTTGTAGTTGTTCTGCAGGCAGCATATGCATCTGTGATGAGGAATTCAACTTGGACCAAGCAACAGGGATACCCCCTTGTCAGTGTAAAACTTAAGGATCATATCTTGGAATTTGAGCAGGTCCATTATACTTAGAATATTTTACTTTATGTGTGATTACTGTCTATTCTTCATTTTTAAGAATACTGAATCTTACCAACATGTAAATTTGACAATCTGGCTCTGCTCTGCAGTCACAATTTTATGCAAGTGGTTCTGTCGGGGATGGCCAGTGGATTGTTCCACTAACTTTATTTTTTGGGTTGAACAAGAAAAACAAGAATTTCTTACTAGAAAGTAAGACTGGAAATGTGGACATATCTGACCTTTTCCAATCATTGGATGGAAATATAATGCTTGAAGGAAAAAGCACTGATGATGAAGAGTTGTGGGTGAAAGTTAATTTGGACCAGACTGGTTTTTACAGGGTAAAATATGATGAGATGCTTGCAGGTAGACTAAGGGCTGCAATTAAAACAAATTCTTTAGCCACAGCAGATAGGTTTGGTAAGTGATCTTGATTACTCTCAGTTTCTTCTATTTAGTTTTATTCTGATCTAATTATGTATTTCATTTGACTTCCTTCATTTTTAGGGATTCTTGACGACTCTTATGCTCTCTGTGAAGCTTGTGAGCAACCACTATCGTATCTGCTTTTGTTGATGGATGTATACAGAGAAGAGCTTGACTATGTTGTGCTATCAAGGCTCATTGATGTTATTGTTTTTTATATATGAATGTATCTTCATAAATTGTATTCAGAAACTAAATTTTCTTTGCATTCATGGCTAACCAGATAAGTATTAAAGTTGAAGATCCTGACTGTTGCAATTCCAGATTCTTCAGACAAGTTGAAAGCTTTTGTTATAAATCTACTCCTGTTTTCCGCAAAGTAAGCATTTTAGCACAATAAGTAACATATCTCAAGCTTGATGTGGGCATAATGGAGCTTTTGTATTGCACGTCATGTAATTGACTTTTTAAGTTTTTCATGATATTTCTCTTTTTGAGCAGACATGTTTTTTGTGCAATTAAACGATGTTGTTTGATATTATTATTCTATAGTTATTAGACATTTATAAGTCAGCTGAATGAAGTCTTTCCAACAATGAAAGAATCAATAGCGGAGCTTACTGAAGAAGTGAACAGTATAACTAATATACCTTTAACTGGTTATGATGGGACATCAACCTCTCCTAGTCAAGCTCAGACCAGTGGAAGGTTTATTGTAAGTTTTAAGGAATGCCCAGATTAGTAGCAATTTCAGGTTAGGGATACAAGCCAAATTTTATTCATTTTTTCTATTCACTGATGACAGGTAGCGGCTCTGATGAAGTGCTGGATATAACCTCAAAATTGTCATTAGCCCAACATGAAAAAGGGTGCTCCTGGTGCTGCATTGAAACTTCCGCAGTTATTCAGTTTGAGTCCAAATTCCTCAAGTAGAACATCAAACACACAAAGGCGTGGCAGTGGTGATAACAAATCAAGTTGTTGCGCAAGTTGATGGCTCTGCAATGTTTGTTGTGCCGCAGATCAAGCCAATTGGTGGGAACATCATGGCCTATGCTTCCACAACGAGGTAGGTGCTTCAAATGTTTGTCTTTTGCGAAAAAACTCTTCCTTTTTTCTGCCTTCATAACTCATATATACTGTAACTCTTTACCTTTCAGGCAAGTTTAACAATTGATATAATTTCCTTTTTGTGTAGCTCTTGATATTAATGCTTTGTAAACAATTTATTACGTGATAGTCATTTTGGTTTTTGTTATCTCAATAGATGTTAATGAGAAAGACATCTTCAGATGACGAGGTCCAACCTGTGTCATTTTTTAACAAAACCATGTCCAAGATATAGTCTTTCCCATTCCGACCTATAGCAGTTTATCTTTAGTTTGTTAGATTCGAAATAGAATTTGTTTTTTATTTTTTATTTTTGCTAACAAAAACTATATATAAGAAATTCATGCAATAAAAACAGTCAGATCTTTCACGCAGAAGATATGCAAAGTTTATAAATGTATAAAGTTTCATTTGTTAGCAATATATGTGAAAATGTACTGTGATTTATAATATCAAATATACTTTTTTCAGCAGCTTTCAAAATATACTCTCAGTATATCAGAGGGGCTTAGTGTATCATATTCAGTAGAACCTTCAATAAATCCAGAAGGCAAGCTCTTTGGTAGAAACCAAGATTCTGACAAACAATCCCGCAAAGCCTTTATTTATAATTTGTCACTGCTAGCCATATACCATATAGAGTTGTCAATGAAAAAGAAATGATGTTTGGAAGTGGAAGTAAACTATTGTCAAATGAATAACTGAAAGACTACTTCATTTACAGCAAAATTCATTACTCACTTGCTTTTATTAAATCTAAATTTTTATGTTAGACATCAAATCTAACAATTTCTTCAACTCAGAGTTAAAAAATGAATTGTATTAAGTAGAAATAGCCATTTGTAACAGTCACTGCAGTACCCCTTTGCTCCTTGTCTCCCTCTCTATACCATATAGTTCTATACATTTGCAGTGAAAAAGACTTTCAGATTGACAACATTTTGAAGGGTATTGGGCAATGATTAGTAGTAAATATATTTTTGTTCAGGCAATAGCTAATATTTTCTCGAATAATACTTTTTTTGTCAAAGGTCAAACATGTCTTAGGGATTAGACATTTCATTGCCAGTTTCTTCATTGGATTTTTACTCTATAGAGGTCATGAACACAATTTAAGTTGAAACTAATAGATAAAAAATTGTGCATATGTCTTGATCATTGTATTAGAAAAGAAGATGTGCCAACTACTTAATGTATTAACTGCTTCCAAGTCTGCAAAACCAATACTTGGTATGAATCTGTTGTGACCCAGCCCACCTATTGGAGGACCCACTTTCTACCAACATGGTACATGGCCTATGAACAAAGGGCCACTTTAGATCAGCTGCCTTCCACCCCTTGACTTGGCAAGTTATTATCTAGGACTTTAGGTTTCTTAGTTTAGCTGTTTGTTTAGTTGTTTTCTTTCATAAATTCACCAATCATAGGTTGTTCCAGAAACCATCTTGGGAGAAGGCAGCGAAGATAATCAGAGAGGTGTCTCCCATTATCATCTATCAAATCATATTTTATTTTTAGCACATCTACGTACCTTAAGAATTGAGGAAATCCTATTTTAGTGCCTCACATTTATGCAAGAGATTTAATTTGTGACATTATTTTCACGCTGTTTATTCTTTATTTGCATATTATGCTTATATTTCTTTTCTTCGTTGCCAGTGCTAGGAATAGTGAACGAGTTTGGCTACTCCAGCTGTATTCTTTCATGACCTGTATCATATATGTTGCTGCTGATGCTTCTGAAAATAGGATGACCTCTTCTGCTGTGCACAAGGCTCACAAGAGAAGGAAAATAATGAAA
The DNA here is from genome assembly GCA_035235625.1 of Saururus chinensis. Taxonomy (NCBI): domain Eukaryota; kingdom Viridiplantae; phylum Streptophyta; class Magnoliopsida; order Piperales; family Saururaceae; genus Saururus; species Saururus chinensis. Next base: position 9,816,421 of record CP141143.1, on the reverse strand, counting down.
TGCAGAGAAGGGAGGGAGGCAGTGAAAATTTTGAAATTGAGTTAACATAGTTTTGCTTTAAATATGCCATTAATAGGAAAGAACTCAACTTGTATTGTAAGCATAGATTTTTAATTGTATTTGAGATATGATTATAATTAGAAATGAAAAAAGTCATTTTTATTTCTATTTAGCATTTTATTTATTATATTTTTTTTAAAATTTTTGGTTCATTAGCGACGCTCATAAGTGTTGCTAATAATCATATTAGCGACGCTTTCACATAGTGTCGCTATTGTAAATATTTATTAAAAATTTAATTGAATGTCGCAAATACAAACATTATTTGTGACGCTAATGCAAACTGTCGCTAATATATGCTTATTAGCGACGGTTGACAAGCGTCGCTAATATTTTTCATTAGCGACAAACATCAAACAGTCGCGAATGTATTACATTTTAGCGACAATAGTGAAACCGTCGCTATAACATATATTAGTGACGGAAAGAAAAAGCGTCGCTAAAGGTACTATTAGCGACGCAATAATGCTTCCGTCGTTATTAAGTAGTAGCGACTGGTTTATTTGCGACGCTTATTGCGACGGTCAATAAGCATCGCAAATAACCTTTAGCGACGCTTTTAAAGGTATTAGCGACGCTTAGGAGCGTCGCTAATACCCCATTTTGTTGTAGTGTGTTATATGGAAAATTTCAGATTAGCTACCCAAATATCTAGTTTAAAGAGAACTTTTAAACAGATTGGGGTGGCAGTTTTTAGTTTCTTGAAATTAAAAAAATGCCATTCAGAGAAGGCACGTAGAATGTGGCCAGGCACACAACTTTTCCTAATGGAAATTGCCTAATGAATGAAGTTTTGTGCCTTCAAATGACTATAAGATAGTTTTACTGGTAAATTTTACAGCATATTTCGTATTGGATAATCTAGGATGTGTTTAGTCATGGCATAGTTTGTGTGTGGTGTATATTAGGAATTCGGTCATGTTGTATCTATGCATTGTGTTTACGCAAAGGTTCTACGCTAGGTTCCTGGGTCTGGCCTTTTGAAGAGTGTTGACTAATCGATCATATGTTGTCTGTCTATTCGCAGCCTGATAACCCCTCCCAATTTGGTGGAAAGATATACGAGATGATGGGCATGGCGTTGTGTGGGAGGTGGACAAATCCTGCTATACCAGCGGGTGGCCAGCCAGTGAAACCTGCAAATGCCGAACCAATTGAAGCTGAAGTAGTAGAAACAGTTGAATACGGAGGTCAACGTAAAAATTGAGGAGTTAATGTGGCAAAAGCTTTTTATGTAGAAAATTGAAATCATGTATGTAACTAACTTGTTTACCGCCTATAAATCTGAGCGCCATGAATAGTTATTTTATAATTATTAACTAGCATATTTGGGACCGCTCATAAGTTTACTCCTTGCTTATGCATATGCTTAGCTGCTATTCAAAAGAAATTGAAGTTTTTTTTTTTCAAATATTGTCTTGGACCTTTCTTGGATGATTTGGATGCAAGGCCACGGCTGTTTATCCAAATTTCCGGTTTTAACGCTTATCTGATGGGCATTGCTTGCTTGAAAACCGGGTCAGTTGCTTCAACTGGTGCTTCAAATTCCACCTTATTCTTCTTGTACTTTAGCTGTAGTAACCCACTTAATCAGTTACGCAATATCCTTCGCCACTACGTCTACCGCTGCCTGTTTCTTTTTCTCCTGCTTCTTGTCCGCTGCTTCCACCACTCCGGCTCCTCTTGTTTGTTGTTGTAGTTAAGTTCAAACGACTAAGAACATGAGAAGATCTTGCTTCAGCCAGTTGTCAAAGGTCACAAAAAATTAAGCAACAGGATAGCAAGGAAGATTCCAAACGCCGCACAGCACATGCATGAATTCTTTTTCTTTTCACAATGTCTTGACACTGGTTTTATGCAATAACTGATATATTCTTAAACTAGAGACCCAAACATAACTATCACCGTTTCTTAATTTACTGAGACAAAGTTGCATGAACCACCTCTGTAGTTCTTGTCCAGTTTGGCGCTTTCTAAGGCCGCAAATCCGCAATGAAGCAACACCACCTTCGATAAAACTATTTTTAAATCCTGCAAGGGACAGTAAGTTCCTAGACTTTATGCTATATAAACCAGCACCTTGCAGCATACATAAGTTCCCAGGATAAGCAGTTCCGGAGAGCGTCTCAGCAAGAGAAAATGCCATCCGTTCTGCTCGTAGTTTTCCTTCTCGCAACAACTGTGAGCTTATCGGGTAGGTTTATTCTAATGCTAATTTGTTCCTATAGAAATCTAATGTAATATTCTTAGGCTAGTAAATTTATGTCAGCACTGGTGTTTCATGTTTCACAAATCCAAGCTCCCTGCATTCGTTTGATTTTCTCAGATGTACTTTCACTATTTTAGTAACTATGTACAATAATCCTCCACAACTCGTGATGAGTGGATAAGATCTATGTGATCAAAGACTAGAATAAACACATTAAGATAAGATAGACAAGACAAATAACATCTCTGATTTATTAATAAGGTAAATTTTAAATTATAAGCCCGTTTAGGATGGTGTGTGCTTCATAGATATGCAACAAATTGCATACTTTTGGATTTCTACGGTTAAAAACAGAGAAAGCAAATTGGAGTTATTCCAAGTACAGAAACATTTAAAACCGTTTTAACTTCATCAATACCTGTTTTGTAAACTTTTACAAATCTTTCTCGGAGAGCCTCTTTTTTATCTTTCTTAGATATCACAATGAAATTAAACTAAAAATAGTTCCTTTTGAAAAACCAAATGAAGCTATAAATATAGGACTGGAAGGAATATAAAATTGGAGAGTAGATTCTGTAAGAAGGAAGGTTTGTTAATATAAACACAATTTTTGTATTTTCCCAATATTTAGTTCTTCCAACTTTTCCATTGTAGATGCACAACTAGCGCCACAACGGTGCATAGCCGACGAGCAAACACCTGATGATGTTCTGCAACAAGCTCTTGACTGGGCTTGCGGAAAAGGGGGTGCGGATTGCAGCAAGGTTCAGGTCCACCAGTCATGCTATCTCCCCAACACTTGAAAGGTCACGCTTCCTATGCTTTCAATAGCTATTGGCAAAAATTCAAACATAAAGGAGGATCTTGCCATTTCAAAGGTGCTGCAATGATCACAGAGCTAGACCCAAGTAAGAATTATCTCCAACTTGCCCTGTATGTATTCGCCAGAATCCACCTCCATATGCAACGCCCAGGAGCACATTGAAAGACAGTCATTGCAAACACTGTTCAAGGATTTTGATTTTTTTCTTGGTAGAAAGGATTTTGAAAATAAACTTCATAGGTAGTGTAAAATGATCTTGGTTAAATTGGAGTGAATATTTTATGTAACTTTATTTGAGTCAGACTCATGATATTGTTGAAACTTGAGACCCATTGACACTTACCCTGTTTTTTATCAGCACGGGGTTCCTTTATTTTTCACTTTATCTGCCTTGCAATTAAGTTTAACAACCACACCTGGTAATGAGCTCAAGAGGGGGAAGGCCATGTGACATAAAATATGTGTCACCTTTGTGCACGGTGACTTTGTGTTGGGTACATTTCTTCAACAATGGTGCAACTCTCCTTAATAATATGGTTTAACGGTCTTTGCTTGGGGATGTGGTAATTTTACTGAAAGAAATTCTATCAGACATTCTACTCGTTGATTAGGACTCTAATTCCGGAATTAATGCTAATGGTTCCCATTGGAAAGTTAATCGATTTTTCTTTATGCGATAGTTATGTAGACTTCCTTTAAAAAAAATTAATTATGACAATTTGAATTTTTGATTATTTTTTTTGCTGGAAAGATATTTGACAAGACTAATTTATACGAGTTTATCAGGATTTCTAACTCAACTTTTTATGTTTTGATGTCAGGTCACAACTCCTGCAACTTTGATTCCCTTCCTTGATTCAGGGGTGAGATGCTAGATAAGCGAGTCATAGACTTCTTCCATGGTCTAAAAACAGACTGATGTTAATCGTGTTATCTTAAAAAATTTCCATCAACATCTTCAACTTTACTTATGCTGGAATAAACTGCCAATATCTGGGACTATGAGAAGATATCAGGTTTTTTGGACGAGAGGAAGAAATAAAGACTATTTCTTTGCCAGGGGGTTTTGAATAAATGACCTCCCAAGGCTCCCATTCTGGAGTTAATCACTTTCTCCTGCAAGCTCAAGCTGTTAGCGAAAATGAAGCTACTTACGTTAACAATACAGACTACAAAAAGAATTCTGTGATATATTAAACTAAGGCATTGTATATTTCCCAGGATTGAGGAGGATCTTACGCAATTCTCTGGAAAATCTTCAAATTTAGTGCTAGTCCTGTAGCCTGTAGGAGTGGGGTTTGAATTATGAATTCTAAAGCTAACGGTTCTAGGATTATTAATCCTTTAATCAAGGAGGGTTATATTCATCTCAGCTCATCTCTCCTTTGCTTGATTATTGATATTATCTCATGTCCAGCCCATTCCTCATATAATATACTTCACAATGATCTTTAGGAACTGGAAATTAAATATCACGACAAAAACACACCAACCTTGCATGAGATCTGCATCACACGGTTGCAATTGTGAGGCTCAATTCATAATTTTGTTCGTACAGTAGGGCCAGAACATAGTGGTTACAATGCTTTTAGCAAGCTTAATGTCCAATTGCAAACAAACATAACTCTACATTTGCTTAATATAGTACAGATTTATTGAGCAATATCTGCAAAGATGTGTCCAACATGAAGCCTTCTTCCTCAGTTCTCAATAAACACTTACAAAGATTAAAAGAGCAACGTTGCCCAAGCACCAATAAAAGCAAAGCCACCATATGGTGCGAAAAATGAATACTTCCTATCTTCAAGAAATGCCACCGTATAACACCTACATTCCCCATAAATCATTTCATTACAAATGTAAAAGAAAAATCTTTATAGCTCCACAAAGAAAATGGATGGCCATACAAAATTGAAAATTTTAGTTCGAGCTCAACATTTGTAATGAATGAATGTTCATATATGACCAAAAACAGAACACTTACGTGCCAGAAAATGCAAGGATTCCAGCTGTCAAAAAGCCTCCAAACTGAACAAAAGACACAGAAACAGGCACCCGCCCTCATTTAGCTTATCCTCGCAGAAATTCATTGCACAATGTTCTTTAATTGTAATACATATAAATGACAGGAAGCGGAAAAACGCAGCTTACGATGTTGGGGTGTTTGACAACTGGAGCTGCAAGTAAGGCCGCAGTATGAACTAGATGATAGAGAGATGCACGTTGCCACACCTTCCATATTACCAACAAAAAATTTAGTCGCAATTGGTTCTATTCAGTGCATGTTGATTTGAGATTAGAACTTGTTAGTGCACGATTAGCCAATTAGTTGGAGCAGCATGATCATTTCACTGTACCTCCTTGAAGGCGACGTTTTGAGGCTTGTACAAATGGGCGCCATAGGTGCCAAGACAGAGAGCAGCAATTCCTGTTTCATAACAAGTTATCACAAACAATAACCATAAGCTAGCATTTGTCGGCAGAGATTGAGTAAAATTATTCAAAGAATTAGTAGGATATGAATTGTAGCTCATTCATCTCGATTCCAATGACTCATGAGTGAGAGAGAGAGAGAGAGATTACCAGAGAAAGCAGCAACCTTGTGCCAAATCCGGGGATCAATGGCTGCTGTCATCTCGGGATCCCGGTAGTGGGCTTGCGAGACTAATTTTATGCAATTGCAGAAAAATCTAAGCTCTATGAACAAGAAGACATGGATATATGAAGTAGCCCGTCCGAAGTCGCCTTACTACAAGTCCCTTTTCACACCAGAAACGGCAGGTTGCCAAGGATAACCCATGGAACTACTACGGTCGTAGTCTTCTGCTAAATACCATGGTTTATCTGGTTCTGCGTCGAAAAAATAAAAAAATTACATTCTTCCATGTCAAAATGAAGACGCCTTCCACTCATCTAGAAAGGAGACCTTGAATAGTAAAAGTCAAATTTAAATGTAGGCGATTTTAGTAGTCTGATCAAGCAAAATTAAACTTTGAAATTTTGTAGCAGACTGTCACGGATTGCCTTTGGACTACATTATGGACATCCTACCAATATATATATATATATATATATATATATATATTTCTTATTTATGTTTTAGGGTACAACCATACCCATACAGCTACTTATGATGTCACTCCAGCAATATGTAAAAAATCTCTTATGCTATATAAGAGAGAGTGAGTAGTTGTACACGATGGCTAGTGTTGTTGTACTCATTGCTTGTAAAAATGTTGATAGTAAATGCATTTATCTTTTGTGTTTGTGTTGATTCGTTTTCTTGTAATATGACTCGCTTTTGCTCAACTGATCTATATCATCGCATTTAATCAACAATAGAGAAAGATCTCTTTATGTGCACCATCCTCCAGTAAGTAAAAGAAGGCAAGACTCTTAAGTTTTGGCTTGACAATGGGCTATTGATGACCAAGTGACGAAGAATCTATGTTCCAAAAGCGGACCACCTACGGAAAGAACTTCTTAATGAGTGTCATGATACTCCTTGGGCTGGCTATCCGGGTATCCACCGCACATTAGCCCTTCTAGAACGGGCATACTTCTGGCCTCACATGAGCGACGATGTTGAGGCGTATGTCCGAGCATGTCTTACTTGCCAATAAAACAAAGTGGAACGCAATAAACCATGGGGCCTCCTTAAACCGCTACCTATACCACAAGGCCCTTGGGAGAGTATTTCTCTTGACTTTATCTCAGCATTGCCCAAAGTTGGCAAATACAGTTCAATCTTGGTAATCATTGACCGTTTCTCTAAATATGTTACCTTCATGCTAGCTCTCAAACATTGCACTGCTGAAGAATCTACCCACCTCTTTTTGAAGAATATTGTTAAGTATTGGGGTGTGCCCCAAACCATTGTGAGTAATTAAGATAGACACTTCGCAAGCCGCTTCTGGATGGAACTATTTAAACTACTTGGGTCCAAGTTAAGTTTTTCATCGAGTATGTATCCTCAAATAGACGGCCAAACCGAGCGCGTCAATGCTCTCCTTGAAGAGTATCTATGCTACTTCATTAGTGTCAACCAAAAGAATTGGGTCAATCTCCTTGATGTTGCTCAGTTCTCCTACAACTTACAAAAGAGCTCTACCACTAACCAGAGCCCGTTTGAGTTGGCCATTGGTCGCCAGCTTGGCACGCCCCACACATTAGCTCTGGGCTATACTGGCAACAGTCCCCCTGCCTTTTGCCTCGCACAAGATTGGAACATAATATCAGAAATTGGTCATGCTTATCTTGAGAAAGTCGTTGCCTGTGCCAAGAAGTGGGCCGATCAAGGCCGCCAGCCTGCCACCTTTAGTATGAGGGATCTCGTACTCATCAAGCTCAACCCTGCCCAAGTCAAGTTTTTTCGCTAGTTGCACAAAGGTCTCGTTCGCAAGTATGAAGGCCCTGTACCCATCCTCCAACAGATCAAGAAGGTATCTTACAAAGTGCAATTACCACCCTGGATATAGATCCACCCAGTCTTCCATGCGAGCTGCCTGAAGCCATACCATGCAGATGCTGAAGATCTTTCCAGACACCACCTTACATGCGGAAATCCCAAAGTCACCACTGACGTCAGAATTCTCAATGAGATCATCACCGATCGCAAAGTTGAATGCAGCAAAGAGCACATTCGTAAATTCCTCATCAAATGGCAGGACCTTCCACATAGCTGGGAGCCAAAAGAAGAACTCCTCAACCACCATGCTGATCAAGTCAAAGCTTACCTCTCGGAAAAGCATCAACGAGGACGTCGACGGAATTGAGTGGGGGAGCATGTCACGGACTACGTTCTGGACACCCCACCAACTTCCTTTTTATTTTCCTTACATGTATTTTTCTTTATTTTTATGTATTTCCCTTATTTATATTTTAAGGTGCAACCATCCCCGTACAACCACTTATGCTGCCACTCTAGCAATATGCAGTAAATCTCTTATGCTATATAGGGGGGAGTGAGTAGTTGTGCAAGTTGGCCAGTGTTGTTGCACCCATTGCTTGTAAACATGTTGATAGTGAATACATTCATCTTTTGTGCTTGTGTTCATTCGTTTCCTTGCAATGTGACTCGCTTTTGCCCCCTACCCTTTTGCTTTGCATGAGCCCACAAGTGATTGCACAACACACCAGTGCAAGGCAAACCATTTGTCCCATTCGTAGGCTTGCTTAGTGGGCTTTCAGCCTACAAGCGCTGCACGGCCGGCTGCCCAAAAACTCCGTTCATGACAAGACGCTGCCTTGGCAGAGCATGTAAATTTCTATTCATATCTTAAGGAAGAAGTTGACTTGAGCTTGGGCTATGGTTTGTCGTCTCTCGTCTCAATGGGTTAGTTTGCCGTCTTGGATCGTGGTCATTAGAAATATAAATATAAATTTATTATATAATATAAATTATATAAAATAAGTAAAATATATAATATCTAACAATAATGTTAATTTTAACTTGAACTATGGAACTCGAATTTATGTGTTATTCATATAATTAGAAAAATCTCTACGAGCTTTATTAAATAAGATCTCACATGTTTTTTTAACCTTTTTTTGGGTAATATAATATACTTCTTAGAAATAATTTTTTTTTATTTTTTGTATATTATACATTTGGACTTGTGTATTTTTGATGCCATTGAAAAACTCCCCGATAGCTCTATCAAATGTAACATGTTGCCAAACTAGTCTTTAGTCTATGATATAATATTTAGCTTATGAGATTTGGATTCGTAGTTGCCTATTATAAATATATATGAATTAATAAATAAATATTTATAATTAATAATCATTGTAATGCTTAAAGTTATGTATTATAAACACGCATAATATGTGTACATTCTTACTAGTTATTTTAAAGGAAATTGGCAGGCTAGAGCCAAAATCAAAATATAAAACCAATACAGATGCAAAGAAGGTTGAACCAACTTCATAAAAGAGAAAGGGTAATTAGCACATAAACCCTTAAGTTATCATAAAAATGCATAGCACCCTTTTTATTATGAAAACATACACATAAGCCCCAGTTTGAGTATTTTTTCCTTTCCTCCTTCATTGTTACGTGAGCCCCACCTACCCAATTTAACAAGACTCTTCTTCCTTGTTCTTTTGCAACCAATTCTTTCCCCATGACATCTTCACTTTTGCGGCAAGCCAATGGGGTGGCTATCAACATCTCGGCAAAAAAATGAGGGTAACAAGAAGAGCGAAGACTAAAGTGGGTATAATTGTATGAAAATTAAGAACCGTAATGGAAGCCACACTTTTCTAAGGCCTAGTTTTTGGATCTCACGGAAGTAACACACTTATGACATGACTATCCGCTGCTAGCTAGACTAATGCAAGAGTTTTTCATGCTCTTCATTGACAATGAGCCCAGTATAAGCCATACATAGGAGCTTATGATATTTAAGATCGACAATGTACATACTAGCACACATTAGCCTCAGGCTATCAATCTTGTAGATAAAAAGCTACCAAGTTGGAGAGGAAAATGAGGTTTTGGGGGGTTATGGTAGTAGTTGAGAGTAAGATAGAGGTTTATGGGGTAAGAAGAGAAAAAAATTGTTAATCCTTCCATCCTAAATTAATAGATCTATTTGGCAAGTTTTATATTAGTAGCTCTATTTTGTTAAATTGAAGTAGTTGGATACTTAAAAAAGAATATCCATAAGCTTACTTTTCCTTTCTCTAAGATGTGGGTTTCACTATTAAATAAAAATCACTATTTTTCCAAATGTTGCTATTAATATAGGACTAAGGAAGTACAATTTTTAATGAAATAGAGTATTGAAGAGATTATTAGGGTGCATATAGACCAATTCTACATTAAAGCTACATTTGAGTGCTTATAGCAAATGAACCAAAGTTTCACAAGTAAATAAATTATTGTAGAACTTGCCGGGTGATGTACAAGTTAAAGCAGTGTCTTATGTGAGCATGTATTTCTTTGTTATCGTTCTATATTAAGTGTTCTAAATTAGTTTATTTTAGAATCAAATAAGATATTTAATATGAGTCAAATGAATATTATGTAGAAGCTCCCAAGTTAGATGTGTAAGTATATACATAACTGTGGAGCACTATATTTACAAAAAAAATATGTAAATCATATGTACCCACTCGTATTGATCTCAATGAGATCATCTCATATATATATTTTTTAAATATTTTTAATATAACAAAAATATTGCTAACTTTAAACCTCCAATCCAAAGAGGTTTGGTTAGGGCTGCATCTTGGGAAGGGTTAGGTCGGGTTTTGCAGGACCCAACCCGACCCGAGATAGGAACCGAATTCCTTGGACCCGACCCAAGATAAAAACCGAAATTCTTGGATCAGACTCGACTTTAAATAAAAACCGAAAAACCCAAGAACCAAAATAGAAACAGAGATTCTATCTTTGGTAGGGTTGGTTCTAATAATTCAAACCAATTTGACATTATATTGAATTGGTTCTATCTATAAAAAAAATTTAAAAATTTATATAACGAAGGTTAAATATGATTTTATAAGTTAATAATGAGCTTGGGTCAATTCAGGTCGATTCTTGGGTTTTCACAGGCTAGACCCGCTAACCATACCCTAGATTTACCCAAGTATTTTTTCTTGGACCCGACCCAAGTTAATCTCAAGTCGGTTCCATCCGGATCGGTTCGTGTCCAAGTTTTCAACAGAACTCTATGTTTTTTTTAAATTATGATTTTTTTTAAAGAAGTTTTAGTAAAAAATTAATGTAGTATTAATGTGTATCGGCTATATTATTACAATACTACTGATACAATTGATACATATCAAATTTTTTTGGAAGGTATGCAACCCATTGTACCAATACAAGTATGTATTGATATACACTAGTATCAACCGTATGACCTTCTGTGGGCATGACTAAAGATGCTACTCGGGTTAGGTGTATGGTAAAACCTAACTCAACCATAATAGGTTGAGTTTGGCTTTTAAAGCTCAACTCGAATAGATATTTAGATCAAGTTCTAGTTTTTTATTATTCATCACAAATTAAGTTATAAATATAATTTTTTATTATATATAATAATATTTTATAATAAATTAAAAATTAAAAATTTTAATTTTAATTTTAAACGGGCCAAATGGTCTCGTTAGGGTTTCTTAAATTGTATTGAGTTCGAGTTTAATTTTTTTTATTGTAATAAAATATTAAAGAGATTATTAGGTGCATATAAAAGTGCAATTTGACTGTTTACATCAAAAGCTTCGTGTGAATAAATTATTGCAGGACTTGGCGGGTGATGTAAGAGTTAAAGCGGTTTCTTATGTGCGCGTGTATTTTTTTTTTGTTGTCGGCTTTTTCTTTGCTTTGGTTGAAAAGGTTATAAGAGTAATCTCCGAAAGTCGTTCGTCTGAGTCATCTACTATTTTAATTGACCCGATCCCATCTTTGTCAGCAGCACGAAACTTAAATATCCCTCTAGAGTCCGGAGTCCAGCATCCAGCTAGCTTGCCTGATATTTCAATGATGGAGACAAACGTGGTGCTGCCTTTGCCGCTGTTGCTACTTGTCACGATCTGGGCATTACCCACGAGTTCGGCATCGGTGGAGACGACGAAGCCCGGCTGCCAAAGCACATGTGGGAACGTTAGCATCCCCTACCCCTTCGGCACGGGACCCAGCTCCGACTGCTACCTGAATGAGAGTTTCCACATAAACTGCAGCGAAGCGTACAACCCCCCTCAGCCCTTTTCAGGCGGCTTGAAGGTCTATGAGCTGTCACTAGACGGCCATGTTCGAATCGATGGGTGGATGTCGTGGGAGTGCTACAACGCCTCCGGAGTAAGAGTAAACTGGTTCATTGGCGAAACCAATTTGATGGCGCCCTACACATTCTCAGACACGCTGAACAAGTTCACGGCCATCGGTTGCGACACGGTGGCCTTCATCAAGGGCTCGCAAGGGCGGGAGTTCACGAGCGGCTGCGTCTCCCTGTGCGACAATGAGACCAGCGTGATCAATAACTCCTGCACGGGAATCGGATGCTGCCAAACCTCTATTCCCAAGGGGCTCAGACATTTTGAGTTCAGCCTGGAGAGCAAATCCGGTCACAAAGGGATTGGGAGCTTTAACCCCTGCAGCTACGCCTTCCTGGTGGATCAGGAGCGCTTCAATTTCTCCGCCGCCTACCTTAGGCGGCGCAACTTCACTGATCAGACGACATTTCCGAGAGTTCTGGACTGGGCACTTGGCGAGGGTACATGCGAGGAAGCTCGAGCGGACGGAAGTTATGCGTGTGGGGGGAACAGCCGCTGCTACGACTCCAACAATGGACCTGGTTACCTTTGCCGTTGCCTTGACGGTTTCCAAGGGAACCCTTATCTCCATGACGGATGCCAAGGTAAAATTTCCTTTCGATAAAAACAAGGGTCTTTCTATATTTTCTCTTTGTCTTTCTGTCTATCCCTGACGTAAAGAGGCTTGTTGTTTGTATTGTCATTCCGTCAGAGAGCGTACTGGACTCCCATCAGGTATCTAGATGCCAGTTTTTGAAGAGAAACCAGTTAATTTCAATGAGCTAACTGCCAAGCATCGATCATAGAACTAGAAAAAAATTGTATCGGCTTGGAATGTCTACTGTCGAATCTCAATCTCACAGCTAAGCTAATGATGCCTAGCTCATGCTAAAGCACATAATTAAACTCGAGCTTATCCAAATATAACTCTTGTAAATTATGAATATATTTTTACTTTTTTATATTAAACGACTTGCACAGTGGACAGTTGATATTGGCGAGTTACGTGCATCTTCGCGTTTGGTTTTGGTGCAGATATTGATGAGTGTGCCAATTCAAGCGCGTGTAGATCAGGAACTTGTTTCAACTATCCTGGAGGTTTCAATTGCAGCTGCCCACATGGAACACATGGTAACTATGGAAGAGAGGGTGAAGGTTGCATCAAAGATAGTAGCGGTAACAAGTTTCCGGTCCTCCAAGTGGCTTTAGGTATTTATTGCCGATCGAGTCTCTTATCATTTTCTTCTTTCCGATGATAATATACAATTACATCTAGTGGTGGGCACCCAATTTGGCACTTTCAATTAAAGAATATGATCGTAAGTCATAGTATAATTGTATCCGACCCATTATCATCTTCATGAGTACGTTAAGATATTCTAGACTCACTAGTGCTGGGGTAGCATACATCGGATAGCTCGTATTAAGTTTTCTATCCTTCCTCTGCCCTATATTAATACCTCCATCTTAAATTAATAGTTTTATTTAAAAAAATTTATTCTATATTAATATTATTATTTTATTAATTTTAAGTAGTTAGGTACTAAAAAAAAAAGTATTATAAATTTATTTTTTCTTATTTTAAATGTGGATTTAACCATTTAATAAAAATATTATTTTTTAAAATATAATTATTAATATAAGACTGAGGTAGTATTTTTATTTGTTAAATAAAGCTACGGAAGGAGTCTTATTCATCGTTCATCGGTTCATGTAACTAACAAATAGGGCAGTTTGCATGTGGGGCTGTAGGCAATTAATAAATTGATTGGTTGGAATCTGATCACTTGCATTTTGGCTCTATTCAGGCGTTTCCCTCGGCCTTTTGTTTTTACTTCTGTCAACTTCATGGCTATATTGGGGACTCCAGAAAAGAAGGCTCATCAAACTCAAGGAGAAATTCTTCGAAGCTAACGGCGGTCTATTACTTCAGCAACAACTATCAACTCGATCAGGATCAGCTTCTGAGGCCGCCCGGATCTTCACAGAGGAGGAGATCAAAAGTGCAACTGATAACTACAGCGAAAGCCGGATCATCGGCAGAGGAGGCTGTGGCATAGTCTACAAGGGCATCTTGCCAAACAACAGGGTGGTGGCCATCAAGAAATCCAAACTAGAAGACGGAGTCAGACAGACTGAGCAATTCATAAATGAAATTTCAATTCTCCTACAAGTCAACCATAGAAATGTAGTGAAAGTTCTGGGTTGCTGCTTGGAGGTCCAGGTCCCACTTTTGGTGTACGAGTTCGTCCCCAACGGGACTCTTTTCCAGCATATTCACGAGGAAAGCCGAGCCTCATCTATTTCATGGAACAATCGTTTGAGAATCGCGGCCGAGACTGCAGGGGCATTGGCCTACTTGCACTCTTCGGCATCTATACCCATATTCCATGGAGATGTGAAGTCCGCGAACATTTTACTGGACAACAACTACACGGCCAAAGTGTCTGATTTTGGGACGTCTAAATTAGTTCCCTCGGATTATAATCAGATCACGACACTCGTGCAGGGGACACTGGGATACTTGGACCCGGAATACTTCCAGACGAGCCAGTTAACGGATAAGAGTGATGTTTATAGCTTCGGGGTGGTGCTGGTTGAGTTATTAACAGGGCAGATGCCAATTTCCTTCGAGGTTTCCCTGGAGGAGAGGAATTTATCAATGCGTTTCATTTCCTCCATGAAAGAGAATCGCCTGGAGGAAATTGTGGAGGCCCGTATGTTAGACGAAGGAACAAGGGAGCATGTCGAAGCAGTTGCTCAGATTGCGAGAAGATGCCTTGAAGTGAAGGGGGCAGAGCGGCCAAGTATGAAGGAAGTAGCCGCGGAACTGGAGGGAATACGGAGGTTTGGCGATCACCCCTGGGTCGATGATACTCAGGAGACAGAGCTTTTGCTTGGGGATGTGCCTCCGACTTTCAACTCACAAATGACAGGGACGGAGAGCATCCAGAGTGGTGTCATGTTGTCGCTTGAAATCGGGCGTTAAGAATGGAGATCATAAAAGTCCAGATTTAGGTGTGCGTGTTTACTTTTCGTGGAACAGTCTGCTTTTAATTTATGGTCAAAATTCGCTCAACCATTTTATTCAATTTAAAAGTCTTTCAGTGTGCATGATGGTTCAGAGAAGCCATTAGATATAGCCAACGTATATATAGCATCAACTGCTTGAGGATGCAGTATTGTAACTGGTCGAGTATGCTTTTCTTCAACATCTCTTGATATTTGCTTATTCTGTTGTAAATGCGTGCTCATTGGATTTGAACAAGTCAATGTGCTAAACAACCATTATCTGTTACTATATATGAATGATATTTTTGTGCAATATATGTGTATATACTCGGTATTTTATAGTTATTAATGCATGAATAGGAGGAAATTTGCAATGTATCTGTGCCGGTTAAATAAATACATTCTGGCCCTTTAAAATGCAAAAAAATAGTAATTTCATGTTCACTAAAATTTTCGGGTATCTAGATTATATTGTTGGATTATTTTCTTTCTACCCATAATCGTAAGTTATATCAGTATATTACATTATTACGAGCCAATCAATGTGCCTTTGTTTCCCTGTAGAATTCGTATTTTGCCTTTTTCTTTTTGCCTTCCACTTCAGTATTGGTATGTGAATTTGTGAAATAATATAATGAAGATGACCTATAAAATGGTAGCGAGTGACATGAGAAACGAGTCTTATTTACACCCATGATAGCAGTAATTAAACAAATATATTTGTTTCAAACTATTATTTGATTTAATCTAGTAGGCAACTGCTAGTCAGTTAGTGGTCTAATGACACAGTAAAAATGCATCTTCAGTAAAAAAAAATTCTTCTAGTTGGAAAATCTAAATCACAGGTTTTGTCATTTTCTATTTGTGATGAACACGCACTGAAGTCTGAACCTAATTTATGTCACGAAACACAACACAAGTAGGATTCTTAAATCCCAACTCCAAAAACAGTTACCGGCCACAAGCTTGCTCGCCTTCTTGTTATTACTTTAAGTGATGTCTGAATTGCAGATAATTAAGTCAAGACCGAAATTTTGCCTCTTATGCGGTGATGGCGACAGAAATGCCCCTGGAAATATAACAGAGACTCGTTTGATCGATAAGGGCAGAATGGGAAAATTGCAAGTTGATGAGCTGGATTAGTTCAGCTGAAACCCGTTTTACTGGTCGAACGGGCATTTCAGCTGAAGGAAAAAGTAGTTATAAAAAGGGGCGAAATATCATTTTGAAGGAGACTTTTGGTGATTCAAAATTTGAATTTTGTGAAGGCTCTTGCAGTTGGTTTCTCTTCGTGGATTCGAGGTAGAAAGATTTACTTTTTGCTTGTTAAATGTTACATTTTTTATGGATTTCATGACGTAATATTCTTATTATGTTTTATGCAATTTTGTAACCTGAATTGTAATTTGATAAAACTGTATTGATTGATGCAATTGGAGTACATTTCGTTTATAATTTTTTGTACATTCAAGAAAATGGAAACACAAAAGAAATTTTTATGTAATCTGGATTGAATCTCTTCACTTCCCGGCTGGTTCTTTGCTTTCTTTGTTGATTCCCAATTATAATTGTCATTTCGAATTGATAGCTTCAAGTTTTACAACTTGTTGCGCCATCATGCGGCCCACACTCAACCTTGGTTTCTGTTGTGACTTCTAAGGATTTCTTTATTAGATTAAATAGAAAAGGGAACCTAACTTCTCAAGGAGTTAATCTAAACACCAAAAGTAAGTTAAGCTTAGCATGACATTCAACATGTGAAGCCTCGAGCAGGTACAGGAAATCATTAGCATACTGGGAGGTAGGGTTTATTATAGACGTTATGGCTATGTCCAGTTAAAATTTTTTGTCTGATAAAGTATGTACATCATTAGGGCTAGTCATGGCCATCCAACATATGAGTTGTGTAAGGTGTCTATGGCCGTGTTTAGTCAAATTCTTTTGTCCGCTAATTTTGAATATGGTCATGGATAAAGACTTCGTCTGACCATTTATCGGAGGGTTGGGTAGCTTTGAAATACAATGTACATTCTTATATAAATGATATTTTATATTTATCTATAACTGTTCTTAAACATTATTTTTAATATATATTTTTGTCCTACATTAATATCTCTATTTGACTTTTCAAAATTAACTAATTTGTCCAATAGTAATAATATAAATAAAGAAGATGACATATGTAAGTTTAAAATATTATTATATGCTAAGTTATTTAATCCAGGGATCCTCACTCTACCCTATTTATTCAAAGTCATCAAGACTTCTCTCGTTCTCTCCAACCACTTCAATACTCATTCAATCGCCTAAGAAGCTATCTCCATAGACAATGGCCACATCGACCGAAAAATAGACTTTGTCTTAAGATAAAACACTAATGAACAGATTGTTAGTGGACATAAAAATAGCTAAGTCTTGTTTGTCAGCTATTTAACCAAGGACCAGCCGTATACATCATCATGGATGAAGACCTTGACAACCATTTGTTTGAGGTGTGATTAATTTTTAAATACAATTTGTAGTTTTGCATAAAGGGCATTTTTTTGTTTTTATGTAATTATTCTTTCATTTTTAAATTTTTAATAATTTAAATAAAATTATATTAATGTTATCTTTGAGTTATTTTATTAGATTTAATTATTATGTGTATATAAGGAAAGTTTGATATTAATATTATTACAAATAAAAAATGAAATATATAAATGTAAACTATTATTATATATTAAGTTAATTAATCTATTGATTCCTACCCCAATTACCCTATCTATGCCTCTATTATTCTCTCCAACTACCTTATCCACCATTCAATTACTTAAGAGTCTATATTTGCATACAATGACTTTGTTTGCAAGATAAAACATTTCGTCTATGGACGAGCCCTACTACCACGAGATGGGCTCAATCTCTTATATGCTTCCTGTTGTTCACCATACAGTAACTAGACTGGATGCGCTTGAAGATCAGGGTTCCATGAACCTCGTACAAGAGAACTGGGTCAACTGTTCGGCCATCCGTACTCAATATGAACATTGAATAGGTCTTTCCCCCGCTTCGGATCGGCTATGAAGCACTCTCACCTGATCAGGTGGGAGTGCCCAATAAGAAAGTTCCACGTTGGAGAATAGAGAGTTGACCAGGTTACAAATACGGAATTGGCAATCCAGGAGAATAACATATGTTTTTTATCACAATTTGGGTTAAGTCAGGCGATCGGGGACTCTAGAGATCCAACTGGCTCTTCCGATCATGACCAAAGATTCTGGCTCTTCCTTTGGTGACCGCACACTCCTCCTCAGTCATTGGGTGACTGCACTTCTCCAATCGCCAGACGATTCTCAGCGTTCTAGTGAGAGTACACTACAGTAGATCCGAAGCGTTCCTCCTCAGTCCTCATTCGATCGCTTCGTGCCCTAGCTCCCTATCTCAAGTCTCGACTCAATTCTGAAGGTTTCTTCTCTAGAGTCTGGGGTTCATTATGTTGAAGGCTTGAGGCTAAACTCACAAAGGCTTGAAGCTTGCTGAAGAGTCAGGGCCGAAGACTGAAACTTCTAGAGGAGGTAACGATTTTGGCCTTTTGGGACTTGGGTAAATGGGCGGTTGGGTATTGAGTTTTGAGCGTTCTGGAACATGTCTTCTAAAGAAATTGATTTTGGGATGTGCTTTTGGGTTTATTTCTCTTGGGCTCTGTAGGCTGAAAGTTGCAACTATTGTTATTATGTGTTGGATGTTGAAGAGGTGATTTGGATATTTAGAATAACAATCATATGATTGAGCTGCTTTTGGTTGCTCTTCATGTGTGAAAACAAACATTCTGCTTTTTTTTTTTTGCTTGAAAAAACTGACATATGGCATGACTTTGTCTTTAGAATAATAAGATGATCATCTAGGCATTCTTGATTGTCGTTCCTATGAAGGAAGATAATATCAAAGAAAGTCATGTTAATTTTTATATAAAAAAATTGGACTGCTAGTGTCTCTTTGTATCTTCTTTTTCACTAGTGTTCTTTCTCTATCCTCATGGTCCTGGGTGTCTTTCATTTGAATGAGTAATTAATTCAACATTTACTTTGATACTAAGAAGTTGAATAAAATTACCTAATGATCGATTCTCCCCTTTACCGGATGTGATTGTATATAGCTTTCATTTTTTACGCCTAAATTCAATCATCAAGACTTTAAAAATGAAACACAAGTTTGATAACATATATTGAAGACCTACTTTAAAGCACACACAATAATGGTGAATTGTTAAACATGCTAAATCATATATCTTTTAGCTAAGAACTTTATTTCTTATTGATTGGGATGAGTTATGTGTATATGGAAATAAATTATAGATGAATCTAACTAATTTTTTTCTTTATGTTAACATTAAGCTTCATCATGTAAATTGGGTTTATTTCTTCTGTGCGTGTATGTTAATTGTAGTCTTATATGGGGTTTACATCACAAAGAAGCATACAAATTTGTTTGCTTTTATATAAACTTGTCATTTTTATTGGGCTTTTATCTGCAAGTTATTGGTTGTTACCTGTGAATAAGACTATGAAAGAATGTTCTTTTTTGGTTGTAGATATTTTTTAGCTAAGAATGTTCTTGTTTATTATTTTTGAATTCATTGAATAAAATTAGGAAAGTTTTCCTTGCATGCTCATGATGCTTTGTGTAAAATCATCCGGTGGGGGCGTTGTGGTTTCTCTTACTTCTATTTCTATTATCTTATAAATTGCCTACTCAGTATCGGCTTTGGCTCGATATCATCTTCTCATTGCCTTAGGTTTGTATAAATAAATGATGGAACATGTAGCCAAAAGCATGTCTTTTAAAACTATAATATTTTATTAAACACTAGTAAAATGTCTTAGTTTCAAAATTCAAAATATTCCCTTCTCATCTTCATATTCTTTTTATGGACTCATGTAGGGTAATGGCAAGCGATGGGTCAAGTGTTCCAAGTGATGAGCGTAATAAAGGTGATGGGCACAACGACATTCAAATAGGGACCCAAGTAAATTCTGCTTGTCGAAAATTAGATTTTCATGAAGTAGAAGAAAGAGTACCAAATATTGGAATGAATATTGAAACAAAGGAGCTGGCTTACAAATTCTACAATGATTATCATGCAAAAATTTGATTTAGCGTTCGAAGAGGATGGAAATGGAAAAAAGATGTTATAATTAGGATGTGAAGTTTTTGTTGTTCAAAAGATAGTAAAAGAGTTGAAGATAAAAGAAATAGAGTGGTGAAGAATCCTAATCCATAAACAAGAACTAGTTGTTTAGCTCTGATGGTTATCAAGCTTGTAGGTGACATGTATAAAATTGTAGAATTTGAGCCAAGTCATAATCACAAGGTTGTGACCCCAACAAAGGTTTCATTTTTGAATTCTCATAAACACATGAGTATGTCTCAATCTGTGTTGGCTTATTTAGCGGCAAATATAGGTATTCTACCAAAAGATTCTATAATTTTGGAAGCCAATCAAGCTAGTGGTCAGCAAAATGTAGAGTTTCTTGCATTGGATCTAAAAAATTATTTGCATACTAATACCCTGTTTGGCAGCAATTTTATTTCTGAGGTGATTTTGTTCCTAAATTTTAGCACATTTATATTTTCATCCTAATTTATGAAGTTATTGCATTTTAGGTTTTGACATGTTTGGTAGAACTATGTTGATTTTCAAAAATTAGGAATAACATGTTCGGCAGAGTATGCAATATTTATAAGATCAAATAGGCTTGACAACATAGAATGCATCTCAACAACAATGAAACCCACTAAAATAAAGCCAAAAAAGTCTCCAGATTGTGACAATGTAAAGAGGCGTCAGAGATGTCAAAGAGAATAGCGGTTTAGAAAAACAAAAGCAGGATACAATCTATGACTTTGGTTTCATGCAAAAACTTGATCAAAACCAAAACTTTTCTCTCATAATCCAAACCGTGGTACATGCAGTGTGATCAAAAGCAAGACTTTTACCAAAAGAGTAAAAATAATCAAAGCCAGGACGAAAGTGAAATGGAAAACAGAAACAAAAGCTTTGATTTAAAATTATGCCCTATTTCTCTTTCCTTTTCTTTTTCAGCAACCAAATTACGCCCACAATAAGAAAAATTACAACAACTCTTGCAACTATGCTAATGCTAGCCAAGCCACCCACACCAATCTCATTGCTTTTGCTAGAAGTATGATTCCCTGAGGATCTATTGGAATACGGGGAGTTGGACGAGTTAGTTGGTGTGGGACTCGCAAGAGGGCTTAAATGACCCATTGGCCAGGTAGGGATTGGGTATGAGGAGACAAAGCAAATGAATTGCTCGGAGGAGGTGGTGCAGGCGGATCCTCTGGTTGAGTTGGTGATGAAGATAAAGTGGGTGGTGGGGGTTGAGGATAAGAGCTAAGAGGAGATGGAGGGGAACACGCTGGCAGTCTTGCCTATGGAGGTGGGGGAGAAGTAGGAGGTGAAGCTGAGATCAGAAGGAGTAAAAGAGGAGAGGTGATACTATCGGAGGAGGCAAAGGGGAAGATGTCAGAGGTGGCAAAGTTGTTGGTGGGGCTGTTGGAGGCGTGAGGGAGAAGAGAGGTGGAAGGAAGAGACCGCCGCTCCGCGAGCCCGAAAGTGACTTCCACGTCATGACATTGATGTTCGGGAAAATTTTGTGAAGCCGAGTGGGCCGCATTTTATTTAAATTTGTGGCTATATCTCTCAGCACACCATACTCCTCGTAGGCCAAGTGCTTTCCATCCTTGATCTTGATCCTAGATGCTATAATAACTGGGCCATTTGGGGACCCTCAAATATTTGTTGGTGGAGGCTGAATAGCCTAGTAGGCCCATAGCAGGAGAACAAACATCAAAACCACTGATAGTTGTCTAAGCATTCATGCCATTAAAACCGATCACATCAGATACAAGAACTACAAAAATGAACTGATTTAAAACTATCATAATCAGTTATGCCATGTTGTACCATTGTAGACCCTTCCAACATTCAAGGCATATATCTCTAAATTCTTTCCAACTAGCTCTTTCTCACACTGATTAAACCAAATGTTCAAATTCAAACCATAAACAACGAATGCTCTTCTCAATTTTACAATTCTAAGCCTCAAATGACATTGCATATTCATAGTATTATCCTAAATTTCTTCTTAACTTGATAGGGATATTTGGAGAATAATGCACCCTAAAGTTGCTATCTAATTCAGCAAACACATATTATATACCTAGCAGATAACATACTTATTCATTTTCCATTTCGCTTCAGCAACTAAAGTGTACACAAAAATTGGGTTTGCCTAGTGCAACTTGATCATCTTATTAAATATTGACTCATTTGTAATTTGTTAATTATTGCAGTCACGTCCTATATGTAAATAGTTTGCTCTTGCCAGTCATAAAGCAGCATTTCTTAGTTTTTCTCTCCACAATCCTCAATCGCTACTTCATAATTGAGCCTTCTCTTAACTAAAGATACCATCAACATTTCTTAGTACATTTACTCAAGAATATGACAAAGTTTACAAAAAAGTATTAGACCGATCAAGGTGAAAAATCATCACTTTGTCTAACATCTAGAAATAAAATTTTCTGTTAGCTATGCTCTAGTATCCTCGATACAAAGTTCTATAGTATGTGTTTTTCCATATTCTTAAAAAGCATGTCGTCTTCAAGCATGAATGTGACCCGAGGTTGGGTCTTAGTCCAATAACCCAAAATGACTTCGAAGAGTGACGCCTGACAAAAGATGGTAATGGTGTCCAACAATCTAATGAAGGGGATTTGGCCAACAAGCGTGTTCACCTCTGGGAAGGTAGAGAGTATGTTGGCCGACTTTGCTAGACCCGAGGGGGTGCAAGGAACTTTCAGTGACTCCCGCATATTTTTTCTTGACCCTCCTACAAGGTATGAGCCCCTCTTCTTCAATTCAAGAACTTCTGCATCAATGCATATCTAAGTATGAGTAAGAAGGTACATAGACGTATAATAAAAGTGTTGAATATACCCCCCGTGAATAACATAGCCATATTTAAAATATACATTGCCTTTAAATTCAAGGTGGTATGAGTATAGCTGAAATAATGCTACAACGTTTTAGCTAGTACATTATAATAATTTACCAATAATGCAAAAATATTGTAGCAATAATGTTTTCAAATGTGGCATATAATTTAATTATTGATAATAGGATTGACATTTAAAATATTGCTATAACATGCGCGATAATCCTAATGTCTAAGAAATAATATTAGTACATCAACAACATCCTCAAACTTTTTAACCTTAGGGATTAAAAAAAACCTACTTGAATCATTCGTCATGATATAGGGATTCAACGAAAGGAAGCCTACTATAGAGAAGACATTGTTCCTGAAACCTCATAAAGTACATTGATAAAGTTATAATGTTGTCAAGAATTATTAGCATTTATATTTTACAATAGGGAATCACAACCAAAAACATGCAAATAACAGCCCAATAAAATTGTTAATTTTATATATTGATAACATAATATAGGAAGACTTATGTATAATATATGATCACCCCACCATGGGAAATGGACTCCATCTCATGCTCGCATATATTAGTTCTTGTCATAGCCATGACTTGAGAATTACCCATTAACACTATAAATGATCATAAATTTGATAGAATAAACCAAAAATTGCAGGACACTAGCACAGAAATAAACTTTTGGGACATCAAAGGAATACGTTAGATATTTTATACAAGCAGGATAGAGGCCAATGTCCACAATTTCATGCATTCCCTAAACACTTTTGGATTTGGAAAGTTCTCACTTTCTACTGATCCGTACCATTCTTATAGAGTATGATAGCCTAAACCAAACAAGTCAAACATGTAAAAGTTTGTACTGAATATACTAAATCTCTCTCATATTACAAATCAAATGCAAAAGAATATAACGTACAACTTAAAAGGTGAAAGGATATAAAAAAAAAATACGATTCTGCAATCATATTTGTTCAAGTGGCAAAATGGAATTCAATATTATAGGCAATTATTAAACCAAGCTCATTGTTCGACCAAAAGAATGTTTATAATACAAGCAGATTGAACACAAGAAAGCACATGGTCCTTAAACATTAGCATACAATAGACAATATATATATATATATATATATATATATATATATATATATATATATATATATATATATATATATATATATATATATGAGGCCAGTTTAAGTTACCATGGTATTTATTTAGTTGGCAAGTGATTTTATAACATTAAATTAACAAAATTATGAACAAAAAGTGAAGGATACCTTGTATATGAGAATATAGCCAGCTTTTGAAGCTAAAAAAACATGCACAACAATTTCTACTTTCTAAAATGATTAAAGAATTACAAAAACTACCTGCCTAAAATTTGTTGTGAAATTAACACCTTGAATCAGTAGATTGTATTTCCAAAAGCTCGTCTAAAATCAAGCTCCTCCTCAGATTTCTATCAAGCCAGCCACCTTCACCTTCAAGGGTACAACTTTCAGCCTGCAGAGCCCAAGAGAAAGAAACCCAAAAGTACATCCCACAATTAATTTCCTAGAAGACATGTTCCAGAATGCTCAAAACTCAATAACTAATTGTCATTTACCCAAGTCCCAAAAGGCCAAAATCGTTACCTCCTCCAAAAGTTTTAGTCTTCGGCCCTGACTCTTCAGCAAGCTTCAAGCCTTTGAGAGTTCGGCCTCAAGTCTCCAACATAATGAACCCAAGATTCCAGAGAAGAAACTTTTAGAATTGAGTCGAGACTGAAGAAAGGGAGCTAGGGTACGAAGTGATCGAATGAGGACATGAGGAGGTCTTCGGATCCGCTGGAGTGTACTCTCACTAAAATGCTAAGAGTTGTCCAACGATTGGAGAAGCACGGTCATCTGAGGATTGAGGAGGAGTGGGCAGTCACCAGAGGAAGAGCTGGAGTCTCTGATCGTGATCAGAAGAGCCGATTGGATCTCTGGAGTCTCTGGTCAGATGAGGCCGACGAGAAGTCGACATGAGGAAGAGATTGTGACATGAGTTCCTCTGGTGACCGGGCACTTCACAGACTTTAGTCACCGAGGAGTGGAGCGATTAGGGCTGGACGGTGACCAGAGGAAGAGTCGGAGTCCTATGGTTTAACAGAGGAACCGGAGGGAGAGGCTCGCTCTATCACCCGACTTTTCCTGAATCACGATAAGAAATTTATGTTATTCACCCGGGTTGCTAGTTCCGTATTTGTTAACCCGATCGACTCTCTATTCTCCGACGTGGCACTTTCTTATTAGTCACTCCCACTGGATCTGGTGAGCGTACTTCACAGCCGATCCGAAGTGTATCTTTCCCCACTTGGCGACATGTTCATAATCTCAACGCTGTAGAGTGGACCAAAGTCCATGCAGGTCGAGACCAACCTTGGCTTCATTTATCTCAACATCACTTAACGGACATTGATCCCACAAGCAGAATTACAAATAAAGGCTATGTTCGATCCATCACAACATGTTATAAAACCATCAATATATATAAGATTTCGCCTATGGGCAACAATCCAATAAAAGGCACATTGCATCCGTTGTTTTTGAAGAGAACAATTTTGATGTGCATGGACTGGAGCATGAAAAGAAAGTGTATCTTGGACGTTAATCCCACTTTTCATTAGAAAACCTACTCTACAACTTAACACACTTACAGAGTTACAGTAAAGGAAGCGCACGTCATTGACAGCTTTTGTCGGGAATGTTGTTTACAATGCAAGTCAATTGCAAGATCTTTTCTAGCTAAGTGCCCTTATGTATGTAGTGACTAAAAAGAGTACATTGTAGGATGAGACAATTGAACCGCTTTTATATTGCCTGAGTGACAGGGTTCTGCTAATTAAGGCACTTATATAGTGATTAAATCTTCCCCTACATACTGAGCGTGTACTATGATTTGCTCTCTTCTTTTATTTTAAATGAAATGAATAGGCAGGACGTGCAGCTGGACCTCACATGCTTTCTGCTGGTGAAAAATAAAGCTTTTACGTATCTTTAATTGGATTTACTAAGTAGCCAGAGAGTTCTTCACAAACCAAAAAAAAAAAACAGCTAATCAGTTTTATACTTTCTGTTGTCATAAATCGTGATCGTTGCCGAAGGGCTTAAGTATACCGTATGTGATTGCCATTGCCAGCCAACCACCCAAGAGCACCCTTGTGGCTGCCACCCTCACCCCAGACCCACCTATGTGCGCCCCCAAACCACCAAAGATGACCAGGGTCACTGACGTCACTAGGGCTAACGACACAATCCTGGTCCCAACTCCTCGACCAATCAACATTGTTGAAGCCAGCGGCACAATTGACCCACAAATGAACGCCAGCCATGAAGCAGCTGCAGCTTTCACTGGGCTTGGCAGTGGATTTTCGAACTCCTCTTCCTCCTCCCGAGCATGTCTTCTCTCTGCCATAACTTTCATCATTGGTGATCTTGCTGGAGAGGACATGATGGGCGCTTGTAGTTTTGAAATAGCAGCTGCTTGCGAACCTTCTTTACTATTCCCATTTGCTTCACCTGTTTTTACTGTCTTCGACGCCTGACTATCAAGACTCTTCTTGCTGTCTCGCCTTCTTCTGGCGGCCTCTTCGATTTCTTTCTGCGTGGAGACAGACACGAATTCCCCAACAGCCATGCTAAAAGCTCCGGCTATCGCCCCTGCAAGGCCTGAGAGGATCATTGACTGCCGATCCTCCTTGGCTGCGCCGATCCCAAGCATGAGTAGAGTGGTGGACAGCAGCCCGTCATTGGCTCCCAGTATTGCTGCTCGGAGCCATTGACCTCTCTGCACCCTGTCCTCCTCATTATTATCTTCAGTGATTTCAGCTGCAGGGATGCCGACAATAGTGTCCGACCCTGTAGCTGCCGATTGTTGGGAAGCCATGGCGATAAGAAAGCGAGGTGGGAGTGTGGCTGCTTATGGCAGGACACACTTCAGGCGCGTGCCCTTGTATATATTGACCGGCCGAGAACTTGGAGACTTCGTTGCTGGGGAAGAAGCAGCAGAGCTGGCATCGGTGTTCACGTGAACAAAATACAAAATGAGACATCGGACGATGAGGACTAAGATGTGGGATTTGTCTTTCCTCCCTAAGGAATAAGGGGTGCGTTCGCTTTGTCTGTTTCAGGAATGTAACTAGGGCTGCACAAAATGCAGGCCCGCCCGTTGGCCCAACCCGGCCCGGCCCCAAAAATAAATAAGCTTAAATTTTGGATATAAAATCAGTGTTTTAAAACCTGGACCGGCCCGACTGGTTAAAACTTTAGGCCGAGTCGTCCGGGTCACCAAGCTAAGTTGACTCAGGTGGGTTACTCGAACCAGGCCGGTCAAATTGGTGACCCGGATAACCGGGCCAACCGGACAAAAAAAAATCTACAAAGAGGGAGGGGAGAAAAGGGAGGAGAGGAAAGGGAAAGGAGGAAAGGAAAGGGAGGAGAGGGAGGGGGTCAACATATAGGCCAGCGCCGATGAGGTGGAGGCAAGATTGTGTCGGAAAGCACCGGCGCAAGGTCAAATCGGGGTCAAACCAAAAGAGGAAAATCGCCGACGGACAAAACTTTCTAGATCTGTGGGCCAAACTAGTCGCATCTTCTTCTAAATTTCTATTGACGAGAATGGGATTGAGATTGAGTACCGTTGGTGGAGATGAGGTCGAGATTGGCGAAGGAAGAGCAGCCGGAGGAGGGGGGAGACTGAAATGGATTTGGCGAGTGGCGGCTGAAATTGAGCTGCGGCGATCGGGGGAGGAAGAAGGGGAGAAACGCAGCGATGGAGGGCGAGATGGAAGGGGGCAAGGTTGCTAAAGAGTTCAAAACGCGGAGGCATGTGGCAAATTCCACCGTCTGAGGTTTGAAAAAGCTTAGAGTTTCGGTACCTGGGTTGACCCTCGATTAAACCGGGTTGAAATAGCCCGGCTATTATTCCGGGTTATGAGCCGGGCTGAGTTTTAAAACACTGCATAGAAATGGGCATTAGGTCCGTATTCTATTGTGCCCCAAAGAAAAATGACAAAAGAGTGGCCCGACCCGGCCCAGTGGCCTACTGAGCCAATTTTAAGTCATATTTATAACTCTAATTTTTTTATATATAATTTTATTCTTAATTTTTATTTTATTTTTACCACTGCCACTCTCCCTATTGCCCTTTCCCTCTTTCACAAGACTCTATCTCGGCTCTTGACTCTACCGAACTACCGCTTATTATTTTCCGCTTTAACCACACCTTCCTCACCCATCTTCTCTTTCTCGCCTCTATTGGATAAGACCAGCCCCTCCCTCGATCCTCAATTCCACTTTTCTTTCTCACCTATGCTAGAATAAAGAACCACCACCTCTATTTTTCTTGCCCCTGCCAGACCACTGTTTGCTCCTTTCTCTCCTCTGACAGACCACCGCATCCCTCTATTGCTTCTTACCATCAGAACACCTCCCTCAACCCCTCAGTCCTCCACCCACTACTATCTCCTTTAGTTCCCCTTCTCGCCTTCATCTTCTCTTTTCTCACCACCAGTAGTTACTTTATTCTCTTGCCAGTGGCAACATGAAAAAAGCCCATGGCCTGACCTGGTCAGACCTGAATATCAGGCTGGGCTTGGCCGGGTCAGGCCCCTTTATTTGACATTCTTGTTTATGGTGGGGCCTGAGTCTACCCCTAGCCCGCCAAAGCCCGGTTCGTATGCAACCCTAATATATAACTACTATGGCCATAAAATGTCTATAGAATCTATATCTTGTGGGGAAGGTGAGAGGGTTCTCTCACCCTGGTTGCCTAAGGTAATATGGATAAAAATTCCTTACAAAAGTCGAAGTCAATGGATTCGTTGGAGATGGGCAAAACTCAAACAAACTCTCCTATATGGCAAAATGGACTATAAAAGTGTTGATATTGAGCCCTTACCCCCATTTTATGCAGGAGGGTAGGGATGCTACGTGTATTGTTAAATTCAAATACTCCCTCCATCCAAAATTAATAGTTATATTTGAGTTTGTTCTAGCTCTATTTTATTCAATTTAAAGTAGTAAATACTTGAAAAAGGATATGGTAAATTTATTTTCCATTATCTTAGACATGGGTTTTATCATTAAATAAAAACTACTATATTTTTAAATATAACCATTAATGTAGGATAGAAAGAGTATGTTATTCGTGTTAAATTTGAAAACCCACATGTCTGGTTGGTTTTATTAAAATATAAAAAAATATATTTACAACCTTAATTGCATCAAGTTAGATCACACAAAACTCGAACCTAACCCAAATATAACTATTCCGGTTAAATTTAAACCTAACTCGTTTGGGTTGAGCTGAATTTTACCATATACCCGATGTGAATGACATCCTTAAACCGGTTCCTAACATTTAGTTGCATGGCATATTGGCATTTTGAAATCAAGTACACTATGGGTATAGCTACTCTTTTAACTGAAAATAATACGCATATAATCCTGGTTATTATCTAGGACACTGTTAACATGTACGCGTCTGGTGCATGTCTGTCACGGATCTCTATCCCATGGCCCAAACATTTGCAGCCCAGGTAACCGTGACAAACCTGTGACTCGCCTCTTCTTTCTGATCAAACCTGGAACTGGTAGCAATCATATTTCTCTTTTGGGCCAAATGAAGGCCATGGTACCACAAATGAGATCCAGCCCACGGGCTAGTCCGGCCCATTTCCATACGGCCCTACGGGTAGGAGCGGGCTCTCGACAGACCCACCTTAGCATAAAGCGGATGGGTTCAGGGTTCCTAAGGAGCGGATGCCCATTTGAAATTTGAAAAACGTCGGCGTTTCTCGTCTGTGTCAGTCTTGTTCCCCGGAGCCATGGAAGGTGATGGGTTGCAGGCATTAGTGGATCCGGAAACGGAGTTTTTGGTGTCGGATCAGCGGACGGGGAACGAGTGGGAGCTCTACAAGGAAAACGTCAAACCCCTCAAGCGAGGTCGAAATGTCGGATTTCTGAACCAGGCCCTCAAATGTCATACCGACAATCACCTCCGGAAGTCCCTTCTTCAAAACCGCAGGTAACTCTTTTTTCGGTTCTAACCGCATTTTGCTTTTCATCGATTGAGGGCTTCTCGACGATCAGTCCAGACTTGCAGTTTTTTATTCATTAATTTACGCTTTCTTTTTGTGAGTGATGATGTTACTTCTTGTTGTTTGTATTTGCTTCTTGTATCTGTTTCTACAGAAGGTTAATTGAGGCGATTGATGATTACAAGGGCGACGATCCTCTCCAACCCTGGCTAGAGTGAGTTAGTCTTTCATTTTTCCCCAGGGTACTTGATTGCGTATTTCCTATTTTGAAGAAGCATTCCAGATTATGTTGATTTAGCTTGGTGCTCACTTATTACGATTATAAGTGTTTTACTGATTTCTTGTTAGAGTTACTCTTTTTCCTCCTCCGATCATATATTTGATGCGTTCAATCTCGGATATTTTTACTAAATAGTTTATTTAAAAAAAAACTATGACAACTCTAACCCTGTTTCGATGAGTACATATAATGTTATCCTAATTTTAAAATCGAACTTCAATGATTAATTCATAGCAACAGATGCTCCATTAACCCATGGGGAACATTGCTAATGCTATGTTCAATTTTTTTTTTAATAAAATATTCTTTATTAACTTGACTGTGGGGAATGTTGCATACACTGATATGCAACAATCATTCCTTCTGTTACTTTTAGCCACGAGTGAACATCGTATAAAATTTCGAGCTCCAACATCTTTAGTAGTGACCTATGAGGTCATTTTTTAAGAAAATGGAAAAAGTACTTCTCTCCAGTCTTTTCTGACTATAGTTCTTCTTCATTCAAGTTATTTTATTGGAAACATTATCTTGGGGCAAGAAAATCGTCATATCTTGGGGCAGTGTGTCCATTGAGACTTGCCTCATGTTGGAGGAAAAATTTGTCTAAAGACAATGTTAAGCTTCAGCTTAGATAAAATCTCTTGTCCTTTTTATTTCTATTTCTTTGTCATATTATTATCTAACAATTAAATAATGTTAATTATAAAATATATAAATAACCCTTCCTAACAGCTCGAGCTTTTGGGAAACTTGGTTATTTTACATGGTATTAAAGCTTCAGGTTTTAAGAAGTCCTAAGTTTAAGTCTTGTTGAAGACATTTATGCCCCAATTGTGTTCCCTGTGCCGCGCTTGATGACACTTACACATGAGGGGCGGTGTTAGATTATAAAGGATATAAATAAAATTTCCCCTTCCTAATAACTAGAGCTTTTGGGAAACTTAGTTATCTTCCAAATAATTCATAATTTTTATAGTGAATTTTTCACAATACATATATGTGAATTCGCTGAGCACTAAAGATGAACTCTTGGTAAGTTTAAAGTACTTAGAACATCAATCAGATATTGTTGGAAAACAAATATGACAATAAATAGAAATCCCTTAACCTAATCATTAATTCTGATTTTCAAAATTAAAATAAGATATCTTTCTCTGGTTTCTTTTAGAAACCATATGCACATTTACTGTAATATAGCTAAATTTAAACATTTTACAACTTTCCATCCAATTTTTATATTATAAATGCTTAATGAATAATAGTTTAACTGCAAATTACTTTTCATGTGAAGGTGCATCAAGTGGGTTCAAGAATCATTCCCGTCCGGTGGAGAATATTCGGGGCTTGTGCTGATATATGAACAATGCGTGCGTTCGTTCTGGAACTCAGAAAAATACAAGAATGATTTACGGTATCTAAAAGTTTGGTTGGAATATGTGAGTCAACTTTTCCTAATCATGCTCAACGCCCAAGTAATTATCTCTGCTGACAGTTCTGAGTGTTTTTGTATTTCTAATATGACTTGCAGGCAGAGAATTGTGCTGATGCTGAAGTTATATTTAATTTTCTTGAAGCAAATGGTATTGGACAAATTCATTCCTTATATTATCAGACATATGCCCTTCACATGGCCTCCAAGAATAAGATAAAAAGGGCAGATGAAATATTTAATCTTGGGATATCTAGGTCAGTCCAGCAAAGGAAATTATTTATGCAGGCAATGTAGATTTTTTATTGTTCCCTTAAAGCTGATCATGATTTTTTTTTTTTTGGCAATTACATTTTGGAGATTCCACTCCATAACAGTTTTTTTTACCATTATATTATTTGTTAATTGCATTGTTGAAAGTACCTTTATGTAAGAAGTTACTTGGTTATGATTATGATTGTTGAAGGTACCTTTCTAAACTTCTTGCTTTTGTTCCAAAGGAAAAGTTTTATTCTAGAGAAATCTATAATTCCTTACATGTACTGCAGAAAAGCACAACCGGTTGAAAAGTTAGTGTCGGCATACAAGAAGTTTGTAGTAAGGTCAACTGTAAGAAGCGAAGTTCCTGAAGTATGTTATCACCTAACATTGTTCTTTTATTTTGTTCAGGCCTGGTGCAATTGAACATTTATGAATTTTCTATTTTTTGAATTATAGGTTGAGTCTACAGATAATCCTTTACCGGCTCGAAGTTTTGGAACGATTTTATCTACAGGTGATATTTGCTAGTTCTGTCTATTTGCTGTTCAGATTGGAGTACCTGTGTTGTTCAGTGTTACATGAATTTTTTTGCGCAGGAAGACAGGTCACAGGAACTTCTGAACCAGTTAGAGTGAAACCAAAGCCCCAAAGGTAAGCTTTGACAGTATGATTGTTTGAGTTACTGCTGTAAACTTGTGTCGCTGTTAGTCTGCAATTGTATATTTTATGTTTCATCTATTGATTTACTAGGAGTTAGCTTTCTAGACAGAACTTATATAGCAAGTGTTTCTGCTTGTCAATACCAATATGTTCTATTTGACCAAGCTTTAAATAATTTTTAAACCACTTGAACCATCTATTTCTCAAACTTTTAGCAGTCTGCTACAAATTTTCATTCTTTCAGTAATGAAGTGATGTAAGATATCTTGTGAACGTTTATGCAAAGCAAAAAATATGACTGTACTTTACTGACCGACAACAAATGTTTTATGCGTAGGAGAGAAAATAATGCACCACTTGCAATTTTAGATGAAAACATTCAAACTAATGAAAGGTGCCAAGTAGAGCCGGTAAAGAGTGATACTAGATCATGGAAAAACCTTGGAACTCAAGTTGAAAGAAATAAAGAGAACAAAAGCATTGTCTCCAAGTGGACTTCAGTAAAGGTGAAAGTTTTTTGTAATCTTTTGGGTCCACTGCTCTCTGGCGTCCTTTGTGTGAAAGCTTCCTTCTGACTTGGTGTTATTGCATCTTCGTATTTCCTACTAGATCCCACAAAGAGCTGTGCCTAGAACGCAGTTGGTCTCTCCAAGCCCCCGCATTGAAGTTTTCATTGATAATGAGTGTGCTCGGTAAGTGATGAATACTGCAGCCTCTACGTTTACTAGAATTGAATTTAATTTTCTTGAGTAGTATCTTTTTTCTTTTGACTTTTACCTAAAGTTTCTTTCTTTTTTATTCTGGTCAGATCTCCTGTAACTCAAGTGTCGACCGAATGTATAGAGCCGTCCATTTTGCAACTTAGACAAGGGGATAAGAAAAATCTTAAAAAGTAAGTTTAATGTTGATTAGAAAGTTTCTGCCTTTCTGGTTCAGTCATCTAACTTGGTTTTTGCTTATTAAATGATAGGGAATCAGAGCTGCTGAAAGAAAACCCGTTACGCCATTTTCCATCCAGCAGTCTTCCAAGATGATCAGCAATTTTATGTACTCTTGTTTTTTCACTGTCTAAGACCTGGTTTTGCTTTTTCTTGAAAGCTCCGCCAGGCATTTGATCCGGAGTTGTCTTTTTGCTGTACCTTATAATTGGACCTATCATTTGCAATGCCGCATTTGCTAAACCATTTGTCTTTTTGTCCTACAGTGTTTAAAATTTAATTTTGTACCACTTGATCTTCTGTTCGTTTCTTTTTGGAGAAAAGGAAGAGATTTACCACCATTATCTGAACCAAAAAGAGATACAATGAAACGAAATGAAGAAATTTTAATTTTTTATAACTTTCAAGATGGGTTTTAAATCTAGGAAGAAAAGTTAAACTTCCATACAGAAACATCTGCTTCTCAAATCCAGCAGGCCTTGTCATGGTGGCTGGCAACGCTGCAGTGCGGACTAAGGGAAGATAACCGGCTGCCCAATCCTCATTCCTTGTCAAGTGCGTTAGTATTGGGACCGGGCCGGAGATCGACTCCAACCCGGCCCCAAGGCCCCAACTGGAAACCCCATGTGCGAGAGGAATTGCACGTATTAAAAACCTACCTCAGATGCTCGACTATGGAGATCCACAACACGAGCCTTCGTATAAATGTGGACTTCGGAGTTGGGCCGCCCAGAGTGTCACGCCCGGATCGAGTGTCGACTGCAGCGGAGGCCCGTCTCTGTGCTCTCGATGCCTCTATCCTAGCGCAGGTTCGCGGCCACGGATGCGAAACCCTAGTTGCTCCTGCTGCTGATCGAACCTCTCACTCAGGAATCTCAACCACCTCTCCATCCAATCAACCGTCGTCCTCTCCGTTCCATCTCCTCCGGCTTTTCGATCTCCTTCCATTTCCCTCCGTTCCATCCGATTCGAGAAATATACAGAGGTTCGATCTCTCCCTGGAAATCTTCATTTCCTCTTTCCTGCGTCTCTTAAACCCTAGCGCCATTTTTTCCCTCCTCAAGAGTCAGAAGATTTAGGAGCCTGTCTAGATTCTAGAAAAGCTTTGTTTTTCTTCTCTGCTGGATTGGGCTGTTTCCTCAGAGTTAGGGTTTTTTTGCAAATCTGCAGCTGATTCTCGCACGGAAGGCATCTGAGGCATGGCTGAACATTTGGCTTCAATCTTCGGCACCGAGAAAGATCGGGTGAACTGCCCCTTCTACTTCAAGATCGGCGCGTGCCGACATGGCGACCGCTGCTCCCGCCTCCACAACCGGCCCACCATCTCCCCCACCCTGCTCCTCTCCAACATGTACCAGCGCCCCGACATGATCACCCCTGGCGTCGACCCGCAGGGCCAGCCCCTCGACCCCCGGAAAATTCAGGAGCACTTCGAGGATTTCTACGAAGATATCTTCGAGGAGCTGAGTAAGTTTGGCGAGATTGAGAGCCTGAATATCTGCGACAATCTCGCTGACCACATGGTTGGGAACGTCTATGTCCAGTTCAAAGAGGAGGAGCAGGCAGCCGCCGCCTTGCAGGCCCTTCAGGGGAGGTTCTACTCGGGCCGCCCCATTATTGTTGACTTCTCTCCCGTGACGGATTTCCGTGAGGCCACCTGCAGGCAGTTTGAGGAGAACAGCTGCAACCGTGGGGGGTACTGCAATTTTATGCACGTCAAACAGATTGGTAGGGAGTTGAGGAGGAAGCTATTTGGTAGGTACCGCAGGCCTCAGGGCAGCCGGAGCCGGAGCAGGAGCACCAGCCCCTTCCAGCGAAGGGAGCGTGACCGCGATCGTGGGGACTTCCGTGATCGTGCTGAACGTGGGGATTACCGTGGGAGTGGTGGGCGGAGGAGCGGGGATCGGCATGGGCGATATGATGATGGTGGGAGGAGGAGGCATGGGAGCCCAAGGAGAAGGTCCAGAAGTCCTGTGAGGGAAGGGAGTGAGGAGCGCAGGGCTAGAATTGAGCAGTGGAACCGGGAAAAAGAGGCAAAACAATGAATTAATGACGGTATATGTTCTTTACGGGTCTTTGCATTTCCCTGATAATAGAGAGTAAGTAGATGTGTTTTGGTAGTGTTTGAGATACTATTTTTGAGCACAAGTGATTCTCATTTAGCTCCTCATAACTCTCAGATTGTGGTATTTCTGTTGTAAGAGAATGTGCGGATAGGGATAATTGGACATTTACTTTTTTATGGCGTGGTTAGATAGTGAGGAAACCCATTGCTATGTTTTTAAATTTTATTTGTTTCTTACATTGCATGCTTGTTTCAGTTTAACAATCTACTGTTTTGTCTATCGAAAATTAATCTGCTGAGTTGTTTTACCCTTCGTGTTAATACTGATATTGAGTAATGAAATATAAAAGTCATGTAGGACTATGTACATGTGGTATGTTTATGTGAGTTTTTTGACGTTTTTTTTTTATCGTTATCTATTTATTTGTTTTTCTGCATGGCTAAATCTATTCTGTCCGGAATGACAGTATACTTGAGCTAATTGCAAAACTGCAAACAATCTTGTTGTGTATTTTAAGAAACAAATGCGCATAATTGTATCCGGTCCTTCCCAAAAACCCATTCCTTCTCTATTTCCGTCTTCAAACTGATCTTGAATGAGAATAGACTGTCCTTGACTTGTTCGCTTTAGCGTTTTTTTTCGTTTGAAAAATAAAACCTACTGAAGAAAGAATGGTGTTATTTTTTATATTTCACTCTGCAATTTTTTTAATATTTGAAGCTTTGGAACCATCATGCTGCACAAGCATTTTGAACTTATAATTTTGCATAGCATAGAAAAATCGTTCACGCATGGTTCTGGCTTTATGGGCTGGTTGGACAGATTTTAGTTATTTTCTTCACATCGACTTATTCTTTTCTTTCAACTTTATTCTAGGCCAGTGCGGGTCTTGATTGGTATTCAATTATCTCTGGCCACTTTAGCAGACAAATCTAGTGTTTCTTATGAAGAAGGCCTGATGATTTTACACGTTGAGACGTAAACAATTCAATTTTTTACATTTAATACTCAGATCGATTTGGCAAAAAAGTTTATTTCATATTAATAGCTTCCTTTTGTTCAATTCAAATTCAAATGATTAGATGATTAAAAAAGGGTATCATAAATTTATTTTTCCTTATCTTAGATGTTAGTTATACTATTCAATAAAAATTGTTATTTTTTCAAATGGAGTTATTAATATAGGACAGAGGGAGTAAATATTTGGGTCATGAAGCTTGTTCTTTACCTACTATTTTAGTGATAGAAGGCGCACAAGAGTTTATCGAATTGGATGCTTGTTACTACTATTTTAGTGATAGAAGGCAACCAAGAATTTATCGAATTAGATGTGTTTTGACGTTCATTTTGAAAATATATTTTAGTAGAAGGCATGTTGTAAATTCTATTTCAGTTGATTCAGTGCGGCATATTTTGCAAGATATAATTTAACACGCATAATCACGAGGGAGCTAATGGAGTTGATTTGTCGAACAGAACAATGAAATGGTCATGACGAACGAATTCACTTTGTGCGAGCTTGACTGCCTTAACAAACCATGTGGTGTTCAGATTTTAAAGAGTTTGTTCTGCATAGGAGATTCCAACCCAAAGTTCAGTAAAATTTATCATTATGAATAGGTGCAGTTGCAAGAATTTTATTATTATAAGACGCGGTATCTTGATCGAAACAATGCAGGAGGATGCTGGATGGAGTTTCATAACATAATTCAGGTCGTTGTGGATTGCAGAGGTTCCTCGTCCCCTCAAACAGATCGTTTATTAAGGCGTCAAATTTATCACACTTCAATCATTCCCAATAATGAGTGGGTCTCATTTTTATAAGACCCACTGGTGTAGGAATAATGAAGTGCTTGGGGCCTACTCATCAATCGTGTAAGAATGATAAAGTGCGTTTTTGACGTGTGAAAAATCACGTTGTGAAAGCATTTTTCTTTACGGGTTTAACTATCAGATTGTCCTTTTGGAATGCCCCTGACGATACAATCTTACGTATCAATTGGTTAGCATGTTTTCCTTTTGTATAGGTAATACGTCACGCGTAAGGTAATTCGAGTGATGAACCATCTGAAGCCATAGTTGATGAGTAAAGATAAGTTCAGCGTTCCTAAGGATGTGTTTGAAGCCCTTCAACACTTATCGTAAATTAAGATCCGAAAGATGCTGATGAGCGATAACAAACACAACCTCAGTTGTTTACTTTTGACTAGAAAAAGTAAAGAGCAGGTGTAAACAGTAAACTGCATCGAGAAAAAACTTTATAAACCAGCATAACATGGGCGGTCTCAACAAGATGCTAAATATTATTGCATCATGATTGCAAGATCTATTCGGAATAGTGTACCAGTTCAGGACTAGGAATGGTGCAGAGCCGAGAAAGACACCATACTCTACCCACAAGAATTGAATACTGAAAATCCAAAATTGTATTGAAGTACACTCCACCTACATCTTAGCTTCAGTGTACTCAGCCTCAGGAGTTTGATCTCCACCACTCTGGGATCCAGAACCTCCACCCTGCATGTGTTGTCCAATCTTTGAAGCGGCCTTGTTTGCTGCATCCAGCTTTGCCTTGATCTGTTCCACATTTTCTCCACTCATTGTTGATCTAAGATCAGCAACTGCTGCTTCAATTTCTTGAGCGACTTCAGCTGGTATCTTGTCCTTGTACTCATTCAAACTTTTCTCTATACTATAAATAGTCGTATCAGCAGTATTCCTAATATCAATCAAAGCCTTCCTCTCTTGGTCCTTTTGTGAATGGAGTTCAGCCTCCTTAACCATCTTTTCAATTTCTTCTTCTGACAGACCACCAGAGGATCTGATTGTAATAGCCTGCTCTTTACTGGTAGCTTTATCCTTTGCAGAAACTTTGACTATACCATTTGCATCAATATCAAAGGTTACCTCGATTTGAGGCATCCCTCTAGGGGCTGGAGGGATACCCGTGAGCTCAAACTCCCCAAGAAGTTTATTAGCTGCAGCCATCTCTCTCTCACCCTGCAATACTCGAACCCCAACTTGAGTTTGGTTATCAGCTGCTGTAGAGAAGACTTGGCTTTTCTTTGTTGGGATAGTAGTATTTCGATTGATAAGCCTCGTGAAGATTCCACCAAGAGTCTCTATTCCAAGGGAAAGCGGGGTAACATCAAGCAAAAGAAGCTCCTTGACATCACCCCTAAGGATGCCTCCTTGTATGGCAGCCCCCATAGCCACTGCTTCATCTGGATTGACACCTTTGCTAGGGATCTTGCCAAAAATCTCAGTAACAACTTCTTGGACCCTGGGCACTCGAGTCATTCCACCAACCAATAGGACTTCATCCACATCCTTAGCAGAAATACCAGCATCTTTCAAACAGTTTTTGCAGGGGTTCCTCGTCCTTTCAAACAGATCATTTACTAAGGCCTCAAACTTTGAGCGGGTCAGTGTAATGTTGAAGTGTTTGGCCCCTGTGGCATCAGCAGTAATGAAAGGGAGATTTATCTCAGTTTGCATTGTTGATGAGAGCTCCACCTTTGCTTTCTCTGCTGCCTCTCTTAGCCTCTGGAGAGCCAGCCTGTCTTTAGTAAGGTCTATGTTGTCCGTTCTCTTGAACTCTTTCACTAGGTATTCAACCAAGGCATTATCGAAATCCTCTCCACCTAGGAATGTATCCCCATTGGTAGCTTTAACCTAAAAACAACAATGCATAAATGAACAACAAATGGAAAACAGAAAATATACATGGTCGCATCAATGGAAGGAATGTTACCTCAAAAACTCCATTAGAGATCTCAAGAATAGAAACATCAAAAGTGCCACCACCCAAGTCATAAACAGCTATCAAACCCTCTTTATTGTTCATCCCATAGGAAAGAGCCGCTGCAGTAGGCTCATTGATTATTCTAAGCACATCAAGTCCAGCAATTCGTCCAGCATCCTTTGTTGCTTGTCTTTGTGCATCATTAAAATAGGCCGGAACTGTGATTACAGCATTTGAAACAGATTTTCCAAGATAAGACTCTGCAGTCTCCTTCATTTTGGTAAGAACAAATGCACCAATTTGACTAGGAGAGTACTGCTGCCCATTCATTTCAACCCAAGCATCCCCATTTGGAGCTTTGACAATTTTGTAGGGAACCATTTTCATTTCTTTTTGAGTTTGTGCATCATCAAATCTTCGTCCAATCAAACGCTTGGTGCCAAACACAGTGTTTGTTGGATTAGTTACTGCTTGGCGTTTTGCAGGTATACCCACCAAAAGCTCCCCTTTCTGATTGGAAACAACAACAGATGGTGTAGTTCTAGCACCTTCTGCATTCTCAATAACTTTAGGGTTCTGCAGAAATGTAAGGAAAACACTTGTTTAATTTATGATAAGCTAAAACTCCAATCACTGGCACTACTTAAAGAGTAGTCTTGGCAATCATCAACTTTCATTTGTGAGAAACAAGTATTTAAACAGTACTCATCAAGCATCAGATACCTGAGAGTTTTGCATTCACAATAACCTATAGATGGTTGACGAAACACCAAGGTATAATGATCTTAAAAGTGGACAACAATAAGCTTTAGCACAGAAAGTTACAATAAAATAAAACACCCAAAATCACAAAATAAATATCAGGAAGTTTACTAAAACAAGAACTTGTTGCAATTCTCGAGTAATATTCTTTTGTAAAAAATTTGAGGTTTAAAGCATATAGTATACATATTTGTACCATGAAGAGGACAGGTACTCACTGTTTCAATTTATGTTAAATTCGAATATTTCTTAGCACAAGGCTATTCACATAATATAGTGGTTAAATAAAACAAGCTATATTTAAAAAAATAAAACTGAACAACCTTTCACATATGAATTACAACGTAAAATGTTCAAACAAGATTTGATAAAACCGAGTCTGCATGTGCATGTACAACTACATATAATAAGAGAAGATGACAAATGGTTCACCTTTCCCTCCATCACTGAAACACATGAATTGGTGGTACCGAGGTCAATCCCAATAACATCTCCTCCAGCAGATTTTGAGCTTCGCAGAGAATCATAATAACACAACACAAAATCAATCAGACACAGATAAAGGCAAACACACAAATATATCCGAAGGATAATGAAATCATTTGAAAGCAGGAAACCTTACCTGAATGCTCTTGCAACACTGGTCCATCTTTGGGACAGGAGGTGTGCACCATTTGATGGTTTCACATGAGCGGAATTCTAAGAAGATGACACAAATAGATAGTAGTAACAAGTATTTCTCATCAAACGTAATCATATCATCCAGTAACTAATCAGCAATTAGCTACATAAAATTTGAGGAATCTAATCCTTCCAACTACATATTGCACAGAGCAACTAAACATTCAACCCATCAAGCGTCATGCCATAACATAGAATAATGGTAGTCTCATATTGAGAAAGGCCAGATCCTACTTAACAAGTCATGAGAGTGAGCTGAGGAACTTTTTTGGTTATAGGTTAAAGTCTCAAACGATCATTTGTGTAACAAGCCAATGCCCAATCTCCGCTATCACATTCTTCTAACTGAATTCTAGTTAGTAGACACCAAATGAACGACAAATTTCAAACGCACAAAGAGGATACAGCACTCACAAGATATTCCGAGTGGCTCCAATTTGTTTGCCTAAAGAAGGTGCAAGTTAAAATTTTATTACCTCTTAATTAATTTATTTCGGATGTCATTTTGGTCGTAAATGATATTAAAGGTGAAAACTAACAATTTATTAACCAAATATAAAATAATAAAAAACAATAAATCTACAACTCTACGGCCTCAAAATTTATGAGTCTGTGAAGGATACGACAAGATATAGAAACGTCAACTACATCACCCTCCGTGAGAGTTATCGACTCGCAAATGAGCCTCAGAACGATTCCAAAACAAAAGAAAAGCACAATTGATGAAAGATGAGAGGGATGTGTGCAGGCAGACTAACACATTCAACATAACATCTCAATAACTACAACTCATTTGCGATTAAAAGAAACAACTACATCAGATACACTTCAAAAGACCCGGTCAATTTCCATGCCACGCTCCAACCCAAAAGCTCTACTATCCAACCAAAGAGCTCCATTTCTACAGACAGGTTAGCTATGCTCGCTACAGAACGAGAAGGAAACCAAGATCTTAACCAAAATGACAGGTACACAAAAACACAAGACAGAGAGAGAAGGCGGCGGAGGCAGTACCAGAGCAGTGGAGAGGGAAGAAGCTAGAGCCTTGGAGCGGGAGAGCTTAGAGAGGAGAAGGGAGGCCATCAGCGTTTCAGCTTGAATCAGCTGAGGCTCCAACCACGACAACAGGGGTGGGAAGCAAATGACAACAGCGGCCGACCACCTCTTCAAAACCCTTTTCTAAAACCCTCTGGTCAGTGGCTTGCGCGCGAGGTCACCGTTCGCCCCAACGACGCTTCTAGAACCTTTTGACTCCTGTGTTTGTTTCTTGTACAAGCTGGATGGGCCCATGGCTCTTCGCCTGCAATGTGGGCTACATTGAACAGCCCAGAGCCTGCCTTCCCAAGCCCAGCAAACTTGGACGCCCAATTTCTAGGAAATAGCTAAAATTTACGTATAAAAATAATGAACTAATTTACCCACTAAAACGTAATTTGTTGGATTTCGACCACGACGAGCAACGATTGGCCGGATGACGACGATATCTGAATTTCCCGAGTCGCGGACACGTTCATGAGCTTCTCCGTATATCTGAATTTCCAAGTCCCTGACGGGTTCATGAACTGCTCCGTCCGTCGTCACCTTATAAAACGAAACTGCTCGCTCCTTCCAGACGCGTTCTCTGGAGTCATCCCCGTCCTCCTCTCTTCTTCTGTAAAAATCTTCAGTAGTTTTAGAATTACTTTTTTTAATTTTTTTTGTTTTTGATCGGATGCCATGGCGGAAGTTGAAGCACAGAAGCAACCAGACAACTTTGAGCTTCTCGATGATTTAGATTGGGTTCTTCAATTAGATCCAGACTCTCTGGACATCTTGGACGGCGATCTTCGTCTCCTCGATGATTCTTCCTTTGAAAATCGGGGACATGGAGATTCCGATCCGTCGTCTTTGGTTGCGATTCCGCCTGGAGTGGAGGACATTGAGCAGCTTCTACTCAACGACGAGGGGGACGATGGAATAGTTGTCCTACCGAATAGTGAAATGGAAGACGATTTCTTTGCTGGTCTTCTTCTCGATTCATCCGACGCCCAGTCCTGTGAAACAAGGGCCTCCAGCGACGAAACGCCCAGTCCGGTTGTCGTCCAGGAAAGTAAGGGTTCTGATACTGAGGAGGATCATAACACGGGTGACAAGGAGACGATTGACTCTTCCGACCCGGCGGATGATCGGGAAGATGATCCCTTGAGCAAAAAACGTAAAAGGTACGAGTAATTATGGTTTTCTGGTACTTCCTTGCTCGCCAAATAGACAGAAGTACTCCATTTATAGTTGTTCAGGATTTGATTCTTACTTGGTTCTAGTTTGGACTCTGATTGTATGTTTTTTGTCATCATCTGATTGTAAGTTGAAACCTTTGAAGTTGTGGCAGAAATAATTGATTACTTTCTGAAAATTAGGTTGTAGAATTGACTATCTAATACGCCTAACGCCTGAACTCAAAACTGCTTGCTTGCGTTTTTGTGGTCCCAATTGTTG
This sequence comes from Saururus chinensis, assembly GCA_035235625.1. Taxonomy (NCBI): domain Eukaryota; kingdom Viridiplantae; phylum Streptophyta; class Magnoliopsida; order Piperales; family Saururaceae; genus Saururus; species Saururus chinensis. The sequence goes on along the minus strand of CP141143.1, from coordinate 9,773,181 downwards.
ATAATGATTTAAGGGGCACTGGTGTTTGGATTGCAGTAATATACTCGATTATTGCCAAATTATTGGGCGTTTGTTATATCATGTTCTCTTATATTTGCTCTCCATTAGGCAATTGAGGAACCGTGACTCGGCTATGAGATCAAGAGAGAGGAAGAAGCTGTACGTCAGAGACCTGGAGTTGAAAAGCAAGTTTCTGGAAGCAGAATGTAAGAGATTGGGACACGCTCTCAGCTGCTGCATAGCCGAGAATCAAATGCTGCAGCATCAGTTGCAAGCGCGAAGGGCCGTCGATGCTTCAGTGCCAAAACAGGAGTCTGCCGCACTCCCGTTGGGTACGAAACTCGGGACTTATCTCCTTCTCCTATTTTTGGATCCTTCTTCTCTTTCCAAGGACTGCATTTTTCTTAGTACTTATCTCAGGTCGCTCATGATGATATATCTTAGAATTCGTTGGTAAAATTTTTGGGTTAAGCGGATCAGTACAATGTTGAACTTGTTTAAAAGGAAAAGAAGGGAAAAAAATACAGAACAAAGTAAAAAATGTTGATCGAGAACCCTGAGAAGAACCTTTACCTGCCGAACTCTTTTAGCGGTATATCATGCTAACAGTAACAAGTTCTGAGAAAGTGGATGTAGAAACTAATCTGTCTGTCTATCTGAAGTTGAGTTTTTCATCTGCTATAAATCTTTTTCATATTGAACTTAAGAAATTATTCTGTCTGTCTAACTTGAAGTTTACCTTATTCATCTTTTCACATCTACTGGAATTAGATTTCATTTGCAAGTTGTCTTAGCCACTACTGTGATTGCAAAGTGCCTTCAGTACTTACTTTTGATTTCACTTTTTGGGCCTGTGAATTTATTTATTTTTTGTTAGGGGCGTGGGGAGGGTGCTAAGAACCATGCTGAAATGTATAAACAAAAAAAGGATAGTGAATGCAACTTTTACTGCCACTATTTGGTGATCAAATTTAAGTTGATACGTGATCATAAAAACTATGCATGCATAATTACTATATGGACAAAAAATAGGAGTATAATATAGGAGCCATTTCTATTAATACGTTGGGTTTAATAGAAGGCTGGTAGATTTCCTGAGCACATTTCCTGCACCTTCCTTCCCCCTTAAGATCTTTGCGTTTGGAGCGTCCAGTCATCTTCAGACCATCATCATACAGCCGTACAGGACCCAATTCCCTTTATGATATAGAGTATTTGATTTGATTCTGGTGTTCTTTAGTTTGGTGCTCACCTTTTTAGATTGGAGCTTGTGATGACAATAACACAGATGCTAATTTTTTGAATATGCATTTTGCACAGAATCCCTGCTGTTGGGTTCCCTGTTTTGGCTCATGAGCTTCGTGTGCCTCTTCCTCCTGCCCGCCGCCAATCTGATAATCCCAGGGCGAAGAATGAGCGGCCAGCTAGTAAGAAATCTACTCCACCAAGTGGGCCAAAAGGCCGCAGAAAAACGGCCAGAAAATAAAGTGGAAGTAACAAAGTTGCAGGCTGTCTTCGGACTGGCTTGGACAAGGAGGCGATGGAAATCCGCAAAGTGGAGAATGAAGCGGACTGCTGGTTATTTGCCTTCTGCTTTGTGGCTCTAACCCCCCCCCCCCCTCCTTTCTCTTTGTATACATTTCTTTCTTTCCTGTTATTTCCGCATTACGTTTCTGTTTCCCGTAGATTGTGGACCTTGTTTTAGTAGCACCTACGCATAAAGTTTAGACTACAAAGAGTTCTAAGTTAAAAGTTTTTTTTTTAAAATTTCTGGTGTTGGTTTCTGTCGGTACCTATATATTCTAGCAAACTTGTGAGTAATTTGATTATCTCTAGTTTTTATGCAAAATAGGATTGCTATTTTAGTTAGAAGGTTGAATTTGGAGTCTCACAAATTTATAAGAATTGTTAAAGGGTGCTCGTCGCAATGTTAATGGTTTTTGAACGCCATCGGACCAGAGCATTTTCCCCAAGCCCAGCGTGAGGAGCATATGGAGTGAGTCTTTAATCCATAGATGTACTTTACACATAATAGCGCACGTTAAAATTAGTGCCTGAGGGGCATTCGGGGGAGTCTTTAATCCATGGATATACATTACACATAAAAGAAGCGCACGTTAAAATTAGTGCCACTGATTCGTATGTACATTAACATGTGTGCTGTCGAGCGGGGCTCAATGGGAGCATTAACCCGAGAGGCTGAAAAAGAGAACAAAACCCTACTTTTCCCTCCATTAGTCATTGACCCATTTCCCATTAGATAATGATATTCTTACAGCAAAAACTCACAACTATTTGGGAACAAGTACATAAGCCTCTTATCCCATCTGTTGATGAGTATTCCCATATGAGCTTCTTTGCCTCACCTATCACATCAAAAAATAAAAACTAATAAATTATAAAATTATTAAAAGGTACATCCACATACATTATTTGGAAACTTGAATTGCCAATATCTTCAAAAATAACATTGATGGGTATGACTAGCATTTTTAGATAGAGAAGAAACGAGGGGTAAACGAGGTTCTCTAGATAGTGCTGGAGCTTTTAGCTAGCCGCCTAGCCATCATATTATGACCGTGATCATGTTGCCCCTAAATATCATATCAAGGATTTAATTATTATTTGACTGACAAAGAGATAGATTTCTCCAATTAAAAAAACACAAGTTTTGACTCATGTTCATTTTTTCTTTAAAAACAAGTATCTAAGGTGAATCCTATATTTCGATAGTTATATGCTACAAGTAAGTTTAAAAGAGTTGTGTTACTATGAGTCATACTTCATTCAGCATACACTATTCAAGGGCCAAGCGGACATTGAATATTAGTAAGGATTAGATTTTTGTATTAGATTTATGTAAGATTTTGTTGATTTCATCCTAATTTCAATTTGAATTATTAGAATTATGTTTGTATGTAAACAATGAGTGAAATTTTTTTTCAAACAGTTTCAAATTGAAATTGGCTGAAATCATTGAATCACCTCATTATTTCGATAATTTCGGCTCTTAGCCCTATTTTAAAAATTATAAATTATGTTATTTTTAAATAGTTACCTTTTATATTAATTTGAACCTCAAGAAACATAACATATAAGTAATCTCGCTTTAAAAGTTCAAAATTGCCTACCCTAGTGGGATCTTATTAAATAGAGTTCAAATTTAAGAATATAATAGTATAAAAAATGTACATATCCATGTTCAAGAGATAGTTATATTAGTTTAAAATTTTAAAATTAGGTTTAAAGTGAGATCCAAATTTAATCTAAAAATTTTAATTACCAACTATAATTCACATTCGGTGGTAAAATTTAAAATTATTTCTCATAAATTCAACTTCTATTTTTAAAAAATCTAACACCCCAACTACTTTCCCCTTAACTTTTTTCTATTAGAAATAGTCCATGGAAGATAAGGAAAATATTATTTCTCTTTTTACCTTTCTTTGAAACAACCACCCTGCATTTTTTAATCTCAAATGGCTTAATTCAATACACCTCTTGAATTATAATAAAATTACAAATACACATTTTGCATTGTCAAAACCAGTATTTTAAAAAGCAACCTGGCCAGCCAATTGGCCCACTGGTTAAACCCGATTTATGCCCGGTCGAATCAGAAAAATCCGGACCCGGTGTGAGCTCTAGAAACCCGGGTTTACACATCAACTTTAGTTGAACATGAGGGATTAAAAGACACAACTCCACATAGAAGTTAGTGAATTCCAATTAATATGAGGGAAAAAAAAGGAAAGTTAGGATTGTCTTTTTGTAAGTGTGCCAATAACAATACATCAAATAACCATATTACCCTTTTGCAATATCTGAGACGTATGCGAAATTGAGACCCCGCTTGACGAAGGAGCGGAAGGTGCTTTTTCTTGGCCTTTTTGGGAGTCTCTGTCACCGGAGCTTATGCATGCGCAAAGCCTGGCGGATTTCCTCGATTGATTTCTTTCTCCCTAGGACTTTTGGGACACTCCGAGTTGCCATCCTGCTTTCTCTCCTGGCCAGCCAAATTCCCAACCATCTTGTCTCCCCCAACTGTAAACTTCCAAAAAAGAAAACCACCAAGCTGACACAATAAGCAACAATCGTCTCATTTTGATCTCGATCCAAATGCGCACAGCACAATCATCAAACGTATAACTTCGCCCCCTGTCATAGTTTTCTTGCGCAAGAGCTTGAAAATTTCTGAAGCCATGGCCGCGTCCGCACGATCCTTCCTCTTGCTGTTCTTCCTCCTCTCTGTCCCCGCCTTCGTGGCCCTCGGGAACCTGATCGACGACACCTGTGGGCAGCCGGACGATGATGAACCCGGACCCGACTACTGCAGAGACTGCCTCCGTAAGGACCCGCACAGCGGCAGCGCCAACCTCCAGGGTCTGGCCACCATCATTCTCGACTGCAGCATCACATCCGCCGCCGAGTCGCGGGACAAGGCGGTCGACCTGAGCGGCAACAGAGGCGGGACACTCGGGGCCTGCGCCGAGGACTTCGCCCAGGCCCACATCGCCCTCTCCCGCTCCCGCACCTTCGTCCACAACCGCAACTTCGGCGGCGCCGAGACGGCCGCCAATACCTGCAGCGACCGCTACTGGGCCTGCCTCCACCGCTTCGGCTCCGACAGCAAGGTCCCCAAGCCGCTACTCCCTCTGATGAAGAAACTCAAGGGCCAGTGCGACGTCGCCACCGACATCATCTCTGATCTCTCTTAAGAATATCCATCCCTTAGTGCATCTTTGCATGGGAAGTTCTTGGCCTCAATTAAATAATAAGGAGATTAATTGATTTATGTTATAAACTATATTTTTATGCATTAATCTTTTCTAATCTTTGTTGTGTCTCCCTTTTCTGTCTGAAAAGAGGATGATGATATAGGAACCCATTTTCAGCGTTCTCTCCTACGTGTCGGATGAAAGTAATGCATGATTAGCGTTTTTCCATGGATATGTCAAAGTTGATGACTATTATCACCTTTGTCACCTGTTTGCAAATTTTTTGTGTGGCCATTTCTACCAGAAAGAGTTCTACCACGGTTCTGGAGAAGTCCATTTATTTTTTAATACGTAAACTCAAGTCAACAGTACCTGTTCAAAGACGTGAAAAATATTAAACCTGTTCAAACTCCTAAAAGATATTAAAATGTCTTAAAACAATAAATTAACTTGTGCACCACGTATCTTATGCAACGGTTCCACAGGATATTTGACGCTACAGAACTACCTCAATTACAGTATGCTCCGGCTGATGATGTATGGTTGGTTACACAAATACTCCCTTGATTCTATATTAAAAATTATATTTGAAAAATAGTATTTTTTATTAAATAACAAAGCCTACATTTAAGTTAAGGGAAAATAAGCTTATATTACTCTTTTTGAAGTAAAAAATATTCCTACAATAACTTATCATAACCACATGACCAATAAACATGTCCAGGGAGAATGTCACGTCCTCAATTTTGTAATATTTGTTTATAAAAATAAAATTTCTATTTTCATGAAATATTTAAAAAATTATAACATTTTCTTCATTATAAACAACAAAATTTATTTTTTAAATTAATTTATCGAATTAATCAATTAGGAGCATGATATACCATTACATCTCATGAGTTTATCTTTGTAATACAGATAATTTAAATATAAATTTACATCTCTAATAGATTATATTATACATAGGATCTACAAATTAAATAATTATCTATTGACCACATCAAAACTAATGAAATTAAAATGGCATATTCTCGTACTTAGATAAACCTAACCAACATAAATATCTTAACATGCTAGAGAAAAAATGCATGTTATATTTACGGCCTTCTAGTACCTCTTTATAAAACTTAGAAATATGCATTATAAATGATGTTAAGTATAAAAAAATACTTAATGAGATAAGAGTTTAAACAAAACATAAGTGTGATATACATACCAAGAATCTCTTATTAAAAAAATTATTCATGAATCAACATAACAACATTCAAGCATACCTTATCTTATCAAGAATTATTTCTTAGATAGTCGTATTATTTTAATGTTCTTTATATATAATGACCTCATTTAGAAGATAAACTCCACTAGATATTGTGTCATCGTGATATAACCTAAGTATTTATGAGATATACCTCACCTCATTTATGCCATAAAATAAAGGCTCATGGACCCTGATGATGAGATTATAACTTCTATAATCATTGAAACCTCTTATATTGCTTTGCGCGAGACAAGTCATCTTTTAATATTTTAATTTATTCGAATTCAATTCTTAGGCCAGGGAAGCAGTTGTACATAACTCTCATCGATAGAGAACCAAAAGACTTTAATCTTATTTCATACCAAACACTATTTATCTATGTGGCTAATAACTTACTTGATAAGCCAAAGTACTAAAGAACTCTTACCTTATATGCCTAATGCATTTGTCTTGAGTACCTATTAATCACATCCATCTCATTATGAAGTATTGTACACATGACTTAGGGTTTATTAACCCTTATTAAGAGTGCACAATTAACACTTTAATCACATCATCAAATACATCAAACCATCATTTATTTATATAACAATCATAATATTTATCATTGCTATATTATTCCTTGAAAAACCAAATTCAACAACTCTCTTGGTAACTTTACCAACAAATCAATTACTATCGGTGTCTGTCAATGACATGACTGATGCGTCGACCATCTCATTGATGACCATAAGTTAGTACACCGACAACAGGTGGTGAGGGGGAGAGAGAGGGCAACTGGGGAGATGGGGGGGCGGCTAGGGGGAGAGGGAGGTCGGCTGGGGGACGGCGGCGGGCAACAAGGCTGCGCGGCAAAAAGCAATGTGGCGGCACAATGGCAGAAGGAGAACCGGGGAGAGAGGGGTAGGAGGAGGCGAGCAACATGGCGGTAGACTGCAAGGAGGCAAGGTGGCGGGCGGCGTGGCAACGGGTGGCGAAGCAGCGGGGAAGTGGGTTGCAAGGCGGCGGGTAGAAATAAGGGGGAGGGGGTTTTTATAAGGCGTGGGCAAAATTTTGCCGCACGCATGAAATTTCGGCGGCGGTAATTTTTTTTAAAAAAAAATTAGTCGCTATTATCGATCTATAGCGATGTATAAAGATACACGTCACTACTTATAACCCTATTTAGCAACGCTTGATAACTTTTTTCTATTTTTTTCTCCTCTCTCTATCTCTCTCCTCCCCCCTCTCCTCTCTCTCCCCTCTCTCTCACTCTCCTCCCTCCTCCCTCTCCCCACTCTCTCTCTCCTCCCTCCTTGTCTTACCACCCTCCTCTCTATCTCTCTCACACCCTCCTCTCTATCCTCCCTCTCTTTCTCCTCCCTCCCTCTCTCTCCCCTCTCTCTCTCCTCCCTCCACCTCTCTCCCCTCCCCCCCCTCTTTCTTTCTCTCTCTCTCACCCTCCTCCTCTCTCTCTCTCCCTCTCTCTTCTCTCCCCTCTCTCTCTCCTCCCTCCCCTCTCTCCTTCTCTCTTCTATCTCTCTCCCCTCTCTCTTCTCTCACCTCTCCTATCTCTCCTCTCTCTCTCCTCTAATGTAAATTTTTTAAGATTTTTTATTTTTTAAAATTAATTTTAAAAAAATAAAAAAAATAATTAAAGGAAATCATATTAGCGACATATAAAATTATACATCGCTATTAATATTTATTCTAATTTAATTTTTTTATTTTAAAAATATAAAAATTAATAAAAAATCAAAATAAGATTTATCTCTCTCACTCCTCCCTCATCTCTCTCTCCTCTCTCTCTCCTCCCTCCCTTCTCTCTCCACCCTCCCTCTCTCTCCTCCTTCTCCCTCTCTCTCCTCCCTCTCCCTCTCTCTCTTCCCTTCCCTCTCTCTCTTCCCTCTCCTCTCTCTCACCTCTCCCTCTCTCTCCTCTCTCTCTCTCCAATCCCTCTCTCTCCTCACTCTCTCTCCATGCACTCTCTTTTATTATAAACTATATTTTAAAATTAATAATAAAATTTAACAAATAAAATTTATTATATATAATATAGTGAAAGTTTAATCTATTCTTAACACTAGTTTTTATTGAAAATTTAATATTAAATTATTGTATATACAAATAGTAAATATTGAATAAAATATATTATATTTAGGAAGTTTATTATAATTTTTTAAATCTTTATTTATTAAATAAAATTAATTAATAAAACTTATTAGATATGGTATTTGCGACGCTTATTTAAAAGCGTTGCTAACAATTTAATTTTTTTTTTAAATTAATAACTATTAGTGACGCTTTTGTATATACATCACTATTGCAAAAGCTATTAGCAATATTTAAGAAAAGCATCGCTAATAGTTATATATATATATATTTTATTCAATATATATATATATATATATATATATATATATATATATATATATATTAGCGATTGTTGTATAAAGCATCGCAAATAGACGAACTATTAGCGGCACTTAGAATAAAGTGTTGTTAATATGATTCATATTAACGACACTTTAAACTAAGCATCGCTAATATATGAGTATTAACGAAGCATACGAAAATGCGTCGTTAATAGTTCATTTTTTTGTGACATTTTTTTATACGTCGCAAATAGTTATTTTTAGCGATGCTTAACTAAGTGTCGCTAATAAGTGCGTTACTAATACTACATTTTGTTGTAGTGTGGGGATACTATTAGTCTGCATTTTTTATTGACACTTCACCAATGCATTAATCCTACTGGCAATAACCTAAAATGAAGTCATTGCATTTAAACAAAGTATTATTTATCCTCTTCCACCCACCAATTTGTCCATCGACACATTGATGATTATACTGATAATTGAAAAATTAAGACCAAGTACTCATTAACCATTAAAAATATATTTTTGAAATAAAATTATGATAGAAACTTTTCTGTAATGAAGAATTAAGGTATTTGAACCATAATTCATACTAAGAAACAAAGAAGTTACAAATACTCCATTAAAATCATGTTTATCATTGGAATCCTCTTGTATATAACAATAATCATCTCATAATCACAATTGACTATGAAGAAACCTCAATTTAAAACATTTAATTCAAAATTTAAGTTTAGAAAGCTAATCGATCTTGCAGTGTGAATCTTCCTTCTTTTCATGATGATTCTTTCATCCCGACTAGTCTCTGGATGCTCTTCCACCAGTGCTTGGTCTCTCTATAGACTATGTTTCCCACTAAGAGTTCATTTCTACTCCTTAAATAATGAGATAACTACTCCCAAAACTTAAAACTATTTAACCACTTTACATTCTATAATGACTGCATGTATATAACTATCATTGGCAACTCTATTGATGCACGCTAATAAAATAGGTCCATTTTTATCGATAGCTCCATCGACGTATGGATGGTCACCGATAGTTGAACCATAATACATTTTTTATCATAAAATGAGCAAATTGCTTTTAGGAAAAATCTGAGGTGTCACAAAGAAACCATGAGAACTTTGGATTTAATTCATAAGTTTCTCTGACTACTCCCTTGGCAATGTGGCAGTCTCCATGGTTGGTCACCACACCTTAGTTATGAAATTGGTCATGTTCGACAGGTCAGGATTACTCAACCATTTAGAACAAAATACAATTATTAATATGACATAAACTTTTTTTACTAAATAAAGTTTTTAATATAAGATAGAAAAATATATTATAATGAAAAACAAGTACGAGGTAAATTGTATAGGATACCGACAAGCCGTGGTGTAAAACAATTGTCATCATAAGTTTTAATACATCAACGACTTTGTACGCGGGTAGACCTTTTTATGCTTCTTATTTTCAATGAGCCCAACATTAACTACAAATAAGAGCCATTCATCCTAGCATACGGTAACATGTATTAATGCATGTTCCTTCAATCTAAAATATGACCAACTGTCATGCATAACGGCTCATATTGTTAGGGGGAGAACCAAAAAACTCATCCTTACGTGAGCTAATCTCGTATGTCACGTCAGAATAGCATGGTTCTAAAAACAAATGGGAATTATGAGCCTCGAAATCTTTTCTGCATGGTACCGATGATCTGACGTCAACAGATGAAACAGTCGTTGAAATGTGGAAGAAGAAACAAATATAGGAGTTGGGGGACAGAAGAAGATTTATGGTCGCCTTTAAGAGCTCCATATTCTACCTTAACCATAACCTCAAGAGAAAAAAAATGATCCTACATTAACCATGTTCGGCAGTCTTCCCATAAATGACCGTGCAGAACCCACCTAAGCGTTTTGGCCTGCGCAGAGGCTCTCCCTTTAGTTGTCTTCCTTCTTGATCTATGTAGCAGTTTGAAGATCTTCTTAATTATGTTTCAGATAGATAGATAGATAGGGAACCTGCTAGTTCAATTCAAGAAGCTCTTTGCTTCTAGTTTCCAAGTTTCAACAGCCCACGTTCCACCAATTGGCGATTCGTACAAGGGTGAACGAGAAAAATGAGTATTATGAAATCCAACAATGGAGACGACGGTTCCTTCGCCAGCGAAGAAGAAGCGAGGCAGCAAATCCCAGCCATGCCTGTTCTGCCGAGATTGGATCGCCTTGAACTTCTAGTACGAATAATATTCTCCAATCTCCTCTTTCTAGTAAATGATTTATTTGTGTTTTTTAATGTCTAGTAGGACATGGTAATTAAAGAAAGCACAATTCGTTCGAAGGAAGCTGAATTATACTCCCTCGGTCCTACATTAACTGTTCCATTTGGTTTTTAAAAATTAACTAATTTTAGTTTATTTTAAAAAATTAAATAAAATTATAAATGTGTTAATGTGGGACAGAGGGAGTTTACCTACAAATATATAAGGTGCCTCCTGATTGATTTAGTTTGTGTTTCCTAGCTACCCATGTTTAACTAGACTTTGTTTTGTTGGCTTGTTACGGGCAAACTTCACTGGGCGATGCAGCTGCTCCATCTCGAAGAAAAACGAAATGTATCTTGCAGTTTTTCAGCCGACTCCTTATCCGCAAAGCCTTTATCATCTGCTCTTGAGGAGCTTTCTTCGAAAGGGAATCTCCTGGAACGGATATCAACGCTTGAAAACAAAGTGCTACAGGTACTTCTATCTGTGAACAGTACTTGATCACAAAAGTAAATTACAACTGTATGTTCTGTCTTCATATATTCGTAAGATTATGACGGCCTAAATAAGAATACATTTAGAATACTAGTACAATAATGATGCATTAAAGCATCCATTTGTTCTCGGCTGAGACACTTAATGTTTGGGAACTGGGCTAGGAGAGTTATTGAGAATTCTTTTGCTTTATTTCAAATGGCTTTTACACCGTTCCTAAAACAGTTGAGCCTGGAATCGGAGGAAGGAAGCACATCAAGCTCATGCACGCAGCCAACATCTGCGAACACCCTGCAGAATTTTCTTGCAAAAACCAACTATGCAACGAATTCCGAGGAACAACAGATTCAAGATGCTAACGAGGTGTTCACGGCAAGTCGATTGGCAACTGAAAATGCCATTTATTAACTCACAGGAACTTCCAATTCAATGTAAACTAAAATCATTCATGGCATTGCGCAGGATAAACACCCGGAGAAAGTACAAAATGCAAGGATCCATAGTACCAGGACTAGTAGACATGCGACCATGGTACCAATTAAGAATAAAAGAAAATGGTTGGGATGGCTTCAACTCGGATGTTAATGCAGTACAACGCTTTGCATTGAAGTCTTAACATGGCATCTCTATTCTAAAAATATCGAGTGTCTTCGTATAAGTTTCATAGCACCTTAATTTATCATATCTTTCTTGTACCTGTCTGCTACTATTTCAAGAAAAAAATTAACGGAAGATGGTCATTATGTGCATTAGTAACTGTTTTTTCTTAAAAAAACAGTGGTATTCTACGCTTCTAGATATCCCAAGGTAGACCTTGGCACTTCCACAAAAGGGTGGGCTCAGCCCACTGCAAGTTCACGTAGTCAGGGACGGGGCATGGACACCTAACACAAGCTTATAGTTTTTTTTAATTCCTGCAAATATTTTTATGTTTTTATGTAGTTTTTTTTATTTTTATATAACTATATTTGTTGTTACTCAAACAACATATAAAAAAATCTCTTATACTATCTAAGATTGAGGGAGGTGAAGTGTTAATGTTGTTAGGTGATGTAATTTGTACCCATTGCCAATCCGTTTTGTTCATTTGTTCAACGTTCCCTGGAAACACCTTTTCTATCTTATTTTTAAACTCAACTTACATAGTGAGCAGGCGTTGCTTGCAACACTGTCCTCTCAACCATACGAGAAGGTAAGAAAGACCAATACCATATGATGTATGCATCTAAGCATATTCCAAAGACAGATCTCCTTAATGTTTTCCTGAGCCAGACGCAGGGGTATAAGTATTTACTTGTATACCGTTCTTTGTAGTTTTAAAATATTTAAATTAAAGGATAAAGAATAATTCTTAATAAGATTTATCAATCATTCATATTTATTAGGTTTATAATAAAATTATTATATATAATAATATAATTTTTTATTTACTTACTATTATAATAAAATTAGTAAATATCAAGTAAAAAATAAGAGTAGTATAACTTCTCATTTATTATAATATATAATTTTTTAAAAAAAATTATTTTATAATCGGGTTTTTAGAAGGTCTTCGTATACTATAAATTTTTTGATAAATTAATTGGACTATTTGTCGGTAGGAAGAACCCTTTAGCAATGGCAAAGGGGCTTTATTGTCTAAGTCTCCGCGCCATTCTGACCACCTGTACGGGTTTGAACCCGTGTAGTGATGAACAAAACAAAATTCGTTGGTGAAGCAAGAAAAACACGAACTTCAAGACATGCCCAGTTGGAAGGTGACGTAAGCGTAAGTGGTCGGTATGAAAACGATGAACTTGGTGCCGCGGCTTGTTTTTTCGATGACCAGGGAGATTTGGCCAAATGGGCGAGACAGTGGGCGGGAACCAGCTCCATTCTACAAATTACCGCTACTAACTTGTTACTTACCTTTTTTCCCAAAAAAAATCACCGCTACCAACCAACTACCAACGGCACTCTCTTCGTGCCTCGTGTTATTTACCATGGGTACTTTCGAATTACAGAGTGGCAATTCCGTTATACATTGGCGAAAGGTGTCGACTTATGGGCCTTATGCGAATCTGGTAGCCAGTGGCGACTGGCGACGGCGGTATCGCCGCCTCCCGAGCCCCTCTGTCGGGTTTATCCCTCCGGTATATGAATAGCATTGGACCGCGGGTACTACGGGTAGAGAGAGACGGAAACCAACCAGGACAAGCTTCCAACTCGCAGAGCCAAACAGTTGCTTGGAAGAAGCAGAAGAAAGCGGAGTAAAAAACGGGAAAAGAAAAATAATGAATTCGGATTACGGGTTGCCGAGAGAGCTCTCATATCTGCAGAAGCTCCGCACGGCCTACCAGCCCGAGCTTCCTCCCTGTCTCCAGGTTCCTTATTCCTTCTTCCGTTGCCATTGTTTCTCTTCCTTCTGAACCATGCTAGTTCGCTACTTACGAAGCCACCTTAGAAGCAGTGAGTATTGAATGAGCAGTTAGAGTGTAGTGCGATGGGTTCTTGGTTGTTGCCTGTATGCCTACGTCGCCCCCTTTACTCTCTTTTTGGGCTGCATGACAATTAGCTAGCGAAAGATAACGCGAATTTATCCGGACATTTTTACCAAAAAACATAAAAAAACAAACCTTGAGTACTTTTTGTTCTAGTTAATTTTTTTGTCTGTGAGGTCAATTCTTTAGGGAACTCATTAGTTTTGCCTGTCCTACTTGCTTAGAGAATTGTCTTTTGTTTTAATCTGGATTTTGTTGCCCATTCTGATTGCAATTGAATTTACTTCTAGGCGGATAATTGGATCATTGCTTTGGTCGAGACTATTTAATTTTCTAGAAGTGGTTAAACTAAAAGAGATCTTCTTTTGGATTGACTGGTAATAGTATTTTCTGTGCTCTTTTCGATTTTCTGGAGCAGGGAACTACAGTGAGGGTCGAATTTGGAGACGCCACCACTGCTGCAGATCCAGCTGGTGTCAACGCAATTAGCCGGGCCTTTCCTCTTACGTATGGACAACCTTTGGTTCATTTCCTAAGGTCAACTGCCATTGTCCCTGATGCCCAGATCATTACCGAGCACCCACCTATGAGGTTTGTTTGAACGCCATTATCATATTCCTTCTAGTTGCTTTTTTGCTATTGTCTGTATCTAATATTGCTGAAAAAAGTTTATATAGATCTCTAAGCCTACGTGTTAAAATTTTTGTATTTTCCATGAAATAATTTACCTTTGTATCTCCCGCTTTTCTGATATCAACTCACTAATATTAATGGGTTCGTTGTTGACCTTTTGTTGCAGGGTAGGAATAGTTTTCTGTGGTAGACAGTCTCCAGGAGGGCACAATGTTGTTTGGGGCCTACACATTGCCCTTAAGAGCCACAACCCCAACAGTATCTTGCTGGGATTTGTTGGTAACCGTTTTAATCTTTATACGCCTTACAACCATTTTCTTGCCACAATACAATAGACCTCTATCCGAGAGATGTTGATTTAGGCTGTAATACCTAAGAACAAGGAAATGTTCTCATCTCTAGAAAATCATTATCTAGTAAAATTGACTGGCAGGCAATTCTGCTATTCCTAAGTTGGATGTCTTGAAAGAATTCTGGTATATTGCTTAACAAGCATAAGAAACTGAGATGCTTATTCTCTCTTGTTTGGGATGAAATTTTTTGCATGTTATGCCTGCTTTCTGTCTTTTTCTAGTGGGTTAATACTTATTTAACAATGTAATATTGCTCTATATGAACAACTCTTTTTTGTCACCTCAGGTGGCACTGAGGGTCTCTTTGCGCAGAAGACTTTAGAAATCACAGACGAAATTCTTTCAACTTACAAAAATCAAGGTAAACAGGCACTAATACACATAAGATATTCAGTTCTGAATATATGACGTTTAGTTTGTACATTCACTGTTATAACAGCAACTGATATTCTGTGACCTCTTTGATTAGCGAAATTCGTTAGTATTAAAAAGTTTTTTTTCAGAGTCTACAGTTGGAGCTGAATCTTGTCATTACTTTTTCCCTTGACTGATTTGTACTGTTGATGGCATATTCAAAACTGTAAACTGACATTTTTACGTCTGGGAAGGTGGTTATGATTTGCTTGGCCGGACGGCTGATCAAATAAGATCAACTGAGCAGGTGAATGCTGCTTTAGCTACTTGTCGGGCTTTAAAGTTAGATGGTCTTGTCATCATTGGAGGTGATATAAAATTCATTGTGATTTAGAAAAATATATGCGTGCAGATGCAATAAAAATTAATATGTTGAGTAATTTTTTTTAGGTGCTACATCCAACACGGATGCTGCTCAGCTTGCTGAGACATTTGCACAGTCAAAATGCCAAACAAAGGTATTTATGTCATTTCTAAGTTGCTTCTGATATGTAGTATGGTTGTTGTAGTTTGCTTTGCCGGATTTCAATATTTAATTATACTCCCTCTGTCCTATATTAATAGCTACATTTGGAAAATTGGTGGTTTTTATTGAATGGTGATAACCCACAACTAAGAGGAGGAAAAATATACTTATGACACTCTTTTGCAAGTACCCAACTACTTAAATTTAACAAAATGGAGCTATCAATATGGAACAAACTTTTTCCCCAAATGGAGCTATTAATTTAGGATGGAGGGAGTAGTCTCGATTATGACATTATTTTGAGTTGATGCAGCTGAACTTAGTGCGCGGAGGCTGGAGGTTTTCAGAACTTATTCGTGATATTCAGATAATAACATTCTCTTTCTCTTTAGGTTGTAGGCGTGCCTGTTACATTGAATGGTGATTTGAGGAATCAGTTTGTTGAAACAAATGTTGGTTTTGACACAATATGCAAGGTACCTAGACTTTCTGTTGTTTATGTTACAAAGAAGCAAACATAGACTAGCAGCATGTCCTCCTTAAATTGCTTGAAAGTATGGTCTTCTGTTTTCTCCTTTTCAGAAAATATGCCAAAAAACTGTTTAAGAAGTTCACTCATCTCCATCATCTGTTTTTGTTACTACCCCTGTTACCTTGCCTTTCTTTTTTCCACTTCACATGGATGTCAGGTAGCACCTGGTTGTTCTAAATTCACTTTATAATTCTTTTTACCTTATAAAGCTTTAGTTTTTTGGTATGGTAATGCGGTTGTTTGTTTAATGAACATCCAAATGAGCGGGATTGATATGCACTGTGTCTGGGATAATATTATGATTTCCTCGGAGATCTGATTATGACATTAATTATGTGTAATAAATGTTAAAAGCTTATGGGAACCATATTTTTACCAGTTTCATGCAACGCAATACAACTGCATTGTTGATAGATTACCTTATTTAGATGAGTTTGTCATGTTTAAGTTTGTCTCTCTAATATATCCTCAAATGTTAGATGCCGCCAAAATTTACTTGACACGGAAAAACATAGTTTCTGATGCTTTTTGGATCTGCTCTCTTTTTTTCAGTGTTAATTAATGCATCAAGTCTGTTGTAGATTTGTTTTGTCTAGTGCATCTTAACTACTAATGATTATTCGCAACCACTGGCAGTTCAGTTCTTATCTTCTCATGCACTTTTGTAATTTTTTTTATACTGGCAAGCATTCGCACAAATTTGAACTTTGCATTCAATTCTTCAGGTTAATTCCCAGCTCATTAGCAATGTCTGCTCGGATGCTCTGTCTGCAGGAAAGGTTTGTGTTGTCCCTATGCTCGGTTTTTCACTAAGCTTGCTTTATCTGTCCATTTATTGCCATATTTCTTTCTATATACAGTGCTGCTCAGCTGCTGTAAACATGTATAAAGAATGCTAAATGTTTTTAACACACTCACATTTTACTTCGAAGCAACTTGATTATGATTTCGTCCCTCTTAAGGACAAATATCATGGTATGCATGAATATGGTGTATATTCTAGTCTCTCTCAGACATACTATTTTCTTTTCTGGATCATTTTCTTCGTATTCTTTCTTTCGGCTCAGTGAGTTCATTTTGTTCTTGATCTTGTCTATGCAATGTTCATAGTGGAGATCTCAGTGTAAAATCTTGCCAATCCTTGTGACGTGGATTCTACATTTTACAAGCATAGCAGAGTTAAAGGCAACACTATCTTTTTGCCAACTCTAGATGGCTGGCACGAGTGTTCTGCTAAGTGGAAAAAAAAGGCATTCTGCTTGCTTTGAGCTCAGCGTATAACATGGTCTCTGTACATTGGTGTTCAGTTAGATTTGCCTTTTCATTTATATTTGCTTTCTGGGTCCATAAATTTGACAGCGGATTCAATTATAGTAGCAGTGCTGATATTTTTATTTATAATACTTATATTGTGGTTGCAAATGCTTAATTGCCTACAAGGGCACAAGCTACTTGCTAAAAAAACACTAGTCCAACGGGCCCACTATGTCAGTCAAACTTAGACTTGGCATTAGTCCTAGACTCCTAGCTAATTGAACAGAGATATGTTCCTTAGACCTTAGAGATCTAAACCTGTTGGCATGGCTTCTATTGTCGGAGATATATTGTTTGGATCATGATAGACAAAGTTAATTACTTATATTAGATATCATCTATATGGTGTAAATAGATCCTAATTATACAGCAATTAGGAGTATATTCAATACTTTATAGAATAGAGTGAACATTTTTGTGGTTTCTCCATCTCCAAGAGATATTGTTATAATTTCTTATTGTTCCCAATGATTTTGCACACCCGAACAAGTCTTTAGTGGTTAGAACACCTTCTTTTTCTTTGCCCTGTTTAGGTAAAATGTGGAGGTTGCATCTGGGTTCAGATGTTTCATTTGTGCTGGCTAGATAGACATCATATTTGGATCATATTTATGTGCGTGTATTTCTGGAATGTAAGGAAATCTTTCAATGTTTCAGTACTATTATTTTATCCGACTTATGGGTAGGAGGGCTTCACACGTTGCTTTGGAGTGTACTCTTCAATCTCATCCAAATATGGTTAGCCATTTTTCCAATCTGAAGCATATTCTTTATTGTTGTCCATTTCTCTTATGTTTTGTGTCCATTACGAAAATGGGTTACCCTTCCTTATCCAGGTCATCCTTGGTGAAGAAGTTGCCGCGTCAAAACTTACACTCTTTGATCTTACAGCACAAATCTGCGATGCAGTCCAATCTCGGGCAGAACAAGGTTGTCAATGACTATAGTCTTTTTTAACTGAAAGCATTGTTCTTTGTTTTTAATTTGTACGTGGATGTTCTGTTTTTGGAGCAGACAAATACCATGGGGTTATTCTTCTTCCTGAGGGACTTATTGAAAGTATTCCTGAAGTGTATGCGCTGTTGCAGGTACTTTCAAATGTAGTTTCTAGCATAGTTCTTTTAGTCATTTTTTTAACTGTATGATGGTTATATTGCTGGGAACAATTGGTTTATAGCGTTTTTCCATTTACTTTTTTGTGTGTGTATAATTTAAATTTCTAATTGATGCTATTATCTCCAATTGTTTATAGGAAATAAATGGTCTGCATAGGCAAGGTGTCTCTGTTGGTGACATTTCTGCACATCTGTCACCGTGGGCATCTGCTTTGTTCGAATTTTTGCCACCCTTCATTAAGCGACAGGTTAATTGCAGTTTGCTAATTCTTGGAATTACTATAGATTTTTTAATCTATCTGCACATAACATGTATACTTTCCTTTTACATGTCTGAATTATTCTTTTAGATATTTGTTCATTTATTGCTTGTTTATTTATTTATTTATTATTTCTTGAAGCAGTTGCTCCTTTGTCCTGAATCAGATGATTCGGCCCAATTATCCCAGGTGAAAATTTTTCCCCCTGTTCTATAAACAAATATGGTGATGCCATTTATGGTTTTTCTTTGCTTGTTTTGATTAATAAGAACTGATTTCAGTCTTATTTCTTTTATGATTATTATTTTTTCCAATCTTATGCACTGGATTATATTTAGTAGAGTGAATGTGTGTCTCATCTTTTAGCTGAAGTTTGAATTATCTTCTAAAAGATTTTAAAAAGAGGATCCTTCTGTGAGGCCATTGTAATTATCTTTTTCGTTTCTGAAGAAATATAAGAAAATACGATGCAATCTTCTTTTCCTTGCTTGTTCATTTCTACAGTTGTATATTTTCAGTAAATGCAAGGGCTTTCAAGTCATATTGGCCTCTCAACCCGCATTTGAATTTTAATATCTGCTTGATTTTCTCTTGTTTAGATTGAGACGGAAAAACTTTTAGCACAACTGGTGGAGACGGAAATGGACAAAAGAATGGTTTGTGTCTGCTTCTCCCTGGTCTATGGCTTGATGTATTTTCAGCATATTCTGGGTACTTATGTATTTTCAGGACTATTCTCCAGAAAGAAGGCACCTACAAAGGGAAAAAGTTTAATGCTATATGCCATTTTTTTGGCTATCAGGCTCGGGGTTCGCTACCATCAAAATTTGATTGTGATTATGCCTATGTAAGTTTTTACGGACTCTCAACTTCTTATTACTGTTTTCATCATCAAGTCACAAGGGTAAACAGTTCCACTTCTGCAGGTTCTTGGGCACATCTGCTATCACATTCTAGCTGCTGGATTGAATGGTTACATGACAACTTTAACCAATCTTAAAAATCCTTCCAACAAGTGGAAATGTGGTGCTGCTCCAATCACGGTGGATGATTTCTCTTTTTTGTTAAACTTTATAATGCGTTTGATTTTTTAGAAATGAAATTAAAAAAGAAAAAGAAAAAGGACTGTTTGACCTTGAAATTTTAGGTAGTTTTTCTTGTGTAAGGATAGTTCTTTGGGTCTTAAATATATAAAACTACACTCACCACATTACTCAGCGAAAAAAAATAATTACACCACATTGGCATTTGCACTGGTCGAACTGATCTAGTTCGTACCTGTTTTGTCACCAAAATGCAGCTTGTTTTGTTATTCTTTTAGCTTTCAGTGGGTGGATAAGTGATATGGCATTTCGTACCTTCTTTGGTTGATCTTAGGCGATGATGACTGTGAAACGCTGGTCTCATGGACCTAAGGTCACATCTATTGGCAAACCTGCAGTTCACCCTGTTGCTGTGGATTTAAAAGGCAGAGCATATGAGTATGTCTATTATTTTTCATTCTATTGACATGTTTTATGTTTTCATATTCAAATATGCACATCATTGTTCCCTACTCTTGTATCCATTGTTTGTACGTGACTTTTAAGCTTCTATTAGTTCTCCTTGCTATAGCATTTCTGATTGCACTTCTATTCTTTACATTCCTCGAGCCCATCACATTCTCCGTAGCAGGTTTTTGGGCTAGTAAATTTCAATCTTTATTATTCTGAAAGCTTGTTGCATGCCACCAGCCTTTGCCACGTTCACTTGATGCTAAATCCATTGAACACAGGTTGTTGAGAGAGAACTACGTCAAGTTTTTGATGGATGATGTCTATAGAAACCCCGGCCCTATTCAGTTTGACGGGCCTGGTGCTGATGCAAAGAGCGTGACACTGTGCCTGGAGGATCAGGACTACATGGGTAGAATCAAGAAGCTCCAGGGATATCTGGACAAGGTACTTGTTTATTGCATTTGGCTTGTTCCATGTCTTTCAGGTTATGTGCAAAGATAACTAGGATTTGAAAAAATTGAAAAATGGAAACTTTTGATTTCATTGGGTACAAAAGAAAACAGCGTTCTAACATTTTTTGCCTTTTGGCACAAATAACTAGCACTTTTACTGTCTAATTTTATTATATTTCTTTATTTATGGCCATTTCTTTGTAAATATATGTTTCTCTTTTGACTTTTCCCTGCTTAACGTTTACTTCAGCATCAATGATATTCTATCATGTGTTTTTAGAACTTATTTGTATGCCTTTGCAATGTTAGAAATTCATTTTGATACTTTTCCCGAATTACGATTGTGATCCACTGTTTTTACTCACGGTCACAATTCAGATAAGAGTTCATTTGCAAACTTATTCCATTTTCAGGTGAAGTGCATTGTTAAACCAGGTTGCTCGCAGGATGTTCTTAAAGCTGCCCTAAGTGCGATGTCTTCGGTGACGGACATTCTCGCTGTCATGTCTTCACCTACATTCAACGGCCAGCACCCCTCAAATATTTAGAACCTCGTGGTACTCTTGTTGGACGCATAGAACTAGTTTTATTCTCCAGTAATATAATAATTTTAAGTCGTTTTCACGTATCAAATGCAGAAAAAGGATAATTTAACTTGTAAGACCTTTCGTTGTAAATCTAAAAATCAACGTTAGCAATATTTCGTGCAAAGCTCTCGAACTCCAAATGGATTGTTTTTTGCTACGCTAATGGCTTTAGACTTGAATATGTCTGACATGAGTATTTATCTCCACAGCGTTCCGTCACTCGTGAATATCCTTTGACCGTCGATACGTGAGCATTCCAGATAACAAAAGGCTACAAAAGGGACATTTAATATCTACAGTATGGAGATTCAAGCCAAACTTTTTTTCACTGTTCTAGATCATCACCAATCAACACGTTAATTTGTAGGGCTTGTGAGAAAATTAAAAAACAGAGTATTCAGGTGCCTACATTTCGCAAAAAGGTGGTGCATCGTGCCATTTTAGTTAATTTCCTTGAAGCCAAGTAAAGCTTTTCCTTCTTGTCTCATAATGTTGTGTTGGAAGACAGCCCAACTTCAGTGTCATCTTATCTTTCTAGTGCTCGATACAGAGGTGCTTTCTCTGAGCGAATGAACTTGTGAGTTTTCTTTGCACGATAGGACTGCATTTGTGAATAATCAATCGCCCTATGCAATCTTCAATTTGGAGGTTTTGGTTACATCACATGGAACTTTTACGTTATCAATTACAAAAGATGAAGTGTAACGCTAATGTAATTGATAAAAAAGAAGTGGAATGCTAATGTCAACGACTTCAATTCGAGATCGGAATAGCCTATCCTGGCTTTTGTAGTTTTCAGAGAGCTCTTGAAGAGCTGCAAAAGACCGTTTATGCACTTGAGCTACTTAAAAGGAGGGCCGGTGTCGTACAATATTAAAAAAGGAAAGTTAAGAGGCGCAGATCGGGTTTGCGCCTTATTTGTTAGGGGTTTTAGGGGGAAAATTCCAAGAAAAGTAATTTTCTTGGAAAATTATATTTCTAAGAAAATAATTTTTCATAGAAATAAATGTTTCCATTATCAGGGGTCTATTTGAAAAATTTTCCTAAAAAACCACCTTTATAAGGAATAATATAGTTAGGTCCTTTGATACTTATTTTTTGTTTGGTTAAGTGATCCTTTTTAGTTAAAGTCACTTGCATGGTTGTGAGTAAAAAATTAATTTATTATATATTAATTTTTAATTTTATTTTATTAAAAAAAGTATGATAAATGATAATTTGGGTTTTTTTCTCATGTACCCTGTGTTTGTTTACCTTTTTTTTGGCTAAATGTATTTGATGACCAATTTCTATTCTTGTCCCCTTCACATAAGTATATGTTTATGTTCAAATGAGTTGGCATGCGAGGAGGTTCTTTTTATTATGCATTTTTCAAATTGTGGTGAACTAATTGGCTTGTAAACCAATCGGAACATAGATTCAAGTAGAAACAAGAGGGCTATTTACTTTTTAGTTTTGGGTATGGTCAGGGGCATTTGGGTCTTTTTTAAGCACATGTGCGGGTTTTACTACATGTATAGAGCTATTTAGTGTATTACATAGAAATGAAAGATATTTTGTATAATATCATACATCCTAAGGCCATTTAGCAAAATCCTCAAAAAAAAATCAACGAGCAGCAATGGCAAGTGGAAATTAAATTTTGAAGTAAATCTTTAGTTGTTGTTATAAGAATAAATATTGCACATTTCTAGTTCATGAACTAGACCATTATAATTTCAAAGGCAACAAAGCAAGCAGAGTAGAGGAACTTATTTCTCTAGGGGAGGTAGCAAGTAGCTACAGAAATGAAGATAATTATGGCTGATGATGAAGTGTTCACATATTTGATTATAGTTATAAGCTCGACTCGAATATGTTTGAGTTTGAGTTTGAGTTTGAGTCGAGTTTGATCCAAGCGCTTTGAGTTGAGCCATATTAGAGTTAATTCAAGTTCAAAAATTTTGGAGGTTTTGATAGAAGAAGGCATGAGAATAATAATTAAGCATAAAGAACATTTACTATTTCATTAAGTATCAAAGGATTAAAGAGAAAATAATTAAATTATTCACCTTGCGAGAGGTTAGGGCACCACAAATTTTGAGCTAAATCTAAAAAGCTCTAAAAACATCAAATTAAAGCTCTTATGACCTATTTATATAGGGTGAGAATTAAAGTTCCTAATTCTCCTAGAATTTTGGCTATTAAACCAATTTTGGGCTACCCAAATTGGCCCTTAAAATACTATTTTCGTAACTCACTTTAAATAGTTAAAAAAACTAAGTAAAATGCCTAATTTTATGTCTAAATCGGGTATTAGGGTATTCGGGTATGATGCATCTAGTATAATTTCAACCAATCATATCTCACTCATTCGAACTTTGATTTGTATATTCTTAATGGTGTTTCGAAGCTCTTTCTATCTAGTTTATAATCATACTAGTCTCAGACCTAAATTCAACGTATGCAGAGAGTTATCTAATTCATAAAGCTAAAAGGTTAAACTCTATGAATTTCTACGAGTTAACCATGAATAAAACAATTAGAAAATAAGAATTACTAAATCTTATAAGGCAAATATCTTTTTGATGCTTATATAGTGTTAAACTTGATTATTAGTCATTGTGTGTTTTTCATTGTGCTTGTTATGTTTTCTCCCTGCTATTAAACGCACAAAGTTGTTTGCACACTCTTGATTATGTGTCCATTTAGGTTATGACGGTTTAAAAGGATATTAATGTTATGATCCGACATGTAATAAGTTATATATTTCTCGACATATTATGTTTGTTGAACATCTATTTTATTATGTCATTCCTCATCTTATTTCTACTGTTGATCACTCTACTTTGATTTACATTGATCCTTTTATTGAATTTCTTTCTGATGAGTGCAATACGTTTGTTGATGTATCTACTCTTTTACTGACTCATCCACACATTACTTGAGTGGGCTGTGCAACATCCTTGTTGTCTCCTACTGCCCCTACTGGAGACCATTATGGTGTATCTCTGTATGTTCCTAAATATAAACATAGATGCTGTTTAGCTGGGTCGTTTCCCACTCTACCTCCTCCACCTGCTACATCTTTGTCTTCATATTCTATTACTATTGCATCTCTTAGTGATCAGTATGGTTCTCCCTCTTTTCTCTACACTTTTGATTTTCTTAGTTTTTTGTGTGTCATTCATTCTCTTCATGAGGTAGAATATCATTTAGTCTTTTAGTCTAAGTGTTTGCTTTAGTTCTAACATTATAGAGGGTAGTAAGTCAATATATCTTTGCATGTTCCTAAATATAAACACAGATGCCTTTTAGCTGGGTTGTTTCCCACTCTACCTCCTCCACCTGCTACGTCTTTGTCTTCATATTCTATTACTATTGCCTCTCTTAGTGATCAGTATGGTTCTTCTCCCTCTTTTCTCTACACTTTTGATTTTCTTAATTTTTTGTGTGTCATTCATTCTCTTCATGAGGAAGAATATTATTTAGTCTTTTAGTCTAAGTGTTTGCTTTAGTTCTGTCATTATAGAGGGTAGTAAGTCAATGTAGATATTTTTTTATTAGTTAAATCTTCTTTAAGTGAAGGGTAATTAAGACCTTTATTGTAATTAGGGTTAGGGTTGTTCTTTCTTTGATGAAGAGAGTTGATCCCTTCATTATTATAATATGAACATGACTTACAAATAATAATAAATTTTTTTTCTTATTCTCTGAATTTCCTAACACATACTATAATAGAGCAATTATACATAAAAACCAAGTTGCCCTTTATGTTACCACAAGCCCTTTGTCGGCTGGTCATTGAGCGTAAAGCTCTTTTTTTAATTGAACAGAAAAAATGCTTAGAAGACAATATGCATATTGACCCATCTTTTCTAAAATTGGACAGAAAAAATTCATATTGACCCATTTTTCCTAAGATTCATTTTTGCAATCCCATTCTTGGTGTATAATTTTTTCGACAGAAAATTGTGTAAATAAATTATTATCCATTATCAAGTGTGTTACCATACATTCAACTTATTAACCATTATCAAGTGTGTTACCATGCATTCATCACCTTTTTATTTATTGTTAAGTTTATTATATCTAAATACTTTAGTAGTTGGGTAAAAAAATTTCGTGATCTTCCCAGAGGATGTCCACCAAAATATTCTCCATAACTGTTGTCGATTATGACGCACATTAGCACTAGTGATACACTAACGCACTTATAGTTGGGCTGATGCATATTCAGGAAGACCAAAAATGCTTTCATAGTTGAGCTGCTGGAATTCCACGGTCGTAAGATACTTCAAATGTCTATGCTAAAAAAATAATGTCATTTAAATCGATGGTGGAACTTTCTTACAAAAACAATGTTTTACATAAGATTCAAAATTAACCAATGTAGATGACTGCCAAATTTTGGTGCAACACATTCCTCTACAGTCTACAAGGGCTTGCTGCCACTGTTTGACATGAGTGAAGTTGCTGCAGCCGCAGCTGTAGGAACGATTCCAGTAGAAACTCCTGGCTTTGACAAATGTAGGAGCCTGAAAATTTCAATGCCGGGAACAAACTAAAAAATCAATACAACATCAAAAGGAATTATATAATACCTTTGTATGACAAATAATTTAAAAAGAAAAAGGAGGGAAATAACAGCTGGAGAAAGTACTAATCTTGCCTAACTTGAAAAGCAATTGGTCAAAGAGGAAGCAAACTTACGGTGCAAGGTATTCACAGAATGATGAAATTGCAGCGACAACCTCGTTGTAATTATCTGCGGCGGCAGGGGCTGTGACTTCAACCAATTTTATTCCAGGAGTAACAGTGACAGCATCATCAATTGCATGCAGCTTCAAGAGTTTCTTTGCAGAAGTCACAGAGACTCTAATAGGAGCACTCCTTTGAAAATTAAAAGCAAAGCCCACCCTCAAGGTTTCATAGTCTAGTTTGTAGCCAAGTGCATAAAAGAAGCGTAGCACATTCTTGCTAACTTTGGATTCCACAATTGTTCTTACCAAAACAGCAATTTGTTCTGCACCAGCACCTCTCATCGCACCACCCACATGTCGAACTGTCCTACACATTCAAAATACCCGGATTTGCATTTTAAACAGAGATTGCCATGAGATGTAAATTAGCCGTAGCTTGACACCTGGATATAACATTAGTAATTTATTGGTCAATGTGGTCCAACTGCTCAAGAGAACCTTTAGAATTTCAAACAATCTCGCTATAACATTCTAACCAGAAAGCCTACAATAGGATTACAGAATATAGCCACATTCACAAAAGGAAGAATAAATATGCCCAACAACAGCAACCAAAAAAAAATTACAATAAATAAGCCTTAAAATATCATAAGAAACAATGGATGAAGGTTATACCAAGTTGGAATTGGCTGTTCCAAGTCACACAAGAGTCTCACTTCAGATGCTACAGCTCCTATAAAAGAAGAAAACTTTTTTCCATGAACTAGAGAACTAGAGCAAAACTAGTCTGTAACATTAATGACTTTATTAAGGAGAATGTGCTAAGCAAGGTTATATTTACTTTTTAAGGCTCAATGCATGAACCTATATTTGTTCTTTTGTTTTTTTCAGCACAAAAGGTGTTGAATTTGATAAGTTTAGTAAAAACAATTTACGTACCCAGGTTGGGTCCACTTTTAAGGCACAATTCATGAACCTTCACTCGCTCTTTTGGAACACCACAAAGACCTTGAAGAAGGATCTCCAAGGCTTCGACATGCTGGTTTAATAACCAAATATCAGAACATAAGCAAACAAAGGGTAAAAGAATCCATCAACCAAGTCACATTTCAATATAAAGTAAGAAGACAATGATCCCTATATCACCCCATTGAATCCTGAGTTGATTTCATAACCGACATGAACTCCAAGCTGATAAGTCATCAGCTGAGACATGTAATGTGAAGCTAGTTGCATAACTAATTTACAACAATTATTCTAGAAAAATCCAGTCGCATCTATTCAAGTTCTCGTCCACAAAAAATAAATACTCCCTCTGTCCCACATTAATAACTCCATTTGGTTTTTTAAAATGAACTAATCCATAAAAAATATAGTTCACTTGAAAAAAAACAATTGGAGCTATTAATGTGGGATGGAGGGAGTTTAAACAACTAATCTTCTAATCTTGTCAAAAGTCAATCAAACGGAACAAATGTATAGTTGTAATGATTACAGTAGCAAAGTTCGTATAATCGGTGGACATGAAAATTGTACGAAGCTATAAGCAATCCTTCTGGTTCTCAACCTAAAACAAAATTATCAGCCATGTTGGTGGTCTCAGTCGCAAAATATTACATCGCATAGAGTCACGGATTTTCCGCCATCCAAAACCATATTGATAATTATTTAGAGAATATACGCAATGATTATCAACTAGGCTCATTGTTAGCACACTGAATCCATCTGAACTCGCTTACAGATAACAGGCATCAAACAGGTGCTCACCAGTACTCCTAGTAGAACAATTTTCAGCCAAAGGGTTGAGCATCAGGACGGTTCAAAAGACCGTCTTTGGCACGGTAAAAAGGAATTGTCTCAAAACCGCAAGTCATCGATGAATGAAGTTGCACAAACGAATCCCAAAAGGAAGAAAAAATTACTCTTTTGAAAAGCACTTGAACTTTTGATTACATGAACAAGACAGCAGATTGCAGTTACCTGCGTCTCTATGATTCCTTGCACAACGCATTCCATCTCCTCCTCCCCCTCGCCTAATCAAATAACCGCCGTTAATGGAAGTCGACGGAAGGAAGCGCCGAGAAAAGAGAACCAAAGCGACACTGTGTGGAACACAAAAACTGGTTTTTATCTACGCCGACTAGGCCCAATGTACGACCCGTGGGCTTAACAAGTCTTCACTACCTCAGGCCCGGAGGCCCACAACCAGCCGCCGGAGCACCATTAGAAATGCAGCAAATGGGCTGAAATGCAGCAAATGGGCTGAAATCAACTTTTACCACAGGCCGGAGCGCGTGGGCATGGGTCCCACATCGTGCGTCACTGCGAGCGCCCTGCGAGCGTTCTTTAAGGCATTTTCATCTGGCGTTCAAATTTCAAATTTCAAAAGGGACCGCTATTGGAGGGGAGGCTGGAGAGGTCCTCCTGCTCACAACGGCTATAATGAGCGCTTTCTATAATATAGGGGAAGACGTCGGTGGTTCCTTCCCTTTCTTTGTAGCAGAGGGGAAGTAGAAGGGAGAGAGGAGAAGGCGAAGGGAGAGAGAATAGCAGTAAGGGAGGAAGAAGGTGAGGGAGGGGGGAATGGAAGGGTACGAGAAGCTGGAGAAGGTGGGAGAGGGGACTTACGGAAAGGTTTACAGAGCGAGGGAGAGGGCCACTGGGAAGATCGTCGCTCTTAAGAAGACGCGTCTCCACGAGGACGACGAAGGTGTCCCTCCCACCACCCTCCGGGAAGTCTCTCTGCTTAAAATGTTGTCCGTTGATCCCCACATCGTCAGGTAATTCCTTCTATAAAGCACGACTCCTTTCTTCGATTGGAACATGAAATCCTTTTCTGGGGGCTCTACTTCATCTCTCTCGTTGGGCTTTCACGTTTTCCTCTTATTAGGGCTAATATTTTGGCTTTTCCTTGAGAATTATAGGATTTGTACATGACTGGTATAATTTCCTTTTTCAACACACTCTGTTGAGCACATTTTGTTGACAATTTAATTTGAAGGTTCGTTTCCAGGTCTGCTCTTTGTTTCGAGAAACCTAAGCATACTCATTACAGTACGCGTTGTTGGCGGAGCATGGGTCTTCAAACTGACAAAATCCCTATATTTTGCTGAAGGATCTGAATTGTTCTATCATTTGCAATCAAATTTTCATTCTGTTCTAGACAATTTTTTTCTTATGTTTACGACTATCTTTAGTTGATTACATCAAATTTCGTTTCAACTCATTGATCCTATGCTCGTAACATGCATACCAAGTCTGCTCCTTTTGTATGTCCAGTTGTGGGATCACTTTGTTATTTTGCACGTCAGTTTTCTCTCTCCTGTGGGTTGAATCCACGGTTTTTGAATTTCATGATCTCCTGCAGGCTGCTGGATCTAAAGCAAGGTCAGAACAAGGAAGGAAAAACAGTGCTTTACCTGGTTTTCGAATATATGGACACGGATCTGAAGAAGTTCATCAGGAGTTTCCGGCAATCTGGAGAAAGACCACCTCCTGATACAGTGAAGGTAGAGTTTGTAAGCCCGAATGTAGATATTAATTGATTGATTGAAAACCATAAAATAGATTCAAATGGCTGTCTTAGTTTAGCTGGTCATTTGTTCAATGTAGACTTTGATGTACCAACTTTGCAAAGGTGTCGCATTCTGCCATTGCCATGGAGTACTGCACAGGTAGGTTGTCCTCAAGGTCTTCTGTTCATCTGGCTTGTCAGTTTCACTTATTTATGGATGTTCAGATATGATCTCTATTGTAACTTTCGAATAAAGGGATCTGAAGCCTCACAACCTTTTGATGGATCGGAAGACTATGATGCTTAAAGTGGCGGACCTCGGACTCAGTAGGGAATTCACCATTCCACTTAAGAAGTACACTCATGAGGTTAGTGACTTCATTGGAATGGAAGTTAGAGAAATTGATCATGAGTTTCCCATTCTGATTAATAGAACGAAGTCATTAAAATTTGTGTATGGACAGATATTGACTTTGTGGTATCGAGCTCCTGAAGTGCTGCTCGGAGCTACCCATTATTCGACTCCAGTAGATATGTGGTCTGTTGGCTGCATATTTGGTATATGATTTTCTTACAGCATATTTTTTGCCCCCTTCGCTCTATTGTTTAAAATATTTGTCCTCACAAAGGTTTACTTTGCTGCACATTCATTTTATTTTACTAATTAGATTGAATGTTTGTATGTTTTCAGCTGAACTTGTTACAACTCAAGCACTCTTCCCAGGAGACTCTGAACTGCAACAGCTCCTCCACATCTTCAGGTTGGTCAATTGCAGATACAAGATCTCTGCCGCATTTTTTGTTGTTTAACTGTGGTATATTGGCTGACAAGCGAATTAACTTGGGCCGGTTGGATAGGTTGTTGGGTACCCCAAATGATGAGGTTTGGCCAGGAGTAAGCAAGCTACCCAACTGGCATGAGTTCCCACAATGGAGCCCGCAGAGTCTGTCTAAAGTTGTTCCATCACTTGATGCCGATGGCATGGATTTACTTTCGGTAAACGTGGCGTATCAAATTACAAATAGTCTTAGCAATAAGTAAACTATCTTTGACCGTTCAATTTTTGTGATCTGCAGAAGATGCTCCTATATGAACCGTCCAAAAGAATCAGCGCAAAGAAAGCCATGGAGCATCCGTATTTTGATGGTCTGAACAAGTTGAGTCTATGAGAAATTACTGTCTTTGCAAGATGCTTCTGAGTCTACAGGAAGAAACGTGTTCGACTTGCTTTCCTCGAGCATAAAAGTTTGATAGATTTTTTTTTTTTTTTTGTGTTCTTTATCAATGGATTGTGACAGCCAACCATGAAATTGCTGCGTATTTGATAGTCTGATCAAGTTGAGTCTATGAGACATTACTGTCTTTGCAAGATGCTTCTGAGTTTTACAGGAAGAAACGTGTTCGACTTGCTTTGCTCGAGCATAAAAGTTTGATAGATTTTTTTTTTTGTTGTGTTCTTTATCAACGGATTGTGACAGCCAACCATGAAATTGCTGCGTTTTTTTAAAGCATGATTGTGAAACCTTGGGATCGCCTGTTTTTTATATCAGTGGATCAGCGATTAATTATTATATTTTTCTTCATTTTCTTATAAAATGAATTTTAGTCAAGCTCTCAAAAGTTTTGCTCTCCCGGTTGGTAAAAAACATTGGAGTTGATAAAAAATTACTTCATGCTTCAACGAAGGACGAACTCAGCAACTTACAAAATTCTAATTGGTTAAAAAAAGTGTATACTACAAAAGAACAAAAAATGGACACAATATTCTTGCGCGCTTGTATATGCCGCTTAATGATTTTTCCACAGCAATTTTTGCATGCCTTGATCGAGGAAAGCAATTGGAGCACACAGGCCATATGAAGACAACAGTCTCCCGTCTATGGTGCTGTTTTTCCATTTTGAAAATATTCCGAGCATTGTGTACTCTCATAATATTTGAGTATACTTGCATCCTAGGAGGCTACCGCAGCCAAACAGGCACAAAAAGGGATGAAAATTGTAATCTGGCTATGTCGCTAGCATACAAAGTCAGATTTATTTTCCTGTACAAGGACTTGGTTACCATGTCCCATGGTGATGTGTAAATAGTGCATAGTCACATTATGATTGCACTAATCAATTCAACATTTTCCATTACACAACAGAAATAATTATGAAAAATACATTTATAGAAGTGTGATGTGGATCATATATATACCCCTACAGGGCAATCGAGTTAAACATCTTTACCAATAGAGATGACTTTGCTGGAAATAGAAGGAAAATGTACAGAGGAAAAGAATATTCCATAGTAACTCATTCTTTAATCGCTGTGCAACTATTAGGATCTTAACAGGGTCCTAACTTCAGGTCTAAATGTCTCCCAAATGTCTTCGGGGCAACATGTGAAACACAATCAATGGCAACATCTCAGAAATCAGAACAAACTTTGTCTCTTCTCTGACCTGAAATTATAAGGCACAGACCCATTAAAAAGGAAAGAGTCTAGAATATCAGCCTTATATAAACAAAAGAAGCAAAACCTAGTGTTGCAATCAATGCACAAGACAATAAAAGTTGTACAAAATGGCACCATCATTATCTCCTAAGAGAAGATAATGAGAGGGGACCAGCATACCACTCATATGGTTGAAGGTGCGAAAAGCGTCTTCAGGTTTTTCCATAAAAAACTTACAAAAAATTAAGTGAAGCAGGCAACTGCAGCAGTAAAATACAAGTATATTGGCCTTACCAATTTTTGAAATGTTACCTAAAACCATTAACAGAAATTCAACAGACAACCTTGAGAGAAACCTCTGTTTTTTCAATGCAATCATCAGACCTATATTTGCACCTGTAGGTCCAAAGGAAAGTTGCTTGCGGATATACCAAATTGCCAGACGAATAAGATAATTTTGATTCGTTTGAACATCTAAGATCAATTATGGATGTTTCTTAAAACTAGTCAATTCAATTTTATCTTTCCACCTTAGTGAAACCTTGTGAATTTTAATTTAGTTGCAAAATTTAGAATTATTAATCATGTATGACTATGTTATCTGTACAAGTCCCGTCTTTTCACGCTCATGAAATTTAAAGTATATGCTTGACATCTCGTTTCTGTACTGAAAGTTACAGATATGCGCCATTTTTCTGTGGTCATACAGCATTGTGCGATTATCTTTGAAAGAAAGCACAAAATATGATAACTTCTCAAGTAGTGTTAAATTTACCAGAGGAATTGCCTAAGGTAGTTTCAAGTGGTTGCAGAAGCGAATCACCTCCAATAAAAGCCAAACCATATCTTTGACAGACATCGCATTTTTAATTAATTTCTTTTTTAAAAAGTGACTCTAATTAACAATGTAGCTTTCCTAACGTGGATTGCTAATGAAGCGCCAATTTTTTATTTTTTTTTTACGATATAGTAGCCACAATATGTTGAACAACAAAAGGTATCAAAACGATTACAGGGCTGCAAGGAGGTTACCACTAGACAACAGCCCAAAATAAGGTCCCTCAAATGAGGAAGAGCGTTTTTAACCTATATGACTACCTAGAACCAAGGATATCTTGGACATTGTCTGGCATAAAACCAGCTACAAGGTCAAACAAGATCGACAACAATGTCAAAAATATAATACTTAAATGTCATGAAATAAGGATGCCGAAGGAATTCAATTATCAAAACTCACAGTAAAACCATGCACTCAAATGTGATTGCTTGAGATAAATTAAATGACACAAGAGCTGAATTAAATACATAATAACACAACCTGTTCACACAAAAAAAAAAACTAGTACATAATGTTTTTTACAGCAATATAAAGTGCTGGACTGAACATTCCCAGTGATTCGTCATCTCATATGAGTGTAACATCATTTGATAATTAAGCTAAACATAGGAACAGATGCATAAATTTGAATTGGCAACTGAAAAACGGCAAAGGAAGCTGAAGCAGTAAAAAGAGAACATTTGACAGAAAAGCGGAGGTCAGAGGATGCGCAATGACTGCTCAGAAAGAATTTGAGGGGAACAAGCTAGGTCTTCAGGTAATCACCCCAAGGCTAATACGGACTAAGAATAGGATTTGCCAAAAATAAAATTAGAATAGGGCAACAACTGTCTTACATTTCATTCCAGTTCAGTTGACTCGGTCCACCCTGACCTAATAAGGCTATATATATATATATATATATATATGGATGGAAAAAATTTATATGAGCCCGGGCTTATATATACCTATGTGAGCCCGGGCCCTATAGGTTGTTGGATTTACATCTGACGGTCCATAATATTTATAGGTTTCATGAGTATTATAAACCCATGAGTATTATAAGCCGTCGGATGTAAATTCGATAGCTTATAGAACTCGGGCTCACATAGGCATATATGAGCTCAGGTTCATATAAACGGGACTCTATATATATATATATATATTAATTTTTTATTTTAATAATAATTTTAAAAAAAATAAGTATAAGATAATAAATATTTAAAATTTTGTATTTTATTTTCTCATGACTTAAGTTTGGGCTTACTAATTTCGTGTGTGGGCTAGGTTGGTTGTGGTGTTTATCTGCCAGAAAGTGGTGGCACATTATCTATCTCTGTTTTGCTTAAGGGTGGAAAGAGTGCTGGCCGCCCGCAGGTGGCTTGCAATTCTGCTAGCGGAGTGGGCCTACTAGGCTAGAGTCCCGTTCCCTTCCGGGCCTGGGCTGGCCCGTAGGCCTGTCCACATGGCCACGACCTCACCTTGTCCCACTGGCCACTTGGTTGGCCGTGGCCATGCTGATGTCCTGGTTAGAGAAAGCTGAGGCCTAACAAGTAGCGGGGGAGCTTGTCGCAGCGTCCCCAGGCTGGCCGAACATGACTACGGGTTGGTCCGACCGAGGCCAGCCTACTGCCACTTTTATGTTTGCCCGTGCCAAGGTCTCGTACGGAGATTCTTTGAAGTGATAAGGACCAGCTCATCAAGTACAAACGGACAAAGCTAATTTAAAGCAAGGATACTAAATGCATGAGATTGGGTAATATGCTAGTGGACATATACGGACAACTATACAAGTCCACGTCCATAGCCCCTATTGAAAGCAGACACAAAGATCTTGGACAATTATATGTCCACGTCCATGACCCCTATTAAAAGCAGACACAAAGACGTCCATTAGCAATGGTAGCTGGTGGCAGCTCCAAGGAAGGAAAGGAAAATAATATTTTTTATTAAAATATATAAAAAAATTATACATAAATTTTAATTGGTATAAATAAATAAACTTATGTAAATTTTATGTAAGATTTATTTTTAAAATTTAATAAAAAATTAATATAAATTTTTTACGTATTTTTATTGTGAGAATATCACTATCGGGAAGAAAAAGCTTCAAAATCCCGAATCCGGCAGGACACTAAAATCCAATCTGTGCCTGAAACAAGTACATAAAACAGAAAACACCGTACATGGGAACTATTGATATTTGAGTGATACTAATTGTTCAATATTTTATCAGTTGTTTAGTGTCCAACTGGCGGCTGCTTTCATGTGGAGCGAGAGGGCGAGAGAGAGGACAGGGGTGATGACATCAGATGCCGCGTGGAAGCAGGGCCACCCAAGTGTGATGTTGACTGCGGTCTCATATTCCCCTTGGCTGATCTCAGGGCAACCTACTCAACTGAGCAACCTACTCAACTGAGCAGATGATTCCTGGTTAGCCGCCAAAGGCGAGGTGAGCAGCACTAAAGGATGATTCCAGGCTAGCTGCCAAAGGCACGTTACGATCATGACATCCATATGATTTTAGAAGACCCATTACGATCATGACTTCATCTGGATATCAGCATAATTTGCCAAAATCCAGAATTCAGATTTTACGTACTAAACGAGCGGCAGAGATGCACTGTTTTAGCTGAAAATGGGCACTCTTCATCTCACAACAGCGTGCACATTTTCGCATTCAGCTTTGTTTATATCTTTTCTAACCTCGTTTAGACTCCTTTCGACGGAAAGTTTATTGTAATCTTAAGTTTCATCTTAGCTTGTAAAGTTCAAGGCCCCCATATATGTACTAAATTTTTTAAGAATACAACTTTCGATGATAATGTACAGTCAGTTTTCTATTTATCCAAGAATATTAAACCAGCTCCAAAGCAGCTGACCACCGTTATGGTGACATCTTCTTGTATGTAGAAAGTGCACCAAACGACCATTCGATTTCCAAAATTTCCTGGACTACGATTGTTAAATTTGGAGTTAAGACACAAGCTACATTAAAAAAGTAAACCATAACATAAGTGACACTGAAGACAAAGCATAAGTCTATTGGAAAAGTACAGAGTATTCGCTTTACCCTGCCCCGAATAATTGAGTGATAATACCTCCCATTTTATAGAGCCCCTTAGTGCAAGAATTCACGTAATATAAAATCACATGACACTAAAAAGTAAGCAACGAGTACGTATGTTAATTACAAGCGGAACTGCAAACTGTACTATAAGAACAAACTGGTACAAAGGATATGAATACACCAAACCTAAAATCATAGGCTCCTCTCACTATGAAAATACCCAATAAAGGTATAACTACATAGCAAAAAACAATTATTCCAACAATGAACGACATTTGGATTTCAGATCCCCTTATTCCTGAACAGTGGAGATATCATTAGCTTGTTATGTAATAAATAAAAGTGAACTTTGCTATCAAGAGCCAAACAAGCAACAAATGCATTGAACTCAGCAGGTTAGTAATTACCTTTTACAAGACCTATAATTCTCATGTTAGTGGAGCCAAAGCTACCGTTTTTCTTTGACACGTATAAAATTTATAATTCGCTTAATCACACAGCTTTGCCTATCTACATAACGTACAATAATTGCTATTTACTCTTTGATAGATATATCATGAGCTTTATCAATAAAAATATAAAATAAAACATCTCCAAGATCTTTGATGATAATTAATATAGTCTTCACTGCACAAGACTGGACAATATCCTTTTGGATACTTAGTGTTATCAACTTGTCATTTTGAGGGGCATTCTTTAGGATAACCTAGCCAAAATCTTAATTGTTCTTAACAAGAAATTTTAAACTTTTAAAGAAACCCCCTTAATTAACAGAATCTTCTTATTCATCATGGCAATGAAAAGTTAATTTTTTATTTAAAAGAAATCGAGTACACTTAACTAATGCCTCCAAATGAGCATTATATTTAATGTCACTTTGTTCTTCATGCCTATGAAAAGTTGTTTGAATGTGTTGCTCTTGATTTAATGAATTATAATGATCTTATAAGATTTTTTGTGTGAGTTGTTCACTCCTCCCACATAAGCACTAATTTTTTTATACTTGTTCCAATCTCAAATTCCTTTACTACAAAAATATTATTACCCCCTATTGTTCTTCAAAAAGATAACAATGTAAGAAAAATTTTGCATCTTTATCTATGATATATTCTAACCAACTAGGATACTTACCAAACCACTGAGGAAGGAATAGTCGTAACACACTTAAAAAATTAGCTTTGGGGAAAGTGTGACTATGATGTTGGCAAGGACCCTTTTGTAAATAATACCTCCTTACCATGTACGAAATTTTTTCATTGTATCACTAATATAAATTTTTTCTTTCCTTTAACTAGGAATCATCGTTTGTGTATGAGAAGAAAAACATTTATCTACGCACTATGGAGCTTCAAGGCTTCCCCGTACGTAGACTCAGGTTGTAATGGACACATACACACAATGAAGCTTCATAGTTCGTTGCGTGTAAATCAAAATAAAATACGTACCTATAATTGATTTGGATCGGGCCAACGTTATCTTGCCGTTGGTTGCCTACATACATATTGGATATTATTCCAACACGATTAGATCCGAACGTAGTTCTACCTAACGGCTAATACATACAATAAGCATTACAAAATTATATATGTTAAAATACATATATACTGATATTTAGTTGGAGTTATACAAAAACTAGTCATATATTGGAGTCAAGCGAAAGTAAATAAGTCAACGAAATTGTGCATCTCACTCTACCACAGAGCAGGATCAAAACCACATATACACATCTTGCTCTATCATTGAGCCGAGACCAAACACACACACATACACCACAAGTCTTGCT
The DNA here is from genome assembly GCA_035235625.1 of Saururus chinensis. Lineage (NCBI taxonomy): Eukaryota > Viridiplantae > Streptophyta > Magnoliopsida > Piperales > Saururaceae > Saururus > Saururus chinensis. The sequence continues at coordinate 9,735,693 of CP141143.1, read as the reverse complement.
CTACCTTAGAGCAAAACAGAACATAAACATGTCACATTAAAGCATAGCAGAATTGAGTACAAAGGATCATGACATAGCACACATCTTAATTTAGCACACACAGCTCTATAATTTAAACGAGATGTCAGAAATACTTACTCCCATCATGTCTCGTATGGTAACGATATTCGGAGTTGCTCGTTTCTTCTTAGCGTCCTCCCCTTAGGATTCAAAGGCAATAAATGGAGCTTCCTCTAGCCTTCATACGTTCCTTGCCTTACACTAAAAGGCTACATACAAACGTTTTCCTTACTGGAGATTCTTCTTGTTTTCCGCACAAGTGGGTGGCAGACATAACCTCCCCTAATCGGGGATGTTCCTCACACATCGTGGCTCTTCAGTGGAAGATAGAACCTCCGCTACACTGGATTGCTTCTCTTGTTGTGGCTCGGCAACTTCGGATGGAACTTTGTCTTACTTCTGACTCCTTTTTCTTTCTCCGGTGTTTGAGGACAACGGGCAGGGTTTCTCCTTGTCTAGGGGTATTTTCTCCTCATATAGTTACCAACTCATAGAACATACCCCTCCATTGCGAAGAGCACACTCGATTTAGTCAAGAACGCCTCCTAAATGGACTAAATCGGAGCTATGATGCTCAAAAATAGATAAAAAGAAGATTGTCAGTGCTCGAGGACAACGGGGAGGACCTCTCCTCCTCTTAGGGTGTTTCCTCCGTATACAGTTTCCAACTCGAAGAAATGACTACTCCAATCCATAGAACATGCTCGATTTACTTAAGAATGCCTCTTAAATGGCCTTAATCGGACTCAAAATGGTCAAAACGGGAGAGGAGAAGATCTAACTCAAAATCGGAACGGAAAAGGGTATAAATAGGCCTAAGAGCCACCGAAACGGCGACGCCCACGGTGCCCGCTGAATCACGCGGTGCGCTATGGTGCTTGCCATTTTGCGCCAAGCTCGCGTGTCGCGGCCGCGCGTGCATCGCCTGCACACCTAATATTTTTTAATATATTTTTTTATATAAAACTAAATCTTTAAACGCACGAAATTTCCTACCTTGGATTCGGATTCGCATATTCTTGGTATCGTTGGACTCGTATCGACGAGCCCTTTGATATAACCCACTTAAAGCAATAAATTGTGCTCTTTTTAAGTGGGTCCCATAGATTTTCTATAATTCTTGAAGGTCGTAATTTCAAGTCTTGACCTCTGTTTTCCCCGTTCTTTGATTCATTACGCTCGTTTCTTTGAGCTTTGCTCAATTACGAAGGCTTCATCCTTTGAAATTGTCAATAATTTATTATAAAAATTACTAATTACCTATAACCCCCTTGGTTAAATGTAATTGAAAGAGCTAGGTATTACATACGATGGCAAGCCCACTCGAATTGAGCTCGATCTGTATGTAAAACTAAACTTAATTTTAAATTTAAATTTTCAAAGCAACATTCAATAAACAAATCAATTACATTGAATGGGTTGTGTAAGGACCCTCATCTCTAAACCGGTTTTTGGTTTTCTTTAATTATGGGTTATCGTGAGATTAACGCATTTTCTGATCTTATTGGGTGATTTCTTAAAATAAATAGTATTTGTGATGGTTTTAACCAAGATTAACTTCAATATTAGTGGTTTTAAGTGATTTTAGACCAAATATGAATTTTTGGAATTTTCACTATTTTCCCAAAAATTAGGGTTTTGGCGGGACCCCTGTGGGCCCCACCGTCAAAAATTTTATTTTTAGGTCAAATGAACCTAGACATATACTTAAGGTTATACAAAAAAAATTTAGAATTTTATTAGGCTTAATTAGTGTTGAAATTTGTAAAATATTCATTTTTAGCCTACTTTTCTTATTTACACCCCAAAACTTACCTATGCATACCCCAACCCTTACTATAAAAGGGCAGACCTGAGCCATTTCCATTTTTGGGAATAGGCTAAGGAAGGAGGGCTGGCCTAATCCCCACTTAGGCCCGAATTAGAAGCCAATTAAGGTAAGTTTACTCTAATTAAGTACTAATCCATGACTTTCTCCTTAATCTCTTCCAAATCTACTATTTTCCCCTTGATTCAATTCATTTTTGGACATCAAAAACTACTGATTTGTGTTTTACTACAAACCTTAACATTCAAAATTTGATTTTTTACTACCAATAAGCCCTAGATCTAAGATTTAATTAGGGATTTCTTGGGTAAATCGATTTCTATTAGAGTTTAATTCAAACTCATTGTGTTTTCAAGGATTTCAAGAAGGGTGACTCTTCAATCCGAGCTTAATCAAGTGCTGAGGTAATGGGTCTTCAAAATCTCTGTTTATCCATGGTAAAACTCTTCATTTTTGGCTTATTTCGAAATGGTTTGTTTGATTTGGTGTGTTAATGGTAAGATTAGAAAATGGAATTATTTAATCCCGATTTCTTAGGGTTTTGCATTATTATGGTATGGTTTGATGTTCCGGAAGTCAAGAAGGACTTTTGATGATGTTTAGGGTGTTAGATGTGGATTTGAAGTGTTATCAACGGTGTTTCGGTTTGGATTTGCGAAAGGAAGAAGATGACTGTTCTGCCGTGTTGGCGATCGATCGGCCTTGCAGGGCGTTCAATCGGCAACACTGCCGGAACGACACTTTTCCAGTTTAGCCGATCGAACGGCCTGCTGGGCGATAAAACGGCCGAACTATAAATTTCAAAATTTCACGTTTAACCGATCAAACGGCTTGAAGGGCGATCGATCGGCTACACAGTAAATTGTATGTTGTGCATATGATGTGTATTTTGATTATTCCACTTTAGCTTGCCAATTTTATATGAATGTGGAGTGTTTTAAGCTATGTTAGGCTACTGGAAATGCATGCTATTAGGTTTATGGAGTTGAGGTATATGCTTGGAGATGGTGGAATGACTTATGTTTTGTGGCATGATGTTGGAAACGTCATCTTGAAATTATGAATGGTTGGTTTCTCATCGTTAAGCATATTTTCAATAGAACTATAATCTATTATTGGACTGATTTGTCATGATAGATTGTGGTTAGTTGTGTGTGGATGTTGGTGAATGTCATGACTCAATGATGAAATGAGTGATGTTATATGTGTTTAGCCTTTGTGGTTGAGTTTTGAATTGAGATATGATTTCAACGATTCTTCTCCTATGATTTCTGTTGGGATTTATGTTTAGATGGAAATTCACATGTGTAGTGTGGTAGTGAGTTTAATTTCAAGCATGTTGGCATGCATTATGTGAAATGCTTCTACTAGATACACACACACATGTGGGGTTAAATAATGATGTTGAAGCTTGATATTATGATTATGAATGATGCATTAGGGGCTGATGAGAGCACTTATCATGGATTAGGATTCATGTATGCTTTGCCCACGTATGTACCTTGCTGCATGCATCATGAAAATGGATTTCCAATTGAGGTTTCATTGTGATTAATCGAATTTGACCGATTGGATGCAATGTGATGGAATTGTGTGCCGGATTGATCGGTCGTGTTTTAATCGTAAGTTGATTGGTCCGAAAGGACATATTTTGATTTGAGTTACTGTGTGGAACGAGTACACTCCCCGGGTTGAGTCTTGTTAAATGGAATAATGTGGGGACGAGTTGTGTACTTGTCTTGCGGATTGTGAGAATGTTATTACGAGTGTCATCTGGACCTTGAGAATCTAGTGTGGTATGCCGTGTGCACCCCGCTACAACGTGTTCTAGGGTTCTCTGTGTGAGAACTCGGGCTCTTCCCTCCGCAGGAGATATCCCTAGGCGAACACCCCTTCTCTAGATTCTCTTTGTGAGAATGGGACATCCTTGGCCAGGATCGTCCAGGGCGAGCAGCATTAGGGATTGACAACCCCGATCTTTCTTTAATTCTTGTGTAGAATTTTGGACCATGACACGCCTTCATGGCCTTGTCCGTGCTCCCGTCTGTGTGACATTAATGTGTGATTACTCCTCGATGGAGGTTGATTTTGATGTTATGCATGCAGAATATGTATGTTAAAGATACATCCATGCAGGTTGCTTTGTGATGATATGATGCATGTGAGAATATGTATGTTAGAGATATATCCATGCAGGTTGTGATGATATTATGCATGTGGGAATATGTATGTTAGAGATACATCAATGCAGGTTGCTTTGTGATGATATAATGCATGTGGGAATATGTATGTTAGAGATACATCCATACGGGATTGGTTATGATGTGAATGCATGTGGGAATATATATGTTAGAGATGCATCTATGCATATTGTGATGATATTATGCATGTGGGAATATGTATGTTAGAGATACATCCATGCAGGTTGATTATGCACTGTGATACAGTTTTAAGTGATGTGAATATGTGATCAGAAAATGATGCACCTTGCCAATCGTTGATCTGAAAGATTATATCGCAATGCTATCATATTTTCGATGTTGTTAGTGATATTAAAAGCATTGCTGGGTTTGTTAAACTTACCCCTCTTTGTGTGTTTTGGTTTGGGGCTGCGTGGTGCGACACGCAGACGGACAGGATCTCCTCTTCGAGGAAAGGTCGGAGGTGGCTTGGATATGATCATGGAGATCGTTGTGTGACTTACCTTCTTTTGTTTCATGCTTTATGTTAGAACCTTTGTGTAGGGTTCTTGTTTTGGATTTACGTCATATTTTACAGTTGTGATGCTTATGACTTATTTTGAGCCGTGTGGGCTTTACTTAACTTAGTTTGTGGGTTTGAGATTGTTGTTTACTTTGTGATAAGCAACACATTTTCCTTCCCTTTTATTTACTCTTGCTCAAAGGATTGTACGTACTCCGTGTTTCTGTTAATCGCCCATGGTTAGGGTTAATTCTTCCGCTAGAATCGTTTCTCAATCTTCACTTCGTCGCCCCCGCTGTCACGGCCCTAGCCATCCATTGGTGCCGTGCGGCGCTCGCAAGGCCAAATAGCCAAGCGAGTAAGCCTTTCTTCGTCAAGGTCATGGCCTTATGTCATTCGACCAAGCGTCCAGCCCGCAAAGCCAAGCAGCGAACCCGTCCCAAGGCGGACGTGCGAACATGCCGGACCATCTCCCAAGCGAGCTGGCCGGAGAGGGATACTTCCTTGCGATGCACGGATCCAACTTAGGCAACTCGGTCATCTGAACAATCCGTCTCAGCCATGTGCATGCAAGGGTCTTTGTTACCAACACGGCCATAAGGCCGGACGGCCGCCCGACGAGTCGGAGAGCCCCATCCCACCAGCGGATGGGCTCCTGGCATGATAGCTAGCAAGGCAACAGGTTTCATTGTCATCCGGATCAGCCTGTTGCAAGGCTAGGCATTATACCAACAGCTTGTCCATGAAGCTCACCATGTCCCTCCCTATATAGCATAAGAGATTTATGGTGTTTCTCTGGAGTGGCAGCCAAAGTGGCCGTACGGGCATGGTATCTCCGAATTACGCGAAACTACCTGAGAACACTCCCAAGGACCCTCAAACACTATATAGGTAGGTGGGGACATCTTTAGAATCCAAAACGGTGCTAGTTGGCTATGTGTCCCAACATGGCGAACTATGTGTGCGCATCGTTGCAGCATCTCTGCGCAACGTTGCGCACACATGTTGCGTAACGTTGCGGGCCTTCCCCCCAACGCCTGCACACAAGCTAAGCAACACTAAGGGCAGTTCCCATAATGCATGCCCACCTCGTATACAACACTTTCCCACGTGTGTGCGCCCCAGCACGTGTCACGAGTAGTCCACTCCGCTACCCTGTGACATTCTCCCCCACTTAACTTCGTTGACGCCCTCGTCAACAGTACGGCTCCAGGGGGTCTTGTTCTGTCTAGTACGTGTCATGGGTAGTCCGCTCCGCTACCCCGTGACATTCTCCCCCACTTAACTTTGTTGACGCCCTCGTCAACGATACAGCTCCTAGGGTCTTGGTCTGTCTTCCAACCATGGCACAACATTGCGACGAAGGGTTAACTCTTTTCTTGCGACGCTGAGATCTGTGCACACCACGGCTGGGTTCATTCCATAGATTGCATGCTTTGGAGACCGACTTCCACCCATAGGCCCTCGACTTGGCTAAACCATTGCATGACAAAGTTTCTGCTCAATGCGCCTCGCCCCACGGCAAAGGCGAAGTACTCTGCGAAAAGATTGCTTCGATAAGAAGGTGCGCCCAACTGTTCCACTTTAGTTGGTGCTGCACAACGACCGGGAAACGATACACCAAATGATGCCCAGCTCCCACTCGTGAAGCCGGCCCTGTACTCGAGACGCTAGCAAGCTGCCTACACTTCGGACGATTTCTGCCTACACTTCAGCCAAACCTTGCAGCTCCCACCGGCAAGACGACACCATGACGTCGGGCCTCAACACTCTTGTCTAACCCATTGACATCTCCCAAGAGTTGATTGCCGCCCCCACTTATAACAAAGCTCATGGTAGCAATGTAGCGACCTCCTCGATGTGTCCCTTAACTTCTAGCTCTTTTCCGCACAAAGTTCTTGGCCACCCGATTCAGTCATGTTTCCCCTCGCGATAAGTTCCAGAGGCCTACTCCACCCTAGGAGCAGCGACTTTGCTCAAGCTTCGCGTGACCGGTGTGGTCACTAAGCTACTACACCACACTCAATGCAGCAATCCATCAAGGTTTCCGCTCACGATCCCCTCCAGCGGTCTACTCCATCCTAGGAGCAGCAATGTTGCTCAAGCTTAGCGTAACACTTCGTTACCAAACTTCTACACCGCTCAAGATGCAACAATGCCCTAAGGCTTCCTCTCGCGATCCCCTCCAAAGGTCTCTACCTCAGCCTAGAGGCAGCAACTTTGCTCGAGCTTCGCGAAACACTTCGTTACCAAACTCCTACATCGCTCAAGATGCAGCATTGCCCTAAGGCTTCCTCTCGCGACATCCTCCAGAGGTCCTACCCCAACCTAGGAGTAGCAAGTTTGCCCATGCATATGTTGCCTACAGGCGAATGAGGCCCACTGCGCCTCGCTAGCTAGGAAGATACCTAAGCTAGCCATCCAAGATGAGTGCCGCTCTGCCAACCAATTGTAGCATACAGGGCCATGTTTAGCAACCCAATGGTGGGATTGACTTCCACCTGAATTGTGCCACCTCTTGCAGCATCAACTCAAAACCAAAGGCACGACGATTTTTGCCTTCATGTGCCAAACTCTTTTTCCTTTCCTTTTTCTGTTTCTTTTCTTTGTCCCATTCCGGATGCACACTTGCATACCGAACGGCTCATGATTCCTTTCTTTTCCAAACATCGGCGGCACACTTGCACGCCGAATGGGTTATCTCTTTACCCATCTTCTTTTCTCTTTTCATCACATGGACTGGATAGTCTCCACTATGCTTGGGTCCCATAATTTGTGGTACATCGTCCCAAGAAGTCCCATTCCTAGGATCAATGTCTTTCCATGTCCCGAACTGCACTGCACCAAGTCCAACCGAGCTCTGCCCACTAATGAGTCTCATACCTCGCTAGCAAGAAGAACCCAACTGACCCTGGTGATACTCTTTCGTCAATAACATGGGCTACACGCCCCTTCACAACAACGCCTAACTAGGGCCGATACTTTTTCATCCCTGAAATGGGCAACTTGCCCCCATCACAACAATTGCCCCAAATAGGGCTCCATTCCAGCCCATCCTCACCTCGAGGAGTTCCATATTTGATCGGTATAGATAACTGGCTGCATACCCATAAACTTGGTTCGATATGCTCTTTCATCCGCAAGATCACCGGTTAGATAGGGTACAAACATTCACAAGGCTTCCTGCCGCTGATACGTCCCATACCGCACCGTTAGCAAGAGCTTGCCGCCATTCACAACATTTTCGGATCCCAAAACAACTCAGCATAGCTTCGGTAACCTTGTTGCACCAACGCCCAAGGAACAAGAACACTACTCCATGAGATCCTTGTAAACACTGCACCCGTGATGCCAAGTACCGCTCGCGCAATCCAAAACTAAGGGGGAACCCGATCAGCCATCATCCATACACATCTGTTTCAGCTTACATAAACATCCGCGAACATTTCGCATGGTAGTCCATTCGCCCCGCACTGCCGAGGTCGAAGAACCTTGCATTCAGCTCTTTTTCATACTTTCCTCCAACAGTTGTCTTGGTCGCCCAACAAGACGGAACCTTGGCTCTGATACCAACTATCACGGCCCTAGCCATCCATAGGTGCCGTGCGGCGCTCGCAAGGCCAAATAGCCAAGCGAGTAAGCCTTTCTTCGTCAAGGTCATGGCCTTGTGCCATTCGACCAAGCGTCCTGCCCGCAAAGCCAAGCAGCGAACCCATTCCAAGGCGAACGTGCGAACGTGCCGGACCATCTCCCAAGCGAGCTGGCCAGAGAGGGATACTTCCTTGCGATGCACGGATCCAACTTAGGCAACTCGGTCATCCGAACAATCCGTCTCAGCCATGTGCATGCAAGGGTCTTTGTTACCAACACGGCCATAAGGCCGGACGGCCGCCCGACGAGTCGGAGAGCCCCATCCCACCAGCGGATGGGCTCCTGGCATGATAGCTAGCAAGGCAACAAGTTTCGTTGCCATCCGGATCAGCCTGTTGCAAGGCTAGGCATCATACCAACAGCTTGTCCATGAAGCTCACCATGTCCCTCCCTATATAGCATAAGAAATTTATGGTGTTTCTCTGGAGTGGCAGCCAAAGTGGCCGTACGGGCATGGTATCTCCGAATTGCGCGAAACTACCCGAGAACACTCCCAAGGACCCTCAAACACTATATAGGTAGGTGGGGACATCTTTAGAATCCAAAACGGTGCTAGTTGGCTATGTGTCCCAACATAGCCAACTATGTGTGCGCATCGTTGCGATATTTCTGCGCAACGTTGCGCACACATGTTGCGCAACGTTGCGGGCCTTCCCCGCAACGCCTGCACACAAGCTAAGCAACACTAAGGGCAGTTCCCATAATGCATGCCCACCTCGTATACAACACTTTCCCACGTGTGTGCACCCCAGCATGTGTCACGGGTAGTCCACTCCGCTACCCCGTGACACCGCGCTCTTGATCGGCCCTTGGACCGGGTTTGGCTCGGGTCGGGCATCGCCGGGGCGTGACAGGTTGAGTATTTTAAAAATATATTAAAAATTACAAATAAAAATTAATATATACTCATAGCAAACTTGCTCGAAGCCTCAAACTAGGCTACACTCAAGCCTTAGTTGCTTCTAGCTTTTCATAATATATAATTTCAAAAAGTCATTATTGATTCAGCTTGTATGAAAATATAATAGCTAGTTGTATAATCAATGTTGATCATTCTTTAAGATTTTATTTTCAAGTTATGACTACCCTCAATTTTGGTCTTAGTATGTTGTGAGATGTCTTGGCTATGTTTACATCTTATACTTCGAATAATGATTACTAAGCAAATTATATTATATTGGTAATAAGAAACTTGGAGTCTTATCATCTTTGACCAATTCTAAATAAATATAACTTACTTTTTATCTTAAGAAATAAAAAGAAACTTCACGAGTCAATGCTAAATAACTTTTATAGAATAATTTTAAATTTTAATTTCTAAAGATTCCAATATTAGTCTTTATATAAAATTTAAAAAAATATATTATAATTTGTTTGACATGTAGGGATGGTAGATAATTTTACTAATTCATTTTTGTTTGATGACTGACATATAGTTTGATATGTAGTATAGTCTATAATATATCTTATTTTTCATTAATTGTACTATATGCATATACTTTATTAAATCAAATTTCTATTATATATCTATATTTCAATGTATATCAAATGTGAATATATATATATATATATATATATATATATATATATATATATATATATATATATATATATATATATTATTGTCTTTAAAAATTTAACTTATCAATCTTTCTCTCTATATATACAAACCCAATATATAGAGATTATATATTATAATATATAAAATATAAATTTGTTGAATATATATTTTGAGATTAATAATTGTGTATATTCATAAATAGGTTAACATATTTTGATGTATTTTATAAAACATCTTTAAAACCTTCATTCAAGTTCAAGTCAAGAACAAGACGAATTTGAGTAGAGTTCAAGTTTTATTCAAGTTGTGCTAAGGTATATCCAAGCTTGACTTGAATATGTTCAAATTCGAGTTAAGTTTGATTGGAGCTGCTTTGAGTTGAGTCATATTCGAGTTGAGTTGAATCGAGGCACCTTGCTAAAGAAGTTTGTTCAACTCGTTAGCACCCCTACTGACAGGCAATTTCGGGCTCGCCTCCTACCCATGGGTCAGGCGTAGCCTAGCATACCATTGTTTTAAAACCCAGACCGGCCCCCTTGGTTAGACCAGGTTTAGCCGGACCTGGTTGATGATCTAAGCCGGTTTAATTAATTTAATGGGTCAATTAAACCTAGCAGGTTAAACCGCCGACCTAGTTAGTGGGTCGGACCAATTTGACATTTAAACCGATGACATCATAAATATCTTAAAGACGCCTTACCCACTGGGCTACAATTATTAGTTTTACATATTTCTATTTTATATAACCTTTACTTACTTTATAAAGCTCCAGAAAAAAAAATCCTCCCACGGTGGGATTGAAACCCCAGCTGTGGTGGACATATTTACACCCTCTGCCATTGAGTTACAATCGTTCCGTGTTGATAATTATATCAGGTTAATCCGAGTTGACTCACAATTGAACCCGGTTGACTCGGCTTAGCAACCAATCTGGGTGGGTCAATAACCAAACCGGTTTTAAAAACACTGGCTACTCCAAGGGCTTAATGCAATAGGCCGACTTTCCAAAAATAGACCATGGGTTGGGCTAAATTGGGCCGGCCCACTGCCACTCATATATTTGTAACTATTATACAAGGTCCCTGTTCATATGCTTATTAAGTTTAGAGAAGACAAGGTATAACGGTACTAAATACATGAGATTGTGTAAAATGCCTAGTGGGCATATAATGACAACCCTATTAAAACTTAAAAGTAGACACGAAAATCTTGTCCGCATCTAAATTTGTACCTGTCCTATATGAGAACATACACAGACACGAATAACCAATCAAAACGGCGGATATTCGTGAACATCTGTGCCCTGTGCTAACAATGGTAACTGGTAGCAGTTTCAATAAGGAAGAAAAGAAAAATAATATTTTTATATTAAAAATTATTATATGATTAATATAGATAAATAAGCTCTATGTAAGGCTTATTTGGACAGTTTAATAGAAAATTTTATAAGTATTTTTATTATAGAAATATCACTATATGGAGGAAAAGGGTCTGAATCCCGAATCCAGGCATGACACTGAAAACTAATCTGAAATAAATAAAATAAGATACCCCGTGTCTCAACCTGAATTTTTAAAAGTATTTTTAGATAGTACAAACGGTAAGTAACGAAATTTTTTTTTCTCTAAATATAAAATAAACTCTTCAATTAAATATCCAAGTCATGATAATTCGGATTTACAAATACGAATATTAAAGCATATGATATTATTTAACGTTTAAAAATTCATAAAGACTAGCTCATCTATATAAGTACAAGTCAGTCACCCGTCTGAAAATAAATAATAAGTTGACTCTCCGCTTAAGGTACACTTACGTATTAAAGTTGCAAAAATGCGGAAACCTCTTATGCTCGTCTGCCTTGGTCTCACTTGTCATCACCTAAAAAATCTACAACAAAGCAAACCAATCAACAACCACAACCATAATGTAGCATCTCCGCCTACAGGAGAAGAGTTTTCAAAGGACAAAAAGTTTTATTAATATTTTTCGGATAGGGCCAACATCACCCGATGTTAGTCGCCTACGTACTCATCAGACAATATCTCCAATGTTTCCAACAAGATCGGTTCTAGACGTAGTTTTGCCTAATATTAAACTATGCTAAGAAGCATAACATCACACATGCAATGCTTAAATATTTTCAAGCAACCTACATTTTATGCAAGTCCTTTTATTGTTTCACTTGTTCTAATTAAATAAGCAATATCAATCAATGTTATTAATTATCTCTCGAACCATTATTCGATAATTAATATTTCTATCTAATCCCAATGGCAGACAGACTCATCAGATGTCAACCTAAGTGACAAATGACAACGAAACACCCTAGAATCCACAAGGCCCTTGGAATCCACCAGGAAGTGTCATCTCCCAACCTAGCCCATAAGGACCTAACCGGAGTGGAAGAGCATGACCCACAACTGCACCTAAACAGAAGTGGTCAGAGACGCCAACTAAGCAGGATGTTAGCGACCCTAATTGCATGTACACTAAAATATCCTCAATAAATCTGCAGTGAGCCTTAGCTTGGCTCACAAAGAACTCCCTTCAATGGGGAGGTGCAACTACACGGTCAAATCAATGGCTCCTCAATAGAGCTAAAACTTAGGAAACCATTTTGAACTCTATCTTGCTCATCTATAAGCCAGGATTCTGAATGATTATCCTAAACCCTGTTAGTCCCTTCTAGACTAAGGTTTACAACTCGAGACATGTCAACGGTTCATCAATCAAGGCAAATCGTCATATCAAAGGCTTTGTTTATTATATGAACTAGTCTCATACCCCTCTAAGGTATTTTAGTCTTTATCTTGATTAGGTGTTCTTGCACAATCCAAAGCTATCAATCCCCAAACAATTATTCTTTTAATAATTTTCAACTAGTGATAAGTTACTATCACAACATCAATATATAAAATCAAAATAAAGAACAATATAAACAATTGAAATTACAAAGGTCCAAACAGATCATAATATCAATAATCAAAATTAATAATGATATTATAATTACTCGAGCTCTCGTGCCCTAACCCCTCCAAGTGTTAACTTATTAAATCTTTATTAAATTCGTCATAATGCACCTAAGGGCATTAGAATAATTATCCAATATTAGATACAATCATCTTTGCACTCGGGTAAGTCTTTAACCTCTCAAAAGGTTTCAGTATCACATTGGCCCATTAACAACATCCACGTGAATGCGGGCAGGTTTGCATAGGGGTATTTTTGTCATTTAATTTAAGGCCTTAATGACATCCAACGGGTCCAAATCCGAACTCAAGCATACTACTTGACAGGGTAGTGAACCCCTTGAACCGACTCAGGTTGACTTAACGGTTTATGATTAACCCTAGGGCTAAAATAGTCAGTTACCCACTCACTGAGATTTTTCCTCACTAAAAGTTATGTTCCATAATTATGTTACTAATTAAACTCTTACTGATAATTTTTTTAATTTTTAGATCCACTCATAGGCCCTTGAACCAGAGCCTCGAACTCGGGTAAATTAATATTATACTATAATTAACTAATAGGGGTAAAAAGGTCATTTTGTAGTCCCTGAGATTTTTTCCTTAGCGGAAACTTGGTCAGAATAATCCCAAACCTCTCCAGGTACATGAGTGTTTTTCTTGATTTTTTTTGACACTTTTAGCCCCATGAACCGGACTCGGTTCACTCCCCCCTCAATTTTTTTTCATACCGAACCGGTTTTGTTCGGGTCGACGACCCGCAACGTGGGTCATCTTCCCCACATCCGGCCAAAGGCCTTTCGGCCTTTGGTGGCGCCACCACCCCCACGGCGGAGGGCTAGGTGGCACATAGGCCTCGAACTGGCGGAGGACGGCAAAACTGACAAGGTCGGTCCTACTGCCATTCAGTGTCCGGCCAGCGGCCAAAAAGCTGGCCCCTTTTTTCTCCTTTTTTTTTTAAATAGGCGATAATGCTGCTGCCGGAGCCAGCGCGACCCAGGCTGGTGCTTCCAGGGACGTCATGGCTTGGGCTAGTGCGGCCAAGGCTTCTTCCCCCCCCTCCTCCCCCCCCCCCCCCGGCCCCTTTTTTTTGTTTCGTGCAACGACGTGACGGCCTGCAATGACAGTTTCACTGCTACCGCCAAAGTTAGGGCTACAGTGGTCAGAGCCAAGGTCGCCACGGTAAGGGCCAGCGGCCGCTTTCTATAGTGATTTCGGCGGTGGAAAACTCAAAGTACTGTTCACTAATTACTTGAATAATATTTGCAGAAATATGCAGACATTACTATAATTTTTATTAAAATTAATTAACGATATCTTCATCAGTCTCAATTCAAAATCTTACCTTTAAGGTCGAGTTGTTGTCGATCCACTGTCGCAACGCCTTGCCAAAAAATTCACTTTTTTTCTTTGTAATCACCGTCCAAAAAGCTCCCTTATCGGGCAAAAGACCCCTCTAATTGTGCTCTAAGAAGGCCTTTTATAAACATGAAGATTAGAGTTCCTAATCCCTCTAAAATTTTAGGCAATTCTCCCCAATTAAGCCACCTAATGGGACCTTAAAAATTAATTTCGGAATTATAAATAACTGGGCCTACAAAACGACTTAAACGGGCCAAATACAATCTAAATCAGGTAAACGGGTCCTACACGATATATTCAACTTCAAACGGTCGTATCTCCCTCATCCGGACTCCGATTTGGGCATTCTTGATAGCGTTTCGAAGCTCTATTTGTCTACTTTCTAATAAAATTAGTTTAGCTATAAATTCTATATAGGAATAAAATTATTTACTAAGAATGTCAATAGGTCATACACACTATTTTTTATATATTTAAATTTTAAAATTAAAAAAATAAAAATATTACATTCATACCTCCTTAAAAGAATTACGTCCTCGTAATTCGCCACAGCCAATCCTTTTTAAACTCAGCCTTTAACACAAAAATTATTCTATCCTTTCAAACAATAGCAACTATAACTTATAATTTAAGTAACAAATACTTAAATTATCGTTACACCCTGCCCATAAAACTATAGATATTTGAGTGATACTAACCGATCTATAATTTATCAGAGATTTGAGTGATACTAACCGATCTATATTTTATCAGTTGTTTAGTGTGCAACTGCCAACTGGAGGCGGCTGCTCTGGTGAGGAGAGCAGAGACGACAAAGTGATGACATCAGATCCAGCGTGGAAGCAGGGCCACCCAAGTGTGATGATGACGACAAAGTGATGACATCAGATCCAGCGTGGAAGCAGGGCCACCCAAGTGTGATGATGACTGCGGTAACTGGACGGATGATTCCTGGTTAGCTGCCAAAGGCCAGGCGGACCGCACTACAAACACATGAGGTTGACAGCGACATTACGATCATGACATCCAACTGGATTTGGAAGACTCATTACGATCATGGCTTCATCCGGAGATGGAAGACTTTAGAGTGCCAATGCCAAGTGTAGGAGGAGACTAGTGGTGGCTACAGATTTTGCAGAGATGAAATGAACCATTGCATTCTGCCGTGGCAGCGAATTTTCTAGAACGCATCGCCCGTGAACATGTCACATGGGAATCCCCCATGGATATCAGCATAATTTGCAAAATCCAGAATTCAGATTTTACATGCTCATTTTACGTGGATTCTTGTACTAAGGGGGCTCTATAAACGAGGGGCAGATATCCACTGTTTTAGCTGAAAATGGGCATCATCATCTCACAACAGCTTGCACTTTTTCGCATCGAGCTTTGATTATATCTTTTCAAGCCTCGCCTTTTGCATAGACCTTTTTATAATCGAAAGATTATAATATTCTAAGCTTCGTCTTGGCTTGTAAAGTACCAGCCTCCCATACATGCACCAACGAAGTTACTTCAAATTTTTTAAGAACATAACTTTCAATGACAATGTACAGTCAGCATTTTATTTTCTCAAAAACATGAAAGTAGCTCCAGTGCAGCTGACCACTGTTGTGGCGACATCTCCTTGTAAGTGGAAAGTGCAAACGACCATTAGATTTCCAAAATTTTCTGGACTGCGATTGTTAAATTTTGGAAGTCAAGACACAAGCCACATGAAGAAAGTAGACCATAACGTAAGTGACACTGAAGCCAAAGCATAAGTCCATAGAAAAATCACAGAACATTCACTTTCCCCTGCCCCGAACAATTGAGTGATAGTACCTGCAATTTTACAGAGCTCCTTAGTACAAGAATCCACGTAATATGAAATCACATGGCACTAAAAAGTAAGCAACGATTACCTATGTTTATTGCAGGTGGAACTGCAAACTGTACCATAAGAACAAACTGGTACAAAGGATCTGAATGCACCAAACCTAAATGATAAGCTCCTCTCACTATGACAATACCCAATAAAGGGAGAACTACATAGCGAACAACTACTATTCCAACAATGAATGACATATGGATTTCAGATCCCCTTATTCCTGAACAGTGGAGATATCATTAGCTTGCTATGTAATAAAAAAAAAAGTGAATTTTACTATAAAGAGCCAAACAAGCAGCAGATGTCATTGATCTCAGCAGGTTAGTGATTACCCTTTACAAGATTTCCACCCATAATCAGCGTCAGGGTTGGAATGGCACCTTCACTGTCATACAATAATGATGAAATTCACATTAAAGAAATAGCAAGAGATACTCTTCAGGCATCTATCAGTAATGTCTTTTGTAGAATCCATGTAATTTTCGTCATACATTATGCAAATGGTGCCTCTGATTCCTCTTTTTATTTTCATTTATTTCTAAAATATTCATATATTCTTAGGATCAATGTGAGCAAATTAAGTATCAAGTAAACAGAAAAGTTGTATAGTTTACCCCAACAAAGTGACAGAGTCCTGGATGACTCGTAGTGGAGCATCTCCACCTATAAGAGCCTTTCTAATCTGAGGTACTACTCCAACAACAAACCCGATAATCTACAAAAAAAATAGAGTAGTTTGTTTAAAGAACAAAAGAAAGACGTATCTTTACATCTCAAAACTGAATCATCTTTCTTAATATAGTATTTAACACCAACTTCAAAAATTCAGTATTGAACACGAAAACTAATGTCCACTGCAAATACTTAAGGACAAAATATGACCGACTGAACATAAATACAGAAGCTGATCATATATATAACATTCTTCTGTTCACTAGAAACTCAATTTTGTAAGAATTTGAAATGAAAAGAAGAATAATGAGTACATGATGATTAAAACTAGTTCAGTGAAGAAAATACTTAACATTACAGAAAAAAATAATGATGTACAATGTGACAATTGCTTTGGCAAAATGAAAGACGGGGTAGAGAAAGATGGGTAATGAGAACGGAAAGACATACGTACCACTCCAATAGTCGAAGGTGCAAATAGCTTCTTCAGAGAAATTATTTCAGAAAACATTTCCACAATTTGTCTATATTTAACTGAAGCAGGCAGCTGCTGTGCAAAAAGAAGTTATCAAGATAAGCGTTAAAAGCAAAAGGTTATCTGACACAACATAAACACAATTTATAAATTTGGATGATAACCTTTGATTTTTCAATGAATCCTTGACACCTGCTTGGATCTGAACAATCCTCAAGACTTGAAATTGGTTCATCTATGCCGCTTGGAAGTAATTTTGATGTTTCTGCAGTGAACTCTGCACGAGGTGTGATATTTTCCTCTTCTGTGCTTTGATTTGAAAATACCCGTACGATATTGTAAACATAAGACCACAAGAAAATGGCCCCTATCTGTACAATTCCACCAAAAGAAAGGATAAATAATACTGGACATCTAAGATTTTCATGATACTGAAAATACTGACTTAAACAGATGCAATTGGCTACATAAGTAAACAATTTGCACACTGGAGATACAAATCAACAATTTTAATAACATGCTAGCATTTAAGTTATCAACTATTACAAATTTTTCAGCAAAAAAGTTGTGTTTAGCTAAACTGTGCATAAATAAAAAGTTATACAAATGATGGAATCATATCATTGAATTATAGTACCAATCAAATAATACAAACTGCTAATCATATAATTTAAAAATTTTACAACTTGCATTTATTCAGTAAACCCAAACAGATCAAATGTGAAATTTGTAATAAGTTCTTTTCCTAGATTTGTTTTAAAATGACACAAAACCCTGAATCCTTGACAATAAACATGTCTGATAATTTGGTAACCTCTGCAGGAATCATTGAAAGTACTTCATAGATCATTCAGATAACTGGGGTCCCATAGATCACCTTAAAAAAAAAAAACCGGAGAAACTATCATCAAACCATAAATGGACAGCACCAAGGGAATATACCGCCATAGAAAGTGAAACATAAGCCAATCCATATGTGCGACAGACATCTGGGGCTCCAAATGGACTGCCCTTCTCCTTACAAATTGCAGGAACTATAATGAGGAGAAGAGTTCCCAGATTTCCTGTAGAATTAATGAAATTCATCACTTTAAGCACTTGGCTTTTTTAAAAGTAGCAAGACCCTGTAGCATGTTTGCAAATGCATTACTAAATCCAGTAACAAAGGTGTTTTGAAGATTACCTCCAGCACAACAGCCCAAAATAAGGCCCTTCAAATGTGAAGGAGGTTTTGTAACTCGGATGACAACCCACCCAAATGCTGAGCCAAGGATGACAATGAGAAGAATGTTCAATGGCATAAACCACCTGACAAAGTTGAGGAAAATAACAGAAGAAAGTCAATATAAAACTATAATGGTTACGGAGTAAACGAATAGTTAAAACCTCAAACTCACAGTAAAACCATGCTCTCGAATGTAATGGTTTGGGATAAATTTGATAGCACGAGAGAGGGGTTAAATACATAAAATACAACCTGTTGAACAAAATAAATTCATTAGCTCACAGATTGTCTCAAGTGCGATGAAATACCAGTGATGAAACACTTCTTCACAATGTTTAAGAATGACAATTTAAATATGCTTTTGTTAAACAGATACAAGAGCTCATTCATCGACAAAGTGGAATCTTGAACAACGCACTAGCAGAATTCATCACAAACATTACACGCCTACAGTCTGAGAGGCCAACGTTTCAAAGGATAGTGATCAACACCGAAATCAAAGTGGCTTATTTGTTGTGTGCAGTTTTCTTGGCATTACATTAGGCGCAGCAAAACTAGTTTAAATACTCAATCACCAAAGGAAGCTGTAACTATAAAGCACAACTGAATAATTCAATCCAAAAATACACACACATCGGATGCCTGAAACCGGACCACCAACTCACATTATTTAGATGCTTTCTGGCCTCTTCACCTAGAATATCCAAAGGACCTGCCTCTAGGAAGGAACCAACGCCAGTCAGAAGAAGCACTTTGAGCACAGGCACCGTCGCAGCAATGAAAAGATCCAGAAGCGACATAATAACTCGGCTTCCTAATTGCAGACTATTCACACTTCCAAGTCAAACAGCGTTCTCTACGCCAAATTTCCTACAAAATCCAAATCTGAGAAACTGGAGTAGTTCAAAATTAAAGACGTTCATGGTGTACATGATCATACAACAGAACCAGACTCTACCAGTACTTCCACTCAGAATTTACTAGCACATGATCGGTTTATGATGAACTTCTTACAGTGAGAAACCACACTTTGATGATCTCTTCCACAGTGATCATCCCTCAATCTACAATGAGTCGACGTCAAGACGTGCTCAACAGAGTATTTAAAATATATAAGAATTCCTGTCAGCAACTATCACCTGATGTGCAATGGCAACTCCAACCAGACATGAGTCAGACTTCTAATCTATGACTAGACTAGACAATAAAGTAATTGAAGTATATCGATAATTCTCATTCCAATTTTTAGAGTGTTGTGTTTCCGGCCTTGTTTTAGTGCGTAATATTGGGAGAAGACGATGGGGGCGGTTGCAGACTTGCAGTGCAGCGTTGCATAGAGAAAAAGAGGGAGGGAGACGCGTGTGACGAGAAGAGAAGCGCAGCGGTTCCCGAAGGAGCATGGAATACCACCCCGCTCCGGGCTCTTCCGTTGTTGACGTGGGACTATTACGGGACTGGCCGATGGCAAGTTGTAATTAGAAATGGTAAAGCACTGTGAGTCGAATTGGCAATCACTTTGAAAGTGGCTTTCTTTATATTTTGATTTGACTCACAAAGAAAGCAATTTTGATTTTTAAAGCAGGTACGATAAGTGTTCTCCGCTTTCTTTAGTTCGCTGAGTCTTCTTTCTTCCGGACCACCTTACCGCTAGACTATTAATGGCGGCCGTTTTCAGCTCATGGGCATCCAAGATCCAACCTATGCTTTGGAGAGAGGGATGATGGTTGTTTCGTTGAGTGTCGGTTCCCGTTGCACGTGTTTAACATTATAGTAATTATCCTCTATACCATAATAATAATAATAATAAATTCGTTAATTTTGAAAAATGTTTATATTTTATATTAATAATTATATTTAAAATATTAATAATTTTTATTAAATAATAAATTTACATAAAAAATAAATTTATGATACTTAAGTACTTAACTATTTAAATTTAATAAAATAAAATTATTAATATAAAATAAATTTTTTATCAAATAAAATTATTAATTTAAGATAAAAGAAATAGTTAAGAAGCACTTGGGGTGTACCCAAGCGCTCTTGAATCAGTCGAACCCACCTGCCCCCCTACCACATGATTCACCATAGGGCCCTTTCAAACGTAATATGAGAGTTAATATTTTCCTTTCAAAAAGAGAAATAAAACTTACTTTTTGTATTTAATTCTATTTATTATTCTCTATTATGCTTTGAGAGTATGGGGTTTATGGAGTTTCTGGTGCGCTCTTACTGCCTGTTTTTTGTACTATGACTCTTCTCCAATTCGACTTCCAGCCTCACTCTTCAAAAGTATATAACTCGGGGCACATCCATGGCAAGCAATCCACTCTTCACAGGCCACCTCATCTAAAAACACCTTCTCGAGTGGAATTCAGTCTCTGCTTCTCATGACTTCGCACAGGACTCCATACATTATAAAGAAGCAAACGAAAGAATTCATTTATATATATAAAAAAAAAAAAACAGGTTTACTTTATACTGGCTTTAACGTTTACAATGGTTCCCATTGGCCTGAACTCTAGAAGTTGGTTTATAAGTACATCGGGACTCTCTCTCTCTCGCCCACTTCCAGGGCGGAGCCACATGGAAGCTAGGTGGGCAATTGCCCCGCCTTATTTTATTAAAATTATTTATATAATATAATAATTAGCTTCCTCTTAAAAAAATATTTTATCTTTCTTTATTCAGCTAGTGTATTATATGCCCTTTACGTTTAAGTTTGCCCCTTCTCACCCGAAGTCCCGGCTCCGCCCCTGCCCACTTCCTTATTATAAAGACTAAGACTGGACTCATGTTATAGGTGACAATTTTTAGAGGGAAATGTGGAGGAAAGGGAGTTGTAATCAACGGTTGAAGGTTCACCAGGAAAGCCGTGGTAAAAAATTTTCAGCTGTCTATCATGAGAAACCAGTGGTGCACACATTAACGAGTTGTGTTTTTATGTGAAGTATATGTACTAATATTAATTTGCACTGCTGATTTCTTATAAAACTTCTTCAATGGCTATGTTAGAGGGTAGGGTTGTATTTAAAATTTAGAACCGACCCATCCCTACATTGGTTATATAAATTTTATTATTTTTTATAAATAAAATTGATCTAATATAATGTTAATTTAGTTTAAATTATTAAACCGACCTGCCCCAAGAATAATCTTGGTTCATATTTTATTTTTTGAATTTGTTGGTTCCCATCTCCAATTGGTCTAAGAAACTCAATTTTTATCTCACTCGGGTCGGGTCCAATTGTAAGTTGGTTCTTATCTCAGGTCAGATCGGGTCTTATAGAATTAGACCTAACTTGACCCAAGATACAACCCTGGTGGGCCTTTACCAATTGATCACGTCTCGAAGGAAAGAAGGGAGAGAGGGATTGCATTACAATAGGTTTTAGGGTCTTTATTAACAATTCTCTTGGTTTCACTATAAGTTCGGATGATTACTTGCAAAAGTCAAAAACATCTATCGGGACTTGCATGGTAACCAATCAACTTACCCCACCATCATGGTGGATTTTGCATATTATTCAATTAACTTACCCATCATGTTTGCTTGAATTTGCATGCAATCCTGTCGACTTACACATTAATACTCTTAATTGTTATATATCCCAATTAGAGTCCAACTAAATTAAAACTCTTAATTGTTATCTTAATTATTGTAATTATTGTTTATTCCTATTTATTAAGATTTAAATTATATAAAATACATGAGCAATGAAGAATAAAATAGTGAAGCCACTAACGAAACTGAACAGTCTACACGCTTCATCCACAAGTTGTATTTTTGCATGAAGTAAGAGTGCTGATATTTATGCCATCAATTTCTTTTAGTGAATAGTTGGGAAAGCTTCACGACCAACTACGTTGGTTAGCCTTCACTGGTTGATCACTTATCGGGAAAGGAGGCATAGAGGGATAGCATTGCAATAGGTTTTACTATATTCATTAACATGCATGCTGATTTCTAAAGAAGTTTGGGTAGTAACGTGTAGGGCTAAAGCACGGGCAATATGGAGCTGGCCCGAGATGGACTTCCAAAAGTTCATCCCAAGCCAGGCCTTAACCGGGTTTGAGCAAGGCCATAGGGTTTTATTATTTTTAAATTATTTTTTAATAAAAATTTTATAATTTTTAAGTAGAGTCCTACTCGTTGACCTTATAAGATATAAAATTATATATATTTAATTCTTGGGTGAGATGTTTCACAACCAACCATAATGACTTGCAAGTTAAAAATTACTTACTTCTTTAAAATATATAATATCTACCCTTCCTCCCTCTAAAAATAATTTATTTTTTAACTTAGGGATGGTCAAACGGGCTTCTCGTCTTTAAGCCAACCCTATTTAGAAAAGGCTAAAAATTTATATCATAACTTGTATTTTTGTATTTTTTATAGGCCAAGTAAGGGTTGGCCCAACCCTTAAAAGTTTACCCCTAATTATATGTAAACTATATTGCAGTACTCCCATTTTCACAAGAAGGAAATCGAACATGGCAACCAATCGTACTTGGCCATCATGTTGGAATTTGCACGGTAGCCACCTAACTAACCCATCATATCTATTCGGATTTGCGTGGTAAGTTTAGTAACTAGTCAACTCACACATTACTACTCTTAATTACATCCCAATTCAAGTCCAACCAAAGTAAGACTCTTAATTGCTATCTTAATTAGTGCAAATACTTTGTTATCCCTCATTACTAAGATTTAAATTGTACAAAATACATGGTCAATGAAGATTAAAATAAAAAGGCTACTTGTTAAACTTTTCCAACAACCCATCACAAGAAATCAATGGTTTACGCATTAATACACACATTTCATCTACATGTTACATTTTTTGCATGATGTCTAATATTTACGCTATCAATTTCTTGTAATTAACAGTCAGGAAAACTTCACAAGCTGATCACGTCTCCAAAGGAAAAAAAAAGAGAGAGAGAGCAATTGCGTTGGAATAGGTTTTACTATATTAGTTAACATGTTTGTTGGTTTCACTATTAGTTTGGGTGGTTATATGCCAGATTGTGTGGCACAAATCCTATTTTCACAACAAAGAAGTAAGAAAAATGTATTAGGTACTAATAGGGTATTAATGTGGCGTGCCTATCACTGATTAAGATTTAAAATATTATCATCTTTTCTAGTAAATAAGTTGTTTTTAAAAAATTAATTAAAAATAAAAACAAGTCAATTTTTTTATTGGTGATAAGCACAACCACGTTGGTTTCCTATATTTTCTCAAAAGTCAGACCCATCTATTAGGATTTGCGTCTAATCATCTTACTTGAAGTGGAATTTGCATGATAATCAGTTAACTTAGCCCATCATGTCTCTTGAGTTTTGCGTGGCAACCAGTCAACGTACACTTTAATACTCTTAAGTGCTATACCAATTCAAGTCGACGTGAAGTAGGATTCAAAATTGCTATCTTACTTATTGTGATTTTTTTTAATTAAAATTTTTATATTTTATAAAATACATAGGCAAAGAAGACTAAAATGAAATCTCTTTTTTTATTTTAATAATAGTAAAAAATAAATATTTTAAAACTAGGCCTAAAGACAAACCCAAAATAGTGTCCGGGCCAGTTGACCCGGTTGTACATGAGCATAAACCATACTCTTCTTTTTTAACCCTAATTTTTCTTCTCTACCATTTCCTTGATGGCAGCTCCCTCACTATTCTTCAATTTCTTTCTCCTCTTTGACTACCCCTTATTTGCCCCGCAGCTGTAACGACCCTGAATTTCTAGTATATTTTCTAATACGTCAATTTTAGAGTTGGTAGCATTATTTTAATTAGTTATAGTTTGTTATATATTTAGTCTTATGAGATTATGGTAGAATGCGGAAAGGTGAGTGTAACGGCTTTAGAAGCGCTCGATTCAGACACCGAGGCCAAAAGTTATAGCCTCGGGAAATGTGCCATATGGGCGGGACCCACATTGAAATGCAAGATAACCTACCCATGTAGGGTCTAGTTTTGTAGGGCTCGTCGATACGAGCCCAACGGTGTAAAGAATGCGTGAATCGGAGTCCGGATGACGAAGATACATGCGTTTAAAGTTTTTTGTGTTTTAAAAAAAATTATAAAAATGTTAGCTGACGCATGCGGCCGGCGCCGCGGTGGCGGCGCCACGTGGACCCGGGCCTGTGACGATGCTTGTCATCGTGCAGAACGGCGTGATAGGGCCCGGGCGACTCGCATGACGTGGCGCGCGCAGGCCCCACGGTCGCGCGCCTTTAAATAGTGCGTCCGACCCCTTTTTTTTTTTTGATTTCCCGTTTTCCACTTCTGAACCTGTTTTCCCTCCGTTCTTAACCATTTTAAGTCTGAATCAAGTGATTCAAAAGGCATTTCCTACTGAATTCGATGTTCTGGACGCTGTGGTGGGGTCGGTTTCTTTATTTGGGGCTTCTACATTTACGAAATTGTAACCAAGGGTTAAGGTAGGGGACTTTAAACTCTAAGCGTGTGCTTAGTATAACTTCTTTACGCATGATTTAACATGATTAAATGTATGTGATTGATTTATGTGAGACATGTTATGTGATGAACTATTTTAGCATGAATATTGCTATATTTTGAACGATGTGATGATTATTTCCTGGGCTTAAGAACCCGGAATAATCATAGAGTGATGATGCCCGCCGAGAAAAATAAATCGGCAAGTGGCGCGCACAGGGTAGAGCATCGTGGGAAAGCTCTGTCCCTAAGTGGCCCTCGTTTGCCCCACGCGCTCCGAAGGTAGGCTGTAGGGTGTCGCGGCTTGTGGTTTTATTGTGATTTAGAACCGGTTGTTTTATGCATAAATTATCGTGGTAGAGGTTTCTAAAGAAAATGCGTAGGGTTTTCAAAAGGATTTCTGCTTAGCACTTCTATTAGATTTTAAATTAACCTGTTGAGTATTTTAAAATACTCACCCACCCCCAGATTCTGCAGGCAATGCAGTGTGGGCGAAGGTGAAGGAAGAGTAGCGTTCCAGATATTTAATATGCTCGCTGATTTTGAAAATATGTAATATTTATATGACTGCAGATTAAGGGCACGATATGCCCAAAGACTTGTAAAACTTCGACACTACGAATCTAAGTCCATGGTTTGTGTGAAATATATTACTAAGCACAAGTATAATATTTTGTTGTACTATGACTCCGTGATATGCTCATTTTTTTATAAAGCATATCTGACTGTGATTTGCAATGACGGTTGTGGTGCTCGGGCGCACGTGTGTTGGCAGAGTGTGCCGAACATTGTGACGATATATAATTAATATATATAATTAACATTGTGCCGAACATTGTGTTGACAGTAGCCCACCCAGATTGACGGCGACTTCCCTCCCCACTCCATCTTTCCCCTCTCTGGTCACCCCTTTTCTGTCCTGGCAAACCACCCAAACTGACAACGGCTCCCCTCCCCACTCCCTATTTCTCCTCTCTGCCCACCCCCTTTTCCCCAACTGCCCGCTCTGACTCAATCAGAGCACTATACCAGATGCCCCTCTTTGTCCTCCCCAGCGGCTGACTAGAGCCTTCATCCTTAGTCCTCTCCCTTCCTCCTCCCTCTACCTCTCCGTCATGTAGCATCTCCGATATTGATGCCTATGCAGTACTTCGGCCGCAATGGGGCTATGGTGGTGACCCACTGCAAGTGCTTTGGCCAGAAGAAGATAGTAGTGGCGCCATGGTTGTGATCCACTGCAAGTGCTGCCCTATTGAGCTCAAAGAGTTGGAGATCCTCCATTTCAAGTCGTTCAAAGTTGTCAAATTCATCCTCCTCCATGACTGTCATCACTTCTCTAGTGTCGATGTGCACCTCTGCGTTTGTGGCAAAGGCCACACCTCCTAGGTGGCCAGATCTATGTCATCCCCTCTTCCTGATTCTAGTAGGGCCACATAACCCTCCCCCTTCCTCTCCCAGTCCTTCCCTTTCCCCTCCCTAGTGGAAGAAAGTTTTTTCTACAACCTAGATTGGCCCACTCGTTTAGTCATCGGTTTGATTGACCGAGCATGATTGGCATGCCCGGGTCAATTCTGCTTAATAGCCCGGACAACTCAACTTAACTTTTTGACCGGATCTAGTTGAACCATGTTGAATTGGCCAACCCGGGTTTAAAAACTTTAGTGTGTGTGTGTGTGTATATATATATATATATATATATATATATATATATATATATATATATATATATATATATGGAAAAAGCTAACATGATCCGCGCACATCAGCCTAAGCTTGGGTTATTAGATTAAGATCCGATAGTGTGCATCAATAGAGGGGCAAATGGATTATTTAAACTTGCCCGCCCCTAAGAAATATGCAATGTCATATTATTTATGATGCCTAAGCTCATGTTAATGCATACAAACTTGGCTTATACTAATACATGTCAAAACATATACTCCCTTCATTTTAAATTAATGATTTCATTTAGTAAATTTTTTTTCCATATTAATAGCTTCATTTTATTAATTTAAATAATTTGATACTTAAAAAAGATTATTATTAGCTTCCTTCTCTTAAATATAGGTTTTACCATTTAATTAAAATTACTATTTTTTATATATAATTATTAATATAAATAGAGGAAGTAAATACTTTGAATATCAACAACGTACTTAGATTATGAGGGAAAAGCCCACGAACGAGAAGAGGAAAGTACCCCAGAATTCAACCCGCCACCACATTAACAATAGAACCCATGAGCTGGGCCTACTCTGGAATCCACCCAAGCCCAACTGGAACTTCAAACTAAATAGACGGGGGCTTTGTTGGACTCTCTTATTTGGTAGTAACTTATAAAATAACATTGTTGGGGAAGGTATAAAAAGGGCTAGTCTCGGCACATTGCAGTGCATATTGTAGCTCTGTTGAAGTTGGTGATTCAGCTCTCTCATTCGCTTCGTCCTTCCAATTAGTTCGTGTCATAATATTGTTTCTGCCTTGTTTGTTTCTTTAAAAACTTTTTAACCTTATGCGTAGTGGTATTAATGTATCTGCTCAGTTTTATATTGTTTAACATGGAGCTTGAAACTTTAATTTTGAGTTAGAGTACTAATGCTACTGGGTTTGGTTTTGCCTAACTTGAACTTCGATGTCATTTAAGAAATAGTAACCCATTTGACCCCGACCCTAATCCAAGCCCAATTGACTTGTTTAAAATAAAAAAAAATTCAAAAATCAAAAATCAAAATTATTTAATTGTAATTACAAAAAACAAAATTTTAAATAATTATTTAATTTTATTTCTTACATATATAAAAATAATAATAATTATTATTAAAATATAAAAACTTATACTAACTTGCATCGGATTAAGTCATATTGAATCACCTAAAACCTGTACCCAACATGGATAACTCTATAGGTTGAATTTGAAAAATTAAACCCAATTTATTAGGGTAAGGTTAGGTCAATTTTACTATATATTTGATCCCAGTGGCATCCTTAAGCTTGAATCAAGCTCAAGTCAAACTGAGTTACTTTAACTAGTGAATATTACTTGGTTTTGTAATTCGTGACTTAAAGGTATTCAGAGGAAAAAATTACTAATATAAAAATAGTTAGAAAGCAATTCAATGTGTTAGGATTAGAAAACTAAATAAACTAATTTTAGTTAATTTTAATTTTTAATCTATATTATTAATACTAGACAGAGGGAGTAAAGTTCTATAAGAAAATATTTTAGTTCTCATAAGACATATTATCTATTTCCTCTAACAAAAATCTTCAATTGTACTTAAAAAAAAGTTATATATATATATATATATATATATATATATATATATATATATATATATATATATAATAGTTCAAGATTTTTTCTAGCTTCCATTAGAGCCAAGTCTATGTTTAAGCCTGGCTTAACCAATTTTGAGTTCGAGCTCGAATAAGTCAAACTTCAAGTTTGCTTTAACATACCTCCTCATGAGTTAAGCTCCTAGGTGGTTACCTATTCTATAGTGGCTAATCAAATATTCTCTCTATCTTATATTAATAGCTTCATTTAATTATTTTAAATAAATTATATTAAAAAAATTTGTATGAGACTAAGCTCATACACATGATCAACATGAGATCTGAAGGTAGAAGAGGCTGAAATTTAATATGCCCATCATCAAATTTTGATATTGTGGCCGATGATGCCTAAGCTCACAATGATGAGCATGAGCCCCAGATCATCCAAACATAACTCAATTAATTTTAATTTATTTTTAAAAATTAAATAAAACTATTAATTTGGGGCAAAATAAGCTTTTGTTTTCATGTATCCATTTTTCTATACTATTCTAATTGCATTATGCGCTCTTGGGTGCGGGCTGTGGGTTTGTATTCGTTCAACTACCCGGATATCAAGCAGCGTGAAGCTTTGGGAATTGCTTTTTGGCAAATCATCAATGATACTATGGCTCAAAAAATCCACCGCTGGGACATTTTATCGATAACTTGCGTTCAGTTAGCTGTAAGTTTATGCGATGTTGGTTCAAAGCTTAAAACTAATTGTATGTGCAGTTATTTTATCCACCTGTTCCTTAAAAATGGCAAGATGCGTAGCAATCATTGCTCCTGCAAGAAACGCCTTAACCTTGAGCCCCATCACTCCATCAGGCCCTTGTGGTACCCGAATACTCCTTTTCTTGGTAGATTTCATTCTTCCACCGTCATAAGGCATTCAGATGTGTGAGTTGGGTTTTGGACCATGTAGAGGCTCTCCATAATAAAGCATACTATTGGCAATCTTTTTTAACTTTTAAAGGTCTTTCCTTGTAAGTCATGGTGCTTTGTAAAATGTTACCTCAAAAGGAAAGACTTTTGAAAAATAACCTCTTGAGGACAGAAAAAAAAAACTCTTTCTCGTAGGTGGATCAAGTTTACAAAAGTGGACCCAACCAAATTGATTGATAGGGATGTCACTTGACTCGGGTATATATGAAACTCGATTAAATTCTAATAGGTCGGGTTTGGGTTTCTAAATTAAACCTAAATAACTAGTCGAGTCTGGTTAAGGTTTCGGGTGATCTAGTATGTGTTAGGTATTTTATATATTTAGAAGGAACATTTATTTATTTATTTTCAATTGCTACTTTCTGTGTCATCGACATTAACACTGACATGTCAACAGTCACAACAGTAAAGTAGTGATGTTGATATCAAAGCTTGGGAAAATACCAAATAAGTTTAAAATTGGTAAAGAGAAGTTCATTTGTAAGAATGAATTGAATAGTTGGAATAAAGAGGTTTTTATCAACATGCATTGACACATCGATGTGTGTTGACAATAATTAAAATTTAAATGACATGTTGATAGTAACATTAGTAGTTTGGCCGAACTCATTAGTAGAACCACCGACACATTAGTGAACAGTGACAGATGTGCCGACAGGTTCGAAACTACCTCTAAGAGACGGTTACATTCGGTTACTTGCTCGGCTATATATGCACTAGATTTAGGTTACTTTGCTCCCTTATAAATTCCCTTACCCAAATCTTTTTGAAATCTAACTTTTGAGTAAAAAGGACAAATTTGGGCACGTCAAAGTTTAGAAGAACTGGGGAAAAGAATGGAGTTGTCACGGCTGGGGTTTTTTGAAGAACATTTTCGAAGTAAATGCAGTGAAAAAATTAAATAATTTTTTTTTACTAAACTCAAATCATGAAAACAATGACTAAAATAAACCCCAATCCGTGACTACCGTTTTCCAACATACCGATAATATCTAACCATGAATAACAATAATAATTGATCAAATTCATTAAATAAGGAGTCTATGTGCAAAATGTGATAACTAACTAAGAATAACAAATAAAGTATGTAATGACAACTCTCGTGCCTTATTACAATCTAATAGAAATAAAGTAAATCCTACTCTGAAGTGGTGAGTTTGCACTCCACAAACCCAACTACTTTGCTACTCTTCCTCCGAGGTACCTGCATTACGAAGATACATGAGTATACCCACTTATACTCAGTAGGATCAAACAAGTTTATAAAACCCATTGAGAGACTAAGCCTTGGGTTTTAATTATTACACACAAGTCATTGATAATTATTCTAATATTATCTAGCTTTGTTATAACCCAGCCCTCAATCCATTCTTACAGTGTTAAAAGCCTTAAAACAATAAAATCTCAATATCATAGACTAAACCACCGAAATAATTAAAACTGATGCATAGGTTAATTTCTGCAACAAATTAGAATGCTAGACTCTAACTTTATAGTAGACTGCTTAATAGCAATTTGACTCAAACCCATAGGGCTCTCAATAGCCTACCACGAATATGGAGAAATGGATCTTAATACTCATGGACATAGATTGACGAGAAGCACAAATCTTCAATGACAGTCATGCAACTCCACTTTTTGTACGTACTTATATGATCTTAGGAAGACATGCAGGAGACCTGCGGTAAAGACCTTCTAATCAGTACCCAAACCATTGTGGCGATGAATAAGCGTCTCACAATCTCTACTATTTCCCAACTATGAGAAAAATAAGTCTCTGCAGACTTTTTAATTAAAACTTCTAGACAACCCAAGGCTCCATGGCTCAAGGATTCCGCAAAGTTAAAGCACAATCTAAATAATTTAATAAAGTCATACATTCGCTTCTAGAGAACGAATACGATCTCACACCGTTTATTAACCCATAAACACCCATAAGGTAAATTAGTATGGTTAATATATTGTGAGGGTACTATTAGTCAATTAAAAACCCTCCTGTCCCATTGTAAGGTATTAACTAATTATTTATCCATTTTCACTATTTATATATATATATACTTAAAAACCTATTTTTTTATTAAAATGAGTGAAAAATGCCTGAACCGGCCCAAAACCAAACTAAACAGGGCCGGTTC
This sequence comes from Saururus chinensis, assembly GCA_035235625.1. Taxonomy (NCBI): domain Eukaryota; kingdom Viridiplantae; phylum Streptophyta; class Magnoliopsida; order Piperales; family Saururaceae; genus Saururus; species Saururus chinensis. The sequence goes on along the minus strand of CP141143.1, from coordinate 9,704,441 downwards.
AGGTTACTTGACCCGGCCAGACCCGCAACTAATGCGGGTCGGCCACGAAACATCGTCTTCTCGACGAATCCTCCACAGGCCGCCATTCCTCCACGTAGACCAGGGCCGGAGCCCGGCGAGCCGCCGCTAGCCTTTCCGTCCTGGTCTGTCGGAAAATTTCCGCCGCCCCACGAGGTTTCGTCCTGCGAAACCATGCACTCCTAAAAGTTGGAGTTCTGTTGTCTCAACTCGTAGGTGCCCAACGAGGAGAAGGGCTGCGGCCTGTGGACCACCGGTCGTCCGGCCGCCCACGACCGCCAGTACTTCTCTCCGTCGTCCCTGTGTATGCCCAGAAAACTTATACAGGCGACGCCGGGGTCAGCTGCCCCAATGCTTCCACTGTCTCCCACGCTGGGACAAAAAAACAGAGTTGAGTTCTATGCTCTGTTCCTTGATCAGTCCGGCAGTCCCAAGGACGTCGGACCTCCGTCGGCTCCTGCTTCAATCCTCCAACCCTCCTTCGGAATTGGTTTATGCCTGCAGCAGTCACCGGCCGCCCTTATCCTTTTGCTCCGGCGCGGGAAGATTCAACCAGAGTCATGGAGTTTCAAGCCGCGGACGGTTTCTGGCCGAAGAGGCTCCTCCCCGACCGTGGCCGAACTATTTCCCTAATCTATTTCTTCCCGCTGCAGAGTCTTTAAGGAGTCCTCCCGTCGTCCAACAGTGCCCCGGTGATCTTCTGGCCGCACTGCGGTGGGACGACTCGATTGGCATTCGCCAGAGGAGACGTTTAGTTATACACGTTTAGTTATACATATCTACGATGTACACTTACGTAACAGTTTGCTCTAACACCCACCGGCGAAAGCAGGAAAAATCACACACCCATCACCTCGCCTCGCGTGAGAAACCAAGGTGCAGTGCAATCTCTTTACGGTTCATACATGAAGTTTAATGGCGTACTAGTTTTAAACCAAACATCTAAGCACATTCCTACAACAGAAATTATAAACAATGATCTTATCTCTTCCCTGAAGAGTGGCCGGACGAGGGAAACAAAGTAGGAGGGGGAGGGCGCATAGATCAAGATCTAGACTTTAAAGTTAATAATCAAATATCTCAATTATGAATAGATTAAAGATAATTAAAATAGGAACTAATACATACTGACCCTGGGTGTTTTTCAGCCCTATCACGCCATCTACAAATAGATCTTGCACGCCAAAGACAAGATTAAATAAATAATGTAAAAAATAAATACTTCTATGTAAAGATCTCTCAAAAACCTTACTTGTAATTGATAAAGACATTCAACAATGAATCACCTTTGAACCAGCCTCCAAGATTTAGCCTAAGAGGAGATGATTCTCCCTTAATCAGGTCACTAAGAGTCCTTAAGAGAGGGGAGAAGGAGAGCGGCCAGCAGCAAGTAAAGCCCATTGCTTGAGCAGGCCACACTAAGAAAACAAGGGAGAGAGGGAGGGCAGCTAATTGGAAAGAGGAGACCAAAAGAGGGGAGCTGGCCTTTGTTCATGCAAATTAGGTTAGTCTTCTCGCTTTCCTCTCCCTTATATACCCTCCCTCAAACCTAATTTAAGTGGGTTTAAATTGGGCTATTACTTCTTGGGCTTCATTGTTTTTTTGCTTCCTGGTTTCACTAAAGGGTCTTACACAACGGGTGTGGGCTCTGTCTCTAAGAGCCCGCAGAGGCCTGGACCCCCTGCACATGGCCAAGCCCGCAATAGGGTCGATCCCTCACTAACCACGGGTCTCACCCTCGATACCTAATTTGCGCGTCTAGGCCCCACAACGTATAAATACACAACCTAGCGAATGCTTAGTACACGTGTATGACGTATATAAGTCTTACTCGAATTATGTGTAATAAAGGTACATGTGGGGTCGGCGTGACCGCCCCCACCACCCTTAGACCCTATGGCCCATACCGGTTCACTTGGACAGAGTCACATTGGACCAAACTAGGCCCGACCCCATACCATGGTCCAACATTCCCGACAGTGTCTTTGTGCACGCTCCTCCTCCTTGCCTCCATTTTTTATGACGAACCCTTTTTTTCGGCTACCGAAACTTCCAAACCCTCAGCCTCAAGGGTTTTCTCAAACTTACAAAGAAGGAGATGAGACTTATGTTTATTTGTGGAGAATTAAATAGAGGAAGAGAGAATGGACGCCATGCACTTTAACGTGATTGCCCATCACCCCCCTTTAGGCCATGTCACCCCTAGGTGGCCTTACCCAAAATAAAGCCCCTACTATATAAAAAAAAATTGCTATATTAATTTTTTAATTAAATAATTTTAAAAAATAGAAAAAAAAGTTAAATAAATTCAAAAAAATACCTAAAAATTCTGGGATATTACAGGAGTCATAGAAACCTTGGGTCTATTATTGGGTGTAAAATGTCGGTCAGCTAACCTTATAACCATCTACTAATTTAAATCAATATTTTTGATAATATCATATGCATGTTGTAGTTATTTTTTGAGAATTATGTTAGGCTTAGATTTAAAGATAGTATTTTTAATTTATGATGATTAAATGACAAAAATCATGATTTTTTATGAGGGGGTTATGGCTCAAGTGAGATAAAGATCATGTTCAGTATGAGAGTGTTTGGTAGTCTAGTTTGGACTCTATTTATTTTTGTGTCGCATTGGTGGTGGCATTGACAAGATGGGTTTCTATAGCCTATCCACTATCAGTAAGCGTCGACATGTTGGCAAGACTTTGGTAGTTGCCTTAGTCGACTTGTTGACGAGGTCACCGATTTTACACCAGTTAATAAATCTCAAGCATGATTTCTATCATAGTATGTGTTATTTATAAGATATATAATAATATAGTTTTCGTATATAGTGAATATGTGAATGCATGACTATATAAATAAGTATGATATTGGGGTAATTAAACCTTATACATGTGTGAATCCTTATAATAGATAAATACCGCTAACTCTTGCATTTAACACTCAAAGACAAAGGATCCTAATGTCTGGTTGGCTCCAAAACTCAGTAATTTTAGCTACGTAGTGGGTCATGGTATGAAAAATGATATTGGGTTTCTTACTCTCCAAAAGCAGGAGTTTGCTTATATAATTGCTACCCTAGCCTAGGAGTTAGGTTTAAATGAATCATAATATAAAAAGATGAACAGTCCAGCGCAACATAATACAAGAGGTTTCGATGATAATAAAAGTCAATATATCAATCACTTAGGTTCATATACCTTGTGGGCCATTGCTTCATGGCAAGGATGGATTTGGATGATGGCTTCAACAAAAGTTTGAAGTATAGTTGTATAGTAAATCATAATTTAGTGAGGGTAATTAGACTCCTAAATATGACTACTGAGTCTTAGTGAGGGTAGTTGGACTTTTGAGTGTTGCCACAATATTTTAGTAATTATTTCTTTTCATTTATTTATGTTTATGAATTTTTATTTTTTATGTTGAAAAGTGTTATTATGTTTAACCATCTCACTGGGTATAATTGAATACTGAATATCCTCGTGATATAGGTTCTCTGTAAGAGTAAGTAGGTTGAAGGCTTGGGGTGCGTGGTAAGGATTTTCAAAATATCTCTCTAGTTAAACTTTTAAACTATTTGTATGACTTTAGGCACATGAGTGCTAATTTTGGTTTTAGCGATGTTTTAAAAGTGTTGCTAAAAGTATTTGAAACGTCACTAAAACTGTTAGCGACGTTTTATACAAATGTCACTAAAGGTCGCGTCGCTAAAAGCATTTGCGACGTTTGTAGCAACGTTTGTACAAAATATCGCTAATATAATTAATAGTGATATTTTATAAAACATCGCTAAAAATATTAGCCATGTTTTTTGATAATAATTAACGACATTTAGAAGTGTTGCTATACATGTAGAGAAATCATAAGAAGGATTTAGCGATGCTTTAGAAACATCGCTAAAAATATTAGCAACGTTTTTCAATAACAATTAACGACATTTAGAAGCATTGTGATATATGTTTAGAAATCATAAGAAGGAATTAGCGACGTTTTAGAAACGTCACTAAAAATATTAGCAACATTTTAGAAATGCTGCTAAAAAAATTGGCGACATTTTAGAAACGTTGCTAAAAATATTAGAAATATTTTTTTATAACAATTAACACCGTTAGAAGAGTTGCATGCATCCTTTGTTGCACATAGTCAAAAGGCAGAATCTTGGCAAACTTATAAGGATAGAAACAAGAGTAAAAAAATTGAACATTTAAACAATAGATTCAGAAAAATATACTACTATTACTCTAATCAATTTTATTTACAAATAAATCTTCCAAAGACTTTAATTGAGTTAAAAGAATCCCCATCCCATTCTATAAGGATTCAAAAATTAAATCTTCATCAATACGAAACTTGGGACTACGAAAGCCTATGTATGAAGCACCATCAACATTGGCATTCAACTAAGGAACCCAGCCAAAAATAACAGCACTAGGGTAATCCCATTTAGACAACAAAAACATGAAATGCGGAAAGAAAGTTGAAACTCTTCTTGAGATATGGCTTGGAAGTCAATATATTCTTGCACTCCTCACCTAATGAATATCTAACATGAAAGTGTGGAGTTCGTTTCCCAACAATATGTAGCTGGATCTCTGCAATAGATAGACATTATATCATGCAAATATAATCAAACAAGAAATAATGTACATAAAAGCACAAATTCCCAACCTCGTAAATTAAATATTATATATATACCCCTAAAGCTTTGAGAACATGCTAAGGTGCAATTGTTCTCTTTTCTACTCAATTATAAACTTCATTGGACCTATACACTAAATTGATAAACTCTTTGATAAACTCTGTAGAAAAGGAAAAATAAAGAAATATTGTAAGCTATCAATAATTAGAAACAAAAAAAAAGATTTGGCATCATATACTCTGTGGAAGTTTTTATTAACATCCATGCTTAAAAGAATAATCTAATCATTAACCTTTCTAATCAATTGGATCAAGAATAAAAATAGAAAAAAGGAAAAAACTACTTTGCCAATCAGAGTAACTACTCTGTGCTTGATGCTGCCCCGGTTGCAGGACGGAGCAGAGAGTGCAACAAGCAAACAAAATACTACACTGCCAATTGATAATTAAAGTTCCATGGTCAGCATGAAAAATAACCAGTTAAAAACTATAATCAATCAATAATGCCAGTAAAAGTTATGGTTAATAGCTACAACAGTACAAAAGTAAAATTGTCTTCTACAATAATTAAAATGAAGCATTTATCATTATTATTAGGGTATTTTGATAGTTCTCTATGCACAAGACAAGGGAATGGATCGGATGATCCTACCTTGCAAGGGGTAGAGAAGAACCTTTTTTTTATATGTGGGACGACCTTCTCTTGATTAATTAAGACTACTATTTACACTTTAGAGTGAGTAAAAGTAATTAATCAATTTTCAAAACCCTTCGATTAGTTGACTAAACAGAAGAAACAACTAAAATTTTATTAAAATAAGAAAAGAGAATTTCCAGGAAAAATGGCTACAACTTTTGAATTTAAAAAAGGAAAAACAAAGAAGAAAACAAGGAAAATTCTTCTTGAAGATGAGAGCTCCCCTTGCGTAGGTTCTTCTTCCTTCTTAAATGCTTATGCTTGTCTTCCAATTCCTCGATCTTCTTTAACTTTTTGAATGTTAAGGCTTTCTAGGAACTTAGTGTGTGATGAACTTCTGGATTTCTTTTTTGGAGGTTATGTAGACTTAAAAGCCAAAAGCCCCTTCTTATGGAAATGAAGGGGTATTTATAGGATGGGAGTTGCACGGTTAAGCAAAATAGTGTGGTGAGTTGGAAAGGTAGTTTGTGAAAAGTGGAGAGTGGATTAGTGGGATATGAGAAATGGGTTACTGGGAGTGTTGGTGAGAACCACTTGATTAGTAGAGGAACTAGGAAATGTGAGAGAAGACCGGGCATTATACCTTTGACTTGGTCATCTACACTTTCTTCTTTTTTTTATTATTTTCTTTATTATATTATATATATATATATATATATATTATTTTATTATCTTTTTTTTACAATAGGGGATCACGAGCATCAAGGTTTTAATTTAATCTTCCCATTCCTTATGTGGGGCCCATAAAATTTTCCACACAACTTTTTTTTGTATTTTCAATTATTTTGGTCTTTCATGGCTGAACAAGTTTTTTTTTTATCAAAACAATAGCGTAGGACCCACGAGTCTTACTTAGTCTTTTTTCATTTATTTCTGTTTTATGACTATTTTATTGTGAGACTTATGAGGTCCCACATAGTCCTTTGCAACTTTTTATTACGTGGCCATGTGAGGCTTACAAAGCCTCCCCCAGCCGTTTAACTTTGAATGTAAAGAGGCCCCCATAATGTCCTCTCACAATAAAATTTTTTGTTGGAAGCCTTAGTCAATTCCTACATGTGTAGGATTTAGATTTTATCTTTTCATCTTTTTTTTTAAAGCCTTAGTCTATTCCTACGTGTGTAGGATTCGATTTTGCTTCCTTACTTTTTTTTCTTTGGACTTTGTTCACTTCAGAGACTTTGTCTATTTAAAAATTTGGTCTCACTCAGAGCTAGTCAAGCTCCGAAATCTTGGCCTTTGGATTTTGATAAAAAATTTTCTTTGTTTGGACTTTATCCGAATTCGAGACTTTGTCCATTTTAAAAATTTAGAATTATCTGGAGCTAGTCAAGCTCCGAGATCTTTGCAATTGAATTTTGATTTGATTTTAATTTTTTTTATGTCAACAATTATATTTGGTACAAAGGATCATCACAATCTTAAACATTACATATACCTGTGAAGATAGACTAATCATAAGTTTAAGAAACCAAGGCAAGCAAGTAGGAGACAATATGGCCAAAAAAGTGCACAACACCAACCTGCAAGAAAGAGAAGCCAGCGTAAATGAAATCTTTTAATTGTAAAGACGAGGAAGAAAACATAATTAACACCTAAATAATTATATGTATGCAGTTCAACACCTAAATAATTGCATATGCAGCAACTTTTCCTATCTCAAGTATTTGGGTCATTGTATGTAGATGTCAAATTTAGCAATCAATTGACACCCTCGAAAATTAAATGTAACGCCCGAGATTTTTCATCCCTTCTAAAACTCATAGAAAATTTTTTTTATACGATAAATCGAAGTCAAACGATAAAATCAAAACCCGTATAAACAATTTATAATTTTAAACATGATACGGTTAAACATCATACCGTCAAATCAAATATCCTTAGGCGCTACTCAAAAACATACGTACAACTAAATCACCATGATCATGGATTTTTAAATACAAATAACTCCCAGGCATCCCCGAGTACAAGTCCCATAAACAGTCTACTATCTGATCCAAATTAAAAGTCCAGAATACATACACTTAAATCTCATCAAATACATTAGATCGTGGCACCAACTATACTTGAGTCGAGGGGGAAACAATCCACAACAGAAACGAGCATCCAACTCCAGGAGCTCTCCAACACAACCTGCAAAAGCCTCCCGAACAACGGGGCTAAAAGAAGTAGGGTGAGTATTTTCATACTCAGTAGGAAAATATCCAGTAGGGGAAATCCCAAACGGTGAACTCAATAAGTTCATAAAACATGCGTCATGCAACTCAACATTAGGCAAACAACGTATAACAATTATGCTCATGAGCATATAAGCAGGCATAACACATCATCAAATCAAACTTACTCAAACACCCTTAATCAGGGTCTTACAACTTACTCGTACCATTGTACGCATACTCAAACCTTACACATACTTGTACGACCTTACTCGTACAATATTACACTTACTATCGAACTCATTTTCAAACTCTTACAGTCGTACTCATCTTCAATCTTACAGTCGTGCACATACTCATCATCATACACTTACTCAGAAACGTACAAACTCAGTCATACAGTCGTATACATACTATCGACCACTGAAGCTCATTACAGCTAATAAGCTCCAACGTCGAAAAGGAAAAGAATGCCACTGGGGCATCACCTTAACCTCCAGGGAGTGACTAGACGTCATGGACTTTTCCGAAGGTAAGGTACACCAATGCTCATGGGGCACTGGATCAAACAGGTAAGAGTAGATCCATGATACTACTTACCTGAGCGCACAAACATACACCCACACAAGGGGTCATACAATTGCCCACACATAAAGGGTCTTATAGTGTCATAGAATTGCCCACCATAATGGGTCTTATAGTACCATAGAATTGCCCACCATAGTGGGTCTTATAGTGCCAGTGCCACTCTTGGGCAGAAGTCTCACAATGCCACTCTTGGGCAGAACATACAGTGCTACTCTTGGGTGGAAACATACAACGCTCTCAACAGAGCATCAAATGTCTTGGCTTGTACAGCACATAGACCGAATCAAAAACATATTTTGCTCTCAACAGAGCATCAAACGTCTGGGCTTATACAGCACACAGACCAAAACAAACATACATCGCTCTCAACAGAGCATCAGACGTCCGGTGCTCTATATAGCACTCAGACAAAATCCCGCAGGAAACCACCATGGCAAGACACAAGAAGTGCTCAGCCAATTCATTATCGGCTAGCTCAAACACGGAACTTAATCCGTCGAACCCTCAGGTCTCAAACTCACAACGCTATTATTAACGTTCTCATAATTCAAATTTAAATTAAGTATATTATGCGGTACAATTATGCCACACAAACTCAGTCCTTGACTGATCAAACTGAAGCTGAGCCCGATCTGAACCCTAGTTTGTCGGGGCAGCAGACTTCACTTACCCGTCCAAGTCACAACATAGCTCACCGTACACAGATCCTTACATACTCATGCAGCCTCTGACATCCACCTTACGGTCAAAACATCTTACTCACATCGTCAAACTGAGCTCCTCACAGCAGATCCCCGTTATCATCCTCTTACTTAATACCTCACTTATTATACTTACTTTTTACTTCCTAATTTATACGTTATGCTTGTACAATTATACACACTCTTACTGTCTAATAAACCCTCATAAGGCTCCAAGCCTAAGTCTTCTTACTTACCGAACCCCTGACGTACACTCCAAACCAAACTGACCCATCTCAAATCCTCGCTCCTCAAACTTACTTTCTCTGTCTTCCGTCATACACTTACACGTCCAAATCCATATCCAACGTCATACCAAACCCTTACCAATCTTACCGTCCATCGCCCATACCTCTGCCCACACAGTCCACATACGTAACTTACTCGACATCGCTAGCCATCACTAGCGTGTCCAACACACACATATGTAGCACACTAACATATTCGCTAGCCATCACTAGCGCATACATCATACACATACACTAAATATGCTTACAATTCACATACATACTTACATGTATCTCAATGTGGCATAATTCACTATCTTATATCATGCATACATGTCATGATTTAATATCCAAAACATAGAATCATGCAAGCCTAGCATGCTGCTACTCATTCAAGGCATGTTGTCATGAATTTACGAGTTCAAAGCTCCCCTACCTCGTAATCATGACGTTTGATGGCGAACACACGACGGTGGCGGCGTCGGTGGCGGAGTCGGCGGTCAAAACCATTGCCCAGCTGAGAGAGCTGCTGTCCTGAGGTTTAGGAAGCGCCAAAACTACACACGGCCAAATGGGATGTCAACATCAACGAAATAAAATCTGCGATCCACGGCGGCACACTAGGGGCGGCCAGGAGAAAGGTCGTGCCAACGAGTGGCAGGTGCGACCGAAAGGCAGGGTGTACTCACTAAAATTCGACCGGCGGTTGAAAAATACACAACCGGTCACAAGACGTTGAAATCGACCGTGGACAGCACCCAACGGCGTCGATTTCACGTTTACCAAGGCCCACATAAGGGCGGAGGGTGTGGGTGACACTCAAGGATGGAGGAGACTGATGGAGGACTCCGATGTCAACTCCAGAAGATGGCAGAGCCATCAGACAGTCGGGCGGTGCCAAAGTGGCAACAATTCCCTAACCCGCACACGTGGCTACTTGCAAACGCGGCCAAAGGGAGAGGAGAGAGGGCTAGATGGCATCGGCCCAAAGCTCATAAGGGCGGTAGGGCCATGCCCAAGGGTGGTGATCAGCAATACAGCCTTTGCCGTTGCCGTGCCGAGGCAGGCCGACTAGAGGCCAATCGACGTCCGACGAGGGTAAGACGGTCAAAGGGCAACACGTGGCGCTCTCTATAGAGCGGTCAAACACAATCGGCAGAGGGGAACCTGACCCATGCCGAAAGAAGAGGGGCGGTGCCGCACTAGGGTGGCCAGCCATCCCCAGGCTAAAACCTGCCACACTAAGGTGGTCCAAGGGTGTTCGACATCCAACGATGCCCGATGGCCCATAACGGGTGGAAAACCCTAGGGTACAACGACGAACAGGGTTTAATGACGGCTCTGGTCGACTCCATCGTGGCCCTAAAGGCCGGGAGAAGCTATCTCCGGCCAGAGGTGACGGCCAAAGTCAACCGCGACACGCCGAACAAATAGCATAGTGGGGAACAAAGGCTCGGTTTTTCCGAGTGAGAGCACCCGAGCAAGGGATGCGGATCGGGCTCCGACAAAGCGGAGGGGACGGAGGCTAAACCGGTCTGGATGGGGCCGTCCCTAGGCCATCGCCCAGGCCGGGGCGGAGCCCACAACGACCGGACTGGCCTCACCGGCCAACAACAGTGGCGACAACTCAACGAAGAATCCGCCCACAATAGGGTGCAAATCAAACCGGGCGGAGCGGCCAAGGGGGTGGCCGAGCTAGCTGGGGGTCGGCCTTGCAGTCACTGGACCGCGGCTGGCCGGACAAAGGCCGGGCGGAGCCGTCTTCGGCCAAAGGCAGCAACTTCCGGCCTCTGTTCCACCAAAATCAATCGCAGGCGGAACAGTGGAGGTGGAGGCATCTGGTCGGAGGAAAAATGCACAGGGGCGGAGGTGGAGGTGGAGGTGGAGCTGACCGGTTGGGGGCCATCCCTGGCCGTCGCTAGGCCGGGGCTGAACCCACGGTGGTCGGATGGCCACTGCCGGCCATCATCGGCAGCGACAAGGCTCAGAACATAGGGGCACAATTCGTTCGGCAAAAAATAGAGCAGAGGCAGAAAATGGGTGGGGCGGTGGAGTAGAGGCCACTGGGGCTGGGAGAGGTGGCCTACCGCCGTCGCCGGCCCAAGGCGGAGCCGTGGCCGGCCGGTCGGGCCTTGGCAGCCCACGGCGGCGGCGACGGTACACAAGACAATGAGAGAGGGAGAGAGAACTCACCAGAGGGAGAGAGAACTCAGGGGCTGGCGGGATTGGCCAGGGCGACGGCCCTGCCGTCGCCAACCTGAGATTGGCCGGACGGAGGCCGGGCGAAGCCCACCGGCCACTGCCGGTGTCGTCCAAGCACGATTAGAGAGGGAGAGGCGGAATCGGGGAAAACAGGGGAGAGGCGGGCGGAGCGGCCGTGGGGCCGGGACAGCGGCCCCCCTGCCGTCGCACGGCCGGGGCGAAGCCGGTGCGGCGGCCCTGCGGCCCACCGGCGGCCAGGACAGAGAGACGCCGGAGAAGGGGCGGAGGAAAACACTGTTCCCACATCCAGAACCATCTGGATCGGGCTCGACCGTGCCCGATCCCATTTTCCTCCTTTTTTTTCTTTTTTCTTTTTCCTTTTTCCAATCGTATCCCCATCACATGTTAACTCATATTTTATACGCTATAAGTCTAACACTCGCGCCGAAAGTGCGCCCAACACTCGCGCTGAAAGTGCGCAACGAGACCCGCAGCCCACGACTAAGCCCTACGGGTAAAAATACAGCAGAAAAACATAGAAATACAAATATGCTGAAACATCACATTTTCCTACCGAAAATATCCAGAAAAGTAACAGAAAAATCCCAGAAAATCGTAGAAAAATCAGGGACGTTACATTAAAAGCCCCTGGTTGTTGGAGATTGATTGCCTCTGTTAAGAGCAAAACTATTTGGCTGATCCAATAAAACTACCGTTGTCCACATAGTAGCAGAAAAATCGGTAGTTTATATTAGGAATTATTATTATTTACACTCAATTATCAATGAGGGTATGCCACTCATTGTAAAGTAGAAACAATAACTGTTTTAATTCATTTACAAAAAAAATATTATATTGGAAAAGGAAAAACTACTTGGAGCTTTGCCCGTGCTCAATACCACACCGAGCAAAAGGTGGCAGCAAGGCATAGCGACCCAACCACCGATGACAAGCAACATCTCCCCCCTTTCTGTGTAGGAAGCCTTTCCTGTGGTAGTAAAGTGGGGGGCGTTTGAGAAGAAGGCCTAAGGCTATCAGATCTTTTTATCTGACAGCTCTTTGGGCCTATGGCTGAATCGCTGGTAAGTGACCTCATTGAAAGTAGTACAAATGGGGATGTACCATGTAAATAAAGGGGAGACCAGACCACTCATATACACCCAGGTGATCAAGGCAATTGATTTTAAATACATCACATGTAGTTTAAATTCCCATTGTTTGCCAATAAAAAGAATCACCAGGACAATTTGTGCCTCAGACATTTATGAGGACAAAAATAGATATAATTAGCAACAACTAGGTTCAAAAGCAGTAGAAAAGCCCATTAGCGAAGCTAGCTGAGTGAACTCGTGACAAAAATTTCAACAATTGATAAGGGGAGAAAAACAGGATAAGATAGAGTTACTTGATTTTGTTGTAGTATTAAAGATCTTAGTGCTTACTGAATTCCACATATTGAGAGGAATATGCAGAGTAGAAGTAAGAAATGTTGTAGGATAGCAATGAGGCCAGATATCTTGTACATGTAATAAAGATGTGCCACTCAGAAATGCATAAGAAAATAAGAGCATAGACAAGAACACCGATGGATGAGAAATAAAAACTAAGAAAAACAGACACATTAGGAGGGGTTAGTTTCCAATCAGGGATGAGTTGAGACAGTCGATTGAGATTGTTTAGCCTCGTGCAAAGGGAACAACCAACAGAACTTGTAGGAGAGATGATCATTGGCTTGCAGAGATCCTAGAAGCAGGTAGAAAATCAAGGCAAAACTATGAAGAAATTAGTATGAAAATACTACAAAATATGGAAAAAAGTACTTTGTGCATAGCCCCACAACTCTTTCTGCAGGTGACACATGAAGGAGGTTGACATAGGGCAAGGTCGAGGTGGAGTGGGGTAGAAACTCCTTTCCCTATTTTATGCACAGCTTGCCCAATGATGGATGCCAGGGCTTGGGCATAACTGCCCCAATGGACTGCGAGAAGGCCATAGCAGATCAGGCAGAGCAGGATGGAGACAAGATGGGGAGAAGGGGATGCTGCCCGTCAAATAAAATCTAACATCCGGGATGACTCAATTGTAGAAAACATATGTTGCTGCCCTTGCAGCCTAGGAGGACTATTGAAATACAAGATTTAAGTGGCAAACCATAATCCCTGTAACTACACCATAAAATTGGTATGGAGGCAATACAAAGAAAAAGATAAAAGCAGAATTGATTAATAAAACAAGACCGATAAGCAAGCACCCACTGGCATACCATCAGACTCGCCCCCTCTCCCCTCTCCCCAACCTCCTTCCCCCACTTCCTTCAAAAAAAGTCTACTGAAGAAATAAACATACTAAAAATGGCAGATATGCTTATTAAAAGCATAAAACTGATTAAAGACAAACGGCCAGATTAGAAAATCAACCACATGAGCCACTTACAAATATGAACCAAAATAAAACGTGTTTACAATAAATGAGACAACCCAAAAATAGAAAGCAAGCTTTCCTCGACTACCCATATCAAGATTCGTTATTCTGAACCAGCTTAAGCATTTAATAAAGTTGCAGATTGCCAAAAAAATCGCTGAAAAAATGAGAAAAAATACCCAGATAAGAATCGCAGCTCCTGAACCCAATCCCCTTCTTAGGAAACGGGAGCCGCCTCCTCGAAGTAGTGGAAATATCGTTGCAGACAGGGGAGCTGCGGGTCTCGCCCTGGAACAGATCGATAAACCTCGACCTCTTCAACAGAAGTGGCCCCGTGGTCATGGTGTCGGACTGGGCCATCGGGGACAGAACCTGCGAAGAAGCTCAACGGGGTGACTCCTCGGCCATGGCGTGCGGGGACCATGCCCGTTGCTATAACTCAACGAACGGTCCTGGTTACCGCTGCAACTGCACCGAAGGATACGAAGGCAATCCTTACCTCACTGACGGATGTGAAGGTAAAAACTCAGTTTACGAGTCTTCATGTTGCTTTGTATGTTTGTGCTTGACAATTAGCGGAGCGGTGACTGATGGGTAGCTGACGATGGTGATTTATTGGGTTCAACTTACAGACATTGATGAATGCTTGGATTCGAAATTGAATGACTGCGAAAAAACTTGCGTCAATTTCCCGGGGAGTTTCCAGTGTTACTGCTCTTGGGATGACGTCGGTATTTTAGATAAAGCTGGAATCAGTTGCGCCAGAAGCGAACGGGAGTTTCCGGTGCTTCAGGTTTCTCTGGGTAAGGACATGTCGCTCTAGGCTTCAGTAATTGATCACTCTCATATATATACAACCTACGTTTTTTTGGTTTTTTGCTAGAATGGGGGTATTCAAACACCCTGTTATTATTTTACCACTGACCCTTAAAACAAAGTGAAAAAAAATATATTTTTTAATTTCATTCCTTTATATTTTCTTTCTTATTTTGATCCTACTTCTCTCACTACATTAAATCTCACTTTTTTTTATGAGACCTGTTTACATGAGCCCGGGCTCATATAATTTTACGTGAGCCCGGGCTCTATGGGCCGTTGGATTTACATTCGGCAGCTCATAATACTCATAGATTATACTTATTGATTAAACCCATAAGTATTATAGGCCACTGGATGTAAATCCGATGGCCCATAGAGTCCGGACTCACATAGATTTATATGAGCCTGGGCTCATATAAACTTTTTTCTTTTTTTATTCTTCCGCAATGGTGACATTAACTCTGGCAATAACTTCAGTGGTAAGATCCAAAGTGTAAGACTCAAAGCACACTGTACTGGCTGTGCCGGCCAGATCTACGTACTCAGATCTAGTGTGCAGGCTGAATTTGACCTGCACAACCAGTCCGGCCTCACCGGATTTGGTTATGCATGCTTGCACAACCAAATTTAGCTGCACATGCTTGCATAGCTAGATCCAGTGAACTGGCCGCACTGGCCTACATAGGCCATGAGCAACCGGACTGGCCGTGCATGGCTAGACTGGTCTTATTAGCCTGCGCTAGCTATGTGCAGCCAGATCAGGTCGTGCGTAGTTAGATCTGGCTTACGTAGGTCAGCACGGCCAATCCGCCGAATCTGGTCGTGTGCTAGAGTGGCAAAGTAGGCTGGTTCGCTAGACTGCACGGCTAGTTCGGCATAAATCTAGCCGCATAGGCAAGATCCAACAGCCTACACAACTAGATTCGGCCAGCCAACCATGGCCCTTTTGGCCACCTGTGGTATTGGCGTCGACTCCGGTATTAATCAGTAAGTTTTCACCGTAGAAAAAAAAAGAAAAAAAAGTAAAGTATTATTTTTTTAAGTTTAAAAAATAAATAAAATTTTTTAATAAAAGATGTGAGGGTAAAAAAGATACAGACACACACACAAAAGGGGTCTAAATGGCCACATTCTAACACCGTGATTTACTTTTTTATCACATTCTATTTAGGAGGCGTTTGACAAATAATTTGAAATAGAAAGAAAATAACTTTTTAAGAGAGTTGATTACTGACAAAAAAAAATGATACATTTGGTTAGAATTTTTTAGGATGATTTCAAAAAGAAATTAAATTTAAGTTTATTTTTAATTTTTATATAAAAATAATAAAAATACCTTTCAATATAATGGGTAAAACGAATTTAACTAATAAATAAAATATTTTTTTACACCTTTTCAAATAAGAAAACAATTTCTTCTATTCTACAAGAACTCACCAAACGGGCCCTTAAGAGCCAGTCTTATCCGATAAAGGGCACATGATATTGTTTGTTAACTTGAAAAGTGAAAACCCATTTTCCGATCAAGCCAGAGTGAGTTTCCTAGCCTCTCACTTTGCTGCTTGTCGCTGCAGGTGTTAGCTTCGGGGTTTTACTTCTGCTAATTGCAGTTTGCTGTCTATATTGGGCTTTCAAGAAGAGGAGGCTCATTAAACTCAGAGAGAAATTCTTTCAACAGAACGGAGGCTTGTTGTTGCAGCAGCAGATATCTTCTCGTGATGGCGCGGCCGAGACAGCGAAGATATTTACCGGAGAGGAGCTGGCTAAAGCCACAAACAACTACGACGAGAGCAGAATTCTTGGCCGTGGAGGCTACGGTACTGTTTACAGAGGTATCTTGACCGACAATCGAGTGGTCGCCATTAAGAAGTCCAAGTTAGTAGATGAGACCCAAGTGGATCAGTTCATAAACGAAATTGTGATTCTTTCCCAAATCAACCACAGAAATGTGGTGAAGCTGCTGGGTTGTTGCCTGGAAACGGAAGTCCCTTTGCTGGTATATGAGTTCATCTCGAATGGAACTCTCTTCCGTCATATACATGACGTGGCCCATGTTGGGTCTCTTTCTTGGGCGCATCGCCTGAGGATCGCAGCCGAGACGGCCGGAGCACTTGCCTACTTGCACTCTGCAGCCTCGCCTCCAATCTTCCACAGAGATGTCAAGTCGACCAACGTTCTGCTGGATGAGAACTATACCGCCAAAGTATCTGATTTCGGGGCTTCAAGGTCAGTTCCATTCGATCAAACGCATGTGACCACACTTGTGCAAGGGACCATGGGATACTTGGACCCAGAGTACTTCCACACAAGCCAGTTAACTGATAAAAGTGACGTTTACAGCTTCGGTGTTGTGCTCGTCGAGCTATTAACAGGGCAGAAGCCTGTATCTTTTAGCAGGTTGGAAGAAGAGAGGAACTTGGCCACCCACTTCATTTTATCAATGGAGGAGAATCGTCTGTTTCAAGTTCTAGAGGATCGGGTGGTGGCTGAAGGGAATGTACAACATTTACTAGCAATGTCTGGACTTGCCAAGAGATGCTTGAGGTTGAAAGGGGAAGAGAGGCCCACGATGAAAGAATTGGCAGCAGAACTGGAGGGATTGAGAATATTGCAAGAACAAGAGTGGTCTGATTCTGACCAGATTCGGGGTGAAATGAAGCAACTGTTGGCGGATGCACCATCCACATTTGAGTCTGAAATTGATCCCACTACGGAGGACAGCTTGGGAACTCAGCTTGAGATGACATCGAGCCTAATTCTGCGTTGAATTATTCTGCTTTTAGTAATTTGTGTAAGGACCCGTCTGGGCTCGAGAGTCCCATGACTATTGCTTACATAAGGCTCTAAACTTGGTAAATGGAGGACTTCATGTACCATGTTTAGAGCTTATGCCATGTTAAGAGTCCTATATAGCATAGTAAAAAAAACCCTTTATGTTAAGAGTCCTATGTTCATGCTTAGCGCTGGTCGCCAACGTTCAAAGTTTGAGTTGTGTTTGTGGTTATATTCGGCCGATTTTTTTGTATATTCATCATCACAAGTGATATGAGTTGTGATAATAAAATAATGTAGGTTATAGCATCAGATGTATGTGACATGATTATGTGATGATGAAATATATTATATATAATATGATATGTAGGTAGTATAGGTATATGATAATAAAATATATTATATATAATATAATATGTATATATAATATAATACGTAGGTAGTACGAGTATGCGATGATGAGATATATTAATTTTATCAATTTTGTCTTGTGTCATAATTTTATATTCTATTGACCCAACACGTCGATTTCCCTTGATTTTGCTCTCATCAAATTATATATAAGGTTATGGAAACTTTTTAGTCAATCTAGCCAAGATTCTCCTTGTCATATGATATAATTGTTATATTCCTTGTTCCGATCAAACTGATTGTGACTAGAGGCATTGTTTCCACTCATGCGACGATTAAATTCCTATAAGCTATCTTTTTGTGTAAGATTTGTAAACCATGTCCTATGTTTGTCAATCTAATTTTTTTAACCCTATGAATTACCGAATTTGTATGAGCGGTTAGAGTCCATGACACAAGATAGACCACTTCATTAGCAGTTAGAATCCATGACATAGGAGAAACCATAGTTGTGTGAGCAATCAGAGTCCATGACACAAGCGAGTCATACTTGAGTGAGCGGCAAGAGTCCGTGCCATGCCACAATAAGGATGCACCCAAGTTGAGAGTTACCCCTAATTCATATGCTAGATGGATTGTTTATGTGCATGCAACAATCTTAATTTTGATCTTTTGCATTTAGTGTCAAAGGCCTTAATGAGAAATTAGATAGAATAGAGGATGTTTTTTTGAGTAAGTTAGTTGTTGGGTTGTTAGTGAGTACTCCGATATCATGTTAGGTTTGGTAAGAGTATTTCATCGTGACTCTTCTTTCATGCACTCTCTTTATACAATGAGATATTTTTATGCTAAGGTTTGCTTGGTGACATGCTTGTTTTATATTCTTTTTATTTTATTTATCTATATGCTCTACTTGAGTTATTATCACGGGGCTTTATAACTTATAGATGGAATGCTTGTTCCACTATGCATATTTTTGCACGTAAATACACTGAATAAGTTGAATGTATGAAACGTTAAAGAGAGAAGTGTTGGGCTTTGTTTTGTAATAAAACATACACTGGCCAAACTGTCTCAATTGACACTATTTTGGGCTTTTATAAAACTGTCTGGGTAATGGGTCTGAGTTAGAATACCCATTAAGCTGTAGTTTTAAGTGGCAAATTTGAACCGTTGGATGACCTATGGATGGACGGTCAGGATTCTAGGGTTCTTAATAGTAGTGTCCTGGTTTAGTTATAAATACACCATTAGCCATTCTAATTCAGTGTCTTAAGTAAGATTGCTCTCAGCCAAGTTCTAAACCATAAATACTATTGTGTGATTTTGAAAAGGATTGGTAGAAGATCAAACTTTGTTGATTCTAATGGCTACATGTATGCCTAATCTCTTAAATTTAATTTCTATGAAGAAGAACATCGCTTTAGCAAAACAGGAGAATTATGATAATTTAAGGTTTTAAAAAAAATTAAAGTACAAATAGTTGAAGTAGGATAAAAAGCCTTTTGATGGTAAAACTTATATTTTTGATGTTTTTGTTTATAAAATAATTTTAAAAAATTTATAAATAAAAATTTATATTAATTATCTTTTGCCCAAATATCATATTATCTTGACCCGGCTCTTGCTTAAGCACACTCCACTAACATGAATGGTCTTTGGGAGGTTTCCCAAAGCTTAGGTTGTGACACTCTTGTGTGACTATAAAAACAAATGGAGCATCGGAGAGTCCAATCTTTAATGGAAGAAGCTTCCTCCAAGCTTCCTCTATCACAATTACGTTTTCGTAATTGCATTGCATGTGGAAGGAGGAAATATGGAAAAGATTCATTGCCCAAGTCTCTCATGATGATGTGGTAGCTTCCTATCAGTCACCTACTGTTCGACACGAAAGCCGGTTAGGTTAGACAAGCCCATTACATTGCAAATGTAATTTCCACAGACGCCGTGGACCATAGGTAGCAGCCACCTTGACATTCTCACATAATAAAGCCTGACGAAATAACTGGCTCTGTTATCAGGAAAGAAAATGGCTCCGGCGTTGTTGCTGCTGCAACTCGTGTTACTAAAAGAGCTAGTTGCTTCATCAATGGCGAAGCAAGGGTGCAGAGCTGATGACGGAGCTCTGACAGGCTGCTGAACCAGCAGCTCTACCTCTCTGAAATCTAGAACAGAAGAACAGGAAGAAATTGGTTCAGGCAAAGTGTGGAACACTTAAAACCAGTTTTAATGATAGAGAATATATTTGTCATTCACTAACGCAAAAACAATCAGGTGGTCACGATTAAAACAAGCAAGGGGTGAGATAGTCATTTTTGTTTGACCATTAAGTTTGTTAACTCCATCTTCAACCTCTGAAAGGAGAATTAACAGTAAACATAGCATATTAACATCGAAGAATTGAGTAGAATTGGCCATGTCAGCATGTCCACCTCAGCTTAATTTCTTTTTCTAGGACAACAGTTTGTGGAGGGAGTATAAAAAGGGAACATCGTGGAAGGAAAAGGGGTGAATTTTGAATTTCAAATGCTGGTTCTAAGCTTTGCAACTCCACAAGTTTTGTGGATGAAGAGTTTCCATATTTGAAGTTGTAATAGCTTTGATGCAAGTTTGATTTTAGTGAATAGTGTGAGGCACTCCTAGTCAAGTTAAACCAGAGCTCCAGTGAAGATTGATAAGTGTTTTTCAACTCAATAGTTAAAATCTGTTTTTTTTTATTTTACTGCCCCAAAATCCTATCGAAGTTGTTCTTCATTAGAAATTGTAAATGTTGCTCGAATTGTAATTGAATGTCTCTATAATAGTTTGTGAACATTCATTTTGAAAGTTGATTTGTTTTAGTTCAATGATTTGTAATTTGAAGATTACCAGTCCAATTTATTCAATTGTGAATCAGATTACATTTGTGATGTGGGATTTGACTGAAATTACATTAAATTGAAAAATCATATTGTTGCTACATCATTTTTGGTATCAAAGTGGAAGTTTACATGAAAAATTGAATATGGCTAAAGAGAAGGAAAATGAAGAAATGATAATTCAGGAAATGTTTCTACAAATGATGAGAGTGCAACAACAAAATCATTTGCAGTTAATGCAAGTTCTTACTCAAGGTCAAAATTCGATTGGAGGAAATCAGAATGCAGCAAATGTGCATGGTGGCTGGAGAAGAGGGAGTCAAAGAGGTCAAGGAAATGTGAATCCACAAGGACCTCTTCCTCAATCTGTAATGCAGCCACAACCACCTTATGCAGGCTTCCGACACAGACAATTTTTGGAAGAAGAAGATTCTAGTGAAGAATATGAAAATCCAATTCCACAGTTTAGAGATGATTATTTTAAGCCTAAGCTTGATCTGTGAAAGTTTGGGGGACAAATGCATGTGGAAGAATTCTTAGATTGGATGAATGATGTTGAGAAATACTTTGACTACCTTGAAGTACCAGAACATAAAAGAGTTAAATTAGTTTCCTACAAGCATAAAAGTGGGGCTTCAGCCTCGTGGAATCAACTCCAAATGGAGAGAATTCGACAAGGTAAGCAGCCCATTAAAAGCTGGAATCGTATGAGAAAGCTATTAAGGGCTGGATTTCTTCCACCTGACTATGAATAGATTTTATTTCAAAATTATCAGAACTGCAAACAAGGAGGAAATTCATTTTCTGAATATATTGAAACATTTCAAAGATTGGGAGTAAGAAATAATCTTCATGAGACAGAGGGACAACAGGTGCAAAGATTTATTGAAGGTCTTAAATACTCTATTAGAGATAGAGTTACTGTTACTCCTGTATATACCATGAATGAAGCTTATCAGTTGGCAATTAGAGCTAAAAAGTATTTGTCAAATACATTCAATAGAGTGTACAGCAATGTAAAATATCAGAGAAATGATTCAAGTTTTCAAAAAGGAAAAGAAGTTCCAAGAGATACAGTTAATTCAAAAGGGAACCAGGCCAAAACAGTTGTGACGACTTGAAGTTCTAGCATATTTCATGAGAAAGGAACTTCAAATTTTCAAACTCACAATTCCTATGCTAGACTTGCACCTAATAAGTGTTATAGATGCTTGCAACCTGGACATTTTTCCAATCAATGTACAGTTCTAGAGAAGGAATTACCTAAATACAGGAAGACAAGTGCCATGGTAAATCATAATAATGAAGGTGCTGCATTTTCTCAAGAAGAGCAAGAAACATTACAAGAAGAACCAGAAGTTGAAGAGGTGCAAGAAGATGCAGGTTTGGACTATGAAACATACCCTTTGAATTTGGTAGTTAAGAGACTAATGTTTACTGCAAAAGATGAAAGTGCATATCAAAGGCATAAAATATTTTGTACTAAAGGCACAATTAATAAAAGAGTGTGCAATGTGATAATTGATGGGAGCAGCTCTGAAAAACTTATTTTGAAGCAGGTTGTTAACAAGTTGGGCTTAATTTTGGAAAAACACCCCTCACCTTATACTATTGGCTGGATCAAAACTGTTAAACCTGTGAAAGTGAAATACCAATGTAAAGTACTATTTTCTATAGGAAAGACATATCATGTTGATATTGTATGTGATGTTGTTGACATGGAAGCATGTCATATTCTTCTTGGAAGTTGGCAATATGATGAGTCAGTGACACATGATGGCAGAAACAATACATATTCCTTTCAGCGTAAGGGAGTCAAAGTGGTACTGTTACCTAGTGTTTGGAAACAAGAAGAAAATCATAAAGTCAAAACTGTTGTTAGCTGGGTAAGGCAAGTTTGAATCAGTTTGAAAGAGGGAAAAATTGTATTTGCAGTGGTACTTAAAGAAACACAAACAACAAATAAAGAAATTTCTCCTACAGTTGTTAAGCTATTACAGAAGTATAAAGCTATTGCAAATGATGAAATGCCAATGTCTCTACCACCTCTAAGATTAATACAACATCAAATAGATTTCCAACTAGGAGCTAGTCTACCACATCTGGGTCACTCTAGGACTTCTTTCAAACACAGAGAACTACAAAGACAGGTTGAAGATCTATTACAAAGGGGTTTAATCAGAGAAAGTATTAGTCTTGTGGCAGTCCCAACCTTATTAATACCAAAGAAAAATGGAGAATGGATAATATATATTGACTGCAAAGCTGTTAATAAAATCATTGTTACGTACAATTTTCCAATCCCTAGGTTGGATGATATGCTAGATCAATTGGGAGGAGCAAGTGTATTTTCTAAAGTAGATTTGAGAAGTGGGTATCATCAAATTCGAATGAAGCATAAAGGTGAGTGGTCTACTGCCTTTAAAACTAAAGAAGGGCTATATAAATGGCTTGTAATGCCATTTGGACTTTTGAATGCACCTAGTACATTCGTGAGAATCATGGCAGGTTTTGAAGCCAGTATTGGGTAGATGTGTTGTAGTCTATTTTGATGATATTTTAATTTACAGCAAAGGAGAAAAAAAACACTTGATGCATTTCGAAGAAGTCTTTACTTTGCTGCAATAGAACTGTCTTTATGTTAATGTAACGAAGAATTCTTTTCTTACTACAGACTGGTTTTTCTTGGATATGTTATCACAACTATGGGCATTACAGTGGATGAAAACAAGATTAAAACCATTGTTGAATGGCCAACCCCTACCAGTATTCAAGAAGTTAGAAGCTTCCATGGGTTAGCAACCTTTTACATGAGATTTATTAAAAGTTTTAGTACAATAGCTGCACCACTTATTGATTGTATGAAAGGAAAGGTATTTAGATGGACTAAAGAAGTTGTTGATAGTTTTAAATTGCTTAAACTAAAATTGACTCAAACACCTATTTTAATTCTACCTGATTTTAACAAGGTGTTGCATCAGGTTGTGGTATTAGAGTAGTACTTACACAAGAAGGAAGACCAATTGCATATTTAAGTAAAAAACTCAATGAAGTAAGGGCTAAATGATCAACTTATAAACTGGAGTTGTATGCATTAATACAATCTCTTAGACATTGGAGACAATATTTGTTGCATAAGTAATTTATGCTACACAATTATCATCAACCTTTGAGATTTATACAAAATCAAACCAAAATAAATAGATTGTATGCAAGATGAATAACTGAAATTCAAGAATATACTTTTGTCATTAAGCATAGAAATGGAAAACAAAACCAAGTAGCTGATGCTCTTAGCCGAAGGGAGGTTTTCTTGACAACTTTAAAAGCAACAGTACTAGGGTTCCAAGGATTAAAAGAACTATATAAACAACAAGGAGGATTTAAAACTGTATGACAACAATGTCTATAGAACAGTGGTTGACGATACTATTCTATTCAAGGAGTCTTATATAAAAGCAACCAAATTTGTATTCCACAGGGCTCTCTAAGAAACAAATTAATATTGGAGCTACATGAAGGTGGAATGTCTGGTCATTTTGGGAGGGATAAAACATTAAGTCTTGTTCAACAGAGGTATTATTGGAAATCATGTCAAAAAGATGTGAATAAAATAGTCAGACATTGTGTAGTCTGTCAACAAGCAAAAGGAGGAGTTCAAAACACAGGATTATATATGCCACTTCTAGTTCCTAAACAGCCTTGGGAAGATATAACCATGGACTTTGTATTAGGACTTCCAAGAACCCAAAGAGGTCATGACTCTATATTTGTTGTAGTAGATAGATTCAACAAGATGGTTCACTTTATTTGTTGCAAGAAGACCATAGATGCCACTCAAGTAGCTTTACTGTTCTTTAAAGAAGTGGTTAGACTTCATGGATTGCCTAAAACTATTACTTCAAACCGAGATAGCAAATTCCTAAGCCATTTCTGGATGACCTTATGGAAAATAGCAGGCACACATTTACAATTCAGTTCAACTTGCCATCCCCAAACTGATGGATAGATTGAGGTCATGAATAGGACACTAGGGAATTTGTTACGAAGTCTATGCTTGGATAAACCTAAACAATGGGACTTAATGTTAGCTCAAGCTAAGTTTGCTGTAAATTCAACCATCAACAGATCCACTGGTTATAGTCCTTTAGAAGTAGTTTATGGTTGTAATCCACATTATACTCTGGATTTGCTACCTACCGATAAAAGACCAAGGGAACCTGTCAAAGTAATAACTACTTTACAACAGTTTACTGAAATCCACAATCAAGTAAGGTAACGGCCGCTGAAATCCAATATCCAGTATTAGTTGCAGGCTGATAAGACCCGAAGGTTTAAAACTTTTGAAGTGGGACAGTTGGTAATGGTGCATCTCAGGAAAGAAAGGTTACCTACTAGAACATATTCTAAACTCAATCCCAAGAAGATTGGTCCTTTTCAAATAATTTCAAAAATAAATGATAATGCTTATAAGGTTGATCTATCCGCTGAATGGAATATTTCTAATACTTTCAATATGACTGATCTTCATGAATACTATGCTCCAAGGACATATTAAAGGTAGAAGGCTCGGCGTTGAGTCTTTTTCAGGAGGGAAGACCTAATGACATAGCTCAGACAACTAATGACTACCTCTCTAAAATCCATAATAAAAGAACAAGAAGAAACTGGTTCAGGCAAACTGTCAAACACTTAAAACCAGTTTTAATGAGAGAGGAATATTCTTCATTCACTAACGCAGAAACAATCGGGTGGCCACGATTAAAATAGGCGAGGGGTGCAATAATCATTTTTGTTTGACTGTTAAGTTCACCTCTGAAAGGAGAATTAATAGTAAACATGGCAGATTAACATCAAAGAATAGAGAAAAATGGGCCACGTCAGCAAGTCCACCTCAGCTTCAATTTCTTTTTTTAGGACAACAGTTCGTGGAGGGAGTATAAAGAAGGAATGTCGTGGAAGGAAAAGGGGATGAATTTTGAATTTCAAATGCTGGCTCTAAGCTCTGCAACTCCGCAAGTTTCGTGGATGAAGAGTTTCTAGATTTGAAGCTATAGAAGCTTTGATGCAAGTTTGATTTTAGTGAATAGCGTGAGACGCTCCTAGTCAAGCTAAACCGAAGCTCCAACAAAGATTGATAAGTGTTTTTCAACTCAATAGTTTAAATCGATTTTTCTGATTTTACTACCCCAAAATCCTATCGAAGTTGTTCTTCATTAGAAATTGTAAATGTTGCTCGGATTGTAATCGAATGTCCCTGTAATAGTTCGTGAACATTCATTCTGAAAGTTAATTTGTTCTAGTTCAATGATTTGTAATTTGAAGACTACCAGTCCAGTTTATTCAATTGTGAATCAGATTACATTTGTGATTTGGGATTTGACTGAAATTACATTAAATTGAAAAATCATATTGTTGTTGCATCAAGAGCCAACTGCGGCCAAGTGGAAATCCCCTACCCATTTGGCATGGGGTCTGGCTGTTTCTGGCCGGGGTTTGAAATCATCTGCAATTAATCCTCCCCACCCAAGCCCTTCTTAAGCACCGGGGTCATCCTCAAAGTGGTGGAAATATCATTGCAGATAAGGGAGCTGCGGGTCTCGCCCTGTTGTGGTTTGGGGTCCACCCCATGAGTGGGTCTCACTCACTTTAAGATATACGTAAGGAAATTCAGCCATGCATGATTTTGGAACAGGAGACAAGCACGCAACCAAAAATTCCAGTTTCGTGTTTGCGCGCGATACTATGGGAAAATCAAAACAGAAACAGCCAAGACATTATCTCATAAAAGTGGGCAGGTATATATTCAATGAAACCAATATGAGTAGTGGATGCACGAAATAGAAAAATTATTCCTGTATGCACAAAACGAAATAGAGGCGCAAAGTCTTTTCTTACTTGTTGTGTGTGTGAACAGGGAAAGTGGAGGGCAACTCTATGAGAGGTTTTTGTGTTGGTAAGCAACACCGGAGCAGGAGATTCTCATTATCTTCATCCCAATTGTTTAGATCAGTTTTTCAGAGTTTAAGGGTGCATCTTTTGTGCAAGGGGAGAAAAAGAAAAAACTAAACAACTTCTTAAATTTTTCATACTCTGTGTTTTTATTTATCTTTCTAATAAAGAATTGATCTGTAAGAGAAAAAATTAAACCTCTTTAAAAGTTTAATTGTGGTTGCATCAAACTTTATCATAGTGAATTACTTAATTGAACTGATTTATCCTATAGTTTCTTACCCTTAATTTAAGGAGTTTTTCTATGTTAAAATTCTATACCTCTTTATTTATTCTACTTGTTATTTGGTGATATATTTATTATATATATTTTATTAAAATATAAATTAAACATTAGAAATTTTCTAGAAAATATCCTAACATACCCCTGGACAGCTCGATGAACTTCAATCTCTTCAACAGAAGTGGCCCCGTCGTCATGGTGTCGGACTGGGCCATCGGAGACAGAACCTACGAAGAAACTAAACGGGGTAACTCATCGGCCATGGCGTGCGGGGTCCATGCCCGTTGCTATGACTCAAAGAATGGTCCTGGCTACCGTTGCAACTGCACCGAAGGATACCAAGGTGATCCTTACCTCACAGACAGTTGTGAAGGTAAAAATTCATTTTACGAGTCTTCATGTTGCTTTGTTTGTTTATGCTTGACAATTGGTTCAACTCACAGACATTAATAAATGCGCGGATCCGAATTTGAATGATTGCGAAGACATATGCTTCAATATCCCGGGGAGTTTCCAGTTTTACCGCTCTTGGGATGACGTCGGCTACGCAAATAAAGCTAAAATCAGTAGAAGCGAACGGGAGTTTCCGGTGCTTCAGGTTTATCTGTATTAAAGAACCAAATCCTTACCCTATCACATTTTTTCTTTTTTACTTATATTACGATTTAATGTAATATTCTCATGATCCATTGTAATATTCTTCAAGAATTTACTCCGGATTTATCTCCAAGGATCTTCCCTATAAAAGCCTATACATACACTATTTTTATACTATTAAAAATCTCTTCTTCTTCGTGGTACCGAGAACCCGTAGCTAACGCCTTTCCTCCGCCCAACGTACTAAAGTTCTTACTCTCCCACAAATCACTCTCTGTCACTCCTCGAGCCCATACCCCCGCATCTGACCTCTCACTATTCCTTCCCATCACTCTGCTCTGGTTCCCACCGCACACTCTGCCCCTTCTTCTGCCTCGAGTCCCACGTACGTTGTCCCTGTTTCCCCGTCCTATCCCTGTTTACCCTTCCAGTCAACTTCTGTCCATCCTCTCTGTAACCTCGAGCCCACAAATTGTGTCTCCACTGTTCATCTTCTCCACTTCTCAGAGATCTCCTTCCCCCTGCTCTCCCCATCGCCGGCCGCCGCCCACCACCCTCTGCTCCACCTCGTCGTTCCCTGTCTCACAGTTCACCAACTCTGCTCACCCTCCATCCTCTGCGTCTCGCCACCAATACCTCTCTCCGGTCGGATTACCGTCACCACCTTCCTATTCTCCGATCCCCCTCTCACTTCCAATCTCTCACCCTCCCGTCATCCTGCCGTGATCAGTTCCCATCTCCGACAAAGTTCCATCCTTTCTACTCTCCCTCACAAACTCTGTTCGTCCCCTTCCCTCATGGATCCCTTAGCCTCTCCCATGCCGACCATCGCCTCCAGCTCCTCTCCTCTCCCACTGCCCACCGCTCCTCCTACCACCTCCGACTTTCTCCAGACTATCCCTATGTCCATAAAATTCCTCGTCTCTAACTTGGCCAGCCTCGTCACCGTTCGCCTCGACGGCTCCAACTTCCTCGTATGGTGAACGACCACCGCCTCCGTTCTGGACGCCTATCACCTTCTACCATATGTGGACGGTTCTCTACCGTGCCCATCACCGGCGGACTCTTCTGCCCGGCCCTCTTACTCTGATTGGATTGCCATAGACCACCATCTGCTCGTGTTTCTCCGGGCCACCATTGAGCCGACCCTCATCTGCCACTTCCTAACCTACACCACAACGTCCGCCCTCTGGACCACCATCGCCGCCAGATACCTTTCTGCCTCTCCGGCAGCCGTCATCCATCTCATGGGTGAGCTCCGCCGCTGCCGCTTCGGCTCAACCGGCATGGCTGCTTACCTCGATCAGATCCGCCAGTTGGTAGATCAGCTGGCCGCCGTCGGCATTCTCGTCAATGATGCTGACCTCCTTCATCAAACTCTTGCCGGACTTCCTTCCGACTAGGCCGCCTTCGCCGCCGGCATTCGTGCCCGTGGCACCCTCGTTCCCCTCGCCGAACTTTGGAACCTCCTCCTAGCAGAAGAAGCAGCGCTCAAACTCCAGCACGTCACTCCCGCCGGACCACCTCTAACCCACCCCACGGCCCTCCATGCCGCTGCCGGCACCTCTCCCTCCACCGTCGCTGCCTCCACTCAGCAGGCCCTACTTGGTCCTCTCACAGCGGCCCTGGGCCAGCTTCTCCTCAGCCCCCCCCCCCCCCCCCCCCCCCCCGGGGGTGTCCCGCCGGCCACCACGGCCCCCTCACCAGCCACTGCAACTACCTATGCAGCCCCGGGATTGCTTCCCACCCCCCTGTATCGTACTATCGCACTCCCCGCCCCAACTTTCGTCGCGGGGGTGGGGTCACCTGCGCTATGGTTGTGGGCGCGGTGGTTTTCGCCCTTCACGCCCCGCCTGCCAAATCTATGGCTCTTATGATCACAATGCTCTTAAATGCGGTGCACGTTACAATGCCTTTTATATGGGTCCCACTCACTGAGAACCGTGTCCTAGTCATGAGTCCTCAAGGAGGGGTTCAATGCCCCTTTGACTGGCTCTTAAGACTCCGGCGTAAGTGACCACATTACCCTAGACGTGACCCAACTCACCTCCACCTTTTCCTATCATTGGCTTCCCTTACGTTAACTTAGGTAATGGTCAATCCCTTCAAGTCTCTTCCACTGGTAGTACCTTCTTCACCCTTCCATACTCCACACTCGATCTCCTTACTATTTTTTACACCCTTTATCGCTTACAATTTCTTTTCTATCCACAAAATTGCCCGTGATAATGATTGTTCTCTAGCCTTCTTTGCCTCTGATGTGTCCATCCAGGATAATAAGACCGGTCACTTTCTCTACTGTGGTCTGAGTCGGAATGGCGTCTACCCACTTTTCTCAAACCCACCAAGTGCCTTTACCGCCACTAGTTCCTCTTCTACCATTTGGCATCGACTTGGCCACCCCGCCTCAGCCACTTTCAACACCATCGTCTCTTCATTTCCCTTTAATGTTTCTAAAATAAAACACCTACAGTGTAATAGTTGTCATGTTAGCAACTCTCATAAATTACCTTTTTCTCAGTCTCATCCTTCTACCACACGCCCCCTAGAACTCATCCACTTTGACCTTTGGGGACCTTCTCCAGTCACCTCCTTTATTGGCTCTCAATACTACATCATCTTCGTAGACGACTACTCCCGTTATACCTGGCTCTATCCCCTCAAACTTAAGTTTGAGGCCTTTGACACATTTCTTACCTTTCAATCCATGGTCAAAAATGCATTTCCTTACCCAATTACCACCTTTCGTTCTGACAATGTCCATGAATTTGTCAATTCTTGTTTCACTTCCCACTTTCACACTTGCGGTATTACTCACCAATTTTCTTGTCCTCATACCCCCGAACAAAATGGTGTTGCTGAACACAAATACCGCCACATCATTGAAACCACTCTTACCCTCCTAACTTCCACCTCCATGCCTCCCAACTATTGGGTGGATGCCGCATACACTGCCACCTACCTCATCAACCGACTTCCATCCCCCACCATCTCCCCCTACCAACTCCTCCACAATACCCCCTGACTATTCTCACCTACGCGTCTTCGGTTGTCGATGTTATCTATGGACTCATCCTTACTCCTACCATAAACTTAATGCCCGATCTGTCCCATGTGTCTTCGTCGGTTATTGCCCCACCACCAAAGGTTATCCTTGCCTCGACCTCTCAAGTCACCGAGTCTACATCTCTTGCCATGTCCGCTTTCTTGAACATGACTTTTCATTTAAATCCTATTCCCCATCCCCACTACCTACCCCACCTATTCTTTCCCCTCTACCCATACCCTCTGTCTCCTCTTCCCACTCTCCCACACCTCCCTCTTCTCTACCTTTCTCCTCTCTACCCCCTAACTTCCTCTCCTCTACCACCCCTCCCCCCTCTTCCCCTCCCCAACACTCACCTATCTCCCCCAACTCACCCACACTCTCCCTCTCACCCCTCTACCCTCCCCCTCCCCTCCCGCACCTACCCACCACATGATTACTCGCAGCAAGGTTGGCATCTCTCGTCCCCGTATCCCCCTTTCCCTCACTGCTCAATCGCCTCCAGAAACAGAACCCACCTCCTTCCGCCTTGCCTCCCAAACCCGGAGTGTCACGCCCCGGCGATGCCCGACCCGAGCCGAACCCGGTCCAAGGGCCGGTCAAGCGCGCGGGGGCGACGAAGGAAGATTGAGAAACGATCTAGTGGAAGACTTAACCCTAACCACGGGCGATTAACAGAAATACGGAGTACGCACAATCCTTTGAGCAAGAGTAAATAAGAAGGGAATAAAGAATGTTGATTATCACAAAGTAAACAACAAATCTCAAACCCACATACTTAGTTAAGTAAAGCCCACACCGGCTCAAAATAAGTCATAAGCATCACAACTGTAATATGTGACATAAATCCAAAATAACAAAGAACCCTACACAAATGTTCTAAACATAAGCATGAAACAAAGAAGATAAGTCACACAACGATCTCCAAGATCACATCCAAGCCATCTCCGACCTTTTCTCAAAGAGGAGATCCTATCCGTCTACGTGTCGCACTACACAGCCCCAAATTAAAACACAAGAAAGAGGGGTGAGTTTAACAAACTCAGCAATGGTTTTTAATATCACTATCAACATCGAAAATATGATAGCATAGAGATATAATCATTCAAATCAAAGATTGGCAAAGTGTATCATTTTCTGATCACACCTACATATCACCTAGAACTGCATCATAGTGCATAATCCTTACAAATTTCATTCCATCATAACCACCTTGCATAAATGTATCTCTAACATACATATTCCCACATGCATCACATCAAAATTAACCTACATGGATGTATCTCTAACATACATATTCCCACATGCATTATATCATAACAACCTGCATGGATGTATCTCTAACATACATATTCCTACATGCATTACATCATAACAACCTGCATGGATGTATCTCTAACATACATATATCCCACATGCATTATATCATAATCAACCTACATGGATGTATCTCTAACATACATATTCCCTCATGCATCATATCATAACAACCTGCATAAAATATATCTCTAACATACATATACCATCATGCATCATATCATAACAACCTCCATCAAGGAGTAATCACACGTTGGTGTCACACAGATGGGACATAGACAAGGCCACGAAGGTGTGTCAAGGTCCAAAATTTTACACAAGAATTAAAGAAAAATTGGGGTTGCCAATCCCTAATGAAACTGCTCGCCCTAGACGATCTTGGCTGAGGACGTCTCATTCTCACACAGAGAATCTAGAGCAGGGGTGTTCGCCCAGGGACATCTCCTGCGGAGGGAAGAGCCCGAGTTCTCACACAGAGAACCCTAGAACACGTGGTAGCGGGGTGCCTGGGACCAGTATTAGGTGTCATCGGTGCACGTCTCTGAGCACGACCAGCCCTCTGCAGACACTCATTGGCATAGTGCCCCTTCTGCCGACAATCATAGCAAGTCACACTAGCACGGCGGTCCTGAGGATCCTGCTGCACATGCTGAGTGTTATGCCTCACATGACGGGTATCACGCCACTTAAAGTCTCGGCGGTTACGGCTATCCTCCACCCTCGACCTCTTAGGCTGCTGCTGCCCTCTCCTCCGGATATACTAGTCAGAATCACGCTCCACCGCGATGGCTATCTTAAGTACCTCAGCAAGGGTCTTGTGCCTGAATGGCACGACTCGGCCTTTGATGAAAGGCTTAAGACCGTCCTCAAACTTACGTGCTCGCTCATACTCATCGCTGAAGAAGCGAGGAGCAAAGCGCTCAAGCTCTACAAAGCGGGTCTCATAAGCCAAGACCGTCATCGAACCCTGCTGCAGACTGAGAAACTCCTTCTTCTCCTCTCGGACATGAAGAGGGAAGTACTTGTCGTTAAAGGCTGACAAGAACTCCTCGCAAGGAATGTCCGCTCGGCCATGGAACCTCTGACGCTCCATCGATAACCACCACCTCTGAGCTTCGCCCTCAAACGTGAAGACTGCAAGTCTAGTCTTCTCCTCATCCGAGCAACGTCGAGCACTAAATATCTTCTCCATATAAAGCCTCCAATTATCCGCCATAGAGGTATCCAATCCACCCTTGAAGCTAGGGGGATTAAGCTTCTTGAATCCCTCGAGTGAAAGAGACTCAGAACTGCTACCACTCGCGTGCTTAGCCTGGAACACCTGTGTCAACCATGGCGGTCAACACATCGTCCACCCTTGGGTCACGAGCACCGCGATGGTTATTAGCGCCTGCATGATTAGGACCAGCCATCTACACAACGACCAGACATTAATCGTACAGCCTAATAACACGAAAGCACATAGCCAAACAAGCAGAAAACACACAAACAAGCAAGCAAGACTTGTCACATAAACCCTATTTACTCTTCGACAAAGATGTGCTCCGATACCAAAAACTCTGTCACGCCCCGACGATGCCCGACCCGAGCCGAACCCGGTCTAGGGGCCGGTCAAGCGCGAGGGGGCAATGAAGTAAAATTGAGAAATGACCTAGCGGAAGACTTAACCCTAACCATGGGTAATTAACAGAATTACGGAGTACGCACAATCCTTTGAGCAAGAGTAAATAAAAGGGAATAAAGAGTATTGCTTATCACAAAGTAAACAACAATCTCAAACCCACAAGCTTAGTTTAAGTAAAGCCCACACCGGCTCAAAATAAGTCATAAGCATCACAACTACAAAGTATGACATAAATCCAAAACAAGAACCCTACACAAAGGTTCAAAACAACAGCATAACAAAGGAAGGTAAACCACTCAAAGATCTCCACGATCACATCCAAGCTATCTCCGACCTTTCCTCAAAGAGGAGATCCTGTCCGTCTGCATGTCACACCACGCAGCCCCAAATCAAAACACAAAAGAGGGGTGAGTTTAACAAACTCAACAATGGTTTTAATATCACTATCAACATCGAAAGCACGATAACATAGTAATAGGATCATTCAGATCAAAGATTTACATGGTGCATCATTTTCTGATCACATATACACATCACCTAACACAGCATTATAGTGCATAATTCAACCTGCATGGATGTATCTCTAACATACATATTCCCACATGCATTATATCAAAATCAAACTGCATGGATGTATCTCTAACATACATATTCCCACATGCATTACATCAAAATCAACCTGCATAGATGTATCTCTAACATACATATTCCCACATGCATTACATCAAAATCAACATGCATGGATGTATCTCTAACATATATATTCCCACATGCTTTATATCAAAATCAAACTGCATGGATGTATCTCTAACATACATATTCCCACATGCATTACATCAAAATCAACCTGCATGGATGTATCTCTAACATACATATTCCCACCATGCATTATATCATCACAACCTCCATCAAGGAGTAATCACAGATTAATGTCACACAGACAGGAGCATGGACAAGGCCACGAAGGCGTATCACGGTCCAAAATTCTACACAAGAATTATAGAAAGATCGGGGTTGTTAATCCCTAATGCAGCTCACCCTGGACGATCCTGGCCAAGGATGTCCCATTCTCACACAAAGAATCTAGAGCAGGGGTGTTCGCCCAGGGACATCTCCTGCGGAGGGAAGAGCCCGAGTTCTCATACAGAGAACCCTAGAACACGTGGTAGCGGGGTGCACACAGCATACCACACTGGATTCTCAGGGTCCAGATGACACTCATAATAACATTCTCACAATCCGCAAGACAAGTACACAACTCGTCCCCACATCATTCCATTTAACAAGACTCAACCCGAGGAGTGCACTCGTTCTACACAGGAACTTCAAATCAAAACATGTCCTTTCGGACCAATCAACTTTCGATTAATCCACGACCGATTAATCTGGCACACAATTTCACCACATTGCATCCAATCGGTCAAATTCGATTAACCTCGATGAAGCCTCAATTGGAAACCATTTTCATTATGTATGCAGCATGGTACATACGTGGGCAAGGTATACATGAATCCTAATCTATGATAAGTGCTCTCATCAGCCCTTAATGCATCATTCATAATCACAATATTAAGTTTCAACATCATCATTAAACCCCCACATGTGTGTGTGTAACTAGTAGAAGCATTTCATATAATGCATGTCAACATGCTTGAAATTAAACTCACTACTACACTACACATGTGAATCTCCATCTAAACATGAATTCCAGCAGAAATCATAGAAGAAGAATCGTTAAAATCGTATCTCAATTCAAAACTCAACCACAAAGGCTAAACACATATATCATCACTCATTTCATCATTGAGTCATGGCATTCACCAACATCCACACACAACTAACCACAATCTAAGATGACAAATCCGTCCAATAATAGGTTGTAGTCCTACTGAAAATATACTTAACCAAAGGGAATCAACCATTCATAATCTCAAGATAACAATTCCAACATCATGCTACAAAACATAAGTCATTCCACAATTTCTAAGCATATATCTCAATTCCATAACCTCAATAGCATGTCTTTCCAGTAGCATAACATAGCTTAAAACACACTACATTCATATGAAATTGGCAAGCTAAAGTGGAATCATCAAAATAAACATCATGCATTAGAAAATCAATCCGCTGTGTAGCCGTTCGAAAGCCCATCAGGCCGTTCGATTAGTTAAACACAAAAATTTGAAATTTACAGTTCTGCCATTCGAACGCCCAGTAGGCTGTTCGATCGGCTGAATTTGAAAATTACAGATCCGACAGTGTTGCCGTTCGAACGCCCAAAGGGGCCGTTCGAACGCTAACAAGGCAGAACTGGTCATCTTCTTCCTTTCACAAATCCAAACTGAAACGCTATTGATAACACTTCAAATCCACATCTAACACCCTAATCATCATCAAAAGTCCTCATTGACTACCAGAACATCAAACCATATCATAATAATGTAAAGCCTTAAGAAATCGGGATTAAATAATTTCATTTTCTAATCTTACCATTAACACACCAAATCAAGCAAACTTCATTCGAAATAAGCCAAAAATGAAGAATTTTACCATAGATAAATAGAGATTTTGAAGACCCATTACCTCAGCTCTTGATTAATCTCGGATTGAAGAGTCACCCTTCTTGAAATCCTTGAAAACACAATGAGTTTGAATTAAACTCTAATAGAAATCGATTTACCCAAGAAATCCCTAATTAAATCTTAGATCTAGGGCTTGTTGGTAGTAAAAATCAATTTTTGAATGTTAGGGTTTGTAGTAAAACACAAATTAGTAGTTTTTGATGCCCAAAAATGTGATGCCCAAAAGTGAATTGAATCAAGGGCAAAATAGTAGATTTGGAAGAAATTAAGAATAAAGTCATGGATTAGTGTTTAATTAGAGTAAGCTTACCTTAATCGGCTTCTAATTCGGGCTTAAATGGGGATTAGGCCAGCCTCCTTCCTTAGCCTATTCCCAAAAATGGAAATGGCTCAGATCTGCCCTTTTATAGTAAGGATTGGGGTATGCATGGGTAAGTTTTGGGGTATAAATAGGAAAAGTAGGCTAAAAATAGATATTTTTTAAATTTAAGCACTAATTAAGCATAGGAAAATTCTGAAAATTTTTGTATAACCTTAGGTAGATGTCTAAGTTCATTTGACCCAAAAATAAAATTTTCGACGGTGGGGCCCACAGGGGTCCCGCCAAAATCCTAATTTTTGGGAAAATAGTAAAAATTCTAAAAAATCTCAAAAATTCACATTTGGTTTAAAATCACTTAAAACCACTAATAGTAAGGTTGATTTTGGTTAAAACCATCACAAACATTATTTATTTAACAAAATCACCGAATAAGATCAGAAAATACGTTAATCTCACGATAACCAACAATTAAAGAAAACCAAAACCGGTTTAGAGATGAGGGTCCTTACAATTTGGCCGTTCGAACGCCTAGCAGGCCGTTCGATTGGCTGAACTGGAAAACTATCAATCCGACAGTGTTGCCGTTTGAACGCCCAGAAGGGGCCGTTCGAACGCCAATAAGGCAGAACTGGTCATCTTCTTCCCTTCGCAAATCCAAACCGAAACGCCATTGATAACACTTCAAATCTACATCTAACACCCTAATCATCATCAAAAGTCCTCATTGACTACCAGAACATCAAACCATATCATAATAATGTAAAGCCCTAAGAAATCGGGATTAAATAATTTCATTTTCTAATCTTACCATTAACACACCAAATCAAGCAAACTTCATTCGAAATAAGCTAAAAATCAAGAATTTTACCATGGATAAACTGAGATTTTGAAGACCCATTACCTCAGCACTTGATTAAGCTCGGATTGGAGAGTCACCCTTCTTGAAATCCTTGAAAACACAATGAGTTTGAATTAAACTCCAATAGAAATCGATTTACCCAAGGAATCCCTAATTAAATCTTAGATCTAGGGCTTGTTGATAGTAAAAATCGAATTTTGAATGTTAGGGTTTATAGTAAAACACAAATCAGTAGCTTTGAGGTCTAAAAACGAAATGAAACATGGGGAAATTAGTAAATTTGGAAGAGATTAAGAAAAAAGTAGGGTTTAGTGCTTAATTAGAGTAAGCTTACCTTAATCGACTTCTAATTTGGGCCTAATTGGGGATTAAGCCAGGCATCCCTCCTTAGCTTATTCCCAAAAATGGAAATAGCTCAGGTTTGCCCTTTTATAGTAAGGGTTGGGGTATGTATGGGTAAGTTATGGGGTGTAAATAGGAAAAGTAGGCTAAAAATAGATATTTTACAAATTTAAGCACTAATTAAGTCTAAGAAAATTCTAAAAATTTTTGTATAACCTTAGGTAAATGTCCGGGTCCATTTGACCCAAAAACCGAAATTTCAACGGTGGGGCCCACAGGGATCCCGCCAAAACCCTAATTTTCAGAAAAATAGTGAAAATTCAGAAAAATCCCAAAAATTCACATTTGTTTTAAAATCACTTAAAACCACTAATCTAAAGCTTGATTTTGATTAAAACTATCATAAACACTATTTATTCACAAAATTGCCGAATAAGTCAGAAAATGCGTAAGTCTCACGATAACTAATAATTAAATAAAACCAAAACCGGTTTAGAGATGAGGGTCCTTATACGGAGTGGTGTGCTGCTATGTGTGAAGAATACGGGGCCCTTCTTCGTCAAGGCACCTGGACACTTGTCCCACCCCCACCCAACTCCAACATCATTGGTTGTCGGTGGACCTACAAGATCAAACGTGGCCCTGATGGTACCGTCTCCAGGTACAAGGCCTGCCTGGTGGCCAAAGGCTTCACTCAAGAAGAAGGCCACGACTACCATGAAACATTTAGCCCCGTAGTCAAGCCTTATACCATCTGCATTGTCCTCAGCCTCGCTCTTTCCAATGCTTGGGCCATTAAACAACTTGATGTTTCCAACGCCTTTCTTCATGGCACCATTGAAGAAGAACTCTACATGGCCCAACTCCCTGGTTTTATTGACAACTCCCACCCACACTGTAAGGACCCTCATCTTTAAACCGGTTTTGGTTTTCTTTAATTATTGATTATCGTGAGATTTACGTGTTTTCTGATCTTATTCGATGATTTTGTAAATAAATAGAGTTTGTGATGGTTTTAACCAAAATTAACTTCAATATTAGTGATTTTAAGTGATTTTAAACCAAATGTGAATTTTTGAGATTTTTTGGAATTTTCACTATTTTCCCAAAAATTAGGGTTTTGGCGGGACCCCTGTGGGCCCCACGGTCAAAAATTTTATTTTTGTGTCAAATGACCCTAGACATATACTTAAGGTCACACAAAAATTTTTAGAATTTTATTAGGCTTAATTCGTGCTTAAATTTGCAAAATAACCACTTTTAGCCTACTTTTCATATTTACACCCCAAAACTTACCTTTGCCTACCCCAACCCTTACTATAAAAGGGCAAACCTGAGCCATTTCCATTTTTGGGAATAGGCTAAGGAAGGAGGGCTGGCCTAATCCCCACTTAGGCCCGAATTAGAAGCCGATTAAGGTAAGCTTGCTCTAATTAAGCACTAATCCATGGCTTTTCTCTTAATTTCTTCTAAATCTACCATTTTCCCCTTGATTCAATTCGTTTTTGACCATCAAAAGCTACTGATTTGCGTTTTACTACAAACCCTAACATTCAAAATTTGATTTTTACTACCAACAAGCCCTAGATCTAAGATTTAATTAGGGATTTCTTAAGTAAATCAATTTCCATTGGTGTTTAATTCAAACTCATTGTATTTTCAAGGATTTCAAGAAGGGTGACTCTTCAATCCGAGCTTAATCAAGTGCTGAGGTAATGGGTCTTCGAAATCTCTGTTTATCCATGGTAAAACTCTTCATTTTTGGCTTATTTCGAAATGGTTTGCTTGATTTAGTGTGTTAATGGTAAGATTAGAAAATGGAATTATTTAATCCCGATTTCTTAGGGTTTTGCATTATTATGGTTTGGTTTGATATTCTGGAAGTCAAGGAGGACTTTTGATGATGATTAGGGTGCTAGATGTGGATTTGAAGTGTTTTCTATGGTGTTTTGGTTTGGATTTGCGAAAGGAAGAAGATGACTGTTCTGCCGTGTTGGCGATCAATCGGCTTTGCAGGGCGATCGATCGGCTGAACTGAAAATTTCAAAATTTTGCGTGTAACTGATCGAACGGCCTGAAGGGCGATCGATTGGCTACACAGAAAATTGCATGTTGAGTGTATGATGCCTATTTTGATGATTCCACTTTGGCTTGCCAATTTTATACGAATGTGGAGTGTTTTAAGCTATGTTAAGCTACTGGAAATGTATGCTATTGAGTTTATGGAGTTGAGATATATGCTTAGTGATGGTGGAATGACTTATGTTTTGTGGCATGATGTTGGAATCGTTATTTTGAAATTATGAATAGTTGTTTCCCTTTGGTTAAGCATATTTCAGTAGGACTACAATCATTGTTGGACAGATTTGTCATGATAAATTGTGATTAATGGTGTGTGAATGTTGGTGAATACCATGACTCAATGATGGAATGAGTGATGTTATAGGTGTTTAGCCTTTGTGGTTGAGTTTTGAATCTAGCTAAGATTTCAACGATTCTTCTACTATGATTTCCGCTGGAATTCATGTTTAGGTAGAAATTCACATGTGTAGTGTGGTAGTGAGTTGATTTTCAAGCATGTTAATATGCATCATGTGAAAGGCTTCTACTAGTTACACACACACATGTGGGGGTTAAATGATGATGTTGAAGCTTAATATCGTGATTATGAATGATGCATTAGGGGCTGGTGAGAGCATTTATCATGATTAGGGTTCATGTATGCTTTGCCCACGCATGTACCATGCTGCACGCATCATAAAAATGGATTTCCAATTGAGGCTTCATCGTGACTAATCGAATTTGACCGATTGGATGCAATGTGATGGAATTGCGTGCCGGGTTTATCGGTCGTGGATTAATCGCAAGTTGATTGGTCCGAAAGGACATATTTTGATTTGAAGTTCCTGTGTGGAACGATTTGGAGTTCCTGTGTGGAACGAGTGCACTCCCCGGGTTGAGTCTTGTTTAATGGAATGATGTGGGGACGAGTTGTGTACTTGTCTTGCGGATATGTGAGAATATCATTATGTGTGTCATCTGGACCCTGAGAATCCAGTGTGGTATGCCGTATGCACCCCGCTACCACGTGTTCTAGGGTTCTCTGTGTGAGAACTCGGGCTCTTCCCTCCGCAGGAGATGTCCCTGGGCGAACACCCCTGCTCTAGATTCTCTGTGTGAGAATGAGACATCCTTGTCCAGGATTGTCCAGGGCGAGCAGTATTAGGGATTGACAACCCCGATCTTTCTTGAATTCTTGTGTCGAATTTTGTACCATGACACGCCTTCGTGGCCTTGTCTATGCTCCCGTCTGTGTGACGTCAATGTGTGATTACTCCTTGATGGAGGTTGATTGTGATAACATTATGCATGTGGGAATATGTATGTTAGAGATACATCCATGCATGTTGATTTTGATGTTATGCATGTGGATTAGGTATGTTAGAGATACATCCATGCATGCTGATTTTGATGTTATGCATGTGGAATATGAATGTTAGAGATACATCCATGCATGTTAATTTTGATGTTATGCATGTGGAATATGTACGTTAGAGATACATCCATGCGGGATTGGTTATGATGTGAATGCATGTGGGAATATGTATGCTAGAGATACATCCATGCAGGTTGAATTATGCATTTTTATGCAGTGTTAAGTGATATGAATGTGTGATCAGAAAGTGATGCACCATGTAAATCTTTGATCTGAAACGATCTCATTTCTAAGCTATCGTATTTTCTACGTTGACAGTGATATTAAAACCATTGCTGAGTGTTAAAACTCACCCCTCTTTTGTGTTTTGATTTGGGGTTGCGTGGTACGACACGCAGACGGACAGGATTGCCTTTTTGAGGAAAGGTCAGAGGTAGCTTGGGTGTGATGATGGAGATCGTTGCGTGACTTATCATCGTTTCTTTCATGCTTTATGTTCGAACCTTTGTGTAGGGTTCTTGTTGTGGTTTTATGTCACATGTTACAGTTATGTTTGCTTATGACTTATTTTGAGCCGGTGTGGGCTTTACTTAACTAAGTTTGTGGGTTTGAGATTGTTGTTTACTTTGTGATAAGCAACACCTTTTTCTCCCCTTTTATTTACTCTTGCTCAAAGGATTGTGCGCACTCCGTGTTGCTGTTAATCGCCCGTGGTTAGGGATTAAGTCTTCCGCTAGAATCGTTTCTCAATTTCACTTCGTTGCCCCCGCGCGCTTGACCGGCCCTTGGACCGGGTTCGGCTCGGGTCGGGCATCGCCGGGGCGTGACACACACCATGTCTGCCGCCTTCACAAAGCCCTTTACGGCCTCAAACAAGCCCCTAGCCAATGGTATGCCAAGCTTTCATCTTTCTTAATCCACCTCGGCTTTCGGTCTTGCCATGCAGACACATCCCTCTTTCTTCATCAACAAGGCTCACAAGTCACCATCCTCGTTGTCTATGTCGATGACATCCTTATCACCGGCTCCCATGCTTCCTTCATTACTCATATCATATATCTTCTTAGTCGTACCTTTGCTGTCAAAGACCTAGGTCTCCTCCACCACTTCCTTGGTATTGAATTCACTACTACCCCTAACGGTCTCTTCCTCTCTCAAGCCCACTATGCTCGCGACATCCTCCATCGTGCTCAAATGGACCACTGTAAACCCACTCCTACTCCCACTGGCCACAAACGATCTCCCACCTCCCCCACTAACCCCCTCTTCCCTGACCCATCCCTCTACAAAAGCATTGTCGGTGCTCTCCAATACCTCACCTGTCACGCCCCGGCGATGCCCGACTCGAGCCGAACCCGGTCCAGGGGCCGGTCAAGCGCGCGGGGGCGACAAAGTGAAAATTGGGAAATGATCTAACGAAAGACTTAACCCCTAACCACGGGCGATTAACAGAAATACGGAGTGCGCACAATCCTTTGAGCAAGAGTAAATAAAAAGGGAGAAAATGTGTTGTTTATCACAAGGTAAACAATAATCTCAAACCCACAAGCTTAGTTAAGTAAAGCCCACACCGGCTCAAAATAAGTCATAAGCATCACAACTGCAAAATATGACATAAATCCAAACAAGAACCCTACACAAAGGTTCGAACATAAAGCATGAAACAAACGCAGGTAAGTCACGCAATGATCTCCATCATCACACCCAAGCTACCTCTGACCTTTCCTCAAAGAGGCAATCCTGTCCGTCTGCGTGTCGCACCATGCAGCCTCAAATCAAAACACAAAAGAGGGGTGAGTTTTAACACTCAGCAATGGTTTTAATATCACTGTCAACGCAGAAAATACGATAGCTTAGAAATGAGATCGTTCAGATCAAAGATTTACATGGTGCATTACTTTATGATCACACGTTCATATCACCCAACATGGCATCATAATACATAATTCAACCTGCATGGGTGTATCTCTAGCATACATATTCCCACATGCATTTACATCATAACCAATCCCGCATGGATGTATCTCTAACATACATATTCCGCATGCATAACATCAAAATCAACATGCATGGATGTATCTCTAACATACATATTCCACATGCATAACATCAACACCAACATGCATGGATGTATCTCTAACATACATATTCCCACATGCATAACATCAAAATCAACATGCATGGATGTATCTCTAGCATACATATTCCACATGCATAGTATCAAATCAAACTCCATCAAGGAGTAACCACACAATAATGTCACACAGACGAGAGCATAGACAAGGCCACGAAGGCGTGTCATGGTCCAAAATTTCTACACAAGAATTCAAGAAAGATCGGGGTTGTCAATCCCTAATACTGCTCGCCCTAGACGATCCTGGCCAAGGATGTCCCATTCTCACACAGAGAATCTAGAGCAGGGGTGTTCGCCCAGGGACATCTCCTGCGGAGGGAAGAGCCCGAGTTCTCACACAGAGAACCCTAGAACACGTGGTAGCGGGGTGCACACGGCATACCACACTGGATTCTCAGGGTCCAGATGATATACATAATAATATTCTCACATATCCGCAAGACAAGTACACAACTCGTCCCCACATCATTCCATTTAACAAGACTCAACCCGGGGAGTGCACTCGTTCCACACAGGAACTTCAAATCGTTCCACACAGGAACTTCAAATCGTCCCACACATGAACTTCAAATCAAAATATGTCCTTTTGGACCAATCAACTTGCGATTAATCCACGACCGATAAACCCGGCACACAATTTCATCATATTGCATCCAATCGGTCAAATTCGATTAATCACGATGAAGCCTCACTTGGAAATCCATTGTCATGATGCGTGCAGCATGGTACATGCGTGGGCAAAGCTTACATGAATCCTAATCCATGATATGTGCGCTCATCAACCCCTAATGCATTATTCCTACTCACAATGTCAAGCTTCAACATCATCATTTAACCCCCACATGTGTGTGTGTGTAATTAGTAGAAGT
This sequence comes from Saururus chinensis, assembly GCA_035235625.1. Taxonomy (NCBI): domain Eukaryota; kingdom Viridiplantae; phylum Streptophyta; class Magnoliopsida; order Piperales; family Saururaceae; genus Saururus; species Saururus chinensis. Next base: position 9,660,585 of record CP141143.1, on the reverse strand, counting down.
ATTTCACATAATGCATATCAACATGCTTGAAAATCAACTCACTACCACACTACACATGTGAATTTCTATCTAAACATGAATTCCAGCAGAAATCATAGTAGAAGAATCGTTGAAATCATAGTTAAATTCAAAACTCAACCACAAAGGATAAACACCTATAACATCACTCATTTCATCATTGAGTCATGGCAATCACCAACATCCACACACCACTAACCACAATCTATCATGACAAATCAGTCCAACTATGATTGTAGTCCTACTGAAAATATATGCTTAACCAAAGAGAAACAACCATTCATAATTCCAAGATAACGATTCCAACATCATGCCACAAAGCATAAGTCATTCCACTATCTCTAAGCATATGTCTCAACTCCATAAATTTAATAGCATGCATTTCCAGTAGCCTAACATAGCTTAAAACACTCCACATTCATATAAAATTGGCAAGCTAAAGTGAAATCATCAAAATAGACATCATACACACAACGCACAATTTCCAGTGTAGCCGATCAATCGCCCTTCAGGCCGTTCGATCGGTTACACGCAAAAATTTGAAATTTATAGTTCAGTCGATCGATCGCCCTGTAAGGCCGATCGATCGCCAACACGACAGAACATTCATCTTCTTTCTTTCGCAAATCCAAACCGAAACACCATAGATCAAAAGTCCTCATCAAAAGTCCTCCTTGACTTCCAGAATATCAAACCAAACCATAATAATGCAAAACCCTAAGAAATCAGGATTACCTAATTCCATTTTCTAATCTTATCATTAACACACTAAATCAAGCAAACCATTTCGAAATAAGCCAAAAATGGAGAGTTTTACCATGGATAAAAAGAGATTTTGAAGACCCATTACCTCAGCACTTGATTTAGCTCGGATTGAAGAGTCACCCTTCTTGAAATCCTTGAAAACACAATGAGTTTGAATTAAACTCTAATGGAAATCGATTTACCCAAGAAATCCCTAATTAAACCTTAGATCTAGGGCTTGTTGGTAGTAAAAATTGAATTTTGAATGTTAGGGTTTGTAGTAAAACACAAATCAGTAGCTTTTGATGGTAAAAAATGAATTGAATCAAGGGGAAAATGGTAGATTTGGAAGAAATTAAGAGAAAAGCCATGGATTAGTGCTTAATTAGAGTAAGCTTACCTTAATTGGCTTCTAATTCGGGCCTAAGTGGGGATTAGGCCAGCCCTCCTTCCTTAGCTTATTCCCAAAAATAGAAATGGCTTAGGTTTGCCCTTTTATAGTAAGGGTTGGGGTATGCATAGGTAAGTTTTGGGGTGTAAATAAGAAAAGTAGGCTAAAAGTGGGTATTTTACAAATTTAAACACTGATTAAGCCTAATAAAATTCTAAAAATTTTTGTATGACCTTAAGTATATGTCTAGGTTCATTTGACTCAAAAATAAAATTTTTGACGGTGGGGCCCACAGGGGTCCCGCCAAAACCCTAATTTTTGGGAAAATAGTAAAAATTATGAAAAATCCCAAAAATTCACATTTGGTTTAAAATCACTTAAAACCACTAATATTGAAGTTAATTTTGGTTAAAACTATCACAAACACTATTTATTTCATGAAATCACCGAATAAGATCATAAAACACGTAAACCTCACGATAACTCATAATTAAAGAAAACCAAAACCCGGTTTAAAGATGAGGGTCCTTACATCACCCACACCCGCCTAGGCATCACTTACTCGATGAACTATGTTTGCCAACATATGCATAACCCCACCATTACCCACTATGCGGTTGTTAAGCGGATCCTCCGGTATCTTCAAGGCACTCTCTCTCATAACATTCTCCTACAACCAGGGCCTGTACTCTCACTGCCTACTCTGATTCCGACTAGGCCAGTAACCCCATTGACTGCCGATCTGTCAATGGGTACTGCATCTTCATGGGTCCCAACCTCATCATTTGGAAGTCTAAAAAGCAAGCCACCGTTGCTTGCTCCTCCACTGAAGCCGAGTATCATGCCCTCTCCTCCACGGCCATAGAAATTGTCTGGGTCTCCATGGTTCTCCAATTTCTCGGCATCTCCTCCACTACTACACCCACACTACTATGCGACAATCAGTCTACCATCGCCCTCACCGCCAACCCGGTCTTCCATGCTCGCATCAAACACATTGAGATTGATTATCACTATATTCGGGAACAAGTTCTAGCCGGTCACATGCATATCCATCATGTCTCGTCCAAAGATCAACTCACCGACATACTTACAAAGCCATTGTGCTCAGTTTCAGACTCTTACTACCAAACTCATGGCTACTCACCCGCCCTGAGTTTGCAGGGGTGTATTAAAGGAACCAAATCCTTACCCTATCACATCTTCCATTTTTCACTCATATTACGATTCAATGTAATATTCTCATGATCCATTGTAATATTCTTCAGGGATTCACCCCGGATTTGTCTCCAAGGGTCTTCCCTATAAAAGCCTGTACACACACCACTCTTATACTATTGAAAATCTCTTCTTCTTCACTCTGGGTAAGGACATGGCGTTCTAGGCTTCAGCGATTGATCACTCTCCTTCAGTATACAACCTTTTTTTTTATTTTTGCTATTGTTGTTCTCAATTAGCCCACAGCCACAATGCCTTTAAACTAACACGATGCTTTACGTTTTTATCACATTCTATTTAAGAGCTAGTCTTATCCGAGAAAGGGCACATGAAATTATTTGTTAACTTGAAAAGTGAAAACCCATTTTCCGATCAAGCCAGAGTGAGTTTCCTAGCCTCTCACTTTTCTGCTTGTCGCTGCAGGTGTTAGCTTTGGGGTTTTACTTCTGCTAATTGCAGTTTTCTGTCTATATTGGGCTCTCAAGAAGAGGAGGCTCATTAAACTCAGAGAGAAATTCTTCCAACAAAACGGAAGCTTGTTGTTGCAGCAGCAGATATATTCTCGTGACGGCGCGGCCGATACAGGGAAGATATTTACCGAAAGGAGCTGGCAAAAGCCACAAATAACTCGACGATAGCAGAATTCTTGGCCGTGAAGGCTACGGTACCATTTACAGAGGTACCTTGACCGACAATCAAGTGGTCGCCATTAAGAAGTCCAAGTTAGTAGATGAGACCCAAGTGGATCAGTTCATAAACGAAATTGTGATTCCTTCCCAAATCAACCACAGAAATGTGGTGAAGCTGCTGGGTTGTTGCCTGGAAACGGAAGTCCCTTTGCTGGTGTATGAGTTCATCTCGAACGGAACTCTCTTCCATCATATACATGACGAGGCCCATGTTGGGTCTCTTTCTTGGGCGCATCGCCTGAGGATCGCAGCCGAGACTGCCGGAGCACTTGCCTACCTGCACTCTGCAGCCTCGCCTCCAATCTTCCACAGAGATGTCAAGTTCTGCTGGATGAGAACTATACCGCCAAAGTATCTGATTTCGAGGCTTCAAGGTCGGTTCCATCGATCAAACGCATGTGACCACACTTGTGCAAGGGACCATGGGATACTTGGACCCAGAGTACTTCCACAAGCCAGTTGACTGATAAAAGTGACGTTTACAGCTTCGGTGTTGTGCTCGTCGAGCTATTAACAGGGAAGCCTGTATCTTTTTAGCAGGTTGGAAGAAGAGAGGAACTTGGCCACCCACTTCATTTTATCAATGGAGGAGAATCGTCCGTTTCAAGTTCTAGAGGATCGGGTGGTGGCTGAAGGGAATGTACAACATTTACTAGCAATGTCTGGACTTGCCAAGAGATGCTTGAGGTTGAAAGGGGAAGAGAGGCCCACGATGAAAGAATTGGCAGCAGAACTGGAGGGATTGAGAATATTGCAAGAACAAGAGTGGTCTGATTCTGACCAGATTCGGGGTGAAATGAAGCAACTGTTGGCGGATGCACCATCCACATTTGAGTCTGAAATTGATCCTACTACGGAGGACAGCTTGGGAGCTCAACTTTGAGATGACATCGAGCCTAATTCTGCGTTGAATTATTCTGCTTTTAGTAATTTGTGTAAGGACCCGTCTAGCTGGGCTCCAGAGTCCCATGACTATGCTTACATAGGCCCTAAACTTGGTAAATGGAGGACTTCATGTACCATATTTAGAGCTTATACCGTGTTAAGAGTCCTATATAGCATAGTAAAAAAGGCCTTCTATGTACTATGTCCATGCTTAGGGCTGTTCGCCAAAGTGTGAAGTCTGAGTCGTGTCTGTGGTTATGTTCGGTCAACTTATTTGTCTGCCAATATTTGAACATAGTCAAGACCTCATTCGACTATTTGTCTAAGGTTTAATTAATTTTTAAATATAATATATATTTTTATATAAAGAATAATTTTTATTTTTTTATAATTATTTTTAATTATTATTTTTTAAAATTTAAAATTTTAATTATATTAATATTATATTTAAGTTATTTTAAAAAAATAATTATTAAATAATTATTTTGTTTAATATTAATAATTTTTTTGTTTTTTTAAAATAAATTAATTTTTCTAATAATGATACTTCAAATAAAGAAGATAATATATATAAGTATAAACTATTATTAAATACTTAGTTACTTAATCAAGAAATTATCAGTTCTTACCCTAGCTGACGTACTTAGTTAAAGTTGTCAATACCATTCTCATTCTCTTTAATCGCTTCAATCCTTATCCAATCACCTAAATGTCTATGTCTATTGACAATAATTGTGTCCGCTAAATAAAAGCTTTATGTAGATAAAACACCGATTGACAAATTGTTAATGAATATAGATACAGATAAGCGTTATCCACTAGCTATTTGGCTGACCAACCTTACTTGTGCTCCCATATAACATGGCTAAGGGGTTTTTTGTAAAATTTATAAAAAAAATATTTCATTTTCTTGACAATCTGTGACTATAGCCCATAATCATGATACATAGGCATGGAGTATGGTCAGTTTACGTGTTCTTTTAAATCTATTTTAGATTTGGCGCAAAAGATGTCATACATTATTATTCAGTAATTGATATGTTTCCACACTTGTCCGGGCCTTATTGTAATAATGATTTGAGTTTAGGTTATACTATTTTGTAAGAAAGCCCAACGTAGATAAGATGATGATTTTCGTAAACCATGATCTGTCGAACAGAACTTTACACTAATTTTGATTAAATATAAAAAAAGTGGGCCCCCTATTGTGAGGCGAGACCCAATTTTCTTTATTTAATGAAGACCCACTATAGGGTTTTGTTGACAGTTTCTAGAATAGAGTTAGCAACACCCACATGAACTAGGGTACTGTTAGCCACGATAAATTATTGTGTAATGGAGGAGTACTACATATGGGATTTAACTCCCACTTTAAGGGATTTGTGGAGCAACATTGCACATTCTTTCACTTGCACTAACATGTATTAGTGTGTGGCTCATTCATCTCGGGGATTGACAATTATTTAAAGTGGGAGTAACTCTCATGAGAAATAATTTCTTGTTAGTAATAATATAAAAAAAAACAGACATGTGCAGGCTAGTTACTGAAATGGAAAGCATTGTATAAAAGTAGTAATATGGTCACCAATTAATATATACTTAACATGCACCCTAATCCAAAAGCTTTGGGGGTAGGGGTGTTAACAAGCTGTGTTAGAAAAAGTATTGGTTAGGCTTGGCTCCAACATGAAATTTGAAATATTAGCTTGAGCTCAACTTGAACTTGAATAACGATTGAAACTTTCATTCCAAATTCAACTCAATTGAGAAACTAGATGCTTGGTTAAAACTCGAGCTCAAATATTATATGTAAAAAACTTGGTTTATGTTTGATGCTCACTCCAATCTAGCCTATTGTTTTAATTTTTTAAGAGTGATCTAATCTAATTAATGCTCATTATATATTATAATTTATATATTATATTAGAGCTTAACCTTGAGCTTAAGTTTCAGTTCTATTTCAATCAGTCGAGCTGAGTTGTGCCCAAATTCGAATTAAATAACTTCGAGTTCAAGTCAAATTTAAGTCGAGCATGAATGAGTCAAACTCAAGTTGAACAGATTGCCCTACTCGACTTGTTAATATTCTTACTTTTGGATTATATAGACTAAAATTTGTAGTAATAATATGGGCACTACTTAATCTCACATGATATAAGCAGGAAAACAAGAACAAGCAAATGAGAATGAGAAAGAATATGGAAAATGTGCCAATAACCCTACCCCATAATCTGACTAAGAAATTGTACACCTGGTTTTGATGGGTGGAAAAAAATAACTTTATTTTTTTACCAAAAACTTTAGTCCATCTTGACTGGATTGAAAAGATAAGTCAAACCTTATGGAGATTTATTTTTCCCTATGAAATTAAGGGGCTCTTGGGGTATTGGACATTTAGAAACGAAAGTAGAAAATTTTAAATTAATTTTAAAAAATTTACTGCAAAATGATTAATTATGGTTGATAATATATATTTTAAAAAAATTTAAATATTACATTAAACTTAATTTTTAAAATTTAAAAGTAATATAACTCTTTATCATAAGTTTGGATATGTACATTTTTTTATATTATTATGTTCTTAAATTTGAATTCTATGAAACAAGATCTTATAAAGATAGATAAATTTAAACTTTTAAATTGAGTCCCCCTATATAACATATTTTTAAAGGATCATCAAAACCACCAGATTCGGTGATTTTGGTCAATTTTAACTCAAAATAACTTAAAATCTACTTTGAACAAAGTTTTTAATTCTACCTACTTTTTATAAAAAAATATAATTTTAATAATTTAAACTAAAATTAAGATAAAATTAATAAAATCTTACAAAATTTTTATACACAAATAGCACCTGATTCTTGCTTAATAAAAATTGAGAATAGAAATATCAACTTCGAACTGCAAAGGCCCCACCCGACGCGAGCGAGAGGCGTAAGGACGCGCCCTTCGCGTGCCTAGGCGTTAATGGGCTCCTAAAGCGGGAGCGCCTCTGCCTGGAGTCGATGAATATACCCAACAAAGCCGCCTGTCTCCGTTTCGTTTGCGTTTTCCCTCCCCCCCGCTCGGCTACCAGAGAAAGAAGAGAGTCTGTTTCCTGTCTTTGGAATTTTTCGGTTCCCTACCAGTCTTCTGCAAAGCAAAGGCTTTTTTAAGGGTTTTGGGAGGATTCCGCCAGCTTTCTGAGCAAGTATGAGCGAATCCAAGGAGATGGAGGGGCCGGATGGAGGTGCCGAGGGCGAGATGGCTGGTGAGGAGGAGCTGGGCGAGGCGCAGGTCCTAGAGGAAGAGCTGGTGGGCGTGGCAGTCCAGCAGGAGGGAGAGAAGCTTCGGCCTTCAGGCGACGACGTTGTTGAAGAAGCTGTTGCCTCTGTGGAGGGAAATCCGCTAATTTCGCTGCATTCTCGTCCTAGCGATTCTTCCGGTGGCGCTGGGTCTGCTCCCCGGGAAGGCGACGAGAAGGAGCTGGTGGAGGGTGAGAATGAGAATGCTGTTGAGGCGAAAGGGGAGGTAGTCGAGAAGGTCAGGGCGGAAAACGGGGGAGGAGATGTGGAGAAGGATGATGCGAGTGACGGCCCGTCGAAAGAGAAGGAAATTGGGGAGCTCAAACACGCGGAGACGAGTAAAGAGCATCGGGAGCAGGAGGCAGTCAACCCGACCTTCGATTTCAATGCGCACTCTGAGGATGGGTTTGAGTCGGGGTCGGAGGAGGAGCAAGGTGCCTTCATGAGAGAATTGGCTAATTTTTTTAGAGAGAAGGGATTGGATTTCAAGCCGCCAAAGTTTTATGGGGAGGGACTGAATTGCCTTAAGTATGCTCCTTTTCCTTCAGAGTAATTTTGTGTCCGAATATGAATATTAACTGATTTTGTTTATCATCTTCCTGTGAGCACAGGCTTTGGAGAGCTGTCATTAGGCTGGGAGGTTATGATCAGGCATGTGTGCTACCTTTTATCTCGTCTCTTTTCAGAATAATATTATGTGAGTTACTTGGCCATTTAACTAGACAGATTTCTCATATTTTTCTAGAAAAGATAAAATAAGTGGAGACCCTTAAACTGCAATCTACATTACCAGTTTAGCATATGATGCCTACTAGAAGAACAAAGAAGTCTCAGATTTCGGTGATTTAAATTATTTAATTCGAGGACATACCTCGTGTAGTAAGAACTTCCTAATGTGTGATATATATGGCACTCTAAAATGTAGTTGTGACAGGCATGTAATTTGACTGCTCTTGTGAAGAACCAGAGAGTTTTTTTGTTTTTGTTTTTTGTTTTTTTTTAAATCAGAAAGCGATTGGGGATAACTAAATCTAGCTTTTGAGACTCTTCCTCTTCTTCTTCCCAGCTATATGGGGGTAGTGACAAAAATTTTGTTGTCCCCATTTGACTCTCGTTATCATCAAAATGATAATGCACATAGAGAACATTGCGGCAAGTATTTTGCTGGTTGTGCTCCTAATGCAATCCTCTAAGGAAGGTATAATGGAATGAAGGTTCAACAACATTATGTCATCATATGCCTCTCCCAGTTATTTTTTAGTATTGGGTTTGTAAGATGATGGTTGCAACAGAAACATTGATATGGTCAGCTTGCACTGCAAAGCTGGCAACAGTGAACAAACTTGTCTGCTCTACATTGAAGTATGACGCGTCTGAGACATATATGTATAGGTAAAAATAACCTTTAGAGTCGTCTGATTAATATTCATTTCTTTGTATGAGTCCTTCAAATGTGGGAATGCAAAAAAAATTTCAAAAATAATATTGGTAACCTCACATAAAAATAACTTCCAACTGACGGACACTTAATGGCAGACTTGCTGTTTATTTTAGGCCAATTTCATGCCAATATTACTATATTAGGGATCACCTAGACAACTTTGTTTGCATTTTAATTCACTGTTTTGGATCTTCCGTGGGATTGCTGCATCTTTTGTGTATATTTAGTTGCTCTAGCCATCACCTTCTACTTGCATGCTTGCAGGTAACCTATTGTAAGTTATGGCGCCAAGTGGGAGAATCATTTAAACCCCCCAAGTAATATCTCCTTTCATTTTTAAAAATATTTTCTTTGATTGTCTTAATTTGTCAGATTTTAAATATATCGTGAAATGGTGGATATTTATAAAACATGAGTAAGTCATTTGCTGTGTCTCTGAAGTAGTTCCCTGAAGACAATTTAGTCAGTGAGCGTGAATAAAACATTGATGCAGATTTTTTGATATGGGGATGAGATACATTATTTACGTATATTGAAATTGTGAAGATTATGCTGATGATGATAGAGTCTTCATCTTATTATACATTGTTACTGCATTGCACCAGGTGAACGTAAAACTCAGTAGCCTTTCCTGACTTATATTGTGTCTGACCTTAGACTTATTGTTCAAACAGTATATCTTTCCAATTTATAATATCTCTGTAGTTACTTTCTTTCCTTGGACAAATGATTGTTAAAATATCCTGCAATTATTGCTAAAATGTCTGTCACTTGTATTTACATTAGTGAGGCACCATTAATGATGCCTCATTTCCTGCTATGTCTTAATTATCTTTTTTTTACTCCTTTCTAATTGTTTCCCAATAAAATTTTATCCTTGTTACTGGGTTTTCCTCTCTTATTTGGCAACACAGCTAGAAGGTGGTCCACATCCAGGCCATCTGTAGTTTGTATGCTTTTAATCTCTCAGCAGATAATTTAAACTGGGGATCTTTGTTCTGCAGGACGTGCACTACAGTATCATGGACATTCCGTGGCTTCTATGAGAAGGTGACTAAATGCAGTTCGTTTAATACAATTTTGTTGTCTTTCCGAGTATCTAGACTAGGTTCTATATCTAAGATGAGGTTGATTCATGGTTTGGAATTGTGGTACATTACAGTTGTGGCTGATATATATGTTGGTAAATGTGTGTATGTGACAAGAAGTTATCTATCTATCTACCTTTAAACACCATTTAAAGGTAAAAAAGACAAATGCTCAGAAAAGATAAGGCAAAGACTGAAGGAAGGAGGAAGACGGCGTGGCTCTGTAAACCACCTAGTACTTTATCTAAATGTTGACCATCCTTAATTATATGTATTTAACTGATATGTGAATACAACCAAGCTGGTAAAAAAAAATCTTGAAGAATTGGCAAGGTATGGGTATCTACCATGGGTTGTAATGTCACAATATCTCAGTCTCTGTGGGAACATTGAGGCAAGAGGCTATGTAATGAGGTCTTTTGGCCTTTTTACATGGCCTCGGTGGGATCTCAGCCAGATCTCACCATTCTTGTCGAGATTCTCCTCATTTTTATGGAAAAAAAGTCATTTTTTTAAAATTTTTCTTCCAAAAACCTGAATCTGTTGTAATTTTTCCTTTGGCCCTCTCCACCCTCTGAACCCCCTCCCCTCCCCTGAAGCAGGGCCTGTAAAGTCAACAACTTTCCCCTTCTCTTCATATATGGGCACTCCTAAGCAACTTCTTCATGCACTCTTCTATCTTTACTTGTGTACTGGAGATGGCTCCGCCTAAGGGGGCTTAGGCCGTGGGGTTACTTAGAGGCTTATTAGTTGTTTCTTAATAATTAGGGAGCTTATTGCCAGTTTTATTAGTGGGCTTTTAGCCTTTTGTTAGTAAGCCCGTTACCATTAGGATTCTCTATTTAATGTAAGGGCATAGACCTAGCCCTGATTAGTAAATGAATTAAGCAGCCTTTTTGTCTATCTCCTCCTTCCTCCCTATATCTCCCTTCTTTTTGGTGGCCATGCCGCCCTTCCCCCCATTCTTGGCCATTCTATCGATATAGCGGCCTAGCGATCGGGGAAGGAGGGAGAGATAGGGGGGAAGGAGGGAGAGATAGGGAGGAAGGAGGAGATAGACAAAAAGACTCCTTAATTTATTTTCTAGTCAGGACTGGGGCTATGCCCTTACATTAAATAGAGAATCCTAAGGGGCCTACTAACAAAAGCCTAAATCCCACTAATAAAACTAATAATAGAAATGACAATCAACTCCCTATTAATTATGAAACAACCAATAAGCTAAGTAACTCCATGGCCTAAGCCCCATTAGGCGGACCCATCTCCCTCAATTATGTTTAAGATCCTAACCATTGACCTGATTTGGTTAATAATCTCTCAAGTATCATCATATTTTCCATTTAATTAGTCTAAATTTTGCTAATACGAGTACAATATCATAATTTTATAATAGTTTGAGAGTAATATTATTGCTAGATTGTCAAAACATATGTAAAAAACCTCTTAAGGATCACTGAGATAATTTCCATGATCTCTTCAAGATCTCAGTTGGCCGATCAAGATGAGACCGAGATTGCAAACTTTGGACCACTTCAAAACAGAGTTTCCTTTTCTCTATTTGATAAACCATGACTCCAGCCACATATGCAGATGCTTGTCCTCTACTGAGCTTGTTATTGAGAACTTCCCTTGAGCTGTGACAGTTGATTCTATACGGAGCAGAAATTAGATAAAAGTTTGAAGAAAATTTGCAAAAGCCACTTCCGAACTTAATAACTTCCCTTTGAATGAGTGCATGAGGAAAAGCAAGAACTGTGGGAACACCTACACTTGAACACGTCTGACTCCAGTGGAGAGCAAAAATTACTAGCATTTGGTGACACAACCAGGTGCTAGCTCAAAGAAGGTGGTGCAACGAACTACTTGTTGCTTCCTGTACTGGGGTACAAAATCTAATACGACTGAGATCCCTTGAAGATATTTCTTGCATAACCGATGATATATAGGTATATCTTAATTCAACACTTGACTCAGCACAAGAGTAACTGTTATACAAGTCGCCTACTCTAATGTTAATCTTCATGATAAGTTATTTTGATATATGAGAACAGTGTTCCAACATTGCTTCTTGAACTTGTGGCTTATGTTAAGACTCCACTGCATCTTTGCAACAGTTTCACAGGAGGGCCATGTCTCTCTCACTACAATCTCTAACAAAGTTTAAGGGAACAGATGACTGAAGATCTTATTCATAAAAAAAAGTTACGTCTGTCAATTAATTACTAATTGGCATGAAATATGCATCTGTATTGGCTTGTTACATAATGAAATTTATACAGTTCTAAGTTTGCTACTGGGGAGATAGTTTAGAGAACAGGTCAATTATAACACTTGGTGCCCTTACATCATTTTAACTATATTTGAAACTATAAACAGCTTGAAGGGGTGGCTTCATGTGACTTGTGAGGTTTCCAATTATATCTGTTTCAATCTTCAGTTATGCCTTATGATGTTGGAGCTTTGGGGCATTTGGCTGCAAAAAACATACCCTTTCTGCTATATATGGTCTGTGAAAGTGAATGTTGTCCAGGGTTGAGTGTTATGCAATTGATATGAAACTTCAATATGAGATAGATTTTTGAGATCTATGAGTGGGAAAAATGTTAGGATAAAAATAGAATGAATTGTGCTTGGGGAAATTTAGGAGTAGCATCAACTCTTGAACAAATGAGGAAAAGCTGTTGGAAGTTTAGCTATGTGCTAAGGAGCATACTTTCTCCTTTGGTTCCATGCAAACATGGGGAAAGGAAAGACGAATTCCTTGGTTTCCACAGTGCAAGAAAACAGGGAGAAACTTCAATGGAGGAAAAGTAGGAGAAAGGGGTAGCCCAATTTTTCCATGGAGGGATCACAGGGGATTATGGTAGAAAAATATTGGGCTTGCCCGATCCTTCTCTCCCTCACCCCAAACCCTCTCATGTCCCTTCCCCTCCGACCCTATTATAAATTTTTACTTATAAAAATAATTAATATTTGTGTAATTAATTTTTAATTAAATAGTATAATTATATATAATAATAATTATAAAATTATTTATAAATTTTTAGTTATAATATATCCATTATTACCTATCAAAATAATTATTATAAATATATTACTTACTATAATATTATTTTATTGTTAAGATTTTTTATAATTAACTAAAGAAAAAAGTTAAGATGTGCTAGGACATATGCGCCTCAGTCTGTGCTGAGCACATTGTACACCGCATACCTCACGAGTATTACCAATGGCATGGCTCATACGGGGCTCTTAATTAAATATAAACAATTAAGAAAATATAATAATCATAAAATTATTTAATAATGTTTTATAATTATGGTTTTTTATAAAAGAATAGTTATTATAAAAAAATTATTAAATATTAGTTAAAAGATTAATAAGTAATTATAAAATTAAACTGATATCTTGATAATTATAATTAATATTTATATTAAAATATTAATTATTGGAATATAAATTCAACTTTTTATACCTATTTCTATGGGTACATCCAAAATGGGGGGAAAAGATTCACATTTCTTCTTGTTTATCTCTTTCCATGTTTCTCTTACTCTTTCTGTTTCTCCATGTTTCTAGGGAACCAAACATAGCCTTATAGTTTTCTTAAGGAAATGCAGCTTGTGGCTGCTGGATGCCCTAAAAGAAAAAGATGAGGAAGGTGGGGGGAAGATTTGGAAGGAGCTAGTGAATAAATAGTTGGTGATGCACACCTTGTAAAATGGCGAAGCAGAATTGTGGCCACTGACCTTAATGCAATTGGTTGAAGGTGGTGTTTATGATGATGATAGTGGTAATGGCGGTAATGATCAATGTCGAAACAGATCAACTGTCAAGAACTTGGGGAGCTAAGAGCTAGATTCTACTTGTTTGTTTTTCTTGTTTGCGGAGCAGGTGGATTTTTTAGGACACTTGTCGTGATATTGGGTCTGATTGGACCACTGGGTATATTATGATGGTAGTCCACTTTCACTAGATTATTACTAAAGATTCTTACAACTGTTGATAATGATGAATCAGAGGCTGTTTGGCTGACACAATGGCCAGTTTGTAGTTTTGCTTTGCTGGCAAGTTCAGCTGGCCAGCCTAGATAAAAAATTTCCTTGAAAGTGTTTTAATCTGGGTCAGGTGGGTTTGACAGGCTGGGACTAACCAGGCAATCTTTATTACTGAAGTTGCTGGTTTTTCTGAGAGTCGTAATCCATGAGGTACCATGTTTGGATCCACTGACTAGTGTGTTCATTTTCTGGGGAAGAGAGGGGGTTGTTTCATGGCATAGGATTTTAATAGGTTTAATATAATTTCTCCATTTGCTGGTATGTTTTGTATCTATAAATTAGTACCCTATCTTAGTACAATCATCCATTAGTGAAGTATTGAAGGTGTGCTATCATGTTTACCTGACTCATGTGTAATTCACACCTCACAAAGCGGCTATTGACTTCTATTCCTAGACTATAATGTTTCACATATTAGTAGAAAATGGTGACTCTATATGTGGCAGATAAAGAACACAAAAAACATCTAGTTTCCTATTATGCTATACAGCTTAGTGTCCTGAAGAGTATACAAGATTTATACTGCATACTGCTTGTCTCTTATCTTTTATGCCTTCTGTGAAAGAGTTTTTTATGTTTTTCGTTTTTGGGGAGGGGAACAGAGAGGCATAATATCTGTTACTCTATGGAAAAGGCGCTTGGACTTTTATATCTTTCTACTTTCCAAATTTATATATTTTTTGGTTTTAATGGGTGAACATAATGACTACTGCAATATAGGAGAAAGTACACTGGCCAAAAATCATGTCACTATGGCCAAGTCTTGTTTCCTCTGGCTTTGTACGTCGCCTCTTTCACTTCTATTTGTATTCCCTGTTTATCTTAGCAGCTTTTGCCGCATGCAGGCTCTCCTTGATTATGAAAGACACAAAGTGCGTAATGGTGAGCTGATTGTTGCAGCTAGTCCCCTCTCGGAGCCTTTAGGGGCACAAAATCAGGTTGTCCCCTAAAAAACCCGTCTTTTGTCAATATTTGTTCATGTATTTCAGTGTGGCCCTTTGAAGTCCTGGCCGATGCTGGGGGGTGCGGACACATGTTTTGGCTGTTGTATAAGGTTTATACATGATGAATACTGTTCCCATGTGCATTTTAATTTTTTAAAAGAAAAATATGACTTGAACCTATTAGTGCATTGCTTCAGTCGATCAACTATTATCTTACTACTGCAAGGAAAATATGGCCACTAAGCCTCTTTCTGCAAATTATCTGTAATGTTTTGTTTCCTAATATAATTGCATTTTTCATATTCAATTTTTATGGTTTGGAGATTCCACAAATCTATAGTAACTCATTTGGCACCTTTTGGAGTGATTTTGTTTACTAATTACCTTTTAATTCTGTTTTTGGGTCTTCTGAATTAACCGACTTGTCTGTAGGTGTCTGGCAGCAAAACACCAGTTTCAGGTAGGGCTAGAAGAGATGCTGCAGCTCGTGCCATGCAGGGCTGGCACTCACAACGTCTTCTTAGCAATGGAGAAGTTGGGGACCCAATTATTAAGGTATGCGAAAAGAGAAATTATCAGTGGAGCTGGTATGGTAGTAACCTATACTTCACCCTCATGACTATATGTTGAGTGCTTACTATTCTTTCTTGTCTTCTTCAGGATAAGAGCACAGCTGCTTTGGCCAAGCGTGAGAAACAGCTTAAAAATCTTAGTATGGTTTTTAATTATTTCTTGGTTCAACTACTTCTCTACATTTTGTAAGTCTAACCATGCATATTCTAAACTGTTTCTTTGACCTAGGTGCCCTCAAACGGAAAAAGCCGTCTTCAGTGGATCGTGGTGTCAAAGTTGCCCGTGCTAAAGTTGCTAATCCACGGTTGTCATCATAAACATACTTTTATTATGTTGCTATTAGCCAATGATTTAAAATCCGGCCTGGACCCCGATATGGATTGGTGGCCGGAATTGGTCAACCTGGTTGAACCACAGGTCAACCCGGGTTGACCTAGATGATGACATCAACACCTTAGAAAATAAAAATAAAAACTCTCTCCCCATACATCAACAAAAATTTCACCTAAATGGCCATCACCCAAATTTAAAATCTGTTCATTCCAACCTATATAAATGAGTAAATCACAATCATTATTCATTCTGTTAACATAGCCATAACCAAACAACCTGACATGTCAAATTAGGAATGCATCAAATTGTTATATAAAACATATATTTTTTCTCTACATAACCAAACTACCTAACATATTAAATTGTCAATGCATCAAACTTAAACCCAAAGTCCTGAAATGAAATGCCATAGAAAAAAAATAATGCCCTGAAATGATTGGAGTACTGCATTGAAACGTTTATGATGGAACAGATTTCTATGTTCTATCTTCTCCGGAGGCCCCAAATCTCCTCAAGACTTAAGAAGAATCTAGTAAAATCAGTTTTTGGGAACTGTGGTAGAATTCATTCCAAGGTATTACTTAAAAGTTAAAACTGAAACGCCTTTTGTTGTTAGAGCTGAACATGAACTTGGAGCGGACCTACCCTCAAACAGAAGCTAGAGAAGTTGCAAGTTCTTATAAATGCTGCTTACTTATTTAGTATCAAAGGTGACACTGGCAGTGACTGTTCAGAGCTCAGTTCACAGAGCTATGCCTACGCCCTTGCTGGAGAGGTCTGCCAGTTGGGGAAATGGAGCTCCGGAGCTCCTTTCACCCCACTGCCCATGACATGCACTTGTTGGACTGGAAGTGGAAGTGGAGAAGGAGCAGGGGCAAAGTGGCAAGCAGAGACGTTGAGGGAGAGGGAGAATCGTGGCCAGAACTGTGGAACAGATGGCAATGCTTTGCTTCATGCCAGAATGTGGCTGGATGGAAAATCTTAGCCGGAACGTCTAAGGCCGGATGGCTAGGGCATTGCGTGAGACAACAGTGTTCACTGGACTTCTTGCGGAAGGGGGAAGGGTGTTGGCTAGGGCAGCAGTCTGATAGCTCCGATTGGCTCTAGATTCAACTCTCAAGCTCTGATTTGGGGCTTTGGGGGGAGGGTGCCACACTGTCTCACGGAGTCGATTTGGGTAGAACAGCGATGGAGATTGGAGTGGAGAGTGGAGACCCCATGCCCTGGTCATGGTCCCTAGTCTTCCAAATCCAACCTGATCGGCTGAAAAACTTAAAAAAAAAAAATCAAAACCCAATGGACAATGGTCGACTGAAAGCCTGAAACATTGTGACCTAGACCGGATCAGGATACTGGGTCACCGGTTCGACCGGCCGGTCTGGTTCAGGTTTTAAAACAGTGCTATTAGGTTATCATGTGATGGGAAAAAAGGCAGGAATTGTAGCAATTTGATACTCTTCTTAGTGAGATATATCAAATATCTCTTTATCTCAGTGCATCTGATAATGTGTTTGACCAATTTAACATATCACTAAGGTGTTGTTGATGCAGTGATGGTCAAATTGGTTCTCCTGTTGCCAGATCAGAGACTAGTGTTGTTGATATCGGCCCTGCTGCTGATTGGGTGAAAATTAATGTGCAGAGAACTGTAAGTATTATGTATTCATGATGCAGAGAATTGTTGTGTAAATGTCTTCTTATTTTTTTGTGTACTTTGTTATTTTGCATGTACACACTACACAGAGAGACTGCTTTGAGATCTACGCTCTGGTTCCTGGTCTTTTGCGAGAGGAGGTACTCTCTCTCTCTCTCTCTCTCTCTTTTATATTTGAATTTTTTTCTATCTAATGAATTTGGTGACAATTTTTTTTACTGATTTTAAGTAATCCGGATTATAATCTCCTAATTATTGAATGTTATTGCCAGAAAAAATGTCCTTTGTCATCTTTAGAATGAAAGTTAGTTTTGATATTTGTTGTCCAACCTGGGTGGTCAATGCTACAGAGCTAGTGGCCTAGTTGGATTGGCCAGGCGACTTTTCTTGCTGACCAGACTGGCTTGAATGAAGGCTTATTGCTTTATATATTTTAGTACCCAAAGTTCCAAACTGATATAAGTTGAATGAAAGAATCATTTAAGAAACATTCATGATTATCATTTGATCTCCTCTTCGCAATGAAGCCTCTAGTTGTTATTATTGAAGGAAGTTAGTTGTCTACTTGTTATACAGAGAAGGTGTTCTAAATAGTTCTATACGCAAGTTTGCTTGACATTTGAACGAAGCTTTTTGACAGTTTAAAAACTAAGTTTTTGGCCCTTTTTATTCTCTTTTGTGTGTGTGCGAAGCAAGTTTACTTAAAATATGAATGAATGTTTTTATCGGTTCAAAACTAAATTTTGGTCACTTTTATTTCTAGATTACCTA
Organism: Saururus chinensis; assembly: GCA_035235625.1. Lineage (NCBI taxonomy): Eukaryota > Viridiplantae > Streptophyta > Magnoliopsida > Piperales > Saururaceae > Saururus > Saururus chinensis. Next base: position 9,642,494 of record CP141143.1, on the reverse strand, counting down.
ATGTATGTCTGTATGTGTTCGTGAGGTTGAATATTTTATTATCATGAAAAGTGGCTCTCATGTACCACTTTTTCCTAAAAGCTCAAGCTGATAGGTGAAGCAGGACTATATATGTTAATCAAATCTACTATTGATACAAGTGTTTAGTGCTCATGCTCTCTTTTGAAAGTAAATCAAGTTGGCTTACTTGATAAGAGCAAGCTTTGGAAAGATTCAGCATTAAGTAATGATATCACTAACGAAAAAAAGTTGCACTGCGATGAGAATAAAGAAAGAGTAAACTGCTGACAATCGTGAGTCAACATATTAAACTCCTTAGTGCGGCACCTGTGCACAAAGCTTTCTTTTAGGAGTATGCTGAGCTGAGACTTATATTTTTTTGGTACAAGCTGAGACTCGTATTGATAAACCGGAAGGATGCTCTTATTTGCCTCTTCAATGATTAGAATTGAAAAGCCTTGAGAAATTATGAAGGCACTGCTTGGAATAAGTAGAAAATACTTGCTGTAATGTTTTTTTAATACCAAAGCTGCTAGTATTTGTATGACAACTTTTTCTTCAGTCAATGGTTTTTCATTATTGAAATATATTGACATCAAATGTTTTATTTAAGCCAGGTCCGTGTCCAGTCTGATCCAGCCGGTCGCTTGGTTATATCCGGTGAGCCGGAGCAGCCTGATAACCCTTGGGGCGTTACTCCTTTTAAAAAGGTCTGCCTTTTTTATATCTTTGAGTTCTTAATCAGTAGCGTTAATACATCAATCATCTTGCCGTTTGATGCTTTCATCAGACTAATGCGTTACACCTGAAGCAGGTTGTCAGTCTGCCTTCAAGAATAGATCCACATCAGACCTCTGCCGTGGTAACCCTTCATGGGCAGCTGTTTGTTCGTGCTCCTTTTGAGCAGTCAGCTTGATAGCGCCGGGGTAGAAGTGGGAATATAGGTAGCATGTAGCAAATCCTTTCATTAATTTTATATGATCTACTGTAACTGAATAAGTCCTCAGTGATAGTGATCAGCTGTATGTGCGAAGTTTTTTCATTTTAAGCAAGAGAATTAATTGCATAGCCTTCGTTCTCTTTAGACGTGTTGTAGATATGGGCGGAACCGCTGAAGCAGAATATGGAATGGAACGTTCATAGTTGCAATCGTATTTATATTTTGTTTTTGGCCACAGTTGATAGTTGCATTATGATGCTTGCACATCTGCTGTATGAGATGTGGGATTCATATTTAAATGGGCTTGAACTAACGATCTTATGACTTTAAATGGTCCTATTTCTCTCTTCCTAATCAATTGACATTGGTGGGACCTGCATGCTTATTTGATGGAAAATTTTTCTTACCCAATCATAATTTGGAAGTTAAGAAGTAAGGTCCACGAAATTTAGGCAGAAATATATGTTCTTGCTTGAAAAAAACAATGATACACACTCAAATTAGGCTACACGGATTGAAGATGGACCTGCCAGAGTCAATCTCGTTTGTTAAATGCAGATAATGAACACCCCATGTAGCCTCGTATGAAGTTCACTGCATTCAATGGCCCGGGTTTGGGCTCTCCAGTTCGGTGTTCACTAAAATAACCATCTAATCCAATAGGCATCAAGTGTCCAAGGGACAAACCAAGTATGCTTCAGGCAATTTTTCATTTTTCTTGGTAGTATTTTGTAAGCAGGCGATTCATGTTCGTTAGTTGTCTGAATTGCGAACGGGGTAGATGACCGAGATTGTCATTTTTGTGGACCCGTACAACTTTGGTCTCATTGCTATTGGCTTCTGTAAATCTTTCACAGTTTAAAAATTTCTTATCGAGGAACATGTTAAGAAAAAAGAAGCTAGTGACCATAAGGATTGAAAGAGCAAAGAATAATGATTCCACTAAATTATTAACCTCATTTACTTTGTGGATACTAATCATTTGTCACGTCATTTTCTGAGGCAGATGAATGGGAGCAGCTCGAATTGGGTGGATTGTGAACCCCCTATCGGAATCATTTTGCTTAAATCCCCCTGGTTCCATCCCCTTTCCCCTCCAAAAGAAAATTCTCATTGTTTCTCATTTTAAAAGTCACTTCGTGCTATGTTACACTAGTTTTGTACATCGCTCCTGCAACTAACGTATTTTATACATGATCTATAAAAGTATATGCCTACCATACTTTCAAATTATCTACCAACAAGAGTCTTCATGAAATGAGTCTGGCAACTAAGTTTCCAGTCCTGATCGGCTGCATCCCCTAGCATTTTCAGTAAAATCGTTTTCGTTAACTGGGAGTCAGGATCATAGCAACCGCACCTGGAATACAACTCTTCTTCCCGACTACTGTTGATGCCGCATCCTCAGGTGGATGCAGTTTTCATCAGATGCAATAGTCCACAACTCCACATGCCGCGCAGGACCAGGAAATCAAGCGTTTGCCAAAATCGATCTTCTGTACTCCAATCCTTCAAGTAAATAAGAAAGACAGCATCCATTACAGAACCCAGAGAGAGAGAGATGTTGATGAACGTTTCGGTGGGCTGTAAGAGCTTCAAAGATTCCTAGGTCTGAAAGCTAGTGCTGTTACAGAATGGCCTATACAAGCCACGCCGACTTCTGGTTTGTCTTTGCAACAATCTTCCCACACCCAGGAACATAGTTGTTGGATTGCCTACCTTCTGTCTTAATGTCAATCAAGTGTTATTAGTAAAAGAGATGGTTGGGACTGGGGCATGGCCACTAAATTCAGGCCGCGTTTGACGATCATGAATTGTCCTCACCTACTCGCCGATGAGGAAGACCACTGCTTCAATCGTGTCCACCGTCCCTCATATCAAGCGTATAAGATTCTCTATATTATTGTTTGGTGGCTTAAACTAATTAGATCTCCAAAAGGGTAGAGTTGCTGGACAACCCAACTGACTTGGTAGACATGTCTCATCATATTTTTAGCTGTCGTGACTCAGTTGTTTGGTCTTCTCTATCTCTCTCTGCCTCGACACTTTTTAGCTGCAAGCCACACTATTCATCACCATCTCCGTATCATGTAAGTAAAGCAAAGATACCATCCGTTGTATTATTGTATGAATAGATATAAAACCGCCGAAAGGCTGTTAAGCAGTTGACACAAATGCTGGCCAGTCCTTTTTTCAAACAGCTCGATTATTGTGAAAAGAAAATGTCAACCATTTAATTCACCAGTTGAAAAGAGGAGATGGTACCCACGTCTAGAAATAAAAGCCACAAAGAAAAGAAAATGCACAAGATTTTCTTGCGATTTGATCTTCGCTAAGAGAAGTAATACCTTTGTTTCACTTTCATTGACGTTTGTAGCCGCCCATCAAAATCAATATAGCCATAGACGTGACTTCCAATATAATTCACAATATATATAGCATCTTTGAATAATAAATATTTTGTCGATTTCATTAAAATACAAATGCACTGAGAGCTACAGATTTTCATCGAGAGAGTGGAGATGGGGGACATATATCGAATTGCATTCATTATTATATATGAAACCTCGCTTCCCTTGATTGCCTGTCTTCTTAATTTTTTATTTAGGCGTTGGAAATACAAAGTAAGGCCACAGTAGTAAAACCCCACTGGCTGAACCAAAACATCTTCCACGCTTCTTCCCACCAGGATTTTCGAAAGGCCGACCCCCCAAAAAGTCCTTACCACGACTCTCTCTTTCTCCTCCAAGACAACCAACCTTCTCCCAAAGACCAGCCATTAACGTAGAAACATCAGCTCTCAGCTGATCCCCCTCTAAGTCTCAAATATCAGCACATGACCATGTCGCGTATATGCTATTGCAGGCCTTCCCGGAGGTGGCGCAGGGGAAAGGGAGTCAGGTTGCACCCAGGCAGGTTCGTCCTACACCGGCTCCGAGTCCGATTCTTTCAGCTTATCAAACTCTTCAACCGCTGGAAGATCTTGTACTGCAAAGCCATGGAGTCGATGACCATGAACAAGGCTGGTAAGAATAGCTGGAGAAGAGGAAGAGACAACGAGAGCACAAAGGGTCTAGTACGGGAGGAAGGGGTGCGACACTCGCGTGCTGATTACAAACTGATGTCTTATGGCCGCTCCAACTCGTTCTACGCAGAAGCCATTGCAGAGTGCCTGGAGTTCATCAAGAGAACTTCTGTTTCCGTAGACGAAGAATCCACGCTCGTCATCCATTAAAAGGGCTCTTCAATCTTCTGGGGTATGCATGTACTTTGCACGTCATTTTTTTGAAAAACAAGGTTTTATCTTCAAATTTTTTTGAGGGTTCTGCTTTCAACCACCCGGGTTTCTGGCTGTGTGTATATTTAGCTAATTTTGATGCCCAGTTTGTTGGGAGGCCCGGAGCTTAAAGTTTGTAAGCAAAACTGTTGCATTTGTCCTTTTGCATTTGGATCTTAGATTTGTCCATTAAAATGGAAATTGTAACATATCCAAAAAAAAAGAAGGAAGAATAAGGTGGTGTGATTATGATGTGATGATTTTTCCCAAGAAAAGATTCCTTTAAATTGTTCCCCCATTTATTTTCTTTTTCTTTTCTCTGGCTAGAATTCCTGAGTGGCTAATTTCCGTGTCGCTGCCGTTGGTGGGTTAAGCTGAGTATCATCAGGCTTGAGTTTAAAATTTTAATTCTTAGTTTTAGTTGAGCTCGAGTTGAGCTGAATTGCTTTACCGTGTAATCATTACTTGGTTTTATAATTAGTAGCCTAAAAATACTTTAAAAAAAATTACTAATATAAATATAGTAAAAAAGTAATCTAATGTGTTATGATTAAAAAATAAAATAAAATATTTTAATTTTTTTATTTAAACTATTAATACAAGAAAGATGGAGTGTGATTATGATACTGATGATTTTTCCTGGAAAAGATTCCTTTAAATTCTTCCCCCATTTTTTTTTTGGCTAGAATTCCTCTGCGTTGCTAATTTGCATGTCACTGCCATACCAGGTTAAGCTGAGTATCATCATACTTGAGTTTAAAATTTTAATTTTTAATTTTAGTTGAGCTTGAGTTGAGTTGAATTGCTTTACTGTGTAATCATTACTTGGTTTTATAATTAGTAGCCTAGAAGTATTTAGAAAAAAATTACTAATACAAATATAGTAAAAAAGTAGTCCAATGTGTTATGTTTAAAAAATAAAATAATTTATTTTAATTAATTTATTTTTTTCATTTAAACTATCAATACAAGAGAGATAGAGGAGTAAAGTTTTATAAAAATTGGTTTTAGTTTTTATAAGATATATTATCTATTTTCTCTAACAAAAAGCATGAGGTAGTTATATATATGAAAATAATATATTTAATGGGAGAAGTTGAAATTTGGTAGACATGAAATTTATATGTAGTATGCAATATATGCATGTATATATTTGAGAAAGAGGATGTTTGCACTACAATTTTTAGTGTTGGTTAGTGAGTTGTAGTCCTTGGACGTGAGATCATGGCCAAGGGCAGTGATCTAGGAGTTGCTAGTGCTAAAAGCTATAGCTCTAGTTAGATTTTTCCTTTGAAAATAAAATATACATTATGTGAGTTTTAAGTTTTTTCTAGAGCTTTGAGTCGAGCCAAATTGAATATACGTATGTTTGAGCTTTGTTTGACCAACTTTGAGTTCAAACTCAAACGCGAGTTGATCCAAGTTGAACGCAAGCTGAGTCAAGCTTTTAAACTTCCTTTAACACCCCTAAGTGTGGTCATGGTGTTTAAATTGACAAAGAACCCATGATCAAAAGGGGAAATCAGCTCAAATTCAATTTAGGCTCATATTAGTTCAAGTGGAGTTTAAACTTGACTTAGTTTGACATAAGAGTTTTACATGCTCTTCACTAACAATGAGCCTAATGTAAGCTTCTAATGGGAGCCCCTTATATTTAAAATTGACGTCAAATATGCTAGATCACATTAACATTAGTGATACTAAAGCTAACATGTGTGTCATTGATTTCGTGGATGAAAGACTCTCATGCATAGCCTACAGTAGGTTTATTATTAGTAAGGAGCAAAAAAAACTCTTCCCAATTCAACTTAGCTCATTTTAGCTTGAATAAGCAAAAAGTTTATCTACAATGTAATATACAAATTACAGTACATAATTTATATTAATTAAAGTAGATTATAATAAAAAAGATGACATAAATTCAAACTTGTGTTGAACTTGAACCAATAATTCAAGCTCAAGTTTGAGTTGAGCATCTAGTTTCTTAATTGAGTCAAATTTGAATCGAATTTAAATTTATTTAAGCTTGAGCTAGCTCAATTCAAAGTTAATCAAACTCAAGCTTAGGTAAGCAAATGCTTATTAAGTTTGGCTCATTAACACCCTTTCATAAGCCTTCTTGCTACCAAATTTGAACGTGCATGTATTGGAACTGAGGCATTGGAGGATTGTGGTGGCAAAGGGTCGGGCCCGGCTTGTCCCTGGTCCCTCCTAGCTAGGCCAGCCCTTGGGGCCAACCAAATTTTTTTTTTTTTATAAATTTGGCCCATAAGACTTGATGGGTTAGCTCTTCATACCTTATGGAGGTCCATAAGGCTTTATGGGCAAGCCCAATGCCCCATGGGTAAGGCTGATCGATGACTGGGCCTGTTGACCTCAAATAGGGCCAATTGGGGCCCAGACTACGATTGGACCCGACCTATTTAGGCTCCAAACCTTAGGCCTGACCATTTGCCACCTCCATTAGAGGAGAACCCCCTATCCAAAAAAAATTTATATAAAATTTCTCTGAACAACTTAGCTAACCTTGACTCTTGAGGTTGTTAACCACTACTTTGAGGTACTTTCTTCAATTCTTCTATTCCGGTTTACCATTTTAAAGACATAACCCAATGGACGTTATTTCAGTCTCATATTTGGGCCACGAGAAAGTATTCAGTGAAACCGCTCTACCACATGGTTGTACATACCTCTATTCACATTTAAACATGTAATGCGAAATTTATGCCTCATCTTACTCATTTATAAACACGTACAAATTAGTTAAACTTGTCACCCATCAAGAAGACATACCTACCATGTGGCCCGTACAACAGTTCCACTTGATAATTTTTCCTGGGCCACACACCCTCATCATGGGCGTTGAAAACGGACCCTTAAACCAACTTATTTAGGAGTACATGCCCTGCACACTTTAAGCCCCTAACTTCTTTAATAGATAAATTGGAACCTTCACCCTAATTTGTCTAATTGATCAAATGACAGTTGATGGAAGAGGGAGTTCTTTACTACAAGATTTTGACTTTTATTTATAGGGAAAATGATATTTATGCTCTATCTTTTATAGGTCTTACGCCCTATCTTTTATTGGATAGGGAAAGTGGATCCTACCTAACAATATCAAATTCACATTTTTCTAATGGCCTATAAATATAAAGAAAATAGTATAAAAATATTACTATCCCCGGATACATAGCTTTAAATTCTACCTGCCGAGCTTGTGATTCAACGTGCACCATCAAATGTCTATTCACTTTTGTCCGATATATTCTTCAAATATGGTATTAATTTTTTCCTTGTAAAAAAAAGTAAAAATATTAACATAACTAATGACACATATGCAGTATATCAACGTTAATTGATATCGATATGAGTGACAGGAGTATCTGAACTAATGGCGTTACAGGCAGGGACAGTCCTACATTATAGCCATGGGGTCAACCGGTCATATGATGGCTTTGGAATTTATTTTATACACCATTATGATATGTCGCTTGGGTGAGTATGTAAACACAAATTGGGTCCGTTAAGTGACCCGCTTTAAAAGTTTTGTAACTCTGTTTTGTTACAAAATAGATTGTCGTTCTATTCTTGAAAAGAGATACTTATGTTCTTTCCCAAACTATTCATATAGAACTAATTTTTAATAGAACATATCTATCAGCACCCCATTAATCCCCTTTACCCTATCTTCCAAAAAATTCAGAAAATATTTTTTTTTAAAACACAAAACCTCATTATTTATCTCCCTTTTTATATCACCTTAAAAAACTTCCACACATCCCCCTCCAACTTTAGCGACTAACAACTATAACCGATGATATTTTCTTTATTTCTTCCTTGTCGGAACTCATGGTCAGGTTAGCCATTGTAAGTTCTAGCCTAGCGCCTAGCTTGGTTGGCCACACATTCAGACAAAATCATTATCGATGCTAGTGTCCATGCCAGATCTAGCCCTGGTCAGTGTTACGTCAGGCTAGTTGTGGGCAACCTTACTGCCATGGAGATAGAGGAAGGAAGAGGGTTACGTGCAGCTATAAAGTGCATGCCGAATAATGTTAGAGCCGGAGGAGGGGGTAGGGTCTAACACGAAAAAAATTATAATATTATGGGGTATATGAAGAATGGCCGGACTAACGGAAGCAAGGTGGATGGGGGTGGTGCACCAATAAAAAATCAACCTTTTCAACTAATCTAGAAAGATTATGCATAAAACTCAATTCAATGAGTAATAGAAAACACATTTAATCATAGATCAAGCATATATGAAATTGTAATGGGGCGATGACATACTAACTTTGGGCATTCTAGCTCCTTGCACACCCTTGAAACCAATTAATTCGCCCACCACAATCACATGATAATAAGTAGAGGAAGGGGATTACCTTTCTTGATCTTTCTTGTGTGTTGATCCCTTATAGCCTTGAACTTGAATTCAATCTCGGCAATCAAGCACCACACGCCGGAGGAGAATGTAGGAGGGAGAAAGAGGGACAAGGAGGGGGCAGCCAACCCTAATCTAAGGGGGAGCCGCACATTCAATGGGAGAGGGGGGTGGAATTGGGGAGAGAGGAGGAGGGAGTGGGGCGGCCAAACTTAGGGATTCCTCCTCTCCCATTCTCCCTTAAATACCCTCACTCCTCTTAAGTGGGCTCACTAAACGGGTTTTAGTCAATTGGCTTACATCTTGAAACTTTGGCTTAAACCTAAGGGTCAAACACAACAGGAGCAGTCTTTGTCTCTCAGAGCTCGCAGAGGCCTGGACCCCTTGCACACGGCCAAGCCCGCGACAAGGTCAACCCCTCTAATCACGGGTTCTACCATTGACATATAATAGTCGAATGCCTAGTGTGTTGTGTGACGTCGGAGGGTCCCAATCGAATTAGTGTAACAAAGGCACATGTGGGGTCGGCATGACCGCCCTTGCGACCCTTAGACCTTATGGTCCCGTGCTGATTCACTCGGACAGCAACAACGTTAGACTGAAACGGGCCCGAGCCCATACCATGGTCCAACAGTATAGACAAGTAATTTTAAAAAAATTATGAAAGGTAAACAAAATATGGTGTATTAAGGGATTAATAGGGTGTTGATTTTTTAGTATTTTCTCTTTAATTTTCTTATGTGTTTTACTCTGTTAAAGCTTAGTTATAAATTTAGGTAATTTATAGTAAAAAAAATTGTTCAAATAGTTATTATTTGACCCCCATAACTAAAAATCCTGCATCCACCTCCTACATGTAACCATTTCAATTGTGTCAAACCTCTAACATGTACGCAAAGGTACAACCTCCTAATTAAGGGGTTGAATAAATGTTGATGGATGGTAGATAAACGCCTCTAACAACAGTAGAAAGACCACATCCAAGGCAAAGTAACCCCAACAACATCATCCAATATATGATCCTTTGGTGACGCCCCTCAACAGTGAAGAAAGTTGACCCCATACTTGGCAGATGCCTACCCAAATACTCGAGTGTGAACGGCACATGCTTGCGGAGAAGGCCAATAGCACACCTCAGGGCAAACCTCTACCCAGGTATCAAACATTTGGGGTGGCCAGTTGTCACAGACTTGGTCCGAACACCTTTGTAAATACCTTTTAATATTTGTTTTTAAATTTTTATGTATTTTCTTTTACTTTTATGTAACCATGCTCGTAGAGCCACTTTGGCTGTCACTCTAGCAATATCCAAAAAATCCCTTATGCTATATAGGGGGAGGGTAGTGTTTGTGTGATTGGCTCATGTGTTTTGCACTCATTGCTTTGTAAACACTTTGATAGTGAATGCAATCCATCTTTATGCTTGTGTTTATTTGTTTCTTTGTAATGTGTCACTCTCGTTCCCTCTTTGTAAGGCCCTTTGCTCATGAGACGCGTTGCGCCTTGCCAAGCAAGAATTCTTGTCACATTAGATAAGCTTACTTGCCGAGCGGAAAGCCTTGCAAGTGTCACACGGTAACCTTTCCATCAAGTAGGGCCGTGACACAGCATTGGAGGAGGATAATAAAAGATTGACCATTAGCATAAGAAATTTTGAAGTGCCATGTAGGTATCACCAACTGCGACTTATACTCATGGAATTGAAGTAAGTTTTTTTGGTGTGTCAAATTTAAAATATCAAAAAGCATAAGTAAAACTTTTCTTGGATTATTTTATTCAAAGGCCTCGCCTATTCATTCACAAATACTTTATTATTACTTACATAATTTGGAGTAAGGTAGGAAAATTTATAAAAATATAGAATAATAGCACTTGAAGCATATGGCTGAAGTTCATTTGGTAAGTTTCATACTTCAAATTGCTACAGGAAGGAATATTGCCAAATATAGTTGTGCAAAATTTGAAGTCTGTAGTTGCAGTACCTCTTGTCAAAATAAATATAAATATATGGACCAGCTCCCTTTGTCATATATTAATAGCTCCATTTGGCAAAAAAAATTATTCTATATTAATAACTCTATTTTATTTAATTTAAATTATTAAATATTTATAAAATAATATTATAAACTATTTTATCTTCTCTTAAACGTGGGTTTTATCATTCAATAGAAATTTTTATTTTTTAAATATAACTACTAATATAGGACTCGAAGAGTACTACATGTCAAACTTTGGAGTCATTTTAGGCTTTATTAAAAAGTGAGAAGTTAAAAAAGCATAAAAAGAAAGAATCGCATAATATGGGGAGTATGCCGGATACGTGTCATCCAGTCAGTATTTTGGTAGTTGACCGTTTAGAATTATGTACCTCACATGAAACGCAATTTATGAGTCTACTTGATCCTTATCAACTTAGAAATGCAAGTGGAACAGATGGCCGTCCGAAGATGCATTTTCGTCTGTTATGTTACCAACAAAGGTCAAAGTTACTATATAAACAAAGAAATCTCTAGATTGGAAAAAGTGTGCAGATTACTCGTAAATTCTCTAGTCAGGTAGTAGTTGAATAAGCTAGTAGGACATTTAGTTTTATATCCTGCACTTCATTTTCTGTTACCCATTTTTGTTATCTTAAAATGTACTCCCGCTGTTTTATATTAATATTTATATTTTTTTTAAATGAACCAATTTTAATTTATTTGAGAGATTTAGGTAATGCAACAACCCTTTTGTGAGGCACAAATTTTATTACATCATTTTGTTGCTTGCATGTATAGAAAGTGAGGGAAGACAAGAAGTAATAATGGGGAGATTCAAGAAAATCACATCCCGTGGGGACCCGTTCTCGTGAGGTACTTAGTTTTACCATTTATATTTTGGAGCATAATTTTCTTCTCTCATCTTAGTTATTTTCACGTTACGCTTGATAGTTGTTTGCACATGCAAAGGAAGTGTTAAGATATGAATAAATAACCAATTCCTAATAGTTTAAGTTATTACAACGAACCAAATAGACTTCAATAATGACTCATTTACCCTATTCTTTATTTATTAAATCTCTCATTTATACCTTATATTTTTTTTTAAAACTTTAGGTTCCAATTATATTCTTTGCCATATTTAAGCTTACTTCAAGGCTTCTTTCTCTCTCGAACAAGCCACTATCACCCTCACATTAACTTATAGTTACACAAATGGATAATGAACTTAGTAATTGATACTGGCATTCGCAACAACATTAAAACTTATTGGTAGCTTTGCATAATAAAAGGAAAAAAATAGAGAAGGGGAGCGAGAAGAAGAAAAGACATATCATCTAAATTGAGTTTTAAATGGAGTAATAGTGAATGAATCTTTAATTGGGTAATGATGAGTAAATTTTTGGGGAAAACATTAAGCAAATGAGTAAATAAAATACTATATTAAATTAATTTAGAAATGGAGTAAGCCAACCATTATTGGGGTATAAATAGCCACATTCATTACGAATATCTAACATGATATTGGTGTGGGTTCTTGTCCTGCTGAATATATGCATGTGTGCAACCCCTGTGTGTCTTCACGTTTGATCCACTACACGCCACCTTGAAGCAGCTTTATTTTAGTAATGTCGACCTGGGCGCGGGTCGAATGACCCCCTTGATTTTGCAACTTTATAAATACCCCCTATTAGATATGTTTCTTTGGGTTAAGAAAAAAAACACAAATAGGTTAATGTAATGACCCACATCTCAAAATCTATTGACCCCCATTGGATCAGGTAAGCTTATATATTCCCAATAATTTGATCCAAAAATTATATACTCGCATTGAATTATTAATTAAAAAAATTTAAGTGATATTTTTTTGTTTTTGGTTTGGATTATCTAATTTTCAAGAGACCTAAACCCGAAAAAGAAATAGTTATACCCAAGTTACCTAACCCATCTCTAATTGCCCATTCACGATCGAAACTAATTTTTCCTCTTCGTTCCTTTCTTTCTTCCTCCTTTATTTCTTCCCACAAAAGGCCAAATCGAACCTAGTTCATCCCTCATCCCACATAGAAGCGGTGTGACCGATGCACCCCCTCCGGCTACCAGCAAATTTTTTTGTCTCTTAGACAACCAGTAGTATTGCGGTGCTTTACTCTTCATTCTTGAGTCCTGACCAACATCTATTGTTTCTAGCAAGCCCGGATCTTCGTCCTCTATCCACGTGATGCCAAAGATCCTCCCTCTCAGGCAACAAGTAGTAGAGCTGTAGTGATACAGTAACTCTTCTTGACTAGCATTTACCCTACTCTTGGCTTTTGTCCTGAGGCTACAACAAGTTGAGCTAGTGAGTAAAGCACTATTCAGCCGACAACAACTACCGACGTGCCTCTTCCTACCATCAGTAAAGATCCTCCTCGGCTAGCCCGCGACATTGCAACAACACTCTTCCCCTTAACTAGCTTATGTTATTTCTCTCGTCTTTTGATAGCACAATGTCGGCCATCTTCCTTCCTGGCCAACCAGCGACATTACAATGATACTCCTCCTTCTTGACCGGCATTTTCAACCACTCCCTCCTAATCGGCGTGCCCCACATTCACCTTCCGGGTGTTGCTCTTCCCTATAAGGCCATATTAAATACTTTTATTTTTTTAATAATTATTATAAAAATAATAATATTTTTATACCTTATTTTTTTATATTATATATTTTATACCACTTATGTTATTAATAAGAATAAAATATAACCAAACTTTGACTAATTCAGAGTGAACCTTTTTACTAATTTAAAAGGTGTTATAATTAAGGTATAAAACCATAAACAAATTATACGGCATGCTCCTATATAAAGTACGAGGTATGTTTCTTCCAGAGGATTTTTTTTTTTATCATTTTCGAAATTCTTCAAAAACATCTTACTTGGGCGTGCCATGCAGGTTCCGTTCCAAAATCTCAATCATCAGTTTGGTGCCGTCCGCGGGAAACGAAAGACTTTTCGTGCTCACTTTTCTCTCTTTCAGCGACCATCTCTCTTTCTCGGTTAGAAGTTCTCGGTGAAAAGAAGACTCTGGTCCTCATCCCGTCGGTAAAAAAAAAAAATTTTGATGAATCTGGAAAGCTAGAAGAAGCTGCAGAAGAACTGAAGAATTATGAGATCTCGTTTCTCGTTCGACTCAATCCCGAATTCAGCTCTCGGTGTCAAATTTTTACCTGACATTGATCTGGCTCGGTAGAAGTCGGGTCATGAGCCCATATAAAAAAAACAAAAAACAAAGGAACAGACTTTCTCCGTTGCGAAATCGGTCAAGTTTCAGATCTAAACAAAAAGAGAAAGAAGACTTCCCGTTGAAGGTGACTCCAGGCAGAAATGAGCCTATGGCCGGTGCAGCTTAATTCGCTCAGAGGAGGTCGGTTTGAAGCTGGACTGTGGGGGCAATCGCCGAGAAAAAATCTGGGTTAGAAGCTCTGGACTGCGGAGAAATTTACTCGTCCCTCCTTCCCGGCGGATTTCGAAGGCGGAAACTGGTGCGGCTTCGTTCGCCCCTCCATCCCAGTGCCAGATCCGAGCTGATCGAAGCCAGATCTCCCGGCGGAAAAATCTGGTGCTGTTTGAAGCCTGACTACGGTTTGGAAGATCTGGAACAAGACTGGAATTGCACCTGTGAAACCAGTTCTGTGAAACAAGTTTGACGCGGTCGGTTTGAAGTTGGAACGAGGATTAAAATTTGTAGACGCATAAAAGCCTCTTGCGGTTTGTAAGCTCGGGAAAAATTGCCTACTTTCTAAGGAACCCGTTGTGAGTTCACGTACAAGTGCACAAGCCCGGCGGCAACTCCCTTCACTAACCGGCCTAAACTTTTTTCAGTCCGTAAGCCCATCATTGAAGTGGAATGGTCCCACCAGCCCTAACAGTAATCCATGTAAAATCTATATGCCTTGGGATTGATCACATTGAATAGGTATTAATGACATTCATAAGTGAGGGGAATAGTTTAAGTCATTTGGATAATTACCCACCTCTTTACAATAGTTTAAGTCATTTAGTTAATTACCCACCTCGTTACAATAGTTTGTCATTTCGATGATCACCCAGCTCCGTTACAAGTGGTAAAAGGTTGTATTGTGGGTCAGGCTCTATTGTGGGTCTTATTATTGATACAAAATATCTTATTATTTAATAGTACACTTAGGTAAAATTTAAAATTAAAAAAAAAGGTTATAAGACAATGACAACTTGACCGAAAAATTTATTTATTTCTCAAAAAGAAATACATAACGAAGAGGTTTTGGTTAACCAAGAGACGATAACTTCACATGGAGGATAATACCCTTCAGTTGGCTAAATTTCAAGTGTTATGCTTCCTCCGCAAGTTTTGTCAACCAAGAGGCAACAATGCTACGTGAGGGACAATGCCCCCCAATCGATCAAACCTCTGGGGATGTAGTATCACAGCACTTGCCTCCTAACCAAGAAGGAATGATGTCATAGTCAACCTTGGTCAGACATGCCATTGGTGCTCAAGTACAATCTTTGGTAGACCATATTCAAACTTTAGCCAACACGATTAAAGCCTTGTTCCAAGACCAACAAGATATTCGTGAGCACATCTGAAGTCCTCCTCAACACCGTCAACATGAGGGTAGCCTTATGTAACGCCCGAGATTTTTTTCACATTTTTTTTATAAATCGGAGAAAAATATCGAAATTAAAACCTATAAAAATAGTTTATAATTTAAAACACTAAACATCAATTTTTCATCTAAATATTTCTATCATATGGTCAAATATCATAAGGCCAAAGCAAATATCCTTAGGCTCTACTCGAAAACATACGTATGATTAAATTACCATGATCATGGATTTTTAAATACAAATAACTCCTAGGCATCCCTGAGTACAAGTCCCATAATAGTCTACATTCTTATCCAAATTAAAAGTCCAGAATATATACACTTAAATCTCATCTCACCCAATACATCAGATCGTGGCACCAAATATACTCTCATTGAGTCAAATATACTTGAGTCGAGAGGAAAACAATCCACCGCAGAAACGAGCATCCATCTCCGGGAGCTCTCCAACACAACCTACAAAAGCCTCCCGAACAACGGGGCTAAAAAAGTAGGGTAAGTATTTTCATACTCAATATGAGAATCCTAAACATTGAACTCGGTAAGTTCATAAAATACACACGTTCATGCAACTTAACCATGAAGCAGTCAACATAATAAAATCATAATATGCATATAATAATGCATAACACACCAATGAAAGCAAACTTACACAAACACCCTTAATCAGGGTCTTACAACTTACTCGTACCATCATATGCATACTCAACACCTTACACATACTCATACGACCATACTCGTACAATCTTACACTTACAATCCTTATCAGAATTATGTACTTACAATCATGCTCAGAATCGTACACTTACGGTCTTACTTGGAAACTTACACTTACATTCTTATTCAGAATCATCATCTTATAATCGTACTTGTAAGGACCCTCATCTTTAAACTGGTTTTTGGTTTTCTTTAATTATGGGTTATCGTGAGATTAACGCGTTTTCTAATCTTATTCAGTGATTTCATAAAATAAATAGTATTTGTGATGGTTTAAACCAAAATTAACTTCAACATTAGTGGTTTTAAGTGATTTTAAACCAAATATGAATTTTTGGGATTTTTTGGAATTTTCACTATTTTCCCAAAAATTAGGGTTTTAGCGGGACCCCTGTGGGCCCCACTGTCAAAATTTTTATTTTTGGGTCAAATGAACCTAAACATATACTTAAGGACATACAAAAATTTTCAGAATTTTATTAGGCTTAATCAGTGCTTAAATTTGCAAAATAACCACTTTTAGCCTATTTTTCCTATTTACACCCCAAAACTTACCTATGCATACACCAACCCTTACTATAAAAGGGCAGACCTGAGCCATTTCCATTTTTGGGAATAGGCTAAGGAAGGAGGGCTGGCCTAATCCCCACTTAGGCCCGAATTAGAAGCCGATTAAGGTAAGTTTACTCTAATTAAGCACTAATCCATAGCTTTCTTCTTAATTTCTTCCAAATCTACCATTTTCCCCTTGATTCAATTCGTTTTTGGGCATCAAAAACTACTGACTTGTATTTTACTACAAACCCTAACATTCAAAATTCAATTTTTACTACCAACAAGCCGTAGATCTAAGATTTAATTAGAGATTTCTTGAGTAAATCGATTTCTATTAGAGTTTAATTCAAACTCATTGTGTTTTCAAGGATTTCAAGAAGGGTGACTCTTCAATCCGAGCTTAATCAAGTGCTGAGGTAATGGGTCTTCAAAATCTCTGTTTGTCCATGGTAAAACTCTTCATTTTTGGCTTATTTTGAAATGGTTTGCTTGATTTGGTATGTTAATGGTAAGATTAGAAAATGGAATTATTTAATCCCAATTTCTTAGGGTTTTGCATTATTATGGTATGGTTTGATGTTCTGGAAGTCAAGAAGGACTTTTGATGATGATTAGGGTGTTAGATGTGGATTTGAAGTGTTATCAATGGTGTTTCGGTTTGGATTTGCGAAAGGAAGAAGATGATTGTTCTGCCGTGTTGGCGATCGATCGGCCCTGTAGGGTGTTCGATCGGCAACACTGCCGGAACGACACTTTTCCAGTTCAGCCGATCGAACGGCCTGCTGGGCGATCGAACAGCCGAACTGTAAATTTCAAAATTTCACGTTTAACCGATCGATCGGCCTACAGGGCGTTCGATCGGCTACACAGGAAATTGTATGTTGTGCATATGATGTCTATTTTGATGATTCCACTTTAGCTTGCCAATTTTATATGAATGTAGAGTGTTTTAAGCTATGTTAGGCTACTGGAAATGCATGTCATTAAGTTTATGGAGTTGAGATATATGCTTAGAGATGGTGGAATGACTTATGTTTTGTGGCATGATGTTGGAATCGTCATCTTTAAATTATGAATGGTTGGGTTCTCATTGTTAAGCATATTTTTAGTAGAACTATAATCTATTATTGGACTGATTTGTCATGATAGATTATGGTTAGTCGTGTGTGAATGTTGGTGAATGCCATGACTCAATGATGAAATGGGTGATGTTATATGTGTTTAGCCTTTGTGGTTGAGTTTTGAATTGAGATATGATTTCAACGATTCTTCTCCTATGATTTTCGCTGGGATTCATGTTTAGATGGAAGTTCACATGTGTAGTGTGGTAGTGAGTTTAATTTCAAGCATGTTGGCATGCATTATGTGAAATGCTTCTACTAGATACACACACATGTGGGGTTAAATGATGATGTTGAAGTTTGATATTGTGATTATGAATGATGCATTAGGGGCTGATGAGAGCACTTATCATGGATTAGGATTCATGTATGCTTTGCCCACGTATGTACCATGCTGCATGCATCATGAAAATGGATTTCCAATTGAGGCTTCATCGTGATTAATCGAATTTGACCGATTGGATACAATATGAGGAAATTGTGTGCAGGGTTTATCGGTCGTGGATTAATCGCAAATTGATTGGTCCGAAAGGACATATTTTGATTTGAGTTCCTGTGTGGAACGAGGGCACTCCCCGGGTTGAGTCTTGTTAAATGGAATGATGTGGGGACGAGTTGTGTACTTTCCTGCGGATTGTGAGAATGTTATTATGAGTGTCATCTGGACCCTGAGAATCCAGTGTGGTATGCCGTGTGCACCCCGCTACCACGTGTTCTAGGGTTCTTGGTGTGAGAACTCGGGCTCTTCCCTCCGCAGGAGATGTCCCTGGGCGAACACCCCTGCTCTAGATTCTCTGTGTGAGAATGGGACATCCTTGGCCAGGATAGTCCAGGGCGAGCAGTATTAGGGATTAACAACCCCGATCTTTCTTGAATTCTTGTGTAGAATTTTGGACCATGACACGCCTTCGTGGCCTTGTCTATGCTCCCGTCTGTGTGACATTAATGTGTGGTTACTCCTTGATGGTGGTTGTTTTTGATGTGATGCATGTGGAATATGTATGTTAGAGATATATCCATGTATGTTGATTTTGATGTTATGCATGTGGAATATGTATGCTAGAGATACATCCATACATGTTGATTTTGATGTTATGCATGTGGAATATGTATGTTAGAGATACATCCATGCAGGTTGAATTATGAAATAATGCATGTGGAATATGTATGTTAGAGATACATCCAATGTTGATTTTGATGTTATGCATGTGGAATATGTATGTTAGAGATACATCCATGTATGTTGATTTTGATGTTATGCATGTGGAATATGTATGTTAGAGATACATCAATGCATGTTGATTTTGATGTTATGCATGTGGAATATGTATGTTAGAGATACATCCATGAAGGTTGAATTATGAAATAATGCATGTGGGAATATGCATGTTAGAAATACATCCATGCAGTTTGATTTGATACTATGCATGTGGGAATATGTATGTTAGAGATACATCCATGCAGGTTGAATTATGCATTATGATGCAATGTTAGGTGATATGAATTTGTGATCAGAAAGTAATGCACCATGTTAATCTTTGATCTGAACGATCTCATTACTATGCTATCGTATTTTCAACGTTGACAATGATATTAAAACCATTGCTAAGTTTGTTAAACTCACCCCTCTTTTTGTGTTTTGATTTGGGGTTGCGTGGTTCAACACGCAGACGGACAGGATTGCCTCTTTGAGGAAAGGTCAGAGATAGCTTGGGTGTGATGATGGAGATCGTTGTGTGACTTATCTTCTTTTGTTCTATGTTTTATGATTTGGACCTTTGTGTAGGGCTCTTTATTTTGAATTTATGTCATATTCTACACTTGTGATGCTTATGACTTATTTTGAGCCGTGTGGGCTTTACTTAACTAAGCTTGTGGGTTTGAGATTGTTGTTTACTTTGTGATAAACAACACCTTTTCCTTCCCTTTTATTTACTCTTGCTCAAAGGATTGTGCGCACTCCATATTTTTTTGTTAATCGCCCGTGGTTAGGGTTAAGTCTTCCTCTAGATCGTTTCTCAATTTTCACTTCGTCGCCCCCGCGCGCTTGACCGTCCCCTAGACCGGGTTCGGGTCGGGTCGGGCATTGCCGGGACGTGACAGTACTCATACTCATATTCACACAACTTACACGTACTTATACGACCTTACCCATACAATCATACGCTTACACATAAACATATTCTTATGTCTTCCTTAGGAGCTTACACTTACACTTACTCTGGATCTTACACGTACAACTTACTCAGAATTTGAAGCATACAACGTACTCTCACTATCGTACACATATTACCGACAACTGAAGCTCATTACAATTAACAAACTCCAACGTCGGAAAGGAAGGGAATGCCACAAGGGCGTCACCTTAACCTTCGGGGAGCAACTAGACGTCAAGGACTTTTCCGAAGTCAAGGCACACCTATGCTCATGGGGCACAGGATCAAACAGGTAAGAGTGGATCCATGATGCTACTTACCTGAGCACACAAATACCCACTTCTGGGGCCATACAATGCCAAATAAGGGCGAAAAACATACAATGCCACTCTAGGGCAGTAATCCTACAATGTCACTCTTGGGCAGAACATACAGTGCCATCTATAGGCATAAACAAATAGAGCCCACGAAGGGCAAAAACTTACAACACTCTCAACAAAGCATCAAACGTCTGGCCTTAATACAGCACACAGACCAAATCAAAGCATATATCACTCTTAACATAGCATCAGACGTCTGGTGCTCTATATAGCACACAAACAACATCCCGTAGGATAACCACCATGGCAAGACATAAGAAGTGCTCAGCTGACTCATTATTGGCTAGCTCAAACACAGAACTTAATCCGTCGAACCCTCAGGTCTCAAACTCAACTCTATTATTAGTTTCCTCATAATTCAAGTTTGAATTAAGTATATTATGCGGTACAATTATGCCACACAAACTCAGTCCTCGACTGATCAAACCGAAGCTGAGCCAGATCTGAACCCTAGTTCGTTAGGGCAGCAGACAACACTTAACCCATCCATACCATGATCAACTCACCATACATCAAATCCTTACATAATCATACAGCCTCTGACATCCACCTTACGGTCAAAACATCTTACTTACGTCGTCAAACTGAGCTCCTCACAATAGATCCCCGTTATCACCCTCTTACTTAATACCTCACTTATTATTCTTACTTTTTACTTCATAATCTATACGTTATGCTTGTACAATTATGCACGCTCTTACTAACTAATAAACCCTCATAAGGCTCTAAGCCTAAGTCCTCTTACTTACCGAACCCCTGATGTATACTCCAAACCAAACTAATCCATTTTAAATCCTCGCTCCTCAAACTTACCTTCCCTATCTTCCATCATACGCTTACACGTCCAAATCCACATCCAACTTCATACCAAACCCTTACCACTTTTTACCGTCCATCGCCCATACCTCTGCCCACACACACAGCTCACATACATAACTTACTCAAAATCGCTAGCCACCACTAGCATGTCCATAATACGCATCCATAGTGTAGTAACCTAATCACTAGCCATCACTAGCACATACATGTTCCACATCCATAAAACATACGTACAACTCATACATATCAATCATACTTATAACTCATATGCATGCCATATGTATCTAAACATACCATATAATCATGCGTATATACACATCATGCAATTCCTAGCATGTTACTATTCATTCAAGCATGCTATCATGAAATTACGAATTCAAAGCTCCCCTACCTTGTAATCATGACGTTTGATGATGAGCACACGATGGTGGCGAAGTCAGTGGTAGGTTTAGCGGCCAAAAGATTTTCCTAGCCAAGAGAGCTGTTGTCCCAAGGGTTTAGGAAACGCCAGAACTACTCACGGCCAAACAGGGGTGACATTGATCAACACGGAAAAATCCACGATCCACGGTGGAACACTACGGGTGACCGGGAGAAAGGTCATACAAATGAGTGGCAAGGGTGACCGAAGGTCCAAGTGTACACTAAAATTTGATCGCCGGTTGAAAAATACACAACCGGTCACAAGACGTCAAAATCAGCCGTGGACAGCACCTAACGGCATCGATTTCGTGTTTACAAGGGCCCACATAAGGGCGGAGGACTTGGGGCGACACTAAAGGATAGAAGAGAGGTGGTGGATTACTCTGATGTCAACTCCAGATGATGACGGAGCCATCTGACAATCAGGCGGCGCCAAAGCGGCACCAAAACTCTAACCCGCACGCGTGGCTACTTGCACACGCGGCCATAGGGAATAGCAAAGGGCTAGACAGTGTCAGCCCAAGACTCGGAAGGGAGGTAGGGTCATGCCCAAGGGTGGGGACCAACAATGACAGCCTTTGTCATTGCGTTTCGAGGTAGGCAATGACGATAAGAGGGCAACACGTGGCACTCTCTATAGAGCGGTCAAACACATAATCAGCAGAGGGAAACCTGGCCCACACCAAAAGAAGAGGGGCAGTGCCGCACTAGGGCGGCCAACCATCTCTAGGCTGAGACCCGCCACAAAAAGGTGGTCCAAAGGGTGTTCAGCATCCAACGATGCTCGATGGCCCAAAACGGGTGGAAAACCCTAGGGGCACAAGGACAAGCAGGGGTTACTGGCTGGCTCCATCATAGCCCTAGAGGCCAGGACAAGCTATCCCCAGCCAGAAGTGACGGCCAAAGTTAGCAGCCACACGCTGGACAGATAGTACAGTGAGGAGCAAAGGCTTGATTTTTCCGAGTGAGAGCACCCGAGCAAAGGATGAGGATTGGGTTTCGACAAAGCGGAGGGGATGGAGGCTGAACAAGGTATGGAGGGGTGGCCCACTGGCGTCACCGGGCCGTGGCAGAGCTGAACGAAGGTTTGCTCGGTTGTGGCTCATCACCAGCGGCCACAGTTTCACAAAAACATAGCACTGGCGGATAGGGCAGAGGGGAGAAAATGGGAGGAGAGGATGGGGCCATGGGGAGTCCAACTAGGGCCAAGAGGGGTGGTCCATCGCCTTCGCCGGATCAAGGCAATGCTAGAGGGAGATCCGGTCGGTGGAGGCTCGCCGCCGTCAGCCACCGTTTCACCAAAACAATGAGGCGGCGAAAACATAGCAGAGAGGGGAAGGATGAGTGGGGCGGGGGAACAGAGGCCACCGGGGCCAGGAGGGACATCCTCCCACTGTCGCCGGCCCGAAGCGGGACCATGGCCAGACATCCCTTGGCGGTGGCGGAACAACCAAAACAGAGAGGGTGAGGGAACTAACTGGGGGAGGAGGAGGAAGCTGGCCGGAACCGAGGGGGTTGGCCAAGGCGGCGGCCCTACTGTGGCTGTCCGGACGGAGGCCAAGCAGAGCCCACCAGCCACCGTCGGTGCTGTCACAACACAAATCAGAAAGAGCAGAGATAGATTGCGGAAAACAGGGGAGGAGCTCACGGCGAATCAAATCAGGCCGAGGCTGCACCGAGGAGGCAGCCTGGCCGTCGCCAGGCTGAGGTCGACCAGTGACCTACCGGCGACGCTCCTCTGGCGCAGCCAGAATGAAGGGGTGGTCGCACTGTTCTCTTCCAAAAGGGTCTGGATCGGGCTCGGCCGAGCCCGATTTTCGTTCATTTTTTTCTTTTTCCCTTAACCTTTTCTGCACTTCCATTCCCTCTCAATTTTTCTCGCCGTAAACGCGCGTCCATGCTCGTGACCTATGACTGCACCCCACACCCGACTACTGGTATGAATACCGAGCCCAAATACGCCGAAGCATCACATTTTTCTATCGAAAATGATAAAAAAATAGTAGAAAAAATTACAAGAAATCGTAGGGAAAATCAGGGGCATTACACATTCGCCCAATATCCCACCGACATTCAGAACGTCGTTCTCATCATAGGAGAGATACTCACCTCAATGAAAACCATAGCAATCATGATGATAATGGGCTTCTTTCTAGAAGTGACGATCATCCCTCTAGCCCTGCACCTCACACTCGTACAGCTGCTCGCCATTCAAATATGGGTAACAGTGTCAGAGCTCCATCACGCATTCCTCAAAATAACCATGAGGCCTCATCTCGTCAAACAAAAGTTCAAGACCATGTTGATGAACGTCTTCGTGTAATCGAGGCTCAGTTAGAAGAAATCAAGAAAAAGGATAGGGTCCGACATTCATAAGACCTAGAGGGCCTCCTTGGTCTCACATAACCTCCCTTCTTACAAGAAATCATGGGAGCAAGACTACCAAAGAAATTAGTTCCTCCAAAGTTTGAACAATATGATGATACTACTGACCCCACTGATCATCTTCGGTACTACTGACATTTGATGGCCCTTTATAGGGGAGGCGAACCTCTTATGTGTCAAGCTTTTGAAACCAGCCTTAAGGGAGCTGCTCTTACATAGTTTCATCGCCTCCAACCAAAGTCAATAAACTCCTTTGAAGAACTTGGTAAAATGTTCATTAGCATATTCATCAGTAGTAGGAGACTTTGTTGAGGCCTTGATTACGTTTTTACCCTAAAATAAAGAAAAGGCAAATCCCTTAGGGACTTTGTGTCACGATTCAACAATGAGCTCACACAAACTGACAAATGTGATGGTAATTTGGCCACCACTGTCCACACAGCTAGGCTTTTCCCTGGACGATTCCAGGATTCACTTACCAAGAATCCCCCTGCAAATATGACTAAACTTCTCTGTAAGGCTAAAAAATATATTACCCTAGAAGACGTGAGAGCAACTTGGAAAGATGCATTCACAAAAAAGAAAAAGGATGAAAAAACCAACCCATGGGAAGAACGATAAATGAGCTGCCAATCCACCCAAAAGTGATGAAAGGACAAACAAGGTACCTCGCAGAGAGTTCTACACTCCTCTTAATGCTCCCATTGAACATATATTATTCCAAATTCAATCAAAAGAAAAGGTTAATTGGACAGAGAAAATAAGGGGTGATCCCCGACGCAGGGATGCTTCGAAATTTTGTGCTTTCCATCGAGAGATTGACCATACAATTGAAGATTGCAAAAATCTCAAAGAAGAAATTGAAAAATTAATACAAAAAGGTAAGATTCGAGAGTATGTTGCCCATTACTGCCCTCGTGAGTGAGAAGAAAAAAAGACCAAAAATCAGTTTTACCGATGAAGACTTGGTTGGAATACACTTCCCCCACGATGATGCATTGGTGATTTCTGTTATCCTAGCCAACTTTGTTGTTAAAAGGGTCATGGTAGATACAAGTAAGATTCTCGATGGAAATTTTGTGCTTTCCATCAAGAGATTGACCATACAATTGAAGATTGCAAAAATCTCAAAGAAGAAATTGAAAAATTAATACAAAAAGGTAAGATTCGAGAGTATGTTGCCCATTACTGCCCCCGTTAGTGAGAAGAAAAAAAGACCAAAAATCAGTTTTACTGATGAAGACTCGGTTGGAATACACTTCCCCCACGATGATGCATTGGTGATTTCTGTTATCCTAGCCAACTTTGTTGTTAAAAGGGTCATGGTAGATACAAGTAGTTCTACCAATGTGATCTTTATGGACACCTTTAAAAGGATGAAGTTGGATGAAAAGAAGATAGAGCCGGTTTAGACCTTCCTTGTAGGCTTTAACGGAGATATGTGTCGCCTTAAAGGCACTATTCACTTGCCAATTATGGTGGGGGACAAGCGGCATTAATTCACTCTGATATCTGAGTTTGTAGTTGTAGACTCTCCTTCATCCTACAATTGCATTCTTGGCAGCCCTTGGCTCTATGATGCTGAAGTTGTTGTCTCTACTTACCATCAATGTTTAAAATATTTTATTGAAGATAAAGTTGGAATGGTACGAGGAAACCAGTTGATGGCTCGAGAGTGTTATACAGTGGCCCTCAATTGGAAGGGCCATGCAAAATAGCAATTAAAGAAGGGGACGGGGGCCTTTAAAGTTGAAAAGAAACATTTTGAAGATACTCTAGAAGAGATCAAACTCCCAAATAGTCCCCGTGATAGGTCAAGTGTCATGCCCCGACACTGCCTGACCCGAGCCGAACCCGGTCCAAGGGCCTGTCCAGTGCACGGGGGCGACGGTTTGAAAATGGTTAAAGACATAGCGGAAGACATATGCCCCAACCACGGGCGGTCTAAATTAACAGAGTTGCGCACTACTTTGAGCAAGAGTAAATAGGTAGAACCAAAAGAGTTACTTAACTCTAATTTAAACCACAAATGTCAAACCCACATACTAATAATCCATAGCCAACACACTCGGCTCAAAACAAGGTCTTAAACAACACTAAAGATATAATGTGTCACAAGTCTGAAAACAAGAATCACTTTGCAAGGGTTCTAACATCAAAACAAAATAATCAGAAAAACATGCAAGGTCTAGGGGCCTCCACTTCTGCTCTCAAGCTCCCCCTGACCTCTCCTCATAAAGAGGATCCTGTTCGACTGCATGTCACGCCATGCAGCCCCAAAACAAAACAAGAAAGTGAGGTAAGTATAAAAACTCAAAACACACGATGGCATGACAATGTACCAATTCAGATCTAAAATTAATATGTTATACCACTTTCTGATCATACATTCATATCACATAAACCTGCATAATAGTGTCCCAATCACACCATTTCTGATATCACATAAACTTGCATAATAGTGTCTCAATCACACCATTTCTCATCATGCATTAATATCGCATAAACCTCAATCACCCCACACGACAAACGTGTCAAACACATGATACACAATCATTCATAGCATTCATAATAAATATGCATCAATACAAATGGTGAATGCCTCTATCAAGGAGTAAACACAAGTATTGCCACACAAGCAGGACCCGGTCAAGGCCACAAAGGCGAGACACTGTCAAATTTCCACACAGGAAATGTAAGAGGATCGAGGTTGTCAGCCCCTAAAGCTGCTCACCCTAGACAATCCTGGCCAAGGATGTCTCATTCTCACACTGAGAATCAAGAGCAAGGGTGCTCACCCAGGGACATCTCCTGTGGTGGGGAGAGCCCAAATTCCCACACAGGGAACCCGAAAATAAGTGGTAGTCAGTGCACAAAGCGTACCACTCTGGATTCTCATGGTCCAGAAGACAATCATAATAATCTCAATCCGCAAGACAAGTACACAACTCATCCCCACATTATTCCATTTAACTAGACTTAACCCGGGAGTATACATGTTCCACACAGGAACTTAAATCAAAAACATGTCCTTTTGGACCAACCAAGTTCCGATTAATTCACCGAGCGATTAATCCGGCATGCAATCTCAACTATTGCATATAATCGATTAATTCCAGTTAAACATCGGTAAAACTTAATTCATGAATGCCGATCCATGATGCATGACAACATGATACATCCGTGAGCAAGACCTACGTGCGTTCCAACACAGAGCGTGCTCCCAATCAGTCCCCTCATGCATCATAATCAAGGCATAATTAACTACAATTTCATAATAAATTCCCCATGTGTGTGTATTCATACATATCTAAGCACATGACCAATGCTTGACATAAACTCATAAGACAATTTACACAAGCTTGAACACATTCAAAACAATGATTCCCAACTAAAATCAAAACAAAATCCACCATAAAGCTTAAATCCATCCATGTGAAATCGAGTATTCACTCCCACAAATATGATTTTGCCACACATTAAGCCACAACATGATCACATCCATTACCCATAAACCATACTCATTATAAGAGAACACATCTCACCATTTTCCACATAATATCCCTGCTGGGAACATATTCTAATCATAAGAATTTCAACTATAATGACCCAACCCGAGCCGGGCCCACAAAATCACTAATAGAAAATTTTTCTTTCCTTGAACCAGGAATCATCGTCTATGTGTGAGAGGTACAATAATTGTCTACGCACAAAGCTTCCAGCCTTTCCATACGTAGACTTATATTGTAATGGACACATACATGCAATGAAGCTGCGTAGTTCATCACGTGTAAAATAAAATAAAACATATACTTATAATTGATTTGGATCAAGCCAATGTTGTCTTGCCGTTGGTTGCCTACGTACGTATTGGATATTATTTTAATACGATCCGATCTAAACGTAGTTCTACCTAATGGCTACTACATACGTCAAACATCACAAAATCATATACGTTAAAATATGTATATACTAAAATTGAATCAAAATCATATTAAAACTCGTAATCTATTAGAGT
The DNA here is from genome assembly GCA_035235625.1 of Saururus chinensis. Classification (NCBI taxonomy): domain Eukaryota; kingdom Viridiplantae; phylum Streptophyta; class Magnoliopsida; order Piperales; family Saururaceae; genus Saururus; species Saururus chinensis. The sequence goes on along the minus strand of CP141143.1, from coordinate 9,614,711 downwards.
AAAGCAAAAATTAATAAATCAACGAAATCGTACATCTCGTTGTACCACCAAGCAGATATACACGTCTCGCTCTATCACTGAGTCGAGACCAAAAATACATATTACACGTCTCGCTCTACCCTAGAGTGAGACCACACACAACATAGCATATAAGAGTACATCATGGCATATAAAGCACACATCATGGCATATAAGCATAGCAAAAATATGGATCGTAGCATCGCACACATCATGGCAAATACACATAGCAAGCATATGGATCGTAGCATAGCACACATCATAACTACCACATGATGTTCTATAATTAAAACGAGAGATCAGAAATGCTAACTCCCACCATGTCTCGTAAGGTATCGATATTCAGAGTTACTCGCTCCTTCTGAGCGTCCTACCCTTTAAATCCGGAGGTAGTAGATGGAGCTTCCTCTAGCCTTTATATGTCCCTCATCTTGCACTAAAAGACTACGTACAAATGTTCTCCTTACCGGAGACTCTTCTCATTTTTTGCGCCCATGAGCGATGGACAGAACCTCCCCTACTCTTGATTGTTTCTCTTATTGAGGCTTGGTAACTACAACCAAACCCCATCTAGCTCCGAGTCTCTTTTTCTTGCTCCGGTGTTCAAGGATGACAGGCATGGACTCTCCTAGTTTCGGGGCATTTCATCCTCATACAATCACCAACTCAAAAAATGGAACCCTCCATCGCGTAGAACACACTCGATTTAGTCAAGAATGCCTCTCGAATCGACTAAATCGAAGTTAGGATGGCCAGAAACAGAGAAAATGAAGTCGATCGGTGCTCGAAGAAAATGGGCAGAACCTCTCCTTGTCTTGGGACGTTTTCTCCTTATATGGACTCCAACTCGAAGAAAGGGCCCCTCCATCGTGTAGAGCATACTCGATTTAGTAGGAAATGAGTCTTCAACGGCCTTAATCGGACTCAGAATGGTTAGAAACAGGGGAGGAGAAGAACTACTAAAAAATCAGAAGAAAAGGGGCTTAAATTGTAAGGTCCCTGATTTTTCTACGATTTTCTGTAATTTTCCTGCTATTTTTCTGGTCATTTCGGCAGGAAAATGTGACATTTTAGCGTATGTGTATGTGTATTTTTCCCCGTATTTATACCCGTAGAGTCGGGTGTGGGGCTTAGTTGCGGGCCACGGGCCTTGCTGTGCGCTTACGGCGCAAATTTTGGAGGTTCGACGCATAACCAGTGGGTTAACGCGCGTTGGGGATACGCTTGGAAAAGAAAAAAAACTAAAATGGAAAAAGTGGATCGGGATTGCCCGCCCGATCCAGAACCTCCTGGGCGATGAACAGTGCACCGCCTCCCCATTCCCGTCTGTTCTCTGTCCCCACCGGCCACCGGTCGGCGGCAGGCCGCAGGACGCCGGCACAGGCTCCGCCCTGGCAGTGCGACGCCGAGGGGCCACTGCCCCGACCGCCCACGGCCGCGCTGCCCTCCTTTCTAGTTAGCCTCCCTCTGTCTGTGAATTGCGATTCCGCCGCCGCCGTGGGCCGACAAGGGCCGGCCGGCCGCCCACGGCTCCGCCATGGGCCGACGACGGCAGGAGGACACTCCCCCCGGCCCCAGACAGCCTTTGCTCTACCATCCAGCTCCGTTTTCCCCACTACCCCTGTTTGCCGCCCCCTCTGTATCATGTCGTTCCACTGCCGCCACGGGCCGGCACTGCCCGACCGACCGGCCATGGCTCTGCCCTGGGCCAGCGACAGCGAGGAGGCCCGGTGGGCCTCAGCACCACCGCCCCATCTCATTTCCCCCTATCTGTACTGTTTTGCCGACGCACTGTTTTGGGCAAACAGTGGCCGCCGGCGGTGATCTGCAGCCGATTCGGCCTTCCTCCAGCCTTGCCTTGCTCCGGTGAAGGTAGTGGACTACACTTCCATGCCCGGTTCCGCCTCCACCCTCCCTCTTTTCTCTGGCCAGTACGTTTTACCGTACAATTTTTCGGTGGGTTGTCACCGCCATCGTTGGCGGGTGAGGGTGACTTGACCACCGTGGGCTCCACCCCAGCCTAGCGATGGCATAGGGACAACCCCACCCACCTGGACCGATTTAGCCTCCGACCCCATGGTCGCTCTGCCCTTATGGGTTTTCCCCAGTCGTCCCCTATTTTTGGCCTACGCCTGTTTTGGACGTTGTGACTGACATTATCAGTCGGACGCCGGATTTGATTTGGTGGACCTTAGTTTGGCTCCGCCCCAGCCCGGTGATGCCAATGGGCCACCCCTCTGGGCCTTGTTCAGCATTGCGGCCCGTAGCTGCAGCTAGTTCCGCCTTATCGGCATGTGTGTCGTTGACCCTTCTTGCCCATTTTACACCGTCGGTGCCGGACGGCCTCTGGCAATAGTTTGTATGTCTTACCTTGACAGAAGGTGGACGAGTTCATCTGCTCAGGCCTTGGCCAGTGACGGCCTCATAGCCTTTGCTCGACCCTGAACCCTCCCCTTGCTCTCTGTCGTGCGAGATGCACAGCCTTTGCGATGTCGCCGCTTAGATTGGCTACCGCTAGGGCCTTAGCCCTGTTGGCTTTTGTGGGCCATGAGTCGCCTCATTTCAGCCATCTCCCCCGTCCTTTTGGGTCGCGTGTGCATGTGGCCACACGTGTACTTCTGGGTTTAGGCACAGCATTTGTGCCGCCTAACCATCGGTTGGCTTTGCCACCGAGTGGAGTTGACACATAGTCCTCCACCTCTCCTTCGTTCTCGAGCGTTGCCCCACTCTCTCCACCCTTATGTGGGCCTTTGTTGAACAACATTGTCGCCGTTGGGTGCTGTCCACGGCTGATTTCGACGTCTTTGTGGCCGGCTGAGCACGTTTTAGCCACCGGCCGATCTTCAGTGAGTACACCCTCGACATATGCTCGCACTGCCACATATATTGGCACGATATTTCTCCCGGCCACCCTAGTGTGCTTCTGTGGATCGCGGATTTTTACCGCATTGATTTCTGACACCCTGTTTGGCCGTGACTAGTTCCGGCGCATCCTAAAATCCTCGGGACAGCAGCTCTCTCAGCCAAGCAACGGTTTTGACTGCCAACTCCGCCGCCGCCGCCACCGTCGTGTGCTCACCATCGAACGTCATGATTACGAGGTAGGGGAGCTTTGAACTCGTACATTCATGATAGCATGCTTTGAATGAGTAGTAGCATGTTAGGATTGTATGATTCCATGCTTTGGATGTTAAGTAATGATCTGATTGCATGATGTACGTGTAAGCACGATTATATGGTATGTTGAAATGCATATGACATGCATGTTGGCTGTAAGTACGTTAGATGTATGTATGCATGTGCTAGCGTTGGCTAGCGTGCATGTTTGGAGTATGTATGGATTATGCATGTGCTAGTGATGGCTAGCGTGTATGTCTGACGTATGTATGCATGTGCTAGTGATGACTAGTGTGCATGTTTGAAGTATATTTGATGTATGCATGTGCTAGTGATGGCTAGCGTGCATGTTTGTAAGTTACGTATGTATGACCGTATGTGTATGTTATACGTATGTGTGAGACATATGTATGTATGATGATTATTTGACTATGATATGGTTATGTGTAAGTATATGTGGGCAGAGGTATGGGCGATGGACAGTAGGAGGTGACAGAGGCTTTGTCTGAATTTGGATACAGTCGTGTGAGCGTATGACAGAGTATAAGAGTATGACGGGCAAGGATTAGAATGGATCAGTTTGGGTTGGATTGTATGTTGGGCGATTGTCAGACAGTAAGAGTGTTCATAATTATACAGGCATAACGTACATATTATGAAGTGAAAAGTAAGTATAATAAGTGAGATATAAGTAAGAGGGCGACAACTGGGTTGGCTCTGAGGAGCGTTATTTGAAGATGTCAGTGTAAGATGTTTTGGCCATGAGATGGATGGCGAGGTATGTAAGACTGTAAGGGTTGGTTGTACGATGAGTTTTGTCCATGATGTGGACGGGTAAGTGAAGTCTGCTGCCCTGACGAACTTGGGTTTCGGATTGGGCACAGCTTCAGTTTGACCAATCGAGGACTGTGAGTTTGTGTGGCATAATTGTACCGCATAATATACTTAATTCAAACTTGAATTATAAGCACAACTAATGATAGTGTTGTGAGTTTGAGACATGAGGGTTCAACGGATTAAGTTCCGTGTTTGAGCTGGCCGCTAATGAGTCGGCCGAGCATTTATCATGTCTTGCCATGGTGTTTATCCTGCGGGATGTTGTCTGTGTGCTGTATAGAGCACCGGACGTTTGATGCTCTACTGAGAGCGACGTTGTTTCTGATTTGGTCAGCGTGCTGTATGAAGCCCAGACGTCTGATGCTCTGCTGAGAGCGACGTATGTTTCTGATTTGGTCTGTGTGCTGTGTAAGCCCAGACGTTTGATGCTCTGTTGAGAGCGTTGTATGTTTATGCCCAAGAGTGGCACTGTACGTTTCTGCCCAAGTGGCACTATATGTTTTCTGCCCAAGAGTGGCAATGGCACTATAAGACCCATTATGGTGGGCAATTCTATGGCACTATAAGACCCATTATGGTGGGCGATTCTATGGCACTATAAGACCCATTATGGTGGGCAACTATATGACCCCTTATGTGTGGGTGTTTATGTTTGCGCGCTCAGGTAAGTAGTATCATGGATCTACTCTTACCTGTTTGATCCAGTGCCCCATGAGCATTGGTGTGCCTTACCTTCGGAAAAGTTCATGGCGTCTAGTCACTCCCCGGAGGTTAAGGTGTTGCCCCAGTGACATTCTTTTCCATTTTCGACGCTGGAGCTTATTAGTTGTAATGAGCTTCAGTGGTCGTTGATATGTGTACGATTATGTGTATGAGTACGACTGTATGAGTGTGAGTACGATTGTATGTGTATGAGTAGGATTGTAAGAGTATGTATGAGCAGGACTATAAGAGTGTGTATGAGTAAGACTGTAAGCGTATGAGTATGAGTAAGACTGTAAGCGTATGAGTATGAGCACGACTATAAGAGTATGTGGATGAGCACGACTGTAAGAGTTTGTGTACGAGTATGATTGTACGAGTAAGGTCATACAAGTATGTGTAAGCTATATGAGTAAGCGTACGGTGGTACGAGTAAGTTTGTATGACCCTGGATAAGGGTATTTGTGTAAGTTTGTATGACCTTGGATAAGGGTGTTTGTGTAAGTCGATTGGATAGTATGATTTTGGCACGATGGTGCCTTGGTATGATTTTGGCACGATGGTGTATTTGGTATGTCTGTGGCACGATGGTGCCTTTGGTATGATCGTATGCATATGTGCATGTTTATGATTATATTATGTTGACTGCTTCATGTTTGAGTTTCATGACGCATGTATTTATGAACTTGGAGTTCACCGTTTGGGTTTTCCCCTACTGGGTATTTTCCTACTGAGTATGAAAATACTCACCACCCTACTTTTTAGCCACGTGGTACGGGAGGTTTTGCAGGTTGTGCGGAGAGCTCCTGGAGATGGATGCTCGTTTCAGCGGTGGATTGATTCCCGTTGACTCAGGTATATGCTTGACTCACTGCGAGTTTATTTGTGCCACGATCTCCTGTATTGGGTGAGACGAGACATCATGATGTTTATTCTGGACTTTCATTTGGATTAGTCGGTGGACTGTTATGGGACTTGTACTCAGGGATGCCTGGGAGTGATTTGTATTTCAAAGTCTATGATCATAGCAATTTATTCGTACGTGTGTTTTCGAGTAGGGCCTGAGGATATTTGATTTGACAATACGATGTTTAACCGTATGATGTTTAAAATTATAAACTGTTTATACAGGTTTTGATTTTATCGTTTTGACTCCGATTTATGGAAAAAAAAAATTCTATGAGTTTAAAGAAAAAAGGATGAAAAATCTCAGGTGTTACATAAATAGACCTCGAGCCACCGAAACTGCGGCGCCGCTGTTTCGGGTGGCAAAGCCCACCGTTTCATGCCGCTCACGTGTCGCGCGACGGGCGCATGTACCGCATGCGGCAACCGTGTATCGTGGCCGCGTATTACGCACATTACAACAGCGTGTTATGCGCGCCGCGATCGCATGCACATCGCGCGCACACACAATATGTTTTAATATATTTTTTTAAAAAACCAAATCTTCAAACGCACATAACTCCCTACCCTGGATTCGGATTTGCACGTTCTTAGTACCGTTGGACTCGTATTGCCGAGCCCTTCGATACTAACCCACTTAAAGTAATAAATTGTTCTCTTTCTAAGTGGATCCCACCTATATTGCACATTTCTCGAAAGTCATAACTTTCAATCTCGACCTCTATTTTGCAAGTTCTTTATTTCGTTACGTTCGTTTTTTGAGCTCTACTCAAATACGGAGGTTTCAACCTTTGAAATTATTTATAATTTATTATAAAAATTGCTAATTACCTCTAACTCCCTTGGTTAGACGTAATCGAAAAAGCGGGGTATTACACCAACATTCAAAAGCTCAAGGTACTTAAATATCAACATGCATAATAATCAACATAATATAATGCCACAAGACAACACCTAAACATAATCCATAAACTTTCATTATCAGTTTTACACTTCTAGTAGATTAATTTCATCATAATACACCTCCTATAACCATTAGAATCAACAAATAGAGTAAAACATTGAAATGAGCATAAGTTTCAAAAATAGCAAAAACTGTTGTGTAGCCGTTCGATCGCCCTACAAGGCCGTTCGATCGTCTAAACTGAAAATATGTCAAAAATATAGTGTTGTCAATCGATCGCCCTAGTAGGCCATTTGATCGCCAACAAAGCAGTTTTGACCTTCTTCTTCATTTCGAAAATCAAAACCGAAACACCATGAAAACACCTTCAAATCTTCATCCATGGTACCAAATATTATCAAAAACTCATCAAACCTTCCAGAACACTAATTTAAACCATTATAAGACAAAACCCTAAGAAATCGAAGTGAAAGATTAGCATTTATTAAACCCACCACCATTAGAGCCTAAATCAAGCAAAATCCACTTCAAATAACATCATAAAAAAATCGAGATTTTTACTACCCAAAGTTGAGATTGAAGAACCCATTACTTTTTCGTGATGATTTGGGCTGGAATGAACCTTCAATCTCCTCCAACACCTTCCAAAAACATGATTTTAAGTTAACATACAACTAATCTCGATCTAGCTTTGAAAAACCAAAAGTAAACATTAGATATAGGGTTTTAGAAGCTTAAAAATGAGATTTTGAATATTAAGGCTTAAAGAAGAGAGGTAAATCAGTAGTTTTATGCTTTCAAAATGGATTAAAACCAAGATTAAGAATGGATTAAGAGAAAACCTATGGTTTACGATTGATTAAAGGAAAACATACCTTAATCCCTTTCGAATTTAGGCCTAATTGGGAATTATGCCTTAATCGCCCTCTCTCAGCCTATTCCCAAATGGGAAATAGCTTAGGCATTTCTATTTATAGTATGGCTTAGGGTTTACCTAATAAACTAGTGGGGTATAAATAGAAATTCTAGCTAAAAAATGGATATTTTGAAAATTTGAGCCCTAATTAAATATGAGAAAATTTTGAATTTTTTTGTATAAGCTTGTGTTGATGTCTAGGTTAATTTGGTTTAAAAATCTCAATTTCGTTAGTGGGGCCCACAAGGGGGTACCGGAAACCCTAATTTTTGAAAAATTAGTAAAAAATCAAAAAAATCCCAAAAACATAGAATTAACGAAAAACTACTTGAAACTCATAAATGTAAAGTTAGTTTTGCTTAAAACCTTTAGAAATCCTATTTATTTTTAAAAAGTACAGAATTTAATAAGAAAACGCTTAAACCACACGATAACCGATAAATAACATCAAAATAAACTAGTTCAAAATGAGAGTACTTACATCAAGTGCTAGAGAGACAATGGAAGAGTTAATAAAAGTACATCACCAACATGAAAAGCCAAACAAAATAAAACAAATTGGGTCACTTCTAACACCAACAATTAGTAAAGACCTTATCCAATTTCGTCGAAAATATAAAGACATTTTTGCTTGGTCTCCGGTAGACATGGCAGACATTAATCTAGATATCACCACTCACAAGTTGGAAGTTAGCCCTTTCCATCCTCCAGTAAGACAAAAACGAAGGAGTTTTGCTAAATGGAGGAATGAAGAGATTAATGAAGAAGTACAAAAGCTCCTTGATGCAAACTGTGTCAGAGAGGTGCACTACCTAATTGGCTAGCAAATGTAGTATTGGTAAAAAGAAAAATAGAAAATGGCAAGTTTATATAGACTACATTGACCTTAATAAGGCATGCCCCAAGGATAGCTTCCCTTTGCCTCGTATTGATCAGTTAGTCGATGCTACTGCAGGGCATGATCTCCTCAATTTCATGGATGCATTTTTAGGATATAACCAAATTAAGATGCACCCACCTGATGAAGAGAAAATTGCTTTTATTACTGAGCGGGGATTATATTGCTACAAAGTCATGCCCTTTGGTTTAAAAAATGCAGGAGCCACATACCAAAGGCCAGTTAACAAGATGTTTGAAAAACAACTTGGTTCCATAATGGAGGTCTATATTGATGACATGTTTGTGAAGAGCCTTGAAACGGTAGATCACATCAACCATCTCCAAATAGCCTCTCAATAATGTAGAAACATGGCATGAAGATGAACCCAAATAAGGGTTCTTTTGGAGTTTCATCAGGTGCATTCCTTGGTTTCATGGTTACTCGAAGAGAAATTGAAGCCAACCCGAATCAAATTCAGGCATTAATATTATGTCGTCCCCGTGCAATATTCGTGATATACAATGTTTAACGGGGAGAGTTGCAGCATTAAATCACTTCATCTCAAAATCTTCTGACAAATGTTTCCTTTTTTTAAAATATTATGAGGCAACAAAACCTTTGAATGGACACAAGAGTGTAAAGATGCATTTCAGTAACTCAAAGCCTATCTTGGTTCACCTCCCTTACTTTCAAAACCCGTTGTGGGCAAAGAGTTGTACCTCTACTTGGCCGCCTCAGACACAGCCATAAGCTCCCTGTTGGTTAAAGAAGAAGGTGGGCAAAAGCATGTTTACTATGCCAATAAGACTTATACAGATGCAGAAGCACACTATCTTGAAATTGAAAAGTTGGCACTTGCATTGGTAGTGTCTGCAAGAAAACTCAGACCTTACTTCCAAGCCCATTCAATCATAGTATTGACTTCTCATCCACTTCGGGCGGTGCTTCATAAACTTGACACATCTAGAAGGTTAATAAAATGGTCAATAAAATTAGGAGAATTTGACATCCACTACCAACCAAGACCTACACTGAAAGCACAAGTATTAGCTGATTTTGTAGCCAAACTAACCCTCAATGTGGGAAAAAATCCTCTAGTGGTTGAAGTTCAAGAGACTCCATTCAATGCTCTAGAGGATATGGGGGGTATAGACAACTCATCTACTTAGACCCTCCACATTGACGGTTCTTCCAATATCAAAGGTAGTGGAGCTGGACTCACATTGCATACTCTAGATGGAACATTACTCGAACAAGCCATTTGTTTTGGTTTCAAAGCATCTAACAATGAAGCGAAATATGAAGCCCTAATAGCTGGACTGAAGATGGTCAAGTTATTAGGAGCCAATGTACTGCAAGTATATAGTGATTCTCAACTTGTAGTATGCCAATTAAATGGATAATATACTGCCAAAGATTAAAAAAAAGGCAGTGTACCTTCAAAAGGCTCAAGATCTTATGAGTAACTTTCAAAAGTGTTCTATCAGTAAGCTCCCCAGAGAACAAAATGGGCATGCAGATGCTCTTGCCAATCTGGCCTCCACCATTGAATTTAACTATAAACAGTCAGTACCATTGAGCTATGTTGTTGAACTAAGCATCTCACCTCAATTTGAACCAATGAAGGTGTGCCCCATTGAGCAAGCCACTTGTTGGATGGATCCAATCATTCAATATATAAAAGATGGTATTTTGCAAGGTGACAAAGCTCAAGCAAGGAAGATGAGAATCCAATCCGCTAAGTATTGTATCTTAGAAGGAGAATTGTACTGGCGATCCTATTCTTAACCCCTTTTGCAATGTCTCAGCACAGAGGAGTCTCAATATGTCATCGCCGAGATTCATGAGGGTGTTTCTGGAAATCATTTAGTGGGAAGATCACTTGCTCACAATGCACTAACTCAAGGCTAGTATTGACCCAAAATGCAACAAGATACTAAAGATTTGTTAAAAGATGCTCAAAATGTCAGACTTTCGCTCCAATTTCACATCAACCACCTCAAGAACTCGCCCCTATGGTGAGCCCATGGCCATTGCCCAATGGGGAATGGATGTAGTTGGCCCACTCCCCAAAGCCCCAGGAAAAAGGAAATATGTGTTGGTTGTTGTGGATTACTTAACAAAATGGGTTAAAGCTGAACCCTTGGCTCATGTAAAGGAGAAAAATGTTCAAAGTTTTGTCTGGAAGAATATTGTGTGCCGCTTCGAAATTTCCAAAGTCTTCATTACCGATAATGGATCACAATTCAAAGGGTCAATATTCGAGGATTTCTGTAAAGCCTTGAGTATCAAGCAACATTTCTCGTCTCTTAGAAACCCCCCAAGCAAATGGTCAAGCCGAGATGACAAATCAGACAATTCTTCACAATTTGAAGAAGCGCCTAGAGAGGGCTAAAGGAAAATAGGTAGAAGAACTCCCAGGAGTACTTTGGGCATATCGAACAACCAAAAGGACCCCAACCGAAGAGACTCCATTTTCTTTGGCTTATGAGATGGAAGTTGTCATCCTTGCAAAAATCGGAATGCCCACAGCTTGCACAAAGTTATTTGAAGCAGACAATAATGAGCAACAACTTTGTGAGAATCTAGATTTCCTTGAGGAAATGAGAGAACAAGCATTGGTTAGATTGTTATATTACCAACAGAAGATGTTAAAACACTATAACCAAAAGGTCAAAGGGAGATCCTTTAATGAAGGTGACCTACTATTAAGGAAGGTATTCCAAAATACACAAGAGGTCGGAGCAGAAAAACTTAGTCCGGATTGGGAAGGACCTTACAAATTAATTAAGATTAATAGACTTGGGACATATTGGCTAGAAGATCTTGAAGGACAAACAGTGCTCCATCCTTTGAATGCATAGCATCTAAAGAAATTTTATTAGTGATGTAAAAACATCATTTTCAATGCAATAAAATAGCAATGTTTCTTTCTATATTTTAGTCATTTTAAAATATTTAAAGGTAAAGTCATCTTGGCCATGTCTAGTCCAAATTGGCTAAAGGAATGACGCTAAAAACTAAAGTCATCTTGGTCATATCTAGTCTAAATTGGTTAAAGGAATGACGCTGAAAACTAAAGTCATCCTGACTATGTCTAGTCCAAATTAGCTAAAGGAAGGACACTAAAAATTAATGTCATTATAACAATGTCTAGTCCAAATTGGCTAAAAGAATGACGCTGAACATTAATGTCAACAAAACTAACTCTTGACACGAGGAAAGATGATCAAGACAAACTCTGCCAAAAAAAATTTTATCAAGCAATGCTTAAAGAAAATGCAAAACAAGTCCTATGTGTAAACACAAAGGATTTGGGGAGCAACTGACGAGGATAAAATACAACCAGTGCGAAACTTTGACTAATTCAGAGTTAACCCTTTGACTAATTCAAAGGGTATTACAACTGCCTCATATAATCAAGGTATGAGATCATAAAAAGATTATACCACATGCTTCTATATAAACTACGAGGTACGTCTCTTCGAGAGGACTTTTTTTTATCATTTTCAAAAATTTTCCTGCATCTGACTTGGGCGTTCGAGGTGCCCTCTCTTTCAATGCAGGTTCCATTCCAAAATCTCTACCATCAATTATCAAGTGGGACCTACCTTCCTATTCAATTATAGGTCGTGTAAAGCCTATAGGGTGCATGATATCATTTTCCTTATCGTAATTGCTCAAGTTTTTTAAAGTTTTTATGTTTTACTATAATACCTCTTAATTGTTAGCCTAATTATTCTAATATAGAAGAAAAAAATTTAAAGCTTTGTTATCTTATGTACCTCGTAGTTTATATAGAAGCATGCGGTATAATCTTTCTATGATCTCATACCTTGATTATATGAGGTAGTTGTAATACCCTTTGAATTAGTCAAAGTTTCGCATTGGTTGTATTTTATCCTCGTCAGTCGCTCCCCAAATCCTTTGTGTTTACACATAGGACTTGTTTTGCATTTTCTTTAAGCATTGCTTGATAAATAAAAAAATTGGCCGAGTTTGTCTTGATCATCTTTCCTCGTGTCAAGAGTTAGTTGTATTGACTTTAATTTTCAGCGTCATTCTTTTAGCCAATTTAGACTAACGTCTACCCCTATTTATATGTAAATTATGTATCTTGTAGAATCCCGGCTCATCAACTTAGATTGCTTGGCGGGGAGCCACTAAGAGCCTCAGTTCTCTCTAACCAACCAAATGTGGCTGTAACTTACAGTCAAGCAAGGCCAATTCCAATAGACTGATCTTAATTAGGGTTGGAAAAAGCAAAACTGCATATGACAAAACTTCATACCCAGATCATAAACTTCGGATGATACAGGTAGTCCATGTTCTAGTACTCAAGCTGCGTGGCCCACGAAGGCACCTGCTCATCAAGTTCCCATCTAAGTAATCCCTCCCCTTGTCTGTGTTTTTTTTTGTTAACGATTGTTGTGCGAGTCCTTAGGACCCAACCGTCTTCTTAAAGAATCACTATATGAGCTCCAAATTAGCTGTGCCAAGTACACCCTCCATCCCACATTAATACCTTTATGAGCTTTATTGGTTTTTTAAAATGAATTAATTTTAGTTTATTTTAAATTTATTTTAAAATGTCAAATAAAGCTATTAGTGTAAGACGTACAGGGGGAGTACTATATAATCGTTGATAAATATTGATGCAGGACTGCTGGTATTTGCCTACTGCAATCTGCTCAAATACGTACTATATTCATATATTACTTACAAATTAAACGGTCTTGCCTAAAGAGATCTGATTAACAGCAGACAAGCCTCTCTGTTAATATACTTAGTGGGTCTAAGGATTCAAATCTTCTAAGGAATTAAGTCGCTGCAGAGGCCATCATGAAGAACTAAGGAAAAGCATTTTATATAAAAGGAATGATAGAAACCCAATCTTCTCTTCTGTCAGCGGCAAGATATAAAAGATTGCTATTGTAGTGATCGTTTTGTTGTAAGCGAATTCTCTTATTCAAGTAAATGCACGCATCAAATATCCAAATATATATCTAAAAAATGATGAGAGAATATCATAAAGATAAATAGTTCTAGTTTAGTATTGAACTAAAAAACCTTCATTCCAGAGTTCAATGAACATGCATAATAGTCATACAAACTAAAGACCTTTAATTACTTCTCTTTGGCAGGCGGTAATGGGGATATTTATTGTTTCCAAGACGACACTCAATTTGACAAACAAAACTCACATTTTCAGAAGTCAGTTCCATCTTATTTTTTGAACAAACAGGGAAAGATCAGATAATTTCTTCTTTGTCTACGTGAGGTTTTGCCTGGAAATGGTGGAGCAATTCTTAGAACAGAGGCTAGAACCTCGGTTTAGATTCATTAATTTTCAAAGAAGAGCAAACCTATATGGGTAAAAAAATCATAATATTTGAAAGATGTCATTCGTATCAAAAATTGAATCAAGTGTATTCATCATCTTCTTGTCGGCTAAATATATAGTGCCAAGGTTAAAAAGAAAATAAATATAACTAATTACTCCATGAAACTACAAGCTAGGTAGCATATTTGTTTAATTCTAAAAAATATTCCCTCAGTCTTACATTAATATAACTACATTTAAAAAAATAATGGTATTTATTAAATGGTGTAACCCATGTCCAAGAAAAAGAAAAATAAGCTTATAATAGTCTTTTTTAAGTACCTAACCACTTAAATTTCACAAAATAGAACTTTTAATATAGAATAAACTTTTTTTTAAATAGAACTATTAATTTAGGACAAAGGGAGTATCTATTATTACTCTGAGAATTGAGATGTTTTACATTATTTGGTTGACTGTATAACCAAGAAGAGTGTAAGAATTCAAAAAACAAAAGGTGTGGACTGTAGCAAGCAAATACTGTACGTTCCAAGGATAGCAACATCGGAAAGATATTTGATATGTAACTCCTTTCAAATTTTACGGAATATAAACAAAACGTCAGTGATCTACTAGAATAATAAATTGTGATAATAGTAACAGTGGTAGTGAACCCTGAAGCACTCTTTAATTACAGGAACGAGTTTTATTTCATCAGAAAGAGAAATGCAATTGAATCAAAAGTTGAAATAGGTAATGTAGAAGACTTAGAAGAACTTGCCAAGGCGAAATGCTTCTAAAGATTACCCCCAGATGCACACAATTTTCGATATTATTCTTTCGCTGTATACAGAATGAATAAAGAGTAATTAATTGCGTTAAAATTTAAAAAATGGAAGCTTTACAAATTTCAGAACCTCATCTCCAACAGAGTCAACTAATTAATTGAAAACAACTTGCAGTTATCGATGCCCACGAGGAAAGTTATGATCAGAATATTGAAATTTAGAAATCTAAAAACTGATAATTAAATCCAACAAGCAGAAGGCAATTACTCTTCATTCATAGTCATGTAACAAAAAGTGACTCCATCTCTAAATAAAATAAATAGGAAAAAGTTTAAATAAGCCGTGACTCTTGAAATTGATGCGCAAGGTGGCAGAAACTAATTTGCTGCCTAAGTTATGTGCGCCATAGATCGAAATCCCGTCATGCACAATACCTAGGCTCAAACAGGTACCCTTAGACTGGGCTCATATAAATGGGTCTCAAATAAATAATATCCCCGTGAAAAGCTCTGATAATGTAGTGCAGTTAATAGCTTTGGATTGATCCTTAAGTGGTCTACGTTGTAGGCACAAGGCAGGCAAAACTTGAAAAGAAAAACAAATAGATAAAGTAAAAGGAACTCAGAGAATTAATAAACCCTAGAAATACGAAAGCAGTTTTCAACGTAGATGGGTTGTCTCTGGCAAGTTACAGGTTTACAGCCTTGAGCCTTTTCGTTCTTTACCTTCTCAGAGAAAAAATTTGTTTTCCTAGATGAACCAAGGAAAGGGGCGGAAGACAGATGCTGAAATCCATGCAGTTTTCGCCCCATGGTCTTCCTTCCATTAATGCTTCCTGCACTTCTATTAAATGTCATACGAGAGAAGTAACTCCTGGCCATTGTCTATCCGATTCTCACCCTCAAGAAACGTTTCCTTCAACAGACGGAAAAGTACTAACATCAAAGATCCGAAACTGCCGCTACCTGTTCTTTTGCCTTTTACAATGACCCTCATTAATGTACACCCAGTCTAGGGTTTATGCTAGTAGTAGAAGCACATGCTTGATGCTTCAGTGGTAGCTGCCATAATAAACTAGAATTTGCATTCAAAGAAGTACTATTCTCAACATTATAATGGGTAAATTAAGAAGACAATAGTACTTCCATTTGTTGGATTTTCACTGTAGATTTTTTTTTCAACATTTTCCAAAACGGTCTCCCTAGTACCCTAGAGAGGTTATTCGATTAGATGAAGATGATTACAAGAACAAATTTGCAGGGCAAAAGTGATGAACCTTAGAAAGTGTGCATAATGCACGTTTTATCTATATATCAGTGCAGACTACAAATTAAACAAAGATGCTAAAGAGACAGATGAAGATAGAGTGGAATTGCTTTGGATGTGAATTACCTGACCCCTAAAAACAAGCAAACAATTGCCTCCATTTTTTATTTTACTTTTCTCCATCACTTTGACATTCTGAACCTCTCTACATCTGACCTTCTCTTCCGCATGCATGAAATGCCAGCATTTGCTTCTTTTAATACTGTTCCATCAAATCAGAACTGAGAAACCAAATATTAAAATCCCGATCATGAAATGAAGCATTCAAAGCCCCAACAATTCACAAACTCCAATCCAGCTTTCCTTTTTTTTTTCTGGCAATCAAATCCAACTTTCCAGAAGCAAAAAACAAACATCGATCATGCTCATTCATACCATTAATTATTCAGAAGGGAGGCCTCCCAGGAGCACTAGCCCACCCAAATACATCCCCTGAAAATGGGTAATTAGGCATATTTACACCCAAACCATAAAAAGAAACACCACCCTCGCCTCCCATTCCCACGCCACTCCCCGTTACCGCAGACGACTGGGAAGCAGAAGACCCCACCTGAGCTCCGGCCTCTTCCTCCTCAAGTGGCAGCCTATCGAACACAGCATTAGCAAACGAAGCCGCCATCAGCACCACAGGCCCCACCGCCAACAGCTGCCCCGCCACGCTCCCACCCACCACCTGTCCCTGCCCTCCCGCCAGGAATATCGTCAGTCCGCCAGCTCCAGGAGGGGCCGGTGGCGGAAGCACTGTCCCCGACAGGGATAGTATCTCGAACCTCCCAGGCAGCGTCGCGACGCTCCCCGGAAGGGCCCCCGGTTGCCTGAGCGTGACGTTCGTCACCGTGCCCCCTCCGCTGAGGACGCAGACCCCCCGTCCTCGCCGCCGGGCGTAGTTAGTGACGCAGTCTACTATATCGGCGCCCGCGGCGACCTCAAGCACGTGGGACCGAAGGGCGTTAGGACTGTCTCTGGTCACGATGATTGGCGGCTTCGGTTTGTTCTTACTGCCAGGAGGTCGGCCTCTGGGGCGGCGGCCGGAGGATCCTGAAGCGCCGGCACTGGTTGTCGGTGTGTCCGAGTCCGGGTTTGGATCCTTGTCAGGCGAGTCTTTTGGGTCATCGTGTTGGTGATGCGGGGGTGAGGATCTCTGCTGCTGGTGCAATTCGGGCCGGAGGAGATGATGAGCATACTGAGAACCTGGCCTTGGCTCCAAGCCCGCCATCGCCACATCTACTCTTTCCCACCACTTGCTTGCCAGTTTTTTTCCTCTCTCTCCTTCCTCAGTTCCAAATAATTCCGATACAGATTGCAGAAAACACTCGGAAACTGCTTGTTCTTCTATCGATCAGTGAGAACCATTCAGCTAGTTCTAATAACCACATGACCCATGCTCAATCCGATCTGATTTCACTATAACAGTCCCCATCCAATCTTCCTCAGACGTCCAAAACCAAAAGCCGACCGAAGAAACCCTAAGAACTGAGCCGGAAAGCTAGATCGGATGAACTGCTTCCAACTTTGTAGGATTATACCTTGTGTCATCCGTCTCTTCCACTTTGCTGCCTGCTTCCAAACATGTTACCCGCAGTGTGAGCAAAGCAAAAACACTGAAGCCAGCACACCAAAAGACTAAAGCCCTTGATTTCAGCTGCAATTTGTACAACTCTTAGAAGAGACAGACGAAGGAAGAGCGTAATCAAGTGGCCTCAGGACCCCGAATCCGGAACGCCCACAACCTAGCTTACAGTTCTGACTGCGCAAGTGCATGCAGAAAAGCGTAGCAGCCACATCTATGAGAAAGGAGATCAGAGGCACCGGAAGGACATCAAGGCAGCAACATCTACAACGGCAGCCCGCCCGCCGGAGAAGGATACAGATCGAATGGCAAAAGAGGTTGCTTGCTGCTGCTATAAAATTCTCTATATGCTTCAGCCTGCTTTCGGGTGATACGGAGAAGGAAGACTTTGAAGAGACCGAAAGGACGGGTAGCTCAAATGGTAAAAGGATTAGGAAGACGAGACATTGGCATCTGCAAATCAATATTTAAATAAAATAAAACAAAGTTGTTTACTCATTATTTTATTGTTCATTTTGGTTTTTATAATGAAGTGGTAAATATGACGCATATAAATAGCGTAAAAATAATCCAAAATATCATACTCTTTTGTTTTATATTGATATTTATATTTAAAAATAGTAATTTTTTTAAATAATAGTTTATGATACTCTACTTTAAAATACCAACCACTTAAATTTATCAAACTAACGTTATTAATATAAAATTATTTTTTTATTCACTATAATTATTAATTTAAGACCGAAAAAATATATAGCATGATCCTTATTTATATGTGCAGTCTAATCTCTATCCCATGGCTATAATGCTCCGGCTTATGTTACTGTGCGTAAATTTAAACTCACATAAACTTTTTTATGTTTAAAGAATATATATATATATATATATATATATATTCATCTAGGAGCTTATACTGTGTGGTGTAAGGGTACTGAGCAAAAATAACCCTATAGTTTGTAGGATGGCTTTGTCTGCATGTGAAAATGTAGGTTTGTTTGCTACCCTCGACACGTTTCTACGCTTTTTTCCAAGAGTGTCGACAACGCCTCTTAATTCTGATTGCACTTTACAAAGCTCCAAAGGGAGGAACGGCGACTGAAGTGACGAGGGTTGCCGGGACAGAGAGTTGGGGATGAGGAACTCCCCCATTTCACGCGCGCTTCGGTCTGTATCCTGACCCAGCCGGATGCTTCATCACGTGCGGTCAGCGGTCAGAGCGAACCCAGAACCGTACATCTGTCATACAGGCGGAAATGGCAGGAGCAAAGACATCGAAACTTGGTCAACCTTTATCCCGAGTGCCGGCCGCTCGGCCCAAACGCCGGGGCAATGTCCGATGGCTCATCAGTGCCTCTGCACTGCACTCGCTTCGCTCGTCTTCATTGCTAGTTGGCCTAATCGCACTCAAATTCAACCAAAGTACCCCCATTGAACATAAGTAATTGAGTTCATCATTTTGTTTGGTAAGTCAGTGATTTTATGACCAATAATCTTTTACCGTTAGCTCGAAGTTCAATCGGGTATACACTTTATCGTTAAGTTGGAGAGTATTTGTATAAAAAAATAGGTTGAGAATATCGAGGGAAAGGAGAAAGAGGAGTCACAAAGGTCAAAAACCAAGGACACTAGATATCACATGGTCCTGATCTAACCAGCGTACCACACGAAGAAAGAAGAGCTGATTCTAATATTATTATAGAAACAAGGCAAATCTATAGAGAAAAATTCTCATTGATCTTATTATGTATATATGAAAAATTGCTCAATCAATTCTATTATTGTGAGAGCTGAATATTACATAGACAAAATGATTAATATTGTTACTTTTATAAATAAAAAATTATAGTTATAAAGGTGAGAATTATAGAATCAATTTCCCAAACCTCCCCCCCCCCCTCCCGCCCCCGAAAAAAAAGGTTCTCCACTATTTTCCTATTGCTGACCTGAACACCTCATGAGCCGATGTCAATCGTTGGCACTAACTACTTTATTTTTCTTCTTCTACATCCAATATCTGGCCGCTACTAGAATTGCCAATGAGATCAAACCCAGCAACGGCCAAATCTAGCACAACATTGGCTATTGCAGAGGACCTACTTGGTCTGGCCAACGAAGCCAATGCAGTCGTGGAGATCTAGCACTAGCCGCCATGAGCGAAGGCGGCACCAAATGCTGGTGTTAGAGAATAACTATTTCTAGGGTATGATATATTGTTATGGTAAGGAGTACATGAGTAATTTTTTAGATTTTATTGAAGTGTACAAGAAGGGTCCTAAGTATATGCTAGGGAGGAAAAGGAGTCGATATTTTGCTATTGATACAAAAATAAGATGGGAGTAGAAGGGGTATTCTGTCAATATAACCCTAGTTTGTAGATGGGGTTAAAAAAAAATTCCACAAGTTGCTTGTGTATAAATACAAAGTAGAATGTTGGCATGTGGGATTAGAGGTTCGAGTTGGCTATGAGGGCCCATTCGTCCATGGACAATTGTGAAAATATGTAAAAACTAGGTCCTAAGTAAGCGCGTGAAATGGTTGATTGGGCACTCCAAACTGTCAATTCTAATCAATGAGAATGTTTTAAAATTATTTATTTTAATTTATACTCTCACCGTCTTAAATTAATAATTTTATTTTAAAAAAAAATTATTCTATATTATTAGCTTCATTTTATTAAATTAAAAAAGTTAGGTACTTAAATAATAGTATCATAAGCTTATTTTTCAATCTCTTACTTATGGGTTTCACCGTTCCATAAAAACCACTATTTTTACATATGTAGCTATTAATATGAGACGGAGGGGAGCATCTCAATTCTATTTATAGACCTTTAA
The DNA here is from genome assembly GCA_035235625.1 of Saururus chinensis. Lineage (NCBI taxonomy): Eukaryota > Viridiplantae > Streptophyta > Magnoliopsida > Piperales > Saururaceae > Saururus > Saururus chinensis. Next base: position 9,594,590 of record CP141143.1, on the reverse strand, counting down.
TTAAATTTGCAAGGGTAGCGTTGTGTTTAGTTTATTGGTGGTTCAATCCACATGGCGTGGATATAGGTCTTATGGGAAACATGGATGTCATGCCAACAAACCCCTCATAACCTTATATTTGTGGAAGGCATTTGTATATATTAAGAGTCTTGTTAAATTGCGCTGGGCACCTGTGCGACCGCCATATATGGCCATGCAACCGTGTTAACCAAGGGGCAGCCCAGGGATCCGCCGGATGACGATCCGATGGCTCTCAATGCTCAAGGCTCATATGCAGCCGGTGCATATTAACTTTTCACATTTTTTATATATAAAGGAGAAACGATTTCCTTACATCCAGTCTGTTCAACAGAACTTTACAGCTAAGTTTTAATACTGTGTATTTGGGAAGAACTAGCATTTGGAAGTGCATCATGAAAGTGTTGATAACAAATATAAATTAGCTTGTGTACATTCTTTCACTGCCTGGCAAAGAGCAAGAATTTTAGGGGTTTATCAGGTACGGAAACATATTGCATCTCATTAAATCACCTTGGTTTGACAATTTATTTAAAAAACTATGATGTAAAAAAATCATTAGATTAATTTATTTTAATATTTTTCCACTTCAACGCTATATATTAATTATCTAGTACTTGGAGAACAATAATTTATATAGACATCTTTCTTTTTCAATTTCTTACCTAGGATGATTTAAAATAAGAAGCTAACCAATGCATTGTAGGAGCCCATTTGGATTCGATTCATTTTCTCCAATAATTTAATGGTTGACTCTTTGGAGCTCCAAGATTAAAAATCGCTCTTATGATCTTTTCTAATCTAAATATATTTACTTGACCATTGTAACCATTAAAAACCGAAAAAGAATACTCTAATTTGTGGCTGGGAAGCTCTTGTTAACATATCATATATTGGCTTGCCAATCATATTTGCAATCTACAAACCAATCACATGTTCTGTCACCAACTCTTTTATTAATAAAAAAAGTCTAATCAAAGATGTTTTTATCGTTTATCGCTGAGCAAACTCCTCTCATGCGTGACTAAACATGAACAGCAGATAGCTGAAAGTGTGGCCATGCACACAGTTCACAGGATTTTTTTTTTCTTCAACAAACATTAAACAAAGCAGTATCCTCTTTAGAGAAGCAACGCATTAATGCATATCCGATCCAGTAAATTCGACGTTGCACAAGCTTACCAACACTCGACTACAAGAGGAAAACATGATGGATTCCCAGTACGACCTAGGAAAAGAGCAGCAGCGCCTAGGCCAGTGCATATGCCCCAACATATGGAAATGGGCACAGGAATATGATGCACGCTCCACTACTTATTACATCCTCAACCGCGCGCATGTGATTAAGAAAGTTCTCGCTGTAATGAAGATGCCTCTTTAATTATGAAAAAAAAAAAGAGAAGATTCCAAAGTAAAAGAAGGGGTCAATATACGATAAACATGATTAAGGATGAAATAACTAATAAGGACATGGCCTTGAAGGATTGAAATTCCACGGAGGCAGCACGTTTGAAGCATTAGCTTGGGAGTTGGGACATCCACACTGCCTGATTATCAAAATGAAGAATAAGCAACTTGCACATGAGTACACGGCTCTTGACAATAATTTATGTTAACGAGGCCCTGGTGCTGAGCCTAGTCAGCCGGTCCCACCTGGCGGACAACGACTGATTTGTCGTGTTGTTCATGGCATTTGGTTATTAGTCAATTAACAGACCATTTTTTATTAAGCAAGTAGCGTTAATGGGCCTCCAAAGTTGAATGGGACAAAATCCTTGGTTTTGGCTATGGCTGTTGACAACCTAATATCGGAATTTATGAATTTTTTGTGTAACATAGTGGGACGGCTGGAGTAGCATTGTACTGTTGTGAATTCAAGAAGGACGACGAGTCGGCCACTTTGTATTTTGTTCACGTTACTCATATATATAAATAGATATTTATTATATAAAAAAAAAGTTTATGTGAGCGTGGCGTATATATGTCTATGTGAGCTCAAGTTCTATGAGCCGTTGGATTTATATCTAATGGCCCATAATATTTATGAATTTTATAAATATTATAAACCCATGAATAATATAAGCTATCAGATGTAAATTCGACGGCCTATAGAGCCCGGGCTCACATAGAGATATATGAGGCCGGGCTCATATAAACGAGACTCATTATATAAATATGTATTGACGACGGATATTTACCAACAGCAATAAAAGTGTAGGCCGGCTAAAAAGAGGTTAGCAGACTCTCTTAGAAATAGTAGTATATTTAATAGGTTAAAGTGGGTATAATATTTATATGGGCTAAGCTCATAATATTTATGTGGGTTAAACTTATATTACTTAAGTAGGTCAAATCTAAATGGTAGAGAGCTCAAACCTATTTTGTGTTAAATAAAAATTACACATATGAATTAGTTGAATAAGTGAATAGTCCCACCTCACCTAATAAAAGGTGATGGTGTTAGTATATAAGGCAAAAGTTTAGCCTTTCAAGTTAGGTCCTAGAACTAACCCACTTTTATGAAGAAGGGAGATATTGGACTAATACACTTAGGTGGGCTAACCCCCGAGTGCACGTGTCGTCGTCATCCTGTGCGGTTCGCAAGTACGGCCAGTTGGGTCAACTAAATAATAATTTTAGGATAAATTTATTTAGTTTAGTTTTTTATTTATTTAAGTTTATTTTCTATTAACTAAAAATAGGTGTGGTTTGTTTTCACTAAAGAATGTGTCTATTAATGGACGAAGAATTTTTTATAAAATCATTAAAAACGATTTTTACATTAATCGGACATTAAATTTCTGTCCGTTTTATTTTTGTGAGAACATACATATTGTGGCTTGCTGCATGTACTGTGTTGAAGGTACTCCTACGGTATGTAATTGATCTTCTTATCCTAAGAGACAAATGCCTAAGAATCTTAAGCACAGTTTTTAAGTACTATTAAGGAGAATAAATTCTGTCTTAAAAATAAAGCGACTTACTTGATTCGATCATAATCATCCCAGTAAGACTTCTTATCATAAACTTTACAAAAGTACAAAAATAATAGATTCCTCATCTATTCAAGAAATCATCATTTAAGTTATAAAAAAATTATCCTTTAACATTTTTTGGTTGATGTCTTAAAAATTTATAAATGAGTCAAATTATTATACACTCCGATTTAAGTGTTGACTTGCATCATGGAGTTGTTGGCCTTTAGATCGAAGATTAATTGTGTACATTAAAATAAAAGATGGGTGAGTTTAAATTATTCATTTATTTCTAATTTAATATGTGTATTATTATATCTTAATCTAATAGGTCGCAGGTCATGCCACATTCATAAATCATAACGCTTATTAACATTTTGGATTTGTCTAGCTTGACCGGTATTTATAACTAAGGCAAGATAACCAACAATGGAAGGCAGAAATTACCAAGACATAATGAGAGCGAAACCAGGGAACTGGATAAAACAATTTCCATGTTCCCCCCCACATAGTCATTGGTTATACAATTGGATCATGAGAACTGGTTTGAAAGACATTTTCCTAACTTTTCTTTCGTAGGTAGGAAACATGACAGATCGGAATGGTAGTTTGTCGAACTTGTTAGTGGAGATGGGACACAAAGAAATAATTAAGCAACTGTACGTCAAGCAGGTTGAAACTTTGAAAGCGATTTTTTTATAGAAAATAAGGTTAAAACAAACGGCCAAGTCTTTGTCTTTTTAGTGGTAATGTGGTATGTTCTGCCAGAAGCATGCCAACAAAAACATGTGCCCTCAATAATGAAGTGAATAAAGATATTTTATAATTTAAAATTAATTATTAATAATTTTTTAAATAGTAATAATTTTATTGATAATAATAGGTAACATTGAAATCTTAAAATGTCAAGAAGTGTAAAAAAATATAATTTTACTAAAAATTAAGGGGTATAAGTGTAAATTCGAGTTTGTCCATTATGTTATGGGATGTCTTTTGTCTTAGGTCCTTTTTTATTTGGAAAATAATATCTACACAACAAAAATATGCATCAAAACCTCCCACATAAATTTTAGTTGGACTTAATAAATGAGCCCAAGTGAACTTTGTGTGAGGCCCACTTGTTAATTTTAACCAAAACTCATATAAATTTTGATGGGTGTTTTTGTTATGGAGCATCACTATCTTTTTTATATTTTTAGCTAACTAGTGGAAGTACACATGCAAATGCACGTGGTGAATATAGAGGTACATTTATCATTTCCTACTTCACAAATAGTTAGATAAATCAGTTAACAATTGAGTAAAAGCAAATTATAAATTTTAATAGAGTATTATAGGATATCAGTTGAAAAAAAATTAAAGAAGAAGTGTAAAATAAACTTGAAAAAATTAATATTATCTCATTTTAGCTTGTAGGCTCCCCCCTAACATTATAATATTATATGTTCTAAAACGATCTCTTTAGTTATTCATGGATGAAGGTTCTTATGGGCATGAAAAGGTAAAATGTTTTAGATAAATTATTGCAATATTCTAGGTGTCTTGAGTTCTAAATTAATTAAAAATCTTTGGAAGGGTAATATAAACACAATATGGTAAAAATCTTTGCTCCCCTATTCACTTTAATAATAGTATATATATCTATAAATTGACTAGGACTATGAAATCTATGTTTTTTATGTGGATATAAGGTAAAACAAATTGGATAAATTATTGCAATATTGCAGGTATCTTGAGTTCTAAATTAATTTAGAGTTTATTTGCAATGGCAATATAGACATAACATGGCAAAAATCTTTACCCTTCTTCTCACTTTAATAATAATATAAAGGTTAATATAGTATACAAATAACGTTTAACAAGTTCTAAAATAATTAGGATTATAAAATCAATATTTTTTAAGTTATAAGGTAAAATATAATGGAAAAATTATTGTAATATTTTAGGCCTATTGAATTTTAAATTAATCAAAAATTTATTTGGAAGGGCAATATAGCTATAACATGGCAAAAATCTTTGCCCCTCTTTCTCACTTTTATAATAAAGTATATATCTATAAACTAATTAGGACTATAAATTTTATATTTTTTATGTCATTACAACGTAAAATGTATCAAAGGAATTCTTGCAATATTTTATGTATGTTGAATTCTAAATCAATTAAGAGGTTTTTTGGAAGGGCAATATCGGTTGGCTACAAAGTAAAACATATTAGAGAAATTATTACAATATTTTAGGATTTTTTAGTTCTAAAATAAATAAGAATATTTTGGAAGGGCAATATAGGTATAACATGGTAAAAATTTCCACCTCCCTTCTCACTTTAATAATAGTATAGATACAAATTAAATGATCGTCATTGCTTAGTCATAACTATCCAAGTTGGGTATAGTCAACCTTGCAAGGATCCAACATTAACACTTGCCACAATCCGAGAAGGATAATGATTTTTTTATGCCACTTAATGTCTTGTAAAAATTTATAACAAGTTTTGATTAGACAAAGAAAAATGAACTACCTATTGTCATCTAAAACCCATTTTTTTCTATCCAATTAAAACTTAGGTAAAACTTTTTTAGAAAAAAAGTAGCATAGGGTTATCAACATCCGCCATCAAAACGTGATATATTCACTTGCTTTCTTTGCATGATATTGATAGCTCTGGGTCTTAAATAATGCCTATGCTACTGATTATCCAATGAGTGATAAGGTACTCTTAGGCTATCATGTTAATTTTATAAATGGAGTCCTTAGAATTTATATAGAAGGGGTCATGATAAACTAGAAAAACAACATAAAACATAAGGTCTCACATATTTTGGGGCATTTGAATATGAGGTCCCCATTCATCGTGACACTTTGATCTCACCTTCAAACAAACATATGAAAATGCATTTTCTAATTTAAGCCCATATAAATATATGTAGAGTAAATTAGAATTTAAAAGTTAGCTTTGATGATGCGTGTTTTGAATATGTTGGACTCATCAAATTAACTTCATCAAAATTTTATCGTAAGTTATTATTAGGCCTTACTTATTAAAATGGGCTCAAAATAAAAGAATACTATCTCCTCATGATTTGCCTCTTATTTTACTCTATTATGTGCCTCTTTTTGGAAAGTATTTTTCATATTCTACTTTAACAATGAACCGAGCCTAAAGAACACATATTGAGCATTTATTTTCAAGATCGATGGCATAAACGCTAATATACATTAACATAAGTTATATTTATATTAACATACACTAGTGTATTTACTGTCAATCTTAAAAATGAATATTTCACACATATTTTTTACATGCTCTGGCCATGGAGTATAAAAAAGTCTTCCCCCAATTTGACAAAAGCCCTTTAAAAATTCAACCTAAAAAATTATTTCTCGACCTCAGAGAACCACTTCGCTTCCCATAAAGCCTAGGCCGCTCTAGCATCCCTTACTCTTATATAAGAAGCATAGAAGTCCAAACCGCTATTGGACTACACAGATTGGCTCCGTGCAGAACCACTTCACGCATATCCCATATCGCATATCGATTACATTTCTTTCTTTTATCCATACACAAATATAAATTACAGTTTTCACGCACCAATTTCACTCGGCACGCCACAATGCTTTTCGCTTCTGCTGCGCTACCATTCACCAACATCCTATCGGCCCCTGTCCGCACTGGCTTCATCCTTTTGGACGAGTCTGGCTGAATGGGGCTTCGTGACCAAAGCCCCGTGATCATATGAGATAGGGCTCTCAATAGCAGGTAACTCACCATATAACTACAATTGCCCATTTATGTACTATGTTTGAAGCTTTATGTGATCTGGTCAGAGGGCTCATTGGTTCTGGGCCATGTACTTTTGAAGCGATGGCACTACACCTATTTATTTTGGTAGTGGGTTGCCACCTTTGCGTATAATAAACATAGAAAATGATGGCCTTTCTAGTGAAATAGCAAGAAAATAAGTTAAAAGGCTACCATCGCTTATGAAAATTAGCATTATAGAATGGGTAATGATATATACCCAATGAATCTTTCCAAAAAATCCACCCAACTGATTTTGGGTTGGAATGAACTTAAAAGCCTCACAAAAAGTTCACTTAGGCTTATATATTTTGACCAACGAAAAACCAAGGTTTGTTGGGTAAATTCGTTGTCATTTCACTTGTAGAATAGGATGACATTTTCCAACCGATAGAAAATAGTATTTTGTTAACAAAAGCAAATACGTCGACAGACCATTAACTACCAGCTCGTAGATGGATTTACAGTGAGTGATTCCATATATCTAAACAAAGTAGACGAGTGTAGCTCCCTTAACCTATGGTCTTTGCCACGAGGCTACAACGTGGAATTAGTTTACCCTCGAGAAGCCGATCGTCTTTAGCATGGATAAGTAGATAGTAAAGTATAAGTACACAAACAGTCCTTACGACAGCATTCTGTTTGCATCAGAGGTTTCAGAAATTCTCAATTGTATGTAGTGCTTTAAACATTAACTTTTGTTCTGGGTTAGGAATATATCAGAACTTACAGAAAACCATGCAAAAAATATAGTCTACAGTGTATCAAAGAGTTGCAGAGATTCTGCAGTACACCTTGAATTTGCAGAGATCCGTTAGCATGAGCTCAGACTGATGCATGCATCACAAACCACTGGATTTTGATCCAGCAGCAAGTACATTACTCATGGGGCAGCGGGTTTGAACTTTGAATCACCCGTCCGCCGCCTCTATTAACGCGCACCATAGGATATTCGCGGCTCACAATGTCCGAGCTCACACATGCCAGCTCATGTTAATTTTTCCCTAATAGTAACACTGTACACTTCGTAAATTAGTAAAGTTGTGACGCAATTTGGATATCGGATCTTGACCTGACGACTAAGTGCCCTCTCTACTAATTGACGGACAACTCATTGAAGACAAATTTGTAGTTAGCAAAGTCCTATCACCATTTAGCAAACACTGAAACAGCCATGTAGAAAGAATTTAAGACCTAACTTTTACTTTACAACATATACATAGATCCGGGGGCGGAAGTCAGTTAAGGTCTACACAATATTCCACATTAGCTAAACAGATTGCTCGCATTTTCCTCTCCTTATTAACTAGGAAACAACTCACAACATCGACAGTAATTAACGACCATTCTAGGCACTTTCAGCACAAATGTAGAACACACTAATGATCCAATTCGCCTTCCAGCATCACCAATCATCCCTGCTTTCCATGAAGCATATTCGTCAAGAAAAGGGCAAATGTGAAATGCTACGTCATTTCCAACATATAATTCTTCTATCCATCTTACATGTTTACACTTAAAAAAACTTTGCACTCTGCTAAAGAGTTAGAGCCTGGGACTCCTTAAACTACTCGGTATTCTCAACATTTAGTATCTACGCTCGATTTCTATATTACAGATAGATTTTCACTACACAAACATGAGCAAACCTGAAGATACAAACCCACATGCCAAATGAAAAAAAAAATTATAAGGCTCTTGCTCTACATTTATGTAATGATCCAAAACTTTTAGATGCAACAAGAATAGGACCTCCAAAATCAGCTACGTATTAACAGATCAATCAATCTTCAGATTTGGTTGCTCCCCTCTTCTTCCCATATATTAGGCCAGTTTCCTAAAAATAACCAAAGTCATTATTTTATTAGGAAAAAAAATAGAATAAAAAGAACATAAATTGGTAGAATTAAGACTGGAAATATCCGTTTTCCAGTAAAAAATGGAGATTACCTGAGGATCAGGAATGGGTTTTCTCTTCTCGACATAGCGGTACGGATCGGAAGCCGCCGCCAGTGCAGCCCTCTCCTGCAATCAAACACGGAAACCCTCATTTCCCCATATCGATGCAACAAAATTCATCAGCAAACACAAGGTTGGATAGTCAAGAGACAGGAAAATCGCACCTCTTGCTCTCGCTTGAGATCCTGCTGGGGCTTAACCCAGAGAAAGTAAGCTAGTGTACCGGCGACGACCCAGGAGGCGAGATTGCTGCCGCCTCTCAAACCGCCCATCGAGTTCCCCACGAACGATCTGACGTTTCCCAGTGTCCTCCTCCAGCTACTCGCCATCTCCCCGCCAGATTTTTTGTTTGTTCAGGCGCTCAGGGTTTATGACTTGGGGATGCCATACGTGTAAACGCAGCTAGCACAAGCAGACGGGATTTGGGCCTTGTCGGACTGCGCAGGATTCCTATCCAGAGCCCAGACTCCAGTTGGTAAAAGCCCAAACCGGGCCTAATATGGGCTCAAGGACGGCCTAGAGGCCCTGGACTACAGTACCGGCACATCACCCCTCCAGCATTGTAGTTGCAGAAATGTTATCAACAGTGAATGCTTGGGGCAAAGACAAGATCTCGGGAAAAGATGTTGTCGTGACTAAAAGTAGTATATCGACGAATAATGGAACAAAAAAATGGAAACCTCACTGAACGTCAATAGAAGAAGCATCCAACAATCACGTGCATCACTCAGCTGTCAGCGTTTAAGTCAGAATCAGCCGCCCATCTGTATACATTCAATGTATACCGCATCTCATTTGCCAGTCTAATAAAGTGAGAATTCCTCTTTATTAGTCTTTTCAGTCTATATTATTGTTTGTTCGTCTTGGATGGCCTACTGCTAATCAAACTTTTACACGATTACACATCGAGATTATCATGATTAATTATATTGCTAAAAAGGAGCAGCACTGGTACTGGATTGGATAGTTTTCTTTTCTTTGAGGGCTCTTAGAAGATTATTCGCTTTCCTTCAATTTCATTCGGGCTTCATCCGCTGGCTGCAGCCTGCATGAAATGTAGTTACATTATCTCAATTTTCCGTTCTGAATTTTACTAGCATGTTCCATGGCATCTAGTTTTGTTGACTTGTAGCATACTATTGAGGGTCATCTAGTTTCGTTGATAGCTTTGTTAAACTGCATGTAACATATTGTAATGGTTATATAAAATCCATAGCAGGTATGGTATGTTTACTAACTACCTGTATAAATTACAAATTGCAGTAATGGTCCTAATGACGGAACATATCACATTTGTTATTTATTTTTTCCATATGCCCCACCCAAGTACGTAGTTCTGTCTGGCTTAGTTATTTCTTTTTCTTAAAGAGTCCTGCTTGCGTGCTCTGGGCCTTCAAAACCCAAGCTCACAAAGGCGTGAACCCAAAGTGATTTAACTTTTTCCTTTCCTAAACGTCTGACTCAGTTACAGTGAAATTAGCCGGCCGTTCCTAGGGGGCGTACGTAATCAGTTTGTAAAGCTCCGCGAGCGCAGCCATTGGATAACTAGATTGACGGCTTTCGCCCTTGGGAGTTAGCATATGTACGCCCCCTGCTCATTTCACTGACTACTGGGTGTTGTTTCCCGTTTGCTTTGCTTGATTGTTTTATTCTGTTTGAAGAGTACTTACACAGGATCGCGCACAAGAATAAACGCAGAACACTCGCAACAATGAGCACCCATGCACGGAGCTTACGTTTGGGTTTGGGCGTCGAGTGCATGCCTGGGCTGCGCCTTCGCCTTCGCCTTCGCCTTCGAGCCTGCGTAATATTACTGTGGTTTGTGTCCTACCCATTTTTCTTTGTTTTCAGGCTGTCTAGAACCCGTACGAGTTACAACAAGTACGATGTCTTTCCCCAAGAAAAGAGAAGCACACGGTCTTCTGTTCATGGATTAGCGTGCGATGAGGAGGAGCTCGTGCAGGATGGTGGAAGGCATGTGTGTACCAGCCTAACAGGAATCTTTTTCTTTTATTTTGACATCGTGACGGGATGGAATACATGATAACTCTTAAACAAGAGCAGCCCCCAATGCCGATGACTGCAGAGTGCAGAGCCAGGTCCCGATATGCGTCGCTTTCGGAATCAGTGATACATGACGAGCATAAATGTGTTTTTTTTTTCATTATTTTATTTTTGGTAAAGCGTCTTTTTTATTCTTTCAAACTGGTGCTAAAGTCCTTATTCTTTGTGGATTCTCACTGAAGATTTTTTGTCATCGCCTTTTCTTCTTTTATTGGAAAATTTTCCTTGTTTCTTCCCAGACTACTAGAACACTTAAACAATGTTATATCTATCGAGTTTTTATCATATATGGACTTATGGATGGGACATAAAAACCGATCTTTCTTAGAGTTAAAAATGGCTTTTTGAGGAGAGTTTTTTTATCTTTTTTAAATCGGTATTTTATTATATAAACATATATTATTTATATATTTTATATACAAAATTTTATGATGTTTCTAAAATTATTCTCTAACCAACTTTTTCCTAATAACCTTAAAAAATTAGAAGATTATTCACTTTTACTAATAAGTACAAATTAAGTTTGTCGTATAAAACTCTTAACTATCTTGAGAACAACATAAGAATCTAAATTTTTTATTGCTAACTAATTAAATAGCTTTTAATATGTTTTTTTCCTATAGTAGGAACAACATAAGAATATCTTTTTATGATCTAAAGTGTTTTTCACCTTCTATAAAATTTAAAATTTTCTAATTAAAATACTTAATAACTAGCCTTATGTGCTTGCAACCGATGAGTAACATGAGCATGAACCGTCGAACGCAATAGCATTAGCAGACTGTCTTGCTAATTTTGCCTTATAATATTTCTCTTGTATATGTGTTTAACAAATTAATGCAATGCATACTTCTCAGAAGCTTAATTTTCATACAAATAAAAGAATGAAAATAAATAAATAATTACAAAATGCTTGAATCTACAAAATTTAACTCAAATCCATGAGTCATAAGTTTTGTTTTGAATCCACAACACTGAAAAAAGTCCCAAATGTATAAGAGAGAAGAAGGCTCTAGATACAAAACCGAAGTCCAAGTAAAGTTTTAAATGAATAACACTCCTCAAGATGCATGATCCCCTATTTATATTTTAAGCCCATTTTACAATGAAATCTCTTATTTACCTTTATAATAATTTTAAATTGACAATTATATCCTTCAACTAATGCTCGATGAAATGTTTGAGTTGGCTAACTATATGTATCATAACATATAGCCTACATTGCAAATCCTCCTCAATTTCTCCATTATTATGTTTTTTACTTGTTGTCATTCTAACATAAATCTCATGGTAGATGATGATACAGATCCAAGGAATCCTATGAAGTTTAAGTAACGGGCATGACTCACTACTCTCTCCAAAATCCACAATAGCAGCATTTGGCATATTTTAACAAGTATTCTCGTCATCCCACATCAAAAGCTTTATTTGTCAAAAAAATTTATTTCATATTAATACCTTTAATTTTGTTTAATTTAAATAGTCGGGTACTTAAAAAAATATTATAAATTTATTTTTCCTTCCCTTAAGTGTGGGTTTTACTGTTCATTAAAAACTACAATTATTCTAAATACAACTAATAATATATAATAAAACATGTCATTTCTCATCCCCTAATGTAAAATTTGTTAGCAAAGAGAATAAAAAAACATGAACTACATCCATCACCAATGCCTCTCTCTATTAAAATAAGATTCACCCATAAACTAAACTAACCTGACAGGGCATAGACCTTGAAGATCCGACATCCTATCAACATACCAGTGCAAATCATATATTTGAAGTACATAATACACAATAACACTACTTAAATCAACTTTAAAGGCATTGGGTGCCTTTTTATAAAGTCTTGTTTGGATGAGCCCCGATTCACTCATGTCACCGTTAGCCCCGCAAACATATAAGTTTTCTAGTGAGATTTGACGGCTCATTATCGGCTCGTGGTGCTTGAGAGAGCCTGACGTTAACTCAGACTCCCTCCGTCTTATATTAATAAATATATTTAAAAAATAATAATTTTTATTAAATAATAAAATTAAAAGGAAGAATAAGCTTATAATTTTTGTAAATATTAAAATAATTATTAGTATAAAATAAACTTTTTTCTTAAATAGAGATTGGAGGGAGTATAATTTTTTTCTTTATAAAAGAAGATATGTGGGGCAAAAAAATATAAACACAAGAAAGTAAGACAGATAGGCAACACGTTGCTGCAATCGTCACCAGCTACATACAAAGAAACAACAAAAGAAAAGCCACGGCCTCCATGCACAATGCCTTGACTTGTCAGTTTGACACTAGATGCAGGAAATAAAACGCGCATATCAACAAGGAAAAATTACTAGTCACCAATGCACATGATAGACAACAATGGATCCCACCAAGCTCCGCTCGTAAAATAGCATCCGTAGAAGACACTACAAGGGGCCCCGACAGCTTTCGTGTACTCTTCCGCTCATTCGACAGCAAGGTAAAAGCCCGAAGAACTCAAAACAAAATATCAGAGGCAAAAGGTTCTTCCTCTTCTTCTTCATCTTTCTATGATACATAATTTCTGGTTGTTCCCTTGTTTGCTTTCTCGCCCGACTTGATTTTCTCCTCCACTTTTTCTTTAGAGCCTTCTTTAACTAAATTTAACTAAATTGATCAGATAAAAGTCCCTCAAGTAGCTTTGCGTACATCTTTGCACGATCGATTGTATTTCATGTGGCTTTTGACAAGCTGTCCAGCTGCTAGAGCCGACATGAGAGAGAGTTCTCCCGCCAAAACAGCTCCAGAAATAATGGTGGCTAATAGCCTGGAATTCGCCCCTGGCGATTGGACGTTAGCACCCTTAACTCCAAGCAGGTTCAAGCAAGCAGACTGAGACGCAAGTTGGGTCCCGCCACCAACTGTACCCACCTGTAAACAAAACACGAATTAAAAAAAAAACAGAGGCTGATAAACCAATACTCCATTTTATTGCTTCAGTAAACTGCTTATGATTCGTACATCTGCGACAAAGTTTATCAATTGAAGCAAACGTACGCATAAAGTTTGCAACTACATTTAAAAGAAAAAATGCATTTGCAACAGCAACGGTCGCTTCGCATGAACCACGAGCTAAAGATTAAGGGTGGAAAACAAAATTTGATTTGTATAAATTGGTCAAGTTATAAAAGCCTGCCTAAAACTTGTTCACGGAAAGTAGAATTAGAATTGGGTTGAGTAAGAAAAAGGCACACCCGAATAACATGGCGAAATTTTAAAATGACAGACTTCGTACCTCAATGGAAGGCATGGTGACAGAGACGTGGATATCCTTTCCGCCATTAACAGCCTCCATCATAGTGATGCATTGTGAGCTTTCAACATTCTGAGCGGGATCTTGACCAGTGGCTATGAAGATTGCGGATACTATGTTGCTCGCATGAGCATTATAACCACCTAGGGCCCCTGCAACGGCGGACCCAGCAAGGTTTTTTAGCATATTGAGTTCCACAAGCGCAGAGACGGAGGTCTTGAGAACTTTCGTCACCACCTCCTCCTTGATGATAGCCTCGCAGACGACAGATTTCCCACGTCCTTCAATCCAATTCACGGCAGCTGACTTCTTATCAGAGCAGAAATTGCCTATGGAATTCAAAAATCATCAAAAGTATTAGTAATTTACAAAGAGCCAGCAATTTTCCAAATCTGAAGTGAACTGACCTGACCACAAAATTTCGCATGAAACATGCATACACTTTTTCAATGAAATGTACAGATTCTGACATGAAACCCAAATTAAGACATTTTAACTTAATTTAATCTGAAAATGAGAAGGTTCAAACCTGAGATGCTAACGACGTCCATATCTGGGAAATCTGTTTGAAGGAAATCCAAAACATTCTGGACACCTTTTGAGACCATGTTCATCCCCATCGCATCCCCCGTGCTGCAACTAAATCTCATGTATAAATTTTTCCCAGCAAGAGTGCACTGGATCCCTTGTAGCCTCGCAAATCTGCTCGACCTGTTTTTTAAATAAAAATACGGCCATAATAAAACTATCAATAAATGACTAAGTTTAGAATGAGTATATAAATCAGTCATACGAATTGAAATCTAAATTCTTATGCCATTATACGTATCAATAAAATGTGTTGGGTGGAGACTGGAGACAGAAAACCGGAAGCGATGTTGACCCAATTATCACAAAGTTAAAGATCACACATTTTACATAACATTGAAAAATTCGATAGAAAATTATGACTGGAAATAGAAAATAGAAGGGGGGGAAAAGCAACGAATAGAAACTCGCGTTGTATCAAAAAACATGAAAATGAAAGTGCTAGCCAGCAATCAGATGTCAACATCAAAACGCTACCAAATGAACCAAACATGACTTAGAAAAAGAAAACAATTTATTTCTCCACTAAACAAACAAATCTCCCCCCAAGCATCATCCAAATAATTGAACATCTGAAAACAAAACACAACAAAAATCTCCACTTTTAGTTGCAAAACACACCATCCACCCCATGCAAAAAATCTCAACATTAAACTGAAAAAAGGAAATTTTGAATACAATATTATGGGGGGGAAGGGGGAAAAGTCAAAATTTTAAGAAACCAATCAAATGGCAAACCCTCCTACCCACCTGTTAAAGACGACAGCCAGCGTGTCGAAGTTGATCGGGTCCTCCAAGAAGAACTTGAGTTCCGCGGTCCTCTTGGCCGACGCGAACCGCACGACCGGGGCCCTCGTCATACCGTCCCGAAGCAAGACGCTAGACGCCCCGCCGGACATGTAAATGGCCTTGCAGCCGCGGTTGGTGCTGGCCACCAGGCACCCTTCCGTCGTCGCCATGGGCACCGAGAATTCCCTACCGTCGAGCAACAATGGGCCAGCAATTCCGACGGGAATCTGCACGTAACCCACTGGCAACTCGCAGCATTGGCCCAGGATGGACTCGTAGTCAAACCCATCAAGCGGTAGACCATCGAGGGACTGGGCCGTCGACGCCTGGATGGCCTGGCGCCGGATAGAGGCCGCGCGGTAGCAGTCCTCGAGACGAGACTCGAGGGCGTAGGAGGGAATGGCGCCGGATACGACAGAAGCGACGATCTCGGCGTCCTCTCCGGCGAGTTTGAGTGGCGGAGGAGCAGGAGCGGCGGAGGTGGCCGGGAGGAAGTCGACGTCGGGGCGGGAGCAGATGAAGAACTGGACGAAGTCGATGCCGAAGAAGCCAAGGAGGTAGATGATGGAAGCGAGGAGGGCGAAGACGAAGAAAATCTCGGAGGCAGAGAGGAAGTGTAGCGGGGTGGAGGTGCGGATCTTCTCCCGCCAGCGGCCCATGAGGTAGTAGGCGGAGGCGAAGAAGAGGACGAAGAAAACCTTGTTAGTGAGGTGCAGCGGGAGAACCAAAGCGTCGGAGGCCTGCGCCGCCACCGGCTTAGGCAGTGGCGACGCCGCCTTCTGCCTGGAAGGCTTGGGGAATCTCCGGTGAGCATCCATCGAAGATTCCTCCTCCCTCCTTAATGCTCAATTCCGCGCGTTCTCTGTTTTTTTTTTTCTCTCTCTCTCTCTCTAGAATGGGAGGAGGGGAACAGGGGCGAGGGCGAAGAAGTAGCGAGAGGGGCGACTGGTGGGGGGAGGAGGAGCACAGGAGGCGTGGGTCCCAGTTGCAGGGAAAGGAGGACGTACGGTGGGTTGCCGTGGGGGAGAGCGGAATTGTGAGTTGGGACTCACGCGATGCGCGCCATGCTTGTGTGTCACATTTCGCTGAGCACGCGGGCAGGACAGGACACTGAGGATTCAATTCGTTCAAGTGGGAGGGGGGGTGCCAGCAAAGAGCACGTGGTTCGGAGGGTGTGCCAGGAAGTGGGGATCGACGGTCGTAAGGTTGGATTTATGTTTTTTTTAAATAATAAATATGTTAAATAAATTAAGAAAAAACAGAGAGGGTATTTTTAAAAGTTATTTGGATGAAGATTATTTAGGCTTCTTAAGGACATAAATTATTTTATAAATGTTATAATAGAAGAGGTAAAAGTTGTTTAAGAAGACAAATAAATATAAAATATTAGGACCTCATAGAATTTTTATTAAAATATGGAAGTTTTTTGGAGTATTGACTTAACTTAGTTAACTAAGTTGTTTAATAATATTTAAAAATTAAATATGATATCAGAAGAGTCGAGAAGAAGCACTCTTATATTTCTATATAAAAATAAATAAATATTTATAATTATATAAAATATAAAAGTACAAACGTTATGAGTTATATTATGAAGTTATGGAAGTAAGTGATTTAATGACGCTTGCATAAATTAACTAAAGTAATTAATAACTAATTTGGTTTTATGTAGGAGAGGAACATAAAAATATGAGACGAAACTTTTATATGACATTTATTGATTTAAAAAAAGTTTATAATAGATTGTATCGATAGTTTATTTAAAATATCTTAATGAATAAAAAACTTATAAAATGTTACATTGATATTATTAAATATATGTATGATAAGGTAGTAACCAGTGTATGAATAATTATGAGATAAACTAAAGAGTTCCCGATCAAAGTAGGTCTATATTAAGGGTTATCTTTTATCCCTTATTTTTTTACTCTAGTTATGGATGAACTAACTGTATTAACTAACTGTACATATATAAAATAAATTACATTTGTGCCTATTTTTTGTGGATGATGTATTTTTAGTTTATGAGACTATACGAGGGTTAAATGTCAAACTAAAACTGTGAAAGACAGCTATAGAATCAAATAGTTTTAAAATAAGTAGGACAAAATGGACTATATAGAATTTAACTTTAAGGATATTAGAGTTATAGGTAAATTTTAGTTAAAATAGATAAGTAAGAAGTGTTAAAATGTGAGCAATTTCAATATTTGAGCTCTATTATCTTCAAATAGGGATGTATTACTAATAATATAGTACATATTATTAATGCAGGGTGGGTGAAATGAAGAATGGTGTTAGACATTTTGTGTAGAAGGCAAGTCCCAAATATGTTTAAAGGTAAGTTTTATAGAACAAATATTAAGCATATAATACTCTATTAATTGAACACAATGTAGGGCACTAAAGAAAAGTTACATAGATAAACTGAATGAAGTTTAAATAATGATGCTAGGGTAGATGTGCGGAACAACTAAGAAACATAGTATTAAAAATGAGTATATGTGAGAATTTTGGGTAACACCTTTAGGGGAGAAACTCATAGAGTGTAGGTTGCTAGGGGGTCTACACAAGGGTAATAAAGAGAGATGGGAGAAAATAGAAGGATCAAGGTAGAAAATTAAATAAAAGTAATCTAATTTTTATTGTGTGTTTTAGAATAGGTTAAGTAATACAATTTATTGTAAAATAAAGTAGTATTCCTACCGAAATAAGGTAAGTAAAATTAATAATAACGCAATTGGGAAATAGATTAATATAGGAAAGTAAAATAAGTAGTATAATTAAGAACATAACAGTTCTATTGGGAACATAATAGTTCTGTTGGTATATGTATATATAAAAAAGATAAATGATTGCTTTAGTAAGAAGGTTACAAGGGTTTTATATAAATAATGTCAAAAGATGGAAGAAGACTTAAGAGAAATTGGATGAAAATAAAGAATACGACTATGTTACCTCTTACAAATGAATTAGCATAAAACATGCTACAATAAAGGCATAAAATCTATGATGCCAACCTAAAATTGTTAAAAAAAATACTACTTAATTATGATTATGTCAAGTAAATTTTTTTAACTAAAGTTTTGCTGAAATAAGCTTTGTGTGTGAGGTTCACATATTATATTATTAAAACTCAATCTAAAAGATTTTGTTGATGCATTAGTTGTATATCATTACCAACTAACTGCTTCTATAATTAGGTAGAAAAAAAAATAACTTCGATATTTATGAAGCGAGGTTGAATATATTAAACATGGTACCATGTGATTGTTACTGAATAGAAGTATTTTTTATGCTCCTTAATCATTGTGAGCTAAACATCAAGAAAGCATGTAAAACATTTATTGTTTAGATGGATGGTGCATACGGTAGCATATTTTTGCATAAGTATCATTTACACTAATTTGTACGCAATCTAAAAAAATAAACGTTATGAAAAAAGCTTCCCACGTAGCAGTCAAAGTACCATAATTAGACTTATGAAAACAAAGTACCAGAAGTAGACCTTAAAATCAAGTGGGACACGTTATGAGTTGATTGATTGGAAGTAGAAATCTCCAAATTAGAAGAGTATGCCATTATTCTTGGCATATTAAACTAAAGATACTTTATTTCTTTTTTTTAAGTAAAAATAATGTTTTATTTCACTAGTGTACTCAACAAAGGTGAAAATCAAATTTACTTTTGGGATATTGAAATGTATTAGAGCATACGAGAGACATCACATGTTACTTGCTTGAGCAATTGGCAAAAACAAATCCAGACGAGGCAGCTCACCTCCATTATAGGTGCTATTTGGGAGGTTTCATGGGGTGGAGAAAATGTTTTTCCCACAACTCTCCTCCTCATGAATGTTGGAAGAGAAATCGTCACCCGCTTTCCTTGATGTGACGTATTAAACTTAAAAAGGGAAATTAATTTCTCCTCGAAAGCTCTTCCCAAACCGCGCCTATATTATATCTTATATAAATATGACATAACTTATTTGAGTTATTAATAATAATGTATAAGTTTTTTTTATTACTTTTGATTATTTTATTACACTTTCCTACTATCATTTCATAAGATGGTAAGTACGTCTCTTATTTACTGTGAGATAAAAAACAATTAAATGATAAAATTTAACATATGTTGTTCGAGTTGTGATTATCAGTCTCCTATATCAAACTTTTACTTGGTCATATTGTCATATTGTTTGATATTAAAATTTGTCAACTATGACTATAGTTGACATGGCGGATTGGAGATGCATTTAGCATTTGGATTCAGGACGTTTTTCAAAATCTAAAAAGGTTTCACTGAAACAATGTTCCTCATGCCAAATAATGGTCCCAGGTCTTCCTAATTATCTTTGAATAATGGGTGTCTTAATTTACGATAGAGAGGAGCATGCTTGACTATTTTTGTTACCTGAAGCTTTAAGCAACAGTACTAGGATAACACTTTAATGCTCCAATGAATCAACAGTGATCTTATGGTTGTAAATATCGTTGGATCAAGCGGTTTGTAACTTACCCATGCAGCCCACTTCTAACTTGTTCCAAGAACAACTATGCAGCCTTTTACCGAATGAAAATCACAACTATGAAGCCCACTTATGTCACTCCCAGCGGCTGTGCTGTGTGTTGAGTTAATGGAGCATTCTTGCTATGAAGTTCAAGGGCGGCCCGAGTATAGTTTTTGGGCTCGAAGAGAACACGAGTAACTGGGAGGAGCTTTTTGTCTGTATGGGACTCGTGAATGTTTTTCCTTGGGTTGTAATCAGCTAAGCTTTACCTGATACTACTTTGATAATCATACATAAAATTATATATGCTTTGCTATGAAATACAGTGTCCCATTTAAAAATTTATTTGTCTTAAAATAAGTCTCATTTATTTAGCTGTCAACCACTTTTTTTACTCCAATAAAATTTTTATATATATTTTTTCTAATAGACTCTCTATTAACTGTTTTTATGTGTTAATAACAAAAAAGAAAAATAAACTTTTAATTAATATGAAATAGCTTAAATATTTATTTTTTAAAAAATAGGATACTTATTTTTGGATAGATGAAGTGCTATTTTTATCTCATAATAAATATTTTATTTTGTTAAATATATTAATTTTAATTTATTTTAAAAGAGTAAATAAGACTTATTTTGTACAAGGGAGTATATATGATGATATATTATACAATGTGTAGGTGGTCGACTACTTTAATCCAGCGGCTGTGTTCAACCAGCTATGATTAGGACTTTCTATGCGTCGAAGAGGAAGCAGCACAAGAGCCACAGAAATTGAAGGTGGCAGGAAGTACGTTAATCACGAGGATTGGTATAACAAATCATATATATGCTTATGTCTTAAATAAATGGCTCTATTTGACAAAAAAAAAAGTTATAGATTAATAGGTTTATTTTGTTTATTTAAAATAATTAAGTATTTTAAAAAAGTATTATAAATTTATTTTTTCTTCTTATAGACGTAGACTTTGTCATTTAATAAATCTACCATTTTTTTAAATATAACTTTTAATATAGGATATAGGGAACACATCTATCCTCGTGATCCGTAGCAAGACATCCTTTGTAAGGAAGACAAAAAAATTTCCTTAAATAGTATTAGCAACATGTATCAACTGATTAATAAGTTAAGTATTTAAGCAAACAAACAATGACCGTTAAAGTCATTCTTAGTAATAGGGTTTTTGGGTGAAAGAAAATGCCTTGTGGCGATGGTGTTTGGCGGCTAGCGGCCGCACGCCCTAGGCGGTTATGTGATCATGGAAGATGATCCATGTGGGAAGAAAGACTTCTGGGCAAGAGTTTCACACGGTGATGCACATGGTTTCTCTCCACCCCATATTCTGGCAGTCTAAGTCTACCCCTTGCCAATGATTGGCTCTTCCTTACCCCCTTTCCCCTTCCCATCTTCCCCTCCAACTCATAAAGCCACCTTTTATTTTCTCATTCATGATCTCCTTTTTCTATGGGAAGTAATTTTTATGTTTTGTGAAGAGTTTGAGCTAAGCGTAAAAAATACTCGAGAGACGTGAATTTTTATAATTAATGACACACCCGGTAGCACAAATAATATATATATAATGTGTATTATTATATATATTATTAATTTTAAAAATTAATCCCTTCTAAGTATTTTTTACACTCAGCTCATACTAAATGTGGAACATAAAAAATACTTCTCTCTCTATGACCTCAACTATTATGTCCATTTTTCTTTCCCAACCCACCTCTTACTAGCCGGATTCCCCATATCCTTCTACATGCCTCCACCTTCCTTCCCCCTTCCCCTTTCTTTGGTTCCCTTCATAGTCTCTTTTATCCTTTTAGCATACTACTTTTTGATTATTTTATTTTGCCTTATAGATATTGGTTGCGGGCGTATAGTTAGACATAGTTATGTTTATTTATCCATATGTATACTTTATTACTCTAGGCATTGTATTTTGTTCTAACTTCTACTTACACCCCGATGTGGTTAGGGCAGATCTTACACTGTAGCTTGTTGGCAGTTTATGTTCCTGTTGGGCGCTCCCTATTTGTTCATGGAGATAGGTAGAGGTTCAGGGGTTCTTCAGCTGATGACTTCCATGAAGTGATCTGTACGAGGTGGTAATGGGTGTGATCTGTACAGTCTACTCGTGGTGGCAGTGGCTATCTGCCTGAGGCGGCAGTGCTTTATCTACTCAACGTGATAGTGACTCTTCTCTCTCATAGACGTTTATAATTGAGTATATGCTGCTAATTTGGGCCTTCCCTGGTGTTCTTCCTCGGTGTTCGGACCACCACCGGGTCAGGGTGGTCATGAAACTCTATTATCTAATCAACATTTAGCCAACCATATGGTGTACTTTGCTTTGGTAGAGTGTGAGGTCTTGTTTCATAGATGGGTTATTGGGTACATGACTACTGGGCGATTGTGTTTCCTGGTTTATTATGTTTGTTTGTTGCTGGCATTAATCCTTTCCCGTTGTGGGCATTTATCATAAAAAAAAGAGAGAGAGAGAATTGATTACTAGTTTCTTAGTGCAACTGCTGTTTAAAAAGTATAAAAGGCGACAGCTTAAGCTCCTCTAGTGGCCAATTAAAGAAAAAGAAACTTTTCTATTGGTGTTTATTAGTGGCAGTGAATTGTTATTTGCGCCATTAAGCAGGACCATGAAATTGGAATGCATTCCCACCATCTTGCCCGTTGCAGGCGAAGTAGGGTATGAACTTAAGCACCGATCAAAATCGTGGAATGTGGGCCCTGGATATTGGGTTGTTACTTTCCGAAAGTTTGTTCTTATCTTTTTGTCTGGAAGGTGATGGCTGCTGCTGCCTTGCCCTTGCGGTCCCACAATTCCCCGTGGTAGTCGTCACGATCTTACTCGTAATTTCCAACAGATCTTGCCGGCCCTAATGACCAAGCCCTAATCACCAAATTAGTACTTTTTTAAAAAATTAATAACTCTATTTAATAACAAAATTTGTTTTATATTAATAATTTTATTTTATTAAATTTAAGTGATTTGGTATTTAATAAAGAATTATAAATATTTCCCTTAAAATATAGGTTTGATCATTCAATAAAAATTAATATTTTTCCAAATATAAACTACTAACATGAGATGAAAGAATTATAACTTATATGTTCATTTTTATTTCATGTGATATATTTCATGCTCCCGCCAAGGCACTATCACCGTATAAAGATCGTAATTCATAAGCCATGGGCACACTCCAGCACCGAAAACATCCAGGTAGAAACAATTGATTAATTATTATTATTATTATCGTTGTTATGAACGTTTGTTACTTTAAGCATTGGTTGTATCTCAAAATCACTAGTCGCAGACGAACAAATATATCAGCTGGCGCAGAACAAGAAGGTCCACCCTGCTGGGTGTGGCAAAGTACTCTCCCAGCCCAGATGGGCTCTACAACCTTTAGCACTAAGTTGGCGAGGGTGGCCCTTTTTGGAGTCTTCGCTAAGAAGCAGAGCGCGGTCTGATGCCCACTTGAGCTGTCCAATTAGAGAATAAAGGAGAACAAGAGCAGTTTCCTACCACACCTCAATGTACTGGCCTGGGTTCCTTTCACCATAAAGTGAGATTTCCAGTCTAATCGGCTCAACTTTATCCACTTCTCGTGTCTGCGTAGAGATATATGCGAATTATTTCTTCGGCAAAAAAGTGTTTTACTTCAGTCAGGGCCGTCCAACCACAAACTACAATGAGATTTACAGCCACATTCGCATGGCACGTAGCTTTCCACAAGAACAAGAAGAAAGCGAGAGAGAGAGAACAAGCAGTGTTATAAATCCATGAATGGCCGGATGGCCGATCTCATATAGAGAGTATAATAGCTTCCCAAGTCAAAGAATATGGATGAAGCTGAAACAAAAAACCCCTTATATGGGCTTGGCTGAGATGATACTCTGTTTTGATAGTGCATTCTAGGAAGTCAAATAATGAGTGATGGACGTACACGACTGCCGAACTGGCGAGACTTTCAAGAGTTAAAGGCATGATTCCCCCATACCCCAGTTATAGAAAAAGAGCTGCTTGAAATTTTCAGGCATCCCCCGGCACCGCCGATGAGTTCAGCAACAGCAACAGCAACAGCAACAGGCAGTCAAAAACACTGTGGTACTTTTTTAAATATACGAAACACCTGTGGTACAAGTCCGCATGATCGACTAAACAAGAGTGTTTGGAGTTTTGGAGGGCATTGAAAAATCCAAATGGGGTTGTGGTATATATTGTGCAACAATATTTTGTCTTTGGATTGATACAATACGGAAAACGCCACCTAGAGCACGATCTACCCGTCTTTTTAAGCAGGACCGAAGAAATCTAAAAGGCCTGAAAGTTGGCCACCACCTTCTACACGAATCAAAAGTCTTCGGTAGGTATCCAGATGAGAGAGAGAGAGAGAGAGAGAGAGAGGACCCACATCGGTGATACTGATCCATACTCCTCCCCGCCCATAGAAAGCTTATGGTTTAAGCACTCGAATACGTTGACATGCTGTTCCTGTGCA
This sequence comes from Saururus chinensis, assembly GCA_035235625.1. Classification (NCBI taxonomy): domain Eukaryota; kingdom Viridiplantae; phylum Streptophyta; class Magnoliopsida; order Piperales; family Saururaceae; genus Saururus; species Saururus chinensis. Next base: position 9,570,084 of record CP141143.1, on the reverse strand, counting down.
GATCACTGCACCCTTCCATTCCCCGAGGAAGGAATATGAATGTTTATGTTTCCTGGCCGCTCCTTAAGTAGTTTCATGAATCTCTGTACAGTCTGCTGCTGATATTTTTATTAAAACAACCTTGTCAGAGCTAACTCAGAGGCCAGAGTAATCATTCTAGCAAATTTAAGCAGACCCATGTCCCTCCTTTGACCATGCCTCTCTGAGTTTTTCCTTTAATCTTCTTCTCTAGCATGGACACCTGAGTTTGTTAGATTTCTAATCCAAGCATCATCTGATCTGGGTCCTTTGGGATTGAGGTATTTGAGTCGCTGAGATCGATGGCTTTCCAGTTGGGCTCTGGTTCCGGGTCGGGTTCCAGCTCGAGTTCTGGGCATCAGTACCTGAACTCTCCTTTCGGTGACACGACTTATACGAAGGTCTTTGTGGGCGGACTGGCTTGGGAGACACGGAGTGAGACCTTGGGCAGATACTTCGAGCAGTTTGGAGAGATTCTCGAAGCTGTGGTGATTTCTGACAAAAATACCGGGAAATCAAAGGGTTTTGGTTTTGTGAGTATCTTCTGCTTTGGCTATTTATGCACTTTTATGCTAAGAAACAGGGACCATGAGATCATTTATAGCCCACTGTATGAGGTTGAGAAGAAGGTAAAAAAATTATCAATTAATGCGATTGTACTTGTTGGTAGCTTTTAATGTTTTCTTCATTTTGATTGTTTGCAACTCTCTGCTCGTTTTTTCGTTTCACTTGAACAAACGAGGACGAGGCTACAACTGGGCAATAGGAATTATGTATTCTTGGGGCTTTTGGTCGATGATTTCGTTTTCCTTGTTGTTTTCAGTTGAATTCAAGTCTGTCCTTTACAGACGAGATGCTTCAGTGCTTGGGTTTTGGGCCATTCACAGAGAGGCTAATACGTATTATCTTAGAGAGAGGGATCAAGTTATAATAATCTAAATCTTGATTAGCTCATCATCTTTTTTGCTTCAGCGATGGTGGAAAATGATTGGAGATTTTATTTGTATGGAGGTTTAGGTGACATTCTGTGATCCTGAGGCCGCATGGAGGGCGTGCGCTGATCCGAGTCCTGTGATTGATGGTCGGCGGGCCAATTGCAATTTGGCATCTCTTGGCCGGCCCCATGTTGCCCCACCTCATGGTAGGCTTTTTCAACTTTGCAACTTTACCGGTCCAATTAGGGTAGGATAATACATCTTGTGATTAGAAAGCTTGCCTGTTAATCATATTACTTGAGTAGGAAAAAACAAAGCCATTTCATTTGTTTTTCATTTATATGCATTGTGATTGCTTGTCTATGTTGATCTGTGATTGAATTTTGTATTAATCTATGCAAATAAATGGATATTCTCTAAGCTTTCCATTCTTGAAAATTGAAATAAAAATTTCTCATTCTAAGTTCAAACATTCATGACGTGCAAAACTCCAGAGGTCAGCATTGACTGAATAACTGGATGAAGCATTAACTTCAAGCCTATAAAACTTTAGAATTGAGTTAATAGAACATCCTTTTGGGCACCCGCCCAACATTCATTTGGCCAGCATTGTATCTTGACCTAGCTATCTAATTCTCACATCGGGTGTGACTGGTTTATTGTAACTAACATTCAAACGTTTTGCTTTGGATTCAACTGCATCCTCTCTTAGTGAAATGCCATGTCTTGTTAGTTCCATTGTTAACAGATACACGAACGGAAATTTATCATTGTTTGAACTTGATGTTATCATCCTTATGCAACTTATGTTATATTTGGGATCATCTACATGTTGGATTCCAGTTCATTCCTGGCCGGAAAATACTCATTTAAGTATTATCATGTTTTCTGAATTTTCTTTGCTTGGTGTCTATTAAAAAGTCGTGATGTCAATGATGCAGTAAGTTTCTGGATATTCTTTGCTCAGTGTTGAGGCCAGGTTACTGGTGGATTGGATGGTTGGTGCCCTGTTTTAAAATATTCCTTCGAGGATTTGGTAAAAAAGAAAAGAGATATAAACTATATAATTACCTTCAGTAAATGTATATATGGTAAATAAAGAAGAACCCAAATTCGCCAGTGAAGCTTCACTAGTGGGTTTGTTGGTGAAGCTGAATCTTCACTAGTGGGTTCGCCAGTGGTGGTGAAGTTTCTCTATGTAATGTCACATGCTTTAACTGTGTGATGTCACATACATTAACTTCTAACTTGTGTTAGCGCATGCACCATCGATCTTCAACTACCAATAAAACTTGACCAGCAACCAGCAGATTTGACTTCAACAAAGACACATTTAATTTTGTTAAAAGTTATATTTCCATTTCTGCCTTAGGTTCAGTAGGCCCTGAACTTTTTAAATCGGTTTTTAACAACAGAATACCCGATTCAAAATTTTGTTCTTTCAGGGCGTTTGAGGTCCCCTGCCCCTTACTTTGGAGGAGTTCATGGCGGTCCTCGTGGGCCTTTTGTTGGAAATCCTAATTACCAGCAAGTTTCCCCTTTTGGCTACCAACATGGTTTTGTATATTCTCCATATGGGTGAGCTGTGGTTTATAATTTTCAGCTAAATGTTATGGAGTCCGTTCGTAACTCTTCCTTGACTTAACTACCAGCTGACTTGAACTCTTCACTGAATATACGATCTACTGCCACTTTGGAAAAGAGTAATTGGCTTTTCATAATTGCCAAATAGTACAAGCTTTTAAGTGGAATGTGATGACTTTAAACCTTCTTACCAAGACACATTGACTGGGATCTTCATTTGGACATACTGGCCTCAGAACCTTTTAGGAAAAAAAACAAAAAAAATCTGCTGGAGCAGCCGGATATTTTGTGTGGATCTTTTCTTGTACCATTTTGCTAAATGTACACGCTTCTTTTTCCCAGGTATGCAACATTTGGGCCAGAACACGCATATTCACAGGTTGGAAGTCTCAAGAACTCGTCTTTCATGTATCAGTAATAAGCCTGGAATATACTTGAACCGAATCTATTAGATCTAGTATTCAATTGTTTTATTTTGTGATGAATTTCACAGAACATTTATGATCAATACATGGCAAAACAGTACCTTCAAATGTATGGTGTGCCTGGAACTTTTAGCACATCACTGTATTCAGCGGGGCAGGTCGGTCAGCTCCCTCTAAGTGGACATAGCTATGCCGCTGCTCAGGGTTATGCCTTGCCTCGCAATCATGCTATTCAATTTAATGGTGCAACATCTGCACCACTGCCGACAGTTCAAGCACCATATCCTACAGGTAATGCATCTCCATGGTGAGCCATCATGTGTTCCTTCTCTTTAAAAAAAGATGTTATATACTCCCTCCGTCCCATGTTAATAGCTCAATTTAATTTTTTCTAAATGAAAAGTAGTTTATTTTGAAAACCCAAATGGAGCTGTTAGTGTGGGACAGAGAGTATATTATAGGCAAGGACCTTCCATTCTTTGCGTGTGTTTCTATAGAAATCATGGATAATCAAATTTTAGTAAATGACATTTTTTCCACTAGCAAACCGTTCCATGTACCTTGTGGCATATGTCGTTGCAGTAAATGGAAACTTTTCTTCAGTAAAATTTAGAAAAATTCCAAATTCTTTCAGTTTATTTGCGCTTACTCATTGTTATGTCAGCCTCAGCTGCAGCGGGGCCAGCTCAGCCACATTTCCAGGTTTCTTCCCATTCTCTACAACTAATGCAAGGTGGTGGCTCAGATCAAACAACAGGTTGATCGTGGGAGTTCAGATATAATTTTTAAGGCAGGTGACTTCTATTTATCCTTTTTTATTTTTTTTATTTTTTGCTAAGTTGCACCAACTAATGTTTGATTTTCTCAAAGTTGATTGCAAGATTTCACTTTCCTCTCTCAACAGGTGTCCTTAGGTTGCAGCAGGACTAAGAAGAGTAGGCTGCTACTTGAGTGGCGAGCTTCATATCTAGCCCTGCAAATTCTCATCTTTGTAATCTAGAGGTAAAAGTTTATCTAATGATTTAAAAACAAACATGTTCCCCTTCAGCATCAACAGCATCGAACTTCTCAACTTCCAAATAAGTGGCGAGACTATTTGTTGTTCTTGTGTTTACTTCAATTGTGTTTTGTGACATATATTGTAGGTCATCTGTAGTCGTGGTCACCAGAAATGAACGTGGAGTCTCTGCAGTTGTCAAACTTCAAAGAGAGCGTGTGGATTGCTCTCCTTTGCATTACATTCTGTCCGCTATATCATTTGCATCTTTATTATTACTGCAATATCGCAAACCCCCTTACCTGGAGCACAGGAAGATGGGTCCTAAAGCTGGGAGCATAGACTTGCGAATTCCTGAATTGGATGTCAGCAGTGGCCGTGGGGAAATTCTAAGAGAATATTGCCTGTAAATAAATAAGTGTAATGATAAAATTACAAGCATGCTTCAAACTCATTAATGCGGATTGATAGTTTATATAGTCATCAAATGTTTGTTTTGTTTCTTGAACGTACATTATGTTACATAATCCATGGGGCCAACTTGTGAATAGCATAAAATTGCTCATGCATGCTTCCTGTTTAATACTTCCAACGAATCTTTAAAAGGAATGCTGAGTCGCGTTTGTGGGTTGGTTTTGACGAGTCGCATTCTAGCACAAGCGCCTTGTTTTGCCTTCCTTTCTCTTGAATTTCTTTTGCCCCTATTTGTCAAAAATGCCTGGCTAGACTCCATGCATGTATAATCATGATTAGAGGTCTAAAATAAGAATGTAGTTTCAAGCAAAAAGAATGGCCTAAAAACCCATTTAATGCTTATAAGTTGAACCTTCTACTCGTGTGATGAGCCTTTAAACTTCCTGTCTCGGTGCAGTCTATTCTTATGATTATTCAGGTTCTTCTGATGATTGTTTGTTCTGATTATTCAGGGATATACCATAAACTGAGGTCCATCATAACAATAAAGGTATGTTTGGATCCATAAAAAGTGGGGGGAAAAAACTTTTGAAAATCTTTCAATGTTTGGTGAAACAGAAAACAAAAATAAGTTAAAAAAAAGAGAAAATGAATGAAAAATGAACTTCAAAACTTTTCACCTATCAACTTGTATATTTTGATAATAATTAACATATTAAATACTTAAGTCTTGTCACCACTGCCACCACTACTATTATTGTCATCACTACCACCGCTGTCATTATCACTACCACCGTAACCAATATCTTATTTATCACTGTCACTTTCATTACCACTGCCACTACTGTTGCTACCACTATTATCATCACTGTCGCCACCACTACTACTGCTACTATCACCACAACCATAGCACCACTACTACCACTATAACTACTATGGCTACCGCCATCATAATTGTAACCGCTCCTACCACTATCATTATCAATTTTATCTAATATCATTTGTATAATTAAACCAAACAATTTTTTTTTTTTTAAATCTCTTAATTTTTCTTTTGCCTAAATTCACTTTTACTTTCTCTTTATCTTTCCTTGTCTCTGTGTGTCTACAGATCCAAACAAACACTAAATGATCCTAACATTTATATCAATGCTTGATAAAGAAAGAAGTAAAAGCCCTTATTTAGTTATGCCAAACAGACCCTAGATGATCCTAACATTTATATTAATGCTTGATAAGGAAAGAAGTAAAAGCCCTTATTTAGTTATGCCAGGAAAGTCATTTTCGTCCACCATACGCAGAACAATGAGCAATTTTATTTAACAATTCTGTTATTTGCGACATTATATAATGACCTACTTCAAACAATGATACAATTGCTATACTTACAAAAAAATTATGTGCTTCACCTACGGCTAAGATTAAACCTCATTGTCGGCTGCAGAACAAAATGCCCAGGGGGAAATGGATAGCCTCAGTCCTCTCTTTGTCACATGTTCATGACCACCGGCCCTATGCGTGACAGGAACATATCACTTAATTCCCTCTGTACATCTCCCGAGCTATGTTCACATCGTACAAGATTCACTAACAAGGGAAAGAAGCGTGACAGGTATCTCCTAAATGTATCCGTCTCCAAATCACTCAAAGCCTGCAATGCAATCACCACTAGAGAAGTTCTGGCTGCCAACTCTTCCTTCTTTGCAGATCCCAACGGGAGTATCCAGTACAGGCTATGGTGGTTGTCCTTGGGCTGCTGAAGCGTCTGAAAGCACCCAGCACAGTTCAAATATATATCTAGAATCTTTTCACACACACCAACAAGTTGGGATTCAATCCCCATCTCTTCAGCCACGGGAGGTTTGTCATTCAGGAGAATTTGCAGGAACTTGAGGTAACTTTGGTGAGATTCATTTTCAAAGTGAACCAATGGCGGGTCTGAAATCTCTAAAATGGAACACGCTTTCTGCATCTTAAGGTGGAAGAATGTTTTTGAATTCAGTTCATGAGAATGCCATGCCAATGACGAATATATGTCAAGGATAATAGTTATATTCGCTGCTGAAATAGAATCCTCATGTGCTTTGTAAAGCTCCATCAGCACCTGCCAAATACATGAAAGTATCTTTGTAATACTGTTACTGACAATTACCTGTATAAAGTTCACATCCTTTTCTGAATTATGCATGTGTCCGTGCATGAGGATGAATACGTGTGTGCGCATGTGTGAAAGAGAGTGGGGGGAGGGTGGTGGGAGTGAGAGGGGAGAGATAGACCTGTATGATGAGAAGCTGCACTGCAATATGATTTTTCATCTTTGAAACAACGTAGGCTGCTGTATGCAAATTATCATCCTCCACATCATCATTGGTGAAATGTTCTGAAGAATACAAGTCTGTGTCAGAATACGCTTGATTCGTATCAGGTATTTCAACATTATCCATAATCCTCACAACTTTCATAATTTCAGGCAGCATGGAAAGAGCAGCTTCCTTCAAAGACAATAGAATATCTCTCCACTCTTTCTCCCAAAGCCGGTTGCCTAAGCTGCGCGTCAAATGCAGCAATGCAGCCACCCCAGTGCTAGCATAACCCTGATTTCGACTTTTCATGAGGCTTGTAAGAATTGATACAGCATTTAATAACCGTGGTTGCAAGACATAAAAGAAATTTATGAACAAATCTACAAGACATTGTGCTGCAACACCACAAGCTTCAGAGCTCCAAATAGACCCCTCAGTATCTGGGGAATGCTTCTGAAGAGAATCTAGTCCATTATCCAAATCCTTAAGATATGTCTCATTTTGTACAGAACCAAATATGGGGAAAACAACAGAGTTTAGAATGCTGATCCAAAAAGTGGAGGAAAAGAGATGCCCATGATCATTCAAAATGTTAAAGAGCACTTCCAACGAACTTTTCCCGATTGCAGTTCTCGGATCAGAAGTGAGTTTCGATAAACCTGTAACATAACATGAATAAGCACAATCCCTTCCTAAGTTATCAGATCTCATATAACAACTTAGATCACCAAGGAGGTGACTAACTCTACAAGTTACACATTTAATATGAGGCAGTTTCAACTTATTCTTTTTCAAGGACATGATTAAACCTCAAATTATGCCATTGGGTAAAAAATGCAAACATGGTTCTTCGTAGTTTCTTTACCAGTATAGGCAGAAGCATACTCACAATTCTGAACCAATATGGAGAACAGATATTTTTGGTATTTCTTCAGTGAAAAATATTAAGCAATTTAGTCATAATTTTGTTTGGTATGTAGATATACACAAAAACTATACCGGTTAGCAGTGGCACCCAATAGTATACATAATCGTCTTTATCTGTAAAAGTAAGACCTTCTGAAGCATCCACATTAACCGAAATAGATACAGCAGTTTCTTTGGTCTTCTCATAGCAGACAAGTCCTCCTTCAGCCAGCTTAACAGCACAAAATCGAAGAAATGCAATAGCATTTAGGCTTACATCACTGTTGAATCTGCTATTAGTAAAGGTAATGAGGCATCTAACACAGTCGGTAAAGGTTGTGGTCTCTGTCTCAGTTATAAAGGGGAAGTAATCTCTAACTATTTTCTCCATGGTCTCAAATGCCAATAATACAATGTTCTTGCGCTCATCAGCCGCTGCAACTGTAAAAACCTGAAAAAATATAGCGACAACAACAATTTATCAGAAGGAAAGTGTGAAAAATCTGCAGGTCAACTCTTTCCATCATACATACCATAAAAACACTTTTCCATCCGGATTTTACATTGCTGACACGACTGAGGACCATCTGGGAGATGCATCGAACAATGAGTTCCCTGATTTCAGCAGAGTTGCTTTTCTGCATTACTATCACAAAAGGCCTTAAAAATTCATTTTGAAAATTGTAATTTGCTAGTTCCTCACGCTCAAGAAACTTCATAGCCAACTGTCGCAATGAATCCATAACAAATATTGCAACAGAGAGGTTTTCTGATAACCCAACTGAGACAAAGAAATCTGAGAGCACATTCCATATGCGGGTCCAGACCAACCTGATCCGGCCCATATTGTAGTGCCTGCAGAAGCGTTGGAAAGAGGTTCTTAAAATATGAAGAGAAAGATTTTACACTTCTAGAAAGATTGAAAAAAAATTGACACTTACGCTATTTCAACTATTTTTGTAAGGCTGAAGACGCGCGGATCAGATGGTGATTGTAACTCTGATATGGAAACCTTACAAAGTGCCTTTACAAATGCTACTATAGCCTCACTGTTCAACCTCTGGCTATGTGCAAATATGTGGTTCAACTCAAAGCTTCCAATCTGCTCTAGTAGATTTAAATTAAAGATGAAATTATTTATCTGTTCTGAAGTCACCAGGCCTGTGGTATTAACCTTGAGACTGGTACTGTCGTAAGAACCACCTCGAACAACTGCCATCACAGCAGGGCTTTGATGTACACCTCCTTTTTTCTTTAATGATGGATAAACTGCTGATTTCTGCGATCTTTCCTCATTTTCCATTGAACTAACAGTGAAGAAAGAAGCGTCTGGAGGTGCGCCTTCTCCCAACAGCAGAAGATGCTCAAACCGAGATAGGCATGTTAATACATGTTCCCAAGCTTCCTGTAAGTAATTACCATCTTCAACAGCAATAGATATGATCGTCTGTACATGCACATGAACAAAATGAAGTTATACGCACAAGTTAATAAACACCGAAGAAGCATATAAGTTTACAAAAAAAACAGGTTATACTAAAAATGAGGTTCAGATGCAGCAGTTATGGTTGGACGTGAAGGTTAAGGTAGATTATGAGCAGCAAGGAAATTCTTGAATGGAACTTAACTTCAAATGGCAAAGTAATGAAATACAGTTTCTATTCTGTATTTTTATCCCAGAAAGACCCTACGTAAAAGGAACTAGCTTCTCATAAAGAAGTGAAATATTCAAATTCCCCCCTCCAAATTACTTACCATAAAAAGGGTTATTACAGAATTAAAACTCAGTTCTAAACTCATATACATTCCTAGGATAGGGAACAGTCTCCTAAGTTGCAACGTATCAGAGGAGAAAATTTTCAGCAACCTACATTAGGATTGACTTCTCTAGCCGTAAAAAGTTGGAAAATTACATTAAAGAACTCTACATGCAATAAATAATCATATAATTATTTAACTAAAAGGTTAAACCCAGCTGGAAGCTCATAGACTTTCACTCAACTGATAAAAGAAAATCTAAGCCGGACAGAATTACGATTGGCTTTGAACTGTTTCCATTTGTAACCATGGAACTTTGAAGTTAAAAACTTCCAAAAACTATACAACACATAAAACTTAATTTATCAACACCTTTTGCTACTGTATAACAACCAACATAACAAAATACATTTTATTTGTAAATAACATCTATTTTTAGTTATAATTTGCAGGAAAAGCAGGCAAAGAGTTGACATCAGCTCATTTGAGCAAGTCGCCAACATAGAGAATCTCACTATAAGTATAATATATCTCTTTCAGTGAGCAGGCATATCCAATTAAGATGTAATTCAAACTAAACTCGGCTGTTTTGTATATACACTGCTTAATAAGATAATCCTAGCATATTCGTTAACAAAGTAAGTTTAACTGATATAATTGGCATAAAGAATCTAAAGAAAAGCACATGTTTAACAACTTCAGGACAACTCCAATGTAAGCCTCGGAACTTATAAAAAATGCTTTAGAGTAGACATACTATTTGGTCTACATATGACGTTTAACCCCTACATCATTTTAACCTACAGAATTGGTGATCACAAAAATTAACAAGAACAAAAATACATATACAGGTTTTACCTTTACAGCATCAACGTTCTTTTGTTTCATGTCAGCAGCATTATGGAGGTACGTGAACTTAGCAACAGATGTCACAAAAGCATCTCTTTGTGTTTGCATGCACATGACAGATGTGACATGCACGGCATGGCGAAAGCCTTGTAGACATTGAAATATGACCGCCTTGTCATCACTCTGGTCGAGAAGCATACTAAAAGCAGCCAGCATCGGAGCCCAGCAGACCTCTACCATAAACCTCAATATTGCTGAATCAGTGACAGCATAGAAGACAGACCTGCAATGCCCACAACAGAATAGTAAACAAATTGGGTGCCTTGTGGCTGGCAACAATTTTGAGAACTCATCTCAGAAAGCGAAAAAAGATGCTTACTCTAATTTCCCTGCCTTTGCTTTAAACTGCTCTTGGATATGTTTTATAAGTAAGCTATTTGCACCTAATGCTTTTTCTTCCTCCTGTTTCCAAGCAACCAAATTGAGAATATTGTCCAGGCCCAACAACCTATTGACACTATTCAACTGCTTGCTCTGTGGAAGGAAAGAATCAGCTTTCATCTTTATTTCATTTTTCACAATCTGATCATACAAGGCCCCCAAATACTCTTCTGGTAGATCTTTACCATCATCTATTCCTCGATTATTTCGGATGAAATCTGCCTTCGTCATCTGCAGAAAATATATGCTGATGTCCTCAGTAAAATAGGATCATCATTGAAAATTACTTTGACTATGAACGCTCATAATGAGAAGTTTACTTGCCTTGTCTTTAACCATGCTATTATGCGCATCTGTGTTTAGCATTATTACAGAGTAAGCAAGAACATAGGCTGTATCAGCACTAGTAAAGGAGCTTGGATTGCATTTACAATAGCGTTCAGCAAACTTTTCCATGATTCGATCAATCTTCTGGGCCTCCCCAGGCAATCTGAATCCTCGTAAGAAAAACCTAATAGCTTCACCAAAATCCATGCTTTCAAAATTCATTGAATCAACATATGCGTGCATGACTTTCAAAGAGAATTCCTCTCTTTCACCCAAATAGTCTCCTATCACTGTCTCATTTAGACCAGAAGTATTTTTTAGAAATAGAGCAACATCCTCTGGAGAGGCACCAACTTTTTTTGCATTTATCAGAAATTCAATCCCCTCAGAAGGCTTCCTGTTAAATAGCGCAATCCCTTTCTGTAAGTAAAAACAGGATAAGTTATTTAGCACCCTGCAGAAACTAATAAACATGGAAGCACTAATTCCGGCCTAGTCAAAGTTCAAATCACCTGCAATTCAATCTTATAAGCTCGCCTCTGCTCCAGAGTTGAAGCCTCAGATGGTTCAGAAGACAATTCAGAATTCATTTCAGAGTCACCAATAGATTCTTCATCTCCATTAGTTGTTGAATGACTATCGTTTGAATTATCCAATTCTGGGTTCTTTGGCAGGTAGCAATCCCCAATTCGTAATTGTTCATCCATCCAAGAACCCATGGACTTGATGATAGCAACAAGAGATTTGACAGATTCAAATCTAAAAGTGAGATCCTGGGATAGAGACAATGTTGTTGACGAACCAGGAGGAGTGCCCAAAGCAGTTTTTAATAGACCATTTACGATCCTGCAGACATCTGATAGAATTAAGTGTTTTAATACATGTTATAAAAACTTGAGAGAACAATTACAGGAATTACAATGTACAGTCGTAACAATGGCTTCAAAAGCCAACAGTTTCTACCACTAGAAACATTTGAGTAGTATCCGTATGCCTCACTTTCACAAGAGGCACCTGCCTTTGCATTTAGTATAAAATTACCACAAAAATGTATGTAACGAAAGCACAACTAAATATCCAACCAGTTTCATTTTTCTCTACTGCTAATTGTCCAGTGTGGCCATAAAACCACCTCGAATATATAAATGCTCGTCTAAATGACAGTGTTTTGGGTGATCCATCATCACTATTAGAAGGCCGCAAACAAGTCAAGTACTGCCAGTGAAGCTTATGCCACTCCCACCAACTGCACTACCATTATCTCAGACTGTACTATACATGCTACCTTCTCATCTATTCCATATTGACCCACTTACCCATTATTTCACAGCTAAGTGGGTAAGTAAAAGGATAGCATCTTCTTCTTTAAATATGTTATAATTATACCATACAAAATTATTTAACATATTTACATAAAAGTGCGGCTAACAACTGTATCCTTTACTTTCTTTACTGTCCCTGTACCAAGTAATAGTAGATATTTGGTAACATCTTAGTTTTCATAACAGATAGGTAACTAGCAATTCATATGAAATATGCCAAAGCAACAACCATCACACCAAGCAAATAGGTCGGTTGTATTCATCGTTAACACGTTCATTAGTGTTGACAGGTGAGGCAAATTCTTTCATGCCTCTTCCAACACGATGAATGCGATGGTGCACGAATATGAAACAGATACCACTGACAGCGCTAATTGTCAAGGACTAGTGGGAGAAAAGAGAAGGATCAGGGCAAAAAAATTAAATAAAAGTAATCTGATTTCTATTGTCTGATTCAGAATAGGCTGAGCACCACAATTTATAGAAAAGTAAAGAAGTATTCCTACTGAAATAAAGTAAGCAAGACTAAGCCTGGTGAAATTACAAAATAGACTAATCTAGAAAAGTAAAAGAATTAATCTAATTAGGATAGTAATCTAATTAGGAACATATCAGGAGAGGGTCCGTCCAGGTGATGATGTCCAAGAATGACAATATCATGGTATTAACGTTTCATGTACCCAGACCAACATGCAATGTTTTGTTATTTATCTAAAAAAAATGGAAACAAATCAGTTATACTAGGCACTACTTCGATAGCATCTTACTCTGAAGTCAAATCCATAGAAAAAAGTGCAAAGCAGTATTGATGTACCTTTCAAAGATATTTGGGGCATCTACATCACAATCATAATTGACAAAAACATCAACCATAAGTTGTGTATCCTCACACATCTTTTCGATCAGGTTGAGGACAATCATCTTTTGTGAAAAACTAGGCTGCAGCACATTTTCAAGAACTCTCAGGACAAGCATTGGAAAGAATATCCCAATTTCAGACTTCAACTCTGACCTAAATCTTGACAGAAGGGTCATGAAAATAGAACACAGAAGCTGGAAGATACTCATTGCTGACAATGCACTATTCTTCAACAATGATAAGCACAAATACTGCTTAATACCACTAAGAAACCTGCCAGCAGTGTGAATGTAAAACAATCAATAATAATAAGCAAATTTGTAAGATGAAATTCTAAACGATTTTCATGGAACTGAATGGAAAAGGCAGAATACCACAGTAGAAAATATAATACACATCAAAGTTATTCTTATTCATCAAACTATCTACAACAATTAACTTGCTTGTAGGTTGCAGCTATCTTCACTATGTTCGGGTCATTGAACATTCAAGAGATATCAATTCCATTTTCACAACTACAAAAAAATTGAAAATGTCAACATATATATCGTGAGACAAAAGTTAAAATGTCAACATATATTTCGTGAGACAAAAGTTAATTGGCCGGCGATATAATAAACAAATGCAATGTCTCCAGCTCAATTTATCTTAAACAACACCGTCTTCTACATCATTAACTCAATGACAATACAACATTCAAAGTATCAATTTGTATAATTACAAATACATTTTTATCAATATGAATCTCTCGTGCCGATAACAAAGGACTAAGCTTGTGAGCTTAAACAAGTTCATGACATGGCTGCCATCGCTGTGTGAATTCTAGAAATATACCTTAAACTATATACAAAACTCGACGAGATTTACAAAGTTATTTGGTACTTTTTCTTAAGACTTCTATTTGAAACTGTCATTGTCAACCACATTCTAAGTTTAAAATGCTTTTGTAGGCAATAATACCACTCACCTTTCATCGATCCTCCAGATCGATCCAGCTGTCTCCAACACCAACTTGAGCAACTCCAAAGATAAGGTTTTTCCTCTCAACAGGATCTGATCTTCGGAATTCTCTTGTGCTGAGAACTTCAAGGAAAACTTACATAAGTTCTTAAATAGAGAAAATCCATCTTCCTTGATCTTACTCTCACAAGTCCCATTTGCTTCCCCGTGGTCCAATTCACCTCTGGCTTCCTCAGTGGTCCCTGAAACATCGCCAGTTTCCGACTCCATTGACGGACGATAGTTCAGATTTAAGGGCGGGATCCCCTCGCCCCCCTCTACTACCTCATTAATAAAATTTTGAACTGTTTGAATAACATTCAGATCATTCAATCCCTTATCAGAGATTTCCAGCAGCTTGCTCACTGAAACCGGCCTAATCTTCACATCAAGCGAATCGGACTCCACCCGAGAGAAGACAATAGTGACGATCTGTGCAAGAACAGCCTTGGCGGAGACCTGGTTGATCCCACTGAGGCTCGAGAGGTACACATTGTAGCAGCTCTTAACGATCTGGGCCAGCAAATCGCCACGAATCAAAATTGCGGGCGAGCGCACTGCCGAGATGAGCACCCGGAGGATTGCGAGCTCGATGGTGTCATCACCAAGGCCGCTGCAGCGACAGACAGAGTCCAGCAGGCGGGCGGCGATGGGAGCTGAGGTCGAAACGGTATCGACACCGGCGGGGGTAGAGTCGAGGCGGTCGATCTCGCCGCGCAGGAGGCCATTAGAGATGAGTTTGTAAAGGCAGTCGAGGGCGGGCTCGACGACCTTGGGGGAGGAGGAGTCGACAGCTAGGACTAGGGGGAGGAGGGCGACATCGGCATCGGGGGCGGGGAGATCAGGGAGAGGAGAGGCTGGATGGAGGTGGGGGGAGTCCGGGAGGGTCTGGAGGCGGTCGAGGGTGGACTTGCAGGCGGAGACGATGCTAGCATGCTTGCGCCAGGCAGCGTTTTTTATGATCTTGTCGAGGGCCGGGCCTAGCAGGCGACCGGGGCGGGAGGCACCGCCGAGTGCCTGGGAGGAGGACATAGAGGAGCTAGGCGTTCAGGCCATTGGGAGGGAAGGAAAGCGGAGGAGGAGGTGGAGTGGCAGAATCACCACCCGCCCACTAAGCCGTTTGGTCGTCCGGCGAAGGAGTGAGAATTTGCTTTCGTTGTGGGAGGAAGATGTCTTTCGGGCGGGGCGCAAATGGGAAATAGCGGTGGCTGGAAGAGTGCTAGCCTGCGCCACGGAACAACTTTTGCTTATAAGGGGCCGAGGACGACCAATTGGCAATTTGGCAACGCCGTACGATATGTTTCGTTGTTTTCTTATACACATGGAAGAACTAGGTAAGGATTATAATAAAAAATGAGACCCGCTAGGCCGCTACAATGAGCCTGCCATTACGTTACGGGTTTTAATCACCCGGCTGACCCCTATAACAGCGTACACTATCGATTTTTTATGTGTGGGTTGGCGTTTGGGGGCAATTTTTTTTGAGTAAAAAGTGATTTATTTATATAAAAAATAACTTTTTAAATTAAAAATTGTATGAAAGGGTTATTTAACCTTAAAATTATTTTCTTTGTATAAATTAACTTTTGGGTTAATTTAAACCGAATTGACCTAAAATTTAATTTCTTCAAAAATTCACTTCTAAGGTGAGTTATTAAAGAAAGTAATTTAAAATTTGAAATGATGTGAAAATATATTTTGCCCATCATTTTTTTTGTATAATAATTATAGTAGAGGGTATTTTTATCATTTTACATGCAAAAATTAAAAGGGAGCTAAAATCATATTTTCCTTTGAAATCATCCAGTAAAACTTAGAACCAAATAACTTTCACTTTTGCTTTTTTTTTTCAAAAATCGATTCTAAAACCAATTTATTTTCTTTCTACTTTAAATTGCCTCCCAAACGCCCATAGTAGGCTGGCTCGAAAGAATTGGCGGCATGGCAAAAAATTTATTACTTAGTAGTCAAATTATTAAATTTATTTTTTTTCAAGATTTTTATATCTTAACTCTTATTTTTAGTAAACATTTACACATGAAAAAGTAAATATATACCTCCTCTATCCTACATTATTAGCTTCATTTAATTTTATAAAAAAATAAATTTTATTTTATTTTATGAAACCAAATAAAGTTATTAAAATATGGAATGAAGGATGTGTTAGCATAACCTAAAGGCTATGCTAAATAAAATTAGTTATAGATTAAATTTTAAAAAGAATAATATGATGAACTTTTGATTTTCCAAATTCAAAGATACATAAGATATGAAAAAGTAATGTCCTTAGAAAACGAGATGAGGGAGTGTATCTTGTTTTGTAGAATTGAAGAGAGATGAAAAACTCTTTTGGTTTGTGGAATGGAATGGAAAGATCTTGGTGAACCATGGTCATGTAGTAGGGATAAAATGAGGTAAAAGGCTATTTTTAGTAGTTATTATGGGGTAGGATAAAATATTTTCAAGGCTAATTAAAACCCCGTTTGGTAAGTAGTAGATTTGTTTTTTGCAAAGGTAAATAATTTGAAAGAGTTTTTCCTTATCTCTACTAATAATGAGTTTAGCGTAAGCTATGCATGGGGAGCTCTTCATCGACGAGATCGATAGGATGATAACATGTTCTAGCGCTGTTAATCTTAAATATTAAGGGCTTTCATATGTGGCTTAAACTAAGCTATTTGCCAGTGAGGAATATTAAAAATTCTTCCAAATAATTGTTGCTTATCATATGCATTATTTTAGAACTTATAACTTATAAATTATATATTAGAACTTTATACGCTTGGAAATTGATATATAACGAAAGTTAAGATGATGGGACGAGAAGTGGGTAATGTATATATATATATATATATATATATTGGGGAAAATTAGCCTCCAGATGCCCGCGGGCCATTTCTCTACAAGTGAATAAACACATAGCCATCAGATAAAGATCTTACAACTATTTGTTTTAAACTTGAAACACATAAACTCCTCTGTTATGATAGCTCCCCCTCCATCAGTCCATCACCCTCGGCCTTCCCCTGTGACGGTGATCACCAACGCGTGGCCCTCTCACTGTAATGTCTCGAGGTAGCAGGTTCCCCCATCATCCTTCACCTACGGCCTTGAGGTAGCGGATAGGTTCCCCAATGTTTTGGGATAGGTTCTCCATCGTCCTTCATGGTCTTCCCAAGAAGGTGGAGGGAGATCCTTGTGATCCTCTCACTACAGCGTCAACAACCAGCCTCCAATGGTCCTCCCTCTGCCTTTTTCCTTGACCCGTTGCGTCATTTCTCTGCCGTGAACAAGCCTCTAGCGTTGCCACCTATTTCCACGGAATTTTCCCAGGCGGCTTGTAGAACACTATTTTGCCCCAGTAGTGCCACTTGCTGCCCCGACCCACCTCAGCCCTTCCTCTGACATTGACTAGTTCCTATGATTGGCTTCATCAACACCTCTCTATGCTTTGGCATTGTGTTGGTAGTATTTTTTTAGAAAAAAATACATTTTTAGTTAGGATTTTATTTTATTGATTACACTTTTAGTTAGGTTCATGTGATTTATCTTCTCACTTAGAGGAAATCAACACTATTGAGAGGATAAGGTTATCGTCTTCAGCAGCCAAATTGTCATTTGAAATCACAATGCTCGCCCTTTCCCATTACCCTAGTTTCCCAACCTGGTTGCAGCTTGTTATTCTTCATATTTTGACTGCCCCTATCTTTGGCAAGTCAAATTCTTCTAGACGCTAGAGAAGGAAAGGATTGGGGTAGGGGCTTGATTGAATCACATGAATCTCTCTCCGTGTCTATCTCTCAGTCATCAGGTTTTGTTCTTCACATCTTCCTCTGCTGCACTCTCTGCCTCTCCCCTTTTTGGCCTTTTGTCTTGATTGATCCAGTCATTTTATGATTAATAATTGCTTTCAAACATAACCGATGCCTTTTATGAGAACTTGGTTTTTTTTTATCTGCCCTTATTACAATTTTTTCATTTGATCTATTTGGGTTTACTGAATAGATGCAAGTTGTAAAATTTTAAAATCATATGACTAACACTATAATTCAATGATTAACATGTTAAACCTAATTTGTTTTTGAACTTTCGTGACTGTGAGTTTGCTTTTTTTTTTGTTCCTTCATGTTATGTATTGGTACTATTAGTTCCGACTTTCTATGCTCTGGTTCTTTTCTTTCCATCCGGTTCAATGCAGCTGTTTATGTAGAAAGAATTGACTAATTTGAGGCCACTTGGATTTAATTTGGGTATTTGGTGTCTCACCTATTTTGACTCGTTTAGTTCTATTCGGTCCTTTTTTCATAGTTTTTGTTAACTTATAATGGTCCTTTTTCTCAAAATTTATCCACTATTTAACAAATACCTTAAGCATGGTGAGCACTAGGAGAATTCTTAATTCGTAAATGTTACACTTTACTTGGATTTGATAAGGCAACCCAAAGTTTGAGTTTCCCTTTGGGGTAATGGAAGTTGTGAGACTTTAGGATGATAGAAGTTTTGGTAGGCATATGATGTGTGTTATGTGGGGGTTTTCCTTCTTTGATAATTTTTTTCGTTTTACTTTCTTGCTTATATGTCATGTTTTGGTTGTTTCAAAACAAACAACTTCTGAATTCAGATGATCATGCCAACTTTTCTGCTTGCAACCTAACTTTTCTAACTTGAGCTGATGATCACTGTAAATTATAACTTTCTAATATTTATGGTTTTACGTTACTATTACTTCTATTAGTAGTTGCATTACATTATTTTAGTATTTTCTCTTATTGATGGTAGTAGTATTCTTTTCTATTCCTCTATTCCAGCACTTATGCTGCACTTTGGGATTTATTTCCTTATCAGATATTTCTCACTATGCAATGATTGGACTCCACATGTATGATACTCACTGTGTTGGCTTCAGTTGCTATTTACTTTGGATGGTAGTCATAATTTATTTTACGGCTCATGCAAATTTTGATAAGAATTTTCTTTCCAAGCATCACACTTAGGATTTCTATATTGAACAATTTATGCATAGCTACGACCTTTTTAGTAATAAGAATGTCAGATATTTTTGTTGATATTTTTGTTGGGTATAATGTCGGATATCTGGAGTCTTGGTTGCACTGTGTTGGAGTTGCTAACTGGTCATATCCCATATTTTAATTTCGAACATGTTAGTACTCCATCTACTTTTAATGCTCTTTCATTTCAGATTTAGTAGGACTCACATGCACTTAATCCTCTAACTTGTTTTTTATTTCGTATGTTAAGCATTATTTAGGATTGGCAGGAGTGAACCTCCACTTATTCTGGATTTTGTCACCAGAAGCAAGGAAAAGAGAATTTATCCAAATATGCTTAAAGTGTTGAACCATATAAACGACTAGGGCTAGGAATCAGGTCGGGTCGGGTCAAATCGGGCCGGGTTGGCCTTGACCCTCATTGAAATCGGGTCGGGTCATGATTCGACCCTATTTTTAAATCGGGTTGAAAATCCAAACCCTAACCCTACTTGAGTTGGGTCGGGTCCGGTATGCGGGTAACCCTACTTTCTTTTCACAATTTTTTTGTTAGATTCGTATTATATATCTTCTCTCTTTGTAAAGGGCAAACACAAATGAAATTAAATACATGACAACATTAATTTGAAATGTTTGGTTCTTTGGCTAATTTGTAGATACATGTTTTGTAGTAGCCATCAATGAAGACCTTAAAGGTAATAATGTTGCATTTTTCCTCCATTCTAAGAGAATGATAACAAAATAGACCTTTAACGTTTATTTACTCATGATCAGCCTACTTGGCTTTTGATATTCAACATGTCTTAATTTCAAAATTCCAGTAACTACCTCTATATAGCTACTCATAACCCTACCTTCCTTTGTAACAGGTAACACTTGTTTACAATTTTTCTCCTCCAAAACTATCCCTCATCGAGCTCTATTATCCACCTATCTGGATACATGTTCCTAACCTGCTCCCTATTATGAATGTCTGGCCTTTAACAGAAAGCTAAATTTAGTGTACGATGTATCTTTATGAAGGAGAGAGGATTAGTAATGAATACAATAAAATATGATATATTTTCATTCCATTTACCACACCTAAAAGAATAACAGAAAAGAAATTAAACTATATATAAATTAACCACACTTTGAAGATATCATCATATGTTATCCCAAAATGGATGTTTACTACAAAGCAAAATATATGTGATCACACCTATACTCCAAACAACTAATTCATGCTCAAATTTATGTTTAAGCATCTCTAGTTTAACATAGTATATACTAAACAAATATTATAATAATAGTATAAACAAGTCCAATAGACAAACACTATAATAATAAGGTTCTTTATTATTTGTAGTCGGGTAAAAGTTGAGTTGGTCGGGTTGTGCGGGTCGGGTACGACCCGACCCTAAATTCAAAACGGGTCAAGAGCCTAAACCCTAACCCTGACCCTACCTGTAGTTGGGTTGGGTCGGGTGCAAGGTTAAGCAGGTCGGGTTCGGGTCAGGTAAACAGGTTGGGTTGGATTTTCCCAGCCCTATAAACGACCATCCACTGGAGACTAACTAGACCATCCCTTTGTTAGGGAAGCAACTATGTATTCTACATTATGTTTCCCAAAATAACATGAGATACTCCTGATTTGGTAATTAAATGTACGAAGTTAGGCAATGAATCAGTTTCCTTGGGGCCTAATTTATTAGGCATAATTATGTGTATCTGCTCAGTTAAATGAAACTTAATATTTAAACAAATCAGTTTTCTAAGTTACATTTTTGTGGCTTCTTTTCAAAGTGTACCTTGTTGGCTTGGATAGGAATTGCCTTTCCAATCAACAATGCTTACGAGAGTTGCAGTTTCTAGAATTTAAGGAATATGACCAAAGTATTTTTATATTTATTTTATATCTACATGGGCACCTGATACGTGTAACTTGCACTCTTCTTGACAGTGATTAAAAATTTACAGCACCTCTTAAAGAGGCATAATTGTATAGTAATGAGCTATAGCATAGGCTATTTCTTATTCCAAAGATAAACTCTGAAACACATCTAGAAGTGGTCGCCAAAATGCTTGATCAAGCTTGTTATGGAGAAGGTTTTATTATCTTTGATAGATAATGAAGAATTTGTCAAAATGGATGTGTAGTCTATTGTTATACCTGGAACGTGTGTAGGTATATTTCAACAAATTGACATGCGCATATGTGAGCCTCTTAAAGCATGTGGCAAAGTGTCTATGCATACCCTTAATTTAAAACCAAGGAAAGAAAATTTCCCCTCCATCATGTGACTTTCCCTTGCCTGACCTTTCCCTCGATTGTGGGACTTCGATTAGAATCCAAACTAAACAAAAAAATAATAAAAAAATGATGCTAAAATAAACAAGTGTACACCGAATCAACAACGATTATTAATTATCATTTTTAAAAAAACATTCAGTTCCTTCTTATTGTTATACTTGAAACATGTGTAGGTATATTTCAACAAATTGACATGCGCATATGTGAGCCTCTTAAAGCATGTGGCAAAATGGCTATGCATACCCTTAATTTAAAACCAAGGAAAGAGTTTTTTCCCTTTATCATGTGGCTTTCCCCTTCCTCACCTTTCCCTCGATTGTAGGACTTCAATTAGAATCCAAACTAGACAAAACAATAATGAAAAAATTGATGCTGAAACAAACAAATGTACACCGAATCAACAACAATTATTGATGCTTTTTTAAAAACGAAACACAAAGAAAACACTTAGAATGACAAACACTTAATCTAGTACCCATGAGTATGGAGGTGATGCCACTCAAAGACCAAACAATCAATGAATTAATTAATTGAAAACTCCAACAAAAGACCTTTGTAGATATGAAGGTGGAGGTTTTACAGGCATCCAAATATGAAGGCTAATACAGAGATTGTCATTGTTGAGCTTCTGATGGCTTCATAGTGAGGGAGTTTCCACAGGCCGGCTTTGGTGTTAATGGCGACCCAGTACGGGGAGAACCATTAAATTTTTTTATTTGTAATGGGAAAATCATTTGACACAAAAGCTACCACCCCGACGAGATGCAGAGCGACGGCTAGCTCTTTGCTACATGAGATTTGAGTTGGCTAGAAGTAAACCACAAGCCCGTGGTGAAAGATTCTTGTGACGTGGCGTCACTGATGATGCTGAACTACAGGAAGTAAGGGGTTCCCATCGAGGAGGACGAGGAGAGGCAGAAGGCCACACATATACTGCACCTTCCTTCTCCATCGTACTCCCCTACATCGCCCACCACGTACACCACCACTGCAGCCTGCACCAGCCACAGCCCTGGGTTGAATGCCGCCAACTCTTGGGTAGCCCTTGCGTACACAAAAAAAAATATTCAGTGAAAATGTGGTAGATACGCCTTTTAAATATTTGAAAGTGAGTAAATTGAGTCATGGGTTTGTTTATATTAGTGGACATATGCACAGCCACGTGGTGGAACGATTCATCGTACACAAGACCCCACACATCCACTAGTGTTGCCCACAACGGGCACCTGCTGCATGATGCGTGCACCCCATTGGCTACCACTGCTGCCGCACGCCTCAAATCCTCCCAGGCCCCGCTTGACCCACCCCATGGCTGTGCTGCCCACCACCCCATCCCATTGTCATGGGGCTTCAGTAGCAGTGGAGCATCCACATGCAGCAGGTCATCCGTGCCGAACTGGCATAGGGGAAGGTTCGACAAGGCCCGTAGCCACTGTACTTCCCCACAGAGATCTAGATGTCAGGGGTGCTGCGGATCTCCTGGCGGCAGTGGCCATAGGGGATGCAGGAAACGACAATATAGCCAATCCTTTGGCCATGGAGGGTAGCGTTGGAGACGAGGAACTGCTCGGCTTGGACCGACTGTTAGATGGGGGGAGATTGTTTGCTAACGGGTGAGTTAAGGTCTTAGAGCCATGAACGCACTTTGACAAAATGATATTATAACTTGAATTGGGAAGCAGTTATGGTCATCGAAAGGGAAACATGAAACATGCAGCTCTCACATCATCTAGACTGAAATATAATATAAACAATCTTAGACACTATGGACTAAATAGATAAAAAGAGCATCATTCAACTTCATAAACGCAACACTCACATCAAGCTTATTTGGTTTATAGAGTATTCTTTTGAAGGAAAAGTAACTAAATCTCTAATAAGTTCCACACTGGCTGAGCTAGTTTTCAAGAACTCCATCATATCTGATCAAGTATATCTCCACATATTTCAACCAGGTACTTATCATTTTCCTACCCCAAAGAAAACTTGAGGAGAACCATAAATGAAGAAGGATTAAGAAAACAATGAAATTTCACCTTCCCCTCAAACAGAGATGCATCATAGAGCCTCTCTGAACAAAGATCGTAAACTTTATACTTCCCCTGCATGCTGATCATAAGATTTTAAAAATAGCTAGTCAACACTATGAGCATCAAACAGATTTGCTATAACCAACTGAAAAGAAAAAAAATTGCCACGGTGCAATATACAAAATTGTCCATAATCACATCTCAGCCATGCATAACCTTGAGGAAAAAAACTACAATCAACGAAATCTATTTATTTCAGTCAACAGAATCTTCCACCAGGAAATAGCAGAGTCATTTTTAGACAAAGATTCTTCTGAGTAAAATTTGCACACAAAAACCCAAACTTCGAATACTTACAAAAAAAAAAGTCCTGAAAAACACAGGATGATCAATGAGTGAAACAACTATCTTATTTGAGTATTTCACATAAATAAGGAAAATACAACAATTCAAGCTCTATGGAACAAATAATTACAGAAAAAGACACGTAACCAGATAACAAACACTTCAAGATGGAAAACTGAAATGCCAATTACATTAGAGCAATTACATGCTTACATGAGCTTATTTATATAGTACAATTCATCTTTTTTAGAATTCTTACACCTTTCTACTAGTTTCCAACGTTTACCATAACTTCAAAAAAAACCGAAACGGTTTATAGTCAGATTAAAAATGTGAGCCAAACCAAGTAATCTCAATGAAAGAATAGAATAAGAATAATATTAAAAAAAGAAGAGAATACCATGTTTTTGTGTAGCTTTCTGACACAAGCTTTAGGCTTGTCATCAATTAAGTTGATCGTCTGGATCTTGTGCTCTCTTGTCAGCTCTATCACCGCCCTCCTGATCCCGCTATCCCTGCAATTCTGAACCCAAAAATTTCACTTGTCTAAACACCAAAAGAAACATTTGTGCGGAATCCATAGCAATCGGGAGAAGCAATCTTCCAAAATTTTGCTGCAAATGTGACAAGGTAAAATTACCTTGTGATGGTAACAGGGAGAGTGAATCAAGGAGAGAAGCCGCATCTTTCCTTAGTAGGGCCGAGCTGGTGGCGGCAAAGTAGAGCCTGCCCGTACCGGTAGTGGCGACGACTCTCCGGAAAGACACATTTTTTGTCCTTTCTCCCCTCTCCCCTTTGCAAGCGCTGAGGAAGACAAAAGAGCTGAAACTGGAGGCTCCACCAGAGGCTCCTCCATTGATGGTAGAGGAAGAGGGAGGGAGGAGAAGGTGTGCTTGGTGTAGAGAAGACCTTGAAAATCGAGAGATTTGATGGAGTAGAGGAAGCTGGGGAGAAGGGACTGTCGGGGCTCTCTGTGGCCAATGAGGCAAAACCGGAAGGGGTGGAGGGACGCAGAAGATTGATGGGAAAGCATGGGCGATAGACGACGAAGAGAGGGCTTTTAGATTATAATTCGACGGTCATTATAAAACTCACCCGCCCGCGGAAACTATCCTGCGGGTGAGTTTTATAATAACCGTCGAATTATAATCTAAGAGCCCTCTCTTCGTCGTCTATCGCCCATGCCTTCCCATCTATCTTCTGCGTCCCTCCACCCCTGCCGGTTTTGCCTCATTGGCCACAGAGAGCCCCGACAGTCCCTTCTCCCCAGCTTCCTCTACTCCGTCAAATTTCTCGATTTGTAGGGTCTTCTCTACAGGGTTTTAATAAGTTATGTAGGTCCTTTCATCTCTCGTATATTATATATATTTTTATTTATTAAGGTTACATATAATAGAACATTAGTACGAGGCATTCTTATTGGGTGGGGAGTTATGCAATTTGCCTAAGCTACTTAAGGCTCTAGCCAAACTATGAGAAGTCAAATGTAGATAAATACATAGCAATATACTCCTTTGTCATATATTAATACTTATATTTAGAAAAAAATATGATTTTAATTGAATGGTGAAACTTACATCTAACAAAAAGGAAAATCAACTTATGATACTTTTTTTTTAAACACTCAACCACTTAGATTTAACAAAATAAAGTTATTAATATCAAATAAATTATTTTGCCAAATGGAAGATAGATGGAGTATTATAAAGAGGCTATTACAAAATAATAACAAATGTCATACTAATATATTTACACCACAAATAACAACAATGAAGATGAAAAGACAAACCATCACTATTGCACTAGGATCGCTATTTGGATGTAACTACCAAGTTGATTAAATGTTAATAGGTTATCGAGAAATTAATCCAAGTAGCAGAAGAGGACCACAATAACGAAAACCATACACCAAAAAAAAAGAAGAGAGAAAAGACACCAAAGATGGTGCATATCATTTGTAATGGAAATGGGAGACTGTCACCACCTTGGACCCTTACCCATATTTCCAAAAAGAAGATGGACACCCAAGACATTGACAGGTATCCATTTGTTGGACCATGGTATGGGCTCGGGCCCGGTTTGGTCCAATGTGTATCAGTTTGGGTGAATCGATATGGGTCACGAAGTCCAAGGGTGGTGGGGGCGAATGCGCCAACACCACATGCTCCCTCGTTACACATAATTTGAATGAGACCCGCACATGTCACACACGTACACTAGACATACATCTATGTATGCATTTTTACATTGTGGGGCCTAAACGCACGAATTAAGTATTGAGATGAGACCCGCATGGTAAGCGAGGGGTTACCCTATCGTGGGCTTGATCATGTGTAGGGGTCCAGGCCTCTGCGGACTCTGTGGGTACAGAGCCTACTCCTGTTGTGTTAGACCCTCTAGTGAAACCGAAATGCTATAATCAACATGGCCCATTTGAATCAACCCACTTACTAAAGCCCATAAGAAATAACCTAATTATGTTCCACTTATATATGGAAGGTAGAGAGAGTGAATAATGGAGAGAATTAGAGAGAATATTCTCTCTTATTTTAAATGCCCACCCCCCCTTTGTGGATTTGATTTTTCAATTGGATCTCTCTCCCATTCTTGGCTGCCCCTTCTTTTCCATTGGTGCGGCCTACTCCTCCTTTGAGATAAGCTGTTGGCCGCCCCTCATCTCCCTTCTCCAAGGTGCTCTAGGTGGGCTGAAAGGAAAGAGGACACTCTTCTCCATTGTTGGGTTATTTTAGAGCTTGAGCGGGCTGATTCATTGCTAAGTTTCATCAAACTAAGTAAGGCGTAGAGGGATCAATACATAGGTAACTCTCTTTAATCCTTAAATTGATTTAATATTACAATTAGCGTGCTAGATCTATTAAGGAGAGCGAACAAGGGCTGATTTGGCCGAGGTCAGTTCGTTATCACTCCTATTTATATATCCCCTTTTGATTATTTGTATGAGTTGCATATTTATTGCTAATTATATTTAATTTATTACATATTTATAGTGTAGATCTATTAAAATTTAAATTTTTGATGTATGCCAACCCCTTCCACCAGCTTCCGCTATAAGCCAGCCACTCAACACCATTGACAACAAGAATTTCACCCCGATAACTATGGGAAGGTAGATCAAGGTAGGCCCATGTTAGTAAAAGATGACTAACTCAAGAAATCTGACAACTTTGTCGTTAGATGTTCGCTATAAAAAGGATGGTGAGAGCTGCATCCAATGAAGTAAAACAAACACACGTAGAATAGAGAGATAATATTACATGGTTAAAAGAAGGTTAGATGATAGGACATGAACCAATAAGAGGAGGTGGGCCAAATGAGAAACCAAAAACTAAAGGACAAAAGGAAAAGAAGGGAGATCCAAGGTCCTGGAAAAAGGGACGGGAAGCATGGTGCAACCACACCACCAATTTGTCGCCTATATACACTTCAAAATCGCCATCAACTAACTAAAGGTTAGTTGCACTTTGAGCATCCATGTCGAGCTTGCAACTGAGGAACGACGACCTTCCTTTGTGAGCCGGCTGATTATCACATAGATTATTAAGCACAATTTAAATTTAAAAACACTAAAATATAAGAAATATTTTTAATGCTCTACTTGACCCTTCTTAAAAAATGTATAGGAGCTCTTTATTTACGAGATCAAAAGTACATATTAATATTAGTAATTTTGGTATTAATATACAATAACGTGTGCACCGTTCATCTCAAATATTAATAATTCTCATTTATTCTATATGCCGAGCTCAGTGTAAATCCTTCACAAAATATGAGGCATTATTTGAAGATCCAAGACAGTTCCGCAAAGGGATATTGGCGCTGCGCTCGATCATCTACAATGCCCATCAAAGAGTTGTCTGATTGGGCTTTTCTATCAGCGCTGGAGCCAGGGGCTGGGGTGGGCTGGGCGGGATTGGCGCGCGACATCAAGGGGCGGGTGGGCAGATCAAACCCACTGCCCACAGCAAACTCCCGCCGCGAGACTCTCTTTAAAATATTTCCATAGTAACCCGTTCCTCCGTCGGATTTCGATTCGACGGCTCATAATACCGAGCTCACGCTTAAACTGGGTTCATATAATTTTTTATAATATTTTAAATACTCATTTTCCCACGTGAATTCTCAATCCTCCGCTTCGTCGAAAGAAGTCTTTGTAGCTCTCGACTTTTCTTCGTTAATGGCTTCTCTGCAAACGGATGTGAGCAAGGTCCTCGCCGGAGAAGGGTCGAGCGGGGCGGCCCACTCTGTCGCCTCCTGTGTGAAGGAACCGAAGCGCTTTCAGATCAGAAAGTGGAACGCTGTTTCTTTTTGGGCCTGGGGTAATCTGTTGTTCTCTTTATACTCCCTTCCTTAAATTTTGTTTGACTCAACTAGGGTTAGCTTAGCTTTCGCCTCTCTCTTCTCGGCCTTGCTGCTATATTGTAAACCCTTGAATTTTAGAGCTCTGTTTCTGTTCAGGATTTGAATGTTGACGTTTTATGGGGTGGTCAATGAATGCAGACATTTTGGCTGAAAACTGTGCAATCTGCCGGATCCACATTATGGATCTCTGTGAGTTCTCATGTTGCTGGTTTCTTTGTTATTCTGCTCCACAGTAAGTTTTTGTTTGCCTGAGCTCCGATTTGGACGATCTTGTAGGCATTGAATGCCAAGCAAGCCAGGGCAGTACGCCGAACGAAGAGTGCACAATTGCTTGCGGTATTTACATTCACCCTCTTTCTTTTCGTGAGAATGGTTTTGAATGTTTATTTCATGTTTCAAGGCTCATCTCTTAGACAGCTTTTAAACTTCTTCATGTTATTGCCTTGTTCACATGCATAGTTAGATATCTTGATGGCTATTTAAGTTTTAGGGATTCACAATGGTAGTTCTGTTTTTGGTCTGAGTTTGGTATACTCAGTTATTGCGCTCTCCTTTAAAGTAGCAAAGTTGACTTATGTGGAAGAAAAGTAATCTATGATTTGTGCTGAACTGCTGGAATTAGATGATAGCTCATTGCGTCTCTTTTGGAAAGTTAGTGTGTAAGGTAGGTATTATGGGGAAAAATGTGGATATATATATATATATATATATATATATATATATATATATATATATATATATATATATATATATATATATATATATATATATATATATATATATATATATATATATATATATATATATATATATATATATATATATATATATATATATATATATATATATATATATATATATATATATATATATATATATATATATATATATATATGTATGTATGTATGTATATGGGGTATTAAAGGTTTATGTATTTATCTTAACAGAATAAGTTAGTCTGCGCTGGCGCCTGCATATGGCTTTACTTTTCTGCGCCAAGAGAGATGCCCGCTATCAGATTTTATGACTCAGACTAGGTCTTAAGAGACTACGAATATTAAGAAATAGAAGGTAAGATTTAGTCTGTCTTGCTATCAAGGTAGTTAATCATATAATGAAACTTGTGGAAGTGAAATTAGTGTTATTGCATATTGTTTAACCTCAGTCAATGACAGAGACGAGGTCTAAACAGTCAGCAGATACAAAGAAAAAAAAGGGAAGA
Organism: Saururus chinensis; assembly: GCA_035235625.1. Taxonomy (NCBI): domain Eukaryota; kingdom Viridiplantae; phylum Streptophyta; class Magnoliopsida; order Piperales; family Saururaceae; genus Saururus; species Saururus chinensis. The sequence goes on along the minus strand of CP141143.1, from coordinate 9,540,668 downwards.
TTTATTTCGTCTCTGTATCTAAGTAATAAATCATATAATGAAACATGGGGAGAGTTCTGAAAAAAAAGATTAAGAAAAGTCACTAGAATATTTCACAGCGAATTCAGTTTTATGTATAATTTTTGCATCACAATTGATGGAGCAATTTAGGAAATAGAAGAATCTTCATGTTGTTCTTATTAGTTTGGAGAAATGATATGATATGATACCAAGGGATAATTTGTGGGAGATGTTAGAGAGGAAGGGAATTGCTAAGGGTCATGTGGTGCTTAATAAAGTCATCTGAAAGTGCTATGATTAGTGTAATTTAGTGGAGAAACTCAAGAATTTCCTGTAATTATAGGTTGCATCAAAGATTAGCCTTAGGCCCAAATCTTATTGCATTAATCATTGATAAATTTTTTAGCCAAAAAAATATAGATAAATAATTGGTCTCATTCAAGAAGAAGTTCATTGGTGCTGCTGATGATATGGTATAAATAGATCTGCCTAGTGGAGCAATTAATAAGAAATTTGAGTTATGGAGGGAAGTGTTAGAGTCTAATTGTTTTATGATTAGTCGAATTCAGATAAGTGTTGCAATGAAAATGATTAGTCAAACTAAGATGAGTGTTGCAATGCTGAGAATATTAAGATGGATGAGTGGAAAATTATTGGGATTTGTCTTGGAAATGACCATATAAGGGAGAACTTAGGTTTAATCCCATTTACTGATAAACTGAGAGAAAGCCAACAGATGATTTGGCCATGTTCAGTGTAGACTTTCAGCCATGTCCAAGGAGGCTACAAATAGCTCCTTTGCGGAGACCACAAATGGCCTATGGAGGTCCCTAGAGGAAGAATTGGACCACTGAAGATGACTTGGAAGAAATGAGTGAGATTTGGGAATTTATTACTTAAAAGGAGAAAGGGTATTCTATTCCAGATGGGAAACATAATCAGAGTGGCCTACCCCATGGGCCATACAATGGCATAAGGTGATGATAATGATCTAAAAAATTGTGTCACCGTGGCCATTTCATGTTGCTTTATGTTACTTTCTGTGTAGGATATTGCTAAGAGCATAGAATGGTCTTTTAATGAATTTTTTATTTGGTTTTTGTACATGAAATCACATTCCTTTTTTAAATTTGTGCAGAGATACGTGAAGGTGGCTGTTTATTGTTGAATTTTGAACCTAGCACATATCACTGAAAATTAAATTGTCACCAACTTCCTCCATGTCTCATTGGCCTTCCTTTTCATCTTTAGATGAAGAAGATATTGGTAGCAATAAATTGTTTTCTTGTTGCTTGCCTGCATTTCTTAATTGTCATTTACTCAGCTCGATGATTCATCAAGTCTAACACTGGAACAATTATACATATGAAGAATGATTTTTGAAGTTTACGGATCTGAGTTCATGTTTCTGCAAGTTTATTCAATTCACTGATTTTCCCCCTCTGAGTTAACATGTATGCAGGATTGTATTGTACCTGCTTGATCAGTTTAATTCTAGATAATTTCTTTTAGGACCAGTAATAGTTCGTCCTGTCTATCTTTCTGTAACTGCCAAAAAATAAGCAACTTAGCTTTAGTTGATGACATTTATGATGGTTCATCATGCGTGCTTTCATTCAATTTACGGGGAACAAGATGCTTTCTGTGGTGGAACTCTCCGCTTGTTCTTTTTAACCTGAAATGGTATAATCAAACGACATTGTTTGTCATATACAGGAATGTGTAATCACGCATTTCATTTTCACTGCATCCTCCGTTGGCTCCTGACACGTCAAGTATGCCCTCTAGGTAAGCATCATTTACCCGTGTTTACCATTTTTATCTTCTTCTCGTCAAAATATTTATTGTGGTGGAAGTGTCTCAATTTTCTTATGTCGGTTTGGTGCAGATAATAGTGAGTGGGAATTTAAAAAATATGGACACTAGGTTGCTCTGTAGTGCAGCTGGCCACGATGCATCAGGGGAGTTCGAAACTGACGTGTGCTGGTGTTGTTACCCTGTGGCTGTTGGAACTGTTTCTGCACAGAAACAATTTCTTTGGCCCCCCATTATTTTGTTTGGTTTTTTTCAACCCCCTCATTCCCGGAAAAGGGAGATTTAAAGAAAACAATTTAGCCCACATTGTAAATTCCGAGTCTCCTTGTCATCTACTCTAGAAATTCTTGAGATTTCGATATTAGTGGTTCATCTATCGAATTTGCATATCAATATTAGGCTCATTTTTGGACGAAAATATTCGCTTCTGCACTTGAGTCTTGATGTGTTACTGTGTACAAACCACCTGAATTTGGCTATTTTGACTATCAAATGCGCCATTTCATATCACTACGTGGCTCGTATGTTAAAAGTTTAGTTGCCTGTATTGACCATTTTTTATGCTTGAGATTTCAAATTATATACGGCCCCTGGTGTAGCCAAATGCAAGGAAGATGTAAGACTAAAATTAGTTCATGCTAACCAAACCAAGGGACGAAAAGAACGTCTAAAGAAGGTGCAGGAGCTCCTTTCGTTGAAGTTTTGCTGCTGCATGTAACAAATAAAAATAAAAATAAAAATGCTGTTGTTCTGCAGGGCCCAGTGGGAGATGGGATAGCAGGATAAATTGGTCTTAGCAAGTAGTGTCAGCGTCTTAAACGTAGACAGCTTCATTTGTCTCAGTATAGTTGTATCTTGTATAGCGGTAGATTAGGCTCCGCCCACTGGATGGGCTTAATTGTGCTTTGATGTCGCTTCTCGTGCCCAGCCTCGCTTGGCTTCTGTCGGCGTAGTTACTTCTCAGAAATCACCTTGGCCACTTCATAGCCGTTGTTGCCAAATCAGTGGCGGTGCGTCCTCTCTCGTCCCTGCCGCAATTGCATGCCTCAAAGCACCTCGCTCATTCTATCTGCGTTCAAACAAGCTCCAAATCTGTAGGTATTCAAGCGTGCTATTGTAGAATCAAGCTACCCATGCGTTCCGAGGAGAATCGCACCTACTGTCCGCAACATCAAGAGTAATCCAGTGAAACTATTTTACTACGTGGCTGTTAATGGGTGTGAATGACACGTAAACGTCAACTAAAGTTAAAATATTAAATTACTCATGAGTCTGGAGACTTATACACCATATGGCTAACACATCGGTTTCACTGGATAATTTCCTCGACATTAGATATCTTCTTCCCTTTTATAAAGAAATCAGTGCCCTCCTTCGATATGTTCGTCTGCTTTAGCTTTCTGTGTCCTTCGAGGCTTTCCCCTAAAAAAGAAAAAAAGAGAAAGCGGATAAAAGGATGCAAAATAGATAGTAAATTTAAAGTAGTTAATGTCTTCGCATAAGAGATTAGTAAGCGACTTAGCCCCCATTCAGAGCCCGGCTCGGTCAGCCAAAGAGACGGTGGTCGAACAGTTAGTTCCACTTCGCCAATTTGCCTGGCGGGGCGCTAGTGGGAAGCTCAACTGGCCGCCGCTCCGCTTCCATCCATCGCTCCAGTATGCCTCTCCGAGTTCTATTGGGCACCGGAGTGGTTCAGGCGCCCGGAAGCCTCACCCCGAAACAGCGCAGGATCTTAGCATCGGTTAACACCGGCGCCTCGGCTCTCTCACTGGTCGGGTCGGCCTTCATTTGCCTCTGCTACCTTCTATTCAAAGACCTGCGCAAGTTCTCCTTCAAACTCGTCTTCTTTCTCGCTCTCTCTGTAAGTCCGCTTTTTAACTATTGCTTTCGAGACTAGACCAAAAAGTATCGTCAATTTTGTTCTCAATTCTCTACTGGCAAAAAAAAGTAGTGTTTCAGTTACCACTTTTCGATATTATGCTGTTTTCATTTGGAGATCATGCTCTCTCTACATGCCATTGTTTGTTTATTTAACCTTTGATACGGTAATTTTCTTTCGGATCTGCACTCCTCCCTTGTCATTGGGGTACGAAATTTTTTCCTTGCGACAGAAGCATGAGATCTTTTTTTTTCATTCTGGGCTTTTTAGTTTCCTATTGTCTTGAGTGAGAATTTGATTCACACGTTTAATTATTAACTTGTATTTTTCCCTTTTTTCCTTGGCAGGACTTTTTTTGCAGTTTCTTCAACATAATCTGGTATGTATAGTTTTTCCTCTCGTATTGACGGGCCTTTACGTTTAATACCTTTTTGTTGACTTAATTCGAAGGGTGATTTATAACTAGCTAAAACTTGTGTACTCAATTCCATTCTCTTATGAGGAAAACTGTACATTGATTTATGGGATGTTTTATATGTGAAGAAGTAAAAAGGTTCCAAAGTTCCAGACCGTACAAATCAAAATGTAAACAAAAACAAAGATTCTAACTACAAACTATGAAAGTCATAGAACACCGAAAAATAAAAATGAATTGAATTATTGCATGCTTTTGCATTGCACAAAAAAAAACGATATGTAAATATGTATATGGATGTATGTTTGCTTATGCATATATTTCTCGGGAAGAAACTGGCTATACTGACTATGAAAAAACATAGAGGGACAGATTTTTTTTTGTAAAATACCACTGAAATCAACATCAATGGAAACTTTTCAATTACATTATGAACAATTAACCATGTAAAACTCATAAACATAAAAACTGTACTGTTTTTGTTGTTGTTTTAATAAATTGTTAACTTCTGTGGATATAGATATTGACTCCTTGAAAATCACCTTAAAATAACCATGTGTTGGTGTTTTTGTATTGATGGTTTCTTCTATCAATTAAACAGGGATCCCTCAAAAGGGTTTTTTTGCTATGCCCAGGGATACAGCACACATTTTTTCTGTGTGGCCTCCTTTTTATGGACCACAACCATCGCGTTCACTCTCCATTGTACTGTTGTCCGTCATAAGACTGATGTAGAAGATTTAGGTCCCATGTTCCACTTGTATGTTTGGGGTATGCTGCTTTTTTTTTTCCATATATTTATTACTTGTTTCCTTTAACTGAGAGGGCGCATGTGCGTATGACATAGAGAGTTGCATATTACTAAATGCTACTACTTGGTGTTCAACTGGCTTTGGAAACTTTTTACTTTTGGAATCACTATGTGTTGCTCATTATATAGCTGGAACTGCATGTGTAATCCATATAATATATTAATTCTTATATTCCTGAAATTTAGGAGCTTCATTTAGTAGTTCAAATAATTGACCTGGAAAAACAATATTTGGGTGTATTTACAATTAATCTCAAGTCGTCTTGGTAGCAGGACAATTCATGTCATGCAAGAATCTTAAGTTTGTTATTTCATTGTTCTCCTTGTGTTGATTGCTTTTCTTTTATGCAATTAGATATATCCATGTTAATTTTATATTAAATTGAATGTCTTTCCTTTTGTCCTATGTGAAATTTTGTTTCCTTTATTGTAAGCCGTGTTATTTGAGATGGTGCTTGTCTTTGACAAAAAAATGTAAAATTGAATTTCTTTCCTTTTGTCCTATGTGGAATTTTGTTTCCTGCATTAAGCCATCTTTTTTGAGATGGTAATTTAATTATTTTTTTTTAAATGAGGTGTTTGTGAGTAGTCCTTTTGGGAAAAAGGTGCTTATTTATTATGATTCTGATTACTTTCGATAATACACCATTATTTTTCCAGATCAATAGATTAGGGGCAAGCTGCTTTCTATTTATAATCTTGCTTATGTTTGTTTCTTTTTTATTTTTCTTTACTTGCAAACTAAAGTTCAAGACTGGTACTTTGCCTGCATTATAGTGATAGTTATAGCACTTAGCGACTACTGTGATTACAGTCTGGAATATTAGCCATTGCACTTATGCAGTGTTTATTAGTAAACTGGACTTAACATATATTATAAAAAAAAGGAAAATAGGTAAAAGTAAGACTATACTGTCAGATCTAGAAAAACTACTCTATCACCGCACTTTGATTAAACTTGTACAACTGAAAGCAGCCAAGGCGAAGCCATGATTCTTGGACGAGGGGGACAAGCAGCTCTACATTAAAGACTATGCGAGATTATGTATAGCTTCTCTAAATGTACATAAGCTTGGGCAACTTTAAAGTTAAAATAGGAGAGCCGCTTCAGCTCAAGACTATAATTTTCAAGATTAAGTTGAGTGATCTAATAATGATGCGAAAAGGTTCTTAAAAAATAATAATATATGAACCTTAAAAATCCATGATTAAATTAAAGAAAGAATCTCTTATTTTTGTCTGAGTATCAAATTGATAGTGACAACATTCAATACCTTCAAATTTCTCATATGAGATTGAACTAACTTATGATGAGCCAAGTTGGCTACCTTAAAGTTTATTGATAATACACAAATTTCCAACACTTGCAGTGCTAGATAATAATCATTTTAGTTGATGTATCTACTCAGATTTAAAACTTGGTAAAATAATGATAGGAGATGCATGGAATTCATTGTTCTCCTGTCTTTGTGCTATAGAGTGTAGATTAGAATCTTTCATTATGTTACTGACTTTCAAAATAAATTACTATCTCATACTTTTGACCTACTTAGGGGAAATAAAAAAGTTCAACTTCCTTTTGGAGAACAGAATTTATAAAATATAGTTTATTCTTTAAGACCCTGATTGAAAAATAAATCACCCAAAAGTAAAATGTCATATCTACAAAACTCGGGCGCTGCTAGCTTCGATCTTCATCCTACTTTAGAAAAAATATCTATGTTTTTGTGGGAAGATAAGAGGGGTTGAGAAGATAGATCCACGCTTTTGCATCTGATTTATGCACAAACATAAATGGAGAAGGGAACCAGACACTAGGACATTGGGTAAGGGCCAAAGGGAGCATTTAAGTCATTATGCATATGACTTGATTGCGTACAGTAATATACATCTAATAGGCATCAAAATGAGGCACCTTCTACCTCTTGCACCCTCGGCTCTTCCCATGTAAGTAACACCATAAGAAAGGTGCGCTTTTTCTTTCAAAGTTCATATTTTATAAGCTTGGTTATGTGCAAACACATATTCCTCAGTGTGTTGGTGCTGGAAATGCTGAGCTGAATTGTTATATGATGGCTTTGTGAAAAGAGCAATAAATCAACGACCAAAATTAAGGCTATAAATTAGTAAGTGCAATCCTGATTCCTTATTCGAGTGCTGGCCTATTGAATGGTGATTTTTTTGTCAGTGGAGTGTTGACTTCTCTATTTGCAGGAAGACCTCTAACAGCATGCACGTTGTAGTTTCCACTTTCCAAAATGGAGAAGTCTACATCCAAACATTGATGAGGCCATGTGTTTATTTCGCAGAAGTTGGAAATGAAAAATCCTTGATAGAAATTAGTAATACCACATGATTTTCTCAAGCATTAAAAATCAATGTGTTTATGCATCTATTAAGCAATACAAAAGTGTGGGTCCCGCAACTAACCATTTCTATGCCATATATATCTAAGCAGAATCCCCCTTAGAAAATGAATTGAGCGGTTTTTCAAGCTACTCCTTTTGATCACTATGATTAGAGCATACATTCCTAAGCTGTATGTTGCAAGTTTTTTGGTCAGAGATTTGTGAAAATGTTTGTCATGAAAGTATTAAATTAATCTCATTGACCTTTTGCAGAGTTTTATTTTGTATCCTAATGAAAATAACATTGCATTTCTTTATATTTCTTATTGCCTCATATTGGAAAGTAATTTATAATCATAATTAGGATGCGCCTTTGTACCCCAAATTGTTGGGAAAATGCACTTTTTGATTGTGACTATGAGCCACTTTCTGACACTTTTAAAGCATTAAGCAAATGTCCTGATTATGATTACGAACACAAATTGTCGGGAAAAGGCGCTTCCTAATTATGATTATGAACTTTGCACATCTATGGGGCAACAAACAACATACATAAATGTAATATATTTACTATATTAATTTCTTCTGATTTCTTTAAATTATGTTTTTTACTTTTAACATGTTTTTTTTTTGGTAAAGCTTCATGTATGATGAATGATCATGCTTTCAGGAACTTCACTTGCCATGACTGTGATGCGTTCTATGGGTAACGACTATGATCGATTAGGTGCCTGGTGTTGGACACAAACTGGGCGAGCAGGAAAGGTAGTTATGCAGATCTAATGCTTCAATTATAGAAAAAAATAATATTTAATACTTGTCATACGACTGAAATAAGTATGCTTTCTTTGTATTGAAGCTCTCTATGATATAAATTTTTGTGACATAAAAAAACAAAAAGAATCTTTATGACTAATGTGCTATACAGACTTGGGCATGGTTATGTTGTAATTAAATGATTTATGGTTTTAGTTCTTCTTTTCAAGGTATATTCAATGATGGCTGTCCCCACTTTGTAGCACAGGCACAATTGAGTAAAGCTGAAATTTCTTTTTTCTTGTTTTTTAGCGAACTAGAATGCGGAGTAAATATCTTAAATTTGGTTTTTGTATTGATGCATGACTATTATTATGATATAAACTATTTCGTGTACATTTTTATTTGAGATAGCAAATTTCTATGTGAAATGTGTTGGAGCTTTATAAAAGGCTGACCACATGTGGCTAATGTGTCAAGTTATCATTGTTGAGCTTGAGTCACAGGCATTATCTGAATATCAGAATTGGCTTATGTTATGGTTTTATAGTTGTTATATCAAATTTATTTTAGGCATGCGTGAATGTCAAAATGACTGTGTTACATGCATTCATTTATTGTTTTTTACGTAACACTATAATTTTTTTGTTTGTGTATGCAGGTTGTTCACTTTGTAACATTTTATGCCCCTCTATGGGGTGCAATTCTTTTCAATGGATTCACATACTTTCAAGTGATCCGCATGATAAATAATGCAACTCGTGTATGCTCTCTTCCTATGAGTCTTTGACAATATGCACAATGAAAGTTGGAGAAACATTTGTTGATTTAAATTTATGTTTCTTTTTCTTTTTCCAGATGGCAGTAGGCATGTCAGATCGTTCCTACCAGTATGATGCTCGGGCTGACAAGGTATGTTTTGCTACGAGTAGAATTTCTTTTCTCTTCCTACCTTTATCTGCAGAGTTTAATCTTATTCATGGTCATCTTTTTTTGACAAAGAACCTGAAAAAAAAAGCCTTTATTATTGTTGGGGCAAACACATTATTCTTGGCATGTAATTATAGATTGTTTCAATAAAAAACTATATCTATTTGGATCCTTCTTTTATTGACCATATTAAATATAGTCCTAACCAACAAGGATATTTTTTGGATTGAATTTTTTAAACAAACTCTTATATTGCTTAAAATTTTGAAAGAACTAGGTAATGATTGTTATCATGCAGAATGAAGAAGTGATTAACTCAATTACAAGTTACATTATATGTGTGGTCATTCAGCAAATTTACTGGGTCTTATTAGTGATTGCATCAGATAATGGTGCATGTTGGTTGAAGTACAAGGCTATTTGCTTCTTGATATGAGCTCTTGGGAACTTATAGAATTTTTAATTTACAGTGCTGCTAAAGATACGATTGTAAAGTCCTTACATTCGATGATTTACTTATTTACTTCCAATAATATTATGTTCTAATCTCCTGCAGGCACTAAATAGATGGGGTTACTATCCCTTGATTTTGATAGGATCATGGGCGTTTGGCACTATCAATAGAATTCATGATTTTATTGATCCTGGTCATAAAATATTTTGGCTTTCATTCCTTGATGTTGGGATGGCTGCGCTTATGGTATTTAAAACTTTATAGCTTTCATTAGATCCTTAATTTTTTTATATAAGTTCCATGATAATTATTTATATTTTTTTTGCTGGTTTTGTTGTTTCTACTTGATAAGTGCATAACACCTATTGACTTGATTATACCCTTTCATTATGGGACCATTATTTTTTTTTCTTTTGCTCTGTAAAAAAAGAGAAGGGAACCATGACATCACTATTTTCTTTTGAAAGAAAATAATTTGTGTTTTTCTATGGGTTAGGGCTTATTCAATTCCATTGCCTATGGCCTTAACTCTTCAGTCCGGCGAGCAATTTGTGAAAGACTAGAACCGTAAGTTTTGGACCAATCTTAATGCTGTGAATTATTGATTTGCAATAAAATATGCATGCATGTGTGAATCTCTCTCTCTCTCTCACACACACACACGCATGCACATGTTCTCTTATGTGTGTGCACCTCTGTTCTCTGTGTACACTGGGTTGTGTGTGGCTGGGGGGTGTGGGTGCGTGTGTGTTTACCTGCATCTCATATGCTAAAATGGGGCAATCGGTTTTGTGTTCTTTGATTAGGTTGTTACCTGAGAGATTCAGAACATGGTTACCATCTTATGCAAGATACAGAGGGCAACAACAAGAGCAAAGTGAACTTGTTTCACTTAAAGTTCAAGACCAGCAGTAACTATGTTTGAAGGTAAATCAACTTCTTGCAACTGACTTCCCTTGAGCTGGATATTTCAGATTACCAAGTGAAGAGTCCAGAGTACACAGGTATATAGACTTTTGGAGGAAAATGATTCAAGGTCCGCATATATGACACTGATTTAGATGCTGCCAAATCTTGAATACAAACACGCCCTGTTTGGTTCTCTCATTCAGTTTCTGTTTCTGGTATATTCTGCAACCCATGATGTTCATGTTGAAACTGGGGTTTAGTACGACATCCAGCATAATGGTTTTTCCTCAAGCTTACTGAATGAGAATTTTCTGTAGCCAAGATGAATAACTAGACACAAACTTTTAGCAATCTTCACTGACTCAAAAGGGGTTGTCATGTGGAATTTGATAGGATGATAGAGTTTGTGAATTTTGTTGAGTGGAATGATAATATTCAGCATGTATTTATTATGCAATTCGGCTCTTCATTTTCGATATTCTTTAAAACTGTTCTCTTTTATATATATCTCTGTTATATGGACTTCTGGTGGCTTAGACAATTCAGTTGGTTGTGCACTAGTGACTAAGTAAACCAGCATTTGCAGAATCGAGAAGCTTTTTACTATTTGTCCTTGTTCATGGATTTGTCTTGGCCGGTGGTGAGGCTTGCTGAACACCCCATACTCGGAAGCCGGGAAGAATAGCATTTTGAAAGAGTTATGTAGCAGCTTCTTATTCTATACTCAAATAGAAATGAGACATGGGACCGTAAATTACAATTGTATTTGCAGGCGTGCAAGTTTGCAACCTAAACACATTTTTTTCTTTTAAAATTAAAGAGGAAAATTACATTTGTGGCAACAATACATTTAATTTTCAGGATATATCATGACAAGCTGGGTGGTAGATGGTGAATCTCGACATCAGTATGGATTGGCTTCACACTAAGCTTTTGGTCTTGTGGTATTTTTGAAAACCGATGTCCTGCTTTTGGTGGCCAGCAAGGGAACTTAAAGAATATATAGATTGATAGACTGGAGTGCCCCATTAGAGAAATAATGACCGACTTGAGCCATTTTCAAGCAAGTCCGTGCTTAGGCTGGCCGCAGGTGAATGAGCGGCTCGATTGTTCAAGTTTAAAGTCTAAAGTCTTACGCCCGAAGTCGTGTCATATGAGAGGTATGGAAGCGGTCTTTAGTCCTGCAGCGTTTCCTGCCCTCCCTGAGCCAAAGCCCAAGATGGAGACAATGCGGCCCGCTATGTTTGACAGGCAGGATATGAAAGTGAATTATTGGTTGCCAGCAAAGAAAGTGAAGTTCGGAGTTAATGATGCTCCAATTATTGTTGCCTCTTGGTATCCGCTTCATGCTTTCCTGTTAGTTCAGTTGTTGCGACTTCCAACTTTTAAAAGGCCATTCATTAGAGTATTACTAATTTTATTTGCTTTATAGACTATATTACTAGACGATCATCAGTGAAGGTCTCAAGTGGGTCTCATACTTTATAGATGGACTATTATTATCACGTTGTGGTCCAAGGGACGAAGTCGGGGGGGGGGGCTAGGGGTAGTCATGCCCATGTAGCCTTTTTTTTTTTTTTCATTTAGGGGGACCACGTAGTGATGCCGGGTTGGGTTTGGGTCAGGTTTTGCCAAACTTGAACCCGATACCACATAACAAAACCTTGACCCGAACCCGAACCTAACCTGTTTGACCCGAATAAAATAAAAAAATATTTTTTAAATTTTTTAAAAAAAATAATATTAAAAAATATATAAAATATATAAATTTTATATTTATATTTATATTTATATTCGGGTCAGGTCGGGTTAATCACCTAAAACCCGAACCTAACCCATTAAGGTTATTTTTAAAAATCAAATCCGACCTATGAGGTCAAGTTTACTATTTACCTGACCCAAGTGACATCCTAAGGACTATATACACCTCTAAGGTTTTTACAAGTATCAGTGCCCTCCTAGCCTTTTTTTCATAGCTCCAACCTTTACAGTTTAAGGGACATAGCTAGGCTAGGGCTAGGGGTGGCTATGGTGTCCCTACCAATCAAACTTTACTATTCCTTTTTAGGTGGGGACGGAGTGGTTTCATTTTTTTTTCATTTAGGTGGGACCACATGACGCTCCCCTAAAATTTTTACAAGTTCGTTTGCCGCCTTACTCTTTTTTTTTGCTCCGGCTCCATCTTTACCCATGTCGCTGTGGAATAGCTTTACTGAATAATTTTTCTTAGTATAAAGAATCATCATTCGATGGCTCAAATGGAACTCATAATTTATTAAATGGACTACTGTTATTAAATAATGGTTTGGTAGTCAAATCATATTGCCTTTTGACTAACCAGGCTTCTCTCTTCCTCCCGTCCTGCACGCATCGTTAGATGAAGTAGGAAGGAACCACGTGATCTTTCTCCACTTCCAGTTCGTCACGAAAATCTATAGATACTTTGTAGCCAATAATTTATTATTTATAGATAACTTATAAGGTTATGGGCAGTTAGGCAGATAGAACCATGCATGCGTGCGCTAGTTTCCGTTGGCAAACTTCGTCAATTATATATAAGAAAGAAGGCAAACGTACGTCTTAGAATAGACCCGATCTTGTTCCAGTCCATAATCCACTCACCAAGCTCGTAGAGGATAGATGCATTATATGCATAAATAGTTTTTTTTAATTCAATGTGCATAAATGGTTATTTTACCATTAATTATCCGGTTTCACCGTTTCAGCCTTTGTTTTAGGGAAAGCCCAATAGTTGAAAAAATGTGGTGCAATTGGCTGCAGAAGTCCAACTGCAGAAGTTGGTAAGTGATTGCTTTTCTATTTTGCGTAAATAGGACGAGAACGAATTCGTGGGTGTCGGTACCCCACAGGCCATGGTTTGTTCCAGATCTATTCGACACCGTTGCTGTTGGTGTGTTCAACAAGTCGTCGGAGTGCCATGCTTTTCATCCACCAATTGACGTGTAGAATACTTTCTGGACGAAGAACTAATCCTCGTGCTGAATTTCCCCTCAAATGCCCACCTGAAAGGCCTTCGCATGCTAAAGATTGTTGATTTGAGCCAAAATTTCAACGTTAAAAAGTCCTTTATAAATTCAGTACGTACGCTCACCGCGCTTTATTAACGGCTACGTATGTAGCCAAGTTTTTTAGTGGCCTACAAGAGAGGCGTCCATCTTTTCCAAGCTCCATGTATCTTTCCGTGCTTCCCTGCGGACAACACCATTAAGCAATTGCATGGTCAAGATTCTCTTCAAGTGGCCAAACTTTGGACAATGTACAAAGTTGAGCTTTCTATATAGATAGGAGCCGGGATATCTCTTTAGCTTATTAGGACGAGCGGTTGGTTGGTTGATCGAGACATATTGTTGAGTGAAAGATGTCTCCCACAGCCAAACATGAACCGATTGTCAGCAAAATCTACTGTTCCACCGCAAGGCAAGTTTTCATGGTTAGAAACAGGCCCCATGCTGTAAATGGAGGTGGCTTTTTTGTTACAAACAGTCGACAAGAAGTGATTTTCAAGGTGGAGGGATGCGGCACCCTCGGAATCAAAGGGAATTTGGTTTTAAGAGACGGCACCGGGGCTGCCTTACTCTTTATCCGGCGAAAGGTAGGCTTCCACTTGAGTAGCTTAGATATATTCTCATAAAGATTTTGTGTTCATGAACAATTAGAGTTCGTTTGGTGAGTGTCAACCTGCAGGGAGGGATGGCACAAGCAATGAGTCCGCGCAGGCAGTGGAATGGATACATGATCGATTACGAGGGAGCAGATAAATTGATTTTCAGCTTGAGAGAGCCTTCCTATTGGACGCACAACTCTGATGAAGTAAAGATTTACATGGAACCCAAAAGCTGCACCAAAAATTGGGACTTCGAGGTCAAGGGCTCATTTGTTAGTAGAGATTGCAAAGTTTCTGATAGTAAAGGGAACTCTGTGGCTCAGGTAAGAGAGAGAGAGAGACAGAGACTCTTGGAGACTTTGATTGACTATAATGTTTTTTCATTTGAAAAAAAATCAGGTACAGGCGGGAACCAGTGGAGAAATGGACTTGATGGGGAGCAAAGATGTGTATTATGTTGTGGTGCAACCAGGGTTCGACCAGGCCTTCGTATTTGGAGTGATGGCTGTTCTGGATAACATTAATAACCAGTCCACCGTATGCTAGCTACTGTCATGAAGAAATTTCAAGATTGTGCTACGGACGTTATTGCCATCTGTAGTTATGTATGTATTGATCTTTCTTTTCCCCCTTGATATGTGCAACCGGCACATCACAATTTTTAACTGTCCATTTTCCTGTTTAGCTTCATAACCAGCCCACTTCGCCTATACACTTGGACATGTTATATAGTTAGTAGATATTCACCGTCTAAATTATGAGGGTGAGTTGGCTAAAAAGGGGTAGTAGACTCCTCGTACATTGGGTAACTGGATGTTTTTTATACGCCTTTGTTTATAAATTGTCTAGATCAGGTCGTGTGATTTACTTTAGCAAAAAAATATGATTTAGTAATTTTCAGTTGAGTTTAAAGGGTGAGAAGACTAAAGCTACACCAGAAGATCTTACCATCATTGGCCCTTTGAAATGCAGTCTTTGTTTTTTTGTTTCTTTTTGTTGGTACACATGAAGGATTCACAGCTTGTGAGGCCCTGAATTCAGTGTAATTAAAGTTAACATGAGCCCAAGCTCATGCATATCAGTGTATGCCTGATGTTACGACCTGTTGGATCTTGATCATAAAGAGGCCATTAATTCACAGCTTGTATACATATGAATGGATTTACAACTACCTTGTGTGGTCCTTAATTCAGTGAGCGCTCATGCACGTTAATGTGAGCCTGACAGTACAACGGATCGAGATTTCATGGCATATGTTCATATAGAGGGCGGATGGGTGATTCAAACCCGCATACTTGCCTACATAAGTAATATACATCATGGGATTAAAATACCAATAGCTCATGATGTTGAGGCTCATAATGGGAATAACTTCATCACCGTCAATATTTGGCAGGTAAGGGTGTTTACACGGCGAAATAGCTTGCTTTATCATATGTGAGGTAAGACATTGCTAAAGTATTTTTTTTTAATTTGTTAAAAAATAGATGGAGTTAACTTTTTTGCGAACCCCTCTATGGGTGTAAATAGAAACCGACGGATGTGAGTGTGGACAAGGCATATTCACAGCTCTTTATATTTATATAGACTATATATTTATCTGTACGTATTTATCTATGATTGACATGGACGAAATAAAGGTAAAAATTTAACATATACTACTTTGTCCTCAAATTAAGAGTAATTAGTAAAGTTTTAATTAAAAAATAAATTATAATAATAATAAGATAGTCTAATCTAAAAAATAAATTAATAATATTATAGAAGACATGTGAGAGTATAATATGTATTTTTTTATAATCTTGTTATGAATATTAACTATGTGACATAGGTTAGTAATTTAGTATAAAATAAAAATAAAAATAATAAAATATATAGTTGGCGGACATAGACAGCTACGGACACCGCCAACCTTTATCCATATCTATCCGTATTTGAAATAAATAAAAAATAATATTATTTATTTTAGTACGAACAAACGTCGATAGGGATGGACACTGGACAAATAAATATTGTTTATGCCCCTAAACCCTTCCTTCAAAATATTTTTGCAAGCAAAATTGAAGTGAACTATGAGGTCGGTCCTTCCTCCTACTATCACTATCGGCTCTTGTGATGTCTTTTTACCGGCAACCAGCCGAGTTCCTTCACTTCAATCAGCCTTTTCATTCACTGTAGCCCCACTTCGGTGGTGGGTTTTTATGTCTCGCTTTAGTAATGTGATCGAAGCTTATTCCAGTCGTGTGTAACTCGTTTTATAAAGTGCAAAAAAAAAATTGTTTTAATATTAAATGGATAGAGTATTATTTAATCTTTTTTAAAATATAATATTTTTCCAAATTAAAACATAAATATATCATATTTAAAATAAAAAATTTGAATACATCCATTTAAGCGCATGTCTATTTTTTTTACAAAAGGGTGTCTTAAGAGTTTTTAGAACGGGCAGGGCAACCTACCTTTTAGAGGATTGCATCCCACCATTAATATTCTCAAATATATGTAAGGCTCACCTTCATACGTATCTAAGTACATTGGGATATAGTCTCATATGGTGGCCAACATGAATGGGTTTCGAACTCAAGACCTTCATTTGGAGAAGCAAGTTGTGGTCATCCCACCTTTGCTTTGGTTAAATAAATCGTTAAGTGTGTTTCCTTGAGGGAAGTCAGTCATCGTTAAGTGTGTTTCCTTGAGGGAAGTCAGTCCGACGACCATAGGCCAGCTCGGAACGATCATCTGTGACCCATAATCCACATCCCAATGAGCCAGCAGATCGGCCATTAATTAGTAATTACTTTTTGGTCGCATGGCCATTATTCATACACCAGGCTTTAGAGTCTATCTCATAACTCAAGGATTCATATGTACGAGCCCTGGCTCAATAGATTTTGTTGAAGGTCCTAACCATGTCCATTACTGACATGAAAAGTTTTTTCAATGAAAAAATTCGTCTCGATAATAAGCCAAGTTTGGAGTTTAAAATTAAACTTAAATAGCTATTTGGGATAAGGTTTGATTTTAGGTAATCCAACCTACGTCTAAACCCGGAACTTATACGCAAATAATATTATAATTATTATAATTTTATATTTTAATAATAATTCTTAAAAAAAGTAATAGATAAAAATAAATTAAATAATTATTTAAAAAAATATTTTTTATAATTAAATAAGTTTTTTAAAAGGTGGAGATGGTGGGAAGAATTTTCCCCTATTTCCTATTGATAATGAACTTAGCATAAAAATATGCGAATCCTTTATCATGATGTATACTAATACATGTACCGTCATTTTTAAACATTTAAGTAGTTTCATAGGTAACTTACTTTAGGATCATCTAGCAACGGAAAAAAGGAGCTAGGTTTTGTTAAACCCAAAAAGGAGCTCTTAATATAATATTAAAACTAAATTTAAGCTAACTGACTACAGTGTTAAGAATCCAGTCAAAGTCAATTTATATTATTAGGTATAACTCATATTCTTTATTAAATTAGGTTTTAATTTTAAATAAACTAGTGTAGAAATTTAATACTCACGAATCACATTTAAGCCTATAAAATACTTATATTTTGTTATTAAAAAGAAAAATTATGAAGCATTAGACCCACATAAAATTGAAAGACGAAGAATAAGACAAGTAGCCGCTTATAAGCTATTGAATCCCATAAAAATATTAGTCAGTAGAGGCATAAAATACCACAATAAACAATAATGGAGTAGGTGGAGCAATTGATTAACATCAAACTAAATATATCTATAAAAGAAGTTAAAAATAGAAACATAAAAAGGACCTGTGAGACTAAATTCTGTCTGAGAACGAATGAACATAGCAAACCCAATCCGGCCTTAGCAACATAAATAAACCCCTACAAGTGCTGGACAAAATATAGAATACAAAGTAAATAGATAAAAAAAACTCCTAAAATGCAGACTCAATAAGAAAAGCCCCTACCAACTCCCAACATACAGACAAAAAAACACTCCCAAAATTTAGACACAAGGAAAATTTTTGGAATTGAATTTTGCAGACTCAATTCCAAAATTTGTTGACCGATCTATAATTACATTTGCTTCACAATCTGATTATTAATATCGCACAATATAAGTATTTAACCATATTATTTTATAGAATTTACAAAGAATATAAAATTTTATTGTATTACCTTTGTCCCAATAAGTAGCTTATTTATAAAAAAAAATACAAGTTTTATGTAATGTGAGAAGCACCTTAAACCACAAAAAAAATTTAAAAAAATATGTTATTCAAAGTAGAAGAAATTAGGGTATCATGAGCACGGTGGCAGGGTAGATTTAGCATAGCAGAAAGAGCAAATGACGGGAACAGCGGCAGGGCAGAGGAGACGGGATCGGAGGACAACGAAAGTAATAAGATCGGCAATGGAGCAAACGACATGAACTGGAGGCGGGTAGAAAGAATGATCAACCGAGCATAGCAAAGCAAAAAACAATTGGAGGCAGAGGTAGAGTTGCATATTGATAAAGACAATTTTGTGGACGAAATCAGGTTCAAACTAATTTCGTCATTTTAAACGATAAAATCATCTTCGGGCTAAATGTGATAAATATCACAATTTTATCGTTTAGAAAAATAAAATTAACTTAATTTATTTCTTTTAAACGATGAAATTAATTTAAAAATTAATATATATATGCACTAGTTACTTAGCATATATTTGTGTGACAAAAAAACATCACTTTAAAAAATATTTTCTAAAGTAATTAAAATAATAAATATTTTTTAATTATTATTTATATAATTTTTTAAAACATATTTATTAGATCATATTGACGTAGTAATAAATACGTAAAAGAAAAACAAATAGCTATTAGATCGCTACAAAGCCCTTAGGAATCGGGCAGGAAAAGTGCGTCCACGTGACAATAGGGGATCTATAGGGCATACATGTATCTAATGGATATCTTCCCAGAAAAGTGCTCGCACTCGCAGCAGTAGTCTGATATCGCTCGCCTTCCACCCCTCCCGATGGCCTCTCCCAACACCTCCAAGGTTCCTCCCCTTCGATTCACTTATTAAGTAGACTATATTGCTTTTCTTCTTCTTTGGTTTCAGTTTCCTTAGTACTGTTTCCACCCAACTAGTGCCAGAACGTTTATTTCTTCTATTCGATCCGTTTTGCAGTTCAAAATTGGTCTCTGTCAGCTGCACGTCACCGCTGACAAGCACAGAAACATCTCTGATGCCCGTACCGCTATCCGAGATGCAGTCCACAAAGGCGCTCGACTTGTTCTGTTGCCCGTAAGTCGTCTACAATTACTGTGAATTGAGAAGCTTGACAGAAGCGAATCGTGAACACGAAAGAGTTCAAATGTGCTCTCTCTCCATTTCCTTGTAGGAAATGTGGAATTGCCCTTATTCGAACGATAATTTTCCAAAATACGCCGAGAACTTTGACGACCCAGACGAGGCGCCTTCCTTCTCGATGCTCTCAGAGGTGGCCTCTGATCTGGGGATTACATTAGTTGGTGGCTCTATCCCAGAAACAAGCGCATCCGGGTTGTACAACACCTGCTGTGTCTTCGGCGCGGATGGAAAGCTGATGGCTAAGCACCGCAAAGTTAATAGATGAGTTGATGGAAAATGAGCTATATTTCTGTTTTTTCCATTACTTCTTTGCTGGGATTTGAGTATATCTTCTTTATTTCTGTGACATCATGCAGACACATCTCTTTGATGTCGATATGCCAGGGGACATAAATTTCAGGGAGTCTGATACACTTACTGCGGGAAATGCACTTACCGTTGTGAATACAGGCACTTATTTTACATTTTGAACTTTGATAACTTATGAATTTAAAATGAAATGCCTTGGATTGTACAAATCGAACTATCCATCTCGTTGGATGCAATTATGGATGGTATCACAGTGAGGTCCACTGTCCCCAACTGGGCTTCTGCATATAGGCAATAGGGCTTAATATCGGAGAAGAGGAGCCTTCTCTGAAGATTCTTGCACCTGTTTGTATAAATCTAATGGAAATATTTAAAATTCAAATAGACTTTATACATGTTGCATTTTCAAACCAGTTCCGTGTTCATCATAGTTATTATTCATCTATTACAAGTTGTTCATACTGTCAATACGCATTTAGATAGTTTGGAATATGGTCGGAAACTGATGTGATCAATGTGCTCTGCAGATGTAGGTCGTATTGGCATAGGAATCTGCCATGATATCCGTTTCCCTGAAATTGCAATGATTTACAGAGCAAGAGGTGTTTTTCTTTCTCTGAGCTCCTATCGCTTAATCTGCAATTACCCTGGGAAGCATTTTTGTCGATTGGTGCCTTTTTTCCATTTGTTAATGGTGGACACTCAAGTTGTGACCTGGCAACCAAGAGTCTATGTCTTGTTACTAATCATAAATTATGTGTGGATTGCTTATAATGCTATTATATTTATCTTATAGCGACTAACTTTGCTTCCTGGAAAGAACCCATGACTAGGAAGAGAGGAACCGCATGTGTCCTAAGGGAAGTTTATTGTTTGTTCTCTCTATTGCACTTTCATTACGTATATGAGTTGTAAGGGCAGTTATTGATGGTGAGAAATCACAAGTGGAGCCTGCTAACGCTGGGACATGAATTATGTGTGCTTTGTTTTTGATGCGTAGTCCATGCAATTTCTTTTCCTGCTCTTCTCTCTTCATGAAGTTTATACCTATAGGTTAAATTGAGAAGCCTTCAAAACTCAATTCTGCGGGGTAAACAAGTTGAGAGAATCTGTTATGAGAGTTCCATGCATGGTCTAGAGAGCTGGATGCACATCACTGTTTGATCTGACCTTCTTATATTTCTTCAACAGCATCAGACTTTGTGAAGTGGTGTTTGTGTCAGATAAGCATCAGCTTACAGCTGATTGAGGGTGTTTCTGTGAGCTGATAATTGATTGCATTTTTACCAGCCCTACCTACATAAAATTAACTTAGTATGTGTACATCTGCTATTCATGTTTTTCTGTAAATTTTGATTGTGATTTTCTCATGTTTCTGTAAGTCAAATGTTGAAGAAATAAATGGTTCTTGCTTATCTATTAACCTTATCTAAGTAGGGAAATATTTCCTTTGTGTTTATCTTAATAAATACCAGGAGCAACCTTCTCTAAGTTGGGAAACATTTTCTTTGTGTTTAATGGATGCCAGGAGTTCATCTAATATGCTACCCTGGTGCATTCAACATGAGTACTGGGCAATTGCTATGGGAACTGATGCAAAGAGCAAGGCAATAATTTCAACACACCATCCTCTTTTCTTTAACGTTGTTCTAGTTGGTGTATAACCAAAATCAACAAACTGAGTTGTGCCAAAAAAAATGATGAAGATCTGAGGATACACAAAATTTTGGCATAACTTCAAGATTTCTTGGGGATTAGGACCCCTGCTGCTTCTCTCTATTAGATTCCTGGTGATCTCCATGTTATATGATCATATGGATTAGCACAATTTTCCATTGTATTTTGTAATTTGGTTAAATGTCTTTGCTTTATATTGTAAATAAGCCTCTACCTTAACCTTGAAATTGATATTTTTTTTGGAGGTACTGAATATTTCTTTTTTTATATGCATGTTAATCTGTTGTGAATGTGCAGGGCAGCAGATAATCAGGTACCATGTATGAATGAGAGCTTCGAATTTTTTAAAACATTTAACAACCAGAGTGCAGTATTTGAGATCATCTTTTAACTTTGGGTTTAATTGGTTGATAGTTGTTTGTGGCCACTTGCTCACCAGCACGAGATACTAGTGCTGATTATGTTGCTTGGGGTCATTCAACTCTTGTTGGACCGGTATGACCCTAAGAGTATATGATGATAGAAATTGTCGTAACTTCAAATGGATCACACACTGATGTGGCTGAGATTGGTTTTCTCTTGCAGCTTGGTGAAATAATTGCAACTGCGAGTGCTGATGAGACAACAGTGATTGCCGAAATTGACTATTCTCTTATTGAACGCAGGAGGTGAGTTCCACCCCTCCCCCCCCCCCACACACACACACCTCCCCTCTCGCACAAATACACTTGCACACGTTCACAATTAGATTGTTGTGCAGAGTCGAATTTCCCCTTGAGAAGCAGTATAGGTGCGACATATACCAGGTGGTTGATCTTGGTGGATTACACGAACAGTGATGAATACAATACTTGTCCTTGTGATCATGAATCAAAGTCCACTATATGCATGTCAACACTTGAGACAGATTTATCTGCACTTTCTGCATTAACTTGACATTTTATTCATGGTTCATGTAAATACAAATTTACCCATTTGAATTGTTCAAAGCCAGCTGAAGCATTTTCATGAAAGTTCTGTTCTTAAAAATTCTTTTAATTCTCTATATTTGAGAGGTAAAAAATAAGCAAATCTTCAACAAGTGAAGAGCAGTTTGGCAAGAGTGTAGACGAGAATTTTAGAACTCACTCTTGTCAAAGAGTTAAAGTTCTTATAAACATTGTTTTAGTTTGATGTTAAATATCAGTAAGGGTTATGATCTAGCTGTTGTCTATTGTGACCCATTTTTTGAAGGTTGTCAGCATTGAAATTGAAGGGTTAGAATTTGTTGCTAGCAGCAGCGTAATAGTTGCCGAACATTTGAAAGAAAATTTCTAATTACAGTTCCTTCAGGATCTATACGATCAATTGGACTATCTGCGAGTATTGCATCAAGTACGCTGTCTATGACACATCAACTTAGCAAGTGCTGAGAACTATTTCTGAAAAGCTTATGGTGTTGAATGCACTTAGTCTATCATGGGCAAAGGTATATGATGTTCGGTTTTCTGATGAGTTCATTGTATCATGACTTCGCTTGAACGAGGCGGGGGCTTCTACAGCATCTACTGAAAGGACCTTGTGGATGTGTATGGTTCACACGAACTACAATTACGTACACAACAATTGCATGATCTTGTCAATAATGCCACATGCTAAACCCCTGGATGAAGCTTGACTTCTTGACTCTCCCACCTCTACTCTTGGGTCTTAGAAATATACTCCCTACGTCCTGTATTAATATTAGCTACAATTGAAAAAATAATATTAATAGTTATAATTGAAAAATCAGTGGTTTTTATTAAATAGTGAAAAACCACTTTAACGAAAAGGGAAAATAAGCTTGTGATATTCTTTTTTAGTACACAATCACTTATACTTAACAAAATAAAATTATTAATATAAACAAATTTTTTTGTTACATGGAGCTATTAATTTAGGATAAAGGAAGTATCTTATTTCCCATTTGCTAACGAATGTTTATTAATTTAGGATGAATGGAATATCTCATTTCCCATTTGCTAACGAATGTTGTTATCAATTCGTATATTATGGCTCTCCATGCAGATGCTGCCTAGAAGGGTTGTGGGGAGGATAGACTATCTAAACAAGGGGAAGTAGTTGTACACTTATATATGTAGCTTAAAAAGAACAAAGATGCATCTTTTTCCATTGTTAGGAGATAGGATTTTGCCTAAGAAATTGACCAAGCTTTGTTTTCCCCTCTCTTCTGCTCATCAAGTGATCTCAAGGCAGAACGCCCCACAATACATGCAACTCCTCCTTAGCGAGAACCTTAATGCAACTTGCCTTAATTCATCAGTTTCAAACACTAAGGTTCACGGGTAATAGAAAGAGACAAAGCTTATGCTTCTCCCGCTTTGACATGAGATGAATATATATAGAATGTGTCTATTTTCCCCCTAACTTATACTCATAGCCCCCTAATTTTTTTACACCCCAAACAAATTTGAAATATTACTCGTATTTACCCCTCTCTACCTCATGAATATTTTTTGCCCTAAATATGTTTTTTCTCCGGCATCAGCGGCTTCACTCACTTCTAGGGTAGACGAGACCAACCCTTACCTTCGCTTCTAACGACAATGACAGACCTGGACTAGCCAGATAAGGCTGGCTCCAGTTACACAAACTAGGCCAGACAAGCCTAGAGGCCCTAGACAACCGCTACATTCAGGAATGGCCGTTGCCAATAACAAAGCCTAGGGCCATGCCAGCCATAGTCAACTGCGGAGGCCGGGGCAAGACAAGCCATGGCTTCTGCACCATGAGAGCTAGAGGAAGCCATGGTCGATGCACCCGAAGGAGAGGTCGTGACAGATGCAACCGGAGAAGGTGAAGCCATCAAGAGAGAGCTCTGTGACACGGCCGTTGTAGGGGTAGCAGAAGACACTAGCCCAACCGCATAGGGACGACATTGAAAAGGACTCAGAGATATGCCTTGAAGACGATCAAACCCAATACATTGTCATCCAGTTTCATATTCGCAAACCTTGCCAGGCAGAGGATAACGACAAGCAAAACTGCGAAGAAGAGGGTTGATTGCTTTGTTGTCCTTTGAAATCTAAGTCGCTATTATTAGATCAATTAGTTTTCGAAAATTGTATAAGGCAAGTTCATAGGAGAATGCAGTGAAGATCTTAACTTTTCATGAGATTAGTAATGTGGGAGAGGATTTTTTAAAAATAACGACAGTTGAGCCATGGTTGCCATTGAAGGAGTTTGGGTATATCAGTGAACATAGGACAATATGCAAGTGGGTTCACATGGGAATGCGAATGCGATGATAAGATAGAACTTTTCTTAGACCAGGTTGGGCCAGATGTGGCGTGACCGTCAGCCCCCGCTAGATGGCAGTCGAGTTTTGGTCGTAGAAGAAGATGACAAAAAATAGTTGACGCCGAAAACTTGTTAATCGCCCGTCACTGGCACCGGTGACAAAGAGGAAGAGAAGGCATGGGTGTTGGGGTGGCTAAGAGCAAAAGAGTGGGGGATCATGGGGGTGCCGCAGCAAGAAAAAACATACCAATATCTTTTAGTTTTTGGGGGGCATTGAGGATATGTTGGGGGGAAATAGCATCATTCATATTAATATATATTAATAGGCATACGTATGAAATATGCATATATGTTAATAGGCATACCTTACGTATGAAATATGCAATGCCATGTGAGCTTGCAAATATTAAACTATCCCAACAAACAAGAAGTGTTCACTCAAGTCTGGTCCACTAAGATCTCATTATGAACTATGACAATTACATGCACCACTTAACCGATGCGGAGCTTGCGTGATCACAATATTGATAACCTCGCCGACATAAACTTCAAAGGATGATATAAACTGTGGTTGGAACATAGCACTAAAGTGGCGCAAAATAACATATGCATAAATCATTAGTTCATGACATCAACAATCACTCTTCTACAGTCGAAAGAAAGCTAAAACTACATACTCTTTCAAATTAAATCAAGTACAAGTAATAAACCAAAATTGTTATCAAAATGTTGTCAGCGTTTGTTCTTTACATTACACAGAAACTTATCAAATTTCAATCATCATCATAAATACATATTATAAAACAAATACATTATTAAATGAAAGGAAAAAAATGTACAAAACAAAAAAAGGGAAAAAAATTACCGGTCAAAATTGTGAAAGCTCAGTGAGAGACAATTGCTTTGGACTCCACATGAAGCTCGTCACTTTTAAATGCACCCCAGTTTATATCTCTTATTATGTTCAGCCTTTCCTCCAATGTGACAAACCCAGCGTTGGGGGAAACCATTGCACTGGACCCTGCTTTATGGAGCAATATGATACTAGCACCCATGTCAGGACCATGAAGTTTACCTGTCAGCAGTACTCTGAGGGGCATAAAGAGAGATTTTCCCTGTGAAAAAGATGTAACGTCTAGCGTAGTAAGCAAGCACATATTGACAAGATAATCGCAATTGTAATGCAAAAAAAAAAAAAAATGAGAAAAATAAAATCATAGAAACTGATTCCAAAACAAAGAAAAGAACTGACCTTACGCTTCAATGATTTCCCAAAGCTTTTCACCCACCTTTGCCATCCCACATGTCCTTCCTCAAGTGCAGTTCTCAGTTCTCCACTGTCGTAAGCAGATAGCAAGCTAGAAGCAACCTCAGACAGCTTGTCTTCCATAATGGATCTACCTTCAGGACTGCAGAATCCTTTCATACTTAATTTCAATTTTTTTTTTTACCATGTGTAGACCACCCATCTTAAATTTTTGCACATCTACCAATGAATATTTTTTAATATATGAAATAAAATCATCATATGGCTATCTCGCACGGACTGCACACACGCTCAATGCATGCCACTGTATCAGGTGTTTATTACAATTCAAATGCCATAATTAGAAGCACTACCTCATCAGTAAAGAGAACATACCTAGCTAGGGTTGAATGCAGCGGATACGAAAGCAAGTGCGAGAGAGACTTATCCACATCTGTCACCAGGTCAATCCCTTCCTTTAGCAACTCTACCGCTTCCTGAGCATAAATATGCTTTGCATCTTAATGGGCATTGGACTTGTGCACTACAGTAGCTAGAACTTTGCATTGCTGAAGGTACTTAAAAACTGCTACGAATTGTCTTACCTCAACAAATGATCCTTCAGACTGCGTTAGAATACCAACATCCTTCCATAGTTCCCCAAACATCTTCACCAACTGATCTAAGGGAATGGTCTTTAGATGCTGACCATTCATCCATCTATAATTCCCAAATTAGAAAAAAGTAGATAACACTCGTCAAGAATAATGGAATGGCAATAGTTCATTTATTTACTTAATATACTGCAAGGTATAAAATGTAACCTTAATTTAGTTGAATCGAAGATTGCTCCACTCTTGTTGACGCGATCAATTGAGAACTTCTGAACTGCCAACCACGACATCTCACTCAGATCAATAAAATGAAGAACATGAGCTTTGAACTATTACCTTTCACCATTAGCCCTTTTTTTTCCCTCTAGAGAACTTTCACCATTAGCATGCTATTACATGAGTTTAAACCTTCCAAATAAATGACTAACTAAAAAAGGTAGAAAATACTAACCCAGCTGGTCAATTGTAAAAAATTCGTTTTCTGTGCCATCACCCCATCCCAAAAGTGCCAAGTAATTTACCATAGCTTGTGGCAGGAAGCCCATCTCCCTAAACTGACAACAGAAATACATAAAATACATATTGTTCAATATTTAATATTCACATTAAGAGGAACATCAGAAAATGGCCAATTAGAAAACAAAAATATACCTGACCAACTGATGTTGCACCATGACGTTTGGACAATTTACTTCTATCAGGTGCAAGAATCAGAGAAACATGAGCAAATTGAGGCATCGGAAAATCAAGAGCCTGTGAAAACAACAAAAGTGTATATTAGATGGACATACTGTTGAGGGAAAGATACGAGGAACAAACATGCTAACTTTTTATTCAAATAGGTGTTTGTCTCAAATTATTTCAACAAGATCAGTATTTCGATCCAAGAGGGTTCATGCCACTCCAATTGACAAATTACCACTGCTTTTAAATTTAAAAGGTATTTATCTAATCTAATGCAAAAGTAAAAATAAGAGATATAAAATTACTCTATATATCAAGGCCTGCCTCAGGGTGTTTGGCAAGTGCTCCTCTGCCCTACAGTGCAAGTCAAATGCAGATTTTCATATGGATGAAAACATGAATACACACTTGTATTTTCGAAGTGATACACTTGCACATAATTTGCTCTACCTTATAACATGAGAGATGCACATTGTGGCATCATCAACTGTTACACAGAAGTTGTATACAGGTTGGCCATTGCTTCTAAGAATTACAAAATCTCCAAGAGTGCTCAAGCTCCAAGTGACCTTCATCACACTATCAGACAATTAACAATAAATAGGCACACGGATATGGAAAGATAGCACAATTCAAGCCATTAGATAGATCACCTGAACTGCAGATTCTCTAATACTCCCTCTGTCCCACATTGATAGTTCCATTTAGTTCATTTTGAAAAACTAAATGGAACTATTAATACGGGGCGGAGGGAGTAACATAAAAGTCTAGAGAGAAAATTAAGAACAATCAAAACTTACTTCACCACGTATAAGATCATCAATTTTCAAAGTGCCATCCTTAGGCACACGAAATCGATATGTGTATGGGGTGCCCTTTGCAAGTTCTTCCTGTACTTCTTCCTCTGTAGCAGTAGCCCATTTTCCAGTATATACTGGGGGCATCTGCTTCAATTTTGCAATTTCTTTCATTTTTTCTAATTCCTGTAAACATTGAAAACAATGATTCCATATATGCTGCATTTATACTAGTACATGGGCAATAACAATACACAGAGATCTGAACGACAATGCAAATAGTTTACTACCTCATTTGAACAAAAACACCTATAAACGTGACCAGATTTCAGAAGTTTCTCTGCGTACTGCTTATATAAAATATTTCTTTCTGATTGTCGATAAGGTCCAAATTTCCCACCAATGCCTGGACCTACATGTGTTGTAAATGTTGAAGTGATACTGAGTTGTATAATAAATTTGATATTTTAGTTGCAAACTCACATAATACAAGAAGCTATATCTTTAAGAACGAGACACATTGCAGCATGTATTGATGACCATCTATGGAAAACAAATATGATACATCAATGATTTGTCCTTTAAACTACATCAACTTTATCAACAGCAGTCCTAAACTAATGAACCATCGTCTATTTGGAGTAGTAGTAAGTGATGAAACAATTTTCACAATTCTCAACAAATATCCAAGAGTTTAGTACAAATATATGCATTTACAGTGAAAGCAAGCAATATCATGACTGTAAGTCTGATACAGAATATCAATAACACAAATGGACAAGTTCAAAGTACACTTGATATTGACACAAAAACAAATTTTCGATGATATAAGCCTAGGAAGATATCTAGCCAAAAAATTGAATCAAGCCATAAGTTGTTAGTAGCAAAAATACCTTCATCCCAGTCCAGACCGAGCCAAGATAAATCCTGAATCAATGCTTCCTCGGACTGCCTGGTTGAGCGCTCTAAGTCGGTGTCTTCAATGCGAAGAACAAAGTCACCACCCTTGGACCTGAAGGAAGAAGTCTTAATAGCTGGTATGAAGTAAAAAATTTATTGCAGTCAACAAAACATCCAAAGTTCAAGGGGAATTTGTCTGCACACTGCATGGAATCATTCTAAACTCTATGGAAGGTACAGTAAATTGTAGACAATTACATCCATAAATAAATCATCAAAAAGTAAAATCGAATGACATTAAATCTTAACCACAGTTACATTACTACCCATAGACCTCTCCCAATACAGAAGTTTCCAACAACAAAAAACAAAAACATTAATTTTCACAACCTGTGATTTTGACCCAGAAAGAAAAAAAATGCATAGATGAAAACGTATCTCCGTCCATGTTTATAGATGATTGAACCGTCGTATGTATGCCCCGAGTATCCTATGAGGTGTTCGGAAACGGTTGAAGTAGTTGAATAGGATGTGCGAATATAAGATCCTCACAATTCAAATATCACTTATAGGTTTAAAATTAAACTTTTCACTACTCGCGAGTTTCTACAATCTAGTTGTTTAAACACGTTTTGAACGGCATACTGTCCCGGTTATTTTCCTGCCCTACCTTCAGCATGCGCAAGGTGGAATTTTTTCCAGATAAGCATCAAAAGAAGGAACATTTTAGAGCTAAAATGAAGATTAGGACGCGCGTAGGTAGACAAACAAGAAGCAAATCTTCTGCCTAAGTCAACAATTAAACTCAATGAGAAAATTTTGCTGCCAATTTAAGTCCAATAACCATACGTAGTCAGCGAGTAGTAACTTAACAGGAAAGAGAAAAGGAGACAACAAACCTCGCGAACAAGTAGTTAAAAAGAGCCGTCCTGGCCCCTCCGACATGAAGATTTCCAGTGGGAGAGGGAGCGAATCGAACGCGGACTTTGCCTTCGACCTTCTTGCGGAGCTCCTCGAACGAAGCGGGATCCAAACACGCGGTGACAGAGAGGTTCCTCCGGCATACCGAGAGACTGAGGCCGCGGAAACTCGCACGGCGGACAAACGGGGACCCAAAATCAGTGAAAACCCTGCCTCTCAACCACGGCGAGCCCACGAGAGCCGCCATTGTCTTTGCAGGTCTAGCGATGAGGAAGAAGGGAAGGCTGCGGGGGAGGCTAGAGGCTCAGCAGATAGCAACTGCGACTCATCTAATTAACCGCCGTAAAATAACGGCTGCTCAGCTCAGCTGCAGTCTAACGGCATGCTCTGACGGACTGCCAAGCAAGAACTGCAGGTCTTTTGGGCCCGATCCGGCCCATAGGCGAATTGGGCCTTCTCTCGAAATAGTACATGTTATTAAGGAAGGGCAGGCAGCCTTTGAGGTGGGTGGACTGTGGCAGGACCTGCCTGCCCCTGTATTAAAAGCTTGCCTTCCAAGAGGAATTGAGCGGCCGATGCGCACCGATGTGGCAGGTATAAACAAGACATGCTAGCAAATGCTAACAAATTTAGCTTTGGAGCAGTGTCCGTGATACTGGTTCAAAAATGCTCCTCCTTTCTTTGTTTTTTTATACAAGACATTATTTTCTCGTGGCATTGACTTTTACCTAAACAAAAAGAATGTTATATCTACAAGGCAAAAACTGATAAAACATTGTTGGAGAACGTAGTGACTGTTCTTTTATTCCTTTTTTCTTAAAGTTTTGTTCCAGTTTGAGAAAGGCCTAGAGTGGGACATATAGAATGTGAAGATGATTAATTCTTTTTCTTTAGAAAATTAGCTGTTTTACATACCAGCTAAAAGGAAGCTGTTCCCTTGAACTGCCCGAACCTCTTGTTAATAATTAATTGGGAAAATCTCCCTTTCATTCGAGATCCTATCACTAGAACTTACGGGTGCTTACAGACGTCTATAGTCTAGATGTTTGTCTATATCCTTGTCCACATTTATTTTTATATAAAGAGGATAATCTTTTTATTTTCAGGTTTGATACGGCCATAGCCATCATAATAAGGAGTTACAGACATGGGCATATTCTTATGTTTGTCCATAGAAGTATGCATTTGCCACTCTTACCCAATAGTCAAATCAAATATTAGTGTATTACTAACTATTAGGAAAAAAAATAAAGTTCTTATTTAGTATGTTAGGATAGTTCTAATATGTTATATAGGTACTTTATACTTGACAACTTAAAAATATGGAACTAATACTTATGTAGTATGATAGAACAATTCTAACATACTATCTTATCATGCTACATAGCTATAAGACAACTTGAAAACATAGATTGAGAACCTATATAACATGTTAGGACAATTTTAACATGCTACATAAGTAGTGAACAACTTGAAAATATTAATCTAATACTTATGTAGCATATATATTAAGACAGTTTTAACATGTTACATAGGTACTTAACAATTTGAATTAATATAAATTTTAAGTATTTAGAGTATTTGTCCATGTCTCTTTGTGTCTATAACTAACGGACTTAGACAAAACATAATATAAACAAAGGTGAACATGAACAAAGACGATATACATGGCATAAGGACATGGGGAACGCTCTATCTGTGTTCGTAAGCACCCCCTATGAATGCACTATCCTCTTGTGAGTTAACATTGTGACTTAATTTATATATCATTGTAAGTCAATATTTGTTTATTATTTAGTAGGAAAATGTGTCAAAAGGAGATCTGTTTAATCCTCTTGAAGTCCAAATAAGTTTATACCTGCCATAACGCAAGTTTCTCCGCAAAACCAAAAGAAAAACAAACAATGCCATAAATGCTGTTGAGGTTCTCAATTTAGTATTAGATATGGGTAATGCTACAGAACCCCCAACTAGAACTCCTGATGACTCCAACTTCAGTTGATGTCAGTGACAAGGGGGATGAAAAGCATTGCCCATTCGGAATTGCTTTTGCAAACAATGGCTTGCTTATGATAGTGAGGAATCACTGCAGAAAATGCTATCTTCTCACCATGCTAAATTAAACGCACAAGGAGGTTAATTAGTCCCCAGTGCAAATGTATAACTTATATACTGAAGTGTAAAACAACATGCTCCTGATTACCATTCTTTTTTTCCATTTTTTTTGCTGGGTAGGATAAAAAAGGTTGCACAAGTGGTCCCAATGTCCTGCTTCTTATTCTTTAGAAAATGCAGCTACCGGCACATTCACAGCACTCGTATATCATAACCGATCGAGGGTTAGATGGACATCAATTTTGATCAATAGTTATTGTATGATATAATATAATTGATAGAATCAGTCAAGCTGGTATTTTAAAGAAGGGAGAAGAAGCCTCCTATTTCATTATACAGAAGCATGTAGCTACGTCTGAAAAACTCACAGCCAAACATGTTGCTCTATAAAGCCTCTGAACTAGAACCAAGCCTTTATGATTCAATTTGGTGTCCCTATGCTTACTCAGCTCAGCCTAAAAGATGCAACAGCCTGAAGGGGAGAAAAAAAAGAATAAAAGAAAATTAAAATGTAAATACGGTAATACAAGTGACTAATCTGATGGCAATCCAACTAAATCATGGTAAAGTGTCTCAAGATTATTAACCAAAATTAAATCATTTCGTTTTCCTAGTCAGTTCAGGCTTTTTTTTTTAAACAACTAGCAATTAATTTTTTATGTTTTCCGAATCCAGTCATTTCAGGACACATCACTTGAACGCATGTTGAAAGGAAAAACCATTTCCAGCATCTGAAAGTCTTGAGTTTATGCTCAAAATGACGAGTTATGCAATTTTTAACGATTTAAAAAAGCTGAGAGTCACCTTTTCAATCTGGGACCTGTATTTATCTGCCTCTTCTTCCATAAACTGGAGGAAAAAAGGAAGTTATATATAAAGGCATGTCAAAATATGTATAACAGTGAACTAGATTGACAAGAATCTGCCTAAAGAAAGTGAAAATTAAACTATTAAAAAATGAATAGTTCTAAACCGACCTGCCCTGTTACAGTATAAAGTCTGTTGTACCAACCATTGGATGCCATTCCAACGGCGGAAAAGATGTGTCTGCAGCTTTCACCTGGGTTTTGCAAGGTGTACTCAATGTAATATAAGCCTGACAATTCAAAACATTGGAATTGGAAGAATCAATAACATGATCAAAATCTAATTACTCATCTAAACCGAGGAATATAACTTGCATGAACAGTAAGTACCATTTGCAGCTTTAGAATTTAGGAGTTTTGCAGCCAATCCTGGGGGGCGCTGCCAGCTTCTGTCCAACCCATTTACCTACTTAAGCAAAACATATTAGACATAATAGCATGAAACAAAAAATTATTTATCAAAAGGTGAGAAGCAAGATGATGTGAACCTACCAAATTTTCTGCAAAAGCATCAACATTGCCAAAAGATTCCAGTTTGGTAAAATCTGGACCGATCCCCGTGATTACAACACTGACTAATAAACCCAGATGATGATAATCAAATCCAGGGCCAAATCAAGTAATCCATCAATATATAGTACAGACCACAATTACCATTAGAATCAGATTGCTCTTCAGGGTAAAATGCAGTGATTGACTTGTAGCGATCAGGTTCTCCTTCCCCCATTAGCCAGTCTGAAGAAACATGAACCTTATTTCTCAGTGATAACCAGATATTATGACCATGTGATCGACTCTACTTTTTTCAAAACTGATGCTTTGTTTTATTTTCTTTTATTTCTTTTTTTTCATAAGCACAGAGGATTAAAGAATAGAGAACAATTACTGATGTGGCTAACAAGATGCCAAAAGGAAAACCTTATGTTACAGTTTAAAGCCTCTCATTCCAAGAAGAAGGTTCAGAACATTATGACTGAAGAAGAGGATCTGGAATCAGAAGCCAAGCAGGGAGACTCTTATTCACTTGTGTATCACGCAAGTGTATGCAATGCAACTTCATGTTGGGCACAGTTTTACTGAGTCATCATCTGCCCATCACCCATCGCAAGCCAACTACAAAATTGCAAAGCGACATGATTGTGCAGGCATTAATCCCAGTTGTAAGCAAGAGTTCTCCTTCTTTATAGGATAAGTTTCAGTTCCAGTAAAACAAGATTGCTTCTGTTCAATGACTGTGATAGAAGGAAGAAGGAAAAGGGAAGGCAATCTCCATGTCTGCAAGGCTGAAAGAAGTGCAATCTCTTTGCTTTCCGGAAATTTCTCATGTGTGTTTGAGATAACATCCATAACTTTATTATGATTAATGAACATTTAATCTGCCAACCCCTGTTAATTGGGATGTTATAATAATAATAATGACGACAAAACTAAGACAAAAGAAAAAAATCCAAAATCCTATCATGATCATTAAGTCTTTCACATTTCATAACGAAATACCCCCATCTATCAATGAAATCCTAACATCGAAAGCAAAGAAGTCCAAAAACACACCTTGAGGAACTGAGATCTTGAACTTATTTGCTTCATCTAGGTAGACACGGAAGTTCTTCACCAAATCTGCATAGAATATGTCTAAGTAAATGGAAATAAAGTTCTCCCTTAAATATACTAAAAAAAAGTTCTCCTTCATTCTAGTTTTTAATTTTAAATGAAATCAAAATACAAATTTATAAACCGATATGAGTATGGGGAAGTTATTTCTTCTTTAAACATTAGGGCTTAGTCACGAAGGGGGAGTCATTAGGAAAGTCAAACATTGAACCTCGTGGAGGACATTTTAAATTACTGAAATAACTACAAGGGTAAGAACCGCCTGACCTTTCAGTAATTTTTTTTTATGAGTAAAAATGATTGAAGTATAAAAGACAACAAAACTCACATTTTGTTTAGCGCACTGACCTTTTTTTATGAAACCTTTTAATATTACAATAGCATCGCATATTCAAGCATCTAAAAAAGTATTGAGATATGAATGATGCTAGAGAAAAAATATTTTACCAGCCTCTGCTAAGGCCTCCGAAGTAACAAGTGGAAAAGAGATGGAAGTCAAAAGGATTTGGACCAGCGCATTTCTCCGATTCATCCAACATTGCCGTTGGACGTAAAAACTAGTGTCGGAAAAAGACATACTTAATTAGCACAACAAATAAATGTTTCCAAAGCAATGTGAATGAACAATTTCAATATAGTAGCCAGCCAAACTAGTAATCACCATTCCCTCTCATGAAATTCAATCTTTTGGCAGCGGATAATGGACTTTTTGCCTCTTCGTGAACTTCCTGGAGGCACCCAACTCAATGAAATCAGCACACTTTAACAGAAACAAGAATATGCAACAG
Organism: Saururus chinensis; assembly: GCA_035235625.1. Lineage (NCBI taxonomy): Eukaryota > Viridiplantae > Streptophyta > Magnoliopsida > Piperales > Saururaceae > Saururus > Saururus chinensis. The sequence goes on along the minus strand of CP141143.1, from coordinate 9,505,573 downwards.
ACGAATAAGATATTTTGAGTAAAAAAAAAGGAAGATAATCGTTTCAAGATGAAAAACCTGCATGAGAAGCGAACACGATTGCGCCATGGCTTGTCCAGGGGGTGCGGCAGTGGAAAGAGAGAATGGCAGCCATGTCTTGGGAAGGTAAATTGGCGCTAAGATTGTTTCTGCTGTACACTCAATGAGACGAGTGGGAACCGTCGCTCTGTAGTGTGGCCTGCGGACCGTTGGAAGAAGGTGGACTCGAGACCGCCAAAAAAACGTTTCAAGGCCGGAAGAAATTAAATAGAAAAAAAAAATCAGCGACGTCAAATTTTACACGTGATGAAGTTAAATCAAGCAAACACCGTTGATTGTTGGGGCCCAATCAACGATATATACCTATATCAACGGTGGAGCCAAGTCCCACCAATCAAATTTTTTTATAAAGCTACACGTGGAGCAGCTTGATAAAAAAAGGCATCCAAAATCTCATGCTCACCTCACCAGGAAAACTCCCATCAACGGCATGAGGCCCTCGGCAGTTGGGGCCTCGGCAGTTGGCACACCCCAACTGCCAGTCGTACCATTTTTGCCCCTTCGGCAGCCATGAAGGTGAGTTGTTGGGGATCATAGTATAAGCTTTTTTTTCACTTCTTTGTAATGCCAGATTCTTGCTGTTATGCCTTTATTTTTTGTTTGCACTTTCTTTAGAAAGAAGGGACTTTTATTCCCTTCTCGTACTTCTGTTTGAATTTCCCTCGAAATGGTAACCAGGTAGTTTGCCATGTGGCTTGTTTCGCATTGTCTTTATATGTCAATTTGTGTGCTGCATTAATTTTCGGCCAAAAGATGGTGGTTTTGTTCATTTTCTCAGTTCAATAAACTAGGGACTTCTGAGGAAAATGTAGAAGAGAAGAGAGAGGGAAACCATTGCATTAACTGATCAGCCTTTTGAGTCTTGAGTCCTGGGTGTCAGGACAACAACATTTAGCATTCCGAATTTGGTCATTTGTCTTCCTTAATTGTAAAATCTTTTGTCATAATCATACTTTGGTTTCTGTTCTGGGTTTGGTTTCCTGGTCTTGTAGGAACTATTTTTCTTGGTCCTGGTTCATTTATTATTAGGTTGGGAAAATAATAGAAGTTAGAATTCATACACTTATTAGATTCGCGGTGCCTATCATTTTATGTGATTAGTGGTCCTAATTCAAAATTATATTTTTATTAGTGTTCCTAATGCTCTAGTGATAGTGTGATACCATGTCTACTAGACCCAACCAAAGGGACATAGTCCATCCGACCCTGCCAATGTGCAGACTCCACCCTTTGAAGTAGAGTTTTGACATGTAAGAGGTTATTTAGGTGTTGGATTTTTAAAAAATGAAATTGAATTTTTTTAAATTAATTTTAAAAATTCATCGCTAAATATAAATTAGGGTTGGTAATAAGAAAATTTAGAATAAATTCAAATATTGCATCAAATCTAATTTTAAAACTTTAAACTAATATAACTCTTTCTCAAACTTGGATATGTATGTTCATAGTATTATTATGTAACTAGAGTTTAGCTCTATCAAATAAGTTCTCATAAGGTAGGTAATTTTAAAATTTTAAAATATGTCATACTTTCTAGAGGTTCAAATCTATATAAAAAGTAATCATTAAAAAATAACATAATATAATTTTAAAATAAGGGTAGGAGCCATAATCAACAAAATCACCTCCTAAGGTGATTCGTGATTGTAGCTAATTTCAGCTTGAAACGGCTTAGAATCAACTTCTAAAAATAATTTTAATTCCACCTACCTTCTATACACAAACATAATTTCAATAATTTAAGCCAAAATTAAAGCTACAAAAATTTTATATAAAAATAGCCCTTAAATCTTCACATCGCAATAGCACTACAACCTTTTAATTTGTCCATAATTAATAAGGCTGTATATCCTGACACCTAAGAAAGTTGCAAGAGCCCCCAAATTTTTACTTTTTATTGGCAAGTTTAAAATAAATCAATTTTAATTTTTTTCCAAGGGGCACCCATACATTGCAATAGTGTTTTGCTAAGGCCCCCAACAAGCTATAGTTTTTCTATAGGAGTCCCAGGGACATAGATGGAAAGGAGAAGAAAGTCTTAGAAAATAGAACAATGTTCCTATTCTTATAACAGCTGCTTGAACCGGAACTCCTCTCTTTAGCCATGAACGAACACTAGCCAGCCTTATGAATAGAAAGAGGAGCAATGACTTCCCCATCATCACTAAATAATTTCCGAGAAAAAGAAGAAGAGCCTATGTAACATGCCTCTTTTAAAAAGAAGAAAGAGGGATAACCTAAGTAACCTTCTTCTTTTCAAAGAGAAGGAAGAGGAAGATTCTATATTATCTTTAAAGTGGGGGAATATGGACGTGAAACATGACGAATCAAAGATTTTTCATACTACACTAAAAGTTTCATACATCCGAACTATTTCCTGTTCATATAGGGTGGTATTTAATCTCCAACAACACAACCTATTGCCTATTGAATCTCCCACTTGATTGTTCATATATTCAGCATATTGCCTACTACCATGGGCAAAGAAGCAAATACCTACATAAAAAACGACACCAAGTAGAAGGAAACTGTAAAAAGTTGAAGCTGCACCTTTGTTTTTCTTTTTATTCCCTTTTAACATAGATTTGCAGTCTATGGCCAGTGGCCATGACTTCCAGAGCCATTGTTGGCTTGAATAAGCACTGGCTGGCACTGGCAGCCCCAAGCCACGACAATGATAATTTTGTGTTGCTTGGCTGCTTTTTGCAAACGTTGAAGGACTCGAGAAATACAGGGGAAGCCTAATGCAAAGCTAACGACGCAATAAAGTAAGTATAATATTTTCTTTTTAAAATAGGGTGCCCCTACTAATGCCATATACGATAAATGGGGGCCATATAACTTGGGGGGCCTCTGCAACTTCCGGGTGTCAGACAGCCAACTGGTAAAACCCCTTGTTTTTATTGGACGCATTCTTTATCAAGTAGTCATGTTCCCTAACGGGGTCCCACCCCCTTTGATGGGCGGCTGGCAATGAAATTTTGAACTGGAACGCTTTGCAAAAGCCAAAAAGGGCATGTTCGTAATTCGCGTGCACTGTCGAATGGAAAGGCCGGGCATCTCACTCACCTGCCGAGTCTACCGCTACGGGGTCCGTCTCTCTCCCTTTCTTCTGGTGGGTGAAAAAGCCGACGCTACTTCTGCTTCGCAGTGCGCTCGACTTGCTCAGACTTTACAAGCTGCGCTTCGTTTTCTGCCGCTGTAATGCTGCAGTCGACAATGCCGTCCGAATTCCGACTCGGAAATCTCTCTCCAGAGGCCACTTCAGCAAGTAAATTTTCCACCCTCTGAATTTGCCTCATGTATGTCTTGTGCATGGCTGCTGTTTTCGATTTTCGTATCTAGGGATGTGGTTCCTTTGATTAATCTAAGTGGAATTCTGATATTGCGTACGCGGTTCATTATGTTTAGGATGTCAGAATTTGCAATCCTATGCGAAGGAAGGTTTTGAAAACCTGACGCTTGCGTGTTTGCGTTTAGTTATCACGTATGTTGTATATCTAACTCTGTTTAGGATGATTGATACGTTTCGTATACTTTCTATTGTTTGGTTCTTGTTGGTTTGCTAGTTGTTGATTAAGATAGTACACTTTCATTATAAAAATTCAGTTATATTAAGTAGAAGTTGATATATAGTGTATCATCATTTTTCGTTCTGCATGACATTTTTTTTCCCTTTTTGTTTAGCATGACATAATGAATTAAGACAGGAGAATAATAATTGAGAAAAGAAGAAAAAGCAAGAAAGAATTGGAGAAGAAGAAGTCATGTTGAATTGCTGCCACGACAAGCCATCTTTTTATAAACAGAAACTTCTTGATGCAAATCTAGGGAGACATATATCATAGAAATTAGAAACTCTAATTATAGTAAGATACAAAAGCACACTCATTCTCAAGATCAGATATGCTCAGCGTGGATAATATGGATAGACAAGTCATACGAGCAAGGCCATGGTAACTGTCATAGGCGCAGAGCTTTGCCTAGCGTCCACACCCGTGATGGCCTGACTGCAGCATGCAGCAAGTAGCCTACTCTCGTAACCTTCCTTCTCATATGCACAAGGGGAACAAGCAATCAGCCAACACAACCGTCTTTGGTGCAAAGGGCTCCACCTAGTGCTATGTAAACTCAGTCCGTCGGTTACAATGGTAGAGAGAGGGCAGGGGCTGATCCACCAAGTTGTTGCTCAATCTCTCAGAGCTCTCTCTAGTTCGTCCTCACCAATTCTCTATCAGCCATAGCCGCCCCATCCTCTCCCTTATATAGACTCAGCCTTGGCTGGTCCGTATCGCGCTAGGAATACAATAACCCAACCTTTGTATACAAGAGTCCATCCGTCTAGGGAAACTAGTGTATCACCTCCTACCTGCACTAGGAGTCTGGCTGTGTTGCAAGACTGCATCCTGGCGACCTTAGGAATCCGTCCCAAAGGGGTTATGGCGCCCAGCACGCCACTTAGAGTCCTACCCGACTCTGCCTCAGCTTGCTCCATAAGGTGAGTGCGCATCTGGAACCGCTCCTACGCTGCTCCAAGCATTCATCCATGCCCAAGGGGCTGCCTAGGCTGTCTGTTGCCCAGGCTAACTTAGCTGTCCATTGCTAAGTATAGGTGGTAGCTGCCCCCTTCTCTATGCAAAAAGTAGAGGGGCTAACAATAACTATGTTTGCAAACTGCTCTATGGGCCAAATGTATTCAGTAGTGATGTCCTTCATCATGACCCGTTCTTGTAAAAAGTCACAATCCACCTCAATAGGTTTGGTCATTGGTGAGTTCATGATAAACCGACTTTTTAAAAATGTGAACAGCAGCTTGATTTTCAACAAATAGCCTTGCAGGAGTAAGAAGTGAGAATCCTAATTCTTGGTAGCATCTTCATCCAAATAAGTTGACAAGCAATGAGGGACATTGCCCTTAACTCTGCCTCTACAATTGGTCGTGGTAAAACATTTTGTTATTTGCTACGCCTTACGGCCTAAGTTGCTGCTGACAAATGTTCAATAGTCACTAGTTGACCAACTATTTGAAATAAGTTTTGTCAGTCAGCATAAAACAATCCAATAACCTGCAAGTAAGACGGAATACCCTGTTTTCTAGATAAAAGTCCTTGACTAAGTGCTTCTTAAGATAGCATAAAATATGGAAAACAATATTCTAATGTGTAGTTTAAGGCGCTTGCTTGCAACAACAGCAATAAAAGAGTTGTTTGGACAAGTCACAATTAAGTAGATAAGTTTTCCTACAACACTCTGTTAACACTCAAGGTCATCCAAAGTTGTACGTTCCTCAGGTAGTAGTTTAACATTAGCATCCACAGGAGTATCAATGGGATGAACACCAGACATACCAGTCTCCTCGAGAAGATCCGGAACATGCTTGCATGGGGACAAGTTGATTCTATGCCAAGAGCAGGATACACTGATTTTAAGAAAATATTTGAACTAAGATCTTTTGTATGGAAATGCATTGCTAAATGCTTATTCAATATTGCAATACTTAAGAAATTAGTGATAACAATGTCATCATCTTAAACAACCAAGATAATGACCTCTCCTCCCATAAGGAATGACATACAAATATCGAATGATCAGTATGAGTGGGGTGAAATCCTTAACTAATAAGAACATTGCTTAGTTTATCAAAGAAAATTCTAGTAAACTGTTTGAGGCCATCTACAAGAGACTCCGGCTGAGCAACATATATAGTAGGTCACATCATGTATATCTTTTCCTATAGATCACATGCGGAAAGGCATTTTTAACATCAAATTTAGATAATGGCCAATCATGATGGATTCCTAAGAAGATGATAACAGGAAAAAATAATAATTTAGCAACTGGTGAGAACGACTGAAAATCACTCACATTGTAATGTGGGTAAATCCCTTAGCAACCAAACGGGCTCTAAGGCTATCAATGCTACCACCTGGATTATACTTGATTGTGTTCACCCACCGACATCAAACCACATGTTTACGGTTTAGCTCTGGATTTAGGTCAGGAAGAATCCATGTATGATTTTATTGAAGAGCAACAACCTCTTCATCCATGGCCTTCTACCACCCATAGTTTTCAATATGGTATTGTGGTCTAGTCATGGTCACCTAAAGAGGCAGGGTCTTGGAGATTGGGAAAATTGATCTTGTTGATGTGAAAAAAGCTTTTTCACATGTATCTTGACAATCTTATCAACATCTAGAAGCATTTACTAAGCTCAAACCCAACTTGCATCTATAAGATCTAGAGCAAAGAACATAAAGAATGGTTTTTGAAATATTCTGTGATCAATTGGTCCACAGATGTCATTTCTGATACTGTCACTTGTTTTGTTACTATTTCTATTCATAAGAAATTCAGTTGTTCAGGTTGATTGGGCTGAGTTTATTCCTACAGCTATATCATAATCAATATCAATAATGGAATAAGACGCATTGCCAATCTTTCATTACAGCTCAGAGAGTTAGGTTCGATTTTTTTGTCAAAGGAGAACTGGAGAAGTAAACAAAATTTGGTTAGGGCTAGTAGGGAGTAGGGACATGATTGAGCTTACAAGTATCTTAAGACTAATATTTGGGACGTACTCCAAAGAGGCAAACAAACATCACTAGTTACGTAGCTCACAAAAGGATCTACAGATTGTTTCTTGGGATATAATATATTGTGCTGATTGTATTCTTTACAATAAGTGTATCACGATTCATGAATCTGCTACGATTACTCTGTTTCTTTGAGCTCTATACTGAAGCTTTGTCATCATGCAAATATTTATACTCTTTGTGCAGCTTTGCAGTATGATTATTGTAATACAAAGTCTAGCTCCACTTCTAAAATTCAGAAAAAGAGGCTGACACTAGTAGACAATGTTAGAGATATATACTTTTGCTAGCAACCTGAATTATATGCCTCAAATTAGAGATTTTAAATTAAATAGTCGACTACAATACTTTGTGAGTTTCAAGCATTATTTGAGCATGCTAAAATAATGCATGTGCTGCAGCTGTGCTACCTGCAGGACATTGAACTTTATAGTAGTGAGGGTATTGTGGTGGAACAAATCAGACAAACTCTGGTGTGCACCAATAGGATTTGAGGTAGTACCATCTGAGGTTTTTAGAGTTAGCCGTGGTGACCAATTACAAAAGAAAAACCAAGAAGCAAGAAGAACATACCTTAATGTGTAAAAAGTGGACTTTAAATTTTTAAAGATGGCAGCAAGTGCTTGTAGGGCAGTATCATTGATGTACCAGACAACCCTAATATCTATTGTTTGAGGAAGAGGATGGATGGTCCTCACAAAGCATGCTCCACATTGGAAAAAAAAATCTAAGGCAGCAACACAGTGCCATAGGACAGTATAAAGGTTCCAAACAGGGCATCTTAAAACCATAGCCACAAATAACTAAAAGGAAAGAGCTGAGAGAAGATCTGTCAGCTCCCAAAAAACCTTCTTTTAAGCCTTAGTTGAGTAATAAATAAAACGAGAAGAAGATCCTTGAAAACCTGAAGATAGATGAAGGATCAAGGAACAAAAAAGAAGAAGTCTTATTATTAAAGCCACAGCCAGTCAGCTGTTTATAAATGGAGACTGCTTGATACGTATGTTACTTTTTTTTTTGGGACAAGAGGTCTAAATTAAGAAAAATTAGATAAATTTATGGAAAGACAAGTAACAAAAATTAGGTGCATTTAGAAGGAAACTCTAAATATGGTGGGATACAAATCCATTATCTTCTACAAGACATTTTGACTTGGCTTGTCTTGTTCTGATGGGGTTGTTTTCATTTTGGCATCACAACTGATTTTGTTTAAGTGGGAAAAGCAATTTGTGGCTATAAATTTGTTAACTGATCTGTTGAACATATCCTTTGAGGTTGCATGTACTTTTATAAAGCAATTTAATTCAATGTGGTCTGCTGTTTCATATAGGTGCATATGCATTTGTTGCCAACTAGGAAGCTGATATCATCCATATTTCTTCATCATCTTCTTGCTTTCATGTTCTTTGGGGATTGCAATTATTAATATTCTTTTTTTCTTGTAGATAACACACGGAGGTACTTGAATTTAAATGAACCACCAACAGAAGGTAATTATTGTTGCCTTTTCCTTGGAATTATTGTGTGTTCCAGTTTAACTTAGAATATGTATTGCCATTGCACTCATATTTACTTTCATTCCAGGGGGCCTTGTGCGCTATGTTATGTTGCAAAAAGATAAGAAAAAGATTTGCCGTGTTCAAGTACTTAATCCTCCATTTGATATGTATGTCAATTTTCTTATGGTGTTCTAGGTGTTTTGTTTAGTTTACATGTTAGGGTGGTGAACTATCAGTCTGAATCATTTAGGAAAATACTTGCAAGTGAAATCATGGCAGGATTTTACCTTTGCTAATCCTTATTGCAAATATGAGTGTGCCTTTTCTTTTGGGTGGTTTGGGCACCGCGGGTGTTGGTGTAACTGATTATGAGAAAGATGCACCTCTTCTTCCTGGTTTGCTGTTTTGATATTAAATTTTAATAGCAAATTTTTAAATGTCTACATAATGATATAAGTACTTTTAAGTTAGACACTTCGTAGAAACATATAGAAGCACCATTTCGGTGTCTTGTTGTAGAAGACTAAATAAAGAACTTCACAATTTTTACTTTTTCATATGAAGATGTGCGACTCCTCGTTAATCATTTGTTGTTCATAGGTGGCATTGAATGTTCTAATTTATAGTTTTTTTAAACCATTATTGTGATAAATTGAGTTCTACGTTTCTTGACTGACTTTAAAACATAGTATTGGTTTTTTTATTAACAGATTAAGCATTAATTAAGAGGGAAGTAAATATGGACAAGAATCAATTGTAACTAGCATAGTGAATGAATACTATTTTCAGAGCTTGTTCTGGGAGGGTTTTTTTTTTATTTGCAGAGCGTGTCTATTTTCTGCACGAGTACAATAGGATGTACTGATTACGGGACTTCTAGTATTTAAAGTGATCAACTAATGGGGTGTTTGGAAGGTGAACAAAATTTTAGGGTGCTTCACCAAACTTTGAGGAGGTGAAAGCTTATTGGGTTAGGTAGGCATTATATTTTCAATGTATGATATGCATTGGGGTAGTTTGTTCCTTCGTACCCTTTATTATTTCCTTTCAATAAATAATCACAAATAATAGCTGATTAGCAATAGCAAATGCACTTGTATTTTTGGTCTATTTAAGTCCTCATGACAGAATAAAAAGCATTCTATATACATATATATATTTGCTAGGTAAAAATTGTCTATTGACTCATAATATTTACTGCAGGCCTCATTTATGGAATATTTCTGAAATAAAGCCTCCTTCATTTTACGCATTAAGTGGTTTGCCTAGATGTTTCTTGCGGCCAGCTTTTGAAGACTCTCACCAGAAAAAGGAGTGGAAAGAGTTTCTTATCTTCCTTAAGAAATATAATCGGGTAAGTTCAAAGTCTTTATAACATTTCTTCCAGTTTGTTGTATTTTGTTATTTACATAATTATTAGCATACTGTTAATTATTCATTACTATTAGGTTCTGTTTGGAGATACCAAAAGTTATATACTTTGCTATGTGTCAAAATGTTCAGTTGAAGTTAGCTATTCAAATTTTGATTTTTTTCAAAAGAGATAAGGAGCAACTTTTTTTATTGATACTAGTTGCTTGAAAAACATAAGCTGTTTACGAAGGGACTAACAATGTCTCTCAATTCGTGAAGGTCAAGGGGGCTCTGTGTGAGGCGAGTCATTAGAGTGTCTAGGTTCACTCTAACAAGCTCAACGGACTGAGTCAAAGAGTCAATGATCAGTTGAGTTTGTTAGAGTTGAGTCAAAGCTCAGTTGTAACAAATTCCTCCACTGTAGGAGGTTGTTGTAAACTAATTACGAGCTCACAGGGATTGACTCCCTATGACTCGATAGCCCCTGTATCATATACAATGTATGCATATGAATGAAAAATTAAGGACTGCAATTCTCACATGGTATCGGAGCTCAGAAAACCTTGACTATTTTCCTCCTGCATCCATTCTCTTTTCCAATCATGTCTTCGGCCAACAATTCTGAAACAACTCTTCCCTACATGGAGTCACCCATTGCTCCTCTTCCTATTGTCAAGTGTATTTCTCAGGAAATCTCTGTAAAACTTGCCTCCACAAATTACTACATGTGGAAGATGCAGGTTTTACCAGTTCTTCGTTCACATGGACTCATTGGGCGGATTCATGGTGATCTGTCTCACCCTTCTGGTGATGATAATGATCCCACTGTGCGTGCGTGGTTTCGCCTTGACCAAATGGTCTTGGCTTGGCTGGCCACCTCTGTTTCTGAAGATGTTCTTCCTCATGTTGCCCACTGTGATTCCGCCCACTCCTTCTGGACTACAATGGAGGTGCTCTATGGAAAACTGACTCGATCACGCATCCAGGGCCTCAAAGGAGAGCTTCACAGCCTCTCAAAGGGGTCTCACTCTATCAGTGACTATATTAACAAAGCTCGGTCTCTTTCTCACACTCTTGCCATGGCCGGCAAGCCAGTTGATGATGACGACTTCATCATACTTTTACCGAAGGGTCTTGGACCTGAATTTGACACAGCCTGTGCCGCCATTCATGTTGCTCGTGAATTTCCAACAGTTGATGAAGTTGCTGCTCTTCTCATGGACTTCGAGCTACGTCTACTGGGACAGCAAAGTGTTCCTTCCTCCCTGGCACTCTTCACCTCCAAGTCCTCTTCGTCTCCTCGATCTACAGTCCCTCGAGGTGGTTTTGGTGGAGGTGGATGCTCTGGTGGAAATTGTTCTACCTCTCACTCACGTGGACAAACTGCTTCTCCTTCCTCTCTGCCAGCTGGCCGTGGTTGTGATGGGTCACGCCGTGGTCGTCCTCGTGTTGCTCCTATTAATGGTGACTATTCAGCCATCTATTGCTATCGTTGTGGTCATCCGAATCACAAGGCTGATGCATGCCAGGCGACGTCCATCGAACCCATACAATCCTTTTCTGCACTTCAGTTGGCTGATCAAGCAGACAACAGGTGGTACCTTGATACTAGTGCAACGCACCATATGACCTCTGATTCAGCCCAAGTGGATGGTATGTCTCCTTACTCTGGTTCTGACAAAGTATTTGTGGGAAATGGTAACTCTTCCAATCTCCCATACTGGTTCAGTCACTTTATCATCTGCATCTCCTAAGTTGGAGAAAGTTTTATTAGTTCCTGGCTTCACTAAAAATCTTTTAAGTGTCTCACAATTCACCAGAGACAATAATTGTTGCTTTTTGTTTTATAAATGGGGTTTTACCATGAAGGACATGCAGACCGGGCAGATCCTCTTGGGCGGACCTAGGACGGAAGGGCTCTATCGAGTTGCTGTTGCTTCTACTCCTTGCAAGTCCCCTGTTGGTCTTCTCTGCACTAAAGTTAGTTCTGAAGTATGGCATGCTCGCTTGGGCCACCCCTCTACATCAACAATGTGTACTTTGGCGTTGTCTCTGCATTTTCCCTTGTCTTTGAATAATTTTTCATGTGATAGTTGTAAACTTGGCAAAGTATCAAAATTGCCTCTTGACAGACGTGTCACTTATTCTACAACTTGCTTTAGTACTCTGCACTTTGATGTATGGGGCCCTGCTCCTGTTTCTTCACTTGATGGCTTTCGGTTTTATTTATTGATTATGGATGAATATTCTCGTTTTACTTGGTTGTTCCCCATGAAACGAAAGTCTGAAGTTTCTGGCATTTTTATTGATTTCCTTCATTACCTTAAGTGTCAATTTGCTGCCTCGGTGAAGGTAATTCAATCAGATGGTGGAGGAGAATATGTTAGTCATACTCTTCAAACCTTTCTCCGGCAACAAGGCATAATTCATCTTCTCTCTTGCCCTGGCACTCCTGAACAAAATGGATTGGCTGAGAGGAAACATCGTCATGTGGTCGAGACCGGTCTTACTCTTATGGCTCATGCTCACCTTCCTAAAGCACTTTGGCCTTATTGCTTCTCTACTGCAGTTTACTTAATTAATCGTCTTCCCTCCAAAGCTCTTGACAGAAAATCACCATATGAGCTTCTCTTTCGAAAGAAGCCTATCTATGATCACCTTCGGGCCTTTGGTTGTGCTTGCTATCCTTATCTTCAGCCCTTTGGAAGGGGCAAGCTTGATTACAAAACAGTACAATGCATCTTCTTGGGGTACAATGGCCATCATAAGGGATATTGCTGCCTTGACCCTCTCACAAGGCGTCTATACATCTCACGACATGTTTCCTTTGTTGAGCAGGTTTTTCCTTACCCAACTATTGGCAATCATGGACGTCCCTCTGCTCATCGCTTCAGAATTCGGCCACTCCCACTCAAACATCTAGCAGATGACTCAGAGGACTCTTGGCAGGCTATGCTTGGTCCCTCTGCAGTCCCTACTGGACCTGGTTCCTTTATCATCCTCTCCTGGGGCTTCCTCTGATCCTCTACCACGCTCAGCATCTGCTGTTCCTCCTATACCACCCATACCTCCTGTGTCTAGGCAGCCACCATTACTAGTCTTTCGCCGCTGCCCAAAGCAGTTGGTTCCTGCTGCTGTGCATTCTGCTTCTCCAGAGCCTCCAGCACCTGTGCCGCCACCATTGCAAGTGTTTCGCCTCCATCAAAAGCAGTTGGTCCCTGCTTTGCCATCTTCACAGTCTGTCTCCTCCCTCCTAGTGTGTGACAGGAACTTATCAGCTACTACTCCACCCTCTATGATGTCGGCCCTCTCTCCCTCCATGCGATAGCCATCTTCCTCTTCCCCTGCGGACTATCCTCTGGCTGCTGGTGTACCTACGGATGTCCCTACGGTCTCCATTGCTCCTGCTGCAATCTCTGATTCTTTTGGGGCTGTCTCTACAGTGTCCAGGGATCTGCCTTCACATCCTGCTGACGAGCCTCCGCTGCCACTGCCACTGCCACTACCACTGCCCATGGTTGTCTCCTCTTCAGGTGCTCTTCCAGACTTACCTCAATCTACCGCTATTACTGCACCACCACTTAATCCTCCTGTAGAACTCTCCTCGGGGTCAACTTCCAGCAGTTCCCATCCCATGGTGACTCACTCCAACGCACATCAGTCCAAGGCTCTCCTTGCAACTCGCTATCCCCTCCCTGCTGCACTACTTGCAGCTTTTGAGTCTCTACCCATAGAGCCCAGCACCTATCGCCAAGCTGCCAAAGAACCCAAGTGGGTCGAAGCTATGCAGGAGGAAATCACAGCTCTTAACCGTAATAGAACATGGACTCTTGTTCCCTATAAGCCTTGTATGAATGTGGTAGGATGCAAATGGGTATTCAGGGTTAAACTCCATGCCAATGGATCTGTTGAACGCTACAAGGCTCGTCTAGTAGCAAAAGGCTATAATCAACGTGCAGGTTTTGACTTTGATGAAACATTCAGCCCAGTCGTAAAAGCTACTACAATTCGTCTTGTGCTTGCTTTGGCTACTTCATATGCATGGCCTCTTCGCCAACTTGATGTTAAAAATGCCTTTCTCCACGGGGATCTTAATGAGGAAGTCTACCTCCAACAGCCTCCTGGTTTTGTTGATTCTGCACATCCATCCTATGTATGTCGTTTGCACAAAGCTCTGTATGAACTTAAGCAAGCTCCAAGGGCATGGTACACTAAGTTCACAACCTTTCTACCGCACCTTGGTTTTGTTGGATGTCCTTTTGACACCTCTTTGTTTCTCTGGCAGCATGATTCTCACATGCTTCTGCTCTTGCTGTATGTTGATGATATTATCCTCACCGGTTCCTCTGCTCCACTCCTGCATATGCTAACCAGAAAATTATCTGCAGCCTTTGATATGAAAGATCTTGGACCTTTAAATCTTTTTCTAGGTATGCAGGTTAAGCAGACTGAATCTGCTTTAATGCTCTCCCAAAGCCATTATGCCCTTCAACTCTTGGAAAGGTTTGAACTGTCCAGAGTTAAACCTGTCACCAGCCCTCTGCAAGCTGGTACACATCTCTCTGCATATGGCTCCTCACCTCTAAAAGACTCCTCTCTCTATCGGCAAATGGTGGGCAGTCTATAATATCTCACTCTCAGTCGGCCTGACATTGCTTTTGCTGTCAACCATGTCTGCCAATTTATGCACTCACCCTGTCAGATCCATCTTGAAGCTGTCAAGCGCACCTTCCGCTATATAAAAGGGACTATATCCTTGGGACTTTAGTTTCATCAATCTATGGATCTCTCCCTCCGTGCCTACACTGATGCAGATTGGGCAGGGTGCCCTGATACTCGCCGCTCAGTGACTGGCTATGCCATTTATCTTGGCCCTAACTTGATTTCCTGGACAGCCAAGAAGCAACCAATCGTCTCTTGCTCTAGCTCTGAAGCTGAATATCGTGCTTTAGCTGCCACCACTGCTGAAGTATTGTGGTTGACTCATCTTCTTCGCCGGCTTCGGATTTCCATCTCCTCCCCTCCCTCCATTTTATGTGATAATGTTAGCGCCCTCTACATGGCCCGGAATCCGGTCTTCCATAACCGTACGAAGCACATCGACATTGTTGTCCATTTTGTTCGCGAACATGTTCTGAGCGGCGTTATCCGTGTGGCACACATACCAGGGTTCCAACAAATTGCAGATCTCTTCACCAAATCCTTACCAAGCCCTCGGTTTTTTATGCTTCGCCACAAGCTCATGCTTCGTGAACCTCCACATGAGCTTGAGGGGGGCTGTGAGGCGAGTCATTAGAGTGTCTAGGTTCACTCTAACAAACTCAACGGACTGAGTCAAAGAGTCAATGATCAGTTGAGTTTGTTAGAGTTGAGTCAAAGCTCAGTTGTAACAAATTCCTCCACTGTAGGAGGTTGTTGTAAACTAATTACGAGCTCACAGGGATTGACTCCCTATGACTCGATAACCCCTGTATCATATATAATGTATGCATATGAATGAAAAATTAAGGACTGCAATTCTCACACTCTGTATGAATACACTAACAAAAAGTTTATCTTAGGGATTTTTGCATGCGAGGAGAAGTATTATTGGCACAAAACAAATTTCCATGGATTAGGGGTTTTTCTCAGAACCTACCAAACAGAACAAGTTTCTGTCATCTTCATTAATTCAAACTCATTTTAGAAGCCGAACCTAACAAGAGCAAATGAGTGTTCAACTTTCTTCTATCTACCGACAACATATAGCCAATAAGATACAATCCAAAATCCTCCAATCCGATGGCAATAGCTAAGTATACAATCAAACATCAGTAACCAAGAGCCGAAAGCTCAAAGCGAAGAAAATTATGAACCATAAATGGCTGCTATCATCTCCCTCAGAAGTGAGATATGACCACTGCCCACGAACAGACGAACACATTATTGCAGAGAGCTTCAATGAATGCCCCACATTTCCTCTTTCCTGTGTAGGAAGGTGTCTAGTCTTATGGAGGGCCCATGGACTCAGACGAGGGGGCTGGTGATGATAGCAGCAGCGGAGCGGGAGGTGATGATATCATCTTTTGGAATAGATTCTACCACGGAAGGCAACTAGGGTAGTGCATGATTTGCCACTGAAGATAGCGACAATACGTTCAATGGCACCATAGTGGGCAACGAAGAAGGAGCCTTCCTAAAGAGCACACACAGGAGAGGCATGCAGTTGACCCTGTGGACCACCATGGGAGGCATGTCCACCATTGATGTCATCACTTTTGCACTGCTGATGCCTGTCCTCGGCATGGATGGCAATTTGGTCTCAGGAGGTATTGGTGGTGACCTCTTACTTTGGAGCGCCTTTGGTGGCAAAGTGAAGTACAGGCAGCTGAGCTGAACTATTATGCTGTGGTGGCAGGAAGAACTCATGCTTTGCTGGGAAATATACTTTGTTGATGGTGGGGGATTTGCAAAAAGGCAGATCCTTTTTCCCCCAATTTTCTTATCCTTATTTCCTAATGCTCTGCGAACTATTTCTCATGGAATTTTTTTTAATGATTTTTTTCAAAACCTCTGGCCCACCCAACGATGAGAAATTTTGCAACCATTATTAATTTATCTTATGAGCTCTTGTGATCTCTACTTTTTTATAAGATAACAGCTGCTTCAAGATGAATTGAAGACTACAAATAGAACGCTAGTAATAAGTGATTAAATTCTATTACTTGATGAATCAAGAAACCAAAAAGGAGGTTTGGCAAAAACTCAAGAGCTTTCTCACTAGATATTAGTTATTAGGCAGGGTTATGAAAAAATTAACCTGTTTTCTCTGCTATTCTTTGTGCTGACTCTAATCATCCTTGGATGTGATTTTTGTGTTTATGATACAAATTATGGATTCATTAGCACAAATATGTGACTTTCCCATTATCTTCTTTCAGCCTTTTTTTCAAAAAAATATTTTCTGAACCTTATTTCAGATGAACAAGTTTTATATCCTGGACATGTAATTCTTGGAGACAACTTTTCTTACTTATAAATATTTTTTTAATAGTATAATTTGTTGTACATGTAAAATTAAATTGTGCTTGGTTTTGGGAGAGTCATTTCTTACCCTTGCCTTTTCCTCATGCAGATTGCGGCTGTCAGTTCTGGGGGATGTGATTTTTATATACTACCTCCAGATGCAGAGCCAGAATTTTCACATGTAGCAGTTCAGTATAAGGCAAAGGCAGTTTGTCTTAACATCATTAATGCAGGGTTGGAGTCCACAGGTGCCTCAAATTGTTATACTCATTTGTTCATTGTCTTGTTTGTTGGCTGAGGTTTTTATGTTTACAAGAAGTGAACTCGGTTGTAGATTGAGTGATCTATATAATTGGTATCTTAGCTGTATATAAATCAATTATTTTACTTGAGATTTGAACATTATAGAGATTTTGACTGCTCATGAATCATGATTACATGCCTCTATTACAACAAAGTAATAGAATCCATGAATATTTGTACCCAAGGTTGTCTTAACCCAATGGTAATTTTTTAGATGCTGCTTTTCAAAGACCTCCTGCCTGCTATCAAGAGATTTCTATATATGAAGGAGAAGATGTTGCTGAAAGTTCTGGAGCGAATGTTGCTGGAGAAGATTGTATACCCAGAGAGTCAAATATGTCTAAGCAGCAGCTTCTCGAGAGTTGGCCCCTCAAAATCTTGGGCAAGTCATATGAAAATCATCCTAATGCTTTTCCTTCCACAAATTATGTAAAGACAGATCCAAGTTATCTGAGAACTCTCAGTCAAACTCATTCGGGATGGATTTTTGGTGCAATAGCTGAGCTTATTGATAACTCAAGGGATGCAAAGGCAACTAGGTATTATGAATTTCTTTACTAAATGTGAAACTTGTTTTTTGAATTCTACATTGTGTGTCAAATTGAAGGTTCATATATGTATATGAGTTCTACAATTTTTAACGGGACTGACTTGCTTTACATCTTCATGAAATTGACAGATTAGACATTAGCATTCAGTCCTTTTATTCCAAGATAGCTGAGGGAAGCATTCCTGTATTGTCAATCATAGATGATGGGTGTGGCATGTCACATAGTGAGATTAATGTTATGCTTTCATTTGGTCACAAGCAGCCGGATAGAGATGACCCTGATCGCATTGGCAGATTTGGTATTGGATTTAAGGTATTTTATATCTTCTGTTGTAGACTCGGTTGGTCCAAGCTTGGCCTTGACCCAGTAGAGTTGCCAACGAGTCACCTGGTCGACCAGGCTGGGTCTTGAATATATATCTATCACTTTATGTATGTTTTATATACTGAGTTAATGACAAAATGTGTTCATTTAATTAATAATTTGGTTGACTCAGCTTGGCCAGGGCAAGCTTTTAATCAACTCGGCTTGACAAAGGCCAACCTCATGTCAAAAGGCTGAGTTTCAAACTTGGTCTTCGGCTCTTTTTGCACTTGGTGGCCAGGAACTCAGCCAGGCTAAGTCGACTATGCCAAGTTCTTGGTTGATTTGGTGAGGCAGCCAATTATGGCTTCCTCAATATGCATTATATGGACAATCTTGCTATTTAGGCTCCAATCCTCAAAGGGGAAGATATAGATTGTGATGTGGTACATAGGATGAATGTTGGGCGGGCAAAGTGGTGAATCGTGTCTGGAGTGCTGTGATAGGCGCTTCCGAAAAAGGCTTAAAAGCAAATTCTATAGGACAACAGTTAGGCCTGCAATCATTTATGGAGGGGGCCCTAAGAAAAGCTACATCGATAAATTAAATGCTGCTGAATGGACGATGCTAAGATGGATGTGTGGGATAACTAGGAGAGACAAGATTCAAGATGGGTATATTTGTTTGAGTTTAAGGCTAGCACCTTGATAGGAGTAGCTTAGAAAGTGTAATTTGCATTAGTTTGGGCATATACAAAGAAGACCTATGATGCGCCAGTAAGAATGTTGGAGGGGATGCAAGTGCAAGAGGCCAAAAGAACGAGAGGTTGCCCATGAGACATAAATGGAGATAATAATAAGCATGGATATGACTAGCTATTTCTTAAAAAATGTTGGCACAAAAGAGGCTAGAGTGGAAGGGTAAAATCCGTGTGCTGACCTCAAATTGTTATTTCTTGATTATGATAATTATTATTATTGTTTATTTTTTATTTCTATATCTATTATTATTGTTATTTATTATTATTACTACTACAAGCAGTTGAGTGTAGGAAAAGTTCTTACACTTGAAGTGGAGTGTGTCCCCACGAGTCTATTGAGGGTGGGAACAAAGGGAATACGAAGAGGACCATTGAATATAGTGGGCCCACCAAGCTTGAGTTAATTCTGATGTTTGCATGTCTATTTCTGCCCGTGGTCCATATTATTGTTATTGTTATTATGATTAGCATTGTTATAATTATTATCATTATTATATGAACAACACAAAAATGAGGCCCTATATATAAGAGGGAATTTACTTTCTCAGGAACTGAGTCTCAAAACCTTGGCTCTGATACTACTTTCACTTAACCATCGTACTTAAATACTTAATCCAGTAGGAAAGAGGCTATTAATTTAAATTAACGACACTAATTATTAGCTACTAGTTTGCCATACTTCATGACGAATGCCATGTGAAAGATATTAAGTTGGGACCTCTTTTTGTGTGTAATTTGAATTTCTGCTGGACTCTGCAATATGTTGGGAAAATTTTTAAAACAGAGTCTTAATAGTAAAGTAATTGCAGCAAACATAACTAACCAAAATAGATGTAAAAAAGTTAATAAAGCAATAATGAAGGTGCTCAGAAACTCATTAACATGGCATTGCACTTAGTAAATTACCAAACATCACCCGCTTTGAAAAGTTAAGGAAATAAAGCAGATTAGAAAGTGAAAATTGAATTTTTAGTTTTTTGAAAAAAACTTGGAATATGTGTTGACAGTTTCGTGGGCTACCAAAATGTTCACAGTTCAAAGCTTAGTGGTTACAAATGTTCAACAATTTAGACTTACATTTTGACATCACCATATTGTCAAATTTAAAAGCTTTCCATTTGATTTTCACTTATTTTTGTTATAATATTTTCTTAATATTTGGTTCATCCATCTTTGCAGACAGGAGCGATGAGGCTTGGTCGAGATGCGATTGTGCTTACTCAGAATGCCAATTCCAGATCTGTGGCCCTTTTATCCCAGTCATATAATGATGGAAAAGAAGTAAGTTTTACTTTCCCTTTCAATCATGCACAATTATGACTGGCCAAAAAAAATTACTGCATATTTTTTTTCTCAGTTATCTAAGGATTTTATATTAATTTTGTATTGCAGAATTTGGAGATTCCTATTGTAAGTTACTGTCGGAAAGGGACATTTATGGAAGTCGATACAAACGTTCACCCTCAATCATTAGCAGATTATAATTTGAAAGCTATTCGGGAATTCTCACCTTTTAATGAATACTTTATAGGTGAGAAGTTAGCTTTGTTTGGAGAATCAGGAACAGGAACACAAATATACATTTGGAATTTGGATAAATGGGGATCAAACTATAGTTTGGAGTGGGTAGGACCAAAAGAAGAAACAAATTCCTCAAGTCATGGTGAGCATGACATACTGATTCGTTCTAGACGAATTAGATCACGACCTGGACAAATCAGCCAAAAGGTTACCATTTTGATTTTCTAGATTCTTTAGCTATACTTTGTCTTAATCAGTGAAAATTCATTTTCGGACTACTTCAGGTCCCATTAGACTATTCACTGAAGTCTTATTTGGAAGTTATTTTTCTATATCCTCGCATGAAGATATCCGTCCAAGGTTCCCAGGTAAATTTGTATTTGTGATTCTTCTTGTTACTTATTTACTATAATCTTATTCTTATTAAGGGAATTCCTAAAATGCAGGTAAAAAGTCATCCACTGGCCAAATCTCTTAACAGGACTTCTATAATGAAGGGTGAGATCAGGGGTAGAAGTGTTGAATTGACATTGGGGCGCAGCAGAATTGAATGGGAGCGAGCAAATTGTGGAATCTTTTTGTATTGGCATGGTAGACTAGTTGAGGTAAGATGAATGATCACCCTCTTATAATAAGGGATTACTGTTGAAGAAAAAAAGAGTGTGAATTGAAAAATAAATATTTTAGAAGATAAATTCCATTAAAAAGTCAGATAGGGAGTAATAGGTTATAGAAACTGTGCATGGGGCCACTTACGTGGCTACAGGCAGTCTAATAACTTACATTCATAGGGGGAAGATTATAATTTGGATGCACTCTACGTTCTAATATTAATAGCCCTGATTGTGCAACCGTCATGCACATCAGTTCTTTCTCTTCTTCTTTTCATCCTCTCTATCTTCTGTTGACCATTAACAAAGTCTACGAGAAAAATTGAGGGGATTACCGATATCAACAGTTTGAAAAAGCGAAAGAAAAGGAGGAAGGCTTAAGTGGTGAGAACTAAAGAACTCGACTGTTATTTATCATTATCTTTTACAATGGTAATCTTGTAAGCCTTAGGAATTCCTACTGTGACTGGAATTTGTAAATTTTGTACTAGTATAAGCTCAAGTAAATCAATCCCCTTCATTCACTCACATGGGACCATTTGAGAATCATATAAATATGGAGGACACTGATGATAACAATTGAAAGAGGACTTCAAAAAAGGGGGCCACATTTGGATATGTGGGCCCTTTCCATCTTGGCATGTAAGTTTCACCTTTTGAATTTTAAGGAACATCTAAAATTTGTCTGACTTCACATGCCAAGATGGGCGCATGTTTGAATGGGACCATAATTGGTAAGCCCTGTGTGTTGAACTCCTTTTTTCTGTATATCAATTGATCCTATCTCTGTGAGACCCGTGTGGGGCTCACAATTAAAGAGTTGGCAAATGATCTCCTATGCAAGCGCTTGCTAATGATGATCCATTATTCTTAATAAAAGCACCTAGAAGAACTTTATATAGAACTGTTGATGGACTTAAGCTGGACACCATGAACACTCAAATAACTAGTTAGATATATTAAATGACTAAATTAATCATTATTTAAGCCCATAATTAAAGATAACAAAAATCTAACCTGATTTCAAAATACATACATGGACCATTCTATTCAAAAAGCTTTCCAGTGCTTTAGCTGCTTTCCAATCCAATGTCTGGGTAAAAAGTTATACTCTCTTGAAGCTGACAGCCACTATCCTGCACAATATAGATAAAGTATATGTATCTGCATTATTTCACGTATATTATCTCCACTGTTCCCATAAAAAGTTTGATTAAACAGATCTCGCTGTTGAAACTAAATAAGTAGATGATTGGAATATGGCATGCACAACATCCGGTGCATATAGATGCTACTGTGGCACTTATTCGTTTTAGATGTACTACTTGCAATACTCATAAAATATTGTGAAAAAATTGAAAAGAAACCTGCTGTGCAGCAGTTGGTGTTGTGAGCTTCTCTGAAGAAATTTTATGATCTTATTTTCAATCTAAAAAGATTAGATTCATCTTTATATTGCTTGCAAGATATTTTACTGATTGAGATTTGAGTTTGCCATGAACTACTGTATAGAAGATAGGGAAGCCAGGCTATTTAGTTTGCAAAATGAAGTCTCAGATGGAAAAATCAGAGAGCATGTGAGCACGTTTATATAGAATGTTTTCATTAAGGCCAGAAATATTTGTAAGCGATTATAATAATTATCATGGAAGGGTTATTGAGATCTCAAAAGAGTTTCAGGAAACTACTTTCAGGGAATTTTCCGTTTGCATATGTTATTGAGATCTGTTTATGGATTAAACTAGTTTCCTGAGGGCGATCTAGCCTTAGTTGGGCTGGTCGGATCTTGGATCTCAGTTGTGGAGAATCGAATCCTATTCACTGTGAGGGTGCATGAGTCTGACCTATTAAAAAAAAATCCTGGATTCACTTCATTTTAGAACAAGTCTGAAAGTGAATTCTATAAAATGCTCTAACCTCTCTCTCTCTCTCTCTATCTATCTATTATTTGTAACCCTGGAAATCTTGGATACTAATTTGGTTGGTGGACATATAAAATGTGATTTGAAACTAGAGAATGGTTTTCTCCTCTTATTTATACTTGTTTATTGTAAGTTTATTTCATTTTTTGTGATCTTAATTAATTGAAATAAGATTCCCTTGTTCCTGTGTTGTATTTATGTTCACTCCTGTTTGGTTTTTCCCTTTTTGGTAGGCTTACAAGCGAGTTGGAGGGATGGTACATAATGCAGACATGGGCAGAGGAGTAATTGGTGTGATAGATGCAACAGAATTGATGGTATATCATTCTATTTGTAAGATTTAGTTATGTCAAAAAGGGGTGTTAGTCAGCAGTCATACTCAGGCACGTCTCTTTGCATTGTGCATTGGGAGCTGCCTGATTTAAATCGGGCAGACCATATCATTTAGGGGGCAGGCTAGGCTTTTTTAAATTCATATGGTACCCCCTTCCCTTATGTTGCGAAACAAGGGTGTGATGCCTCGTCTATGGGCTCCACTAGGTGGATTAGTAATAGTGCTTGTTTATTAGGTTTATTGTCTTTAGTTGCTTATGAATAACGGGCTTTAGATTTATTTTTAGGAGGCCCATTAGGAGATCTATATATTGTAGGGCCTATGCCCAAATTGAGTTCAGTGAAGAATTAATTTATTGTTTTTAGTCTTTGTCTGTCTCCTTCTTATCCCCCTTTCCTGGCCACCATGCCGATGTGGACATGGGTCCACATCACACCCCTTTTAATGCACTATTGAATGAGAATTCAATGATGCATTACATGAGTGCACACACAATTCAATCTGTGTTAACATGTTAACCTTTTCCTATATCAACTTATTTTATCTTGGAACAGAATAACAACTTCTTACCTTTCATTATGCAGAGTGATGATGATGGGGATGCCATGGTTCTTAATAGCAAGCAAGGGTTCCAGGATTGCGAAATTTATGCCCAGTTAGAGGAATGGCTGGGTAACAGGTGTGATGAATATTGGGATGCAAACTTCGATACTCTTGATATGGTATGTTTTGTATGAGTTTCTGAGGATTTTACAATTCTGGCTCAACAAGCTGATGATATATTCATGCCTCATTTGATGCAATCTTTTTCACCAGTTAATTTTACAAGTAATAATTTTCTGCTTTACATTCACTGTGCTCAGAATTATTTAGTATTGGATATTTCTGCTTCAGTTTTTTCCTTTCCAGTAACTTGCTTTGCCAATCAAATCATGATGCACCAGCTTGGTTTTGTTGGATCCCAAGCTTGCTTTTCCTCTTGCAGTGACTTCACTGCTTTGCTGAGATGTGATTTTAAAAGGCTTGTAATCTTAGTGGATGCAGAAGCTGATGAAAGAAATTTCAGTTCTATCATTTACTTTTTAAATATAATGATACTGGGATGCAGTTGCGGATTATGATCATTACATATTATGTTAATATAAACTATCTTTAAAACTTTGAGTGGAGTGAATACTCAAGCTTTGCATACACGAAATCTATCTTGACATCAAAGAGGTTGCAAAACACAAACTATCTTTGATATAAACTAGCAAGAATGCACACACATTACATGTGTAATAAATATTAGATAAGATAAAATAAAATATATACTAAACAAAGGACTCCCTTGCATGATATATTTACAATATATTTCTTTGAGGATCACAATGATTATTTGTTATTGACACAAGCTCTATATTAACCCATATACCCATGTAGTAGGCAACTGTGAATCCAAATGTCATAGGCTAAACATTATGTCATAGGTCAACGAAGACAATAGTATCAAAGAGCTTTGCCATGGAGCATGTTATTCATCTTTAGAAGTTTGGGAGCGGGTCTCATTTGAGAGATCTCTTTGGGGGTTTTCCAAGGGCGTTGAAAATATGCAAATCTGAATATATATAATATATGTAAAATTATAAAAACCTATTATTGAGAAGTATACTATATATGTGGGGCCTACATAAAGTTCAAGAAAACATAGTCATGTAGGATCTCATATGATAGAGCTTGTTGAGAGCTTTTTAACGATACCAAGAATTCGCGAATCATAATTTGAGAATGCAAAATATAATATTATAAAGTTAAAATCAACATATCTTAAAAAATAGGGTTATGATTCTAATTTCTTTGACTTTTTGAGGATTAGATAGGTCAAATAGGGTAAAATAGGGATTAATGGTATGAAATATGGTGGTCAAATAGTCTGAATTTGCGAGTTGTACGGTACACCAATTTACTTTATATTATAATATGATTAGTTTATATAGGTGATGGATCAAATAGTCCGAATTTGAAAGTTCTATGGTATACAAATTTACTTTATATTATAGTATGATTACTTTATATAGGTGACAGTGCATTTGTAAGTAATATTAAACTTTAGCATTCTAGTAGTTTACTATAGCCAAGGGCTCTTCTTGTGTCAATCTTAGGTCATAGTTAAATTACTTTGTAGGCACTTTAGTACGAGAAAAATTATCAAGAACCAACTGCTTGAAAAAGCAGTGCAAGGTAGAAATGTACTATACCTAAAATGCTAATCAACAAGCTGTATGATATGATGATAAGCTTTCAGCTTTGCATAAACCAGGAAAATTGACGGGAAATTGTGACCTTTTTCTGATTTAGTGATCTTTGACTTTGAGTTGTTACTATTTAACCATTACAATTTTTGTGTTGGCCCCCACATGAGGCCTCAGTTCACGAAGGAGAATGTGCTTTAAAGCTATGCTGTGAATACTGCTTGGTTATTGAACACTTTCCTATTTTCTGTTGCACTGCTTTTTGTGAGAAGGTATGAGCTATATAGCACTATGAGATGTACTTGTTCTTTTGAAATGTTTTTGTGTAGGTATAACTTATTTGTTATTTTTTATCATAAATCATTGATTTTTTTTTTTGCTCTGATTCAGAGGAAAGGCAATTCAAAATATGAACCTGATCATGAGTGGGTTCAGTGTGACAAGTGTCGCAAGTGGAGAATATTGAGCACCAGATTTGACACTAGTAGTTTGCCAGCGACATGGTATTTATACTTCTTTTTCCTGCAATTATTATATAAAGCTGAAAGTGATGATATGAATAGCTAAAGTTAAATCTTCAGTATAGTATTTCCAAAGTGATCTTATTAAACTTACACAATCCTTTACTGAATGAAATGAGTCAAAGGATTTGAGGCCATGTTCTGATCATTATGGGCCAGTAAAATGATGATTCTGAGTTAGTTTTTGGTACAATTAGGAAGCTGTTTTGGGTGAAACCTCTTGTGCCAGTGGCTGTATTATTTTTGTGTGCAAAATGAGAACTGAATTGGCATTTGGCGTATTGTTAAGATTTCATGTTCCATGTTTAGATAAGTAGTTTGTTGATTCCCTTTTCCCTTTTCTAGTCAAATGAATTGTGTCAAAACGTGGTGTCCATTTTATGGGTTATTTCTACAGGTTCTGTTACATGTCTCCTTTCAATGGCAAATGCGAAACACCTGAACAAACCATTGAAGCAGGAGTAATCACAGTTGGCACAAAGAGAAATGGCTGCCAGTCCAAAGAAGCAAAGCATGTCCAATCAAAGCAATCTAATTCAAGAAGTGAATCCCATTTACAGGACACAGGTAAGCAGTAAAATTTGTTTTTAATTTATCCAGTAAAGCTTGCTGTTGGAGAGAAAAGAAGTACCACATAAAAATGTCAGTAGGGTTGAATTCAGAAAATCACATCCAATTTTTATTAATCGATTAAGTATTGTATCATAGAGGAAATACAACATACGATGGTGATTAGATAGGCATAAAACAGGAAATTTAGAAAGATATTTTGGTTGGTGGATAGCATAGTTTTGATCATCATCAACACCTTATCCTATCTGTATGGGAGACATGGATTCTGCTTTGGCATTTGTCCCTATTATATACCATTTGCACAGTGTGCTTTAGTATAACTTGTGTGCCTACTATTTGTTGTTTCTAGTAAATGCTTCTGATGTAGGTATCTGCATTTGTGAGCTGCAGATGGTATTAGTGATGAAATTTTCTCTCAAACGATCAAAGGTAGTCCTCAGTTGCCGCGGAAGAGGCTACGGAGGGGCCTTACCAGGAATCATAAGAAAGTCGAATTAGATGATGCAAAAAGGTGATCGTCAGTGTTCCTTGTAGATAGTCTTGTGCATATTTGTAAATTTTTTTCTTTTCTTTTTTTAATGTTTTGTTCCCTTAGTTAGACTTACCCACATTTGCATGTACAAATGGGCTGGCAATGGCCTGTGATCAAAAGGACTCTTTAGAAAGCGGGGTTTATAACTTGTGTAGCAATTGATTTTGTGCTTGATGGATCATACCTTGCTGCGGAATTAAGATCAAGGATCTTCAACCGTTGCTTGATCCATGATTGATTTGCATTGAACCAGATCCAAACTCCAAGATTAGTAGAGGCACCTAATACATCCACCCTTTGCTTCCAATGGTGACTAAGCGGTTGATTGAGTGAAAATGGAGAAGAATTCCACTGTTGGACTCGTTTCTGTTCTCTTTCTTTTTATCTGGTCTCGTTGAGACCATTATATAATGGAGAAATTCCAATCTTTGGTAAGACCATCCGTGAGGGTTCATCAATTCATTTCTGTCAGATATTGGTCACGAAAAGTACAATCTGAACTTGTCTTGTCACCAGCCTCATCTGACTTTTCCAGCTTCAAAGCTGATCCCTTCACCAGATGCTTTGTCGAAGCTGTTCTCGTGCTTTGATAGACTACTCGGAGAGAGTCTTTAGGAGAAACATTCTCCGCTTCGGCTTGACTGTGGAAGCTCGAATTTGTTAACTTAGCTAACTACTTATTCTAAAATATTCGTGTTTATTTAAATATAATAGAGGAAGACCATGTTTTTGTTTGAGTATCTATTTAGAGAAAAAAAAAACTTTTTGTTTTCCACTCACTAACTTTCATAACAGCAGTTATCTCTGTAAATGGGTGAGTGGGGTGGTCTCCAACATCTACTGCCCAGCAGTTACTGGATGCTGAGTGGATGGGCATTGCTCACCTGACAATGTTCATAGAGGTTTTTACGTGTATTTGTGAATGTCATTCTTTTTATAGGTATGGTGTTTGAGTGCCATTTTGTGTCCGTGTTCCTACATTGATGCTTGATGGCTTATTGAATTTTGTTATATTGATGCACCTGTCTTGTTTGCCTCGGCTACATGTATGTATCTGCCTTTTTAATGGCAAAGAAACAAAAGGAGCAATTGGAAACTTCTTTTTCCCTTTTCTTTTTTCAAAGATCTTATATGTTAACTGGGAAAGACTCAAGCACCCTTCACACAATGCCCCGTGGTGATTCCGCCCCAATACCTTTCCTACAACAGGGAGAGATACTGCGAGAGGTTGGATCACAGGGTAGATGGGCGTCAGCGAAAAAAGGCTTTCTCTATGACTTGGATATGGAAATTGAATAAATGATTATAACAATGATTATGTTTACGATGTTATCTCAATGCCATGCGATGGTTTAAAGATGTTAAACCATTGATTGTAGGTAATTAACTCTTGTGAATTTTTTCCTTCGCCGTGCTATGTAAAAAACGCGGATCTTCAGCCAAGGCACATGGAGCCAAGTGCTGAGTAGACAGAGCATGTGTCCCGCATTTGGAAGGGAGAAGCTTTAAGGTCGGAGGGATGGTGAGATAGACGCTCTTTGCGGTAGACTGGTTGGAGAGAGATGAGAACCGACCATTCTATGTGGACCTAGATCAACGTATGTAAGCTTTAAACTGCTCGAAGGACATTAATTCAGCGTACTTATTGTGACAATGGACAGCAGATACAACATAGGAACACAATCTCATCTTATTTAACCGGTAGTTTGCATTCTTGTTTCCCAAAAATGCTGTCAAGTGTACTTTCGCTCTCACACAAATTCAGAAAAGGATTGATACAAGACTTCTTCACTCGCTGGGCTCAGTGTACAACCATATGTATGAAGCCAATAAGCTGCGTACATGGTAAGGTTTCCGCACAAGAGAAACGAGGGCCACGATTCGGTACTTATTTAGTACTTCCTTTCTGCAATAGGTACCGAAGGGAGAAGTAGCCAAGGGCCAAAGTTTGCCAAAACCAACCTCTTGAATTTGAGGGATCAACTCTCTTCGACAAGTACCAGGCAAACACTCCCTCGATTACATGCGCAGCCGCGGCTAGAAAGAAGGCTTGTCTAACACCCGTTAACGATCTGAAAAGAAAAACGCTCAAGATATTGACCCAGCGCAATGGCCATATAGCTGGTAAATAAGCTGCATAGAACAAGAGTAGCATTCCAATAATGCCGAAGAGCCACACAAATATGCTAGGACCATCAAGCGTTTTCCTTTTTCTTTCTTGCCAGTATGAGATGGTGGCAGCCATGCCATCCCGGGGACTGACCATTGGAATGTATCCTAGCTCCTCTTTCGCTTTTAGAAATGAGAAATAATGGGTAACGCCCACCTGCAATCACAATAAATAAACAGAAACAAAATAAGAATTTGAGCCTAAAACGGCTAACTATGAAAATTGATACCATACAGAGACAGATTTGTTTTGGGCTGTTTTCCAATCATACACATGAACTTTGATCATTGCGGGAAAAAAATGGGGAACCGTTTCCACTCAATCTTGAAACTGCAATGCTAAATGTGTTCGGACATGTTTAACAAATTCAATAAAAGTTCCACATTTATTTATTTAGTTTGAGACACAAAATATAACCTTGTGCACTTCTGCAGGGAGTAAAAGCGGTTGAGGAAGCCATGAGCGATTTAACCACGGATATAACATGGTATACATGAAATCAAGTATTTTTGCCACAGAAAGTGCAGTTGACACGGTAATTGTAGTTTTTGGAATATCATAGTCCAGACCTCTCAACAGTGGCCTGAGAAACTCAAAGGTGTTGACAGGCAAACCTGCATAAGGACATATTATGTGCATGATGTCTTTGAGCATAATAATTGAAAGAGCATAAACTAAAATACATTCCTCTAAATAGATCTCAATTCCAAGTAACACAATATCTTTGGTGAAGATATGGAAGCAGCAGCCACCAGGTAAGATGTTTCCTTATGGACGAATAAACATAAAGCTTTTGTTTGGAGGAAGTACTACTCAAAAGCTAAAGATATCATGGCAAAATATAACAAAGCTTTTTCACTAATAAGTAACAACAGTCTTTTGTAACTAAAATTGTACAAAGAAGAGATAAGCATTATTTAACATAAATGAAAAATGTTCAAGAAGCAAGTAGATTTACCATCAGAAATAAAATATGGTTGCCCTGCAGCGATGGGCTGCCCTTTTTTACCAGGAATTCCCTCCAACAACCCCATACTTGCTAATATTAGAGCAAGAACTAGATTATCCACATAAACCCAATCGGTCTTAACATTGGCTTCACCAATTCTAAATAACAAAAGGCCCATCTTTGCCAAAGAGAGTATCCTCGGAAGATGCCTTTCTTCTCCTGGTCCATAGATAGCTGCAGGACGAATCGCACAAGTATATAGGCAGCGGCCATTCTTTTTCCTACATGACCAAAAAAGGGAGGAAGTCCGAAGTAATAAGCAAAAAAAGGCGCTAGCTAACACACTAATATCTCTCACTGCACATTAAAATTTACAAGGATTAATGTTTTTAAGACTGGTCTATTCCTAAAACCAGTAATTTAGATTCGAAAATGAAAACATACAAAATTACCTACTTGGAAGGGCGACCATTGTTCTTCAGAACCAGCTGCTCAGCAATCGATTTGGTGCGGCCATAAGTGTCCAAATGATCATCAATAGGGAAATACGGCAAAGCTTCATTGCCATTCAAAATTTCCTTCCCACCAAACACTACATTATAGGTGCTCACATACACAAGCCTCTGGATCCCCAAGTCGAGGCACACGTCCAGCACATTGCAGGTTCCATTTATATTAACCTCGTCCACACGTCCCACCTGGAGCATCTCCTTCCCTGACATGCCGTACGACGCGAGATGGAAGACGCAGTCCGCACCTCGTAGACACTTTTCCACATCATTTTTTCGGCGCACATCCCCTACATTAAAGGCATTAAAATTCACAATCAGACTCGTTGTAATTGCAAGAACCCAACAAATCCCACCTCAAAACTTTACTTCGAGATCACCCATTTATCGATTATATGAAGTGTTGGATTATGATCGCTCAATGGCAGATTTCTTAACGAGTGATCAGTAAAGAGAACAAGGAAAGCAACCAGAACGATAATTATGTAAAAAAAAATACAGAGCAATAAAAACGTGATTCATTCAATCGGGCGGGCGGGTTGTATTGTATTCGCTGCAGATGAAGATGATAGTAATGGAAGAAGAGAAGGACATTGTGAGTGCACCTTGGATGCATCGAACACCGCTTCTTTCGAGATCGGGGGTCCAAGGAGAGACCTTTCGGAGGTCCAGCGATCGAACCTGCTGCGCCCCTCTCCTCACCAACTCCAGGCAGAGCGCCGCACCCACGAAACCCGATCCCCCGGTCACCACAAACACGCTCCCCTCGATCCCTTCGTTCTCGCTCAAATGCATTTTTGCTCAGACTTTTTCTTCAAAGTTCAATCCAAAAGAGAATACAAAATCTCTTGCTTTATTACTAAATTGCAGCTTTGATGAGATTAGCGAGGGAGGGAAGCTGAGGTTAGATCAGGCGGATGCGAGACAGAGGGAAGAGAGAGAGGACTAAGAACCGACTGAGACCACTCATCAAATTCAGTACTGAGAACCGGCTCGCGGCCTCGGACTCGAGAGAAGTTATTTACTCCCGGATTACCAAGTGGGAGTGCTCCCAAAGTAGCCATCGATCGTATCGCCAAGATCGATGGCTCCTGTAAAGTCCAAAGTACGAGTAAATCTCAGTGACGCTACGGGATATCCAAATGATTTCTTTACTTTTAAGGACGAGCGCATGTCCCATTTTCAGATAAGTTTGACACCACATTTAGGGGTTGTGTAGTGAATTAATGTAAATTTTTGTTTATTTTATTTAAATTTTAATAAAATTTAATAAAAATATATTTATGTATAAAAGGTAGGCAAAATTATAAAAGGTGCTTTAAAATTATTTTGAGTCAAAATAGGCTAAAATCACCGAATCACCTAGCCTAATGAAATAATTTTGTCGATTTTGGTTCTCGGCTTTTAATTTAAAAATTATAAATTTTATTATTTTTTAATAATTATTTTTTATATCATATTGATTGAAATTTTTTAAAAAAATTTATGTAGGTATAGTTTACTTTAAAAATTTAAAATTACCCCTTCTTATAAAATTTTGTTTGATAGAGCTTAAATTTAGGAGCATAATAGTTCAAAAAATATACATATTTAAATTCAAGAGAGATAATTATATTAATTTTAAAGTTTTAAAATTAGATTTAACACAACATTCAAATTTATTCTAAAATTTTTTATTACCAACCTTAATTTATATTTAACAGTAAATTTTTATAATTAATTTAAAAAAAAGGTCCTACTACTTAGTATGTTGTATAATATATTAATTGGTACCTATTTAAATTTAAAAATATTATTATAATATTTTTCCAAAAGTGTATATTATAATATAGCATAAGTTGTAACACCAATAAGTAACTTACACGCTTTAGTTACTAATATGAAAAATTAAAATGTAATATTAAACAATAGAAGATTACACTAAAAGCATTGTATATAATTACACCAATTTTGATAGGTAGGGATCATTGATAATAGCATAGAAAAATGAAATGCCCACATTTTTGGAAATAAACTCAATTATTGTTTGAAAATGTTAAGCTTGGAAGTGGCATAGCGAGCTATATTATAAAGCCATAATTTTGTTTTGAAAATACGAGCCCCACAACTAATGTTAAATGAAATTCATAGCATAAATTTAGCACTCACTTGAAATTATAGCACCCCCCACCCCCCATTTTGACCGCATATATCATATATTTATATTTACGCAGTTGGAAGTATGAATTTAAGAAACAGAAACTGTTATCAATGACTCCACGCAAATAGTCTACATGGTTAGGATCTGGATCAAGCCCTTGTTAGGGCAATAGTTAAAATTTTGGTAAAGTCCGTTTCGTTTCGCGTCCCAACTCTTCAGTATCGATATGGGTAGATATCAGTTAATACACACCCATATGAACCGATACAACCCTCCGGACACATCCCTTTGTGTGATTAGGTGAAGGTGAAATAAGCACAAGCCTGTTTGACAACTACTTTAACGTCTAAAGTCACTTCGGATCAATGTATAAACTGTCACATCATAATGAAAATAACTTGCCTTAGTGTATGCATTTTAGACTCATTGTCGATGAAGAGTCCCATCAAGAGAAGGGTTAGAAAAGAAACATTTTTTTTTCCATTTAAAGGGTTGCTAAACGTACCTTTAAGGCCATACTCTCCATAAGCCAGTATAGACTTATTCCACCGTACACTCACGACGGTTAATGTTGGACTCCTTGTTACTTCGTCCCTCCTCACCTATCCGCCATCCAATTTGTGTCTGTTGTACTAAGCGAGCTTTAAAAACAAACTGTGTTTAAACATGGCGCATTCTATGCAAAAGTAGAGTAACAGTGAACATGCGATAGTCTTGGGAAATCTTGAAACTCAGGCTAGTAAACTATCAAGTACACAAACTTCGAACTATTTCCAAATGGGTACTGCCTATTCACCCTATTATTTCTAAACATAACTCAAAACCTGCTGCTAAAAGTCACAAACCTTTGCTAAAGTTACTAATTAGTTATTAGGCTTAGTGAAAATGGGGTACAAATAGGCAATACCCTTTCAAATTTCGATCAAAAAGAAGACCATTGGACTTGCTTTTTAAATTTTGAGTTGGACAACCATTAAGCTGGCGAGGGAAGTAGCAACGGTGTAGCTATTTTGCCTACTTGTAGGAAGTGCAAGGAACAAGGTTTCATTCTAGATGATTCCCTCTGGTATGACTAAGCCGACTACCATAAATACACCCAAAGGCCCAGCGGTTGCAGCGCTGATATATGTATAGTAAAAAAAAAAAAGTCGTACTATAAGACAAGGCTAATATATTACTATGATGTCTTTTAACGGAACAAGACAGAATGGGGTGGTCTTGCCACTGCTGCTGCTGTTGTTACTATTGCTATTACTGGAAGACACCAAAGTTGCGTGATCCACGGTTCCTTCTCGGTAAACAAACAGCTCGTCGTTGTTCATCCACCGGAATTTTTTGTCAAACGCTCGGTCATGAACCCGATGAAGGGGCATCCCCCTAAAATACAGTGAACAGCACCATAAATTTGGACAGAAAACTATGTAGTTAACCATATAAACATTTCACACAATGTACAACACGAAGTGAGTCAGTATTTCGAAAATAAATGATAAGAAAGCGCGATGCAAATAATATAATCATGACAATAGGCTCGATAGACCCCCCAAAGAAGCTAGAAGTACATTAATCTTTGCCATATTAATAATCACATATTACCCACGGAAAGGCATGGGTTCGGGCAGAGGTCAAACAAGAGGAGACACATCATACTTTGAGTGAATTTTATATGAGTCGCATGTGCCGGACGCATATGGCCACTCATCCGACGCAAACCGTTGGATGACAATTCAATAGCTCGCGATGAACCAGGCACATATTTTTTAATAAAAAAATAATATTCATACTTAATATTTTATCTACACGATAAGCCTTACACCACACCTAAGACCTATGAATGTAAAAAAGTGGGTGTGAGAATATCACAATCATTTTTTTTTAATATGTGCAGTGATGCATATTGACCTTTTCCTTCATATATTGGTATGCAGCTATCGTCGGAAAATGTACACAAAAATAAACAAACGAAGTTGAGCTGGATCCCCTTGAAGACAAACCCTCCTCCATCCATGGGAAAAGGTGCACGTAGTAGGTCATCTTTAAGATGTTATCGGCATGTAGATTGCATCCAAATATTTTAATTGTTTGGTGGAGGTATCAGCCGTTACAAACATTTATGAGATATTTACTATTCTATTGTTAAGAGAGGAAACGACTTAAAAGACTAGTCATATTCCCAGTATAAAAAAATATATACTCATGTCAAGGCGTGAGTCTGATGTTAGTTTTTTTATAAAGTAATAAGTATGAAAACCTAGTGTATTGCTACGCAGGATATGTAGTTTTTGATTATTTATGGTAGAACGTACATAAGGTAGAGTGGTAATTTTATGGAAGTGGAAGGGCACCAATTGCCGCTTCCAGGACGGGGAAGGGGCGAGCGGAGTACCCGGCCTAGTGACTCGGCTAGTCAAAGGATTGGCAAGAATGTTGAAAAAAAGATCTAAAAAAAAAAGTTGAAAAAGAGAAATTTAGAATGAAAAGGCGCTTTTTTTTCTCTCATCCTCCCGCGTTGCCGAGGATAATGAAAATCGTTGACCGAAACAAACAGCTGTGCAACTTTTGCAGTGGCATCTTCGTAATTTTTTAATCCAAAGCACACCAAAAGCAAACACAGTGAACAAGCAGCCGCCACCGCTGCAGAGATCGTTGTCCGGGATGGAAAAAGGATCAGAAATTAGAAATGGAGTTTTTTTCCGGCATGCGAAGGAAATCCTTCTAAGCAGAGGAATGAAAACTGGACAGGGCAAAAAGCTCTCGTCCAGCTAAATACTGCAATTTCTGGTTGCAATCAGGCATGAACATGCACACGGAATCAGAGAAGGCCCCAGAGAGAACATGACGGCGCCTAAGAAGCACGGAGAACGTTTGACCAGGGGGCACGGAAGAGAGGGAGACGGACCGACAGACAGAAAGCAGCGGCCATGGGCACTGACCAGCTTCATATCGACAAAATAAAATGGAAAACAGATATTTAAAAAAAAGTGAAATAGTAAAGTAAAAATGAATTGCGTAGTACCTGACATGGAAGTGGTCGGCCACGGAGATGTCCTTCTTGGCGAGGAAGTGTGCGACGGCGTCGAAGAAGGCGCGGTAGGTGCAGAGGTGAAGGCCGTCGATTCTGGGGAAGGGGAGGCGGGGGCGGGGAGGAGGTTGGACGTCGTCGTCGTCGGCGGGACAACCGGGCGCGGAGAACACGTACTCCTTCCAGTAGGTGCCGGCGCCGGGCCTGGCGGGGAGGGCGATGAAGCCGAGGGTGGACATGATGGGTTCCAGTTCCTCGTGGTTCATGATGGGCGTGAACGTCTTGGTGTTCCACAAAGCCAGCTTCCTCACAAACTTCTCCATGGGCAGGGAGGCGACAGGACGAGGCAAAAGGAAGAACAAGTTTCGAACTTTTTTGGGGGTTTTGGCGGAAAGAAGGGAAACGAGTTGTGCGGCAGGAATATGGGGTATATGGAGGGTTCGTGAAACGGCGAGAATAGATCACCTTCGTGCACTGCAGTGGTTTTCTTTTTGGGCTGGAAGTGTATTTATTAATGGCAGCCGTACACAGTGCGCAGAGGGAAGAGTTGGGGCGACAAGAGTTGAAATTTGTTGGCGGGATCAGTGGAGGCTTTAAAGGGCACTCAGGAAGGGGCCTGAGGCCTGGCCGTGGAGCCAAAGCTCTACAGGGAATGGTCTCAGCTGTTGCGGGTTTTATATGCAATGGAAGTCTCGGGTCACTCAACAATGAAACCTGCTGGGCGCGGCGCTTTTATGACAGGAAGAGGGGGCCTGGTCGAGGCTGCTTTGGCCCGGTAAACCGAGCGCGGTGTGGATACGTGATATAGGAGGGATCTCCTTCATGATTTTCGCCGCCTTTAGTTTGGATGACCAGAAGTCTCAATATAGCTGTTTTCCATTCGCCGTATCCTATAACAATTACAAAAGTTTAAAATGCACTAATTTGGGGAAAAAGTTCTGATTTTATGATGGATATTCAGGACGGGTGTTGAATTTTTTAGAAATAAAAATAAAAAAATTTTAAATTAATTTTAAAAATTTACTGTTATATATATTAAGATTAATAATAAAAAATTTAAAACAAATTCGAATATTATGGTAAATTTAATTTTAAAATTTTAAATTATTATAACTCTCTTCCAAACTTAAATATTCACATTTTTATATTATTATACTTCTAAATTTTTAAATTCAAGTCTTATTAAATAAAATCTTACAAAAATAAATAAATTTTTATTTTTAAAATGGGTTATATTATTTGATGTTCAAATCAATATAAAAGGTAATTATTAAAAATTAATAAAATATATAATTTTAAAAATAAGTGTTGGGAGTCAAAATCGACGAAATTATCTCGTAATTCGGTAATTTCGGCCCGATTCAAAACAACTTAAAATTAACTTATAAATAAGAATTTTAAATATATCTACTTTTTACGTAAACATAATTTTGATAATTTGAACCAAAATAAAAATAAAATTAATATAATCTTAAAAAAATTTATATATAAACAACCCTATTAATCATAGCTCATAAAAATTAATAATATACATAATATATTAGTGTATATGTATTAATATATATTATTTTTTTAAATAAATAGTTTTATTTAGTAAAAAGATTTATTCTATATTAATAATTTTATTTTATTAACTTTAAATAATTGAATATCTAAAAATAATATACTTTTATTTTTTCTTAAATTTAATTTTATGATTTAATAAATTTATAATTTTTTAAATATAATAATTAATATAAGACAACTTTTTTTGTATCATATGCACTATCAACGCTCATCATCACCTCTTCTTACCTATATTACCTCTTGGGACAAAGAGAGTATTTTAAAATATGTTTGGCGTGGCAAAAGCCATTGGATTGTGATAGCTTGTATTAAATAAGCATTTTGATACATGAAAAAGTACGTACCTAGTAACTAACCGTAGCGCATGTAAATGATATTTTATATAATTTTTGATAAAAAATTCAAAAAATTCTCCCATAAACTAAGCTATAATCATC
The DNA here is from genome assembly GCA_035235625.1 of Saururus chinensis. Lineage (NCBI taxonomy): Eukaryota > Viridiplantae > Streptophyta > Magnoliopsida > Piperales > Saururaceae > Saururus > Saururus chinensis. Next base: position 9,468,087 of record CP141143.1, on the reverse strand, counting down.
AAAGGGTATATTGGTTAATATAAGTATGTATTAAATATGTATCAATTGAAACTAATACAAATTTTAAGGTTAATATTCCTTTCACATAAAATCTAAATATGTTCTGGCTGTACCATATTTAATAGGATCAATACATATAGATATAATATTATTTTTAAAATTATTACTTTTTTATTATATTTCTTAAAAATAAAAAAAAGCTCAAACCCGATCTTTTTGAAGGTTTAAAGATAATAATATTTTTATAATATTAAAATTATTTTTTAAAAATTATATGAGAATAATTATCAATTTAAGAATAATATCAAAAGTCCATACAATTTACATAATTACCTTTTAAAAATATAATACTTCACAATTATCAATTTAAGTAAACTTCTAAACCTAGAGTTTCTTCATAATATTTTTATTAAATATTTTATTTAATTATAAAATAAATTAATTTCAGATGACTTAATATGAGGAGTATGAAACGAAAAGAATAATAGTATATAATTTTAAAATAAAATAATTTTAGAGCACTTATATCAACCAATATGGACTTATACAATCTTATTATTCTAAATGAAATATTATAATAATATATTATTAATTAAAATATTTTTATATGCATCAAAAACTTCATACCCATCGCATTTATATGAGTCTGGGCTCATATAGCCTACATGAGCCCGGGCTCTGTAGGCCGCCGGATGTAAATCCAACGGCCCATAGAGCCCGGGTTCATGTAGGCGTATATGAGCCCAAGCTCATATAAACTTTTCCCTACAAAATATATCATTGATTCATACATATATCTATAATTATTAATATTATTATCTATATCAATACAGTCTTGTATAGCTATAATTATAATTAGAGTTTTTTCTATATTACCTAACTTGATATACAAATATTCTATATTCCCTGAATTTTAACACTTAATCTCATATAACCTGGTTTACGTCAAACCTAAACCTGCACCCAAGCTCTTATTTCATTATTAGTAAAAATTACCGATAATGACACAAATTTGTATGAGCAAAATCAAAACACTCAACATATAAAAAATAAACCACCCACTTAAAGATGATCGATAGAAAGTAAACAAAATTTCATTATCAATTATGTGTTACAGAGAACAAACCAAAACAGAACCACCTCCTAGTTTCAATCTAAAAACTAATTGAAAAGGGGGAATCAAAAGTAGCCACTTTAGTGCTTACTAAATTGCAACAAACTAAATGTTTCAGCAATATGAAAATCTGGGTTGCGTTTAGAACAGATTGAAGAACTCCGAAGACTTGCGCTCAAATAGGGATTGAATGCAGCAAAAAGAAATGATTGTTAGGAGTACAACAAATTCGAATGAAATCGGGTAGAGTATATCAACTTTGCATGACTCGCGAGACTTTCAAGAATGTAAGAACGAGAGGATGACTCCCATTAAATGGACCAAAAATCTCACAATCTACGTGGCACGTGTCCAACACTCAATCCACATTTCATATACGATAACTCAATATGTCAATAAAACATATTTTTTGTAATACGATATGTATTATTTGAGCTAACAACCCATAATATAATATTTTATATATCACATATACGTTAACATGATATTTGTTAAAGCGTATTATCGATAACACGATATGCCACCATAGTGTATTATCGACAACACGATATACCACCATAATATATTATCAATAACTTAATATGTCATCATAACGTATTATTGATAACATGATATGCCAACAATGTGTGGTATTGATAATACAATATGTTATGCTATCCTCTATATCGCATATACCATAATACGATATTCGCCAAAGCGTGTTATCGATAACACGATATTTGCTATAGCGTATTATCAATAACATGAGATTCACAATAGCATGTTATCGACAACACGATAGGTGGCATAACGCGTTATTGATGACACGATATGCCAACAAGACGTGTTATTTATTTTTCTCTAAATTGCATATATTATAATATGATATTTGTCATAACATATTATTAATAACGAGATATTCGCCATAATGTGTTATTGATAACACGATATGCCAACAAGATTTGTTATTTATTTTTTTCTATATCGCATATATAATAATACGATATTCGTCATAACGTATTATCGATAACACAATATGCAACCATAGCATGTTATTGATAACACGATATTCGCTAGTATTTGTTATTTATATAATTTTTCATTAAGTCAGGGATAAAACCTCTAAGATCGTGTACATGCTTACATAAGATATTCCACATAGTAAAACACGCATATAAAAAATCATATTAGAGTCCCTCTTTATACAATAGGGTAGGAGGCTATCATAGCTATTTTACAATGTCCTTCATTGGCATTTACATCTTTTTTCATTTTTATCTAGTCATGTTCTCCCTAGATAGTCCCTCAAGATTTATTTTTTGAGTTGCACTATCATTTTGATCTCTTTTTGTAATGATAAATAGTTTGTGGTTAGAAATTTTTAGACAAAAATTAAAGAAAAACGATCGCCGATAAAGTTAGGGAGGCCAACAATTGCCAAATAAAAATCAAAATTTGTTGTTGACAAAACCACCGGGCAAAAATCATAAATCGTCTCTGAAGTTCATTCAGGAATTGACCAAACATGGCCCATTTGGATCTCTATTCATCTTGATTCTGAAGTTCCTCTGTATTATAATCTATGTTTTCAAATTTTCAGCTCCTGTACTGATTCTGTTCCCCGAGGGAAGGGATGATGGGAACACTCGCTACTAAGTTTCTTTTTATAATTTGCCCCTGCAATTTTTTCCCATTTTACAACCATTGGGTAAGCAGTGAAACTTCCTTTTATTCATCTGGTGGATCTGATAAAAGAACCCTTGTTTAAGATAGCATTTGACATAGAATTTAGAATCAAAATCGGATCGCTGACAAATAAGATTGGAGAAAGGGCTACGTAATAGTTAGATGAGTTTGGTACCTAATAACTAAAATTAGCTGCAACACTGCAACTTACGTGTAGAGCTTAGTGCACCGGGGCGGTGAGTCCAAGTCCATTCAAAACTTTTGTCTTAATTTATCATTGGGGCTGACTTAAGTTACTAGGCATCTCGGTAGCAACGTGTTCTACATGCTTTCAGAGAGCAGCACATCAATTTTTGTTAACAAGGCCAAAGGCCATAAAAAAGGATTGAGAAATTAGAAATTTAAGTACAGGAAGAGAGGACATGACAACATTAATATGCCCTCTTCCAAGACTTTCTATTCCACTTACATTAAGAGGGTTTAAGTATTAAATAAATAGAAAACAGACATCCCATCTCTGGCAAAGACCTCAGCAAGCTTCACAAATGAAAGAAGAAACACGTTAGTTAACCTGAATAAGGAGCCTGCTTCTTATGACCCATTTAAAAAGCCTGTTAGGAAATAATTTATTTTATTAATAGTTAAACTAAGTAATTAAGGAGTTATTTATAATTTTTATTTAATTAATTTTAATGAGCTTTTACGTTAATATTTTAAGCTAATTTATTTTTTTTTTAATGTAAGGGTTATGCCTAAGATCCTGCAAGTAACCATTGCCACAATAACTTCTCTATTCCCCATGATGTCTGTCAATTGGCGACAGTACGTTGTGAAGCAATAGGATGGCCAGGCCCTCATCCTCATCACACACAAAGACCGTATCCACTCGGGTTTAAGTTCAATTTTTTTTCAGTCGCAGATTTCCAACAACTGATTGCCAAGGTCACAAAGGGACGATTCATTCCAACATCAAGGGCCACTCTGTTGCAAGCTTCCCGTTTGATCCCGGGGGTAGCTCTGAATTGGTGGACGTTTCTGGAAACGAGCATAGTAGGAGCTTGCTTTGCAGCGGCACAACAACCACTCGTGGGATAGCCGCATTCGTTGGCAACGACCACTTCTTCTTAAGTGGCAACAACAAGCCAAACCCACATCAAAAGAGAACTTTCGTCAACGTGAAAGCAGTTTCTAACTGTCCAGAGCCACCACCTCCTCCAAAACCTCCCCCAGAGGCTACACGAGCACAAGCTAGGTGCTTTTTAGATTTTACAGTATTGTCTTCCGCCTTTTCATCTACCGCTCACTTGACCCTCCTTTTTAAGCCACTAGCACAACCCCTTTCGACGGCCTCCAGCAGCAGCCTCCACCCAAGCAGAGCCACTGCCCATGGTCACACTGCAGGCGAGGCACTCCTATTTCCGCCCCTGCAATCCTGGCCTCCACCATCTTGTCTCTGGCTGAATCATAGCCGCTAACACTTGGCAATGTTTCATGGTGGCTCTAGGGAAACTGACGGAGGAAGACGACTCCAGTGTGACTGTTTGCACCGGATTCGCCGTTCAACACGGGTCCTTCCGTTCTTAGCCTCATTTTTGCAATGATTCCACAGATTTTTCGCAGATTTTGCTCCGCTCCCTCTTACATACCCAAATACATATCAACGAAGGTGGGGATTCGCAGTGCAATATCCGGCCGATTGGGCAAGAAATCTTGCTTGGCGGTTGACTTTGGCAGATGGTTTTGGAAACCAGGACTCACAGGAGACTTCGACGGATGGTTCTAGCTGTTTTTAACAAATGGAGCCGGGTTCCACGAATACCAACCATGAAGTCCATAAACTGGGCCCAGTAAACTCAAGCCCATTTTCTTTCATTTTTGCCCGGATACACCTCCAGCTTTTATTTCATAATATTTGCTTACTTCAATATCCATCCAGCTATATATTTTAAACTTAAAGGACTACATAAATGCAGTGGAGTAATTGTAGGCCCGCCCACCGTATTTTCTTGAATTTGTTTGCTCTCATTTACGACCCAAAGTGGGGTTTATCACCTTGAGGAAGAGGTGACGTAAAAGTAGCGGTGGATTATTATGACCTATTTAGAAGGCCTATTAGAAATAATTTATTTTATTAATAATTAAATTAAATAAATAAAAAATTATTTATAATTTTTATTTAATTAATTTTAATAGACTTTTAGGTTAGTGTTTAGGCCTCTTTAAGAGTTCTATTTAATGTAAGAATTACACCCTAATATCAAATAACAAATGAATGAGTTAATCTTTTATTTAGTCTTTTAATTTAATTATCTTTTCCCCATCATCTAACCTAATTTATCGTGTTGATTCTTTCATTTTCGTCTAAACTCTTCTCTTAAACCTTAATTTTTTCTCCACTTCATCTAGTTTTTATTATCGTCTCCTCTCAACTCTACAACTCTACAGTTTCCTCTAATATTACTAAAGTGCTAGAGGCCTTCCTATATTAATCAAATACCTTTTCATGGCTTTGGAAAAAAACCATATTATAAAAACAAAAATAATAATATGGGGAATTCTCATTTTGATGGTTAATGTTTTTTAATGAATTGTTTGAAGATTTAGCAACATGGTAATAGTCTCTTGGCACTAGAGATATTATGGCTACCAGCCTAAGATTGCCATTGACAAAGGAAATCACTAGCTTACACTATTAAATGTCTCTAAAAGTAATCACCACATACATGAAACTTATTTTATTATCCAACCTAGTTATATTATTTTTAATTTGTCTTTCTATTATTTTTCTTCACTCTTTCTCTTTAATTTGGTTTGTGTAGATATCGGTCTACTATATTGGGAGCTGAGGGTGTCTTGTGCCCTCCCACCCTCTCCTGCTCGTATTCACTGACACACGGCGCAATTGGATACACCAATGGATTCAACACATATAGTGTTAATAGAGTTGAAGCTTATCATGGTTGTCAACCAAGCTGAGATGACGCTATTTTGACAAGCATAGAGAAGAGACTGGCCACCATTTCAAAGAAACCGGCTGGTGCATCGACGAGGTTCTACGATCTATCTCCTCCCTCTCGCTCGCCGTTCACTCCCTCCAGTAGCATTCATCGGAGGCTTCCAACGCTTCTACATTAGTTGTAATCGCCGGCCAGATTACCCCTTTTCTGCTACCAATCGTGTTGCCCCTAGATCGATCTATCGTTTCTACCCCAAAACCCTCTCTGGCACTACAATCTCTTTCCATCGATGCCCAATTCGTGCCATTGTCGAATAAAGAGAATAGTTATCGCATCAAGTCACAAATTTTGTCAGCACCGCCATCGCTAAGGTCTCTAAGCAAACTTGCTATCAAAATAGCCTTTAGTCTATTCCAATTAAGAGTTAATTATTAGTTATAATATTTTAGAATAATTAAGATTTTATTATTATTGGGATTAGGGTAATGCTAGAAGCCTTCTAATTAGAAATTCTATTAGGATTAGTATTAGAATTCTTAATTGTCTATAAATATGTAGAGGTTATATCCTATTTGATTCATTTAGAACTCAGATTCATAAGTGATTATTTTTAATTTGCCTTCCAGTTTTTTTTCTTCTCTCTTTCTCTCTAATTTGGCTTGTGTAGACATTGTTCTTCAACAAAGTTTTTGCAAGCTTAATTTTCTGAAAATATTCCTGAAACCCACCTGACTTAGAATTTTCTATGAAATCTACACGAAAGCCAGAATTGTTTAAAAGCAAGTAAGAGTTCAGAAGAGGTGTCATTTTACATATGAAAGACATAATAAAGTAAGAACCATGAAATAGTAACTATGTTAATGTTTTGCTTACAATTTAACTCGAAGTGCCACCATGACTTTTTGGATGCTTTATGATATGCTCAAGTATTCTTGTGTACCTTCAGAGACCATTATTAAGCATTGAAGCATAGGTAAACAACCAATCAAAAATAGAAAATTTAACACTTTGTAAAGTAATAAGCTTATAAGAACAAGAGTACGGAAAAAAAAGGCTTGTAAGAACAAGAGGCACAAAACGCATGCTTGGCAAGTCAATATGAGAAGAAGAATTAAAAAGATAAACTAACTACCTCTGAATGAACTTTTGGCTTCTGAGGGCCACCTGAATTATATCTTTATTCTTAGCGAACTTACAATAGCCCAGGTCAAAGCTTTCTAAATGCAAATAAGATGCTGAAATATTAGTAAACATCACAAGGCATGCTAAGGAAAATTTTAAATAATAATAAAAACATCAAAACAGAAGCAATGAAAGGACGAACTTGAAGAAGGCACAAGTCCCGGAGAGCTGCACTGAGAAAATCTCCATCTGCATTGATTTCCACAAGTTGTCGAGGTGTCTGACTCTGCTAGGTATGAACACTTCCGTTCTCTTATATGAGTTGAAAGTTTCTCCGGGAGAGGAGATGAGTAAAGATTAAAGAGACTCCCCCTACACTGACACCATCAGCTGTGGAGAATGTGAGTCTTTCTTATCAGTTGAGAAGGCAATTTAATAATTTGCTAAGATTAACAATTGCAATATATTGTGGCCAATATTGTGAAGAGATATCTATGAACCCTTACTTTCTTCACCAGTAATCTCCGCACGAACAAACACCCTTGGTGAAATGGTGGAAACGGATTGGGTCTCTTATGACAATACACCGGCTTTCACTCCTGGATACAAATTTAGCAAATGTGTGACAATCCCCACATATCCTAAGGTTCTTCATAATCCTTACAGTTTTTTCTTTTGACAACTTCATAAGCGCAAATGCAATGGTCAATTTCTCACTATGATACAAAAGTGAGTATTCCTTCTGTTCTCCCTCAAGATCCTGCAGCACAAAATTTGTATCTGGAACATAACCCAATTCTGATGCCCTGCGGATCAACCTGTTTACTTCTAATCTGATTTCAGATGTTTCAGGATGTGAGTCGTCTCCTAAAATGAAGCAGTGAATCCTTTTGTCAATTTCAATCCAGCTACATCCAGGATTCTTAACAAATCCTCTATCTTTCATAGCCCTTCTCACCTTCTCTACATCTTCCCACCTTTTAGAATCTGCATATATATTAGATAATTGTACATACGCCCCTACGTCACCTGGTTCTAGTTCAAACAATTTGTCCGCCACATAACCTGCTAATGTTACATTTTTATGAATGCGACATGCATTTAAAAGAGTTCTCCAAATTATAGGATCTGGTTCATATTTAATATTAAGAATAAAGCTGATTGCTTCATCAAGCTTTCCTGCCCTTCCAAGAAGATCAACCATGCATCCAAAATGCTCTCTTCCTGGCTCAATCCCATAATATTTCCTCATTGATTTAAAATATTTCCACCCATCTTCAACTAACCCTGCATGGCTGCAAGCAAACAATACATTGACCATGGTAATGTAATTCGGATTCTGTCCAGAAGCTTCCATGGACTTAAAGACTTCAAGGGCCTCTATACTGTGACCATTTTGAGCCAAGCCTGCGACCATCGTACTCCATGAGATCACATCCTTCTCCTTCATTCTCTGAAAAGCTAAAGTGGCGTCTTCCAAACTCCCACACTTGCAGTACATGTCAAGAAGTGCATTATCCAGAATGAGGTCTCTACCAAACTTGAACAATTGACAGTGCACTTGTCTACCTAACTCCAACATGACTGAACCTGTACAAGCTCTTAAAACACTGGTTAGTGCACCCTGATTGGCCGAAAAACCAGTCCTCCTCATTCGCTTAAAGAGATTGAAAGTCATTTCACCGTCGCCATTCTGAGCAAATGCACCAATAATAGAATTCCACACGACCAAATCCTGAGTGGCCATCTCTTCAAAAATCTTGAATGCATTCTCCAACTCACCCCATTTTGAAAAAATATCAATCAGAGCACTTCGAACAAAAACATCCAGCTGCAACCCAAACTTAATCGTACCACAATGCAGCTGCCTCAGTGTCTTTATTCCATCACAAGCCCTCAAAACAGAGGAGTAGGTGAAGCCATTGGGTCTAACAGCTTCCCTGCACATCGCAACCAATAGCTTCAAGGCATCTTCCTTGCAATCACCACTCGCACAAGCAGCAATCATAGTAGTCCACGCCACGACATTCCGTTCAGGCATATGATCAAACAACTGTCGCGCATCGTCCAACAACCTGAATTTAACGTACATATTGAGCAGGTTGTTCACCACAAACATCTCCGGGGCACGTTCACGAGAGAAGATGTGCTCGCGGACCATCCTGCCTTGCTCGACTGCGCCGTGGTGGATGCAGCATTTGATCAGCTCGGCGTAAGTTAACGAATCCGCTTGAACTGCCTGCTTCTCCAACAACTGCATGGCATCGATCGCCTTAGGCAGATCTTTTCTGTAGCAGTAATCGGCAAAGCTCTTGATCAAGGTCGAAGGAGCGGCCATAGCTTCAGTCTCGACATTGAGGCAAGAAATCGCAGAATAGAAGACATTGGCAGGAACCCTGCAACGATAATTTGGCGGGAATCTGATGAATTTGAAGAGCATCGTCATCTTCCTTTCCTTTGACTACCCGCGAGAAATTGCATCATCCAGGCGACATTTCGGAATTCGGACCAATGCAGTCGCACGTAAATTACGATCCGATGTGAGGTTAGATTCGTAAATTCGAAATGCAAGCTGGATGGACGGTTCGGATGGCATCCGTGTGTTCCGAGGGCGTCCTCGCCTCCGTCTATAAGTAGAGACTTGTCCAATCTGGGTGGAGCAGCCTCTGTAAAACCCTAGCCGTTTTAGCTTACTGATAGCAGCGAAAGCCAAAGTGATCGCTTGACCGTCCGGACTCCGACCACATCTCCACGGGTTCGTTCTTGTGCTGGTTCGACAGGCGAGGAAAGCATATTATCAATCCCATTTCTAGCAATCATTCACTTGTATTCGAGCTGATTTTCCCCCGTTCTTTCATATCTCGTTTTCGAAACCACTTCTCCAGTTCGATTTTCTGTGTATTTTTTGAGTCGCTGCTTTGATTGGATTTATTTATGCTGTGTATGAATTTGAATGCTGGAGATGTAGTGTCGTGAATTGAAATGGTTTCTCGACACCTCCCAAACCCAGCGAGATGAACCTCTCTCGCGCTCAGCTTAACCCTTACCGGGTGGTTTTGTGCTCTTTTTTGTCTTAATCGTCCCTGTCAGGGCTGAGACATTTTCAAACGTATTCCATTTTTTTCTTAAAGCAAAATTTGCCTGTATAACCGATGTTTCAATCCAAGTCTTACCTCTTTTTCTTCTTTTGTAATCTTGTTACATTTGATGTCCAGACCTAGTCAGGTAGCAACCTCACAATCCATAGTTGATACAGTTACAAGTCTGGGAAATCAACGGGGCACATCGTTGCATGTGCGTTCTACCTTCTAAGCTCTCACGTGCTCCATTTGTGCCCCACATCACCATATCGTTTGTTGTTCTCATTTCTCCCGTTGTTTTACGTTACTAGATCAGTAGGCTGAATAATATCTGATCAAAGATAACATCCAGACGCGGTTACATTTCGGTTATCAACCTTACCATCCATGGTTGATGCAGTTACAAGTCTGGGAAATTGGAAAGGGTCCTAGATTGACATGTGCGATTTTGCTTCTTGTCTTGCACGTGTCTCTTTTGTGCCCTACACGGCCAGCAGGGCCAGATTTGGTAATTCCTGCTGGTAACGATTGTATGTGGAAATGGTGTCGCCAATGTGAAGTATGCGTAGTTTAAATGTCGATTCAAACTAACATTAGATGCATTGAAATGGTAGAGGTGTTTTTTTAATCCAGATTTAGTCAGGTATCAACCTCACCATCCATAGTTGATGCAGTTACAAATCTGGGAGATTGCATATGGGGTGCATCGTTGACACATGGTTAATGCTTCTAGGCGCCTATGTGTTTCATATGTATCCTACACTGTCACAAGGGGTAAATTGCCCTTTTTTGCTGGTGATTCAATGCTAAAGGGCGATTTTACTCTGTCTTGCTGGTGAGAATGGTGGAGATGCTGAGTAAATGGTGAAGAGGATTAGGCTGACATGCTAAGGAGAAAAGTTAATCATTGACACTAATGTGGTAATGCATCATTGATTATTTGGATGGACGGTTTATATACATTTTTATGCACACAATTAGTAGATTAAGTACAGAACATAAAAACATAAACAATGCTTCCGTTTAGGAGATGGGCTCGAGGGCGGTTAATATTTTTCATGCTGTATGCCCAATACGCCTGCGCGGTTCTAGAGAACAGTCAACACAAGTTCGGTATAAGAAGAAACTAATGCAGATGCTGTTAAAGTTTCGAGTCGTGCATTGCAAGTATTTGACGTATGAGGCCCTTCTTTGAGGGCTCTGCCACTTATCTCATCAACTCGTATTTTTTTAAGAAAAAGCAATTGGGGAGGCATTTAAAATGTCACATATATGATAATATAGGTATCCTAAACTTTCGAGCGGGCACGTACCGTCAATTCAAATCAAAATTAACTGCAGAAAAAAGTATTAGGAAACTTGAGCTGTATTTTAGCCCAAGCCATGAATGAAAAAGTCTCATACAACAAGTCACACTACCGTCAAATCAAATTCTAAGAAAATAAATACGAGTGGTTGTCATGCCCCGGCCATGCCTGACCCGAGTTGAACTCGGTCTAAGGGTCGGTCATAGCGCGTGGGGGCGACGAAGTAAAATTGAGAAACGATTCTAGCGGAAGATTTAATCCCTAACCACGGGTGATTAACAACAACACGGAGTGCGCACAATCCTTTGAGCAAGAGTAAATAAAAGGGAAAGAAAAGGTGTTGCTTAATACAAAGTAAACAACAATCTCAAACTCACAAGCTTAGTTTAAGTAAAGCCCACAACGGCTCAAAATAAGTCATAAATAAACATAACTGTAACATGTGACATAAATCTACAACAAAGAACCCTACATATAGGTTCTAACATAAAACATGAAACAAAATGAAGGAAAGTCACGCAACGATCTCCATCATCACACCCAAGCTACCTCTGACCTTTCCTCAAAAAGGCAATCCTGTCCGTCTGCGTGTCGCACTACGCAGCCCCAAATCAAAACACAAAAGAGTGGTGAGTTTTAACACTCAGCAATGGTTTTAATATCACTAACAACGTTGAAAATACGGTAGCATGGTGATATAGTCTTTCAAAAACAACGATGTACAAGGTGTATCACTTTCTGATCACATATTTACATCACTTATACACTGCATAACATCATAACTCAAACATGCAGGGATGTATCTTTACCATACCAATTTCCACATGCATTCACATCATAACCAATCCCGCATGGACGTATCTCTAACATACGTATTCCCACATGCATAATGTCATCACAACCAATCCCGCATGGATGTATCTCTCGCATACATATTCCCACATGAATTTTATCATCAAAATTAACATGCATGGATGTATTTCTAACATACATATTCCCACATGCATAATGTTATCACAATCAACCTCCATCAAGGAGTAATCACACATTAACGTCACACATACGGGAGCATAGACAAGGCCACGAAGGTGTGTCATGGTACAAAATTCTACACAAGAATTCAAGAAAGATCGGGGTTGTCAATCCCTAATATCGCCGCTCTGACGATCCTGGCCAAGGATGTCCCATTCTCACACAGAGAATCTAGAGCAGGGGTGTTCGCCCATGGACATCTCCTGCGGAGGGAAGAGCCCGAGTTCTCACACAGAGAACCCTAGAACACGTGGTAGCGGGGTGCACACGGCGTACCACACTGGATTCTCAAGGTCTAGATGACACACATAATAATATTCTCACATATCCGCAAGACAAGTACACAACTCGTCCCCACATCATTCCATTAAACAAGACTCAACCCGGGGAGTGTACTCGGTCCACACAGGAACTTTAAATCAAAATATGTCCTTTCGGACCAATCAACTTGCGATTAATCCACGACCGATAAACCCGGCACACAATTTCATCACATTGTATCTAATCGGTCAAATTCGATTAATCACGATGAAGCCTCACTTGGAAATCCATTTTCATGATGCGTGCAGCATGGTACATGCGTGGGCAAAGCATACATGAATCCTAATCATGATAAGTGCTCCCACCAGCCCCTAATGCATCATTCATAATCACGATATAAAGCTTCAACATCATCATTTAACCCCCACATGTGTGTGTGTGTAACTAGTAGAAGCCTTTCACATAATGCATACTAACATGCTTGAAGATCAACTCACTACCACACCACACATGTGAATTTCTACCTAAACATGAATTCCGGCGGAAATCATAGTAGAAGAATTGTTGAAATCATAGTTAAATTCGGCTTACCTTAATTAAAGCAAGCTTACCTTAATCGTCTTCTAATTCGGGCCTAAGTGGGGATTAGGCCAGACCTCCTTCCTTAGCCTATTCCCAAAAATGGAAATGGCTCAGGTTTGCCCTTTTATAGTAAGGGTTGGGGTAGGCAAAGGTAAGTTTTGGGGTGTAAATATGAAAAGTAGGCTAAAAGTGGTTATTTTGCAAATTTAAGCATGAATTAAGCCTAATAAAATTCTGAAAAATTTTGTGTGACCTTAAGTATATATCTAGGGTCATTTGACACAAAAATAAAATTTTTGACCGTGGGGCCCACAGGGGTCCCCGCCAAAACCCTAATTTTTGGGAAAATAGTGAAAAATCCAAAAAATTCCAAAAAATTCATATTTGGTTTAAAATCACTTAAAACCACTAATATTGAAGTTAATTTTGGTTAAAACCATCACAAACTCTATTTATTTACAAAATCACCGAATAAGATCAGAAAACACGTAAATCTCACGATAATCAATAATTAAAGAAAACCAAAACCGGTTTAAAGATGAGGGTCCTTACAGTGGTCGTCTTACATATCAATTCCTTTTTTGAGGTTAGGGCCTCATAGTTCAGCTGCTGCCTGCAAAAACCTGGAAGATATCTTACTTTTTCTTGAAATTTAATCCTGATAATTCACTTCAGTGAATAGCCAAGATTAACCATAACTAATTTAACCCACCGTGTATCTTTCACCTCTTCCTTGTCTATTGCCGCCAGCCCTCTTTTTGTTTGTCTAAGTCCAGTTGTCTTCTCCCTCTACTAAGATTCCAGTTCTTTGTGCGAGGTCTCTTTTTGTTGCCACTACCCCACCTCCCCGTCACCATTGTTGTCCCTTTGGCTTTCTCCTCCTACAGCCTGCACCACCCCTTCTTTTCTCTCTTGTCTATATTTATCCCTCTCGAAACCTACCATTACCACTTATCCAAGTTTGTTACCACCATTATGTTGTTGAGGTCTTATTAATCTTGATCATTATTGGCTAATGGTTATTTTAGTGTTTGTATTCACACACAACGCTAACAAAAACCCCATTAACATGATCAATACACATAACAATGCACAAGTAATGAAAAAATAAAAATAAAATATTTGTCACGTAGTTCAGGAATACTTACCTTCCCAAGCACCACCAACAATTCCTCTAGTTGAAAATATATAGTTTCAAATAGTTTCTTTACTTGCTGTTAACGTGACTTGGATAAGAGTCCTACGGACTCAAATATTTTCACTCCACCAGGTCGTTTTGGATGTAATAAGGGTAAATCGGTTTTTTGGTTTATTAATGCTTATCGGTTTTTTGGTTGCATATAGGACTCACTTTAGAAGATTTTTCCTCTCTTCTACGTGGGCTCTGAGGCTAAGAGAACTTCCTTATTCTCTTGGTTTTGAGTAGCAAAGAGAGTTTTAGTCTTCTTAGTTTTACTCTGTGAGAGACTAAGTGAGAAATTAGGTGTATAAAGGGGTTCTTTTAAGGGTGTTTGAGATGTTTGTAATTCATGCATATATTTTCTCAAGTGATAGTAGAAAAGCTCTCTCTGGTCATGGACATAAGCACCTTGCTAAATCATGTAAACTTCGTATTTTACTCTATTTATTTTTATTATTTTTTATTTTTTATTTAAATTATACCATTGTAAAATTCTACACTTGCTACTTGGAAAATTCCAAAGACAACCTTCAAAGAAACACACAAAAGTCTCTCTAAAAAAGAAAAAATACTTTTTCTACCCCTTACACAAGCACCCTACAACCTACTTTGGCTTTTTTCACAAATGCCAAAATTCCCGAGAAAAGCTTCTCTCACTTGCATAAAGATGTGACTCGTTTGGGTTTTTAACTTTTTATAAACTCAAGGTGGGTTGATGCGGAACCAAAGGATTGGTTTAAAATTTTCTATTCCAAGTAAGACCCCCCCACCCTACCCGAAGATCAAAACGTGTGACGTGTTTTAGAAGGGGACAAGTTCTTACACATGCCCCCTTTGTCCCTCAGATATTGCTCACTCATCCTCCCTTTAGGTGGAGATACTATCTCATATTTTTTAGATATTTAGGTTTCTAGTACGAGTTATGTTACAACTAGGGCCGTAAATGAGCCGAGCTAGCTCGTGATCAAACTCGGCTCGGTTAGACTCGGCTTGAGTTAAACTCGACTCGAACTCGATTCGAGCTCGAATAAGTTCGAGCCAAGTTTGAGCCGACCCTTGCTCGACTCGGCTCAGCTCGAATAAAACTCGAACTCGATGCTACTCGACTCAACCTCGAGTTTGAACTCGAATATAATTTTAAAATCATATTTAAATATTATATATATATATATATGTATTTTATATAAATATAATTATTAATTTAAATACATATTTATAACATACTCCCTCCATTCTTAGATTAATAGCTCTATTTGATTAGTTCATTTTGAAAAATTTAATTGAGTTATTAATCTAAGATGAATGGAATATATAAAATGATATATAATCACATATTTATATACTAATACTATGTATCGTATTGATATATGAGACCCGTTTATATGAGTCAAGGCTCACTCACGACTATGTGAGTATAGATGTCATACATCATCATATTACGATATAAGAACACACATAACTCGGGAGGTAGATTAGTTTATGTCTTATTGCGCATTTGGATCTCGATCTTGCCTAAATAATTTTTTATTTTTTACATATTTTTTAGTGATTATATGTACATAAAGAGAGAAAAATAATAATGTTGCATTTTTTTAACATATGTAACTAAAACTTATTTGTCATAGTTTTCTTCTTTCATAATGACTATAATCAAATATTCACGGTGTAGTCGTAATACTTGTTGAAGTATATTAATTAATATTTAATACTAAAAGTATATTAGTATATGTGATACTTCATATGCTTTATATTTATGTATAGATTATATTTATTTTTTTAGTTCGAGCCTAGTTCGAGCCAAGGCATATGATTCACTTATTCAAGTTCGAGCTCGAGCTCGAGCCAAGCTTTGGATTTCTAAATTGAGCCGAGTTCGAGCTGAAAGGTTCGAGTTTATTCAAACTTCGAGTCGAGCTTCAGCAGTTCAAGCTCGAGTCGAAACAGCCTAATACTCGGCTCAGCTCGGCTCGTTAACACCCCTAGTTACAACCCCATTCATAAAAGCAAAAGTCCCCTTTGGACCCTTACACCTGCCCACTTTGGACCGCATGTTTGCAGCTAGCACCAATAATAATGACATTATATAGTACAACCAAAGGTCCTTTCGAGCCTACTTAGACTATTTCTATAATTTTACATGTATATTTGGCACAAAATATTCTAATTTAATTATCTTGTTACTTGTATACAAGTATATATCTCAATCCTACCCAATGGTACAGTTACAAGTGGAAATTATGTTAAAAACATATAAACATTATTTCTCAATGTTGTGTGTAACAAATTACCCGATTTTATGCATTAGGACAAACCCCTAATTTTTGGACAATAGTTGACTCCGATTTTAGGGACAAATCCTAAACTTATTAGAATCAAATAAACTTGGAACACTAGAACTTTGAGACTCAAAAGTAAATCAATGGCATGGTCTTACACCATAAACTAATTTATCTAGAATTTTAGAAATTGATGTACAATTGGATAAAAAATTATTCAAACTAGTGTAAACAACTCCAAATCAACTCAAACTTTTTATGATAAACAAACAATTCAAGAAAATTCACAAAATACAAAATAACGTATATGTTAATTCATATCACAAAATTCTAGTAATTTGAATTTAATAGGAAATATCCCCAAATCTACAAAGTAGTAGACATGATTGAGGATCTCCACTAATTTTATTGAGTACATTCTCTAAAGAAAAAATCCATAAACGAAGTCCAAAATTCAAGATATTGCCAACTAGCCAAAAATAGATTTCTAAAAAGATATCTCTTTGACAAAGATAAATTTTATGAAACAAATGAAAATTTTGCTAGATTAATATTAATGAGTCAAGATATGCTTAGATAAATTTTAGATTAAAAAGAGTATGGGAAAGCCCCAAACAAAAATGACTTTTACATAGACACATTAAATTTTGGGAATAAATAACACAAGAAGACACATGTTATTCGCAAGACATCTCAAATAAACAACTTCATAGCATTCAAGAATATTATATTTCATAGGATCAAGACTAAAGATCAACCACCAAAATCAAACAATATGCTTTCATCAACCAAAACATGTTAATAACTATCATTTCATGCGATAATCATACTTGAAACATAATCATACAAAACAATACCTGAAAATAATCTTAAGCAAGTAGATCAACAAGTGAAAGTCATTTACCTCAAAATTCAATACCAAAAACTAAATTTTTTAAAGAAGAAAGATCTTTCTTGATCAAAACTCTAGAACAACAATCAAACCCTAAGACACATACTAAAATATCAAACAAACATAAAAAATAATGAAGGTTCAATTTTACCTACCTCGATTTGATAAAAAAAACTTCGAAACTCCTCTATTTGTGTACAAAGTTGAAGTAGATTTCCCCCTAATCAATGATCCAAAAGTTGAATTCAAAGGCTGTTGAAAGTTCTTCAATGGTGGTTTAACTGTATGAGATAAACAACCAAAGAAGGAGGAAGAAGTAGTAGTGGGAAGAGGGGTAGACGAATTGAGAAATAGAGGATGAGTGGTCTGGCCACAAAGAGAGATGAGAGAGGGTGGTTCAACCACAAAGGAAAGGGGGCAAGTGCCCTAATTGCCAAGGTTTTCTCCTATATTTACCTAATTCAATCAAATGAAATCATAGATGATCAAATCAATCTAATTTGACGCTATCTTCAACTTGGCGCCAAAGCAAGCTTGACAGGTGCACCAACAAGCTTGGTTGTGTATCTGACTCGACCCAGTCCTATGAGCCTTGCCCAATGATCCATTTTTAATCTAACAAAGTTAGAAAAACTCTGAAAAGATTTATTTTTTTTTCAAAAAATTATAAAACAAAAAAGAAGGGTATTACAAGTTGAGTTGGTTTTTGGAATCTCAAGTACCATTTCAAGTCAAGTCAATTCTAGAAATCTTGGTTTTTATCTTGATTTAGGTTGGGTCAAATTTTACCGAATCCAACCCGAGCGGCTATAGAGGCCTATTTGAGTTTCGTTGCCTATCCCCATATATTTTAAGCACCTCAATCAACTTAGTGTATTTGCCAATAAGAATATGTACTAATACATATTGTATTTTATGATGGTAAACTATTGTAAGTTAATACCATATAAGGTTGTATTGGTGATGACCGAGGTGGTACACCTCCACACAAAAAGTGGATATGTATCAGCTGTATCATATTGATACATCTGAATATATAATATTACCATTAGTAATACATGTTGACAAGGAACCCCTTATAAAATTCTTAGATAAAATTAATCAATGTTAAAAATAAGTTCAAATGTAACACATTAAACATATGGGTCATACAAATTATTATTTCCTCAGTCATATATTAAATGTTTTAAAATTAATTTATTATAATCCTAAATAAGATGCTTAGAGACTCTTTGTGTATGAAATTTATGTAAGATTTTATCGATTCTACCCCAATTTTGGTTCAAATTATTTGAATCATGTTTGTGTGTAAAATGTGTGCAAAATTAAAATTTTCACCTAGAAGTTGATTCCAAGCTGTTTTAAGTCGAAATCTGCCTAAGAACTGAGGTGATTCATTCGATTCTAGCTCTCAACCGTGTTTTAAAAATAAATATTTTGTTTTTTTTTAACAGTTATCTCTCATATCAATTTGAGCCTCAGAAAATATATCATATAGGTATGGCTTATTTTAAAAATTAAAAAATACCTACCTATGTGGGATTTTTTTTATATGGCACAAATTTAAGAGCGAATAGTACCAAGAACGTGTATGTCCAATTTCATGATAGAAAGTTATACTAGTTTAGAATTTTAAAATTGGGTTTGACACGATATCCAATTTTATTCTAAAATTTTTTATTACCAACCGTAATTTACATTCAGCGGTGAATTTTTGGAATTAATTCTAAAAAAATCCACTTCCAATTCTAAAAAATCCAACACCTAACCAACCCCTTAATATGAATCAAATGAATATTAATGAAGAAGTCTCTAAGTTAGATGTAAATAAATACATAATTGTAGAACACAATATTTATAAGAACAAAAATTATGTAAATTATATGGACCTACCCCTATTGATCTCATGTAATTTTTAAAAAATATTATAGCAAAACATTGTCAACTATGAACCTCCGAAGAGGTTGGGTCTGAATCATGTTTTTTTAACACTTTTTTAAAAAAAAAATTGGTGCCAAAAATATTTTTAAAATTTTTAAAAATAAGAAATTAGATTATTATTAATACATATCGATAACTTTTTTTCATTATTATCATTTTAAATAATTATTGTAATAACATCTTATCAATTGTAATAATTTTGAATATATATTAAAAATTGGTAGCCATTTCCATATATACGAAGCATATATTATCTATACGCACCCTTTGATACCGATATGGACTTTTCATGGTTACAACACAGAAGGTCTTTTATTAATTAAGGAGCTACTAACTATGGTCATTTTTTAGCACAAAATATATGAAAAAAAAATACAGTTCTTTTCTAAATAAAAAATACGAGTTTGTCCCTCAATTATTGATGAATCAGCACGATTATAAAAGCTTCCGGCCAGGAGAGAGGAAGAACGGTGTCATGCATGATGAGATATATTGGATTGTGGTGATTGTTCGAGGATGCAAGCGTAAAATGGATTTGTACACGCGCGTTTGGCCGTTTGGGTTGCGAAATCGCAATGGCAAATCGCGCAACTAGTAGTTTTTTTTTTAAAATCGAAGGCAACCGGTTATGAGACGAGATATGAACTTACAGTAACTGACTCGAGTTGGGGGGCAGTCTGCCATTTTCAACTCCATAATTCCCACGTTCAGGCGACCACCATAAGAGCCGGCGGAGAGGGAGACGGCCATGACGTAGATAGTACGACTAAATGCGTGGGGAGATGAGAAGCACTTGCTTCTTCCTCTGCATCTTCTTTCTCAGCAGAGTAAACTCATGGACTTTCAATGTGAAGGACTTTGGCGCAAAAGGAGACGGCATTACTGATGACACTCAGGTCAGTTGACCAGTTTCAAATGTCGGTCTCCACATCGTAATTCTTCGCAATGGCCATGTTAATGGGGTCTTGCCTGGGGCTCTTCACTTTTTTTTGGGAAAAAGATCCTTCTTTGCGTTGACAGTTTGGCTTCTTATTTTTGCTTTTCATTCAACGACATGCTTGTCAATTTTCTCTTCACCAGTTCTTCTGGTTTTTTTAGAGTATAAGAACATAGCATTCTCTGCATTTGAGGATTTTACTACCAATTAAGCTTTACTTGCCGCTAGTCTTTTGCATTTTTGTCTGCACATGATTTTATCGCAGAATCGATTAGACTTGAATGGAAATGTTTGAGGCATTGCGAGTGGAGGAGACTGAGAAGCTCGAGGTGCTGTTAGTTGTATTTTGCTAACACTTGCATCATTCTCTCTCTGTCTTTTTTTTCGTAAAAATTCGGCCTGGTGATTGCAGGCTTTCATGGCTGCTTGGCAGAGAGCTTGTTCAGCCGACGGCGTGGTTAAAGTTTGGGTCCCTATTGCCATTTACCTGGTGGGTCCCCTGCAGTTCTATGGACCCTGCGTAAAGGTCTCAACCATGATTTTTCAGACCGAGGCAAGTCCCCTCATCTTCCATTCCTTAGTACAAGATAATGCTGAATCCCACGCTAGAATGTGGACGATCAAATGTCCTCCTTTTGGGGGCTCTGGCCCTCTCGGAATGCCTAACCCGTTTTCAACGATGCAGTAAGCACGAATTAAAACTGTTGAACTCGTACTAGGAAAATGATTGAACTTGTTAGCTAAGGATTAAACACAGAAGAAGTTGTTCTTGAGCCATTTGTTTGCTTGCTGATAAAGTACCAGAAGCTGCTCAAAGAAGGTGGCTAACTGGCTTTTACTATGTACGGCGCTCCACGAGGGTCGCTCGTTGATGATGATATTTGGGACCATGAATAATGGCGGGGGCGCTTTGGCTAACTGACAGTTTTCGAACGTACGAACTTTTTCAGTGACATTTTTGTGATTTTGTACCCCCCCCCCCCCTCCTAAATTTGACTACTGGCCACCCCAAGACTTCTCTTCCCCTTCTCCGGTGCCGGCAGCCGGTAACCGGCGGCAAAAACAACTTTCCTGATCTAGAGTTCCTAAACAAACGGCTGGGATTAAATTAGACTTGAGTCAGCCGAGTTGGAGTGCTCTCCTCGTGCGAAACAAGAAAAAGTCCCTACTATAAACGAAACTAGTCTGGAAAATTAATAAAAAATAAAATGAAGAAATTCTTCGTCTCCTTTAAAACTCTTCGTGTCAAATTGATTTTGCATCTTATAAAGGGGGGGATTTCCCCTCCGAGTCTCTCCATCCCATCGTCTGAACTTTCCACTTTGGTCACTTTTCGTGCTTGCTTGTACGTAAAAGCTTCCTGCTTTCTAACTTGCAAGAGAAATATCACAGCATTGATTGATTTATTGGGGTAGTGGGGGTTATCGGAATTGGATCCGGATTTGAATTCGGGAAGTGGGTTTTGTTGGGCTTGTTGACTGGGGGAGGATGGACCTCGTCTCCTCCTTGAGCCGACGAAGGAGCTTCCAGATGCCGGTCGTTATTGGGGCAGTCTATCTGCTCCTTGTGACCTTTGAATTTCCATTTGTCTTCTCCTCTACGGCACTGGAGGTGGAGCATCCGGTAGATCACCAAGCGACTTCACCGACTTTCTTGATCTGCAGCGGCTGGCCGCTCTACAGGCCACGGCCTAAAGAGCCGCCGCTGGCGGCTAAGTATAAGTTTTTTTATTAATTATATGAAATATTGTTAGGTAAATAGATTTTTACATGAGAAATTTTTTAAAATTTACTTGGGTGTAGAAAGAATGGAAGGTCCTGTGTATACGTTGGGGAACTAGACTTGCTCTTTGTAAAAACTACAAGAAAGTGACAATAAGTAACGTACAAAAAATGAATGGAGATGCATTTGGACTTGGACAAGCTGTTGATGGCTACACTGTAGTGCACAAAATCTTTCAGGGATTACCATTTTTGCAATCTTTTTGCGTTATATAGTGTGTATCATCAATTCGAGTCCATCAATAGTCTGTAAAACTTCACAATGAGACAGGTCGATTGTGAATAGTCAATTGTGGAAAAATTATTTTATTCTCTTGGAGTTAGTTTCATTTTACACACTCAATGAGCGCTTGTTTACATAAATAGTCTCATAAGTACGTTATCACGCTGGTGGTAGATTCTGAGGATCTAAGACTTGTGTTAAACAGGTGTAAATCCAAGTGGTACTAAGGGGAGTAAATAATTTTTCTCACCTGTGCCCATAAGAGAGTGGAAACGTGTGAAAATGCATGCTTAACTGTTGGATTGACCTCACAGCTGATCCAATCCGAAAAAAATGTCATTTTCTGCTGTCAAAAGATGACTAAACAAAACCAAGAGCATCTCGAACAGTAGACGTCAAATCCATTTTGGTGTGTGCCATGGAGAAATTTGAAGTCTTAGATGACTCTCTTCAATTTTTATAATCATTCATTTCTCAAGGATATGATTCTCTTTATTTATGTTTAATATTTATGTTTGGAGTTTATTTATGATACTTAAATTGTTACTTTGTCACTTGAACATCTCTAACAACTTAATTTGACCTTCATAATTGAAAATGTTCTTAGGTCGCTTATAAGAGAAAATAATACTCCATATAAAGTATAAAAGCAAAGCAAAATGTACCCTTGGTGTCCTTAGGGTAGATAGACTTTTAGTATTCATTTGCACGTAGTCTATAATGTCATTTATCTCTCTCTTAGCTTTCATGAATGCTTCTCGTCCTTAAGTTATACATATCGGATTTTCTTGCCAGTAGCATGGGATCAGCAGAAACCAAACCAAAACACTACTGTGCAAAACTGGATGCGTTATGCCTACTACTTGACTTTGCTGAAATTTTCAATGTTAGAAGTTTATTCTCAAGTGAATAGTATTTTAATTGTGCGTAACATTGTTTGGTGGCGAACGCAGGGCTATTTGAAGGCCTCGAATGACCTGAATAACTTTGTTGCGGAGGCGTGGGTAGATTTTAGGTGGGTGGAGTATTTGATATTGGACGGTGGAGGTACATTTGATGGACAGGGAGCATCCGCCTGGCCCTACAACAAATGCGCTAAAGCTTTTAACTGTAGGCTTCTCCCAGTCGTAAGCCCATCTCTCTTATAATTTGAAGCTTTTTTTATATTCTCCATTTATAATGAGCCTAAAGTTTGTGCATGGGAGTCTTTAATACTTAAGATCGAGGGTGTATATATCAATGTACGTTAGTGTTAATAATACTAATGCTAACATACGTTAATAGATACACTGTAGATAGTATGGATGAAGGATTCCTATCCGCAGCTCAAGCTACTGCTTCCTCTTATTCATCAATATGTAGCTATCTAAACAGAATCAGAACCTTCATTGGCAATGTTGTGAAAACTTTGCTGTTTCAGTCGCTCAAGTTTCTTGGGATGAATAACACGGTGGTGAGCGGAGTAAATTCAGTAGATAGCAAGTTGTTCCATGTGGGGGTCGTCAGCTGCTTCAACTTCACAGCAGACAACCTCCGAATCTCAGCACCAGCGGATAGTCCAAACACCGACGGCATCCATATCGAACGCTCCTCCGGCGTGACCATCACCTCCTCCTTCATCGGCACCGGCGACGATTGCATCTCTGTTGGGCAAGGCAACTCTTTCATCACCATCACTGGGGTCACCTGTGGGCCTGGCCACGGCATCAGGTCGGTGCACATGTGCGAGGGCAACCCTGTTTAGGCTGGCAGCGTCGTCGTTTGTATTGTTTTTGTCTTTAGTCACTACTCTCAACTATTTAACGAAGGAAAAATCCAATGCTGTTTTTTTCGCAGCGTAGGGAGCTTAGGGAAGTACCCCAACGAAGGAGATGTGAAGGGGCTGGTGGTGATGAACTGCACGTTCTCGGGGACCACCAACGGGGTGAGGATCAAGACATGGAGCGACTCTCCTGGGGAGAGCACGGCTTTTAACATGACTTTCACCGACCTGGTGATGGAGAACACCATGAACCCAATCATCATCGATCAGAGTTACTGCCCCTTGTACTCCTGTTCCAGCAAGGTCTCCATATTAATTTGTGTCTACCATTACCTGACAA
This sequence comes from Saururus chinensis, assembly GCA_035235625.1. Classification (NCBI taxonomy): domain Eukaryota; kingdom Viridiplantae; phylum Streptophyta; class Magnoliopsida; order Piperales; family Saururaceae; genus Saururus; species Saururus chinensis. Next base: position 9,443,635 of record CP141143.1, on the reverse strand, counting down.
CTTTAACATTGCTGATTTCTACAAGTACTTAAGTATGAATTGGTGGTGGATGTTTGGTTCAATTCTCAGATCCCATCGAGGGTGAAGCTGAGGGACATATCGTTCGATAACATAAGGGGGACATCGGCGACGCAGGTGGCGGTCAGCCTGGGGTGCAGCAAGGGGGTTCCCTGCCAAAACGTCAACCTCCGGGATGTGGACCTTAATTACACAGGCACAGCTCCATCCACTTCCATTTGCCACAACGTCCAAGCTACCTATAGCGGGACCCAAATCCCACCCCCATGCCAGTAGCGAGAGATTACCCGGCTTCTTCCAGTGACGGCGCCAGGCCAACTGCCCCTATCCTAAGGCTCACAGCCATGTGTTCATTGGCAAAATGCGTAATATTATTATTTATTAGTCATGTTAATATTACGGCATGTAATATATGTATGAAATTCTTGGCCTCCAAAACTGAGGTCTTTGCTTTAATATTTTTTAATTGTTGCACTTCACGTATCTTTCATTTTTTCTACTTTTAAGTTAATCAACTCATTAGCCTTTGATGTAGACTTGTATATCATGACTGAACTTTTGAATGTTATAATATATACAAACTCTCCAATGGAGAGTCCAGGCATTTGAAATTATTATGGAGTACCAGCGCGCATCACATATCATAAGTCTTATTGTTTCATTAGGGATCATCTTGCGTACAGAACAACGAAAGAGATTCTTTTCTCAATTTTTACGAGTCACTATTTCACCGGAGTACCAATCCGATGGCCGTCAGTAGTTAGATCGTACGTACCGAGCATCCCAAATTGCACGTACGGCTGGGCTCTTTAATGTTATGTCCTCCACCCACCACAGCTGCGTGCAACTTGCACGGTGCTTCTTCCGCTGCTTCTAGGCTACCCCTACAACTTGCGGCTACCCAGAGAATGAATTGGGAACGTTGTCATGTTTTTTTTGTTAAATAAACTCATGCAACTCATGCATTAGACATTAACGATCTTCTAGCTAGGGAGCTAGTCCCCAGGGGTACTACAATAAACAAAGGCATTTGTCGCATAAGGTTTATATTTTATTGTAAAAATATTTTTGTCCTTTTGTGGTAAATAAGGCGTCACAATAAGTCATTGCGGCATATTTTTATTTATTATAAATAGTATACACTTTTGCCTTGATATTTAATTATTTTTAAAAAATATTAATGACAAATTAAATTCATCGTAAATGATATTAATATATTTATGATAAATTATATATATTGCAGAAAGATTGATATATGTATATCTTTTATAAATATTTAGGACATACCAAATTCATCGCAAATAGAAACCATTGAGGCTTACTGTGCAAAAAGGGAATAACATATACAGGCTCAATGTGCTAGGGTCCAAGTGGATAGCCACTGAAAATATTGACAAGAGAAATGAGTTCATGGAACCTCTTCATGGACTTCTTCATCTTTTATTGGTTTCTTTAAGTTGGTCCGATCGCTATAAAATTTGAGCAGAGGATGCAGGCCACTGCGTTCTCTCGGCTTTGCCCACTGTTTTTTGTATCGATAGCCTTTAGCAAGAATGCTGCTGCCCCATTCTAAGCCTTGATGATAAGCCATGAGCTGACCAGAATTGCAAGAATGGCAATCATTTCATCATCCTTTTTTGTTTGTTTAAGATAATTTCATTAGAAACAATGTCCGCTTTTAACATCTTTGCAATCATACCCAGTTATCCACTGCTCCAGCAACCGCTCTACCTCTATTCCCATTAAGTGCGCACATGCTCATACAGCATCCTTCTTAGGCTGGCCTCCTCACTTCGGCCAGAGGCCGATGTTAGTTACCTCAATGGTGCAGATCTGGACACGGCCAAACCAATTTCCCGGATGTGAGGATCCTGTGACACATAATTGGGGTGCCTAAAATGGTGGATAGAATACGGTATCCTAAGGAGTAAGATTTTATAATTCAACTGTGTTCCCCTCCAACTTGTCAATAAGAGAAATGTAGGCCCAAATAATTTGGGGGCCGATGTTAGTTACCTCAATGGTGCAGACCTGGACACGGCCAAATCAATTTCCCGGATGTGAGGATCGTGTGACACATAATTGGGGTGCCTAAAAGGTGGATTGAATACGGTATCCTAAGGAGTATGATTTTATAATTTAATTGTGTTCCCCTCCAACTTGTCAATAGGAGAAATGTAGGCCTAAATAATTTGGGGGGCTCTTCAAATTATATAGGTGTCTAAAAGACTATACACAACAAGGAACTCCACCTCTAGATCATGGGCACCCACATGAGCTGGGGTTTTGGATCATAAGGAGCCAAAGAAGAGATATGGACTATATTCTGCCCATTAAAAAAGAAATTAGTCTCACATATCAAAAGCCTCGACTTAACTGCTCACTGAAGGGAAGGGGCACGCATAAGACCAGTTGCCTTTCACCTTCGAACCCACAATCTATGAATCCCCGGGTTAGATGAGGACACATCTTTGGCCATCACAATGAAAAAAAACTCCAAAACCCTTTCAACACCAAAGTCATGGAAGGTACATAGTCACATCGAAAAGGAGGGTAGCCAGAAAAGGATGGTAGAGAGGCAGGATAAAGGACTCGGAACCAAAATTCACAACTAACGTGGCCAAATTATGGCTTTCCTAACATTGTTGCGACTGAGAGTCGATTTGCAACAGCTGGAGCCACTAGTTGCTGAGAAGATCGGAGGAGGGAAGAAGAAGAAAGGATGTGGGGGAGAACTAAGAAGGCAGCGGAGGAGGAGGAGGTCATGGCGGTGGGGGAAGAGTGGATTGGAAAGAGGACGCAAATGCTAGCAGTGCCTGTGACGTACGCCTCCGACCCTAGTGTAAAGGAAGGCATGCGAAATATATTTTTGTACTGGAGAAAGAAAAAGTATTGTAGGTGTGAAAGATTTTGTGATATTTCTAAATAGGGAAGTGAAACATTCTTGAGGTAGCAATAAATGTTTCTTAATGGGGCACTTGGTAACTAATTTACAAAGAAATTAAATCATGATTTAGTTTAATTGCTTGGTAAAAAATGCACTTAAAAATATTTCTTCCATCTTATATTAATAGTTATATTTTAAAAAATAATATTTTTTTATTAAATAACTAAACCTATATTTAAGAGAAAGAAAATTAAGCTTATAATACTCTATTTTAAGTATCAAATTACTTAAATTTAACAAAATAAAATTATTAATATGAAATAAATTTTTTACCGAATAAAGCTATTTATTTTAGGATGAAGAGTATGTAAATTATTATGACAACGATTTATTAGGAAAATTTTCACTTAGATGATATTATTTTTCTAAATTTAATTCATTTTTAATAATTAGGATTTTAAGATAATTTATAAAAATTTATTGAAAATAAAATTTATTTAGCAAAATCATGTTTAACATCTAAATGATGCGTAAGTAGTCAAAGATTTGATAGACAATCAAAATAATCAATACTATGCACAAAAATAGTAAATCGGACAATGAATCTGTTGCTGGACGGCCAAAAGGTGTGTGCGTGGGACGGTACTCCAACGCCGGGTAACAGCGCCACCCGACAGCGTTGGAGCAATACCGGGTAATCGAGGAAACGGAACCTGATTCGATTACCAGCACAGTACACAACCGGCGGAAAACGAACACCAAGTCGGGGCGTGATCGGAAAACCACGGGAGAAAGAGGAAGATCGAAGAGCATGGAAAGCTCTTCGTCTATGGTGCCCTTCCCAATGCTGATGACCCCGATCGAATCCAATTACAGAGCCTGCTCGATTCCCTATCGTTTTGATACTGACAATCCGCGGAAGCCCACGCAGACGGAAATCCTCTGGATCGACCTTTTCCTCAATTCCGTCCCCTCTTTCAAGTTCGTCATCTTCTTCTTTTTTGTTATTCGACTTTTTCACCGTTATTCGAGAGCTTCACTCATTCTTATTGTCTGCCTTCTGATTTCCCGTGTTCTGTTAGCTTCTCCTCTCGTAGTGCGATGTTGTGTTGGAAGTTAAACACTATTGTTTACGTATTCAGTATTGGTTTGGTTTTTAGTTTATGATTTCGATGACCAATTCTAGCTACTGAATGACTGCTTCTGATTGTTTTGCTATCTTTGATTGTATCAAAAGTTAATTGCTTGATGAGGTCGGGCACTTATTAGTTACGTAGTTTCTTCTTTTTTAAAATGACGTCTAGTAGGATCTAAGCATATGTTTCTTATTTGGTCGAGCTCAGTTGCACAAGATCCTACAGAGGACATTTTTCGTCCTTTGTCCCGGTGAGGAAGTAAACTAGTATAATATCTTATGATGAGAAAATCTTAGGACCAGAAATTATTTCTATCGGAAATTTGAAAGCGGATTTCAGAACGCTGTTAGAATAGAAACTCATTTTTATAAGGTGATTAATTGATTGAGCGATTGAGGATTAGAAGAAACAAGTTTTTTTATTGCTCTAAGATCTGATAAGGCTGAGAATTTCTCGCAAATGTAATCAGAATCTTGTACTACCCTAATGTGGATATTGGGATACTCCCTTGATAATAATCCTCAGAGATCTGAGTAAGGATGATATTTCACACGTGTCAAGATACATGTCAATGTGGCATCTGTCACATAAATATGTGACCTTTGTTAGCAGAACAGTGATATTTGTGCGCTTCTTAGAATGAGCTTGCTGATAACAGTAATGCTCCAGCATCTTCTACTACTCTCATGTCCTGCAGTAGGATCCTCCCTTGAAATTCATTCTTCATAACGCTATGTACATCAGACGGACACACTGGCTTAGCTGCACAAGTGTCGAAGATTTTAAACGTTAGGACCCTCTCTTGTCAGTTAGTCTTCATCTGCCCTTTGTGTTGTTATCTGAAGTGTATGTCGTTTTGGCTTTTTTCTTCAATGTTCTGTGCCTAGATGGAAGTAAGTAGTATCAAGCAAGACTAGAATCTAAGTGCCAAAAAGAAAAGTAAGACTAGAATCTAAGATTGTTTGGAGGTTTAAATTCCGATATATTATCTCTTACACCTTATATCGTACATGTAAATATTACATTTTCAAGGCGTAGATTGTAGCTTCATATCCACTTTTTAGTATAAAGGGCTAAAAGTAAGGTTTAGAGTTCATCAGCACAAACGACTAGGAGTTTGAAATAATAAATGAATATCTCACTTTCATTATGTAATGTTTGGTGAAATGTAGCTTGTTTTCATCTTTATTGACTTTTTTTAATCTTTTTTTTCTGTGCATGATAAACTACCTCATCCTGTTGCAGGGAACGGGCCAAAAATGATGATACAGTTGATGATGCACCCACAAAAGCTGAAAAGTTTGGTGAAAGGTGGTTTTACTTTCTTTTCTTCATTTAAAAGAACTTGCTAATTATGCTATTCAGAAGTGTATAGATTGTCCCATGTTGCCTGTGATTTTTTTTTTTGGATGAAAAATGACTTTTGATCTTCCCATATCTGAAAGGGGCTATAGGTCTGCAACTATGCTCTTAACTTATTTTCTTACTTTTGAGTTATGGGTTTTAACATACATGTATAGAATGTTGTGTTCGTTAGAATTGTAATTTGGGATCGAATTGTATGATACAACTTTTTCTGATTTTGCACGTTTTTATTGTTTTCTTTTTGCAATGCATACGGTATTACCTGAGAGCCATTCTTCTCATAATGTGCATTCTTTCTCAACACTTGTTATTATGCAAGCCAGTGTATTTTAATGTATATTTGTATACGTTCATCTGAAGGTACATCTCAATACTTGAGGACCTAAGAAAGGATCCACAAAGTCACGGTGGTCCTCCAGATTGCATTGTAAGTAAACTGTTAGTGGCATGCCTGAGTTCACGTTTTGTTCTCCTTTCCTTGTTTCTGTTTTTTCTTGTGGGTCTTGTTGTGATGCCTCTACTGAAGTTCTTTTTCTTTTGAACAATTTAAGCTTTTGTGTAGACTTCGTGAGCAAATTCTTAGAGAGCTTGGTTTCAGAGATATCTTCAAAAAAGTTAAGGTAAATATGACAGTCATTTTTTTTTCATTTAATTACAGAAGTTCTAAGTACGATCTTATGCTTTAAAGTACTTGTTCTGTATTTAGATCCCTTTCAAATGTTCCAGGATGATGAAAATGCCAAAGCTATTTCACTATTCCCTCAAGTGATACGGCTCAATGACGCCATCGAAGATGGAGGCAAGCGTGTTGAAAACTTAATTAGGGGAATACTTGCTGGAAATATATTTGATTTGGGATCTGCACAGGTAACTAGAATTTTAATGCTTGTGCACTCTTATGACCATATCAGATCATGTTCTCTTTCACTGTATACTTTTCTTTAGTTCATCAAGAGTAAGCTCAAAATTTGGATTTAACGTAGTTGGTGGTTGGCGTCTTACTGGTTCTATACGTACACTACACCCCCCCTTCCTTAATAGTAGGGTACTTGATGAGAGTGGGTCCTATAACTTTTGGTGTGGGGGGTGCCCAAGTGTAAAAGCGTTAATGCACTCTATTTCATTGGGTTTTGTAGTTGTTTCATTCTCCTATTGGTTGATAAGTTCAGTTTCCTCTGCCCTTGTTCTATGATTTGTTTTTTTGTTTTTTTCATTTAGTTTTTTATGGTGACAGCAAGAAATGCCATATTTATGGAAGTCGTCAACATTATTGCTTTCAGAATTAATATTCCAATAGCTTATGCCCAATATTGTCTCCTAGATTGTCGTTGCAATAAACTTATCTTTTGTCGATATCTTTGTTTAGTGATATTTATTTCGCCAAGTGTCTTTTTGTTGTTGCTTTTATTAATATTTTATAAGTTAACAGAAATAATCACATAGTTTTAGTGTAGGAGAGTTATCTGGCAACCGTATTTTTATATGTTTACTTAATGATAAATCATATAATATTGTTGGAATTAACATGTTTCTACTGTATGCTTGTGAAGCTTGCTGAGGTCTTTGCCAAGGATGGAATGTCCTTCCTGGCAAGTTGTCAGAGCCTTGTACCACGTCCTTGGGTTATTGATGACTTGGACCTTTTTAAATTGAAGTGGAGTAGAAAATCATGGAAGAAGGCACGTTTATATTTTTCTACGTCTCTTCATCTTGTAGTTCTGATTGCCAGTACTCTTTAGTTAGTTTGACTTTATCTCAGTCCCTGTTTACTGTTTATGCTAATATTTTGAAGAATTTTCTCATAAGTATACACTTGACATTTTCTTTTGATGTTTTGTGACAGGCTGTAATATTTGTTGACAACTCAGGTGCGGATATTATATTAGGTATACTGCCATTTGCTAGGGAGCTTCTTCGACGTGGTACACAGGTTTAGTAAATACTAGATAAATTTTTTGCTGATCCTGTTATTTGAGATTGACATGTGATTTACTGACATCTTTGGATGATGTAGGTGGTCTTAGCTGCTAATGACTTGCCCTCAATAAATGATGTCACATATCCTGAATTGGTTGAGATTGTTGCTAAGGTGATGGAAATGATTCTTGTATGAAAAATAGTTTGTAGTTGCCGCACAAATTCTGTCATTTTTTTCTAATATGTGATGTTTGTGTGTCAGTTGAAGGACGAAAATGGACTGCTCATGGGTGTTGATACATCTGGCTTATTAATTGCAAACTCTGGCAATGATCTCCCTGTAATACCCCCATCTCCACTTTCGTGTCTTCAAGCGATATCAGTGTGATGTAGTTGCAGTTGTTTGTTTAATATGCTGCTGAAGCCTTTTTGCTATGCCCAGGTGATTGACCTCACTAGTGTCTCTCAAGAGTTGGCGTATTTAGCAAGTGATGCGGATTTAGTTATTTTGGAGGGAATGGTACGAATGCTACACCTGTGCTTTACTAGTCATTCGCATAATACCTCTGTACTAAGTATCCTTTTTCCATATTATAAATTGTAGGGCCGTGGAATAGAGACTAATCTTTATGCTCGACTAAAGTGTGATTCTGTCAAAATTGGGATGGTAAGATTTGAAATTTAAAGTTGGCCTTTACCATGCTATTAATCTTTACAAATTCTTTATCAGCGGGGTCTAGGCCACGTATTCATTTATCATGTATGTTGGTGGCAGGTTAAACATGCGGAGGTTGCTCAATTTTTGGGGGGAAGGCTATATGATTGTGTTTTCAAGTACAATGAGGTTTTTAATTGTTAAGTAGGATGGCTAATTTAACCGTAACTGTCTTCTTATCCGAAGCTGGGATCTCGTGCGGAAATTTTGGGGCTCGATGATATATATTTGCTCATTACTGCATGAGTTCCCGATTGTAAAATTGCCAACTGTTTTATCTCTGTATTATTAAGGTGAACGCATGCCTTATATTTATGTTACTCGGAAAAAAGAAAATTGGGGCAACAATTGACTGGAGAGTATCAATACATCGCTTTTCGTTGATTTGTGGTTATTAGAGAGCACCTGTCGTCCTTTGCTTTCAAAGATCACACTTTTCTTCGTCCTGATTCGCTTCTGCTGACTGGAGGATAGGAGAGCGAGAGCGGAAAGGTTGATGATGTTGGGTGTATTTTTTGGTACATTCGAGGGCGTTTCTCTCAATTAAGGGGCTATTTATGTGCGGGATAGTTTGAAAATTTTATCTATTCCGCCTTAATTTTAATTTAAATTATTAAAATTATATTTATATGTAGAAGGTGAGCGGAATTTAATTTTACTTTGGAAGTTGATTCTAAGTTGTTTTGAGCTAAAATTAATTAAAATTATCAAATTACTTTATGAGGTAATTTTGTTGATTTTAACATTCAGCCCCTGATTTAAAATTTTATATTTTGTTATATGTTTAATGGTTACTTCTCATATTGGTGTGAGTTTTGAAAAATGTGTTATATAGGTAAGGCCTAAAAGTTTAAAATTATTTACCCTCGTAGGATTTCGTTTGTTAGGACTTGAATTTAATAGTGTAATAGTACTAAAAGCGTGCATGTCTAAGTTCAAAAGAAAGATAATTATATTAGTTTAAAATTTTAAAATTGAGATTAATATGATATTTAAATTTATTTTAATTTTTTTTTTATTAATTATAATTCATATTTGGCAATAAATTTTTAGAATTAAATTTTAAAATTTTTATTTTTATTTTTTTTAAAATTCAATACCTAAATATATGACTGAAAATTGGGTTGGGTTAGCTTTGACTCATACTTAAATCAAGTCATGACTTAATCTTATTTGTTAATCGGGTTACAAACTCAAACCCTAATCCTACTTTGGTCAATTCGGTCAAATATGTGTGTAACCCTATTTTTTATCATTAATTAAAAATTTTTTACTTAATATTTTATACTTTATCTTTGTATTGACCAAACATAAATAATTTAGTTATATTGCAACATTATTACATACATGTGCAAATCTATAAAAATCTCATAAAAAATTTATTAATTAACTATTAAATAAAATAAAAATATATAAAAAAATACAATTCTTAGATAAATTCCTTCAAATCTCTTTACCTCAAGTTATTATATTATTAAATAATAAAATTAAAATTAAATTATGGAGGTTATGAAAGTAAATTTTAACCCAACCCTATTTTAAAAATAGATAAATTTTTAAACCTTAACTCTAACCGTATTTATAAGTTGAGTAGAGGGTTAGGCAGGTCGAATTGAATTTTTCCATTCTTACCCAAACAGCCACTTAAAAAGCTTGAAGTAAAGTAATGGTAGCCTCACCCATAGAGGTTCGGAGCGAGGGGGCTTCGAGTGATCCAGCATGCGAGCGTTTGGCGAGCGAACGTAGGGGGAGGGGCCATTAGCGTCAGCCGCAGATCGCAATTATCAGAGAGAATCTTGTCGCTAAACCCGCCAACTTGGGAGCTTGCACGGTCGTTCCCAGATCCGACTTGTGGTGTTTTTGCGGTTGGATTGTTCCCTGTTACTGCCTCCGATCTTGTGCTTACAGTCATCAGTGGTTTTTGCTTCTTTCGGTCCATGTCTGCCTGACATGGGCACACCTACATGCCCCGCGTTCTCTGAAACTACCCGCAAAAGACTGATCTTTTCCTTGGAGAATGATCAACCTTCTATTCCGCCTCGGCCCCATCTCTCCGCTCTGCTCCAGCAGCTTCAGAGGGTTCCGGTCCTCCTCCGCGTCGGTCTCTAGCATGGATTTCGCCGTCTCCAACGAAGTCCACTCCATCCTTTCCACCGCCCACGCCGTTGAGTCCTCTCTCGACGTCCTCCTCCCCTTCATCACCCCTTCCATCGTCAATGAAGCCATTGAGGAGCCGCCCAGCTTCCAACTGGGCTTTCGGTTATTCGTCTGGGCCATGAGACGAAAGCGGCTCGGCATGTGGGGCTCGCACAATTTTATGATCAACGCCCTCACCCAGAGCCTCGACCGCTTCGACACTGCTTGGGATTTGTTCAAGCACCTTCGAGAGTCTGGCGAGAAAATCGCGCCGGGGGCTTTTGTCGTCTTGATATCGGCGTATGCCCGCTCACGCATGACCGAGAAAGCCCTCGAAACATTTGTTCGAATGCAAGATTTCCATTGCCGGCCGACCACTTTCACGTACAACACTATTATTCGGATTTTGATCGAGGAACAGTTTATCCAACTGGCAATGGCTGTCTATACCCAGATGGTAAAGTCGGCCTGTCCTCCGAATCGGGCTTCATATGGCATTCTGATTGACGGGCAGTGCAAAGCGGGAAATAGCAATGACGCTTTACGTCTGTTCGACGAAATGACCCAAAAGGGGATATCTCCGAACACCATGATTTACACCATTGTGCTTTCTGGGCATTGCCAAGCTAATCGTCTAGATGATGCTTATGAGCTCTTCCGCCAGATGAAAGAGAATGGTTGTGTACCGGATGCTGTTAGTTGCAAGACCTTGATCAGTGGATTCTGTAAATGGGGTAAAGTTGACGAAGCATTTGAGATTATTAATGAGGAGGGCTTTGAGCTTGGTTTGGTTGATTATAGCTGTTTGATTGATGGGTTGTTTGCTGTTGGCAGATTTGACGAAGCTTGTAAGTATTATAAGGAGATGTTGGCGAAAAATATAGTTCCGGATTGTGTGTTGTATACTATCATGATCAAGGGCTTTTCACAAGCAGGAAGGTTCAAAGAAGCTTTAGGTTTTCTGAGGCAGATGACGAGCAAAGGTTTTCTTCCTGATACCTTTTGTTATAATACTCTAATTAAGGGTGCATGTGATGTGGGCCTTTTAGATGAAGCTAGATCCCTAAAACTTGAGATTTCTAATCAGGGTAATTTTCCTGATTCGGCCACTTATACCATGATGATTTGTGGGTTGTGCAAGCACGGAATGGTCAGGGAAGCACAACAGATGTTCGATGAAATGGAGAAACTAGGGTGCCTCCCTACTGCCATGACATTTAATGCGTTAATCGATGGGCTGTGCAAGGCAGGAGAGATTGACTCGGCTCGCTTTTTGTATCACAAGATGGAGATGAGGAACTCTTTTTTCGTTCTTCGACTGTCAGAAGGCACTCATCCTAATGCTAATATTCAGAGTTTAAAAGTGCGTGTGCAGCGATTGTGTGACGAAGGTCTTATACTCAATGCGTACAAGCTTCTTAGAGAATTTGTGGACAGGGGGGTTGAACCAGATGTGCATACATACAACACTTTAATAAACGGTTTGTGCAAGAACCGTGACATCGATGGAGCTATGAGAGTTTACAAGGAAATGCAAACGATAAGGGGCTACAGCCCTGATGTTATTACTTATGCGACAATTATAGATGGACTTTGGAGGGCCAACAGAGAGGAGGATGCACTTTCATTGTTTGAACAAATAAAAAGAAATGGTCCCACACCAAACCGCGACATTTACAATACGCTGATGCAAGCAATGTGTAGGAAGCGGCGGGCCTCGCAGGCTTTCACTCTTTGGATGGAGTTCATCTCACGGCATGATAATGCGACAGCCCAATTGGTACAACAGCATTTTGAGCAGGGTTCTTCACGGGAGGGTGTAAGAATCTTAATCGAGATGGAACTACAGCTCAAAATTTTTGATCCCATTCCTTACAACACTATGATCATTGGCTTTTGTCGAGCAGGAAAATTAGATGTTGCTCTAGACATCTATGATGTTCTCCGGGAACATAAGATAGATGTCACTAGACGATGTTGTATGTCTCTAGTAGGCTTCCTTTGCTATGGAGGAAAAATAGCCGTAGCAATGGATATTTTCCTCTTTGCTCTGGACAAAGGTTTCCAGTTGTCTCTATTTGTGTGCAACGAGCTAATAACCCAGCTATGTTACAGAAATAAGAGAAGAAGTGCTAGGATGATCGCTTATAGATTGAAACTTGCTGGATACGAGGAGGATGCGTATATGAAGCAATCTACAAGAGATCTTCTGTATGGTAGTTCTCATAGATGACAAACCTTTTCTTTTCCTTTTTCCTGATTCATCCACGGGAAGTGTCAATGTTTGAGTATTCATCATACCCCGGATTTTGCATGTAAACTAATTTTTTACCGGTAGCCATGCGTTATATTTTCTTGAATGTAGCACCCCGTTATTAATTAACCTTGATATCCGGTGCCATGTATTTTGAAGAATTATAAAAGTGCAAATTTGCATAAGGCGATAGCTGTACGATGGCAAATAGCGAACCTTTTTATTCATGTGTGTTGTTTTATATGAGAACGATAAGAAACAATGTCGAGGTGAACATACCAATTTGTCTTCTTAACAGGACTCTTGCTATAATTGATGGCGATTTTACCTACGTTGACAGGTGAAATTGCGAATGTCCTGGCCTGGTCCACCAGGTAGCTCAAACTCAACCGTCGCGAACTTTCAGCGACCCTAAGCCCAACCATGTTATCTCACTTCTTCTATTCATAAGTGTTTTTTATGTTCTCGTTCTCTTTAGAAGTATTTTTTTATGTTCTGTTCTGTTTTGACAGTGAGCCGAACATAGCCGAGCATAAGAAATACATAAGAAACATTTATTTTTAAGATCGATGATACATACGTAACGCATAAGTGATATTTATGCTAACGTGCGTTAATGTGTACACCATCAATCTTAAAAATAGACACTTCTTACATTCTTTAAGCCTAGTTCATGGTGAGCAAGTAGCATAAAAAATACTTCTCTTCTCTTCCTTAATATATATTCATTTCTAACTCAAATTCAAACCTTTCTTTTCAACCTAAATTTTAAGCTCAACCCAAATATAAAGATTATTGATGACCCTACACTGAATCAATGTAACAAAAAACTTTTAAGTAGATTTTGATTGGACAAATAAAATTGGGTCTCACATGACAATAAGAGGTTCACCTTTTTATATCAAATTAAACCCATTTAAGGGTTTTGTTGGACAGTTTTGGTGAAGATAAATCATTTCCTAATATGAATACCCAACCCCAAATGGCATACTAAACCCCTTTTCTCAACAATTTTTCCTTCACAATGCCGCATTTCCACCATCCCTGTCCAAATTTCTTCTTCCACTGCCCTACCTTTACCTTCTTTAAAAAACTTCTCTTACACTGCTCATATTATACTCCTACTTCCTCGTATATCGCCATTGTCTTCTATCCAATATGAATAAATATTTTTTATGAATAAATATTTTGACCAATAAACTCAAAAAAGGAGTAAAGGAGTTCAATGGCTCGACACAATTGTCAATGTCAAAAACCCTAACAAAAACATATAAAATTAATCTTTATTTTCTTTCGAAATCAATAACAAATGTCATATTTCCTGTAAGGTCCCTGATTTTTCTACGATTTTCTGGGATTTTTCTGCCATTTTTCTAGTCATTTTCGGCAGGAAAATGTGACGTTTCAGCGTATGGGTATTTGTGTCTTTTCCCCGTATTTATACCCGTAGAGTCGGGTGTGGGGCTTAGTCGCGGGCCACTGGCCTTGCTGCGCGCTTATGGAGCGAATTTTGGAGGTTCGACGCGTAACCAGTGGGTTAACGTGCGTTGAGCGACGTATGTTTCTGATTTAGTTTGTGTGCTGTGTAAGCCCAGACGTTTGATGCTCTGTTGAGAGCGTTGTATGTTTCCGCCCAAGAGTGGCACTGTACGTTTCTGCCCAAGTGGCACTGTATATTTTCTGCCCAAGAGTGGCAATGGCACTATAAGACCCATTATGGTGGGCAATTCTCTGGCACTATAAGACCCATTATGGTGGGCGATTCTATGGCACTATAAGACCCATTATGGTGGGCAACTGTATGACCCCTTATGTGTGGGTGTTTATGTTTGCGCGCTCAGGTAAGTAGTATCATGGATCTACTCTTACCTGTTTGATCCAGTGCCCCATGAGCATTGGTGTGCCTTACCTTCGGAAAAGTCCATGGCGTCTAGTCACTCCCCGGAGGTTAAGGTGTTGCCCCAGTGGCATTCTTTTCCTTTTCGACGCTGGAGCTTATTAGTTGTAATGAGCTTCAGTGGTCGTTGATATGTGTACGATTATGTGTACGAGTACGACTGTATGTGTATGAGCAGGACTGTAAGTGTATGAGTATGAGCAGGACTGTAAGTGTATGAGTATGAGCAGGACTGTAAGTGTATGAGTATGAGTAAGACTGTAAGTGTATGAGTATGAGTAAGACTGTAAGCGTATGAGTATGAGCACGACTGTAAGAGTATGAGTACGATTGTGAGAATATGGTTCTGAGTAAGACAGTAAGTATGATTTTATGTAGACTGTACGAGTGAGGTCGTATGAGTCTGATTGTACGAGTAAGGTCGTACATGTATGAGTAAGCTGTATGAGTGAGCATACGATTGTACGAGTAAGGTCGTACAAGTATGCGTATGTTGTATGAGTATGCGTACGGTGGTACGAGTAAGTTGTATGACCCTAGATAAGGGTGTTTGTGTAAGTTGATTGGATAGTATGATTCTGGCACGATGGTGCCTTCGGTATGATTCTGGCACGATGATGCCTTGATATGTCTTTGGCACGATAGTGCATTTAGTATGATCGTATGCGTATGTGCACGATATGATTACATTATGTTAACTGCTTCATGTTTGTGTTGCATGACGCATGATTTCTGAACTTGTGAGTTCACCGTTTGGGATTTCCCCTACTGGGTATTTTCTTACTGAGTATGAAAATACTTACCCTACTATTTTTAGCCCCGTTGTACAGGAGGTTTTGCAGGTTGTGCGGAGAGCTCCTGGTGATGGACGCTCGTTTCAGCGGTGGATTGATTCCCGTTGACTCAGGTATCTGCTTGACTCTCTGCGAGTTTATTTGTGCCACGATCTCCTGTATTGAGTGAGATGAGACTTTAAGATGTTTTATTCTGGACTTTCAATTGGATTAGTCTGTGGACTGTTATGGGACTTGTACTCAGGGATGTCCGGGAGTGATTTGTATTTAAAAGTCTATGATCATAGCATAATTTATTCGTACGTGTGTTTTCGAGTGGCGCCTGGGGATATTTGATTTGATAGTATGATGTTTAACCGTATGATGTTTTAAATCATAAACAAGTTTTAATTTTATCGTTTTGACTCCGATTTATGGAAAAAAAATTTTTTATGAGTTTTGAGAAAAAGGGATGAAAAATCTCGGGCGTTACATTTCCCCAATCAATAACAAATGTCATCTATCCCATAGATGAACAGTTTTCATGAGTAGCTTACACTAAGCTCGTTGTTTGTAAGAAATAGAAAAAAAATCTTCCCATAAATAGGTAGGCCAAAAGCCTAGTATCTGTCTTTAAATTTTTTTTATTACTAAATTTGGGTTAGGTGAACGAGTAAGCTGGGAAAATGTATGGACAATCGTACCTCCAAATTCAAAAACAAAGAAGAGTTTCGTTAGTATGAGCCTATGCTTATATATGTTAGCCATCAATTTTGATCTAATGGTGCACATTACCCGAAATAGGTATGTTTGAATCACTTGCATGCCCTCACTCTATTAACATGTATTGTAAAATTTTAATTTGATGGCTTGCGATGCTCATGCTCACAAAGGCAAATTAGCACTCGTGTACCCAGTCTTATGTTAATTTTTCAAAAAAAAGCCCCCTATCAAATTTTGCAGCTCTTAGGGTGAGGGGTTTCTATTGTATGCTCAACATGCGAGGTCTAAATATTCCAATCTTGTATAATTGGGTATGGGAATATGGTCGAGGTTAGATTGGGTCAGGTCATTACCTAACCTTATTTATAAAACAAGTTGAAAATGTAAACCCTATCCTCATTTGGATCGGGTGAGGTTAGGTATGCAGCTATTCTTAATTTTTTTCTTCAACTAAGTTTTTTTTAAAAAACTTGGTATTTTATATCTTAATCATTATTGGAGCCAAACATATAAATAATTTATATGCATAGTAACATTATAAATAAGAGTCAAACACTTTCGATGTTATTTGAGAAAGTAAAAATTGAAGACAATCTTACAACATTATAAGACACATGTCTAAAATTATAAAATAAAATTTTAAGAGAATTTTTTTTGTTTAATATTCTCTCTTTGGGTCATTAAATAATAAGATCAAAATCAGGTTATAGGAAATAATCTTTACCACCCAACCCTATATTTAAGTCTCGTTAATATGCATTAGGTGTATATGTACATAGCACATATCAGCCACACGATCTAGATAAGTGGCCAAGGTTGTAGGGGGCAAAAAAAACACATTACCCCCTAAGCCGACGTTTTTGTCATCCCGTTAACATGCGCTTAGGCGCTTCTTAATTAGTACTAGTACTTTTTTGTTAAAATGAATAAAATTTTAAAACCCTTTTAACTGTGACCCTGATTTAGCGGAGTCGAAAGGGTCGGACCCTACGTATAACAGACAAGGCTCCGCTTCCCGCCCGTCGCCACCAGTACAATTGCCGGCCCGGGCCCCTCTCTCTCTCACACGAGAAATTTTGGATGTGCGTCGCGCACACAGAAAGCTCCGCCTCTCTCCTCTGGGACGGTAGAAGAGAATTGGCTGGCAAAGCAATGAGCGATTGATTGCAGACATGGATCCGAACCCTAACAAATTCCCCGTCCTCTCCTTCATCCTCTCCCGCGTCAACTCCAACCTCCCCCTCCTCTCCCGTAAACCCTCCAGTTTCTCGGCCGACATTGAGCAGCCTCCTCCCGATGACGACCTCCGGCGCAAGGAGGAGGAGGAGGAGCAGCGGCGAGAGAGGCTGCTTCTGGAGCAGATGCCCGGCCTCAAGAACCCTGCCCTCGTGGCCTCCATGAAGGCCGCGGTCGCGCAGGTGGCCCAGACCCGCTCCATCCTCCAGACCCTCGGCGACCGCCCCGACCACGAAGCCGTCGACAACGCCCGTCTCGCCCTCGCCGACACCGATGTCCGCCTCGCCCGCCGCCTCGAGGAGATTGTGCGCGCCCCGCGCACCGATGGGGTCGACGTGCTCGAGTGGCGGACCCGGCAGGCTGAGCTGGAGCGTCAGTGCCGGAGAGAGGCGGATACAGAAAAAGCGGGGTACAAGGCAGTGATGCAACTGGACCAGATGCACGAGGCCTACGATAACGTTCTGAGGGAGGCCGAGGAGAGGCTGGTCAGGATTTACCGCGCGGCCGAGTCAGGTGACGTGGCTCTGGTCGAGGGAGAAGGCTCCGCGGATAAGGAGGTGGAAGAGGTGAACGAGGAGGTGGTGGGGATCTTGCGGGAAGAAGCTTTAAAGAAGGGAATGGAGCGCGTGGATCTATCGGGGCGCCAGTTGAGGCTGCTTCCTGAGGCGTTCGGTCGGCTTCGTGGTCTTGTCGCGCTCAACCTCTCCAACAATCAATTAGAAGTGAGATTATCGCCCTTCTTATCAGTTTATATGAGCCCTTTCATTTTTCTGATTTCTACATTGAAAATATGTTTACAAAATGATCTGAACGAAAATTTTGTTTTGATAAATTCGTCTTGTTGTGAGCCTTTTTTATAGATTGAGGCATTGAACTATCGCATGCAGATATTTGACTGGCGTATTAAAAACCTTATGAAGTTTTCACAGATATCCCTTACTGCTTTTCCATAGATAAATCCTTGCGCAATTGTTACTGATGTATTGGGTCTCATTTTCTCCGTACACCAATATCAATTCAATTAGTAAAACCGCTTATCTACTGTTTAGCTGACGTTTTGTCAAAAACACTTAATTTGCCTTTGTCATTTTATAAGCCATCTTTTCCCTTTGGGTAGGCGAATTTCCTGTATTGTTTACGTCTGCTAATTAATTGAGATTTGTTTTCATGGTTCCTTACACAGTGACCAAAAAAACATCCTTTTTCTTTTAATTATTAAGCAGATGATAATATGTTACTCATTATTGGTGATGCCGTACTTCTATTTTAGGATTTGTGTATCTCCGATATTGTTGTATGTTGATATACCTTTTTCTATAAATATCATTAACTCTGCAATGATTAAATGATGGAGTTGTTTACAATGTTTCTCAATCTCGGGGGACCCCTGTCTTATGTGTTTGCCGTTTGGTATATGATGAATTATTTTTGTTTTGCCTATTAGGGTACAACGGCTTGGGACTTGTATATTTAATAGGTGTTTGATACAATGTTGAATAAATTTCTTTTTTTTTTTGGTGTCTCGGAACAGGCCCTACCCGATTCAATAGCAGGACTTGAAATTCTAGAAGAGCTTCACGTTTCATCCAATCTCTTGGTTTCCCTCCCAGACTCCATTGGGCTGCTCCTTCGCTTGAAGATCCTAGATGTTTCAAGCAACAAGCTTACAGCCCTGCCTGACAGCATCTCTAACTGCAGGTAGTGTCATTCTGTCTTAACTTTTAATAGTACTAGTTGGGTGCCCTTTAATGTCACCTTCCGGTTCTTAATTATTATCGCTAAGATAATAATTTTTTATGCAGATCCTTGGTGGAACTTAATGCAAGTTTCAACAAACTAGGTTATCTGCCAACAAACATTGGATATGAATTAGTCAATCTTCAAAAGCTATATGTCCACCTCAATAAGCTCCGTTCTCTCCCCACTTCCGTTGGTGAAATGAAATCTCTGCGCCACCTAGATGCACACTTCAATGAGCTTCATAGTCTGCCTCATTCAATTGGGAAATTAACAAACCTTGAAATCATGAATCTGAGCAGTAATTTCAGTGACTTGACTGAGCTTCCTGACACACTTGGAGATCTGACCAATCTCAGAGAACTGGATCTTAGCAACAATCAGATTCATGCTCTTCCCATCACATTTGGACGACTTGATAATCTGACGAAGCTCAACCTTGACCAGAACCCGTTAGTAATTCCTCCGTTGGATGTTGTGAGCAAAGGGGTTGAAGCTGTGAAGGAGTACATGGCCAAAAGGTGGCTTGACATTTTGTTGGAGGAGGAGCAGAGAAGTATGATTGAAACAAATAACATATCTTCTCCTACTGGCTGGCTAACCAGGAGTACTTCATGGTTGACTAATGTTGTTTCTGGAGTTACTAATAATGTATCAGGCTACTTAGGTGGCGCTGGGGGAAAATCATTCAAGGATCCGTATCTTGATCAGCAGTTGTAATTTCTGTTCTTATCCTCTGTCTGTTTTGTGCTTTGCTGAGAGGTGAAAATGCTTGGAGGTAAAGGTCTATGTTTATGGCACTTTATATGGCAGAATGTATTGTAGAAATTTTAACTTGAACAAGAAGTTTTTATCTTGACTTGTCATTTTCCTGATGTCTTTAATAGTATTGCTGTTATGGGTTTACACACAAAAAAAAAAGGTGCGATTGTCTGATGATTAGGACTAATTCTAGTTTGAATAATAGAGATTATATTTTCTTGCTCATCTGAGATCGTTGTTAATGAAATAAAGCACAAAATTCGTGAATAGATGACAGGCGATCCTTTTATTCCGAGTGGGTTTTTCTGTTTGTTTTTTGTCGATTTCAGTTTGAACCAACACGAACTTCAGTTGTATTAGATAAGAAAAAAATCGTCATGGAATTTTATTTAGCGTCCCATCTAATTGAGACGGCAACTCTTAACCGTCCCAGGTAACAAAGGTTCAAGGATGATTAGGAGATTGACGACCTCAGGATCTTCATGATTGTTACAGCATTACTACTTCTTGGTGGGGTAAGAAGCCATCTTGTTGATCCCACAAAGGCCATCAGGCTTGCCGGTGTTTCTTCTCATTCTAATGTATCCCTTCTCTCCCCATTTTGGTCCCCATGAGTTCTTCACAATGATATAATCCATGCCCTTGGCTGACCCATATCCAACGGCAGCCACTCCATGGTCAAGCTCAGTTCCACATCGTCCATCGAATACCCCCTGAAACATAATTGATTATTGTTAGTGCCAGGCAATGGTTTCTCCCTTAAGGGAACTTTTTAATGATAAAAAGAGAACTTTTACCCCACTATAGAACTGGAAATCTCTGCCAGAAGCTTCAATGGCGACACTCAGTGGCTGGTGAGCGAGAGCTTTCAAGAGACTTTGCTCGTTGTTCTCCGGGACATCTTCATAACCAGTTATGGTCACAAAGTCCAAGTCCTGCCCAGCATTGGGAAAATTACTTCATCTACAACTGGAGCAAATAGCTGATAAATCATTGCAGGTTTGCACCCAATATTTTCCTGGTATATTTTACCTTCTTTTCCTCGCAGAGGCCTTCCTCCATGAGATATGGGTAGTCGTCTTCAGTGTGGAGTCCGCCATTAGATATGATGAACGAGAAGGCGTAGTCCATGAGTCCTCCGTTGCAACCATTGTTGAAGGGTTTGTCGCAGTCGATCAGCTCTTGCTCCGAGAGGGCAGTCAGGTTTCCGGTGACTATCTGGTTGATACCCTCCACGGCAGCAACAGTAGAAAATGCCCAACAGCTACCTGCAAAATCACCATTGCTCTCGATAAAAACAAAATCTTCTTCTCGAACTTCCTAAACAAGAGATTGACTACACCAGATACACAAAATTGACTCATTGGGTATCGTCCGTCCTCAGTGTTAGTTTTTATAAGCTCATGTATGATGTATGAGGAGCTTTGATTTAGTTCAAAGAAGTGTCCATTAGTTTGATCTGCAGCGGACTATAATCATAATTGTTCATTGATAACCCCATGCATGCGTTCGTCTTTGCTCCCTGATTGCAAGAGAAAATAAGAAATTCTTTGTTCTTACCGCATTGTCCTTGGTTTTTCACATGCGTAACAGCTCCCTTCTTCCTCCAGTCCACAGCATTCGGCAATTTCCCAGCATCCTTGTACCTGAAAGTTTCATGGCACTTGGACTCTCCCGACTTCCTCCTGGACAAATCGGGCTTCAACCCAAGATACCTGGACTTAAACTCTTCGTGGCTGAGGTCC
This sequence comes from Saururus chinensis, assembly GCA_035235625.1. NCBI lineage: Eukaryota > Viridiplantae > Streptophyta > Magnoliopsida > Piperales > Saururaceae > Saururus > Saururus chinensis. Next base: position 9,422,334 of record CP141143.1, on the reverse strand, counting down.
GCAAACTCGTTTAACCCAAGCCAGTAGCTGCTCTCCCTCCTGTTCGTCTCGTCAATATGCCTTAAGTTGTCCTTGAACACTTCGAACCTGTGCAGTTTCTCTTCAATACTGGCATAGGACCTCTTGTGCTTAGCTAGCCAAGCTTCAAATAGACCAATGAGCCGATCATCGGATTTCAGATCATCTTCGGCGTAGCCTACTATGGAAAAATCACGGGGAAGAGCTGAACAAAGGATGCAGGAGAAAGAGAGCATGATGATAGAGAAGAAAACAGTAGAGAATGAGGCCATTTCTTCTGTTAGAGGCTGGTTTGTGGGACTCTGAGATTGATGAATCATGCATTCACGGTGGTGCTTATATAGGTCAGTCTTGGTGTTACTTTGAAGCAAAGTGCTAGAAATATTTAGTCAGGACTCAGGGCGACATACGGTGACTTCAAGTATGATCATTTTAGAGTGGCTTTGGCCTCAAGCATGTTTCAACGTACGCTCGCACAAACATTAAAAACCCGTCGACTGCTGGGGTAATTTGTAGAAGATCGATGGATTGTCAGCTAAGTAAATTGGAGGATGGTTGCTAAACCGACAGAAGAAATGACTTAATTCCTTCTAGGCGCCTGTGTTATTTAGTGGCATATTAGTAGTTTACAAAAACACATAATTATAAATAGATTAACTTGTTCTTAATTAGGTTAGAAGAAAGTAGCTTGATGTTTCCAATTGAGACATTATTAGTTGCAAGCATCTACTGTTTAACGAGTCAGACCATTTAACTGCGTTATCAAACTGGATCTTAGCGTGAGCTCTAAATTAGTTCCGTGACCTAAACAGAGACTATCGTCAGCTGTAGAAAAGTCGTCAATTTTTTTCGAGCCGGAAGGACATGGTAACGTTAAGGCTTATCTTGGGTACATAGCAAAGCAGCCCAAACTCCAAAGCAATGACCCCTTTGGGTCCAAGTGAACAGTCAGTCTCAATCATCATGATATTTCCATATTCGAAGTATTTACAATTTTTAATAGCAATTATATTTACAAAAGTGTACTATTAATTTACAAGATGTAGCTAAATAATTTTAGCCTCACAATGAACATTTTCAAGTTATGCGGATTCAAAATATACTTAATGGGGGCACACTTGGTGCATAGGGTGTAATGGGCCCGTGGGCCGGCCAATGGCCCTTGAAAGTAGCAGGCCCGGCCCGACATGCCATGGGGAATGGGTTGGGTTTACCCTTTATCCTAATAAGTCAGGGCATGGCTTGTTTTTTGAGTGGGCCTAACCCTCGACCACACCTATTGGTGTAACAATGAGCATGACCACCAATAAGGATACTAACAAGTTAAGCTAAACTGAGTTTTGAGGTTTTTTTACTAGAGCTTGATCAAATATTTCTTAGGCTCGGTTAGCAAAAGGAACTTGAAACTCGACGTAAGCTTGAGCTCGAAAATATAGTATGCACAGGAGTTCAAACTTAAATTCGATGTGGGCACAAATCCCATTTACAACACATTTCTCTATAAAAAAATATATTAATTTGAAGAATTACATCAACATTACAAAAATCAAAATATAATAACAACCATGGTTCTACTCTATTAAAATTGTAAGCACCATTTTAAAATCTAAGGTTATAATAAAATAATTTAGACTGGGTTCACTGTATATATTGATAGGTAAAATATTAGAGTGGGTTCACTGGATATATTTGTGGGCAAAATTTAGATATTGTACACTAGGTCTTTAATTTTAAATTAATATAATTAGTTGAATTAAGGATATTTATTATGCAAGTAGAATTATATGTTTATATTTATTAGGATTAGGATGACAAAGATAATTAAATGTAATATTTAAAATTAAATAATATCATACAGATGAATAGGGGTAGAATAGGAATAAAAAAATATATTGTGCCTACACTTTCAATTTTACTAGTAGTAGGATTTATATTTGTTTGAAATATAATAGAATAATATGGGTATTATATATTATATTATATAATATATTATATACCATATATATATATATATATATATATATATATATATATATATATATATATATATATATAAAATATTATAGGTACAAGGTGAAAGTTAAAAAATTTATATACTATGAGTATAATATATAAGAAGTGATGTATAACAAATCAAATTGAGTTTTAAGTCAATTTTGAGTCGAATCGATTATATTTCGATTCGAGTCGATTTAATCTGAGCCTTATTTGACCTCGGCTTACTTACTTTTGAGTTCAAAACGAGCTTGAGTCAAGTCCCTTTTAAGACGAGTTAAATTTGAGCTGAATTTGTTTAGATTGTTAAACTAGTTTGACTTGTTAGCCATCTTAACTACTAGTGAGGAGTAAATAGAAAGGTGGGCCAGCCAAAAACTGAAAAAAGGGAAAAGACGGTCACAATGGAAGACTGAGGTTGGGTCGACAGTGCCTAATATGCACTATGAGATTCTTTTAGGCATCAAGTTACACTGTCTAACGCTATGTTCAGTTCAAATACTCCATGGGATAAACCATGAGCTAGTAGCAAATATTTCAATAAGTTCATCTTATACTTCAAAACAAAAAAGTTCATCTTCTGCATCAATAGAATGAGCATTTAGTATGCATTACTTTGAGTACTAATTTAAAAAATATGGTATTTCCCAAAGGCATCAATAGAAGGGGGTTTAGTATTCATTACTCTGCGAGTACTAATTTTTTTTTAGTGAAAATATGGTACTTCCGAAATATATTTTGGGAATTACCCCCCCCCCCCCCCCTTATATTTAACAAATTATAAGTACACCCCTGACCTTAACACAACTGTTAATGAACATATGCAATTGACAAAAATACCCCTGACTTAACAAAATCGCTGAGAAATATGAACATGTGCATTTTCACCATGAGTAATGCTATTACGACGTTGAGAAAGACACGTCAAAACTCACTTTATCTTCTCAAAACCATTGAAGAGTAGGACTTGTCCCACTCATCAATGGTTTAAGAAGTCTCACTCATCAATGGTTTTGAGAAGATGAAGTGGAGTTTTAACGTGTCTTTCTCATCGTCACTAAAACATTTTTCTTTCACCATTTGTAATTTCTCTTAATAGTCAAGTTAAGGATATGCGAAGTGCTTTTTATAGGGTTGTCAATGTAGTTTAGAGTCCTTAGACAAGCGTGAGGAGGTGTCAAGTGCAATTTACCCTCTAATTTAAGTTAATCTTTGCAAAATGTAAAGTCCTCCACTCGCCTCACGAAGGCCTAAAGATATCTTTGGCTTTACTTGGATACAGTTTTTTTTAGCATCTTGGATGGACAACTAATAGAAGTAGATACATAGTGGAAATTACACGTCTTCATACATTTTATACCACTGTAATGTAGTCTCTTGCCGAAATCACACCAGACAAGCTAAAGTTGAGCTCAAACTTGCCACATTTTACTCGAGCTGAGGTCAAAGAAACAAAGGTAACAAAGGTGGCTCGTTAACATCCTTGATTTAAACGATATACTACATGCATAGGATGATCACAAACACGGTTCTCAACGGCTAAAAAGAAGAGGTGAAGGGTTTAAGATGAGAGATTTTCTTGTGACTTGATGGAATAAAATATGATTTTTTTTGTGGAACCGTGAAAGCTTGGAAGCATAATGGTTCGTATGCATATATTTTGTGTCCGTAATTAAAAAACAGAAACTTATGTCTCCTTTTATATGTGTTCTTTTTGTTTGCCTTCTAAACCAAATCCATCTTAAGCTGCATTGACCTTCAGAATCCCCAGACTTTCAAGATTATGGCTATATATTTTGATGATTAAAAGTTAAAACGTAAACTTCTTAATCATCTTTTTTCCATCTAACCCCCATGAAGAATGAATTAGACTCACATATAGAAGTGTAGGACCCGGACTAGGAAAAGTATGCAAATGTTCATTTCGAGACTTCCTGTTAGGTGCTGAAAGCAATACAAAAATTAGAAGAGTATAATTTCAGCTGCTTATGAGGTCTTTATTTATTTGCACTCTGTCGCCCTTGGTTGACATGCACATTTTTCTTTTTATTTAAGGCCCATGGGCCCATTTTGACTAGTCATATCACTATAAGGGAAGCGTTTTCGATGCTCCCCACTTACCATGAGCCCAGCATATAGGAACATTGAGAGCCGTTCATTCGTGAGATAGATGGTGCACACACTAGCTCACATTAGTGTCAGTGCCACTAACAGTAACATACACTAGCGTGCACACCATTGATCTTAAATATCAACGCTTATTAGGCGTTCTTTGTGGTGGGTTCATCGTAAGTGAAAAGTATAGAAAACACTTCCCACCTTGAGTGGGGAGGAAGTCGAATCCACCTTAACCCTTTACATGTTCAGAGGATAATCCTTAAATAAGAGTTGCATTTAAAATTGGGTTACGTAGGACCCAACTTAACCCGAGATAGGAATTAAGTTTCTTAGACTTGATGCAACCCGAGATAACAACTAATTTTCTTGAATAGGACCTACCAAATTAAGAACTGAGATTCTATCTTGGGTCACTTTTAAGAATTTAAACCAATATTATAAAGAGAAATCTAGCTAGTGTAGGGAGCTGGAGCCCATTAGTTGCCAAAAAAACTCATTAGTCAGTGCTAAAGCTACATTGTTAACTAAAAACTTCATTATTATATTGTGTCGGTTTATCTATGATAAATTACAACATCTCATACTACCTGGGTTAAACACAATTTTGTAGTTTATTTAAGAACTTAGTGATGTCAGGTTAAGTCTCGGGATTTACACATTCTAAACCTAACTTGACCTGACCCAACAAGAAATGTATATTTTTGGAAAAGACATGACCCAACCTAGGATAAGACCTAATTGAGGTAAATCTAAAGTTAATTTCATCCTGATTGGGTTAGGCCTGAGTTTTTAGCATAGCCCTACCTTAGATTAATTATGTTCAATGCAGCAAAAAATAGATGTTTTTGTTATTTACTTATATAAAGATACTACTAACCATTGGCGAGCCAAAAGCCACGACACATACGACAATAAAGCAGAAAGCTCACATTTCGAATGAGGTCTACGCAAATGCAATGCGGCTTGTGTTAGGAGCGTCAAAAGTCATAGTAATTACTCATTCCATTTCATAATAATAATAAAAAAAAGTAGTTTTCTTACTCCACTTTTTATAAAAAAGAAACCCTACTTTAATTGAACTAAAAAAAGTGGATTCCTATAAATAACTTCATTTGAAATAAAATGTATTTTATATTAACAATTTTATTTAACTCAATTCAAATAATTTTTTTTTTTAAAAAACCATGAACTATTTTCTGTTATTTGTAAGCGTTATAATTTAATATTAATTGTTACTATTATTTTGAGCGGCCAACAGTTATCATTTCACGTAAAGATATAACCATAAAATTATTTATATAAGCATCTAAGGGTACGTAATACCTACCAACATGATTTCTTTCACCATTCTTCTTCTTAGGTATCTTCTCTTGAGAAGATTTTTCTATGTATACTACTGACAAGCACTTATTGTAAAGAACTTATGGGAGCCGTGGATTCAGAAAATCATCATAGAAGGTACATATACTAGCGCGCATTAGATGTGCCCTACCAATTTCAAATGTCATTTGCTCCCATATTTCTTAAGCTGAGTGCTCTGTGTCAATATGGTGGCGGTTGTTACGTTTCTATATACTGTATCGCGGTATAATAGGCCTTTCGCGTGGCCCGATCGCCGTCTAGCCCACTTGTGATGGCAACTTGGCCAGCCAGAGAAAAGTACGGGGGAAACCCATTTAAAAATCTGTTTTGACGGCAATTAGGCAACGACCTTAAGGTGCTCGGTCAAAAGCGATCGTCATCATGATTCTGTTGGCTCCGCTTCCCAACGATTGTCATCGCTGGGGTAGCATGCTCCATGAACGGCTGATGGTGCTGTCATTGTTCATCAAGAATCTGTTGACAAAAAAGTTCGTTACCACTCCAGCAACACATCATCAATTCATTAAATACCAAAAAACGCCCCATCAATCGATTATTTGTTCATATAAAACCATTTTCTCTTCGCGAAACAAAAATAGAAGGTGGTACCTAATCTTCTTGCCAACTAAGAGGTCCTCCTCTCTTATGTAAGATTCTCAGCATAATTATACATTAGTGGGTGTATTAGTTTGATTAAGGTAGCATTTTTTTGTTCATGCTATGAGTTGGTGAGGGAATCATTGAGGCTTACGAGTTTGTTTAGGTAGAGGAATGTGATTAAATACTCATTATGCCCAACCCAGCTACCATAAACGTCCTAATTGAAATGATAAAGGCAATCTGATGGGTCCCGTCCCCCACATACTTCACTGGCTGTCCTCTGCATTTTCCCAAGCATGTATACGGTAACAAAATCCTCCATTATCTTGTCGCCTCGGATTCCCAATAAGCTCGGTTGATGAAAAGATATGCTCGTGCCGTTAATGGCTCTGCATTAATGTATCAGCAGAAGGAATAAGAAAGAATAAATCGCTGGTACGATTTAATGAAGAATCTTATTGGTCTTTTTGTATGGACTGGTGCCATTGTTTGATTACTGCTGCTCAGTGTGTATAAACTATAAAAGGGAGCTGCAAACAGGACACGGAGAAAACCATGAGCAGTGGTGGAGGCGCTGGCCGGAATCTCTACCGGAAAATGAAGGACAATCGGCGGAAGATCGGTTTGCCGGCTAAAATATGGGCTTCTCTGAGGAGGGCAGCCCTGAAATCGATTGCTATGTATGTTGGGAAGAGGAGGGTTCTAGTAGGGTGGGTGAGAAAGGTGGTGTGGGCATCGCTGGATCTCAGGAGACGAGTGGTGAGGGCGGCGGCTCGGGGGAGGAAAGACAGGCAGGCGTTGGCGGCTTACGACCCAATGAGCTACTCTCAGAATTTCGACGACGGGAGATGGAGGGAGGAGGAAGAGGAGTACTATAGCAGCCGGTCCTTTGCTCAGAGGTTTGGGCACTCGGGAAGATTTGCTCCTTGATCAGCATTCCGTAGATTATAAATAGCATCTGATCTAGACAAGTTTTTTGTTTGGTTTTCGCTTTGTATACCTTGAATATCTCTCTCAATATAATCATGGGATTTCTTTGTGGTCTCTATTCTTTATATGTTCTTCTTCCTTCTGCTGGATTAATTGATGATCTAATTCAAATGTGAAATCTTTGTTGCATGCATTTGATTCCCTGCAAAATCGTTCAAATTGGAAACGATTTAGGCTTTTAAACGAAATCATCAACTTGTGCTCCGCAAAATGTCCATGGACGATGGCATGCGTAATGCGTGAACAGATTCTTCTAAGACATGCAGCGAGAGCAGTCGACATCAGACAACAACAGGAAAAGACAAAAAGAAAAGGAGAAGAAGAAGACAACAATCGATCGGTTACAGCCCCTCCTCCGTCACGATAGTCAACACAATTCATCTTCAATTATCTGATGATCACTCGTCGACCTGTCGTTTTAACTTATTGATTGGGGTCCCTTGTCTAGAATTTTCTCTGCCGAATGTCAAAAAGTCCCTGCAGAGGATTAAACAACTGCAGATTCCTCTCCTCTTTGCTACTTCTAAATGTTCCTCTCTTTTTCGCAATTGCTCTTTTTATCTTCTTTGATCGTCCACTGAAAAGGGCATTGATGGGTGATGACTGATAAGTGATACTAAACTCCTAATGACAATGAAATACAATTGAAGTTCACATATTTAGCTTATAAATGAGAGTTGTTTCTGTAATTCACTGTAATCCACACTTGCTGCTCGAGCAACTATTTTTTTTTTGGCAATTCCCTCACTAAGTAGCTTAATGATATGTGAAGGGCCTAGTTTTTATTGCTGCGTAGAACATTGGATATGAATTAGTAAATCTTCAGAAGCTATATGTCCACCTCAATAAGCTCCGTTCCCTCCCCACTTCCCCTTGAAATGAAATCTCTGCGGCATCTAGATGAGCACTTCAATGAGCTTCATAGTCTGCCCCCATTCAATTGGGAGATTAACAAACCTTGAAATCATGAATCTGAGAAGCAATTCAGTGACTTGAGTGAGCTTCCGGACACACTTGGACATCTGACCAATCTCAGAGAACTGGATCTTAGAGAGAATCAGATCCATGTTCTTCCTATCACATTTGGAAGCTCAACCTCGACCAGAACCCATTAGTAATTCCTCCATTGGATTGTTGTAAGTAAAGGAGTTGAAGCTGTGAAGGAGTACCTTGCCAAAAGGTGGCTTGACATCTCGTTGGAGAAGGAGCAGAGAAGTCAGAATGAAACAAATGAAGCACACATTTTGGCACAACAAGCCGCGGTGGCATCTAACCAAAGAGTGGAGGCAGAGCGAGAAGGGCAGCAGAGGGCAATGGGCGAGGACTTTTAACTTTTTAAAAAGTAGTGAGGGAAGGGCAATGTTTTGAAATTTTGATTTAGATGCAGGGGTAATTTTGTTAATTGGACCTAGTGACAATTATGCATAGCAAAGTTCCCCCTTTCAAAATTGACTTGATCGAAGGACTTTTATAAAAATTGAGCACTTTGATCTTGATGATCCCCTTTCAATTGACAAAATTCTAGGAAAAATATTTTATCGGTCTTAAAATAAAAGCTCTATTAGAAAAAAATATATTCTATGTTAAAGTTCTATTTTGTTCAATTTAAATAAATAAATACTTTAAAAATATCATAAGCATATTCCTCTTTTTTTAGTTATAAGTTTCAGCCTAATTAACTTAAATAGAACTGGGTCAAAAGCTAACAAACTCCTTTTTTTGTTAGTGTCTTTATTTTTTAGTCTCAATACTCACCCAAGGTTGGGCTGGGTGTGCACATGCAAGTTTACATGTGTCACCACATTACTAGATCATAAGAAGATGCAGCATTTGAAGTCATCCTATTCGCAATGACAGCCCATAGATATCCTCAAATTATTCCCCAGAAGGATGAACAAAATTGTATCATGCTTATTATTGTCATACTTTTGAGGTGTGATACCTGCTGAAAGAACAGTTGAGATAGGGCAAGTACACCGGCACCCACACTTGGAAATGTAGATTGAGGATCTAAATGTGCTATATCCACTATCTCATTCTCCCTTCATTTAGGGATGGTACTCGGGTTGGATCAACTATGCATAGGATTCAAGCAAGATAGGTTAGGATTTGAATAGCAAAAAGTTTGTATGAATATTTAGTATTCTTTTATGTATGATGGCATTTTGTTTTTAGAGAATTACCATGGCTTTTAAAGAAGTTTTAGCTAATATTTATTTGGTATGAATATTGCATATTTGCTTGATTTTATTTACTAATATTTGTTCAAAAGTTGATTGGGTGTCAGAATTGATGATGATGATATATCTTCATGTTTTTGCACGCAATTAGGTTTGATTTAGAGTGGGACAAAGTGTTACTAATTAAAACATTTTGATGCTCAATTGTTTATCATATACTCCCTCAGTCTTAAAATAAGTATCCTATTTTAAATTTAAGTTGTCCTAAAATAAATATCCCATTTGCTTAGCTATTAACCGCTTTCTCCTATTTTATTGAGTTTTTATGTATATTTTATTTTAAATACCAGCTATTAACTTTTTTTTATGTGTTAATAAAGAAAGAGGAATTTTGCAAACTTTTGAGTGATATGAGGTAGATTAAATATTTGACTTTTTCAAAATAGAATACTTATTTTGGGATGGAGAGAGTATATTATTGCTAAACATATACATATGTTTATGTCACTAAATCAAGTGACTAGGTTGAGTGTTCATGTCAGAGACTGCATTATTCATCCGATAACATATTCTATAATCTATTTTTGGTTGAGATGGATTATATCCATTGTTCTACTTCAAATTAGAGTAATTTTGTGTTTTTTATGAATTTAAATTCTCAAAATTAGTACCAATATAATTATTGCGATAGACTTTTTTTTTTGTAGAAATATCTTAAATGACTCTCATAAAAATATGATACAATTAAGTAGCCCATAAATATAAAAATGGCAAATTATCTCTTCAAGGGGTAGTTTTCTAAATTCTTGGTCAAAGTATATTAATTCTTTGAAATTCGAAATTCCAGTGTTTTGTTTCAATAAATAAAATGTCACGGAGAGAATTAATTTTTTTATTGAAATTTTTAGGAATTGTATTCATAAGACCTTTCTTAGAGCTCATTTATATTCATAAGAATTTGTTCTGTGAACTGATTTTTATTCATCAGAATTTTCTTAGATGGTTGGACTAGGCTTTAAGTTGGATTTTTCTAAATTACATAGTTTGAGTTACTAAAATGAGACACCAACTTTCATTTTAAAAAAATTCCAACCCCAGCCTGACCTAGTGACAATGCTGGTGCAGACACCACGCTTGTGCAAGTCTATGCGCGCCACCATAAGAAAACACATGCTATCAAGTATTTTTTTAAAATTTATTTTTAGTTGGGTCTTTATTTAGAGTCTGCTTTTATTAAGTAATTTCTTGTTTTAGAAATCTTCTAGTTTTAGGAATTTCTTATTTTAAGAATTTTCTAGTTTTAGAAGTTTCTTGTTTTAGGAAGTTTCTAATATTATGTTATTTCTAGTTCTAGGAGTCCTTCCATCAGTTGTATGTTTCCCATTTAAGACTTTATATATGCCTATTTAATGGCATATGCTTTCATCAATGGATACCTTAGGATTTTTTGAAAACTATGAACATATTTTGTGCCTATTACTCTCGTTAGTGTTGATTCTGGCCATATCCTAGTGCTAATTCCAGGCCGCCAATGTCGAATCTAGTGGAATTTGGTGTAAAAACTCTTCTATTCCTTTTCTTTGCTGAACGTTGAAGTCCCTTCCTCATTGTTGCTTAGTTCCTAGAAGAAGATTGCCATCGAAGACTATCTGAAGTTATTGCCTTCGCTGTCAGTGATATGGTAGTTGGAGGATGTAACGACCCTACCCGAGCCGGGCCTACAAAATCACTAATAATTTTTTTTTTCTTTCCTTATGCTAGGAATCAACATCTGTGTGAATAGATACAATATTCGTCTATGCACAATAGAGCTTTAAGGCTTCCTTGTACGTAGACTCAAATTATAACGAACGCATACGCACAATGGAGCTTCACAGTTCATCGTGTATAAAATAAAATAAAATATATATTTATAATTAATTTGGATCGGGCCAATGTTGCCTTGCCGTTGGTTGCCTACATACATATTAAATATTATTCCAACACGATTGGATCCAAACATAGTTCTGCCTAATGACTACTACATACAACAATCATCATAAAATCATATACGTTAAAATATGTATATATTGATATTTACAAAAATTCGTCATATATCGGAGTCAAGTGGAAGTTAATAAGCCAAAAACGTGCATCTCGCTCTACCACCAAGCAGGATCATAATCACATAAACACGTCTCGCTCTATCACTGAGCCGAGACTGAAAACACAAATTACACATCTCGCTCTCCCCTATAGCAAGACCACACACGCTATATAAGCATACATCATGGCATATAGGCACACAACATGACATATAGGCACATAGCACAATAAACAATTAAATCGTAGCATAACGCACATCATAACTTAGCACATGCTGTTATATAATTACAACGGAAGATCAAAAATGCATACTTCCATCATAACTCGTACGGGATCGGTATCTACAGACAGAACCCCATCTTGCTCCTAGTCTCTTTTTCTTGTTCCAGTGTTCGGGCAGGGCCTTCCTTAGTCTCGGGGCATTTCCTTCTTATATGATCTTCAGCTCAGAAAATGGAACCTACCATCACGTAGAACACCTTTGATTTAGTCAAGAACGCCTCTTGAATCGACTAAATCGGAGTTAGGATGGTTAAAAATAGAGAAAATAAAGTTGGTGGTACGGGTAGAAGCTCTCATTGTCTTGGGGTGTTTCCTCTTCATACAATCACCAACTTAGAAAATAGAACCCTCCATCGTGTAGAACATACTCGATTTAGTTAAGAACACCTCTTGAATCGACTAAATCGGAGTTAGGATAGCCAGAAACAGAGAAAACAAAACTGGTCGATGCTCGGTAACAGAAAGAACCTCTCCTTGTCTTGGGGCATTTTCCTCCTTATACGGACTCCAACTCGAAGAAATGACCACTCCATTGCGTAGAGCACGATCGATTTAGTAGGAAACGAGTTTTGAACGGCCTTAATTGGCCTCAGAACGGTCAGAAATGGGGGAGGAGAAGTTCCGGTTCGAAAAGAGGAGAAATGGGGGTATTTATAACCCCCGAGCCACGCTGAAACCGCGGCTTGCACCTGCGCAAAACCGCAGCGCGTGCCTGCTCACCCAAATTCTTTTTCTTTTTTTTCTTTTTTTTATACAAAACTTCAAACGCGTATATCTCCCTACCCCGGATTTGGATTCGCGCATTCTACATACCGTTGGACTCGTGTCGACGAGTCCTTCGATACTAACCCACTTAAAGCAATAAATTATACTCTTTCTAAGCAGGTCCCACCTATATTGCATGTGTCAAATATCGTAACTTCCGGTCCCGACCTCTATTTCGCTCGTTCTTTAATTCGTTACGCTCGTTTCTTCGAGTTCTACTCAAATATGGAGGTTTCAACGGTTAAAACTGTTTATAATTTATTACAATAATTACTAATTACCTCTAACCCCCTTGGTTAGACGTAATCAAATAGCAAGGTGTTACAGAGGAGAAGACCAATCCTGGACAAACATAGTGTTGCAACATGAATTCTTGGACCCTAATCCTCAATCCTAACTATTAGTTCGTTGTCACCATCATAACAAGATAAGTTGACCCACTTCTCTTTTGGTAATTATTTAGTCGTCCTCAATAGCATCAAGCCTATCTTTAATTGTGTGTGTGGTTAGTGGTGGACTTCTGTTTATCTTAAGCCCACGCTTATTAAGTGTTTGTACTTCAAATTACAACCCATATTTTGTTTCTTATACCCCAATTGCGGTTGCCTAACCTATTAGAAATTTTTTCAATTTCCTAAACATTTGTGCTACTGAATCTGTTTAGTTCTATAGAGGTTGTGCAACATAATCTGCTAATATTATCGCTTGCTGGTTAAATGCTTTATCTTGTCCTACTTTAATTGATTTAGAATTTATATTTTTAGTATTTATTCAATTAGTTGTTGAATCTCAATTAAGGTTTTATCAGTTGTCTTGCATCAAAATGCTACTTGAATTCTCGTGTCTTTCTAGTCTCTTAATTAATTAGAGTTTTCTCCTTCAAATTTCTACTGTGTTCTTTGGTCGATTACAATGCAACCAACTATTAGCTGGTTAATTCCTGTTAAGACATTCCCTTTCCCTTTTTTCTCTGCTCGTCCACAAAGATGTTTTTGGTTCTTATATTTCTACACATTATTTTGAACTGTATGGGACCTTAATAGTATGTAGAAGATGTCAGGTCACCACTCCTCACATTTCTGGTGCTTGGTTTTTGAAGCGTGTCAACTATATTCTTTGTGATTTAATTCTCATCAAACATAGTACTTCTCTAATTGTTGGGAGTTGATATTCTTTTAGCTTAATGAGCCCCCATAAATCCTAGCTCTAATACCTCTTCTCCTCACAAAGTTCAAATCCAAATCAAACTTTAACTTGGATGGTCTCACAATTAGCAAGAACTAGAGTGCTTTCTACGAACAAACAAGAAACAACATTAGTTTCCCCTTGGCTTGGTGGACCACACAAGGTTCGCTATGGGGCTTCAATAGCCCAATTTGAAAGCTCTTTCTGGAGTTTGTCTGATTTGTTAGAGCCCATGGAAAGTAAATAAGCGGGACTCGAGCTTAGCTCGAGTCCAACTTCATTTTTCTTCCGACTGCATCTAATGAATACTCTCTCCTTCTTACTTTTAATGGCTCCATTTAATTTTATAAAATGAACTAAGATTATTTACATTTCATAATTTTTAAGAAAAACGGTTCTTATATCAGGCTATCCACTTATCTGGTTAAAAATAGATTATCTACAAAGAATTACAAAAGTCAATATGCAATCAATTCAGTATTTTAGGAAATATAGATGGGGCCAGATAAAAAGGCCCTTCTTGCGCTTGGTCTCTGAGTTAGGGTAGTACATAGATGGTCTACAGTCGATTGAGTCCATTTTCCATCAAATGCCAATATTGCTATTGCAAAGTAAGTTATTATGTACATTAATAAAATTTGCAGAATAAATAATTGTTTGCAAAACAATTAACAAATAAGGTTGCGAAGACGTTATGTTCCCTTGTGTCCTGAAATAAGCAGTTAAAATTTGACTGACTTAACATCCTTAATTGGAGGTGCTCGGGATGACCAAAATTGTGGAGCCTCCTTTTCTTTCTGAAGGCGAACTTGGAATCCTCTTTGGTCCATTTTCTGAACACTTCATGATAAGGCACATCACAATACTTGTGGAGGATCGTTTTCCTATTAAGAAGAGTAATGGAACTTTGAGCTTGTCGGTGGATATACAAACTCATAAATTCCCGAGGGGACTCATTGGGTTATCAAGGTATTGAGAAGATTATTAAAATGCGTATAGACACATTCTAAAAGAAAAGGTACCATGTTACGTAGGACTTGTTCAAACAGGCCATCCTCTTAACATACTTTATACAACTCATATTACACTTGGAAGGAAACGAAATGCAATTGTTTCTCGCGTTATTGCCATTAGCTTTTAACAATAACTACTGGCCGGCACTGCATGATGCTAATCATTTGATTCTTCCCACTCGCAGACTGTTCGGGTGCTTTTAGGCTAGCCGTTGTAGTATTGTAAATTCTTTCCACCACTATACGTTGGATCCTGGCCAAATCATTATTTTACTTGGAAATGAAGACAGTTGACTGCCAATTTCGTAGTCTTTTCGGCCGAGCCGACTGAACCTAAAAAAGCAACATTTTTTAGACCCTTTTCTTTCAGGAAAAATATTATAAAAAAATTAATTAATATGAGCACGTGTTATTCAACCTACTGATGGATCAAAATCCAATAGCCCGCGACGCCTTAGCTCACGTAATTACGCATAAACCTGAGCTTATTTATATTAAGGAGACTCAAATATTGTTTGTAGAAAAAGAAAAAGAAAAGCTAACGATGAGGTGGTAGATTTTGATTAGGCTTGAAAAAATAGTTTATGTGAGGCCCACTTTTTCTGTCCAACAAATATCCGCCGCTTCACCATTATACACTGTTATTGTATAGATTCGGTGTACCAAAACAGCTTTTACCAAGAAAGACTTGTTCAATACATTCTAGTCCCAGTGTCCCACACTTCCACATACACACATCGAAGGGGGATTCTTTCTCCTTCTCGCGTTTTCCTACTTTCCTTCACCGTGTCGGCAGCACAAAGCAAACGGGTAAAAGAAGCTCGGCGAGAGATGAACCAGATCTGATCCAGACGCGGCAACCGACACCAGCCCAATCGCTCTCTCTCTAGCGTTCATATGTTGAAATACCCCACCCCACCTGTCTTCTCCTGACCCACGACGTTGGAAATTCAACAAAGCTCCTCCTCCTTTCAGGCCAGCGTTCGACACTTGTGGTTGAGAGGCGCCACCACTCCCCAAGTCTTAATCCGTTCTTGAGAGGCCTTCGAAGAAAATGGCTTCTCGACGGGCGCACAAATAGCAAATAAACAATGGTTCCTGGACGGACCCACCATCTCCGAGGTGAATGGACCAGGCAGGCCAGCCTGGTTCAGAGCTGTGAACATCACATCATCACATAGTTCTCAACCTAGCCTTATTACTTTCTCCCTCAATCACCAAACCAAACTCCTCCTTCATCGATCCAGGGCTCCTCCCTTCTCCTCCTCCTACTCCATGGATTCCCAGGTCTCCAAAGCTTCCATCTTCGATACCATCCGAAGGACCAACTTCTTCTCGTCCATACGGGGTGGCGTGCAGTCTCTACCCGTCTCCCACTCCCAGAATGATGATCCCCAGCTTCAGGGTGGCCTCCGGAGGCGGCTCTCCTCGCTCTCCTTCAAGATCCAGCCCACCTCCTCTTCTGATTCGTGGTCGTTCAGGAGATCCAAGTCCATGTCCGCCATGGGGGAGAACGCGGGGAGCTCTCTGCGGAAGTGGTGGGACTGGGGCTGGGGCTGGGTCATGTCCAAAAAGCCCAGCTTTGCCTCAGATCTGGAAATGAACGAGGAGGAGACAACGTTGCTGGGGGCCCATAACAGAGGGAGCTGGAAGCACGTATTCTACAAGATCAGGTCCGAGATCAGGAAAATTATGGGCCCCGGACAATTGCCTGTCACCCAGAATTTTAGGTACGACTCCTTCAGCTATGCCCAGAACTTTGATGATGGGAAGATGTCCGAAAGTTGACGACATCGGCCCATTTCGGTCAATTAGGCATATATTCTGTATCTCCTCGTAATGAATGTTCAATCTTCAATGTGCTTTGATTTTGGGCTTTTGGATGCAAGTATTCTCTGGTAATTGTAAGTACAGTTACAGACAATTGTTTGCTGATACCCGTTAAATCGGGTAATGTGGTCGTATCATAAAAATTAGGGTACGTGGGGATTCTTTTGCCGAAGATCTTAAGATGCAGCAGATTGGTGGAGATCAGAATGATGGAAATTGACCAATTTCAGCTGTGGAGATCTAAAACTTCATCAACTTATGTAAGGAAGTGTTATGTTTCTTTGTCATCAAGAGAATAGATGCCCCATGTAATATCTATTTGTTCATTTGTTTATTTTTTAGACGAAGACGAATTTTAGTGATGGTAATAATGTATAAGATGTGAATGGAAGATTTACTCATTAATTTGTACGCGTACTTTTGATGAAGTATTCTTTTTTTGAAGCAAGAAAATTTAATTCTTATTCTTATTCCAAATGGTATATTACTTTCACTTTTGTGATGATATTTACCGGTTTGGACTGGATTAATAGGTTGCAAGTCGCTAGGTAATTCAGTTTTTCTCAATGCCCATCTGCCCTTGTTGCTAAGTTAATATTATCACCATAAAACCAAACATAGTTATGTATAGTGCTCAATATTGGTTACTCTGTTCGTATTGTGCATAGTTAGTAATAATTCAAGAGTACCAAAATCATGTGGTAAGGTTTGAGTACAGCTCTTACGAAGAGGACAAACAATTGAATACGATATGAGTAGGTACTACATCAACTCATTCAATTATTTTTAAAAACGATGGATATGTTTGAAGTTAATTACATGATGACCTTACTAAGTTTAACCAATATTTCCTCGTTTAATTTGCTAAACAATTCTTATTGTGGATTTAATTTTGTAAAATGAACATTGTTTTCTAATAAAATGTATCCCAAATAGGAGGAAACTGCATTTTTCACGTGATTCGAACCCAATACCTAACTTATGATATAACTGAATAACAATTGTTCTTAATAGTTTAAGTGTTAGAAAACGGGCTATTATTATGATGTAGACAGATGGCTAAATTAAAAATAAAATATAAAAAATAATTAAATAATAAAATTAAAATAAATTAACTTAATTCTAATTTTTATTTTTAGTATTTTTACATATTTATAGATAATTAAACCTCTTAATCTTAATGTTAATAAAACTTTTAATTAAAATAAATTTTAAATATTATTTTAAGTTTAATAAAAATAAAATTTTAATTATATTAAATTATTATTAATAATAATTAAATTTAAATTTTAATAGACTTTGAAGGTAGATATGAAGGTAGAAGGTATGACCCACCCACTAAGGCGGGTCGTAATATTTCACCTCGCTTCGTCCGCGTTGTTAGAGGTGGTCGTCGTACATGCACATCCAACTGCGTTGAATGTTGAATAACTTTGGACAAAGAGTAAACCCGCGGTGTAGGCATTGTGATGGAGATGGGAATGCAATCCCTGTCCATCATGGAAGAAGAAGGTAGGACGAATAAGCCAGAAGGGTCGACAGTCATGAGGGGGACGGAGGCGGCCAGATTTGTCAGTGGGCGAAAACTGCATGGTAGAAACGTCTGCTATAAGCACATCGAGGTTGGAACTAGAGGTTACCACGGGATTGGTGAGGACGGCGTTTGTGGAAAGAGCTTACAGGAGGGGACCGGTCATCCTCTATTTTCATGGTGCTGGAGTCGGGCATATTGTGTTTGAGAGGGCGGATCCCATGCAAGATGAGCAGCGATCTTCCACCACGACTGGTTGAGGGAGATGGCCGGCACTGATCGATCGGCTTCTTCCTCTGTTCAACAATGGAAGGCCGCCGGGGAATCTGGGATTGGAAAGGCAGAGGTAGTAAAGGAAGTAGATCTTTCTGGGATTGCTGCGGAAAGAGGAGGGTGGAAAGATCCGTGTTTTAGGCACTGAAAAGATAGCAGCAGTCGGGCATGTTGGAGGAACCGGAAAGGATGCCGATAAAATAAGCTCCGAAATAAGGGATGGATTGACGCCGTTGGAAAATTTCAGACAGTGGAGTTCAGAGAGGAAGCTGCAGGGGCGGATTTGAGATCTCTAAAATTTGCTAGGGGGTCGTGATAGGAAGCCGATGGAAGATTTCATAACCCAGAGGATAAGAGCCGAAGGTGGGGAACCAAACGACGAGACAGGGGTGGGATAGCTGGAAGAAGTGGGTGGAAAATCGACCGAAGCAGCTGACGGCAGGGTGTCTTCTAGGCAGACGCGACCAGTGGTAAAGTAGAAGTGATTGGCAGTGGATCTCTCTTTACTCATAACAATGGCGGATGTCGGAGAGGAGGGTGGAAGCTACGGGGGATAGATTAAGTATGCTTGTAGCCATTAGAATCAACATAGCTTGATCTTTTGTTATTTTTTTTTTATAATTATATAATAGTATTTCTAGTTTAGAACTTGTCTGAGAGTAATATCACTTAAGACACCAAATTAGGATAATTAATGATGTATTTATAACTAAACCAGAACACTACTATTAAGAACCCTAGAATTATGACCATCTATCTATAAGTTATTCAACGGTTCAGATTTGTCACTTAAAACTATAACTTATTTTGATTCAGGCCCATTACCCAAACAGTTTTATAAAAACTCAAAATAGTGTCAATTGAGACAGTTGAACCACTTTATGTTTTATTACAAAATAAAGCCCAACATTCTCCCACTTGACACAACTTCTCAATTGAGCCATAGAAAGAATAAAATTTCCCACTTGGCTCAATTAAACTAAATTTGAGAAAAATATTTTAGTTAAAAAAATAACCAAGTGGGTAATGGGAAACTTTAAAATGACTTTCGTATGCACATACAATTTTTGAAAAAACAATACCCTTCGAACTGTATGTGGTAATTGTATACTCTTACAAAATGTCATAATTGCATAGATCAAGGCGGTTGTGTCCTCATAGGAGAACATTCCCTTCCATGTATTACGATGCAACTAATTCATTCTGTTTGAGTGCGATATGTGGAAAAATATATTTATGAGTGAAGGCATACTCCCACTCATTGTGCAAATATTGTCTCATACTTAAGTGTACTGAAAAATGAGACACAACGAGAAAAGAAATTGTAACTGCTATGATAAAAGAGTAAAGTCCAGAAGTACATAAGTTAAATCAAATGCACGATGAGCTAATTAGACCCATACGATCTACATGACTTTGAAACAGAGAAGGGGGTAAAGCCCTTAGTCATTGGATCAGCAACTATAAGCTCAGTACCTATATGCTCAATAACAACTGTCCCTTCTTTAACACGACCCCGAATAACAAGATACTTGATGTCGATGTGCTTACTTCGACTTCCACTTTTATTGTTCTTCGTGAAGAACACAACAACACTATTATCACAGAACATCTTTAACGGCCTAGATATGAAATCCATAATAGTAAGTCCTGTGACAAAGTTCATCAGCTAAGTAGCATGCGATGTGCCCTCATAACAAGCAACAAACTCTGCCTCCATAGTCAACAACGCTGTAAAGGTTTGCTTAATACTTTTCCAAGAGATAGCACCGCCTGCCAAAAGGAAAATATAACCCGATGCCGACTTTTTCGAGTCAACACAACCAACAAAGTCTGTATCTGTGTATCCAACCAGTTCAAAATGATCAGAATGTCTGTATGTAATCATGTAATCCTTCGTTCCTTGCAGATACCTCATAACCTTCTTTGCAGCTCTCCAATGATCCATCCATAAATTTTTCTGGTATCTACCCAACATTCCCATAGCAAAGGCAATATCAAGTCTTGTACAAACCTCCAAGTATATCATACTACCAACTGCCGATGCATAAGGAATGTCCTTTATGCTTTCCAACTCCAAAGAATTCCTTGGACACTAGAACAAGCCAAATTTGTCACCCTTCACAATAAGAGCTGCACTAGGTGAGCAGTTTTCCATGTTAAATTGTTTCAGAACTTTATTGATATGGGCCTGTTGAGACAACCCAAGGATCCTTCTGGATCTATCACGATATATCTCAATCCCTATGACACAGGATGCCTCTCCTAAATCTTTCATGTTAAAGTTCTGAGAAAGAAACTGCTTAGTCTCATGCAACATCCTTAAGTTATTGCTTGTAAGTAGAATGTCATCAACATAGAAGACCAGAAACATGTAATGACTCCCACTAACCTTAAGGTATATGCATTGATCAATAATGTTCTCCTTAAAACCAAATGAAGTAATAACATCGTTGAACTTCAAATACCACTATTGGGAGGCCTGTTTCAGTCCGTATATTGACTTCTGGAGCCTACAAATCAGATGACTTCCTTTATCTAAGGTGAATCCTTCAGGCTAAATCTGTAACGCCCGAGATTTTTCATCCCTTTTTCTCAAAACTCATAGAAATTTTTTTTCCCATAAATCGGAGTCAAAACGATAAAATCAAAACCTGTTTATAATTTAAAACATCATACGGTTAAACATCGTACTGCCAAATCAAATATCCTCAGGCGCTACTCGAAAACACACGTACGAATAAATTCTGCTATGATCATAGACTTTTAAATACAAATCACTCCCGGGCATCCCTGAGTACAAGTCCCCTAACAGTCCACTAACTGATCCAAATGAAAGTCCAGATAAACATCATGATGTCTCATCTCACCCAATACAGGAGATCGTGGCACAAACAAACTCGCAAAGAGTCAAGCTGATACCTGAGTCAACGGGAATCAATCCACCGCTGAAACGAGCGTCCATCTCCAGGAGCTCTCCGCACAACCTGCAAAACCTCCCGTACAACGGGGCTAAAAATAGCAAGGTGAGTATTTTCATACTCAGTAGGAAAATACCCAGTAGGGGAAATCCCAAACGGTGAACTCCATAAGTTCAGAAATGCATGCGTCATGCAACACAAACATGAAGCAGAAGCATAATATAATCATAACATGCTCAAACGTATACGATCATACCAAAGGCACCATCGTGCCACAGACATATCAAAGCATCATCGTGCCAGAATCATACCGAAGGCACCATCGTGCCAGAATCATACGAAAGGCACCAACGTGCCAAAGCATACTATTCAATCAACTTACACAAACACCCTTATCCAGGGTCATACAATTTACTCGTACCACCGTACGCATACTCATACAATATACGCATACTTGTACGACCTTACTCGTACAATCGTATGCTCACTCATCTCTGACTTACTCATACATGTACGACCTTACTCGTACAATCGGACTCGTACGACCTTACTCGTACCGCACAAAATCATACTTACTGTCTTACTCAGAACTATATTCTCACAATCGTACTCATACTCTTACAGTCGTGCTCATACTCATACGCTTACAGTCTTACTCATACTCATACACTTACAGTCTTGCTCATACTCATACGCTTACAGTCTTACTCATACTCATACGGTCGTACTCGTACACATAATCGTACACATATCAACGACCACTGAAGCTCATTACAACTAATAAGCTCCAGCGTCGAAAAGGAAAAGAATGCCACTGGGGCAACACCTTAACCTCCGGGGAGTGACTAGACGCCATGGACTTTTCCGAAGGTAAGGCACACCAATGCTCATGGGGCACTGGATCAAACAGGTAAGAGTAGATCCATGATACTACTTACCTAAGCGCGCAAACATAAACACCCACACATAAGGGGTCATACAGTTGCCCACCATAATGGGTCTTATAGTGCCATAGAGTCGCCCACCATAATGGGTCTTATAGTGCCATTGCCACTCTTGGGCAGAAAACATACAGTGCCACTTGGGCAGAAACGTACAGTGCCACTCTTGGGCGAAAACATACAATGCTCTCAACAGAGCATCAAACATCTGGGCTTACACAGCACACAGACCAAATCAGAAACATACGTTGCTCTCAGCAGAGAAACAGACGTCTGGGCTTCATACAGCACGCAGACAAAGTCAGAAACGTACATCGCTCTCAACAGAGCATCAAACGTCTGGGCTTATACAGCACGCAGACCAAATCAGAAACGTCGCTCTCAGCAGAGCATCAGACGTCCGGTGCTCTACATAGCACACAGACAACATCCCGCAGGATAAACACCATGGCAAGACATGATAAATGCTCGGCCAGCTCATCAGCGGCCAGCTCAAACACGGAACTTAATCCGTCGAACCCTCAGGTCTCAAACTCACAACGCTATCATTAGCTGTGCTTATAATTCCAGTTTGAATTAAGTATATTATGCGGTACAATTATGCCACACAAACTCACAGTCCTCGACTGATCACACCGAAGCTGAGCCCGATCGAAACCCCAGTTCGTCAAGGCAGCAGACTTCACTTACCCGTCCACATCATGGACAAAACTCACCGTACAACAAACCCTTACAGTCTTACACTTCGCCATCCATCTTATGGCCAAAACCTCTTACACTGACATCCTCAAATAACGCTCCTCAGAGCCAACCCAGTTGTCGCCCTCTTACTTATATCTCACTTATTATACTTACTTTTCACTTCATAATCTGTACGTTATGCTTGTACAATTATGAACACTCTTACTGTCTGACAAACGCCCAACATACAATCCACCCCAAACCAAACCATTCTAATTCTTGCCCGTCATACTCATATCCTCTGTCATACGCTTACACAACCGCATCCAAATTTCAGACAGAGCTTCTGTCACCTCTTACTGTCCATCGCCCATACCTCTGCCCACAAACACATACGCACATCCAAAGCATAGGCAAAAGCCATCATACATACGTATGTCTCACACATACGTACAACATACACATACAGTCATACATACATAACTTACAAACATGCATGCTAGCCATCACTAGCACATGCATACACACGTCAAACGTGCACGCTAGCCATCACTAGCATATGCATACATCAAACGTACACGCTAGTCATCTCTAGCACGTGCACACACACATTCATACATACTTCAAACATGCACGCTAGCCATCACTAGCACGTGCATAACCCATACATAGCATACTGACATATTTGCTAGCCATCGCCAGCGCATACATAATCCACATCCATAAAACATGCATACATCTCATGCATATCAATCATACCATACAATCATGCTTACACGCACATCATGCAATCGGATCGTTACTTAACATCCAAGCATGGAATCATACAATCCTAGCATGCTGCTACTCATTCAAAGCATGCTTCATGAATTTACGAGTTCAAAGCTCCCCTACCTCGTAATCATGACGTTCGATGGTGAGCACATGACGGTGGCGGCGTCGGCGGCGGAGTTGGAGGTCAAAACCGTTGCCTGGCTGAGAGAGCTGCTGTCCCGAGGGTTTCAAGATGCGCCGAAACTATCACGGCCAAATAGAGTGTCAGAACTCAATGCGGTAAAATCCGCGATCCACGGCGGCACACTAGGGCGGCCGGGAGAAAAGTCGAGCCAACATATGTGGCGGTGCGACCCAAAGTCGATGGTGTACACTGAAGATCGGCCGGTGGCTAAAACGTGCACAGCCGGCCACAAAAACGTCGAAATCGGCCGTGGACAGCACCCAACGGCAACGATTCCGGTCAACTGAGGCCCACATAAGGGCGGAGAGCGTGGGGCAACGCTCGAGAATCAAAGGAGAGGTGGAGGACAGCTCTAGTGGTCAACTCCACTCGGTGGCAAAGCCAACCGATGGTTAGGCGGCACGAATGCGGAGCCTAAACCCAAAAGTACACGCGTGGCCACATGCGCACGCGGCCCAAAGGGCGGGGGAAATGGCTGAAATGAGGCGACTCATGGCCCACAAAAGCCAACCGGGCTAAGGCCCTAGCGGTGGCCAATCTAAGTGGCGACATCGCCGATCGCCACCCACAACCAATACCCATGGTGCGGGCGGCTGTGCATCTCGCACGACAGAGAGCAGGGGGAGGGTTCACAGTCGAGCAAAGGCTATGAGGCCGTCACTGGCCAAGGCCTGAGCAGGTGAACTCGTCCACCTTCTGTCAAGGTAAGACATACAAATTTTTGCCCGAGGCCGTCCGGTACCGACGGCGTAAAATGGGCAAGAAGGGTCAACGGCACACCTATGCCGGTAAGGCGGACTAGCTGCAGCTACGGGCCGCAAGGCTGCACAAGACCCAGAGGGGTGGCCCATTGGCATCACCGGGCTGGGCGGAGCCGAACTAAGGTCCACCAAAACAAATCCGGCGTCCGACTGATAACGTCAGTCACCACGTCCAAAACGGACGCAGGCCAAAAATAAGGGGACGACCGGAGAAAACCCGTAAGGGCGGAGCGGCCAAGGTGGCAGCGGCTGAATCGGGCATGGAGGTATAGTCCACTGCCTTCGCCGGAGCAAGGCGGGGCTGGGGGAAGGCCGAATCGGCCGTAGATCACCGCCAGCGGCCACTGTTTGCCCAAACAGTCCGTCGGCGGAACAGTGAACAAAGGGGAAAAAGAGATGGGGCGGCGGTGCCGAGGCCCACCGGGCCGGGAGGAGGGGCTCCTCGCCGTCGCCGGCCCAGGGCGAAGCCGTGGCCGGCCGGTCGGGCCGAGCCGGCCCGTGGCGGCGGCGGAACGGCGCTGTACAGTGGGGGCGGCGAAACAGGGCAACAGAGAGAGGGAGCAGGACGGCGAAGCTGGGGCCGTCCGGGGCCGGGGGGAGTGGCCTCCCGTCGTCGCCGGCCCATGGCGGAGCCGTGGGCGGCCGGCCGGCCCTCGCCGGCCTACGGCGGCGGCGGAATCCAAAAATGACAGTGAAAGGGGCAAACCGGGAAAATCGGGGCGGAGCGGCCGTGGGCGGCCGGGGCAGTGGCCCCTCGGCGTCGCACCGCCGGGGCGGAGCCTGTGCCGGCGTCCAGTGGCCTGCCGGCGGCCGGCGGCGGCCGGGCACAGGGAACAGGCGGAAATGGGAGGGGGCGGCCACTGTTCATCCAACTGGGTTCTGGATTGGGTGATCCCGATCCCGATCCGAACTTTTCCTTTTTATTTTTTTTTCTTTTTCTTTTTCCAAACGTACGCTCAACGCGCGTTAACCCACAGGTTACGCGTCGAACCTCCAAAATTCGCGCCGTAAGCGCGCAGCGAGGCCCGTGGCCCGTGACTAAGCCCCACACCCGACTCTACAGGTATAAATACGAGGAAAAGACACAAATACCCATACGCTGAAACGTCACATTTTCCTGCCGAAAATGACCAGAAAAATGGCAAAAAAATCCCAGAAAATCGTAGAAAAATCAGGGACCTTACAAAATCATATACACCTCCTCCTCAAGATCCCCATTCAAGAATGTTGTCTTGATATCCATTTGATGTAACTCCAAGTCAAAAAGAGCTACATGCGCTAAAATAACTCTCAATAAATCCTTCATAGAAACTGGAGAGAAGGTTTCATTATAGTCAACACCATCTTTCTAAAGAAAACCTTTAGCTACAAGTCCGGCCTTATATCTGCTAATGTTACCATATGGATCTAATTTAATCTTATAGACCCATTTGCAGCCAAGAGTCCTGGTGCCCTGCGGTAACTCTACGAGATCCCAAACTTGATTATCAGCCATAGATTTCATCTCATCCTGCATGGCATCATACCATTTACTAGAGTTATCTCCAGACATGGCATGTGAATTGTAATAGGATCTTGAATGAGTCCAACATTCTTATTAGACTCCTGGAGGTATACAACATAGTCAGAAGGGAGTGCATGTTTCCTTACTCTTGAGAACCTTCGAAATCTTATGTCAGTAACAGGCAGAGGTGCCTGTGCAATAGGAACTTTAGCAACTTGTTCTTGAGGGGATGGTGAAGGAAGGAAAGGCTGCACTGGAATCACCATTGGTAATGCAGCATATGTTCCTCCACCGGATGTGGGTATAACAACTGGAACCCATATTTCCTCAAACACAATGTGTTTAGGGGAAATACTCCCACTAAAGTTGCCTTACTCAAGAAAACGTGCATTTCGTACTTCGACCACTATAGGGGTGTGAGATGGACAATAAAACCTATAAACCTTAGACTTTTCTGCATAGCCAATGAAAAATCCACTGACAGTCTTAGGGTCAAGCTTCTTCTCAAGTGGATTATACACCCTAACTTCAACTGAACAACCCCAGATGTGTATATGATCTAAACTAGGTTTCCATCCATTCCATAGCTCAAAGGGTGTTTTAGGAACAACTTTAGATGGAACTCGATTTAAAATGTACACGGATGTCTTTAAGGCTTCACTCTACATATTGAGAGGAAGAGAGAAGTTATTGATCATACTCCTCACCATATCCATCAAAGTGCAGTTCCTCCTTACAAGAACACCATTTTGTTGTGGTATGCCTGGTACTGTGTATTATGCAACAATACCATTTTCCTTCAGGAACTGTGTAAATGGTCCAAGCTTTTGTCCACTCTCTGTGTACCTGTCATAGTATTCCCCTCCTCTGTCTGATCTAACAATTTTGATACTCAATCCAGATTGTTTCTCTACCTCTGCCTTATAAGTCTTGAAAGCATCAAATGCTTCAGACTTTTCATTTAAGAGATAAAGATACATGTATCGGGTATGATCATCTATAAAGGTAATGAAATACCTTTGACCATTCAGACAGGGAGTACTAAACGGTCCACAGATATCAGTGTGTATGGTGCCTAATTTCTCATCATGCCTCTTAGCACCCTTAGAAGACTTGTTAGTCTGCTTTCTCTTTATGCAGTCTATGCATGTCTCTAGATCAGTAAAGTCAAGAGTTTTTAAAACTAATTCTCTTACTAATCTCTTTAAGCGGTCAATGGAGATATGGCCCAACCGCTTGTGTCATAACATAGATGAGTTCTTTTTAATAACACTTCCTTGCACATACATCATGATTGTTCAAAAGAAACATGGAAAGAGAGACAATATAATCCATCAATCAAAGAACTAGAGCCAATGGTGACTGAATCTTTAATAATCAGAAATGAAAAATTTATAAACTAAAAATTAAAGCCATGAGGCACTAGTCTTGATACAGAAACTAAGTTTTTAGAAAAGCTTAGAATATAGAAAGTTCTCTCTAAATCTAAGGTGTATCCTGTATTGAGAACAAGTCTACACATCCCCACACCTTCAACCTTCGAACAAATCTTATTTTCAAAATAGATGTTGTGCTCCCCATCATTTGGTTTCCTTAGATTGAGAAACCCCTGCATGACAGTGGAAACATGGATTGTAGAACCAGAGGTAATCCACCATGTGTTATTATGATGAGAATCAACATAATTAGATTCATAATACACTAAAGACATGAAAGTACATCCTTTCTTGGCAAGCCACTTCTGATAATACCAGTAGACTTCATTAGATTCATGTGTCATTTCATCTTGCAGAAAAAAGTATTTGGTTTCCTTAGTAATACCAGTAAACTTCATTAGAACACCTTTACCAGCTTTTTTTTTGAAGCAACA
Source organism: Saururus chinensis (assembly GCA_035235625.1). Taxonomy (NCBI): domain Eukaryota; kingdom Viridiplantae; phylum Streptophyta; class Magnoliopsida; order Piperales; family Saururaceae; genus Saururus; species Saururus chinensis. Next base: position 9,394,471 of record CP141143.1, on the reverse strand, counting down.
TGATTACCCTTCTTTTGTCCTTTATGAAAACATAGATGCGCACTCTCTAGCTTCTCTTGCTTAAGTCTCCCCTCTTCCTGCACACAGATACTCAGAAGGTCATTGACGGACCACTGAGTGTTATGTGTGTTATAAGAGATCTTGAATAGCCCTTATTGTGCAAGCAGGGAGTTCAGAATAAAGTGGACCAAAAAAGTATCATTAATCTTTATTTTCATGTTGTTTAACTGATTAGCAATATCACGCATTTGCATGATATGCTCTCTCACCCCTTTGTCATTTGTTAGCCTCATGGATGACAACTTAGACATTAAGGTGCTAGCCAATGATTTATCAGAACTCTTGAATTGAGCTTCAATAGTTTTCAAAAGTTCTTGGACTGTAGCACATTTTGGGTTGGATCCCCTAATGTTTTTATTGATGTGAGACCTCATGAGCATCATGCTTAAGCAGTTAAACCGCTCCCACTTTTCAAAAGATGCTACCTCACTTGGCGTACTTTTTTCCGTAGGAGTGGTGGGTGCATCAATACGAAATGCCAAGTCCAAGTCCAAGCACCTTAACAGTAAAAGAACTTTTTCCTTCCAATCCGCAAAATTGTCCCCAAACAATAATGGAAGGTGTTGATTAGGGTCGGAAATAAAAGATGAATAAGCTGCAATAAAAGAATAAATACATGCAAATATTAAAGAGGGCAAGAAACAATAACATAAGTATGAAATAGCCAATGCTAAAATCATGTAGTAAAATTGTAAAAGGTTGCAATCTACATCAAATTTACTAAGCTGTAGAGAGACAAATATTTATTTTGTCTCATGATAAGGCTAGTGGGTTATACATAAAACATTATAAGAAAATCCCACACCTTTGGGCATAAGGATTCACCAATGTTAAAATATATAACCCTCCACCCCATCCTAATTATGTAACACTAACTACCACCTCCCTTTGGGGCCGGATGACAGTCTTTGTCACATAATCAAAATTTGATGATAGCACAATATTTTTATGTATGTGAATCTATGTACCTCATGGTAACATTCTATATGATTCACACGTTGATAAATAACTTAGGATGGTTTGGCCATTCCTAAATTATCTCAACGGATGTGGGAATTGAATTTGTGTTATTCACCATTTCAAAAATGAATGCAACTAATTATCAAACAAGCATAAAAATATCTATATACAAAATTGACTAGGGTATTAATGTCAGTTGTTTCATCAGGCTTTTGGGACTCGGCTAGGGGTTCCATCACCACATACCACAATTAAAAATATTGTCCAAAGTCCTTATATAGTCATTTTTTAAAAAAATGTACAAGTTGGAAGCTATAAGCCCCTAAAATAGAAAAAAATGTACATTAATTATCCATGACTGATCCGCCTCTAGACAGGGTCCTTGAATTCTGGTGTCGCTTACAATGAGTAGAATGTGCACTCTCTCTCAAATATACATAAGTGGTGCACTCAATAATTTTTTAAAAAAAATTATAAGCATACGATTGCAATATAATCCCCTAGTCGGCCCATAACATTAATAAAGCCTTAATCGTGATAATTAAAAAAACACATCAATAATACCACATGCAATCATCATAAAAAAATTCCATAAAAGGAAAGAAAGAAAATTTATTTATTTTTCTGACCCAGAATAGACCAAACTGGGTCGGAAGACCCGGTTTGGGCTGGGTTGGGATCTGACCCGCGACACAGGTCAGTGTAAAACCCGACTGGCGTGAGTCAACAACAACCCGCAGAAGCGGGGCGAGCTGCTTCTGCGGGTAATCTTCAACCTCTCAATAGAGGTTGAAGACGGCGCAAAGGCTGCCGCCATCACTGTAACGCCCAAGATTTTCACACATTTTCCTTAAAATTCACAAAAAAATTTTGCAATATAACGTCTGTAAATCGAAGGAAAATGATGAAATCAAAACCTGATAAAATAGTTTATAATTTAAAATACTAAACATCCATTTTCCATCTAAATATTTTTATCATATGGTCAAACATCGTACAACCAAATCAAATATCATCAAGCGCTACTCGAAAACACATGTACGAATAAATTGCTATGATCATAGACTTGAAATACAAATCTCTCCCAGGCATCCCTGAGTGCAAGTCCCATAACAGTCCACAGTCTAATCCAACCGAAAGTCCAGAATATAAACATATCTTAATTCTTGTCTCACCCAATACATCGGATCATGGCACATATAAACTCTCAAAGAGTCAAGCATAAACATGAGTCAACGGGAATCAATCCACCGCTGAAAATGAGCATCCATCTCTAGGAGCTCTCCACACAAACCTGCAAAACCTCCCGTATAACGGGGCTAAAGAGTAGGGTGATGAGTATTTTCATACTCAGTAGGAAAATACCCAGTAGGGAAACCCAAAATAATGAACTCACTAAGTTCATAAATACATGCGTTCATGCAACTCAAACATGAAGCAGATAGGCATATCAATATCATGCTCATACGCATACAAACATACCAAATGCACCATCGTGCCAAAGTCATACCAAATGCACCATCGTGCCAAAACCATGTCAAATGCACTATCGTGCCAACATCATACCAAAGGCACCATCGTGCCAAAATCGTACCAAAGGCACCATCGTGCCAAACTCATACCATCAAATTAAACTTACACAAACACCCTAATATAGGGTCATACAAACTTACTCGTACTACTGTACGCTTACTCATACAGCTTACACATACTTGTACGACCTTACTCATACAATCATACTCGTACGACCTTACTCGTACATCTTACACAAAATCACACTTGCTGTCTTACGCAAAAACATACTCTTAAAATCGTGCTCATACACATACTCTTACAATTGTGCTCATACTCATATGCTTACAGTCGTGCTCATACTCATAATCGCACACATATCAACGACCATTGAAGCTCATTACAACTAATAGGCTCCAGCATTGAAATAGAAAAGAATGCCACTGGGGCAAGACCTTCACCTCTGGGGAGTGACTAGACACCATGGACTTTTTCGAAGGTAAGGCACACCAATGCTCATGGGGCACTGGATCAAACAGGTAAGAGTAGATCCATGATACTACTTACCTGAGCGCGCAAACATAAACACCCACACATAAGGGGTCATACAGTTGCCCACCATAATGGGTCATATAGTGCCATAGAATCGCCCACCATAATGGGTCTTATAGTGCTAGAGAATTGCCCACCATAATGGGTCTTATAGTGCAATTGCCACTCTTGGTCAGAAAACATACAGTGCCACTTCGGCAGAAACGTACAGTGCACTCTTGGGCGGAATCATACAACGCTTTCAACAGAGCATCAAACGTCTGGGCATACACAACACACAAACCAAATCGAAAACATACTTCGCTCTCAGCAGAGCATTAGACGTCCGGTGCTCTATACAACAAACAGACAACATCCCGCAGGATAACCACCATGGCAAGATATGAGAAATTCTCAGTCGACTCATTATCGGCTAGCCCAACACGGAACTTAATCAGTCGAACCCTCAGGTCTCAAACTCACAACGCTATCTTTAGCTGTGATTATAATTCAAGCTTGAATTAAGTACATTATGCAGTACAATTATGCCACACAACTCACAGTCCTCGACTGATCAAACCGAAGCTAAGCCCGATGCGAAACCCTAGTTCATCAGGGAGCAGACTTCACTTACCCGTCCACATCATGAACAAAACTCATTGTACATCAAACCCTTACAGTCTTACATACTTCGCTATCCATCTTATGGCCAAATCATCTTACACTGACATCATCAAATGAAGCTCCTCAGAGTCAACCCAGTTGTCGCCCTCTTACTTATATCTCACTTGTTATGCTTACTTTTCACTTCATAATCTATATGTTTTGCTTGTACAATTATGAACACTCTTACTATCTCACAATCACCCAACATACAATCCAACCCAAACCGATCCATTCTAATCCTTGCCCGTCATACTCATATCCTCTGTCATCCGTCATATGCATATGCTTACACATCCATATCCAAATCCAGACAAAATCTCAGTCACCTCTTACTGTCCATCGCCCATACCTCTGCCCACATACACTTACACATATCCATATCATAGGTAATTAGTCATCATACATACGTATGTCTATCACATATATGTATAATATACACATACGGTCATACATATGCAGCTTACAAACATGGTCACTAGTCATCACTAGTGCATACATATATATTTATACATACTTCAAATATACACGCTAGCCATCACTAGCACATACATACATACATCAAACATACACGTTAGCCATCACTAGTACATGCATAATCCATACATACTCCAAACATGCACGCTAGCCATCACTAGCACATGCATACATACTTCAACATACATGCTAGCTGTAAGGACCCTCATCTCTAAACCGGTATTTGGTTTTCTTTAATTATGGGTTATCGTGAGATTAACACGTTTTCTGATCTTATTTGGTGATTTTATAAAATAAATAGAGTTTGTGATAGTTTTAACCAAAATTAACTTCAATATTAGTGGTTTTAAGTGATTTTAAACCAAATGTGAATTTTTGATATTTTTTAGAATTTTTACTATTTTCCCAAAAATTAGGGTTTTGGCGGGATCCTTGTGGGCCCCACCGTCGAAAATTTTATTTTTTGGACAAATGAACCTAGACATATACTTAAGGTCACACAAAAAAATTTAGAATTTTATTAGGCTTAATCAGTGCTTAAATTTGCAAAATAACTACTTTTAGCCTACTTTTCGTATTTACACCCCAAAACTTACCTATGCATACCCTAACCCTTACTATAAAAGGGAAAACCAGAGCCATTTCCATTTTTGGGAATAGGCTAAGGAAGGAGGGCTGGTCTAATCCCCACTTAGGCCCGAATTAGAAGCCTATTAAGGTAAGCTTACTCTAATTAAGCACTAATCCATGACTTTCTTCTTAATTTTTTCCAAATCTACTATTTTCCCTTTGATTCAATTCGTTTGGGCATCAAAAACTACTGATTTGTGTTTTACTACAAACCCTAATATTCAAATTTTGATTTGTACTACCAATAAGCCCTAGATCTAAGATTTAATTAAGGATTTCTTGGGTAAATTGATTTCTATTAGAGTTTAATTTAAACTCATTGTGTTTTCAAGGATTTCAAGAAGGGTGACTCTTCAATCCGAGCTTAATCAAGTGCTGAGGTAATGGGTCTTCAAAATCTCTGTTTATCCATGATAAAACTCTTTATTTTTGGCTTATTTCGAAATGGTTTACTTGATTTGATGTGTTAATGGTAAGATTAGAAAATAGAATTATTTAATCCCGATTTCTTAGGGTTTTGCATTATTATGGTATGGTTTGATGTTCTGGAAGTCAAGAAGGACTTTTGATGATGATTAGGGTGTTAGATGTGGATTTGAAGTGTTATCAATGGTGTTTCAGTTTGGATTTACGAAAAGAAGAAGATGACTGTTCTGCCGTGTTGGCGATCGATCGGCCCTGCAGGGCGTTTGATTGGAAACACTGCCGGAATGACACTTTTTCAGTTCAGCCGATCGAACAGCCTGCTAGGCGATCGAACGGCTGAACTGTAAATTTTAAATTTTCACGTTTAACCGATCGAACGGCGTGAAGGGCGATCGATCAACTACACAGGAAATTGTATGTTGTGCATATGATGTCTATTTTGATGATTCCACTTTAGCTTGTCAATTTTATATGATTGTGGAGTGTTTTAAGGTATGTTAGGCTACTCGAAATGCATGCTATTAAGTTTATGGAGTGGAGATATATGCTTAGAGATGGTGGAATGACTTATGTTTTGTGGCATGATGTTGGAATCGTTATCTGGAAATTAGGATTCATTGTTTTCTCATTGTTAAGCATATTTTCAGTAGAACTATAATATATTATTGGACTAATTTGTCATGATGGATTGTGTTTAGTTGTGTGTGGATGTTGGTGAATGTCATGACTCAATGATGAAATAAGTGATGTTATATGTGTTTAGCCTTTGTGGTTGAGTTTTGAATTGAGATATGATTTCAGCGATTCTTCTCCTATGATTTCCGCTGTGATTCATGTTTAGATGGAAATTCACATGTGTAGTGTGGTAGTGAGTTTAATTTCAAGCATGTTGGCATGCATTATGTGGAATGCTTCTACTAGATACACACACATGTGGGGTTAAATGATGATGTTGAAGCTTGATATTATGATTATGAATGATGCATTAGGGGCTGATGAGAGCACTTATCATGGATTAGGATTCATGTATGCTTTGCCGACGTATGTACCATGCTGCATGCATCATGAAAATGGATTTCCAATTGAGGCTTCATCGTGATTATTCGAATTTGACCGATTGGATACAATGTGATGAAATTGTGTGCCGGATTGATCGGTCGTGGATTAATCGCAAGTTGATTGGTCCGAAAGGACATATTTTGATTTTGAGTTCCTGTGTGGAACGAGTGCATTCCTCGGGTTGAGTCTTGTTAAATGGAATGACATGTGGGGACGAGTTGTGTACTTGTCTTGCAGATTGTGAGAATGTTATTATGTGTGTCATCTGGACCCTGAGAATCCAGTGTGGTATGCCATGTGCACCCCGCTACCACGTGTTCTAGGGTTCTTTGTGTAAGAACTCGGGCTTTTCCCTCAGCAGGAGATGTCCCTGGGTGAACACCCTTGCTCTAGATTCTCTGTGTGAGAATGAGACATCCTTGGCCAGGATCATCCATGGTGAGCAGTATTAGGGATTGACAACCCCGATCTTTCTTTAATTCTTGTGTAGAATTTTGGACCATGACATGCCTTTGTGGGCTTGTCCATGCTCCCGTCTGTGTGACATTAATGTGTGATTACTCCTTGATGGAGGTTGATGTTGATGATATAATGCATGTGGGAATATGTATGTTAGAGATACATCAATGCAGGTTGATGTTGATGATATAATGCATGTGGGAATATGTATGTTAGAGATACATCCATGCAGGTTGATGTTGATGTTATGCATGTGGAATATGTATGTTAGAGATACATCCATGCAGGTTGATTATGCACTATGATGCAGTGTTAGGTGATATGTATATGTGATCAGAAAATGATGCACCATGTAATTCGTTGATTTTGAATGATTATAACGCTATGCTATCGTATTTTTCGATGTTGTTAGTGATATTAAAACCATTGCTGAGTTTGTTAAACTCACCCCTCTTTGCGTGTTTTGATTTGGGGCTGCGTGGTGCGACACACAGACAGACAGGATTGCCTCTTCGAGGAAAGGTCGGAGGTGGCTTGGATATGATCATGGAGTTCTTTGTGTGGTTGATTTTCCTTAGTTATGTTGTTATTCAGGACCTTTGTGTAGGGTTCTTGTTTTGGATTTATGTCATATTTTACAGTTGTGATGCTTATGACTCATTTTGAGCCGTGTGGGCTTTACTTAACTAAGCTTGTGGGTTTGAGATTGTTGTTTACTTTGTGATAAGCAACACCTTTTCCTTCCCTTTTATTTACTCTTGCTCAAAGGATTGTGCGCACTCCGTGTTTCTGTTAATCGCCCGTGGTTAGGGTTAAGTCTTCCGCTAGATCGCTTCTCAATCTTCACTTTGTCGCCCCCGCGCGCTTGACCGGCCCTTGGACCGGGTTCGGCTCGGGTCAGGCATCGCCGGGGCGTGACACTAGCCATCACTAGCACATGCATAATCCAACATACTTACAACCAACATGCATTTTATATGCATTTCAACATACCATATAATCATGCTTACATGCATATCATACAATCGGATCGTTACTTAACATCCAAAGCATGAAATCATACAATCCTAGCATGTTATTACTCATTCAAAGCATGCTATCATGAATTTATGAGTTCAAAGCTCCCCTACCTTGTAATCATGACGTTCGATGGTGAGCACACAACGGTGGCAGCGTCGACGGCGGAGTTGGTGGTTAAAATCGTTGCCTGGCTGAGAGAGCTGCTGTCCCAAGGATTTTAGGAAGTGCCAGAAACAATAACAGCCAAACAGGGTGTCAGAAGTCAATGCGGCAAAACCCGCAATCCACGGCGGCACACTAGCTCGGCCGGGAGAAATGTCGTGCCAACATAAGTGGCGGTGTAACTAGAAGTCGATGGTGTACTTACTGAAGATCGGCCAGTGGCTAAGACGTGCACAACCGGCCACATGACGTCGAAATTGGCCGTGGACAGCACCCAACGGCGACAATTTCGGTCAACAAAGGCCCACATAAGAGCGGAGAGAGTGGGGCAACGATTGAGAACAAAGGAGAGGTGGAGGACGGCTCTGTGTCAACTCCATTAGGTGGCCAAGCCATCCGATGATTGGGCGGTGCAAAAGTAGTGCCTAAGCCCAGAAGTACACGCGTGGCCACATGCACACGCGACCTAAAAGGGCGGGGGAGAGGGCTGAAAGGGGGCGACCCAAGGCCCACAAAAGCCAATAGGGCTAAGGCCGTAGTGGTGGCCAATCTAAGCGGCGACATCACCGATAGCCACCCACAACCAAAACCCATGGCACGGGCGGCTGTGCATCTCGCATGGCAGAGAGCAAGGGGAGGGTTCAGGGTCGAGCAAAGGCCACGAGGCCGTCACTAGCCAAGGCTTGTGCAGGTGAACTCGTCTACCTTCTGTCAAGGTAAGTCATACAAACTCTTTCTAGAGGCCATCCGGTACCGACGGTGTAAAATGGGCAAGAGGGGTCAACAGGCAAACATGCCGGTGAGCGGAACTAGTTGTGGCTACGGGCCACAAGGAAGGGCACAGGTCAGAGGCGATAACACCGGTTAGGTGGGGGCTAGGCTAGGGTGACCCACTGTGTCACCGGGCCGGGGCGGAGCCAGACAAAGATCTGCTAAATCAAAACCAACGTCCGACTGATAGTGTCAGTCACACGGTCCAAAACAGACGTAGACCAAAAATAGGGGATGACCGATCTGAGCAGAGGAGATACGGAGGGGACGGAGGCTGAACTGGTCCAAGTGGGGCCGTCTCTAGCCATCGCTAGGCCGGGGTGGAGCCCACAGCAGCCGGGCTGCCCTCACCAGCCAACGGTGATAGTGACAACCGACTGGAAAAACGTACGACAAAATGTACTAGCCGGAGTAGGGGACGGTGGAGGAGATGGAACCGCATTAGGTAGGGTGTCCCTCTGACTTCGCCAGACCACAAGGGAGTCGAAAGAAGGTCCTGATGGCCGTGTCACAGTTGCCGGCCACTGTTTGATCAAGGTAGTGCACTGGCAGCAAACAGGGGAGGAGATGGGGAGAATGATGGAGTCGCAGGGTGGCCGATCGGGGCTCGGAGAGATGGCCCATCGCTGTTGCCGGACCAAGGCAGGGCCGGACGGAGGTCTGTCGGCCGTGGCTCACCTCAGGCGGCCACCAATTCGTCCAAAATGAAACTCCGGCGAAAACAGGGCAAAAGGAGGAAAGGACTGGGGAGGCAGAGCAGAGGCCCCATGGGCCGGGAGGAGTGTCCTCCCGCCGTTGCCGGCCCATGGCGGAGCCATGGGCGACCGACCGGCCCTCGATGGCTCACGGCGGCTGCGGTACAAATGAAACAGAGAGGGGAGAGGGCAAATCGGGGAGGAGGCGGCGCGGCCGTGGGCGGGCAGGGCGGTGGCCCTTTGGCATGGTACCGCCTGGGCGGAACCAACGGTGGTGGCCCAACGTCCCGCTGGCGGCTGCCGGTCGCCGGAGAGGGGACATAGAATGGGGCGGGTGGATGTCTTCCAGACAGTTTTGGATCGGGCTTGGCTCGGCCGAGCCCGAGCCTTTTCTGATTTTTGTATCATTTTTTTTCCAAACTTATCCTCAATGCGCGTTAACTCACTGGTTACGCGTCGAACTCCTTGTGCCATAAGAGCGCAGTGAGGCCTGCGGCCCACGAATAAGCCCCACACCCGACTCTACGGGTAAAAATATGGTGGAAATACATAATTATACATATGCTGAAGCGTCACATTTTCCTGCTGAAAATGACCAAAAAATAGCAAAAAATTACAGAAAATCATAGAAAAATCAAGGACCTTACAGTCACGAACCCGTTGTAGCTCAAAAGTTTCGGAATAAGTTCATTCGGCGACGGCGAAGACAGAGCTGGCCACAAAATTGGAGCGCGGCGGCCCGTAACGGCAATTCAAAAATATACAGTGAGATTGAAATTCTCGGCGATTGCGAACGAAGGCCCGCTGGCAGCCCAGGGGAGCTTGAAAAGCTCCGCCCGACGGCGGAGGGTCTAGATCCGGTTCCGATTATCAACGACAATGGCTGCTGGCGGTGGATTTATATCGACACAGTAAAACGGCCAAAAAAAATACGAGTTAAGTGCAGCGGTGGCGCCGACCAACACCCAAACAAGGTGAGGAGGTGGCGGTGGCTGGCGCCAGGCAGGATCGAAAGCAGGGCAACAATCGGAGACCTACAGTAGTTGAAAAAAACTCGAAGCCAGCGCGCAGACAGTAAAAAAACAAAATTTTTTACAAACCGCCACTGGACTATGTGAGAACCGGAGGGCCGGTGCAGCAACGGCTTTGGTCGGCGCGTGTGCTCCGGACCGCAGTCCGACGGCCGTCCGGCAGCCGCCCAAATATATAGTCTACAGTAAACCAAACCACAGTAAACCATATGAAAATCATGATCATGAAAACATAAAAATTACAATTGCCGTGAACAGAGAAAAATTTCTGTCCGACATAAAAAAATTTTCCATGAAATAAAATAAACTAGCCTCGATACCAATTGATAGAACTTAAACTCAGGAGATTAGGCATACCTGTAGCCATTAGAATCAACAGAGCTTGATCTTCTACCAATCCTCTTCAGAATCACACAATAGTATTTCTGGTTTAGAACTTGACTGAGATCAATCTCACTCAAGACCCCGAATTAGGTTGGCTAATGCTGTATTTATAACTAAACCAGGACACCACTATTAAGAACCCTAGAATCATGACCGTCCATCCATAGGTCATCCAACGGTTCAGATTTGCCACTTAAAAACCACAGCTTAATGGGTATTCTGACTCAGGCCCATTACCCAGATAGTTTTATAGAAGCCCAAAACATTGTCAATTGAGACAGTTGGGACACTTTATGTTTTATTACGAAACAAAGCCCAACAATGGGGTAGATTTACTGGGGGCTGCTTGGCTAGGGAAACGGTAGCAACTAGCCATGGAGGAAGGTTTAGAAGAACCTCTATGGCAAACAAAGAGCAGATGGTGAATGGCAGTCTATTGATTGTTCAACATAGCCAGCTGAAGGTAGAGACAAACTAGAGGCGGTGGCTATGACTACGAGCGACGAATAAAGAGACAATCTAGAAGCAGTGGCTATGACTACGAGTGGCGGATCAACGGGAGGGGCTGATGGTGGGGTGTTCTCTAGTCCAAAGTGACAAGCAACAATTCGATTGATACCAGAGAAAGAGGTGGTATATCTGAGGAGGATGGATCAGATGAACGCAGCTGTAGCGAGTGAATGACAAGTATGAGCTAGGCTAAGGCATCCATAACCTTATCAAAATATTGTTTAATTTTTGCATTTTGCACATTGAAACAACGGTTATGTTCATTGAAATGACGAATTGTCTCAACTTGGTTGGTAGTTGTTAGCCCCTTAACTTGACGGATGCAGAAAGGGAGCGGCTACCCCCTTGCTTGGTAGCGGACAACCATGTTTTGCTAGGCGACAGACAGCCTATGCAGCCCCTTGGGCACAAACGGATGTTGGGACAGAGCGGAAGATGTTCCGGATGAGCTACTCATCTTGGAGAGCAGGCTGGGTAGTAGTCCTTGCACGGATGGGACTCTAGCAGTGAAGCTGGGCGCTGCTTGGACTTAGGGGAGGACTCCTAAGGTGGATAGGATTCAGCTATGCTGGTTGGTTGCACTCCTAGTTGGAGTAGGAGTCTGGGCAGCAGGTTCCTAGAATGGACTCGACTCACACTGGCAGGCTGGTCACACTCCTAGGGCGGATGGGAGTTGGAGACTTGGAGTGGCTAGTTTCCTTGGATGGACTGACTCTTGGAGGCAGCATGGAGATGGACTTCTAGCGGAGGACAGACTCTTGAAGGCTTCCAGAACTATGCTGGGGCGGAATGGATTTGGGCTGAGAGTTGGACAGGGTGAGGACTCTTGTATTGGGTGGGTTTTGTACTTCTAGTGGCACTAGGACGGCCAGCCTAAGGCCGAGTCTACAAAAAGGGATGAGTAGGGCCCCAAGGCAAGAGAATGATCTGATTTCTTCCTGCACAGCAACCAGGGAGCAAGAGAAGAGAGTACTCAACCTGGCTAGTCAGCCTTGCCCTCTCCCTATATTGTATTTCAGCGGACAGAAATATAGCTTGGGCGGAGACCCTTGCACTAGGTTGGACTATGTTGCTGTTTTGCTTGTGTTTCCCTTGCGCATACGAGTGGGAAGGGAAGAGAGTGGCTGCTGGCTGCATGGTGTAGTCAGGCTATCACAAGTGCGAACGCTAAGCAAAGCTTCATACCTGTGACGGTTGGTTCCATTGCTGGGATACTGAAGGAGGTGAAAGCTCTGTATGGTCTCTGCAAAGGAGTTGGCTGAAAGTGGCTGAATCGCTGGGATACTTGGAAGGGGTGAATTCCTTGCGGGTTGTTGCTGGACGGATTAGAAATCCTTGTTGCATGTAGACCCTTCCTTGACGAGTTGCTGGAAAACAAAGAGTTGTGTTAGTAGGCTCGATGCTCACTTGCATTACTGAGCTCGAGGCGAAGGTGGATGCGATGGCCACAGGGAATGGGGTGTTGGTTGATGTCCGGAACTCGTTACGCAACATCAACGAGCGTTTGGCCCTCTTTGACCAGCGAGTGTCCCTGTTGGAAGTTGCACCACACCTTGACGAGTCTCAGGAAGAAGGCAGTCCGGCTGATGGGGCAGCACATCTCACCACATTAGCGGCTGATGTGGCTGCGACGACATACTACCTTAGGGAGCAAGTGCAACAGGTTGAGGGGACAACGGCAGCAAAGTTGGGCGAGTTGGTGGATGAAATGTTGTTGCTGAAATAGGCAGTCCTCAATACTTCATCATGAGATGGGGGCGAGTCCACATCTCAGTAGGCTGCAAAGAAGACAAAGGTGGCGTATGCTGGGACACGAGGCACCAAGGAGATAGGGAACTTCCTTTGGGATATGGAAAGCTACTTCACACTGGTCCATACTCAAGGGGAGGAGAAGGTTACCATGGTAGCGATGTACCTAGAGGGGGATGCAAAGCTGTGGTGGCGGATGCAGTTGGAGGATGATGCAGCTGCGGGTCGGCCAAAAATAGGGACGTGGGATACGTTCAAGAAGGAGTTGCATGCGTAATTCCTTCCCAAAAATGTGTCTTGGATGGCTCGAGAGGCGTTGAGGAACCTCAGGCATACAGGGGCAGTCTGAAATTACGTTAAGGAGTTTCAGTCTCTGATTTTGGGTGTGACGAACATGACGGAGGATAACAAGCTATTCTACTTCATAGCAGGCTTGCAAACTTGGGCTCAGAACAAGCTGAGACGGAGGTAAGTGGAGGACCTTCCCCCAGCGATTGCAGCGGCTGATAGCTTGGCGAATTTCAAGCAAACTCCCGCTGAGCCAGCGAAGAAGAATGTAGAAGTGAAGGCATCCAACAAGGAGAGCACTAAGGGTGGTAACGGTGGTAAAGTAAAGGGCAATGAGCAGTCTAGCCGGCCTAACAGGGGTGGTGGCTGTTTCATATGCGATGGGTCACACCGTGCCAAGGAGTGTCCGAAACGGGAAAGGCTGAAGGCACTTGTCGCTAAAGAGGAGAAGGAGGAATCTGAGCATGAGGAGATAGCCCAGATGAGTCCCTTGCAGCGAATTGGATGTGTTTGGTTGATGGAGTCCCCAGTTGAGGGGGCAGCTTTAGATCATTGAGGATTCGAAGGAAGGAGGGGAGCAGACTCCTCAAGCCTTGGCTGATCGAAGCAGCTAAGGGGGCGGACTGATGCAGTGGTTCGCAGGATTTGTGGGAGCGGGTGTTGCTCAAACTTGGCCGAAGGATAACTTAGGTTGAGCGGAAGTTGACTTGGTCGTGGTGTGATGCGAAGTGTTGGCTACTTGCTGAAGGGTTCAGCGAGGCGGATGGCTTCATACCTTCAATCGGTGCACCTGGGATGTTGGGGCTTTGACGAGGGTGTCGAAGAATCGAGTGCGGGAGGCCTGTTAGCCCTTTAACTTAATAGATGCGAAAAGGGGGCAGCTACCCCCTTGCTTGGCAGCGGACAACCAAGTTTTGCTAGGCGATGGATAGCCTATGCAGCCCCTTGAGCACGAACGGATGCTGGGACAACGCAGAAGATGTTCTGCACGAGGTACTCGCCTTGCGGAGCAGGCTGGGTAGGAGTCCTTGCGCGGGCAGGACTCTAGCAGCGAAGCTGGGCGCTACTTGGACTTAGGGGAGGACTCCTAAGGCAGATAGGATTCAGCTTTGCTGGTTGGCTGCACTCCTAGTTGGAGTAGGAGTCCGGGCAGCAATTTCCTAGGATGGACATGACTCATACAGGCAGGCTGTTCACACTCCTAGGGCGAATGGGAGTTGGAGTGGTTGGTTTCCTCGAATGGGCTGACTCTTGGAGGCAGCATGGAGATGGACTTTTAGCGGAGGACGGACTCTTGAAGGCTTCCTAAACTATGCTGGGGCGGAATGGATTTGGGCTGAGAGTTGGACAGGGTGAGGACTCTTGTATTGGGTGGGTTTTGTACTTCTAATAGCACTAGGACAGCCAGCCTAAGGCTGAGTCTATAAAAAGGGATGAGCAGGGCATCCAAGGTAAGAGAATGATCTGATTTCTTCCTGCACAGCAACCAGGGAGCAAGAGAAGAGAGTTCTTAGCCTGGCTGGTCAGCCTTGCCCTCTTCCTATATTGTATTTCAGCAGACAGAAATATAGCTTGGGTAGAGACCCTTGCACCAGGTTGGACTATGTTGTTGTTTTGCTTGTGTTTCCCTTGCGTATACGAGTGGGAAGGGAAGAGAGTGGCTACTGGCTGCGCAGTGTAGTCAGGCTATCACGAGTGCGAACACTAGGCAAAGCTTCGTGCCCGTGATAGTAGCCATGATAAGCTTTAACTTTGAGAATATTATGTATGATGAATCTATAGTGTATCAAATTGCGGGGAGATGGAGGTCCAAAATCGAATGCTTCAATACCAATAATGTAAACATATGTTTACATTAGCTAAATCAGAGATAAAAAAATAAAAAAGATAACTAAAAGGTAAAATTAAAATAAACTAACTTAATTTTGATTTTTGAATTAATTAAATAAGGTATACCCTCTACATATTTATAGACAATCAAGTCTCCTAATCTTATTGTTAATAAAATTTCTAATCGAAATAGACTTCTAACATTATTGTAAGTCTAATAATAATAAAGTTATAATTATATTAAATTATTTTTATTAATAATAATTAATCTTAATTCTAATGAACTATAAAGGCAGGACCCAATGCTTACGGCAGGTCATAACATAGTCAGTTTATTTTATAACTCAACTCTTGAATGTGCAAGTATTCGTTAAGGCTTAGCAGAGAAGAGAGGAGAATGTGCCTCAAAACTCAAATGCAAGAAAACTATGCGCTTCATTTGATTTGAAACTAAAACCGGAGAAAATGTGTCCGAAAGACAAATGGGAGAAAATGCTCAACTCACTGGATTCGAACCAAGAGCCTTGTCTTTAATGCTATGTGAATTAATTGTTATTTTCCAATAGTTCGGGCTGCTAGGTAACATGCCATTATTAAGTTTATTTTGTAGTGTAACCTTAATGAAAAATTAAGGTTGGTTCTTTACACTGCTGCTAAAATGTAGTCCATATAATATGAGAGAAGTTGATTGCTTAGGTAAAAAGAATATTGAAAGATGAATAGACAGCCTACAACTCTCCACCAGATCATGCTGAGACCACAATGTCTGGTGTAACAAATTTGTTTTTGACCCTCATTTTGGTCTCTCGGGATTATGAGCTGATCCTTTGGTTGATACATGGGCAGATGGGCAGGTCCCATTTTCATAACACTGCGTGTATTGTACAGTTGTACATATGCATACGCATAATATGATCTTACCCCACATACGATAAATGTTTTTCTTGATTTTATTGCCCATTCATAATACTTCGTGTTCTTATCCAGGTCGCTTGAATAAATTTTCTTGTAATTGTTGGATTTTTACACATTTTGCGGTCGATACGCAATTTTATTGATTTTATGAAATATGTACTGCTTAATTATTGCTGCTTAAAATGGGCAACAACCAAGTTGCAAATTATTTTATGGCTCCTGTAAGGACGACGATATTGCATGGTACACGGAATGCTGCACATCATGCATACCCGGCAAACTTATGGGCTTCTTTTCTTCGTAGAAAAAAAGTTATGGGCTTGTTACGGCAGAAAAACTTTGTGCATGCTCAAAATCCTGGTGTCATGCACTAGGTCCAATCAAATAAGGAACTTACTCACATTGGCATAAACTTTATACTGAAAGTTGTAACAAAATGGCATATTAGATGTTAGCCATTTGATAATCATTTTTTTGTTCAGATAAGCTAATTATAAGGCATTGAAAATTTAACTTGATGACCTATTTTACTTATTTTAAAAATAGAGTCATGTCAAGATTCACTTGTATAACCTACACAACTTGGCCTTTAACTTTATTATTTAATGATGTATGGCTCATGGTGAAGATTAGAAATAAATTTTCTTATAATTTATTTTTTTATAATTTTAAATTATTTGATAGTCAATTGAAAATTTTATAGGGATTTTATGGTTTTGGATGTGTGTTTCATAATGTCTCAATGCTCTAGTTCTAACTCTTATCTTTTCAAATAGCATAGAAAACCTTTGACAGATATTTAGAATTTTACAATGAACCTAAATTTTTTATATGTTTAGCCCTTGTAAAGATAAGATACAAATTATTAAATTAATAAAATAAATTTAAAAAAATAAATGAGGTTACCCTTATACCTAACCCGTATTAGGGTTTATATTTTTAACCCATTTAGTAAATTGGGTCAGGTTAATTTAAGTACGGGTGAGGTTGGCCTTCACCCAATCTGACTCTACTTCTAGCCTTAGCTAATTATTATGCTCGGTTTGGAGAGAATAAATTAGGCAAGTTAGTTAAGAGGTCATTCGATTTTGTCTGCCTCCACGAATTCTTCCCCAAAAGATAAAGCAAAATGGCTTGTCAATCTTATGGCAGGGTCCTCTTTCTTAGCTATCACTAGCAGGTGAATTATAGGACGATGCACAACTCGAGAGTTCTCCTTTTGGCCAGAGTTTCATTTTCTGGACCTTTTGCACATCTGACCATAAACACATCCATCTCTCTGTGGTTCACTCTGGATTTGTGCACCTCCAGTACCAACCTTAAACTTCAAGATATCTTTGGAGTGAAGCAAAACACAATGCAGATGCAGTAGCAGACGAAGTGGGAAGAAAAAAGTTGCTGTTGACAATTCTATCTGACCCTACGTATCAACTCTAGCTGGAAACCCTACACTTGAGCTTCTCATCCGTTTCCACTTTCATTTACTGACTGAGACCCATGCTTCTCTAACTCTCTCTTGCAAACCTTAACTCGTTCACTACTAGTAAAGATAATGATTAGTTACTACTGCGTTGGCAATACAACTGTAATGCAGGATTGTCTTATCCTTTTGGCCACCATACTAATGTGACTATGTCTTGGACTTATGAGGAGTCAAGTACTACTAGAGAGCCAGTAAAACCAACGAGGTTGTGGAGTTACGCCGATTTGTAATTAGCTGGTGAACCTTTATTAACTTAGCGGTTGGTGAAGGTTTACTGCTGTTAATCACTCAAAATCGACAGTACATATATTAGTGTGTAAGTCTTACATAAAATTTAATTTTTGTAACAAATTTATATGCATTAAGATATACACGGGTGATTAATTAAGGGTTGACAAATCTTCACCAGCCGCTACACTAAAGAAAGTTCATCGGCTGATCACGACTTCTTCGAAAGGTATAAGCGATTCGAAATTAATTAGGGAAAGATGGGAAAGGAAAGACTTAGCTGTGCTCACCTTCTGAATAAAAACTACATTAGGGCAACAGGATTCTACGTACAACAGGGAATTTGTCGCTTGCGCAAACCTACAAAGGACAGTAACGACATGGGAAGAGTGGCTGAAGGCGCACCTAGTCTTTTTACCGCCTCAGGTTGCGCCGTAGCTGTTGTAGCGTGTGCCGGGGGGAGGGCGTGGCATCCTTGACCTGTCTCGTCACTCGACACTGCTCCTCGCACGTGCTCATCCACATTTATGTTGTAAATTCCAGTTACTTCACTATTTTACTTCCCAGTTGAATGGAATAATTACCTTAAACACAGAACAAGACGAGCATGTTTACGGAAACAAATGAGATCAATACAGTTTGAGATTTGCTTGTATCGATCAGAGTACGGATTACAGGAGGGATCGAGATCACAATATCACATCGTGTTCATGATTGAAGACGAAGAGAAAGACTGAGTCCGGCAGGCGGGGGTTGGGAAGAAGAAGACATTAAATGAGAAGGCAGGTGGCCAAGGCCGGCCGTCGTGCTGCTTGCCATATTTAATGAGCTCTCACCCAAAAATTATCCCCCCTCCCCATTTTACCCGAAATCTGACAGGCCAAATAAGGGACAAGAATAGTCAGGGGGCACAAGAGGCCAGGATCAGGTACCGCACCGCCCCACATGCATGGCACGATGGATCATATGCCTGCATGACACTTTGATTGTACGCATACTTACTTCATTTAATGGCCGAGGCTAGCTGCACTCCAAAGCCTGTGGCTCCCCTCTGCAGGTGTGTGACAGTTTCCGCTAAGTTAAGCCCACACTTGCGCATTTCAGCAAAAATAATCCCACCTGAATCTTTTCTCACGAAGCACAAGTGGTAAGAGTGGCTGTTTATTTGAAAACCAAAATTTGTAATTTTTTCTTACGATGGTGGGGGAAGTGGAAGATGTATGATCCTCCTATATTCCATGTTGTAGATCTCATGAAAATTAATCGGGTATGTGTATAAGCAATGCATTAGCGTATAGTAATGTGTGAGGCATCGATCCTGATCATCGCGGCGAGAGGACAAAAAGCTTCTGCAGCTACCAGACCGCAGCTTCAGACACGGGGTGAATTGGTGTCTTTGCGTACGGAGCCACCGACCTCGCATTCAATATTTTGAGGCAGGCAAGAGGCTCATTCCTTCAATAAACATTCAGTTAACAGCAATTTATTTCTCCATTCGAGGGCGCTGCCAATAGGAATTTCAGGCCCACTCCCGCTTATAGGACTTTCAGGCCCACCTGCTACCCGCCGTCTGTGAAGTCCGTGGTCCATTAGAGACCAGTGCAGTGGTCAATTAGCCTTTTTTGGTCAACCTTGATTGGGGCATTTTCTCGCCTCCTCATTTGTGAATTTTCTTTGGGTTCTTCTCATTTATCTTATGATCAACTAAGGGGTAAAGGCTGTGGGCCTTGGCTATATTTGTCTTTTCTCCTTTTGGGAGATGTGAACATATGAATAGGGTCCGGGAAATCACATAGACATGTAAGTTTTCAAGTGATAAGAGATATAAGCTGAAGAAAAATATTTTTTACTACCTACCAACATGATCACTAGGGTTGTGAATGGTACTTGTTCTACTATTCTATGATTTGTATTGTAGCATTAAAAAGTTAAATAATATAGTTAAATTTATTTGACAGGTAAATAAGATGATAATTTTATCTAACTCTTGTCTAAATAGAAGTAAATAAAAAAAATTCTTTCATACTCATTTATTTGTTATATATTTGTTATATTTTAAAATTATATATATATATATATATATATATATATATATATATATATATATATATATATATATATATATATATATATATATATATATATATATATATATATATAAAATAGATGACTTAACTTTAAATGAGTGGTATAAGTAGTTTATTTTGAGGTTTGATATATGTTAGTTGAAATCATGATTATGTTACCAATCATGTTTGTATATGAGATTGAAAAATCTAAAACAATGATTTACTTATTAAAAAAGGTTGGAATCAACAAGTTTTGATTGACTAAACAGGTTTAAGTGAATTTTGTTCTAAAATATGGGTGCTCTTTTAAATTTTTTAGTTGATGATGTCATCATCTGGTCAACCCAGGTTGACTCAGCCCAACTACTAATTCAACTCAGGGTCCACGTTGGGTTTTAAAATATTCATTAAAAGAGACACTAATGGATGATGTGCATTACTACTACATGTGGTCTTATTCTTATCTGCAAGACACATTTGAAGATAGTTTGATGCAAGAAGGCAATTATCATTTTCCTTACATATGAGATTGTTTCGAAATAGGTAGTGGATAGATGTTTTGGAGTTGGACTCATATTAAAAAATTATTAGAAAATAAGTAATTTTATTAGGTATATATGCCTAATATATGTGTTCATTTATATTTCATGTTTAATCTTATAATTTATTTGTAATAACTAAAAAAAATAGTAGTAATGATATTAGTTTTTTACTTTAGTAATATCTAATTAACTGAATAAAAATATTTATTTTATCCTTTTTAGGCATATTTAAAAAATATAATAGATGATGGTTATTTGATTAACCAATAATTAATAACGGAAAATGGTTATAAAAATATCTATAACATTTACTTAATTGAATAGATAAAAATATGAGAAACGATTATAGTAATGGAATAGATTATACCATAACTAAATCGTTCTATTTGCAGCCCTAAAGATCACACTATATTATTAGTGGACATTCGGAGGGGTAAACTACTTGAAAACACATAAAATCTCATTCCCAAGTTTACTTAACACCACATGTTTGTTGATCTTGCAACTTCTAATTATTAGGGAAGCTAATATTTTTACTCTATTTTCTCTAAACAAAATGTCTTACATCATTTATAATTAGATAGAAAAAATTGAATTTCAAATTGTTAGATTGGACCCATATTTCTTCTCCAATTAAAAGTAGTGTAAGGCTTTTAATGTAGAAAAAATAATATAAGATTTTTTTTTTAATTATTAGTGACTGAGAGATTAAACAAACTAAAATCCTCGATAACAATACCCACTTATGTAACATGATAGTTTTAGCCCATGATACTTTTGTTTTATGTATGTAACTTAATCTATGTATACTCGCATAAGGTTACCCAAAAAAGATTTATTTATATTATATTTTATTTTGTTGGTAAGGAGTGTTCAAGTATGGGACCTATATAGAAAGGGTAGAGGAACCATCTTCTTAAAATACTATATGATGCTATCAATCTCCTTGTATTTGTACATAATTTATACAATATATTCGCTTTGTTTTTTATTAATAGCTATATTTTAGAAAAGAGAAATTTTTAACTCTTTAATGAATGGTGAAGCACACTTTTAAGAGAATGGAAAATAAGTTAATAAATTTTTTTTTAAAGTACCAAAATGTAAACTGAACAAAATGGAGTAATTTGTATGGAATAATTTTTTTTGTTAAACAAAGCGATTAATGTAGGACGGAGGAAGTATACACCTAATAATTAAGTTGATATATAATTTAAAAAAAAACCTCGGCTTTCTTGGACGTTATCCTACCAATACCTTATTAGTTACACTTGCCACGATGCGCGTACGAGGCCTCATGTAAAAATTAACACTGAGGCCAGCCCTTCATCACGGCGAGCGTTAACATTTTTATGTATTAAGGATAGAAATAGATGATGGATACTGACAAAATTAACCCATATTAGCAAATGTAAATGTAATTTCCGGTAAAATATTAAATTCTATAACTTTTTGGTTATTTTAAGGCAAGAACATGAATATTCAGACCCCAATTTTTTTCCGTGTCCCTCATTTATCTCTTACACCACCTCCTTTATTAAAATCTCCCTCATCTCTCATATTTACCTCACCCCCCCTCATTCTCCCCACTTCCCCCTTCTTGTCCAGCATAGGTTTGGCTGCTGGCACCGGAGGCCTGTCCTCGCCACCGCGGCTAGTATAATGCTGGCTAGATTTGGCCGCTATTAGCGGGCCACTGCAGCCAACATGCCGCCCCCGACCAAATTGCTACGTCCGGTGTACTGGCTACACCTGGCCGGCCCGATCTAGTCGTAGTTAGATTTGGCCATATTTGGATTTGGTCGTGGCCAGTCAGATTTGGCTGCTGCCAGCTTATGCACTCGGCCAGTCGTAGCATGATCCAATGGGTCTACGAGGGGTGATAGAACTGTTGTCGACGAAGGAGGTAAGGTTCACACATTGAGAAAAATATGAACAAGAACGACGAAAATAATATTAGGGAATGAAGTTAAAAAAAAAAATCGCTTTAATGGGGGACATGATGAAATCGGAATTATACAGAACTGTTCTTAAACCTAACTTGTCACTTTATGACAAAAGAATCGACATGGCGCTTGACGTTGTCTCCGTTGTTCTCTTTCTTGTGTTTCCCTACGAGCAACCGCGGTCTTCCGACAATCCTGGAGTATTTACTCGTCTTTTACAACAGCGGTTGACTAAACAGTTTCTGGAGATCATGCTGCTTTTGGGATTGACGTCGGTGGTGGCGGTGGTTCTTCAACATTGTTTTCATTTTCTCAGACAATATTTTCTCAAGCTTAGTATATGGTCGTGTTTATCATGTTATGTGACCGGTCGTGTTTATCATGTTATGTGATTCACCTTCTATGTATCTCCCTCTGATCCTCAGTTTAGGTTCACTGCTTTAAGTTTGTATGTTTTGATCATGTAATTCTCATGAACGATACGGTTGATCGTATTTCTACAAGAAGAATTAATGAATGAATAATTTGTATAAAATATACGGAGGCGATAGATTTTAGAAGAAAAAGTAGCTGCGCCAATCGCCATCCTTAAGAATGACTCAACATGTAACTCTTCCGTTAGGGCGATATATTACTCAACATGCATGTATGCATTGGCCTTTTACTTCCAAAGTTCAAGACTCTCTGCAATTTCATCGTTAATGTGAGAGACATGATACCCTTTTAAGGATGAGCCATAAAGACGAAATGTGCATCCTCAGGACGTTCCTCTTCTTAAAGGAACTTGCAATTGAAGATATTCCGGTGGAGTGAAAGTTATATATCCGAATGTGTTTTCGGATGATCTTCGGAAATATATTTTTTTCACTGATTTAGACAGTTATAACTTGTGCTAATAACGTACAACATAGGTCCTCTCGTTCCTTAGAAAGGACAGGTAACGCACAAGTCAAGATCACAAGAGAAGTGAATTATTGCTGCAATGTGTTTTAAATTAACGGATGGCTGAAAGATTCAGTTAAACAAGAAGGACGAGGGAAAACATATATCGAACTAATGAGACAAGAAGAGGGACATGTCACATGCGCCTTTTGAACGCGAAAGTGACTCATATATAACATGCATCCATCCCAAGAGGCTCAAATACTTTGCATTATGCGCCTACTTGAAAGAATGTTGATTAAGGAAGAAATTAAACTTCAAGTTTCACATCAAGCACTTTGTGCTTCACCCTATCATGTGTAAAACTTCAAACCATGTTGATTAAAAGTGACTTTCCATCATAGATCGAGCGGCAAGATTCTGTAGGTTGCATGTCTCACGTGCCTTTTGCAAGAAGTTGCAAACAGCAGCCTTGGCAGCCTCTCTGAAGTCTGAACGAGGTGACGATCTCATCCCCATCGCCCAGCTATGCCCACTCGTGTTATCTCTGTCAAGGACTGACTTCTCACAATAACATGCTCACAAACGCACGCATAACCCACCTTGCATTTACTCCCATTCCCCGGCTTTCAATTTCTCTCGGGTGGCCGTTCCATTCTTAGTTCTCGTTCACACACTTCCCACACTGGCCCTTAACCCAAAAGTCGATTACCCCGCTTGATCCACAGTAGTGGCTTCGATTTCAGTGCATCTCTCTCTCTCTCGAACTCTCTCCCTATATATATGTATATGAACGATATTCATGAAGATCCCCACGCGTTTTGCAAGCCTTTCTCTCTTTCATTAAAAGATTAGCTTGATCTCTCGCGTAACATTCTTCCACTGCCATGAGAGAAATAATGTGGGAGGACACCAACGAACAAGGGCTTCCTCCAGGTTTCAGGTTTCATCCGACCGACGAGGAGCTGATAACCTATTATCTCGCAGCCAAAGTTTTCAATGGCAGCTTCTGCGGGGTCGAAATTGCTGAGGTTGATTTGAATAGGTGTGAGCCATGGGAGCTTCCAGGTACGTTGAATCTGCAATACAAACATCACTTCGTTTTCTCTTTCTGTGGATCAATGCGCATACCGTTCATGGCGCCGAAATGCAAGAAAAAGAAAGAGCAACTTGGAGGATTGCCTTTTAATGTGAAGCAGCGCGCAGCTTTCTGGATTGCTTGCTTTTCCTTTGATGTTGTTTACTTCACACGAAATGGCATCTCCCTAGTTTTTATGGAATTTCTCTTGTTCTCTTGATTGAGTTATCCGGAAGGCAGTAGCCCGTAATGGTCACTCTTGCCATTTCTTTTTCTGGCTCAAATTATTCGAGATGAAACTAGTCTTTCATGACATTTTTCTAGGTTGGCTAAGGACAATTTCAAGGACATGATAGATCTTGCTAGTTTTTATCCAGGATAGCGTCAGATATGCTTTTGTTCTTCATATTTATGATTATTTTTTGTCGTTTTTATTGCTATGATTCGGCGGGTTTGCAGACGTGGCGAAGATGGGGGAGAGAGAGTGGTATTTCTTCAGCCTAAGAGACCGCAAGTACCCAACAGGTCTTCGTACTAATCGAGCCACCATTTCGGGCTACTGGAAAGCCACAGGCAAGGACCGTGAGGTGTGCAGCGCGTCAACTGGAGCTCTTCTGGGCGTGAAGAAAACTTTGGTGTTCTACAAGGGAAGGGCTCCCAGAGGAGAAAAAACCAAGTGGGTTATGCACGAATATCGTCTTGACGGCAACTTCTTTTGTCGACACGCCTGTAAGGTACAAACATTGATCTTCTCGCTTGTTTTCACATGAAAGCGTCTTAAAGCGAACGTTGCCATCTATTTTTATGAGGATAAGTTTGTCTTCAGACTGGTTCTCTATGTGTTGTATGTTTCAAACACTTAATTGGAACCACACCAAAACAAATTTGTCATTGTATAGAGGCTGCAAACTTAGTTATACATTATCGATTTGGTATCGAATCTATTCCACTTTTTATCGGACATCATTTTGAACACATCTAGAGAGATCAGAATCATAAACGATACACTATACTGTTGCCTTCTCCTTGTTAATTGAACCCTAATGCTGCAAGCATGCGGTTTTTGTGGTAAGCAAGAAACTACTGATTGGCGTATCAATAACGTACATGCTTGTCACTATTTGCCAAAAGCATGTACACACATAGGTCAGAAACGCCAGTCGATGGGGCAGCTCGAACCAGCTCGGAAGTCGTATCAATGGAATGATCACAAATGATACAACACTTATAGTTGACTTACAATCTCGGACAAGATATTTGACATTGCATCTCTACAGGCTTTTGATTGGACAGAAGACGATGCTGCCCCGGCCGATCTATACTCGGGGGTGGGGGTAAAATTAATTTGCTTGTTACTAAGCTCAATTAATTCGGAAGGTTCATTTCACTTTTATTTCCTTGTCTTCGGCTGCAGGATGAATGGGTGATGTGCCGAATACTTCACAAAACGGGAGTGGAAAAGAACCCAGTTCTCCAAGACCACCGATTTATAGGGGAACCATCTCCTCCTCCTCCGACCACCTTGCCGCCGCTGCTCGAGTGTCCAACCCTAGAGTCCCCAGTGGAAACCCTCACCCGAAAGAACTATACTGCCATCCAAGAAAGAGATCTATACTCCCTGACTTCAATACCATCCCCTTATCTGTTCCCAATGAACTTCCACTCGTTTCCATCGCCAACCAACCAACCAATCTTCCACAGTCTCTCTTATGAATGCCCTAAGGGGGAGGACCCTGTTCTCCCACAGCGCAAGATGGAAGCCGGGCCCATATCCTTCCTCCAGCCACAGCAACAGGAACTCAACCTAGGATTTAGTTGTGCAGGTGGCGATCATTATCTCCAATCGGCAGAAAATCCCTCGATCTTCGACATGGGGAATGGGATTTTAGGAGTCTCAGCCAGTGCAGCTCATGATCATGACTTGTCTGCCTCAGCAGCATTTAATCGGGCCGGCTTTCAGATGCTAGATCCGCATTCAGTCACCGCCGGCCTGGGAGAATCTGGTCCTCTGTTGCTATGAGATCTTTCCGATACGAATATAGAATTGTAGCAGATAATCTATTATAGGTTATATAGTCCTTGTCTTGTATATTTGGAAGCGCTTTGTTTGCTTGTATGTAATGAAGTTTCTGGCAGTTCGGAAGTTGTGACGTCTGGTTTGCTTGAATTCCTTCTTTCGTGATTAATGTTTGTTATTTATAATTTTGTGTGGATAACCGAGGAAAAAGTTGGAAAGCTCAGATTTTCGACGTGATCGCGGTCATGTCAAGTGACGCAAGAGTGTAAGGGGATTGATGCTACCCTCTGCATGGATGTATGTGAAGAGGAGCCAGCCATGCATGCATGCCTCTCGAACTTAATGCTCGCTGATAAGCATAAAACGAAATTATTTAATTCTTGAGCTTCTGCTGGAGTGTTTTTTCTGAAAAGAAAATGATATTTTTATACTTTATTTCTTTATATTATAAGTATTACACCACTTATGCTTTACAGTAGATTCTCTATATTATAAACATTACACCACTTGTACTTTACAGTAGATAGTAGATAGGGAAATGCTTTTCAGTAGATAGGGAAAATAGGTCTCACTTTTTCACTTTATTTCTTATCAAATTATAAGTGGTATCACTATATTTAACACTTAGCCTACAGCCTGGCTACCTAGGCTTAAAACAAAAAAAAACTAAGAAGCTCGTACCTTCGTTCATCATCGTACTGCCTTCTTAAACAAAACCACAAAAAGGTTGGCATTCGTGTGACAGGGACGATATGGAGACATGATGTCTATTTATATGTCTGGATCAGTGATGAGACTTGATTTGGCGTTTCTTGATTGTTGATTAGTGTTGTTGCTTATTTGATTCTTTTCAGGTATTTTCGGATGATTTCAGATGTATATTACCTAGCCTTTATTGCCACAGCTGAGCTAGCGACGTACCTGATTTGTGTCCCTTTCCAATTATTGGCAACTTAATTGATCACATTCAGCACTCGTTTAAGATGGCTAAACTAGCAAGGAATATGTCTTTCGTTTAGCATACAGGAAATCACAACCTCTAAATGGGGCAGATCCACATACATAGGTAGGGGGGCAATTGTTCTTTTTAATATTTTATAAATCATATACATAATATAATACCTATGCACCCCTAAAATAAAGAATTTTGCCCTTCTTTCCTTCAACTTTTCTTTCAATGTGTTGTTTTTTATTTATGCTTGTCGTTTCTAACTCGACTAGTTCATCCCTTGCAATTCTAAACTTTATAATCAAAGTTGTGTTGGGTAGCATAACGGAAGCTTCGTTGTTGAGCCTGGCCTTGTAGATATACAAAAATATCACTTTTATGTCCATCTCAATCAAATTATATATATATACACATAAACACAAATAAGTAGTAGTAAATTTATTTATTTTAAATTAATATAAATTAAAGTAAAAATTAAATACTACTAACCTTTAGGGGCTGAACCCTAAGGACGTGGCTAATCACCTTACACGACCTCATTGTTATATCAAGTATAATAATGGGGGATTAGAATTACTTCTTGTGATGAATCATTCTCTTGAAAGTCAAAAAAAAAGTCCTCCTTCCTCTTACTAATTCGTTGGGAATTATTAGCTTGGGATAGGGCTTAATCACGGAGAAAAGAAACTTATGTCTTCTCTTATACTCGTTGGAGAGGAAAAGACATTTGTCTCTATATTTCGTTTGGGAGAGAAGAACAAAAAAAAACCAAGAATACGTTCTGGTTTTCGTCTCGAGAGAGAAACAGAGAAGTGCTGCACCTTTTTGTTTTTCGTCACGAGAGAGAAAACGAAGCCAACCACTATTTCTATTTTGCATCGTGTTCTCATAATGAACAGATGTTTTTTGTTTTACAGCTACCCATGAAATACACGTTAGATAGGAATTGAAAATCCTATCTCAAATAGAATTGTGGAGCCCACTTTATTTCTCTCAACCGAGACTCTCTTCTTGGTTTCGGTTTACGTGGGTACGACTCCCACAACACAACAAGCTAAAATCTAACATGAAGTACATGAATTAATAAATAAAAATTTGTCTTCCATAGGTCGCATTTTCCTTTATTGATTGAATCTTGGGACTCAATTAGTATTTGAATCTTGTTTAAAAACATAATCTTAAATATTGCTTTCAAACAAGTGCCTTCAGCCTTTACCAAAAAAAGAAAAAACAAATGCCTTCAGTGCTTTTTTAGATCACATTATCTTTTTGTCGAAGGGGTTATGTTTTCAATTTCTGATTTTTTCTGATTATCATGATTTTTAACTTCATTAATTTAGTTAAATACTTTGTTCACTATGTGCTCATCTTCAAGCTCTAACATAGGGGATCATTTTGAAACTCCCGACAATGGAAAGTGGTTTCACAGTAGGGCCAACAAGAATTGAAAATGGGATCGAATGCTTAGTCCATACAAGGGGGCCAACAAGTTTAGCTCCATTCCAACATTTGAGCACTAAATGATTTGAAGCCTGAAGGACTGAAATTATAACTAATTGTTCATGTAAAAGTGGCCCATGACTAATGGTGGATCCCCTGTCTGCATGCCAGCTTTCAATCCGTCTTTCTCCAACCTTCATGGGACCATTGTGTGGACTAAAATGTACCCGATCACATTTGACAGAGTAGCAGTAATATTAATTTGGAAAAAAGAGTTAAAATGTGTTAAAGTTACAAATATCATAATAGAAATAGGCAAAATTATTCTACATTTTTCTTCAAATTTAAAAATAAATATCATAGCCTTTTTAAGAAGCATCGCAAATAATATTTTATTTTAAAAAATAAAACACTTATCCACTCTCCTCTTTCTCTCTCACTCTCTCTAACTATCTCTCACTCTTCACCTCTCTCACTCTTCTCTCTCTCACTCTCTCTAACTATCTCTCACTCTTCACCTCTCTCACTCTTCTCTCTCTCCCTCTCTCATCTTCTCCTCTCCTCTCTCACTCTCACTCTCCCTCGCTCCTTCCCCTCTCCATGTCCCTCTTCGCTCTCTCCTCCCTCCCTTATTCTCTCTCTCCTTCTCTTCTCTCTCCTTTCTTTCACGAGCATCAGCATTACCACTCGAATCTGAGGAGGAGAGGGATGAGAGCGATGAAATTGAATTTTAATTTTTTGATTATATATTATACATGCATAGAAGCATGTGTCGCTGATATACTAGGTATTAGTGACGTATATGAGTTTGCATCACTAATACGTAGGATATCAATGACGTATATTCTTATACGTCGCTAATAATTTTTATTTTATTTTTATAATTTTTAAAATATAATATAATAAAAAAATAAAATTCTCATGCTTTCTCCCCTCTCCATCTCTTCCTGCCGAAGTCTGGCTGCCGTCCTACTCTCCTTATATTTGTCTATCGAATTTCTTATATTTGCGTCTCACTTTAGCTCGCTCTTTGCTTTCTCTTGTCTCTCCTCTCTCGCTCTCTCGTCTCTCTTCTCTCTCTATTCACTATCTCTCTTCACTCTGTCTCCCCTCTATCTCTCTCTTCTCTACATCTCTTCTCTGGCCTCGTTCTCATCTTTCTCTCTCTCTCACTCACGCGCGTGAGCATGGCCCAAATCTTAGGAGTGGGGAGAAAGTTGGGAATTTAATTAATTTATTATATATTTAAATATTAAATAAAATATAATATATTTATTAAGCTTTTAAATTTAAATTTTTAGTATTTATTTATAATATATTATATATTTAGATAATAAATATCAAATAAAATAAAATAATAAAATTATTTGTGACTCTTTTTTAAAAGCATTGAAAATAGTAGTACTATTAACAACTTTTTCTTATAAGTGTCACAAATAAAATAAAATTTTCGTTTAAATTTATTTAAGACTATTTGCTATGCTTTATTAAAAGCGTCACAAATAATAGTTTTATTTGAGATTCTTTTAAAATAAGTCCCAAATTATCTTATATTTTTAAGAAAATTATGTTATTTGCGATATTTTTTATACGTTTGAGACACTTTAAAAAAAACATCATAATTAGTTTCAATATTTTTATTTTTTAAACTTATTTTATTTGTGATGCTTTTTAAAAAAGTCATAAATAGTTATTTTTTGTGACACTTTTTTATGCATCCAAGTAGTAATTTTTAGTGGCGATTTGTATTGTATTACTAATAAAAGCGTTAGTAATAATCTTTTTTGTTATAGTGTATTTCGAATTCAATTTTTTGTTTGGCGCTTCATTTTGAATGCGAGGGACTTAATGACGGGTTTATGTAAACTTAAAATTGAAGAAGGAAAGAATACTTACACTTAGGTTCACCTACAGGTATGCTCTCAACATCTTCTATTTCAGTTTGGTAGGAGGATTGGTTCTCAGCTGGGTGGTAATGTTCCTTATACTCTACACTATGCATAATGGTTCTTGGGCCCTCCCTCAATCGGAAACCATACAGTGGAGTTTGTAAACCTTCATAAGCTTTCACTCTCTAATGCATATTAAAGACATAGTTGGGTGGCGTTCTCCCTTTGGTAGATTTTCATTTAGATCAGCCTGCGAAGTTTGTCCGTTGCACTATACAAAGGAAGAATAACACCACCTTATTTATCGTAAACACTGAATTAATAAGTTTGCCTTTATCTCTTGGCTGGCCTTATAAATAATGACTTGCCAACAATTGATAATCTCTCTTTGTTATTAAAGTTGTCTCAATTATATAAAAAAAATTATTGGTCTATATCTTATATGTGTATGTGCTTCCTTACATGCACTTTTCTCTCTATTTTTTCATGAAAGAAAGAGGACTTTTTGAAGCGAGCCCAAACTTTGCCTTCTTTAAAAAACTAGATATTGACGTTGTGCTCTTCTGTTAGGACTTGACTAGATAAATAGATACAAAGGGTCACAACTTTTATATTAGTGCCTAAATACAAGTTAATGATGTGTTTTTTGAATGCTGCAATTCTCGGTCAATAATGTCTCAATTTCTCAAATTTTAATGTGTTTTAGTTTTTATATTGCTTTCATCCTCCATGTGTCCTTCCTTTATTCTCCCCCTCTTATCTCATAAACCCCCTACTTATTCTCTTTCTCTTCCTCCTCCATGTGCCCTTCCTATATTCTCTCCTTCTTATTTCATAAACCCTCTATTTATTCTCTTTCTCTTCTTCCACCCGTGATGGTACTAGCGGCAAGTTGGGAACACCGACCATCTAGAAGAAGAAGAAAAAAAAAGAATAAAGAGGAGGGGGAGAGATGAGGATGAGGAGAAAAAGATGAAGGATGAGGAAGAGAAGATTAGGGAGGGATGGATTGGTAAGATGATGTCGTTGACAAATACAGGTTCTGGCACTGGTGTGGGAGGAGGCGTGGTGGGTATGTAAGTTATTTTCATTCAATGGGGAAGGAGGAGTTATGTGGGTGTGGGACATTTTATATTAATATTTATTTAATTAGGCAAAGTGAGCAACAGGGGAAGTAAACTATTGTTGGAGGTGAGGGAATTAGCCGAGCTCGCTGTTTTGTAATTGACATTTCCTTCTCAATATTAGGTATTTTGTTTGCTTATCTTATCACCATTTCATTGTGTTGTTACTTGAACTTTTTACCAAAGTTCAAGCTTTTTTGGGACAAAATTCCTAATATTTACTTTCTTCTTTCGAGAATCTCAAACTTCATGTTTGAGTTATATTCAAACAAAAAATACCCGGACGACTGTTGTAAACAAGCTATCCTCTTTTTCGTCTGGGTAATAATTTTCAGACCCACTATTTACATTGTTCCTCCCAGCTTCACCACTCCCCTTCTTCATGGCAGGTGAGTCAACGACGGCTCTAACTATGGCCCCTATGCCCATGTACATCGCTGTTACTACACCAAGGCCTGACAAGATCTGGCTAAGGCTATGGCAGTGATGATAATGGCTAGATTTTATCAAAGCTTGATGGCCATGGCTAATTGTTAGGGGTGTAAATGGACGTACACAATACGGATAATGCATATCCTCAATCATCCATTTTTATGTGGATTATGGCTCTGCCTATCTGCATACACTGATGGAAACAAACATGCAGGGCCAAAATAAAGGTAAAAATTGACATATACTATTTTGTTCTCAAATTAAGAGTAACAAGTGAAAAATAAAAAAAAATAAGTAATAACAATAGTGAGATAGTCTAATCTAATCTAATTAATAAATAAACAATAATGTTATGGTATACATATGAGAGTATAATATGTTTTTTTTACATTCATTTTATGAAGATTAACTATGCGATATAGCTATTAATTTAGCATAAATTAAATTAATAATAATAAAATATATAATTGACGAATGTGGACTACTCACGGACAACCCTCGTCCATGTCTGCCCGCAATAGAGACAAATAAAACATAATATTATCTATTTTAGTGTGGACATATGCAACGAACATAAGACAAATGGGTGCCATTTTCACTCCTACCAACTATTTTTTTATAAAGAATAATGCATTATTAATTTAAAACTCATAAACTTCCTACATTTTTTTGTTGGGTCAATGGGTAAGGGTGCTAGTGAGTTGAGCCATCTCATTGAGTAAGGGAGCCTTAACTCAACTCAAAATGACTTGACACGAAATAGTTCGGCTCAAACGCGAACATATTTAAGTTGAGTTTGAACATACCTTGCATCAACTCGACTCAAACTCGAATAAAATTTATAAATATATTTTATAATATATATAAATACATATTAACCTATGTGTATACATGCACGATTATCAATCTAAAAATACATATATAATATATTTATATTTTATACATTATACACACACACACATACACACGCGCACACACACACACACACATACACACGCGCACACACACACACACACGCGCACACACACATACATATATATATATATATATATATATATATTACAATCAGTAAATAAATTGGATATATAGACTATACGACATGTCAAATTATATGCTAGACAAAAATGTACTCGTAATATTATCTACATATCAAACAAATTATGATATATTTTTTAAAATTTTATGTAAAAACCAATGTTGAAATCCTTTAGAAATTAAAATTTTACAAAAATTTCTTAAAAGTTATTTAGCATTAACTCGTGAAGTCTTTTTTATTTTATAAGATAAAGGCAAGCTATATTCATTTGCGATAGGTGAAAGACAGCAAGACTCCAAGTTTCTTGTTATTAGTACAATGTGATTTGCTTGATAATCATTATTCTAAGGATGAGATGTAAACATACCAAACACGTTTCGCCACATACGAGACCAAAATTGACGGTAGTTATATAACTTAAAAATAAAATCTCAAATAAGGCATAACATTGATTATATAATTAGCTGCTATATTTTCATGCATGCTCAATCAATAATGACATTTTGATATGATATATATTGGAGAGTTGAGAGCAAATAATGCTCGAGTGCAGCATAATTTGAGACTTTGAGCCAATTTATTTAGAGCACATATTAACTTTTATTTGTAATATTTCATAAAATTTTAATGAAAAAAGTTACTATGAGCCAAAATATATACTTGGTGCATGTTAGATACTAGCAAGGGCAAGCGGATACAACCCTCATGTCGCATGATTAAGAGCTACTACACTATCAAAATTGTGTGACAATGGATGTATTAATTGTATGTGCTTGTTGTATGTTTTAGATGCATACTAAGGGGATTCAATTTAAAATAAATATTTTTTGTCGTATTCATATAATAATGATAACTATAGTGAAAATTTTAATAAGTTCCATATCATA
Source organism: Saururus chinensis (assembly GCA_035235625.1). NCBI lineage: Eukaryota > Viridiplantae > Streptophyta > Magnoliopsida > Piperales > Saururaceae > Saururus > Saururus chinensis. The sequence goes on along the minus strand of CP141143.1, from coordinate 9,360,337 downwards.
CGCTCGTTAGCAAGCACTCAACATGATAGAAATTGTGTGGCCTGAGAGTACATACTGCACACACATTGGCACATGCGAGTACTTATAAATAGGACTATAATTAGCAAAATTAGGTTTACTTTTATATACAGATTGAGCTCAATTCGAATTGGGCTTTCCATTGTAATAAAATGAGATCAAGCTTGAGTTGAAGCTCGTGTTTTTAGTTTGAGTTAATAAGCTAGTGCTAGTTTGAGTCTCGAGTTAAATTCGAGCGAAGTATTATGACTTTAAGTTCAAGCTGCATGGGCTCATTAGCATCCCTATCAATGGGGTAGGACTTGGTTAAGTACTACCCGATCACATGATTTCGGTTAGAGGGAACTCTCCCACTCTCATCCTCTTATATCCTCCCATCTCTCTCTCTCTCTTGGAAATTTTCTCTCTTGTGTGAAAAAGTCATCCCAAAAAATAGATAAGTGACTTTTGAGAAATGCTTCTTTGGTGTTTGATGATATGGGAAAACATAGACTTTATTCAACCTTTTGCACTCATAAACGGGAAAAACTCTCTCTTATTCTCCTCTTTAGTTTGTTATTCATGGAGCCCTCTCAAAGCCAAGTTTTCGTAGCGATTGACAAAAGTAGGAAGTTCGATGATTCTCTTTCGTGTTAAGATAAGGCCCAAACCTTCACCGGTTGTGTTTAATCTTATTTAAGGGGCATGTGGTGAAGGGATATTAATCTTTTACATTTCATGGCTTAGACCTTGAAGGTGAGTTCTATAATTCTATATTTATTTAAATTATATGTGCATTATTGTGTATTGATATTATTGCTAATTCATAATTGCTCTATTATATGTTTTTTTTGTGTGTGAGGGTTTGCTCTCTTTGGCACCACCAAGGGTTAATTACCACCACGTGGGCTTCGGCAATCCTGTCCACCACTCGGGCTTTGGCAATCCTATCCACCACTTTTGATGTCCCATCATTTTCTGCTCTCACTTATCCTAATTATATCTAAATTTATATATGAAACCCCCATAGTAGGATAAGGTGTAGACCGAAATTTCTTTTTCATCAGTTGTTTAGTGTACAATTAATTTGCTAAATTTTTTTACGACACTAAGGAAGTTGTGGCAATCATTTTCTTCTTTTTTGATTTTGCAGTGGTGATAATCCTAATATTGTCTTGTATACATGAAAAAAATATGGTACTCTTATTGAAACCATATCTATTGTACTAGTGATATGAGTAGATGCTAAGTGATATTTAAAGGCAGGGTGATAACATCAAATTCCAACAAAAAAAAAAGAAAATAAACAAAATTTTAAACCACTGCGTGCAATGGTGTGTGGATATCTTTTTTTTATTATCAAAGTTTAGTAGTATTTGGATATCTTCATGAGTGTTCTAATTCAGAGAAGGTTGTTAACTAAGACTACTTAAAGAGATACTGGACCAAGAATCTTGAATCCGTACACTACTAAACCCATTTACATATCGTTATCATAGAAAAAACAAGCTCTGTGCATAATAATTTTATTATGTGCTTTATCGGCATAATAACAATGGAATTCCTCTCGAAAATATTATTATGGTGCTAGACTCTTGGTTTACAGTAAGCTGTCCAAGCATATCAGCCCCCAGATCTATAGTGCCCTCTTGGTGGATGAAAAGAAAATGGAGAGCATGGACACACTCATACAGATAAGCTTTCTCAATGTGGCTAAACACTCGTTGATCCAAAAAAAAAATGTGTCCAAGTATATCACTTCCTTTCCTATATGTTCTCATATATTTTCAAATTCAAGATGGTAGACTTCTAGAAGGTGTAGGAAAAAGTACGCAAGGTTTTTTACCACCTTTTCTTACCGTATTGGTCTTTTTCAAATTTAAGGTGGTACACTTTTAGAGGGTGTAGGGAATGGAAAAAGTACGCAAGGCTTTTTGCCACCTTTTCTTACCTTATTGGTCTTTGTCTCCATTAATAGTGAACACACGCCTTATAAGAACTACATCGGTGCAATTTGCATTATAAAATGCGGCCAACTCCAAATACGAAGTAGTAATCCACACATCTCCATAGAGCTGCCCTCAAATACCCCTTGATCCACGTCTTCCTATATCTTCTTTATTTCCCGTGTCTTTTTGTTGAGCCAACCCCCCATGCATCACACAAGAGCTAACATGGAGTATGCCACAAATTCCTACCCCACTGCTAACCGCCGGTCTAGGTCTGCATTGAAAATGAAGGCTCAATCCCTAATCTATGAGCTAAGACTATCCAAAGGTGACTCAGATGGCAAGAATGATCTAAAACCCTTTGATAGGTCCATCAATGGCATGCATCACAAATGAGCTAACATGGCATACACCATAAATTCCTACCCCGTTGCTCTCGATCGGTCGAGGTCTGCTTTGAAAATGAGGGTTCAGTCCCCTATGTATCCATCACAATAGTCCAAAGACGACTCATACGATGAGGGATGGAAATACATTGTGAGGCTGTGGGGGCCCCTATTTTTTTAAAACAATATTCAAGGTACCATGCTCCTATAAGCTATGGAGTTAAACATTAAATTGAATGAGACTAGAAAGGATTACTACAAAATAGTGAAAGAGAGAATGAAGGAAATTAAATGGTTACTTATCCTAAGCTAATTAATTTAATGAAGAAAGGAGATGGGTTATTGCTTTTGAATTTTGATTGGATGGCTAAGAAGACTAAGGTGACTAATGTCCTTATAAAATTGAATAGTTACAATAAAAAGATATTAAGGTGATATCCTCCCTTATAAATGGAAGTCTATGAATTTGTAGCATAATGAAATAAAAGGCTAGCAAACTTATAAATCTATTTAATTAAAACTGTCTTAGGTATTATAAATAAAATGAAAACAAAATTTATAATTTATAATTTTTGGCATCTATCTACAATATTGCAAATCATAAATTTATTTTTTATATAAAAGCTTTTATTAATTTATGATTTCTTTGCCCCCTTGGAGATAAATTCCTAGTTCTATCATTGTAGACGATGAGTATGACTTGAAGCCCCTTAGGAGGTCCATCCTCATGCATAACACAAGAGCTAACATGGTGCACACCATAAATTCCCCTCTAGCTGCTCACCACTAATCGAGGACTGCATTGAAAATGAGGGCTTAGTCCCCTACCTATCAATTGGGAATGTCTGGCTATGACACAGATGGCGAGTATGACATGAAACCCCTTGTGAGGTCCCTCGTAAAAGGAAATGCTTTTGGTGGGGTTCCCTCTGACCCAACCTTCAAGGGGCCCACAAAAAGCTCTTGCTACCCATAATTGGGGTCCACCATCTATAGGCCAATGGCTGCTTGAAAAGTGGCCTGACCGAGCCAAATGAGTAAGGAGCATGAGAAGAACAATTTTTGCCCCCTAGGGCTTCTTGTCCCTCCCTAAACACCAAATTGCTGACAATTCTAAAACAATTGGGTGGATAGGATGGCCATTTACTAGGCTTCGTGGCCCATGGGCTGGGTTTGTCAGGTTAGTGTTAGCTAATCAAATCCCTCTCAACGTCGAGGGAGAGATTCCTTCTCTTGTTTATATAATTGAATTTGAATAAAAAAAATAAGAAAAAGCCCGAAAAAAAGCATGCAACCCTGCTACCCACAAGCTAGGAGCTAGGGGCGAACCACAAAATCCAAGCCTGCATCTTACAAACCAAGAGCTAGGAGGAAACCATGTCAAAAATGAAAAAAACCAAACAAACCACCCCCTAAACACTGATTACATCTAAGATTACACTCCGACATGCCAACCAAAAACCCAAACATGGGGAACAAAATAAAACTTTCACCCAAGGAGAAAGCAAGAGCAAACTACAAAAGAAAATAGAGGTCAACCACACTCAAGCTCTCTTGAGAGATATCACAACACACTAAGCATTCTAAAAATAAAATGGGAAAGGGCATGCAGCACACACTCTTTCTTTAACCTTGAATTCAATGAGAAGCGGTGGATGATATCATAAGCAAGAATATATGTTTCTTTTTTTTTGTCTTCAAAAATTCTTATATTCTTTTCACTCCAAATGAAAGAAACATGTATAATAAAAACAAATTTAAGAACATCCCCTGCCACTCGATTATGGTGAATGAATGTCAAGAGCCATTGGATCTTACTAGGGCCATCCCCTATATGATATCTTAACCTGCATTTCCATGTGATCTTAGTATAGAGACATTTAAAAAGATACAATGACACAAAGGACATCTACAAGCCAACCGTATTCCTCTTTTCTTCAAGTTATCGTGAGTTAAGAATCTACCATTGAGAGCCAACCATGAAAGAAAATAATATCTACACACCTGTCTATGTTGGCCGCAATGAGTGAAGGTGGCGAGTACAAGAATGCTCCCATGAAAGACATGGAGGTCGAAGTCCATACTAATGCCCAGTGTGACATGAGCGTTAATAGCTACATTTAATTTATGAATCATAGAAGAATGAGTATTTAAGATAGTTTATGGTAAGGAGAGAAAATGTGAACTGAAAGAACAATTTAAGAAATTTGTACTAGATTTTTGTTTACTGATCAATGGTTCAATGGTTTCTTCGTCATCTTCACCTGATCCGCTTTTGCACTTTCATTTAGTTTACTCTAATATCTCAAAAGCTTAAAAACATTGAGACTATGAAAATAAATATTAGATGCTTGAAGTTTAAGGCTTGAACCACATTCCAGGCCACTTCTCACCATTAAAAGTGCCTTTTAATACGTAGAAATAAATACCTTCAATGGTAGTTTGGATGTTGAGTGCACACGGTTTGCATGAGGGTGATTGGTTTGGCTGGTTTTTAGTTCTCCGTGACCTGTTTCATATAAAAAGTGCTTCCACGCCCCATTAAAATGTCCTTTTACCGTTTCAAACAAAATCACACTAGTTCTACGTATAAGTCCACATATAAAATGGTCCTCCTCTCAATCGAGTCCAATGGCTGTCTTCTGATGATCGTGGCTAAATGATAAGGTGTACAGAAGCAGCAACGACTGCGCGCGAGCCGCATACTTGCCATGTTGCACAGGCCCACGCTACATGGTTCTCTTGTTAAAACCATAGCCATTAGCGTTGTTTCTGTTGTAGTAGTGCTAAAATACCATGTAGTCTCTAAGGGCATCCAATGGTGCTAGCATTCTAACTGATAAGAGCGGATGCTAAGTGATAATTAAGGGCGGGGTGAAAACATCAAAATCCAACCGAAAAAGAAAGTAAAGAAACAAAATTTCAAACCACTGCGAGCAATGGTATCTAGATATCTTCATTAATGTTCTAATTGGGTGGAGGCTGTTAACTAAGATTACTCTAAGAGAAACTTCACCAAGATTCCTGCATGCGTACATATCGTTATCACTGAAAAAAAAAAGCTCTGCGAACAATTGATATGCTAAATTTATTGGCGTAATAGTAATGGAATTTCTCTCTAAAAGGTTCTTCAGGTGCTAGACTCCTGGTTTCTGAAAATGAGAGTAAGCCGTCCAAGTGGATCGGCCCCAATTCTGAAGTGCCCTCTAGGGCGTGGCTGAAGAGAAAATGGCGAGCATGGCCACATTCATACAGCTACGCTTTCTCAATGTGGCTTAACACTGCATGCGAAAACATTATTTCACTTCCTTTTCTAATATGTCCCAGGTATCTTCAAATTCAAGCTAGTAGACTTATTTCACTTCCTTTCCTAATATGTCCCAGGTATCTTCAAATTCAAGGTACGTAGTAGACTTTTTAAGGGTGCAGGGAATAGGTTTACTGCCACCTTTTCTTACCTTATTGTTCCTCTGGGACATTAATGGTGAACGCACGCCCTATAAGAACTACGCCAATGTTTGCATTATAAATTGCACCCAACTCCAAATACGAAGTAGTCGTCCACATATCTCTTTAGATCTGCCTTCAAATACCCTTTGTTGTCTTCCCATCTGATCTCTTTAGATCTGCCCTCAAATACCCCTTATTCCTTGTCCTCGCATCTCCTGTTTATTTCCTGTCTGCTTATTGAGCAACCCCATGCATCGCACAAGAGCTAACATGGCGTACGCCATAAATTCCTACCCCGCTGCTCACCGCCGTTCGAGGCCTGCTTTGAAAATGAGGGCTCAGTCCCCTACCAATCAGCCGGGACTGTCCGGAGATGAATCATCAGACGAAGAATATGACCGGAAGCCCCTTGGCAGGTCCATTGATCCCATGCATCGCACAAGAGCTAGCATGGCGTATGCCATAAATTCCCACCCCGATACTCCTTGCAAGTTGAGGCCCGCGTTAAAAATGAGGTCTCGGTCCCCTACCCATCAGCTGGGACTTTCCGGAAACGACTCAGACGACGAGTACGACCTGAAGCCCCACGGAAGGTCCATCTCCATGCATCGCACAAGACCAAACATGGCACATGCCATAAATTCCAATCCCGCTGCTCACCGCGGATCGAGGCCTGCATTGAAAATGAGGGCTCAATCCCCTACCTATCAGCCGGAACTATCCGGCGATGACGCAGACGACGAGTACGAACTGAAACCCCTCCGAAGGTCCCTTTTAAAACGAAATGCTTTTGCTGGGATTCCTTCCCACCTCGCCTTCAAGGGGCCCAACAAAAAGCTACGGCCGCCCACAACTGGGGTCCACCGTCCATTGGCCAACCGGTTCCCGAAAAAGTTGCCCAGCCAAGCCAAGCGCCCGAGGAGCGTGAGAAACAGGAAAAGAAGGGTAGTTTATTATCCCCAGTGCTTCCAGTCCTTCTCTAAAAGCCAAATTGCGGACGATTCTAAACCGGTTGGGTGGATGGGATGGCCCTTTACTGGTTTCCGTGGCCCATGGGCTGGGTTTGTAGGGTCCGTGTTAGCTGATCGGATCCCTCCCAACGTCCGGGGAGGGAATCCCTCACTGCTAGCCACAATGAGTGGAGGTGGTCAGGCTCCCAACGTGAAGGTCGAAGTCCATAGTGATGACGAGAGTGACGAAAGCGTTAATAGCTATTCATTTAATTTCTGAATTAGGGAAGAAGAGTGGTTTGGTTTCCATCTCAAGCAAGGCTTAGTGGTAAAGGGTTCGCGTTTTATCTTTTGATCCGTTTTTCTATGTTGTCATGATTTGGTGTAGTTACAGGTTGCTGGATCTATCTTCATGCTTGGTGCTATATTGGCATAGTGGTGGCTCGCCATGTAGTGAAGACGAATTAGTCATATGGATCTCAAAGGCGTACAATGTTTCAGTCTCATTTGCTTTTCTTTAAGTGAATTGTTAGGGTATGGTGGCCCTTGAGTCCTTGTGATCAATGTATTGGTTCTTGATGTCTGTGTCGCGCTTGAACGGAATCTGCAATTTAATGTATGTGATGTGCAGATGAAATAGAATAAGGGCCATACTATGTATGTCTCGTATTTGCTTTGGTCGTTATGCAATGAAGTCAAAACGGATACCGAAAAGTGTGGGGCACGGGAAGTGTAATGGTCAACTCTACTAAATTTTACATCAGCATTATATATCTATGTATTTTTGTTAAGAAAAATACAATGCGCCTCTTCCCATACTGAAAAATATGTGGTGGATTCAAAATCTGCTCACTGCCCGAAAGTACCCGACCACGCACCCTGGTAAAATTGAATATAATGAGATATAATCTCCGTGCATGGTATATATAGGGGTTGTTTGAGAAGCGCTTTGGAGGAGAAATAGATATGTCACAGTAAGGGGGGGAATTATTTCTCCGGGAGGGGAAAGTAATTTTTCCAAACCTTAATGCTTCCCAAACAGCCCCATAATGAGATATAATCCCTATGGATAAGTAAGATTTGAACAAGAACATCCACTTATTGAGGCATGTTAGTAAACATCCTCTTATGCTTAGAAATGCTATTTACATATTTGAAGAGAATTTAGGAGGAATGTACAATATGTTATTTATAATGGTAATGGAACCCTACTTTGGCTTGACCCCTAGACTGGTTCAGAAACTCTTTTGAAAATGTTTGTGAATAGAAGAGGTAGCCAATGTCTAGTGATATCTACCATTTTCTTCATAGTGCATGGTGAGTGGATTTTCTAGGAGGATGGTAGATTTCAGTCTTCTCATTTTCTTTATCATATTAATTCTTTTACAGCATATCTATCTATTGAGAGTGATTTTGTTATCTAGGTTTGGGTATTGCTATTGTCAACCAATCTCCTTTATGCAAACATGCTTATGAGTCAAACTACCACTTGTGCTTTCAATGTGGATACTCTACTTGGAACTTATGAGCAATCTTGAAAATTCTTAGAATTAATTTACCAGCATGAAGACTACATAATTTTTTAGATGATATTCTCTACCTTGGTCACAGTCATAAGGCACTTTCCATTGTTCTTTAAATCTTTTACAATACGGCCACATATCATATTTGGATATGAATTCTTGCATATTTAGAAATGAGTATTAACATAAATTTGCTATACAATGTTGTGAAACTGATGTCCCAGTGTACTTTTTTGCTCATATTCACTTTATCAAGATTCATTATGAGTTTTTTTTTATTATCTCTAGATGGAGCTTGTAATTTTTCCCTTGTACTTCTATTGATATTAATCTTAATACAAGGGCCCCATACTCACTGATCCAAAAAAAAATTTGCTCGATAAGAGGATAATAGCCCCAAATTTCGTTGCAAAAAAGAAAGTCATACAAAGACAGTCATAAAGACCAAAACCTGACGCTTCAAGGAAGAAAAACACACAAATAAGAAAGTAACTTCAGCAGAGCTACAACGTAAGATCTAAGTTCATAAGTAATTCCAGACAGCAAAGAGGCTATGAGTTTGAATTCCTTGAAAAATTCTCTTATTCCTTTCTCACCATAAGTAAGGAAGAGCGATGCAGAAGTATTATTTGACAATTATGCTTGCATTAGGATTAGCTTTGGAATAAGCATGAATTGTTGATAAGAGAGAATTATTTCAATGGGCCGAAAGTAGAAATCGAGCTTTTTGGATATTGATAAAACAATCTATTTGGAATAGCTGCAATTGAAGAAATTATGTTTTATACTGTCTGTCATTTTTGCAAAGGATGCACCTATTGACGAGGAATTTCACGCCTTTGAAAATTATCCATAGTAAACAGCATTAAAGCCAGACAATGAAGGAATACTTTGGTATGCGAAATTTATACTAAACAAAGTTTGTTCAAGACGGAAATATTAGATCGAACTGTGCCTCAAAGAAAGAGAAAAACTTTTGATGCAAATAAGTCCCATGCACTATAGTAAACTGAACTACCAATTTCTGATGAAAATAAAAAAGCGAAAAAAAGGGTGCTTGATCTAAGGGATAAAATGAAGTTGCATGAAAAATACCAGGAAATGAAAATAAGATATTGATCGTTAGTACTCATGGTGACTGATTCTTCCCGATCAGGAACTCAATACACAACTGACATCAAGGAAAAAAAAATTAAGCGTAAAAAAAACACACACTGATGAGTAAACAAAAGTAAGAAGCGAACCTTGTCCTATTCTAAATTTATGGGTCAAATTCAGGTTTCAGTTGTCTTTTATTTTATACGGGTAGACTTTTGTTTTGGAATGTAGGACCCCATTATTATTATTTTCCCAGTGTCCCCCAAAATAAAGTAAAAAATGTAAATTTTTTTTACATTATTTTCTCCTCTTCCCTCCTCTCTCATTTTGCTCATGCTTTCCCCATTCCACTAAACTCCCCATTTTTTTTTCTGGCTACAGCGATGGTAATATGAACTCCGTGGACAGCTTGGTACCATGAATCCGACTTGTGCACCGGCGGACTGGCCGCACAGCCTGTGAAGATCTGGCCATGGCTAGCTCAGGCCGCGGCCAGATTTAGCCGCTCTTGCCACAGCCAAATTTGGCCTCGCCGGCCACGGCCAGCACAGGCCACAGCCAGCACATCCAGATCTGGCCGCACCAGCCATGGCCGGATCTGGCCGCGGCCTGCATTGGCCGTGGGCAGTGTGGCCTGTGCAATTTGGTTGTGGCCAGTCCGCTGGATCTGGCCGCACGCAAAATTGGCGACACAGGCCAGCGCATGGCTAGTCTGGTGTGGTTCTAGCTCCAGTGGCGTCGATATCGCGATTAAAATTTCACTACTGAAGAAGAAAAAGAAAGAGGAAAGGTAAAATGGGGTATTTTTTTTTGTAAAAAATAAAAAATAAATAAGAAATTTTAATAAAAAGAGTTAAGGTAAAGAAGAAATAAGGGACAAAGAAAAAAAAATGGGGTTTAAACCGCCACGTTCTTTCTTTTGAACACCACAAATTGTTTCACCCAGACAAGACTAAAGAAAGGAGCGACGTGGCAATACGGTGCCTGAATCTGATTTGCACGGTGCTGCCACTTCCCTTCCTTCTTTGGCTGAGTCTGAAACTGATCCTTCACTCCTTAGAAACAACAGGATGATCATAAGTCTATTCTTCTAATAGTATAGAAAAGTTGGCAGCTTGTTTGTAAAGAGCCCGTAGAAGCCAAAATGATCAGAACACGGTGGCTAAAGCTTTAGCTGCTTTACTTTCAGAGAGTTATACCACAAAGAGCCTCAACAGTAGAAATTTAGACAAAACAAAGTGCAGCTTAATATCAAGTTATATAGATGTTTAATGGCTTTCTAATAATGATTATTCCGGTATGTTGATTTCCGTCAAAAGAAAGAACAACAACGGGTGAATCACATGGCCCAACTGCACATGCAGTACTCACTCTTTGTGATTAGATACCAAACAACTGAGAACTCAATAGTATTCAGAAGAAAACGTTCAACTTACGCCCACAATACGAGATACCAAACAACCGAGAACTTTACAGCTGTATTAATGTTTCAGAACAGAAACAAGCCAGTTGAAAACCGAAGACCCTTTGCACCACAGTGGAGTAGCGGTTGTTTCGCAGGTGACGCATCTTTTCACAACGTGCAAGCAATGCATTGTCGGCCGTTCAGGGTAGAGAACAACATTCAGAGGCCTATAGAAGATATTTGCAGGAAGAACTGGATAACTTCCAAACCACGTACCCGAAGAAGCTGTTAAAGTACTACCTTCAAACGAGTGCGGAAACCCCATTGCTGGAGGACACTGCGCTGGAGCGTATGTATATAAGTACCTCCGGCATTTCCCACAATCTATTTCACTAGTAAGATGTCAATCAGAATGTTCCTTCAAAATAATTTCGTCAACCAGCAATTATCACAAAATGCATACAGCGATGCAGGACTTCACACTAGATAGAAATTAACAGACAACTCATTCGACATGAAGCATTGTCTGTGGGCAGTGGTGAATGGTGACTGGTATTGGCTGTTCATACAAGCCTGCGGACTCACCCATGAACGAAAAATTGTGTGAAGATAAACATGAACTTAGTCTTGTTTGTGTAAGAGTAGTCTCGTAAACCTATGCCTATTCGGAATAAATATTAGTGCTTCTAAATGTGACATTATAACCTTTTTAAGATCTATGGACTAATAATATATCTCCAGTATCTAGACCGGCAATCCTGGGTCCTCATTAGAGTGCTCTAAGAAGAGATGCAGTGGTGTGGCTATTGTCAATCGATCAGCCCTATGTAAAAGTGATATGGAGACAACTAGTCACTCCTTCTTTCTAAATAGATTTTCAAGTTTATTCTCAAAGGGTTGAGACATGACATTCTCTCTTAATCAGACGGGAGGTTCTTTGAAAACGTCCTTTTCATTGGTCATCATCATCATAATATTATTGATAGTATCCTCAAAAGTTTCTTAAATGTTGTATTTTATTTTAGATGATGGCTATTCACACCCCGTTATTTTCCTCTATCTCCCGTTACTTAGGCACCTCGCACTTAAGTTATATAATCTCTCACCTACACCCCGGTTCTTAAAAATAATTGTGATTTTTTAACTCTTGTGTACCCCTTTCACCCCCGTTACGGCCTCCCTATGCTCAGTCGTCGCCCTTACAAAATCTCCAATGACTTCGTCGGCTTCATCACCCCAAATGGGCAGACAGCTCAAACCTTTCGTTCTGAGCAAGAGCTGGACGAGATTTGGGTATTTTTATAGCATGCATCTGACAAATCCGAGGTGCGACCGGGTCAAAACCCGCAATCGAAGCTCCTCAGCAGCCCGCCACAGCCGCCGCGAGCTATCCCGCCGTCGCGAGCTGTCCCGCCAGTGCCAGCCGCCGCATCACCTCCATGAGGCAATTCCATGGCAACAAACCCGGCCCTCTCTCTAGACCCTCTTCTTCTTCTTCCTCTTCCTCCTCCCCCACCCCACCACAAGCGGCCCACGACAACATCCTCCGCCCCCTTCTTCCCTCTCCTCCACCCTCTCTCTTTCCTCACGGAAAGAGAGTGCCCGACATGGGACAACCACTCGCTTTCCTCATGGAAGGAGAGCACCCGACACGGGACGCTGTGGTGGTTGTGCATCAATAGATGAGTGTAGTTCATATCCCTTTTTCCTTGTTATTTATGAACCATGTGTCAATAGAAAAGTGTAGTTCATTAAGTCTGCAACCTAAAAATAGAAAAAAAGAAATTTTAATTCTAAACATATGAGTTATCTACTGTTCTTATGCATGATTGTTTCTGAATGACAAGTTCCATCCATGAACGACATGATTGACATGTGGAGGAAGAAAAAAATGAACAGTTTTGGAATTTTATACAGCTGGTTTCTTGCTAAGGCATGTGAATTGCGTGCAAATTCTGGTAGTTCTAGATCTTCTTGTATTTTTGTTAGCTTATTTTTGTTCTGTTTTCTTTTTCTTTTTCTTTTTCCTCTCTTTATGTGTGCAAGTTGCTGATAAGCTTGAAGTTTTTCCTTCTGAGTTTCGTGTGGCATTTGAAGTAGGAAAGCTATGGGGCGAAGGTTATACTAGGTGACCATCCAATGAATGTAAGATGTTATGCTTCATAGTACTAAAGACAGTATAAGATGTGTGAACATAAGATATTGGCAGGGAAAGAAAACCAAATCATTAAGTGGTGTTTATATATGCATTTTATGAGCAGCCTTGTTCATTAAACTTCATGAATGTTGTTTGTTGGCCTTTGATTGCGGAATGCACCAATTTTCATCCGAGCCTGCTCTTTACCCGCTTAGTTTTTGTTCAATTATTGAAGACGAAGTACATAAAGCTTAGATTTAAGTGGCTTCTTAGATTAAAATCAAGTCCTTAATCCAATTGGAGTGATAATCAAGCAACCACAGATTCAAATTGAGAGAGCTTGCCACACTTTCTAGATGGTTGTGCTCAACTTGGTGTAAAGCATAGATGTCAACTACATTGCATTTTATCTATATGATTTCTTATATATTATGTTTACACTCAATCTGCTGTGCTGATAGATCACTCTTCGAAGAATATGGGGGAAAATGTCCTTGTGGCACAAAGCGAAACTCATCTTCTACCTACTTTTCTAATCAGTGTTCTTACCAGTTATTATGGGGTTTATGCATATATTTGCATTAATTAAAGAACTATTAAATAATATGGAGGCTAACCTTTGCTTTGATTCTCTATACACTAGATGTTGAGGACACACCCAACAACATCAAATAGGAGGCGACGAGCTGAAGCAAAAGATGGAGTTGTAGATGATAAATTAGAAGCAAATCCAAATGCACAAGAACGAAGACAGGAAGTTGATGAAGAAACTACTGGCATTGATAGAGAACAACAAGGCCATGTAGGGGAGAAGGAGGAGGAGGAAGAAGGAAAGGGAAAGGGAAAGGGAAAGTGACACGGGAGAAAGAAAGGCAACTCGAAATAGCTTCTTAGAGACATTTCAATTTCAGTCGTAGAGACATTAGATAATTGTTGGATAAGAGACTTTGGATAATTGTTGGTTATTTGTGCTGCTATAAGTTATTTGTATAGGTTGAATGATAATCATTGTAACTTTGGATAATTATGTTGAACAAGTTGTGTTTGTGATTAGGTTATTTGAACCGGTTTGTGATCAGGTGTTTTGACCAGGTGTGTGAGCAGGTTCTTTGAGTTAGTGACCATGTTCTTTGAGTTAGTTGAATTTCTTCAACCTTGATCTTTTTTGTCAAAAAGTGGACAAAAAATTTATGTTGAACAAGATGAAAATTATGACCAGGTTCTTTGTATTTCAAATTATGACCATGTCCTTTGTGTTGAAAATTTATGTTGAACAAAGGACATTTTAGCATTTCTATCTTTGAGCTGGCAGGGGTACCCCCGCCAAATTTAGCACGAAGTGGTGGGGGGGTTATCAAGCCTGTAACATTCTTTGCAAAATGGCGGGGGGTGCCCCCAGCCACGAACAAGACAGTAACTCGAAGAAGTTACAGTCTTCGAGCTGGCGGGGGGTACCCCCCGCCAAATTCAGCACGAAGTGACGGGGGGTTATCGAGCCTGTAACATTCTTTGAAAAATGGTGGGGGGTGCCCCCCGCCACTAAGAAGACAGTAACTCGAAGAAGTTACTGTCTTCGAGCTGGCGGGGGTACCCCCCACCAAATTTAGCACGAAGTGATGGGGGGTTATCGAGCCCGTAACATTCTTTGAAAAATGGTCCCCGTGAAGTGAATAACAATGTGGCAGGGGGTATACAATTTCACATGGCGAGGAAGAAATTGAAGCTTACCTTCTGCAAGTATACAAATTGAAGCTTTTACCTAGTTAATACGTAGCAGGGGGTAATCCCCGTGAAGTGAAGAACAATGTGGCAGGGGCTAGCCCCCGCCAAAAAAATAGCAGAAGCTTTCGTCTCCAAAAGCGTTCTAGCATAAAATTTTGCGATTAACTTGTTTCTGGAAGTGTAAAGACGTCATTGATGAACAAATGAAGAAAACTTACAAAAAGGGTTCAATGGGTGGGTTGCGGAGCTTTTTTACCCACCACCGGAGCTTTTTAATCATCGCCGGAGCTACAGTATATGCAGGCAAATATAATACTCTTCGGTGGCCGGCGGCTACTGTGCTCGCCGGCGGCTATAGTGCTTGCCGGTGGCCCTTGAGGAGGAGAAAAAAGTAAAACGTCTATCTCTTTAGGTTAACTCGTGGGGAAAATAGTGGGGGGAAAATGGAAAAGTAAATTA
Source organism: Saururus chinensis (assembly GCA_035235625.1). Taxonomy (NCBI): domain Eukaryota; kingdom Viridiplantae; phylum Streptophyta; class Magnoliopsida; order Piperales; family Saururaceae; genus Saururus; species Saururus chinensis. Next base: position 9,345,261 of record CP141143.1, on the reverse strand, counting down.
GGAAAAATGGAAAGGGAAATGGAGGATAAAGGAGTAAGACTGTGGGGGGAAAAGTGGGGTATAAAAGTAATAAAAAATTTAGACTTTTTACTTTTATTTGAGGAATACAAGGAGAAAACAAGTGTTCAAATAGCCAGCTTCTTTATTTTATTTGGAGGGAACGTAAGTAGCGAATTTTCAACAAGCAATGTTCTTACAAGATGGTATTTTTTAAATGTTGTGAAGCCGAAGCCCGGTCTTATGTCATCTCTCACCCTTATATCGCTGTCAAATTCCCTTTCTAATAGACATAGATTATAATCTTCTCTTTAATCACTTATAATTTTCTTTTTGTGCTTAATAAAATTTTACTAATTATCTGAAGAAAAAAAGAGATGCACCGGATTATGCATGAACTTAACTTTGATCTTGGGCCTCACGACATGCATATCCACTTGCTGAACCAAGATCCACCAATGTCATCTTTTGTCCATTGAACGATGAAAACTACGAAGTTGTTGGCAACCGGGAGAGAGAAGAAACGAAATGGCTTTCTGCTTGCTTTAGCCTAATTTTCTCGAAGAAGAAAGTTTGGCCGAAAGCAGGTAGAGTCAACTCCCTACAGATGAAACATTTTGGCCACGGGTAGAAACCCTTGACGGAACACTTTTAAGTCAGAACAGTCGCCAAATGACCCTAATTAGATAAAAGTCGAGCAGCAAATCCCACGTCATATCCATTAATGCTGGCTTGGCCCCTTAGAAATCCAGTAATCCTAATCCATGATCTAGGTCTCGGCACTCGATCGGTAGTCGTTGGTAGGGTCTTAACGTTGGTGAAGAGTACGTGTCTGATGCATGGAATTGGGGGTTATCCACCAAAATGTTTCACCAGCTGTCGATCAAAAGGGATTAATGGGGATCCCACTGCCGCAGCTTACGTAATTAAGAAGCTCGAAGGCGTGGAGAGAACGAAGATGCAGGGAATTCATCCAGATTAGGCTCACGGGTGTCGCGACCAGGCTCTTCATATTTCATTTGAAAATAACTTTTCTGAAAAAAAAGAAAAAAATCAAACTTAAAATACTCTTACCATAAAAGTAAAAGCTTCTATAATCTAGACGAGGTGACTAAATCTTCATACACTCTTTTAGCATTTGACTCTTCTACGGATCTGAAGGCGTTCTAAACCTCCCTAAGTCAAACGGATCAGAGAACAAGAGCAGCGTCATCTTTAAGAAGAGAGATAATCTAGACAAGTTTGACCGTTTTAAATTAGGTTTCAGTGCTTAAGATGTGATCTAAAATGGATAGCTGATCTTCATCCCACGTTAATAGCTTTATTTAATTTTTTAAAACAAATTAATTTTAAAGCTTCTCCCCCTCACTCTCACTCTTCTCTCTCTTCCTTTTCTCTCTTTTATTTAATTTTTTTTTAAAAAAATTATAATAGTGACACATACCAGTATGCATTGCTACTACACAAAGTAGTAGCGACATGTATGCGTCGCTACTACCTAAGGTAGTAGTGGCGCATACTGTTATGCTTCGCTACTAAATATTTTTTTATTTTTAAAAAATTTTAAAAATAATTTATAGTTAATTTTTTTCTCCCCTCTCTCTCTCTCTTTCCCTCCCTTTCTTTCTTTCCCTCCTCTCCCCCCTCTCTCTCCTTCTCTCTCTCTATCTCTCTCCCTCTCTCTCTTCTCCCTCCCCTCCATCTCTCTCTCTCTTCTCTCTCTCCTCTTTGTCTCTAGCCTCTTTCCCTTCTCTTATTTATCGCCCTACATGCTGAGAAGAAAATCCTTGCTTCAACATACAGTACATCATTCCTCTCCTCCCATTTGTGGGCATGCTCAAGTTCATAAACACTAAGAGCTGAAGCAACTCTAAAGAAGAAGATAGAACTTATTAGATCGGAAATTAAAGAAGCCAAAGTAAAAAAGCGCAAAACTGAGGGAGGCCATAATAAAAAATTAATGACTATTTTACGTAAATAGACTTCGTGACTTGCATGATGTTCAGAATGAGCACGTAATATGTATAATGCCCCAAATAGGCTTATGCATGTAGAAGGCCACATATGTAGTACAAAATAAACTAACCACTCCTGCCCAATTCTTCTTCCTCTCTAGCTCTAGTAACCCACTTAACTAATTATGTCTACCTCTTCTTTTACCTCCCAACTCAGTTCTGCCTCTAAATCTATCGCTGCTGCCTCTATCCCCAATTGCTGCCATGCACAACCTCCATCTTCCCCTCTAGCTCCCCTTATTCCACCTCAAACTCCTCCACCATAGTCTCTTTTTCCTCCTCTTTTTCTTCGTTTTCAGCATTTGGTGGGACTAGATATGTATTGCAAAAGTCGCAACCCTCTTAGCTATTGTGGCGCAAGGGAAGACAAATTTCTCTTAACCATAACTTTTATTAATTTGGGCAATGTTTCAACTACATTAATGATATTTTTTAATAAGAAAACTATGTAATTTTTTTTTACAAGCTTCAAGCTTAAAAATTTAGCTCATAAACATCTTAAGTACTTAATATCAATAATGAGTTTTTTTTACATTATTTGGAGTTTTTTCTAACACCTAACAAACTTGAGACTTACATTAACGATGGCTCACACCTTTCACAGTTAGCAGTTAACAACTAAGAGATTTAGTTTGGTAACAACATATTATATGATTATATCTCAATATGGGCACTTAAGCTTAACAAAAACAAGAAAAAAAACATAATAAACAAAGTATGCTTAAATATGTGAACTGCCAACTATCAAAAGGGCAATGACCAACACTCACATATGTGCCACATACATATCAATTCTACATATTGCAGCTAGAACTCAACAAAAGTGTTGTTGATGACTTATGAAGGAGATCATAGATAATATTTAGAGAGTGCATACATATTAAGATTGTCATGCCCCGGCGATGCCCGACCCAAGCCGAACCCGGTCCAGGGGCCGGTCAAGTACGCGGGGGTGACGAAGTGAAAATTGAGAAATGATCTAGCAGAAGACTTAATCCCTAACCACGGGCGATTAACAGAAACACGAAGTGTGCACAATCCTTTGAGCAAGAGTAAATAAAAAAGGGAGAAAATGTGTTGCTTATCACAAAGTAAACAACAATCTCAAACCCACAAGCTTAGTTTAAGTAAAGCCCACACCGGCTCAAAATAAGTCATAATCATCACAACTGTAGTATATGACATAAACCCAAAACAAGAACCCTACACAAAGGTTCGAACATAAAGCATGAAACAAAGGCAGGTAAGTCACGCAACGATCCCCATCATCATACCCAAGCTACCTCTGACCTTTCCTCAAAGAGGCAATCCTGTTCGTCTGCGTGTCGCACCACGCAGCCCCAAATCAAAACACAAAAGAGGGGTGAGTTTTAACACTCAGCAATGGTTTAAATATCACAGTCAACGTAGAAAATACGATAGCTTAGCAATGAGATCGTTTAGATCAAAGATTTACATAGTGCATCACTTTCTGATCACACATTTATATCACCTAACACGGCATCATAATGCATAATTCAACCTGCATGGATGTATCTCTAACATACATATTCCCACATGCATAATATCAAAATCAACATGCATGGATGTACCTCTAGCATACATATTCCCACATGCATTTACATCATAACCAATCCCACATGGATGTATCTCTAACATACATATTCCCACATGCATAACATCAAAATCAACATGCATGGATGTATCTCTAGCATACATATTCCACATGCATAGTATCAAATCAAACTCCATCAAGGAGTAACCACACAATAATGTCACACAGACGGGAGCATAGACAAGGCCACGAAGGCGTGTCATGGTCCAAAATTCTACACAAGAATTAAAGAAAAATCGGGGTTGTCAATCCCTAATACTGCTCACCCTAGACGATCCTGGCCAAGGATGTCCCATTCTCACATAGAGAATCTAGAGCAGGGGTGTTCGCCCAGGGACATCTCATGCGGAGGGAAGAGCCCGAGTCCTCACACAGAGAACCCTAGAACACGTGGTAGTGGGGTGCACACGGCATACCACACTGGATTCTCAGGGTCCAGATGACACACATAATAATATTCTCACATATCCGCAAGACAAGTACACAACTCGTCCCCACATCCTTCCATTTAACAAAACTAAACCCGGGGAGTGCACTCGTTCCACACAGGAACTTCAAATCGTTCCACACAGGAACTTCAAATCGTTCCACATAGGAACTTCAAATCGTCCCACACAAGAACTTCAAATCGTCCCACACAGGAACTTCAAATCAAAATATGTCCTTTCGGACCAATCAACTTGCGATTAATCCACGACCGATCAACCCAGCACACAATTTCATCACATTGCATCCAATCGGTCAAATTCAATTAATCACGATGAAGCCTCAATTAAAAATCTATTTTCATAATACGTGCAACATGGTACATGCGTGGGCAAAGCATACATGAATCCTAATCCATGATAAGTGCTCTCACCAGCCCCTAATGCATCATTCATAATCACAATATTAAGCTTCAACATCATCATTTGACCCCACATGTGTGTGTATCTAGTAGAAATATTTCACATAATACATGCCATCATGCTTAAAATTTAACTCACTACCACACTACACATGTGAATTTCCATCTAAACATGAATTCCAGCGGAAATTATAGGAGAAGAATCGTTGGAATCATAGCTAGATTCAAAACTCAACCACAAAGGCTAAACACATATAACATCACTCATTTCATCATTGAGTCATGGCATTCACCAGCATTCACATGCCATTAACCACAATCTATCATGACAAACCAGTCCAACAATGATTGTAGTCCTACTGAAAATATGTTTAACCAAAGGGAAACAACTATTCATAATTTCAAAATAACGATTCCAACATTATGCCACAAAACATAAGTCATTCCACCATTTCTAAGCATATATTTCAACTCCATAAACTTAATAGCATGCATTTCTAGTAGCCTAACATAGCTTAAAACACTCCACATTCATATAAAATTGGCAAGCTAAAGTGGAATCATCAAAATAGGCATCATATGCACAACCTACAATTTTCTGTGTAGCCGATCGATCGCCCTTCAGGCCGTTCGATCGGTTACACGCAAAAATTTAAAATTTACAGTTCAGCCGATCGATCGCCCTGCAGGGCCGATCGATCGCCAACACAGCAGAACAGTCATCTTCTTCCTTTCACAAATCCAAACCGAAACACCATAGATAACACTTCAAATCCACATCTAACACCCTAATCATCATCAAAAGTCCTCCTTGACTTCCAGAATATCAAACCAAACCATAATAATGCAAAACCCTAAGAAATCGGGATTAAATAATTTCATTTTTTAATCTTACCATTAACACACTAAATCAAGCAAACCATTTCGAAATAAGCCAAAAATAGAGAGTTTTACCATAGACAAACAGAGATTTTGAAGACCCATTACCTCAGCACTTGATTAAGCTCGGATTGAAGACTCACCCTTCTTGAAATCCTTAAAAACACAATGAGTTTGAATTAAACTCTAATAGAAATCGATTTACCCAAGAAATCCCTAATTAAATCTTAGATCTAGGGCTTGTTGATAGTAAAAATCAAATTTTGAATGTTAGGGTTTGTAGTAAAACACAAATCAGTAGCTTTTGATGGTTAAAAACGAATTGAATCAAGGGGAAAATGATAGATTTGGAAGAAATAAAGAGAAAAGCCAAGGATTAGTGCTTAATTAGAGTAAGCTTACCTTAATCGGCTTTTAATTTGGGCCTAAATGGGGATTAGGCCAGCCCTCCTTCTTTAGCCTATTCCCAAAAATAGAAATGACTCTGGTTTGCCCTTTTATAGTAAGGGTTGAGGTATGCATAGGTATGTTTTGGGGTGTAAATATGAAAAGTAGGCTAAAAGTGGGTATTTTACAAATTTAAGCACAAATTAAGCCTAATAAAATTCTAAAAATTTTTGTATGACCTTAAGTATATGTCTAGGTTCATTTGACATAAAAATAAAATTTTCGACAGTGGGGCCCACAGGGGTCCCACCAAAACCCTAATTTTTAGAAAAATAATAAAAAATCTCAAAAATCTCAAAAATTCACACTTGGTTTAAAATCACTTAAAACCACTAATGTTGAAGTTAATTTTAGTTAAAACCATCACAAACACTATTTATTTTACAAAATCACCGAATAAGATCAGAAAACGCATAAATCTCACAATAACCCATAATTAAAGAAAACCAAAACCGGTTTAAAAATAGGGTCCTTACAAAAATAAACATTAAAGTGGGCTTCCAGTTGTGCTCTCTCTCTCTCTCTCAAGTGCTCGAGCAAATACAGAAAAGGACTTGTCTAACATCGGCTTCGTTAGTAAGTATTTATGACCAACAATAAAAGGTTACCACATCAACAAAAAATTACATGAGTATGGGGGAAACTAGGAACTGGATGCAGGTTCCCCCCTTCATGTGTTCTCTGGACATGGAGTGTGGTCATGGTGGGAAATCATTTTGCTTGAGAGAGAGGCGATGTAATGGGCATGAAGGCTCAAATTCGGTGAGCCACTCAAATAAATGAAAATTATTTTTTTACCATAGCTTCAAGGCCAGAGTACTCCATGATCATGCTAGGTCCTGCCAGGGTTATGATCATGCTAGGTCCTTGCATGTTTCATTGAGGCATAACATGGTATATAGTTACCATGTGATTTTGTTAAGAGTGTGACTATTGGACTCTCTAAAACTTCTCGTACCTCATGAAAATAAATTAAGAAATGTTATTACATTTTTTCACTTATTCTTTTTTATTTTATATTCCTCACTATTTCTCCTGCTTATTACCCTAACTAAAAAAATTCCTAATTCCTCAATTCTCCTTTTTTAACCCCTATCTCCTGATCTTCCTTCCCAATAATCACACAGAGGGGGCATGCCTCTTGGACACAAACCCTGATGGTGATCGCAACAAAAGCTATAATCAGACCAAATCTGGCCTAGCTGCAGCAGCTGCCTCCAAAAAGGTCGCAGTAAAAGCCATCGGTTCACTACCAAGAGGCATGCCCACGTCCATGCAACTTTGGAAAAGGAGGAAGATGCATCATTGAATATGATATTATTGACTTGGGTTTCACAGTCTCGCATGAGAAAAAGATGATAAGAAATGCCTTAGGTTTGTTTGTACTATGTTAGATCTCTATGTACCTTGCCAAGAACCTATGTACTTTTGTCATTAGGGCGATCAAGAGGGTTGGATCCATGTCAGCCTTTGCCAAAACCATACAAGGGTTGGGTCAAGATCTAAGCCTATTAATTAAAAAGGTTAAACATATAAACTTTAACCTTACCTAGATTGGTAGGAGTTATGTGGGTAACAAACGATTATTTTAATAATCTCATATGGTTCACATTTTCAAGGAACATTGAGTATATCTTGTACATATTTTATTTGGGTTATGGACTCTAGAAGGATTTTGGACATAAGGTCTTAGAATTAAAATTTTGCAATTTAAGGAAGACCAATCAACAATTATAAAACGAATACTCAAAAAGTTAATAATAGTGGGTTTGGAAAATTGAAAGACTGCACATCAGGTTAGCAAATTTAGGTACATTAGCCAAATAATTACCTAACCTAAGTCCATTTTTTAGATCTAAACCCTTATATTAGTAGGGATATGCAAATCAGGTAAACAGGTCAAATCAAGTTTTAACAGTCGTAATGGCCATGGGGTATGATCCTCATACAATAAGAATCTCACATAGTAGTCATAGCATAATATTTGTAAGTTGAACATGGCACATACTAGCTTAGAATGGACCGTGCTATATTGCTATGTGCCATATTTTGCCTATATATACCATGCTAAGACCCCTCTATACATAATACTCTTGGTCATGGAGCCCAATTAGGTTAGATTCATCCTATAACGATTAGAGCCTAGTGGAGGTTAGCAATTAATTAACTTCAATTATGCCATGTGTTGTCTGAACAAGCAATCCAAAAAGAGACAAGTTATTGATGGAAAAATCATTCATTGCCATCTACATGTTCTCTTTTCCTCTTTTTTTTTAATTTTTACACGTAACAAACCCTAGACAAGCCAACAAAGGAAAAGAAATAAAAGTTGAAGAAAGGTTTTGGCTCCATCCCAGCCAATTGGAGTTGTCGTTGCATGGCCATATGTTTCTATTCCCTTCCTCCCTTGTTGTGCTCCCCTCCTTTACATGCACATTCTGTAAGATCTCTTAGTTTTATGATTTTCTAATTATTGACAAATTTTAATTTTTTTATTTTGTTGTAAATTTGTTTGTGTGACAAGTTGGTTTAAACAGGATTCTCTTGGGTTTATTTCAATTTTAGTGAGGAAATATCAATGTCTCGCTTAATCCACTAAGAGCCATATAAATTAGTATCATTTTTGTCATTTAATTCCTTAATTAAAGAAGTGGGCCTACTTTAAGACCTACACCTATCTCGGGCAGTGTGCCAACATCTTGGGCTGCCAACCCTCTCTTGACTTTTAAATGGGCTTGGGTTTAGCTATATTTGTTTTGGGCCGATACCATACATACAAGTTCACTTGTTTCTATATTTGGCTTGTTCGTAACTCACTAAATTGACCTAACTATAAATAACAGCATAAACCTCTTTCCCCATTTGAGGATGACTGAGAATGGGAGGCTTGTAGTGTTATCCCTTCATTTTCAAAGAGGAAATCTTAATCCCTAGTTAAATCACCTTAATCATTTCATATTTCTTTCAATCTTTGCCCTAAAATCTCATGTTTCTTCTCTCTTATTTGGATTATAGGTTTCTTTCTTATCAAGTTTATTTTTTTATCTTGATTTGAAACCCTAAATCTTATAATTTTTATTTTTGATAAAAGAGGGTCTTAGATCTATCATATATTTGTGGTTTTGAGTCTATTTTTTATAGAAATATTAGATTTTTGCTTAAGGCTAATGAACCCATAATATGTTGGAGAGATTCTTTGAACTTTAGATAAGAATCAAGGGTTTATAATTTTTTTTAAGGTAAGATGTTTTTGGTTTAATAAGGTTTTATTTATATTAACATCATGTTTGTAGGTAAAATCATATCCTTTAAGAATGAATATGACTTGAATCGGTTTTAGTCTCTATTTTGGATTCACGATTACATTTCATATACTTTTACTTTGAGTTTTGCTCTCAAATATTTTATAGTAGATTATCATGTCTAAATCATATTCTTAATTTTTCATATTATTTCTTAATAATGTGTACTTATTATATTTCTTGGAACATGTACTATACAATAATATTATATTTTATATCTGTGTTTAGAGATGAAAATGTACTATTTTTTGGTTGCGTCTTTTTATGATGGATCAATATACATGTTATAGGCATGTTTTAAAAATTTCAAGTCATTTGGAGCACGGTAAGTCAACGACAGTTATAAATTTAAAGCTTGACAGTTATGACAGAACTGCGCAGTTTCATTAATTAAATAATAAAAAATAATTTTTATACTTATTTTTGTATTGTATTTATTTTTATTATAATTAAGACTATGATGTAAGTTTTTGTAATTTTTTAAGCTAATTAGAATTTATTTGATATTTTTCCTAAAATGTACGATTTACATACTATGATTGTGCAATGATTTCTTCATAATTAATTCATGTTATGGGTAGAATATGATCGTGCTAAAGTATAAATAGATACACACATGCTAAATTATTTTGTATAATCCATGTCCCACATATTTTAGCTTAATCATGAATATGATTATGTATGTTTATGTTTACTTATGCTTACATAATCTCATTTGCCATGTATGGACCATATCTCATGTATAATAGAACTATTTAGGGTATAACTACTTATGTTTTCATGCACCTAGCATTGCTCACGTATGTATCATATTGAATATATCATGAAAATTTTTCAAGTCATGATTAATCATGATTAACTAATTAGATATCATAGTTTTTTAAATTAATCATTAATTTTTCGTTCTTTAGGGCGGGTTCTTCTATCCTATGGGTAAAGTTTTGCGTTCTTTTGATGACATATTTCCTCATTGAGTAAGAAGAGTTGAATAATAATGAAATAAATTATTGTGACTTTTTAGAGTTGAGAATGTAGTCTGGTTTGTCCGTGTACACCGACTTATTGGGGGCAATTTTTAGTCAAGATTTGCCCAAACTGCAATGATCTTCCTTTTAGGATTTCATACTTTCTTTTTAAGGATTTTTAAGGTGAGTAAGTCTCCTTAATCATTGGTTAGGGTGAGCATGTTATTTTTTCTATTATGAGACATTCATCGTGGTATTTATAGATAATGTGTATATATTATAATGATCATTAATGTAGGTTATGTAGGAGTAATAATATTTATATTTATATAAATTATATATAGAAAGGTGATACTTGAACATATAGGATGAACGTGGATTGTTATACTTGAATATGTAGGATACGTGGATTGTTATACTTGATTATGTAGGAAGTGAATGTAATAATAATATTTATTCATGCAAGATGAGATTTAAATAAATGTACAGGTTATGCGTATGTGATTATGAAATGTAATTGAGACCATAATGCATAGGTATTGTTTAAGGACGTGTGATGAATGAATCAGATAGTTCCTACATGTTAGAATGTATTTGGGGTTAATGTTGAATAAAATAATAATACTTATTCATGCAAGATGTGAATGAATTATGAGATTTAAATAAATGTACAAATTATGCGTATGTGATTATGAAATGTAATTGAGACCATAATGCATAAGTATTGTTTAAGGATGTGTGATGCATGAATCAGATAGTTCCTACATGTTGAATGTGTTTGGGGTTACTGTGCTTTTGTGTTGTTAATACCAACTCACATGAGGTTTATACTATGATTATTCATGATTAGGTTGTGATGTTAATATGAGCTTTATGTTTTATTTAAAACCCTTACTGAGTTAAGATAACCCATCTTTTGTGCTTTTTTTTTATTTTGGGGTTATATATTTGTACCATGTAAGTATTTAAAATAAGTTATTTTACGAACACGAAAGTGAGTAGATTCAAACATGAAGTGTAAGCTAACTATTTTGTAATGAAATAAATTTGTGTTATAACTTATGTTAGCACTCTTGTTACTTTATATATTTTATAAATAGTCTTTTAATGCCTTAGATATATTGTCATCTCTTTAGGTATGTTATTATTATGTTTATAAAATTATGTAGGTAATATATTAAACTAAAAAAAATTTAATTAATTTATTTATCTTTTGTTAAACACGAAGGGTAATAATATTATGTACTTCAATCTAGTCATTTTGGGTTAACTTTTTTACATTTTCGCACCTTCTTACATCTCCTTAAACTAAAATTTGAATCAAGGAAATGTGACTGAATGTAACACTTTCAGTCTTTATATCATACACTAAGCCTCGCTCAACACCCCCAATGCTCCCCATTTTCAGCCATAGATCTAGCAATCCATGAATTTCCCTTGGGCCTTAAGTGAACTCACATACCTCCCAACCTCAACAACCCCCTGCTCTTGAACAAACTTCCAACCCGGTGAAACCGTTGGTACGAATCATGTAGTGCATAGGTTCATTCATTGCTTAACTCGTAATAAAATTTACCTTATATGAACATGAGAAATTTCAAGGAATGACTTTAATTTACCTAATAAAAAAAGAATAAACTTGTACACAAACACGTGGTAGAACCGAACTGTTCTGCTGGATACTTTTTCCCAACGTTGATAGTAAGATTGCTACTGGCATCGCTTCAGCCGCAAAGAAAACTCGACAACAAGGAAAATCAGCAGCCTCAGAGACTTGCTTGGGGGCGAATATGGCACCTACAAGGGGCGATTGGCGGCTACGAATTGGAGGGGCTTGGACTTTGGTGGAATCGTTGGTGGCTGAAGGAGCATTGACTGCAGACAAGGGGGTGGCGACAGTTGTGGCTGAAGCGGCCTGTCATGGTGGCCGGTGAAGGGGACACCGGACAGCAATTGTGTGACCATCAGGGGAGGGCGGACGGCGAGTGAGATGGATTCCTTGCTCTGCGGCTAATAATCAAGCAAGGCCGATCACGCCCTATATTTCATTCGTGTCTTGGGCCTGAGAGCTTTTTTTAATCCCAACTCCGAAACGGAGTGCTGCATAACTCCGGCAGTCTGGCTAGAACTGTGGAAGCGACCAATCAAGCCAAGTAATCCGAAATCTAATAGATGCATGGACTGTTCAGTGTTCACTGCAGCTGTGTCCTCCAGATGACGAAGCCTCTTAAGTCTTAAATAGAAATAGCTGAGAACACTAACGGTCCATCGTGATGTAATCAATTTATAAAGCGTCTATTTCCGCTGCCTCTGGCAGTGCCTATTCTTGCATAAACACTAAATAACGATAAGCACTCATCTCAAGGTGCCTTTTACAATTAATTTTTGCATAGAAGATGATTTATGCATGGCATACTGAAGATGGCCAACTGCGCACAATTTACTTCCTTAAAATTCAAGGAATGTCACCAAAATTTATAACACAAAAATTGGTGAATCACATGACATAATTATCAATTATAAACCATACCATGTGTACAAATTCAAGGAATCACGGAGAATTGCTATGCGGAAAAATTCAACTTCTAAACAATAATATAGGAAAACGTGCACAATTTGAACCTAAGTACATTGCAGCTGATGATTTTACAGATCCATCTCTTCATAAACAAATATTTTCATTATCTGACTTTAAAAATCCAAAAACTAAATTTTATTTCTGAAGTTCAATCAAGTATTCTTATGCGGATAAAATTACATGAAATGAATAAGATTCACAAATTTCCCATACTAATAATTGAGAATTGACACCATACTAATCGCACCTTACCCACCCTCTACCTGGATTCCTCTTAAAGATACGCGGCTTGTTCATTGGAAAAGTATAGCTCCAATCTGGATATTTAAGAATATATTCATGTACTCTGTCAAAAGAATAAGAACCAAATTAATTAATGATGACTAGATTTCAAATTTGGAAGTTAATAGATATCTAAAACACCAGAAGACGTGGGAATTCAAAACAAACTTCAGAATGAGTTGGTACACACCAACTTGCGATGGTTCTGGAATACCACCATAAAATATCAACACTTGACATAATGATTTATTGGTGTTAAAACAGTATGCATCATGAGACAATTTCTCCAAATTCCTGGCATACTTATTCATTTAAATTTATCAAATGTGAAGGGTAATTGCAATATCCAACTATATGTCCATCTATCTCTTGCAGATATACTTGGAATGATCAGGTTCAAAACCTGATACGAAAACTTAAAGAAAATGCATTCCTTGCCGGTGAATATGGACTTCTTCTTTGCTCTTTCCTTGAAAGGAGGATTTCATTTTTATCGTGATATCATTTTTCGTATTTCACTATGCTATTAAAGAATGTACCACTTCCAAAAAATTAAATTACACTCCAATTTCATTGATGTAGTATATATGGATAGAATTATAAAATCCAAATGTGAATTCAGAAAGTTAATGAAAGCTTCATATTCAAAGAAATATAGGATAACTAGGACTGTATTAAGTGCAACATTTACAAAGCACGTTGATGGCAATCAAACTTATGATTCAAACAGGCCACAACAAAACAATTTCAACATCTTCATTGGATTAATGACATGAAGAGTGCAATATAAGATGATGCTGTCCATATAATCTAAGCTGCATGGTTGCACGGTATAGCAGCATCAAAGGATTAGTTTGTAGTGGACAACCGGTCATGAATGAGATAAGTGAAGTGGAAAAAAAAATGAGGACTTAACAAAATCCTAGAAAGTAGCTTCATTATGAGATAAAGTAAGGGAAAGCTCCTGATATGACATTGATACATGCAAACAAGCCTGTTAAATGCCATAGGACTAGAGGAAGACAATAGATGCATTTTGAGATAATAAGGACAAATATAAAAGGTGCAGTCATTGAGTGTAGAAATGGAATCACAAAGCATATGTTACAGAACAATCACGCCACCAATTATAATTAGTAGAACACAAGGCGTATTATAGAGACATAAAGTAGAGTAATTTTTTTAGTCTGATATTAAAGTTTCTACAATTTTTAACTATCTGTCATCATCCTATCATAAACATTTAAAGGTGAAGATCAGCAGCACTGACTTTGCTCATGAAACTATTTTTTCACTAAAAAATGTGCGTATTTCATGTCTCTTCATAATGCTTAATCTATGGCTTCAACATCCTTTATTATTTTCTCAGTGGCAATTAAGAACTCATTTGTCGCATCTCCAGATCTTCTCACAAGTCACATCTCCCTTTGGCACACTTATGTCCTTTTATTTACAATGAAATATCAAATATATATCTTGTGAAATTGTACAAACAGGTCATCACAGGTCCTATTCTGTAGATTTTGGAAAATAAGATGATGATGTGATAGAAAGGATTTTTTGTAATGTTACAACCACAAATCCAGAGTCAATTTAACCTTTATAAAAATCAAGGAAAATGTTTGCCCATATGAAATAAATAACTAACAGAATTTGTATACAAAAGAAACAAAATCCTACGATGATTTATAGTATCATTGTACCTCCTCACGTTTTCAACAAAATCATGACCCTCAGCTGAAGGTGAGGTGGAACACTCGCGTAAAATTTTGTCATCAGAATAGTTCTGTAAAGACAAAGCATAGTATCTCCAGTTTTGAGACCTGTGCCAATAAATAAAAAAGAATATATATCACAATCAAAAGGACTAGGCAATCAATGCACACAATGAACAGTTCCTAATAATTCATCAAGTACTACATCAGGATGAGTTGCCCAATACTCACCTGGAAACAGATTGACTATTCCTATACCATTCACAAGAAACTCAATCTTGGGAAAAGAACTTTTCTTTTTTACAGAAAAGCAAACAAAAGGGAAGCAACTAAGTACCAAGAACAAGGTGCAATCCAGAACTCATCACTTCGAGTGTCATATGTCTCCAACAGTTTCTCCTTCCAATTAGGATCCAAGGAAGATACTGAAACTCGCAATCTTCTCACAATCTCATCCGGGCATCTTGTGCTTCTATCGAAGTTGGCTGGACTGACTGAACCAGTGGAGGTTTCTACCTAGTGGAGAAAAATAAAACAGTAGAACTAGATTCCAAAGCACGTCACATTTACCCAAATGATACAATTTTTCCTACAAATATGTACATGCAGGCAAACTTTGTGAACTTAGTGCAACCAGAAGAATAATTGAACTACGCACAGATGCCACGGAGCCAAAATACTGCACAAAAGGGGGGGAAATAGAATTTTTTCCCATCTAAGAAGCCCTTGCGCTATCAATTTCTAACTTGAGAATGGAACGATGATTATATGTCATATAACTTGAGAAACGTTTTATGGTGATCTACTGTGGGAACATACCACAAGACCATTGTTAATAGGTAACGCAATTCCTTTGGAATCTCTTCTCGTGTTATGGCTGAGGACACAAAAAGTTTGCAAATGGAACGTCTCTGCTCGATTCTGCAAAGCCTCAACAATTTTGGACACCAACTGTAATGAATAACCACTCTTTTTTCCATGTCTTGCCAACCTCTCTGCAGAGTCTCCCAGGGACTACAAAAACATAATAAAATTTTACTGTCGAAGAGAATAAATGGAAAAAAACAGGTACATAAGAGCTCGAGCCAAACTTGATACCTGATATACTCCATCATCGAATCCCCCGATTAGATGAACCTGCCATTTACATGCCCCTTCAGCATGGAGCACTTTACGCCAAAAAAAAATAATCAAGAGTAGAATTAAGACAAAAATAGCAAACTGACATCCAGAATGGCCTCCGTATCACGATCAGCAAGGGAGGACAAAATACTGGTAAGACCGGCGTTGACTATCTTAGTGGAATCCAAGTGAGCCACCGATGTCCTGCGCACAGAAATTCTTAAAGGCTAACAAATTTTGTTGCAATGAAATGCTGAAACCGTTAATATTGAAGGTGATGAACAAATGCCGCTCTTACATTCCAGATTCTCGATTACGGATAACAAGACCAACACATGTAGTAGCCTCATCTGTTCCAACAAACTTTTGAATGACAGTGAGGTGCAACCACCCATATCGAACAAGCAAGCGCGTGAGAGATAGGATTCGAAAAAGAAGATTACCTCAACTAGGTTTGGGTCGACCACAGCGTATTCTCTCTGAAAAAGGTACACACACTTGAATTGTGATGGATTCGAAAAAGAAGATTACCTCAACTAGGTTTGGGTCGACCACAGCGTATTCTCTCTGAAAAAGGTACACACACTTGAATTGTGATGGATTCAATGTGATGGACTGTTCAGCAGTTGAGAATTTCACCGTTGGTCTTTCAGCGAACAAATTCGAGGATGCAACTAGCAAAGGGTGCTCCAAGAGAGCAGCCAGATCGTCTTTCCCCTGCAGATCCGTAACTGGAATTAGATGATCCTGAATTAACGAAACCAAGGCAAGCACTAGAAACATATAAATTTGTTCGATTGAAAGGAGAAGCAACAGACAGCAATAGAAGTTACCTGAGCCATCTCCGAAAGAGGAACTCCGCCAACGAAAATCATGGCCCCGACCCGACGTCCGGCGCCGGAGATTTGTCAGCTTGGGGGGCGGGGAAGATGAGGATGGGAACACTGGCGCGCGACTTTTTTAAGCGGCTTCAGTTCCCACCCACCCGAGAAATGCTACATACGCTCGCCGCCCCCGCAAAAATTATCGCATCACTCTGCAGCGATAGGCGGGCCCGCGGGGCAAAAATGGGGCCCACCTCGCGAGCGGGTTGCGAGTTCTTGTATACGATTAGAGCTGATTTAGAGAGAGGCAAAACTATTATTAAATGAATTAATAATGATAATTAATTAAAAAATGTATGAAACTTCAAACTAGAAAGGACCCAAGGCGACAACAACGACGGAGGGAGTGGTTGATGCTGATCAGGAACCGACTGCTGTAGACCGGGAATTTCGATTGATTTGCAGGAGGAGCCGGCGATCTGGTCGCATCCTCGAGCTGGAAATTTTCTTTCCGTGTTTACTGCGGTTGTAGGTCTTCGTCCATCTCTGCAGTTGCTGGCGCCTCCCTTTGCCTGCGCGGTCCGCCGCCCGATTCTGTTTTCAACACTCCTTGCTTTCTCCGTCGTCTTAGCCGTTTCGACCTCCCACTTCTTTGAAGGTAGCCTCTGCTCTTTCTCCTCACTATGTTTCAAACTCCTTTTGCCATCGAACTGCGTTCATCTGGCGATGTTCGGTTTTGTTCTAACATAAATAGCGAGTTCTTATGGCATTTGTTGTTTGTTTATGTCAAAATTACGGTCACGATAGGAATACTTCTGTTTGAATGGTAAACTTGGGAGCTGCTATTCGTTGAGATGTGTGATTTCCACCGAAAATTTGCTGGTGATTTAAGAAGTAGGTTTTGTTTTTCTTGTCTGCTGGGGAAAACAATGAGTAATTTTTATCTACATTTTGGAGGCGTTGGCGGTAAAATTGTCATTATAAGACACATTACGTCATATGCATTTTATCATTAACTCACGGTCCCTTTGCCTTGCTTTTGTGATTATCTAAACATGTAATATATTCATCAGATGCGGGAGTTCAGAGATGGAAACAAGGGAAGTAGAGCTAGTATAGGCATCGCCTCTTCAAAATCCACATCTAGTTCTCCGCCACTCATTCTTGACGTAGATGACTTTAAGGTGTAGACTCAGTACGGCTGCAGGTTGATGCTTTCAGTTGTCTTCAGACTGCATTTCTCCAAATTTTTTACATGATTTGATCTGCTTTCTCATAGGGAGATTTTTCTTTTGACGCACTATTTGGAAATTTGGTAAACGAGCTGCTTCCTTCATTTCAAGAGGAGGATACAGATCAGCCGGAGGGACATGGAGGAGATGCCTTGCCAAATGGGAATCTACGAGTTCAACCTGATGCTTCCAAGGGAAAACAACTATCCGCCATTCCAACATTCCCGAATGTTGATGCTCTCCAGTCTCTTTTCACAGATTCCTGCAGGGAATTGGTTGATCTGCGTCAGAAGGCATACCTTACCTTCTTTTTTTATTCTTGTCTAGAATTAACAGTTTATTGCCTCAGGCTTCTTCCTTCCACATGTTATTCAATCCAGGTCTCTGAATATCTTAGTTGTGTTGTAGATTGATGCCAGACTCAATGAACTTAAAGGTGAGGTGTCTGCACAAGATGCCAGACATCGGAAAACTCTGTCTGAGGTTAGTTACAGTCTGAAGTCCATTGGTATCCTATATAATGAGATCCTACTATCTACAGTATGTATCCATTATCCGTATGAGGCATGCCATTTCATGTCTTCTTTCAGCTGGAAAAAGGTGTAGATGGCCTCTTTAAAAGCTTTGCAAGGCTTGATACTCGCATTTCTAGTGTAGGTCAAACAGCTGCTAAGATTGGAGATCACCTGCAGGTATTTGGTTGACATTGGTTTTTTTAAAACGATTAATACTACTATAATCCTACACCAATTTCTCTACACCTATAGGCCTTACACCACTTATGATTGGATAGGGAAAAGTGGATCTCATGTTGTCGGATAGGACCCACTTTCCCTATCCAATCAAAGGTGATGTGGGGCCTATGGTGGTGTAGAGAAAATGGAGTATGAATATCATTTTCCTACTTTAAACATTGCTGCTTGAAAGATGGTTGTTTTGTTTCTATGTTGCGCTTGATTATCCTCTTACAGAGTGCAGATTCTCAAAGAGAAACAGCAAGTCAAACTATTGATCTTATAAAGGTAAGAATGCCAATCTAATAGTTCTGCTCACTTATTCTCTTTTCTATCCTTTTGAGGTAGACGTTTTTCATCATTTTAGTAAACTTATTAATGTACTATGTTGTAGTATTTGATGGAGTTTAATAGCAGTCCTGGTGACCTTATGGAGCTTTCTCCATTATTTTCTGATGATAGTCGTGTTGCTGAGGCAGCAGCAATTGCCCAGAAACTACGTGAGTTTGTGATTAGCAATTATTTTCCCAAAATTTTGTTATTAGGACCCTAACAGAAAGTAAGCATGTTCCACATTGCTTGATTTGGTTATAAATGAAGTTTAAGTTCCTGAATCTATTATAAAAGATTCACCTAATATTTTATTCTATTGTCAATAGTGAATATCTAGCCTCCAAATTTAAGAAAGGCTCTGCCTAATTTATTTTCTTCAAACTACTAGCATTTTGTATATGCTTTTATATTTACATATGTTCTCTTATAGGCTCTTTTGCTGAGCAAGATATTGTAAGGACTGGTGGACTATCTGTGTCCTCAGCTACGGGGACTGCAAATGCCAGCCGGGGCCTGGAAGTTGCTGTTGCAAATCTACAGGATTATTGCAATGGTAGGTTGACCTCCTTAAGTGTTACTTAGTTACTCTTTGTATTTACAGTGAGTTTACTACGAAACATCATTACTCATTTTCGGTGTCCATAGTTGTCAAAAAGTTGCTTATTAGTGTTAAGATTTAAGATATAACTTGGCTTTTTTGTTGGAGTTCCTCTGTCTATGCTTCAATGGTGACAAAATACCCTAATTTAGAATCAAGCAGTTCTCAACGAAAAGAAAAAAGAACACTCATGGCCCGCATGCCATCACAGGATGTTAGCTTATAACCACAATGGCAAAGAGGATATTTGATATTGATTAAATCTATGAAGTATTAAAGAAGGCAAGGATATTTATGTGTCGCTCCAGAAATCAAAGAAATAAGAAAACATAATGGCATAGGTTCTGAATTATTTTCCTCTTGTATGCAGAACTAGAGAACAGATTGTTGAGCCGATTTGATGCTGCTTCACAAAAGCGGGAGCTGTCAACAATGGGAGAGTGTGCTAAAATTTTATCTCAGGTTGTTTTGCCTTCATAATCAAGTCTTTTTTTAAATATGTCTTCTGTTTCCTTTTTTCATTTACGAGATTAATAATGTGTGGTAATCTATGCTTCTGTTAGATGATGAAATTTATTGAGAATCAAAATATTTAATAGTTTACAAACTCTCAAAATCAGCTTGAAACTTGCATAGGTATTACAATTGCAATGACTAGAAAGTCAAATTTTCTAGTCATGATGTGAAGTAAGATAGTACCATTATTTTTGTGAAATATAGGTCATTCCTAGTTTAAAGATGCCATTTTTTTGCATTCCCTCCACCTGAACGAACCAAGCATTTGAACATTGAGACAAAGGGGCGCCAGCCCAAGTCATTGTGAACTGATGAGTTGACCAATGCATATTTTAATAACATGTATGTCATGAACCTTAAACAAACAGTAGCAGTTCAGTGACATGCTCAAATCAATAAAATCAAGTAATAACCATCTAGGATATATAATTGATCTTCACTACCAATTCTTTTGAATACTCAAATCAAATAACTAAGTGCAATTGCTAGCAGGATGATCATTCATTGCTTTGCCATGTATTCCTGGATGTAACCTACATTATTGTCAAAAGAAACAACTGTGCTGGGAACAAACATCCTCAGTAGTAAACCCAGATATACCACATAAGAAAATATCAATCTTGCCTTTCTGTTTTGTCAAATACGAAATACAACTAACCGTGTCAAAATTCATCTAGATTAGTCGGCTTGAAGCCTAATTATAAGTGGAGCTGATTAAACATTTCTATAGTTCAACTTGACAAAAGCAGACACATCAGTAGACTCGACCTCAACTAGTTTGAAATTAAAATTTGACTTTCAAAGCAAACAACTCATGGTTGTCATTACCGGTAACACTTGATTTTCAAAGTAATTAACAAATGGTTTTTCAACATCATATATCACGTGTTAAAAAAAGGAGCAAATAGTCTGGAATTTGATAACAAAAACTCCCCAACTGGACCATCAAATGGAGTCCCACAGTTAATAAATTCTCAAGAATGTGCCAGATATCCTGACACCATCTCCACACGCCTATGTACAGTACAACATAAAGCAAAATATATTGAATAAAAGCCAGATGGCAAAGGGCAGCTGCTGTCTATCCCAATGAATGCCCCCATGCGAACAGCCCTAAGCCATAGTACTCAGTGTATGAAGGAAACAGAGCAAAACAGGTACAAAATACATGAATACGGACATGTACAAAATATAGATGGGGAAAACAAAACAAATTTGAAGAATTTCAAATATGGAACATTAGCAACGGAATTGTTGCAAAAATCAGATAGTCAATTCAAATAAATGGGGAGCTCCCATCCCCATCTCTTGTTAGAAGTTAATTCACCTTGTTAGTGGGTTTCACAAAGGATTTGCAGTGCTTCAACACTTTTTGCAAACTAAGTTTTGTTAAAACAGAGTGAATACAGTTAATAATGCTCAAAATGTGGTGTTTGTCGCTAAATTAGACCTAAATAAACCGGATCAGAAAAAATCAAAATAAAATGATAAATTTGATGAAATTTCCAAGTGACTAATTTTAAAGTCGTTGAAATTAGTCAAATGCTTTTTGCAAAATCTTTTACAAATTATTATAATCAGATACATACCAAATTTTTTTTAAAATCAGAAGGGTATCATGATAATTTCATAATGAAAATTACTGTTGTTCCTGTCAAATATGGTAGTATCAAATTATTAGTATCTTTTTGTTTTTTTTTGTTTTCCAGTATTATCTGACCTGAGCCTGTTTATTTTGAACCAATTAAACCAGTTCAGTGGGTTCGGAGAAGTCAAAATTTTAAAACATTAATGAAGTCCTTTATGGCAAATCTCGAGTTGGAAAACTATTTTTTTATATTATTTCGGCAACTTTTTTTAAATCTTTCATGATGGCTGGTTTAAGAATTTTATAACTTCTAGACTTGTATGCAAACCTTAGTTTGATTTTGGGTAATTACTGTTTTTTCAAATCCATTTTGATCAGATTCCTAATTATACTTCATACCTTATGTAGCTCATAATCTAGCGAAAACACATAAAATGTGAATTGGCTTGATCCATAAAAAACTAATATTTTCTAACACTCAGAATATTTTGAATCTAGATAAATGAATAGCAGTTCAGAATCTAAGTATTGGGGAGAAGCATGGATGACGATTATGATGATGTTTTGGAGTTTTAAGACCTTTTGACTAGTTTTATTACTGTTAAGTGTAAAATATTTTGAACAAAAATGTGTTTGTAGAAATAAATCATTTCATATCTTCAATATTGTAGAATGAAAATTCAATGAATCCGCTATAATTTACGTTTAAGTTGGCTTACACAGTTTAACAGGGGAACCAGTGTCATGCAACACTACGTAGCAACCCGCCCAATGTTTATTGATGTGGAATTAATGAATGCGGACGTAAGGCTTGTAGTTGGCGACCAGGGCTTGCAACTGAACCCCAGTGATGTGTCTAATGGTCTTTCTCAATTGTACAAGGAAATCACAGGTTATTTTTTCACTTCCCTCTTATCATTAGTTAACATAGGTGGATAAAACTAACACCTTTTATATATATATTTTTTGCTCGGTTGGAACTAACACCTTTCTTGTTCACAGAGACTGTACGGAAAGAAGCTGCAACTATAATGGCTGTGTTTCCTTCTCCCAATGAAGTCATGTCGATCTTAGTGCAGGTATATCTGTGGTTTTCATTCCCTTTTAGTTTTGAATTCAACTTCCTGCCAAGTGTTTCTAACAAAGCTTCTGTGCAGAGAGTCCTGGAGCAGAGAGTTTCTACCATTTTGGATAAGCTATTGGTGAAACCATCCTTGTCAAATTTACCCTCTCTTGAAGAAGGCGGGCTTTTACTTGTGAGTAATTACTTAATACTCATTTTTTTGTGCAAATCCTTATCATAAAGAGAATTTATAATTTTTGAACTTGTGCTTCAACTAATTTTTTTTGTTTGGTTTTTATGACGAGGATTTAGTACCTTAGGCTTCTAGCTATTGCATATGAAAAAACCCAGGAGCTTGGTAAAGAATTGAGGTCTGGAGGTTGTGGCGATTTAGATGTGGAAGGTACTGTTACTGCTTTGGTGTGTAGATTTATTGGGAATTGAAGATTTGAGTGTGCTCACTTGCAATGCTACCCATTTCTTCTATCTGTTCTATCATCCTTGTTATTATACTTTTTACTTTTGTAAGTGGGCCATAATTTGCTTCAGTTTTTTTACTATTTGTTCGTAGTTCCCTAAAAAGGCAGTTCTTTTATTTGCCAGGTTTGATAGAATCTCTGTTTCTTTCAAATAAAGATGATTATCCTGAGCATGAGCAGGCATCGCTTAGACAGCTCTATCAGGGAAAGGTAATGCTTTCTGCATAGAGTTGTATTGATGTATTATATGTTGCATTGATGTGTTTTTTTTCCGTTTAGATGGAAGAGTTGCGTGCTGAGGGTCAGCAACAATCTGAATCAACTGGAACAATCTCACGTGCCAGAGGAGCATCAGCCACTTCTCAGCAGCAGATATCTGTCACTGTGGTAACAGAATTTGTGCGCTGGAATGAAGAAGCTATATCTAGGTGCATTATATTTTCAACCCAGGTAAAACAATGTAGCAATGATCAGTTTAGACAATAAATGGCTAATTAATTTTTAAGCTGTTTTGAGATGGCGTGTGCTTACTGGGGGATATCTTCCAATTAAGAAATAGGGATTGGGATATTCCTTATGATTTTGATAAAACTCAACTTTAACGTTCCCTCCTGTTGGTGCATATAAGCCTTTTACATATATTTTTATTTACTCGCGGGACTGCTAGCTTCCTGAACTGATTTCTATTTTTAATTTGTGCTTATGCAGCCTGCTCTTCTTGCAGCTAATGTGAAGGCCGTGTTCACTTGCTTGCTTGATCAAGTAAGGGTCCAAAGTAAATAGTCCTTTAATTCCATGTAATATATAACAGTGTTTGGATTCTTTTCATTTGTAGGTAAGCCAGTACTTAACTAATGGGCTTGAGCGAGCCCGTGAAAGTCTGAATGAAGCTGCTTCTTTGAGGGAGAGATTTGTGATTGGTACAAGTATGAGCAGAAGAGTTGCTGCAGCAGCTCAATCTGCGGTATGATAGAACTCAAGTTGTCTTAACTGCTTTTCTCTTTTTCTTGAGATTTTGTAATTTGTGCAATTGTTGTTTGGGGCTTCTGAAATGAGACCTGCACTAGGAATTGTTGATGCAAAAATAGTAGCAAAAGTTCCCACCTTTGAACTGTGTTTGATGAAGCTATGGCTTCCTATGATACTTTAATAGTAGTTCTTGTGGAGTTGGTGCAGGCAGAGGCGGCAGCTGCTGCTGGTGAAAGTAGTTTTAGATCATTCATGGTAGCTGTGCAACGTTGTGCCAGCAGTGTAGCCATTGTCCAACAGGCATGTGTCCTTTCTGATTGTGTTTTATTTTTTTTTCTTTGCACATGGTCTATATTACCTTTCTTGTGAGAGTGGGTATGAAATAGTGATGGCTTTGACTTTTGACATTGACACGTAGTTTTTGTTCTTCAGTATTTTACGAACTCTATATCTCGGCTTTTACTACCAGTTGATGGGTCTCATGCTGCATCATGGGAAGAAATGGCAACAGCTATGGCCAAAGTTGAAGCTGCTGCTTACAAGGGTCTACAACAGTGTATTGAGACCGTAATGGCAGAGGTGAAGTGCCATGCCTTCTTCATCTGAAGAAAGAATTAAGATGATCTTCAATTATCCAACATCATAACATTTTTGCATGTCAGATAATTTGAAACCTTTTCTGACATGATACTTTCCAACAGGTGGAACGCCTGCTTTCTCAAGAGCAAAAGCTGACAGATTACAAGTCTCCAGATGATGGAAATGCTCCTGATCATCGGCCTACAAATGCTTGCACGAGGTACCCTCAATGGTGGACTGAATAAAATTTCTGTTAATGTCTAGTCAATTCAACAAAATTTGGTAACCATGGTATTTGCTCATTGACAGAGTGGTTGCATACTTATCCCGTGTGCTTGAATCAGCATTTACTTCTTTAGAAGGCCAAAATAAACAGGCTTTCCTGACTGAACTGGTATGAAAATTTACTTTGTTGGATTTCAGACTCATCTGTGCGAAAGAAGTGGATATATCATATTTTCATTCTATATATAGCTGTTATAATTAAGATTGCATGCATCAGTGTAGGGCTGAATTTACTTGTCCACGCTGGTGGCAGTGACGCAGCCTTCTATTAGGAAATACATGTTTTTTTATCAAACAACTGTCTTATTTGTGGATTGCTGACACCTGCACATAGAATGATTTTGGGATCCCAGGGAACAGTGGGAAATGGAAGGAGAATGGTTGAAGCTAGACCTTTCTAGGACGAGCTATGTTAGGCCTTTTGGTCTAAATGTTTTGCCAGATCCCTGTTCTAACATTGGAGGACCTAAGTGGTGATTTGTGGTAGTTGTAGGCTTGTAGCCAAACCTAGATAGCCAGCATAAGGTGTACGACGGGGACTGTAGATGTACTCAGCTCACTGCATTATCATGATTAATGGACCTCACTATCCGTTCTCTTTCTAAACCCTGATTAGGTGGGGGTAGTTCTGACTGAAATACTTATATGTATAATACAGAAATAAGTTATCTGGCTATGTATGTAATTAACGGTTATTAAGTTGTTCCTACTTCGACTTTACAGGATTTATATGATGATATTTGAGATTAATTATATGCTCATTCCTGAATTTATATTATAGGGAAACCGCTTGCATAAGGGGCTGCTTACCCACTGGCAGAAGTTTACTTTTAGTGCAAGGTAAATCTCCTGACTCTGATTCCATTTTCAAAACTTTTATTCCGCAGTTTATGAATTCCTTTGTGTCTATAACCTTTATTGCCTTTTACTTTAAGGAGCTTTGCTTTTCACCGTTCTGTTCCTGCTTTGATGTACTTTCTTTTCAACAATATCAGTCGAGAAACTTCTGCAAAAATAAAAAATAAAAAAATATCTGCCTAGAAAAACTGAAAATAGAGAAAACATAGGCAAAAAGTAATTTAGTTTATGTGCTTGATGACTTCCTCTGTATGGATGTCTGTAATCCTGCAGTGGTGGCCTACGGCTGAAGCGTGACATAACCGAGTATGGTGACTTTCTTCGGAGCTTCAATGCCCCTACCGTTGACGAGAAATTCGAATTGCTGGGCATGTAAGCAGGGAACAGATCATTTGTTATGTTTATGAAAATATGATATGGAGATGCTTATCAATTACTACCCCAAACTGACAATCAGTATGCGCTTTTTCAGCATGGCAAACGTCTTTATTGTAGCACCAGAAAGCCTTTCAACTTTGTTTGAAGGAACTCCGAGCATCCGTAAAGATGCATTAAGGTATGACTGAACCTTTGTGATGAGATTTAAAGGATATTGCTTGAACGCCATATAACCGACTGTTGTATGTAGGTTTATTCAACTGAGAGACGACTTCAAAACTGCCAAAATAGCATCTAGATTAAACAGCTTGATGGTGGAGTCGTAGTTGATCGGAAGACGTCGAAGAGCTTGCCACGCGTGATGTGGAGGATGGTTGTTATGCATCCAATGAAACGGCATGTAACTATAGCTGAGTGTTCCGGTTCATTGATTTTTTTAGTGTAAAAAGAACTGGTTTGCGAACCTTTATTTGTTAACAGCTACTCTGGTCGTTCCCGCAAACAAAGAACTATGTTCTGAAAAGTTGTAATTTTGTCGTGGCATTTAAGCCTTCTCGAGTAGTGAACAGCAGAA
This sequence comes from Saururus chinensis, assembly GCA_035235625.1. Taxonomy (NCBI): domain Eukaryota; kingdom Viridiplantae; phylum Streptophyta; class Magnoliopsida; order Piperales; family Saururaceae; genus Saururus; species Saururus chinensis. The sequence goes on along the minus strand of CP141143.1, from coordinate 9,318,487 downwards.
CAAGTGGCTCTAGCACTGTTATTTTTTATAAGATTGACATGTCAAATTACTGTATTGGCAACTATCCAATTATAAGTTGGTGTTAAAGCTCGATTATGTCTCCAACTCAGGAGACTCTTTTTGGAAAATGAAGCATTCCCGATAACAAACATGGAATCGGAGAACGCAGATGCATAGAGATGATATTTGTGAAAGAATTTTTTCGCTTGAAAACTATGGCATTTAGAGTTTTAGACTGATCGATAAGAATATTGTACGTTTTTTTATCAGGATAAGGATGAGAAGTAAAGCATCATAGTCCTGCAATAATTCTATGGTGTGCTTTTGCATTCTTGTCAAAGGAAGAACAATTTAGAACTGCTACAAGAAGATTGGTACAGTTCAAAATCAAAATACTAGCTGCTGGATGCTTAGGTACTACTACAATAATAAAATTCTTATTAATCGCTTGATTACTTTCTACTTCGAAGCGAACCCCCTGCATTCCTGCAGTACAAGGTACAAACTACAGTCCAGGCAACTTCATTACACATAAGAGAGTGTCACACAGAACAGAAGACTCCATGGCTTACTAGAAACTGCGCAAGAAATTTTCGCGTTTCTTTAGTTATAGCCACCCCCAGTCTCATAGCGGGTCTGGGTGGTGCCACTAGAATACGGGTTACGAGCTGTCGTAGTCCCAGTTCCCGTGTTAGTCCCAACGGGATGCGCCCCAGTACGGCCTTCAGTAACTTGGCCATAGGTCTGCCCGGTTCCCTGCCCCGGCAGAGCCGAAGTGAGATGAGGAGCGTATCCTCCAACCTGACCGGTTGGATGGCCGGCAACGCCTCTTGCCCGCTCCGCCTCCCTGGCCGCGGCATTATTTTCATGGGCCTCTTGCTTGTTCAGTTCCGCCTCTCTGATTCTCTCTTCTTTCCTCTCGCTTGCCATCTCCTTCTCCGCTGGCGTGTGAGAAGTCATCTTCTCAACCTGCACAGCAAAGTAGACGCAACCGTTATCACACAAGCTCCTCAGTTGCATACCACAGAGGAATTACCCGAGTCACTGGGTCACCAGATCACAGTTTCAGGAAAAAGAGAGATCAAGTTGGGAAGGAAATTGAACGATACCTTTTCCTGGACGGTGGCTTTGGTCTTGTCCAGGCCAGCCTTGGCAGAGGCGGCTATGTTCCCGGCCGTCTCTTTCGCCTTCTCCGCTGCGCTCTTTCCTGCCTGCATTCTTCTGCTCTTTCCTGGCTTCGAAACGGGAGATTATTTGTTGATTCGAACGTCTGTTCAATGTTGATTGTGCACCGCCTTCTCGGATGAGCTATAAATATATGCACCATGCTTGCCATGCCGCGACACGTTTGATAGCCATTACGAACGTGGCAGTGGAAGAAGGAAAGTGATCTCAGTCTGCAACAGTACCATTATGGGCTAATAGGCTGTGGATCAGATGGAGAAACAGACAAGAAATCCCTTGTCGGTTTTCCGCGCACCGTGCATGTTCTGTTACCTGTTCTTGAGTTCTTTTTTTCCTTTTTGTTAACTCAGTGGCAACACCTAAATCAGTTTTTGTCTTGGGTCCAATACTACCGTCAATGTTGCATTTTATACCCACCACAAACGCCTTTTTAGATAATAAAACTTATTATTTTTAAATATAATATTAAGACAGTAAGAAAGAAGTAATTTTTATTAAATGGTGAAATTTATGAAAAAAAAAATTAAAATATTTAATTATATATATTAAATAAAATGAAATTATTAGTATAAAATAACTTTTTATATCAAATAAAATTATTAATTTAGAACAAAGAGTATAGATTATTATTCCTCTTGTTTAATATTAATAATTATATTAATTTTTAACAATAAATTAAAAATAATTTATTTAAAAAAAGACATATAAATAATTAATTTAAAACAAAATTAAATAATTTTTTTGTAGATTTTTAATATTACGAAGTGCGTTGTGAATCTGAGTATCACTTCATCCTCTTTGTCTGTTTTTTATCTCGTTACTATCACCTCCTTCCCGTGTTCCCTCCTTTGTCACCACCACCACTTCTCCGTCTCCATTTTTTACCGCAGCTTTTTAAAATAAATTGACTTTAAAAAACTACGGAGGGAGTATAATCTTCCCTCCGCCGCGAACTTACATTTCCACGCCTACATCGACACCCCGTGTATCGGTCGTGCACCTTCGTCGCTTTCCGCAAACAAGCATATTCTTTCAATTCAAACTACGACAAGCATAAATTTTTTAGGGAGTCTCCTCCCACTCAATCTCTCTCTTCCTTGCCGCTTTTCCATGGCTGCTCTGCTCGACTTGGTACCTAATTTTCGGACGCTTTCGCCTCCGGCTTCTTCTTCCGCCTCCTTATTTTTTCCTTCAATTCGATGGCCCAAGAACGGAAGAAACTCCACCCGAAGTAGGTTGAATGCCGGAGCTTGCAGAGCGATGGTGCAGCAAACTGCGCCGGGGGCGTCTGCTATTTACGCCAAGGAAATGGAAAGGCTCTCCGCCAAGGAATCCCTTCTTCTCGCTGTCAGTTGATTTGTCTTTTTTTCTCTGTACTTTTTAATCCAGAATTTTATTTGCCTATTTATTTGCTGAATTCGGGTCTTTGAAGTTTGGTCACTTGGTGCCTTAAAAGTTTAGAATTCATCCTGAAGTTGCAAGGTGTACAATTAGACACGTTTAGTGTTTCTGTCCCTACGTTTTAGCTTTTGCTTGAGCTGCATTATCATGAAGGGTGATGATTATGCGGAATTTATGTAAAAACTATGCTCTGAACGCTCTATGTTTACTGCACGTTTACTGTTTTATTTACACTACTAGCCTGGTCTGTTTCACTTTTTTCTGCAGTATCTGATGCCAAGAAATACTTCATTCAATAATATTGTGTGAATATTGGTCATTTTCGCTTAGAGGGCCTCCGTGGTATGAAAAATGCCTGGTTGCCTCAACTTTTGATAATTTATAAACCTGAGGAATGTTCACATTCTAAACACAGTGTCGTAATACTTTTTTTTTTGTTGAAGTACTGAAATGCTTCCTTTGTCAGCTATAATGATTACTTCATTAACAAAATGGAGCATTTTCTTGTTTTTTATGAAAATATGATGTAAATAAATATGGAACAGGGATGCAATCTAAGCTTCTTGTTCTTTAACCTTTTGCTTTTTTTCACTTTGTTGTCATAAAGATCTTAATGAATCTAGACTTTTCAGTTGAAGGATTCTGGGGGTTTTGAAGCTCTGGTTAGTGGGAAAACTACAGATATTGAAAGAATCGATGTGAATGAGCGAATCACAGGTCTTGAGAGGCTCAATCCCACTCCCCGACCTACTACGTAAGCCTTTGCTCTTTATTTCTGACCAACCGGCTTTATTGTCTCTGTTAGACTAATACAAACACTAGCTATGCTACCCAGGTCACCCTTTCTCGAGGGCAGATGGAGTGTTCAATGGTTTGGTGCTGGTAGCCCTGGATTTGCTGCTGCTAAATTTTTATTTGAGTAAGTTTCAGATGACTTGATGCTATATAGTTAGTATGGCTTGATTGGTGAGAACAATGGCAGTATATGAGCTAGTGTATTTATGCAACTGTGATTTCTGCACAGGAGATTTCCAACATCTATTGCAACACTTTTAGAAATGGATGTGTTGGTCAAGGATAGATATACAAAAGCTACAGCTAATTTGAAGTTCCTGAACTCGGTAAATATTGATATCTTTTGATATGCCAAATTTGATTTCAATTGCTTTTGTACTTCTTAATGGGCATGAGATTATCGGTCATCAATTCCATACAGTGTAAATAAAATGAAGGTCCTGTCTATATGACATGAGACAGTATCAAAATGTGCCTGAATGTGCTTCTATAGTTTACTAAGCCGTTTGAGTGGTGTCTTCTTCAAAAATATGACTAAATTTGTTGTAGGGCTTGCCACTTAGAAGGCCTTTACTTGCTTATGAGCACGTTTGAGCTCTTATTAGTGTTGCATAGTTCATCATAATTTCTCTGAGATAATTGTATCTATGTAGATAAGGGAAATGAATATGTATTGTAAAGTTCTTGAATCTTCTACTTGCATGGAAGTTGTCATAAGCTTATGATTGTATACTCATATGGTTTTAAATGATAATGTGATTTGAATTTTGAATAAGCTTGGAGCGCTTGTATGCTTGGATAGGTGGCACAAAACAAAGCAATGCCTGAGAATTCTTGAAGAATGCTGATCATGCATTATTGGACTACCTCTAATGCATTTTGTGATCCTTGCAGTAAAGAAGACTCATTTCAACTAACTTTAGGGACTTGGTATGCAGAGGATAACAACTTGGTTAACTTCATTAGAAAATTCCTCTGGGTTCGTTAATGGGTATACTAGGGACATCCTTAGTTCTGCAGACATCTTCAATGCATTTCCATATCTTTATTTTCCATATGAATGTGAATTGTCTTTTCTTCCAATGGCTAGGCATTCAATAGTTTGTTCCCACTGCTTTTAGGCAACGCCGATTCTTGCCAATGCATATAATTGAAATCATCATTATTTATCAGAGCTATTTGCATTCAGTAGCATGGATGATTTTGGCCGATCATGCTATATTCCCTAATATGGGCATTAAATTTATGAGCCATACTACGAAGTTATGGGAGAAAATAGTAGAAGACTGACTGCAGAATGTGACTAAGGTTATGGAGAACCAGTACAGTTATATGCTAGAGAGGTGAACAATGGAGGCTATCTTTTATGGGGATAGGAGATAACTTTTATATGGTCTTTATAGATTTCAAGAAAGTCTATAATAGAGTGCCTAAAGAGTTTATGTGGAGTGTCTTGAAGAGGAAAGGAGTTATAAAAGGATACGCAGACATTATGTATGATTGAGTAGTGTAGAAAACTTTAGTGAAGGTAGAGCTATAGGTGGACCCCTAATTGAAATAGATGGGCCAAAAGTGCTAAGATGTGAGCAATTTCACTATTTAGGATCTATCCACAATGGGGGAGATATAGAGTGATGTGGCATATAGAATAATTGTAGGGTGGGTAAACTTGAGAACCACATCATGGGTGTTCTGCCGTGAGAAAAGTCATGTAGATAAACTAAATATGGTAAATAGGCTTAAAGGCAAGTTTTAAAAGACAACAATTATGCTTGTACTACTTTATGTAAGAGAATGTTCTACCATGAGAAAAATCATATAAGATAAGCTAAATGAGGCGGAATTGCAAATGTTAAGGTGGATGTGTGGGATAGCTTGGAGAGACAAGATTAAAAATGAATATATTCTATTGAGCTTAAGGGTAGCACCTTAAGGTCAAAAGCTTAAGGAGTGTAGATTGCATTGATATGGACATATACAAAGATGACCTAAGCACCCCCCAAGTAAGAAGGTTGGAGGGGATGTTAGTGGAAGATGCCAAAAGAGGGAGAAAGGGACTTGAGAGAAGTTAAATGGAGTTAATAAGGATATGACTATGCTACATGTCGCCAATTTTACATTCTGGTGTAATCTACATTCTTCTCCGTCATATTAACTCTCTTCTCACTAACTGTATATATTCGTTTAAGTTTATATATTTATGCTTATCTTGGCTTTCCTCCCCTCCTCTTGGGATAGTAAAAAACTTATGAAATGTATGCCCTCACTGGCACTGTAAAAGTTCGTTATTTGCAAGTGATTCCTGTTCAATTTGAGAATATTTTTTTCAATACAGGTAGAAAGCAAGGTCATTCTAACCACAAAGTTATCTGTAGAAGGTCCATTACGCATGAAAGAAGATTATGTTGAAGGTGTTATTGAAACACCTACAGTTAGTGAGCAGGCAGTACCTGAACAACTCAAGGCTGCTTTTGGACAAGCAGTTAGCACATTGCAACAACTTCCTGTTCCCATAAAGGATGCAGTCTCAAATGGACTCAAAATTCCTCTTAGTAAGCAGTTTAATATTTTACATGATATTTGACATCTTAAAGCTTTAACTATTGCTCCCATAAAAGATCAAAAGTGTATTTAAATGATTGTTTTAAGTTGAGAATAGGAATAAAGCTATTTAATTTAAGTAAACTATTAGTTTGATACTTACAGATCTTTCACAAATAACTGCTGACCCATATTGCTTCTTTCCAGATGGGATATTTCAGCGGCTATTTATGATTTCTTACCTTGATGAAGAAATATTGGTGAGAAGATCATAATATATTTTTATAGATATGTTTTTAACACCACAAGGTCGCAATAATCGTATAGTAAAATGGTAAAACTTTTGCTTTCATGCTTAGAGTTTATGGCATTATGTTATAAAACCTTAGCTGCAATCAGAAGACTTGCTAAAAACTTGAACAAGATAACTGCTATAGACGAATAACCTTGTTGTTGATAATGTTATTTTTCAATTTGGTATTATACCAATTTCATTTTTCCAAAACAAATGTATGGTATTGGTCAATTATTAAAGGCACAACCTTTAATGTGGAAAATGAGAACATTGTCTACCTGAGACACCTTGTGATTTGAGAAACACTTTTACAGCTAATCATTTGCGCAAGGTTGATTGACTAGTTGGCTGAAATACTTGTGCTATCTCCGGTCCATTTTCATTGAACTGACCCATATATAGCTTAATCATAACATGTTGGCAACAAATTTTTTATCATACCTCCAGTCAGCAATGAAAATTTTGTCTGAGTCGGAGATCATGTTTACAGATTATTAGGGACACTTCTGGAGTGCCAGAGGTTCTTACAAGATTAGAAGGGCCTCCACCAGCAGTGATTGCTGATCCTGTGGGAGAGTATGAAAGCTAGCCTCCTTGTCAATTGTATCATGCTAATGTCATCTCTTTTTTCTTAAACCTTTATATCCATTTTTTTTTCAATTGTAAAACTCGCAGGCCTGCTTTGTTTTCTCCAACTGTATATTGTGGCTCACAGGGTTTCTTCACATAACGTCTATTACTGGAATCCCAACATGCATCAACCCCTCTCTTTTTGTTTGGCTAAGTTGACATTGAAGCACAAATGAGCATCAAGCTCTCTGTGAAATTAGCATTAGTTCACTTTGTAAATTGCGAGCAGCAAGGAGATCCAAGTTCTGGTTTAGCTTTGAACTTAAGAGAGAAACCGCTAGCAAACCACCTTGGCTCGTCTGTCAGCCCAAGACTTGGATGGATCTGTTCACTGAAATTCTTAGGGTAAGAGATAATTATATGCAGAGTGTGAAGCCCTTCGCATCGTTCGGCCACATAGTGGGCCCATAAATTATTACTAAGAAGGCAGCAACTAAACAAGGAATCCTGCGGTTGCAAAATAAAGCAGAGAAATGAACAGTTTAACGGCCGCAGCGAACAAAACAATACCTAACACAATCAATTTTTGCAGAAAGCACTTAGAAATTCTGGAGTTTCGAATGAAAGAGGAGGATTCCCACTAATTATTACCATGACCGTAATCACAAGTAATTGCGTCGCCTTTACTAGTTGATACTCATTGACAATCTAAATTGTTACTTAAAAAAAATACTCATTCCATTTTATATTAATAACTATATTTAAAAAAATAGTAATTTTTTATTGATGGGTGAAATTTTCATTAAAAATAAGCTTATGTTATTCTTTTTAAATACTCAATTACTTAAATTTAACAAAATAGAACTATTAATATAGAATAATCATTTTTTTAAAAAAAAGTTATTAATTTAAGACGAAGGAGTGCCATCATCCTAAATTAATAACTCTAATTGGCAAAAAAACTTGTTTTATATTAATAATTCTATTTTATTTAATTTATATAATTAGGTACTTAAAAATAGTATCATAAGTTTATTTTTTCTTCTTTTAAAAATGGGCTACACTAATCAATAAAAATTATTATTTTTTAAAATATAAATATTAATATAGAACAAAGGGCCTACATGAAATTTGACATATAATTGAAAAAATAAATGACAACCATCCACCAAAGATTGCACCTCCATCCAATGCTTTTGAGCCATTAACTTTTATCACTAAGTAAATAGTGGTAGGTTCAAGAATAGACCAAATGGTGGTGGGTTCTCAGTTGTTGGATCGTCTTCTTCTTCCACATCAGGTTGTCAGAATGAAAGTTAGATAAAGGGGCAAGTTATTTGAACAATCGGTCAGTTGAACATGGTTGGTCAATTAGTTAGTCAGTAAATCAGTTAGATGGTCAGTATCCATTGTCCTATTACCATCTATAATTTTGGCCCATGGTTTTGCCTTTTCCAGAGTACCCAAATGTGTGTGTTTCCGTTGTAGTTGAATTTTCCCTTGCGAACCTATTTCAGGGAACCTATATATGGAAATACCACTTTCAAAGGTCCTACAAAAGGGAAGTATTTTTAATATTTTACTCTGCCAATGAGCCCATAATAAGGAGCACATAAAAGCCCTTCATCTATCTATGATATTGACATGCATATGTTAGTGTACATTAGTGTTAGTGTACATTAGTTTTAGTGGTACTAATATTAATGTGTGCCATCACATGCACAGTTGATCTCAAATATTAAGGGCTCACATGCGGTCCATAAGCTAAACTCATTGTCAGAAGGGAGCATGAAAAACTCTTCCCCATAAAAGTGGAAGCCAGTTAAATAGAGAGGAGTCTTGCAAGTAATGAGCGCCACAAATTCGGCACACTTGCTCTACTCTGTTTTAATAATTCATGGTGGGATGACGATATTGCAAGAGTAGTTTGCCAAATATTTTTCATCAACCTAAGAAGTTCTTTACTTCATCTATGGAGGTGGCAACTAGCCTGCCCAGACCTAGTGGTGGCCTCTTGGCAAAGCGGGTTAGGCACTAGACTGCGTGGCAAGTCCACCATAGCCAACTGTGATGGTGTAGCCAAAGAGGCTGTAATAGCGCGGTTAGATAGATTGAGGCTAGGATGTCAGAGTCTAGCCTTGGCTAGGAGAGGGGGCAGGGTGGCTGATGGTGTGGTGTAGCCAAAGAGGTTGACTGGAGCTGGGTGGGGCTAAGAAAGAGGGCCACCTGCTAGTTTGAGCATGAGGGCTAGCTTGCGCCCTAAGGTTACTGGGCATGCCAGCCCATGGGATTGGACCCAAGCCTGGCACAACTCGGTGACCCCGATTAGGCCAAGTAGGCCATGCCTCTTATTGTAGTAGGTCGACTCATACTTTTGCCACCCCTATCTGTCTATAACTTGTCTACTTCAATCTCCAAATTTTGGTGTGTAGTTTAGAATAGATGAAATCGAGTAAGACTTTCTACTACTGATATTAACATTTTATTAGACTTAGTTAAGGGTGTCCATTGATGTCCGTGTCTGCATTAAGAGTTTTATATATGTCTAATCAACCTAGCGAATAACTAGATTACTCTTTAAAACTAGTACTTTCAACAAATAAAAAATAAGGGTTCTAGCATCTTTTGCAAAAAAAAATTATTAAGCAAAAATAATTAAACCTAATATTCTCTTAAATCTCACTAATGAAATATCAATCAATCAATCTATACATGAACACCAGCAATTCCAAATAAACTAAATTAATATACTAAAAACCATGACTTTACATTGACACAAGCAAGCTACTAACCTTTTTTAGACTCTAACACAAGCTTTTCTAATTTAGATCATTGTTGTTGGCTTTTAAATCTTCTCCGGGCACTAAAAATTTTATTCTCCTTACCTTATTTTCATCTTATTTTACTCTTCAATAAGCACCTCTTGTTATCTTGACATAGGCCTTATGAAAATATTCAATCTTTCATTAAAGACATGTTGCAACTCTTTTTAAAAAATTGTGTATATGTTTTTTTAGTTATAGATTATCTTATTCAATTCACCATAGATTTTCAATTTAAGGCTCAAGTGAAATCTCCTTTAGAAAACAATAAACAAGGTGTAAACTCTCTTTCTCTTTTCTTCTCTAAGTTCTTCTATACTAAATTTCGTGATTTTATTACCTTTATATAGCACATTAAGTTGGTTTAGGACTTGTACTAAATAAAGAATGAAATTAAAAAAGGAAGGTTTCAATTCAGGTAACTAGTCCTTGAAACATTTGATTATTCTAAACAACGATCAATCAGTCATTGTGTTTAATGTGCATGATACCTCAAGCAATTGATTGATTACGATAGCGATTGATAACTCTTGGTTTCGTTTTACACATGACTGAATTAACGGGCGATTAATCATTCTACCTATATTTTTTATATTTTTGCCTTTTTTTACCCTGAATCCTTTTGAAACCTCTAAAATCACTTCTAAAATTTTTTAAGTGATTTTTGTATGTCAATGTGATTTAAATAAGCTTCAGAAACTCTTACAGTCTTCAGTTTTCTACCTTGATAAATAAGAACACGTATGCTCATATTTTTCAAATTTGTTAATTCCAAATTTGACTTAACCACAACAACCTCAAATAAGATTCTAAGACTTGTTACATGTGCATAGTTTATTGACATAATTTTAACAAAAAAATTAATAAATAAACTAGACATAAGATTCATATGTTCTTACACGCATCTATTTTTATATAAAGTGGACAATTTTTTGAGTCTACGTTGGACATGGACACATACACATATTAAGTTTTTGTCTGCCCTAATGGGGAGTTATAGACGCGAGCATACTCTTGTCTGTATCCGAGAACATATGCCACCTTTACCTAACACTCTTTTAAATATTAATGTATTACTAACTATGAAAGAAAAAAATATAATATAATTCTTATGTAGCATGTTAGGACAGTTCTAATATGTTACATAGGTACTTAATAACTTGAAAACATAGATCAAGTACTTATATAGCATGATAGGATAGTCCTAACATAATTAGGGTGGTTACGTGCTTTAATGCAAGACTCCCAACTGCTGAATAAACCACACTATAGCTCCTTCAAGAGTGGATCGTTGGATACACTAGTACCCTCCACCTACAAGAGTTCATTAGCTGAATTTTGCCAGTGCTAATAAAGGAAATGCAGAATTTTGACAATGCTAACAAAGGAAATGCAGGAAGTCATTGTTGTCATTCTCATAAATGAAGAAAGTGCCTTCATAACTGCGGTTGCTATGGATCTTGGTATTTGCTCCTCTATATGCACCCCATTAATCTCCTCAGTGCCTTGTTTTATATAAAAAATATATATAATAATTTTTTTAACTCTTCAAAACCCCCATAAACCCACTATTTCTCTCCCCTCTTACCCCAACTCAAAATAAGCTCGTACCTCCCATTCCAACTCCGGCGAATGCAACAAACCTCTAGTAATGGCAGTCAGGTGATGCATACAAACAACCTCGGTCGCAGTCGGTTGAGAATGATCATGGCCAAAACTGTCTCAGCTAGTGCTATCTGGTCGCAGCTAGAACTGCTTTGGCCAAAAGATCTTATTGGCCTTGGCCAATTAGGCCAGCGGCCAAAACGGCAGTAACCACTGCTCTCTGGTTGAGGCCAAGCCACAATCGATTTAGAATGGTTGCAACCATTTTGGCTTTGGCTCATTCCGTCGCATCCTATTTGGTCTATTTTGTGGTAGCTTTATGTTTATTTCTTTCCGTCTTGTGTATAGGAAATGAAATAGAGTCGTTGATGTTTTAGCAAACAATGTATAAGATATTGGGTCATGTTGTTGGACTTGTTCCCCTCCTCACTATATCAACGTAGTGCATATTAGAAGGAGGATCTTGGTGAGGCTCCTAAATTACATATAATTTAATTATCTTTTAGCAAAAAAAAAAAAAATTGAATGATAACGATCTAATCCAATCTGGGGTGGTGTTGTAATGAATGATCATGTTAGGGGTTTTTTGATATATGCATGGTATTACGGGGAAGTGAAGCGGATTATCCGTGACACGTATTGGGGCATATGTATAAAAATATTATATACTAGGTGTGTATGTATTACGAGAATTATTCATAGTGCTATACGTCATGTATGCAGAAGTTGCGGGGAAGGCCCGCAACATTATAAAAGCTCGTTAAACTAGGTTGGATTGGACCCAATCAACCAATCAAGCCTGAGTTTTTCCTAGATAAATTGAATTTTTTCCCTATCAATTGTTAAAAATCAAATTCGGCCACTAATTCAAGTTGGTGGCTGAGTCAATTTTAAAACATTGCATAGACCAATTGCCATTGACCTGACTTATCTGTTTTTTTTTCTTTTAATAATTTTAAATTTGTGGGCATTTAAGTGAAATTAGACCCTTTGCTTTGCCTGGACACATTGGCGTGGCCACTGCATGACCAGATTCTTGTATAAAATAAGCTTTGTGTCAAAATTTCAAAGTTCTTAATATATTGGATTGGTTCTATCAAAAACTTTAGGAAGAGAGGGTTTGTTGGTTCCCATTAAAGTGCTAATCCCATCACAAATGAATGAAGAGTAGAAGACACAAATGCCAATAAAGGGTGAAATCGTCATATTGAGAGTTTTTTTTAATGTTTCGGTAATTTCACAAGATTGGGTAACTTGCCGAAGGGGATTTGTTGACCTTGTGGTAAATATGTACTCGTTGAATTGTTACTCAAGACATAATACTACGAGTCTACGACCGATCACCTGCGCCACGCTGGGCCTGCGTTGCAAGAAACCGCGTATTTGCTAACCTGAAACCATCGAGGCATGCGACGCAATTGGTTAAGCCGGAGCTGCTACCACTACGAGAAGTTCTTCTCATTCAGCCAGACAACCCCTGCACTGCACTCTCGTTAGGTGCAGGCTCTCTTTCCCAAGAAGATGTCGGCATGCTCTTGCCGTACGTTGTTACTCTGCAGCAGCTATGAAGTATTCCGCGCGCGTCATGGACTCATTGACGACGACAACGAAAAGGTGCAGGCGTGCAGCGAATGTAACATATTTGGCGAGCAATATATTAGAAATTTAGAAGTCTGCTTGAGCGGCAATAGAATTAGTGGCTCATCACATCACCCCACGGCCAAAGTCTTAGCGTAAAATTGTAAATGGGAAAAGCGAAACTTGCAGGTAGAGGCCACTCCGCTTCAAGTCTTCATCTCGAGTTTTATTAGGGAAACCAGAAATTTACATACACATACATATGGGATGCTCGAGAAGACCAGCAACGCCTTTTGATAAATGAACAGCGGTCAACGTACAAAATACCTGACCCAAAGAGTTCTTTCCTAATTAAACAGTAAAATCGAGTCCAGCCGCTCCCGCATTCAGAACAACGCATCCGCCACATTCTTCCAAGCAAACTAGGCTGAAACCTTTCTATCTCGAACCTTAATCCGGACAATTATTGCCAGAACCAACATAATGAATATTAAATGTTGGCACGATATAGAACTACAATTACAGTATTTTCCGTTCAGCATCCACTAATTGTATTTGTTTCGTCCTCCATATACACAACAAATTAGTTATGTCTGTTTATCCTAAAACCCACATCTCAAACCAAGCTCTCAAAAGAAAACCAAAAAATAGAGGAAACGAAAAGACCACCAACCTAAACATGATTTATCTGGAAGAGATGATCTTAATGTCAACGTTCCTTCTTTTTATGAAGATCTTCCCACTAATTGTGTCTCCGCGAACGCATCCATGTGCGCTGAACTCAATGGACTAAAGGAAAACTCGCCCAGACCCTCCATAAACCCGTCCAAATCTCCCAACCCGCTGAGAAAACTCGAATTCCCGCACTCCCACATCTCCACCTCCTCCTCTTTCACTCGATCGCCGGAGTCCACACTCCCGTACCCATTGGTCCCCATCGAGTTCTCAGCCGATTTGCACCGTGAAGATTCTTCTCTTGCGCCTGTGGGCTCGTACCTCTTGTTCCTTGGTCTCTTCTTCCCACTCTTCCTTCCGACAGGCTTCCCGGTGAGCCTCTGCACCAGCTCCCGGAAATTGGCTGCGTCCGTCTTGATGATCTCCGGTGCAAAGATGTGGATGATTCGGATTTTTGGTTTCAGCTTCGCGATCACGTGCGACTCCTTCCGCATGGCCAGGGAAGAAGTTGGCCCGTTCCCCTTCATGGCCGCCTCCATTTCCATCGGATAAATATAAAATTTCCGCTGGAGCAGGCCAAAAGCTGGCTGGCCACTGCTGCGCAATGCCAAAAGGGTATTAGAGGATTATATATAGAGGAGCTGCTGCGTTGAATTACTGTATATCCAATGGAGCCCAAGTGTCTGATTATTAAACTTAAGCATAATGTAGCCTTATATAAGACCCGTAATCAGTAATCACGCAGTCACGCGGTGCATATAATTAGGGGACGGCACATATAACTTAGAGGGAGATTAGTTTTGTCTCCTTACCCCGTTGGATCTCGACAAGATGATCATAATACATGGCGGATTATATATATATATATATATATATATATATATATATATATATATATATATATATATATATATATATATATATATATATGTCAGACCTTTCGGTTACAAGCAAGGATTGGATGATTCTGTGTCAGACAGCTTGATTCCTATCTCCGACCTTTTGGTTTTAAATTTTTAGGTTATTGGGTGACAAATTTGGGTTCCATCAGCGCGAAGGGCGTTGGCGCATGACGCCATGGCCAGCATTTAGCCAACCCCATGTGAAAAGGGTTTTCTGTCAAGTACTGAGCACGACGACTCATGCGCTCTGACCCTCTCTTTGGTCTTATTTCTGCCCCTTAACATTGCATAATAATAATAATATTATTATTACTATTAATTACCTGCAAATATGTATTACACTAATTCTGGGCTGCACGCGATTCTTGACTCGAAAACTTCCACTGCATGTAAATGCTTGGAATAGTTATATAACCAAGTCTTATAAGACAAGGATTTTTGCTCATTAGCTAGTTCTTGTTTAGGTCATCTCCCATGAGTTTTTCCATTCCTACACGAATCCGAGTATGTGAATAAATAATACCCCACTTGGCTGAGTGGCAATTCATTATTCCATATATACTTTTATATGCCAACTTCCTTGGTGATTTTTCTAGTGTTGCATCCGCCGACACACGACATGAGAACTTGCAAGGAAGGAACCATCTGTAATCTGGTTATAAATGATGTTCAATACCATAAACATGTGCTCTTAATTTATATTTTCTCCGTCTTATTTTAATAGTTATATTTAAAAAAATAGTGATTTTTATTGAATGTTGAAACCCAAATCTAGGAGAAGGAAAAATAAATGGATAATTTTTTTTTTAGTATTCAACCAACAAAATAAAACTATTAATATCGAACAAACATTTTTGTCGAATAGAACTATTAATTTAAGGAGGGAGTAATATATATTATATACTACAGTAAGTGGTTATATATCCCACATGGCACCTTATATGTCATTTAAAAAAAAAACACAGTTCTTTTTTTGGTTTGTTCCCTCTGCGTCTTATGCATTTGTGGCCAAATGCACATATCTAAATGCCGATTATGCATACGACATTGTTGTCCTTGGAGCTTCTTCTCCAACTGTTTGCTTGAGTAGAATGTTTTACCTTTCAAACAATACGAAAGATGAAAAAATTAATTAAACTATCTAGTGCCGATTGTGCTTGTGCCGCGTTCGTACCAACATCTGAAACAAAACATATATTACCTTTCAAACGAAGTGGAAGCTTTATTAATTTGCCAGCTAGTTGTGTTCTAAATCTCAGTTTAGCTCAGCTGTGCCTCATGTAAGTCGAAAAGGCCAAATATGTGATGATAGATGAAAGTGGCGTTCGACATTAGATACTCTCCCCTGTTGTTTCATGTTTGTATTTGGCTTCATCTTCTAACAACTTTTTTTGTTTGGACGAAATCTTCGTACAACAGAAACTTAATCTTTTGAGAACACACGCTCAGATAAAATCTTATGAATATTCTACTATTCATCACTCGTGATACTCCATTTTTCTTCCGAACAAAAAAGTAAGAAGATCGAGTACAATTCAAACCATACTGGTGTTTTTATTTAAAAAAGAAAGAAAGAAACAGATTCCTCAACCATTACATACCACACTCCGCAGGATATGGTACTTTGTGGGTGGCTTTTATTGTAGAACACAGATGTAAATAAGAACTTTGAGCTTGATTATGATCTTCAGCTCAGGAAAAGCCTTTGGCTCTTCCGCTTTTTATATTTGGGTGATGAAAAGGAATGAAGTGCCAATGATTTTTGTTTTTTTATAATAGAGAAGTACCAATGATTAAAACTCAGTATCTCCTTTGTAAAAACAATCTTGGGTCCAGTATCTGAAGTGTGAAAAAAGGTCAAGAGAAGGGTTCAGACTTCAGTGACAAGGCCGTCGCATACATATCCGCGTGGGGCCCTGGTTGATTTAAGGCCTCGTGAGCCTGCGGCCGTAGCTTTCCCGTGCAAAACAACCTTAGAATTGGAACGTGGGTGGGGCATGATTTTGGCAGGCCTCTGACACGCAGGACACGAAAGTGTCGATTTGGATTACATAAGCTCCGGCCCTGCACCCAACCACGAGATTTGTGCCGGCTCCTTCTGACCTGACCCGGCCTCCTGACAGATTCCTTCATCTCAGTCCTCCCTTGTACATGGTCGTCTCCTTCTTGAACCTACCTTCCCCCCTTGTCTCCTTCCAACTCAGTACCTTCTTCTGCTTCGATTAGAGGCAGGCAGCTGCTCGGGCTGACTTGGCCAGCACTTAACACATAGTTTTTGGGAAGATTGCGTTGCCACGCCCATGCGCCATGAAGATTGAAGACTTGGCACAGCAGTTCACAACATGATGGGCACCTTTAATTTGAAGCCGATCATGAACGTGAACACATGACTAGGTACAGACTCCAGACTAGCTACATACTACAGTCGTTCTCGTGTGACATGTACTGTTTTCACATACCCACACGCTTGCTCCGTCTGTTCACTTCACGTGTCCTCCGGGGATCCGAGGCTCGCAGATCTTCAGTTTTGTCCAACAAAACAAATACAGCATTTGTCTTCAGAATTTAGGAATTTGAAAAATCCAGTGTTTTATAAAGCGAAAAGTGGTTTAGTGACGTTTATAGTGATATTATAATGACAAAGCTATGCTGTAATCAGGCCCTCTTAAGCAAACGTCATGTGGGGGATTTCCCTCCACTACATCTCACGACACCCCATCTTTCCTTTTCTTTGCTTGTAGTCATTAATATCTAATGCTCTGGGTGGCTGATTAATTGTTAGATTAATGCCTTCCGTCCAGTTTTTGTTATATAATTAATAATATGTTGGGCCTCATACAGATATGGATGAGCATGGCCAAATGGATGTGCGTTTACTAGTCACCATCCCTTAAGTATTATCGAGAAGCACTTCACGTTTTTTAAGTATATAACCAACTTGCGGGCAATAATAGTTGAGAATAGCTAGTACTAAACCTACTGCATGCCGCTTTCTGGGTGATAATTTCAATGCCTCCACGAATGTCTTGCTAATTGAAACATATAAGTTTCCCATTAAATAGAAAAATGGTGATAGCTTCTTTGCGTCACTCTCCATTTGTATTGGCTAGATTGACATTCTTTTATATTGATTATCAGATAATTTAAGTCATTTTGGTTAATCATGTACTATTTTAAGTGGCCGAGGGATAGAACCCCAATAAATTCAACCCTCGTGCTTGACTTGAGAGGAACGAGTTATCTTCTTTATAGGGATAAACAGATGTTCCAGTTGGATGGATTTCGACAATATGCGACAACTTCATATGATCTTCCACTCTTCGTGCACCGAGCCTCTCAAGGAAGTTCAACTTTACATGTAACAGATGCGTTAGGTGATCAGACTTGGTGGTTCCCCACATGAACGCACACGATCACTTCGTTAACATGCTACTTATACGAAAACATAATTCATTAAGCGAAAAATGTTTGTCCGTACACGCATCCAAGCCTTTGCTTAATCGGCTCCTTGTCTCCTGTACTGTGGATTAGATAGCTAGCTAGCCGGCCGCTTTGCCTAATCAGGTACTTTGTGATTAGCCATATAAAATTACATGGTGATCTGTCAAAACGCAATTCAATGTCTTTCAGGCCTGCCCAAGGGCTGTAAGTTAGACAAAGAACAACGTACATTCAACATTAAACAAACAGGTTAGTGGTTGGTGAGAAGCATATATATGCTGGTTGCTATAGCTGAGACAAGTCAACTCCTGTGATCATTAGTTAACTTCCTACATTTCCAATTGTCGTAAGTTAAATAATCCCTCCGGATTAATAGGTTCATTTGACAAAAAATTTGTGTTATATTAATAGCTTTATTTTATTTAATCTAAGTAGTTGGATACTTAAAAAAAGAGTGTTATAAGCTTATTTTTTCTTCTTTTTAATGTGGGTTTTACTATTCAATAAAAATTACAAAGGGAGTACAAAAGTTCAACTATTTTTTCAAAATCTCGCAAGTATTATTTGTAAGATAATTAAGTTTTTCAAAAGTTCGAGCCGTTAAAAAGGAAAAACCTTTTATATTAATTTTATATTCTAAACCCCCCTTCACATGCAAATGGCTATCAAGCGTAACACGTAAAATATAATTGGGGTATAAATGTCTCCAACGAGACTTGAACTCATAACCTCTTGTAACCTGGAGCTCTAATACTATGTAAAATAACCAAGTTTTCAAAAAGTTTGAGCCTTTAAGAAGGAAAAATCTTCTATATTAATTTTATATTTTAACATTATTGTCTTTTCTTTGATCTCCCTATTTACAACTAACTTATCTTGTCCACCCAATCATATGGTCGTGTCAATCTACTCCCTTCGATTTATATTAATAGCTACATTTAGAAAAATGATATTTTTTATTGAATAGTGAAACTAACACCTAAGATGAGAAAAAATAAGCTTATGTGAATCTTTTTCAAGGACCCAACCACTTAATTTTAATAAAATAAAGCTATTAATATAAAATAAATTTTTTTCCTAAGCAAAGCTATTAATTTAAGACAGAGGAAGTATATAATAACTGGTATGTAAACATATAAGGATACACATAAAATATCCATCGGGTTAATATTTATTTGTAATTACTAGTTGCCACAATATTTGGTCTACCGAGACCAAACTGATAATGATTTTATGATATGAACATGGAGGCCAAGAGATTCAAAATAAGAGAATTTGATTAGCATTGTGGAAAGAGAGATTTAAATGAAAGCTTATATGAGCGTTACTTCAATTAGCCTTGTTTACTAAAGTGAAATTAAATCAATAGGTAACAAAGTCTACAAAATTCATTTAGGCCACGCAGACCGTAAGGGCATATATATGTGTGTGGGATAGGGGCATGTTAGAGATATTGTTCATCATGCTAGACTTTACTGCAAAATGGGCCCTTTATCTACTTTTATGAAGTTTTGGCAATTAAAAAAAATTGCATATAATATGTCCAGCATATGAATAATTGGATGCCTTCAAATTAAATGCTCAATTTTTTTTTAAAAAAAATTCTTTTATTATAGATCGACCATAATTCCCTGTGCATGGAACTAATAGAAGGAACTTGAGAATCACTCTGGCCTTGTGCATGTGTCAATTGGCTTTTAAACCCCTATTTATTATGAAAGTAATGATGTGCTTGTTCACTTTGTAGTTTACTTGGACAAGTGAGTATGAAGATGATAATAATAATATCCAAGGTAACTTACAACATAAAGTAGTATAATGTATCTGTTCATAGTAAATTTTGATAAATTTCATATATGGTACTCTCTCCGTCTTAAATTAATAATTTCATTTACAAAAAAAATATGTTCCATATTAATGATTTCATTTTGTTAAAACTAAGTGGTTGGGTATTTAAAAAAATCTCATAAACTTATTTTCCTTTATCTAGGTTTCACTATTTAATAATTTTTTTTTTTAATGTAGCTATTCATTCAGGACGGAGGGAGTATATAATTAAAATTTATAGAAAGAAATAAACTGGCTTAATCATACATGATTAATAGATAAGCCTAGCAGATGGCGATAGATTGGAATCGTAATGCTTTCGTCCATTGGCTCCATTAAAAGCAGGTCTTTTTATATGTTTTTTCTTTGAGGAAGTCTAGTTACTTAGATGTGCCGCACAAGACGAGTAGACGACTTTGATATTGAACGCACGACAACACGAGGCAGTTGACCTTGGCCCTTGGAACTCCAGCGAGTAGGCAGCAACAATGAGGCGTGAACAGTGTTCCCAATCTCGTCTCCGAATTCATTATTCCGACTTGGTCTACAGTAGGTCCGCAGCAGTAGCTGTTTGAACTGTAAGGTTGTTTGGTTTAATGTTCCTTCTGTTAAAAGGCTGCTCTTAGCCATGCTAGTTCAATTAAGCCATGAGTGATATCTAATAATTTTGTTCTTATCCCTGAACCGACGTTGTCGCTGCACATGATAGAATGCACTTGGTTTTCGGGGATAGAAAAACAACGCCTTCTCGAGAAGGACCAATCTGAAGCACTAATGCCTGCTTGCGCCAGACAAAAATTTGCTTTCCTATCGTAAGTATAATTTTTTTAACAAAAATACCACTTTTTTTAGGTTAGATATGCTAAATTAAAATAATTTTTTCAATAATAAAATAGGGCAAAATCTCTACATATTTATAAATAATTTAGAATTCTAATCTTAATAGAATTTATAATTATAATAAGCCTTTAAGATTAGCCTAAGTTCAATAAAAATAAACTTTTAATTACTTTAAAATATTGTTAATAATAATTAAATCTTAATGATTATACACTTTAAAGGCAAAACCCGACCATTTCGGCGAGCTAAGGATTTTACTATATGTCTATTTTACCTTGTTGGTGATCTTTAATTTTTGCGATGTAGGAACAAATACGTATGAAGCTCAACTTCTATGAAGCCCACTATTACTCCCTTGCAAAATAGTTGAACTAGCACCCACATAAGTGATGTGGTAGACAAGAATAGGACTTGTGTTAGCCCCTTCACTTGCTAGATGGGAAAATAGGGCAGCTACCCCCTTACTTGGCAACAAACAGCTAAGTTTGCTAAGCGACGAACAGCCTAGCCAGCCCCTTGGGCATGAACTAATGCTGGAGTAGCGCGGGAGGTGTTCCAGATTACTCGCTTTGCGGAGCAGGCTAAGGATGAGTCCTTGCACGGGCAGGACTGTAGTAGCGAAGTTGGGTGCTACTTAGACTTAGGGACAGAATCCTAAGGCGGACAAAATTCATTTATTTAGGATTGCTGCACTCCTAGCTTGAGTAGGAGTCGGGTGTCACAACCCCACCAACTTCCTTTTTCTTTTACTTACATGTATTTTTCCTTATTTTTATGTATTTTCTTTATTTATGTTTTAGGGTGTCACTATGCTCATACAACCACTTTGGCTGCCACTCCAACCATATACAAAAAATTTATTGTGCTATATAGAGGGGAGTGATTAGTTGTGTTGTTGGTCATAGTGTTGTTGCACTCATTGCTTGTAAACATATTAATAGTGAATGCATCCATTTTTCATGCTTGTGATTATTCATTTCCATGAAATGTGACTTGCTTTCTGCCCCTTACCTTTTTGCTTTACATGAGCGCCCAAAAGTGATTTGCACAAAGCATCTATGCAAAGCAAGTCATTCGTCCCAAACAAAGGCTTGCTTGGTGGGCTTTTAGCTTGCAAACGCCACACAGTCGGTTGCCCAAAGGCACGTCCATCCGTCAAGCTTCCACTTACAATGCCTAAGTCGGTAGCATGTGAAGCTAGTGGAGTCGAGCATGCGGCTCCAGACCAACAACACAAAAAGCCATCCAAATGGCAAGACCGCGTTAAAACCTTGGAGGGGCAAGTTGCCCCCTTAGAGAGTGAACTTCCTACGTTGGAAGAGAAAGTAAATTCTCTTGAAAAAGCGGAGAAACGGAACTGCAAGACTGGATCACAAAATCGTGGTGTTAAGTATAGAGAACCGCATGCTAATCGAAGAATCGCAAGAGGAAGTTGAGAAATTATGTGGGGAGGTACAAAACTCGGCTACACAAGTGAGCCTTCTCCTCCGAACAACGACCCAACAGGAACCCGTTGTAGTCTTCAAGTGCCCAAAAGTGACAGAACCTAAGGTCTATCAAGGAGCTCGAGATGCTAAATAACTAGAAAATTTTCTATTGGATATGGAACAATACTTTCAAGTTGTTCACCCAGAGTCAGAAGAAGATAAGGTCACAATGGCCACGATGTACTTATCCAACAATGTCAAGCTTTGGTGGAGGATGAAGTATGTAGAAATTTTGAATGGTCGCCTTGAAGTAAATACTTGGGAAGACCTCAAGGGTAAGCTAAAGACCCACTTTTTGCCATAGAATGTAGAATTCATTGCTCAACGAAACCTCTGCCATCTATAACAAACAGGAACCATTCGTGAATATGTCAAACAATTTTTAGCCCTTATGTTAGACATTTGCAATATGGCCGAGAATGGCAAGTTGTTCTACTTCCCTGAAGGCCTCAAACCTTGGGCCCAAACATAGATGAACTGGCGCAAAGTGCTTGACTTGTCTATAGCCATCACAGAAGCCAAATGTCTCACTGATTTCACTACCCAGGACTACCCAAGAAAACCTAGATTCTTTCAGAGGGACCAAGGCCCGCGACAAGGTCAACAGGACTAAAGTAGCCCAAGTGAGTCTCAGGACAAAGGTAAGGGCAAAGTTGGTGAAAGGAAGCCTATTTACAAAGAGTTTGGGACTAAAGCCGATAGCTCCACTTCTATCACTAATCCGTTTCTGCCTACAACCGTGCTAGGGGTCCATTATCATGCTTACTATGTGCTGGACCCCATCTTACTTGGCAGTGTCCACAAAAGAAAGTGCTTACTGCTCTCGTTGCAAGAGAATCAGCCCAACTTGAAGGAAATGATGAAGTCTCCAACGATGAAGTGGAAGCACCCACTATGGGAGCGTTGAGACTACTCAACACCATTGAGGGTACTCAAGGAAAATAATTACCTCAAACAAAGATTCTCATGTACATCGAGATCCACCTGAATAGCGTCCCAATGAAAGCAATGGTAGACACGAGAGCCACCCACACCTTCATATTGGACAGTGAGGCAATACGCATAGGGCTAAAGCTAATCAAAGATTCTAGTCAAATGAAGGCGGTGAACTCTGAAGCTCACCCTATCACTAGGTTGGCCAAAGATGTTCCCATTCAGATTGTCAAGTGGTCCGACATGACAAACCTTATGGTTGTTCCCTTAGATGACTTCCAGGTTATCCTTTGGATGGAATTCTTATAGAAAGCCAACATTGTCCCGATGCCACATCTGGGGTCCGTTTGCTTGTTCGAAGCCACAAATCCTTGCATGGTGCTGGTTGTTCAGAAGAGCAAGACCAATACTGCACATCTATATGCACTGCAATTAGACATACCTTGTGGCTCTTCATATAGAAAATCAACTACAGGGAGATCAACCATTGCCGACAGAAATTCAATCTGTTTTAAATGACTATATTGATGTTATGCTTGAAGCCTTAACAAATTGTCTGCCTCTGCGGCGACCCATTGACCACCAAATCGAGTTGGAACATAGTGCAAAGCCACCAGCCCACGCCCCCTACATAATGGCACCCCATGAACTTACAAAATTGCACAGACAACTTGATGAATTGCTTTATGCAGGCTTCATCTACTCCTCTAAAGCCTCCTTTGGTGCCCCGGTTCTATTTCAAAAGAAGTACAAGGGGAGCTTGCGCCTTTTTTATCGACTATCAGGCGTTGAACAAATTGACAGTGAAGAACAAATACTCCCTCCTGCTTATCATAGATCTCTTCAATTAGCTTGGCAGTGCTCATTACTTCTCTAAATTGGATCTGCGTTTCAGTTACTATCAAGTGCACATTGCTAGCGGATACGAAGCCAAGACTACATGTGTCACTCCCTACGGTGTGCTCAAGTTCTTGGTCATGCCCTTTGGCCTCACCAATGCACCGGCCACCTTCTGCACACTTATGAATAATATTTTCCATGACTTCCTTGATCACTTTGTGGTCGTCGACCTCGATGACATTATGGTCTACAACAATACACTTGTCGAACATGTTACTCACTTGAGAACCGTGTTCTAGGTCCTTCGCCGAAACAAACTATATGTCAAGCTGGAAAAGTGCTCCTTTGCACAACAAGAAATTCTCTTTTT
The DNA here is from genome assembly GCA_035235625.1 of Saururus chinensis. NCBI lineage: Eukaryota > Viridiplantae > Streptophyta > Magnoliopsida > Piperales > Saururaceae > Saururus > Saururus chinensis. The sequence goes on along the minus strand of CP141143.1, from coordinate 9,294,380 downwards.
CGAACATCATATTGGTGGTGGACAAGTTCGAATCGACCAAGAAAATATTCGCGCAATTGAAGATTGGCCAGCCCCTACTAAAGTGAAACAATTACAAGCTTTCTTGGGTCACTCCAACTACTATAGATGTTTTGTCCAAGGGTATTTACAAAAGGCTGCCCCTTTAACAAACTTGATAAAGAAAGATCGCTCTTAGTGTTGGTCGGAACACTACCAGAAAGCCTTTGCTAAACTAAAGACCGCAATCACACATGAATCGGTGCTTCGACTCCCGGACTACTCTACACCATTTGAAGTTCAAACGGATGCCTTTGATTATGCCATCGAAGGCGTTCTCTCACAAGAAGACCACCCTGTTGCCTTTGAAAATCTCAAACTTAACAAAACAAAGCGACGCTACACAATACAAGAGAAGGAGATGACGATTGTTATCCATTGCTTGCATAGCTGGCGCCATTACTTATTGGGTTCTTGCTTTGTCGTCAAAACCAACAACATTGCGACTAGTTACTTCCAGTCTCAGTTCAAGTTATCTCCCAAACAAGCCTTGTGGCAAGACTTTTTGGCCGAATTTGACTACATACTATAGTACAAACCTGGCCAGAACAATGTCGTTGTTGATGCCCTCAATCGACAGGTAGAATTGACCGAACTGGCTTCCTTTTATCTTGATAGCATCAGTTTTTGCTCGAATGATCTACAACATCGCATTCAAACATCAATGGAGAAAGATCACTACTTGTGCACCGTCCTCCAGCAAGCAAAAGAAGGCAAGACTCGTAAGTTTTGGCTTTACAATGGGCTACTGATGACCAAGTGACGAATGATCTATATTCCAAAAGCATAGCACTTGCAGAAATAACAACTTCAAGAGTGCCATGACACTCATTGGGTTGGTCATCCAAGTATCCATCGCACATTAACCCTTCTAAAGCGGGCATACTTCTGGCCTCACACGAGCAATGATGTTGAGGCATATGTTCGAACATGCCTTACTTGCCAACAAGACAAAGTGGAACGTGGCAAACCATTGGGCCTCCTTCAACCACTACCTTTACCACAGGGACCTTGGGAGAGTGTTTCTCTTGACTTTATCTAGGCATTGCCCAAAGTTGGTGGATACGGTTCAATCTTGGTAGTTGTTGACCGTTTCTCTAAATATGCTACCATCATGCTAGCTCCCAAGCATTGCACCGCTGAAGAATCTGCCCACCTCTTTTTGAAGAATATTGTTAAGTATTGGGGTGTGCCCCAAACCATTGTGAGTGATCGAGATGGATGTTTCACAAGCCACTTTTGGATGAAACTATTTCAACTGCTTGGGTCAAAGTTAAGCTTTTCATTGAGCATGCATCCTCAAACAGATGGCCAAACAGAGTACATCAATGTTCTCCTTGAAGAGTATCTACACCACTTCAATAGTGCTAACCAAAAGAATTGGGTCAATCTGTAACGACCCATTTTTTGGTTATGCTTAAACCGAGGGGTTAAGGGTAATTTGGTAATTTTTGGTCAATGTTAGTGGGTTTCATTAGGTGAAGTCCCCATATCTAGGTAGATCTCAGAGTAACGAGTGTAACGAATCAAAGAACGCACAAAATGGAGGTCAAGAGCGAAAGCTATGGCCTCGGGAAGCGTGCTACATGGGCGGGGCCCACTCAAAAAGAGTGGGATAACCTATCCATATGTGGTCTTATTTCGAAGGGCTCGTCGACATGAGTCCATCAATACTAAGAACGCACAATTCCAACTTCGGGTAAGAAGATATCGAGCGTTGCAGTTTAGATATTTTTGGATTAAAATAATATAAAAAATATTATTTAATCAGAAGAGGACGAATTAGGTGGTGTCATCCTGACGCCAGCGGCTAGCGTCAGCCGCGATGCATCTTCGCGTGGCGGGGGGCCCGTGCGTCACGCGGGTGTCCACACATTGCACAGGTGTACGTGCGTCGTCCCGCGCGTACGTGAGGCGGGGCCCGCATCGCGGGCCGGGCCTCGCGTGATGCGGGGCGCGACTGCGACCTGCAAGCATGCAGTATGGCCACGCACTTCACACACTCGGCCAGCGCATCGCACACCAATCAGGCGCGCGACGCGTGGTGCGCACGGCTCCGGGGGCGTTTCGTACACCCTTAGCTTCTCCCCTATAAATTTTATTTTCCGTTCATTTTTCAGGGGGAGTTTTCCGATTCGTTCGGTGTCCATTTTCTTCCGTTCTTGAGGTGTTTGTAGCTAATTCGAGGATGATCTACATAATGGCATGATCCATTCCTCGAGTTGGTACTCCTATAAGGGAGGAACGAACCGGGGCAAGAAGAGGCTCTATCTGCCACCCTCCTACCCCAAGGGGGAGTTTTGGGATTCGTTCGGTGTCCGTTTTCTTCCATTCTTGAGGTGTTCCGAGCTAATTCGAGGGTGATCTATGCAATGGCATGGTCTATTCCTCGAGTTGGCCCTCTTAAAAGGGATGAACGACCCGGGGCAAGAGGAGGCTCTGTCTGCCACCCTCCTACCCCAAGGGGGAGTTTTCTGACTCGTTTGGAGTCTGTTTTCTTCCGTTCTTGAATCGTTCCTAGCTAATTTGAGGGTGATATACGCAATGACATGGTCCCTTCCTCGAGTTGGCGCCCCTATAAAGGAGGAACAACCCGGGGAAAGAGGAGGCTCTGTCCGCCACCCTCTTGCCCCGAGAGTGAGAGAGATAGAGAGAGATGGCCCGGTGAGAGAGGAGGCTTCATCCTCCGCTACCGGGTCAAATCAAGAGAAGTGGCTTGAAGTAGGGGAGGCTTCATTCTCCACCGAAGGGCCACAATGTGTGAGGACCACCCCAAGTAGGGGAGATTCTGTCCGCCTACGGGCACAAAAAATGAGAAGTCTCCGGGTAAGGGGAGAGTTGGTCGGGTCATCTTTCGGTGCAAGGTGATGAGCGTATGGAGGCTAGAGGAGGCTCTATCCGCTGTCTCCAAATCTGAGGGGAGGACACCCAGAAACTAGCTTCCCGAATACCGCTACCTCGCGAGACATCAGGGGAGTAAGAGTTTCTGACCTCCTATTATAATTATAGAATGCATGTGCTAGATAGGGTATTCGATATGCCATGATGTGTGTCGTCTTGCTCTGGGTTAGAGAGAGATGGGTTGTGCGTGTGTTTATATTATGATATGCTATGCTTATATGCCATGATGTGTGCCATCTCGCTCTGGGTTAGAGAGAGACAGGTTGTGCGTGTGTTTATATTATGATATGTTATGCTTATATGTCATGATAAGTGATCCGCCTCGCTCTGGGTTAGAGAGAGACGGGTTGTGCGTGTGTTTATATTATGATATGCTATGCTTATATGTCATGATGTGTGCCGTCTCGCTCTGGGTTAGAGAGAGACGGGTTGTGCATGTGTTTATATTATGATATGCTATGCTTATATGCCATGATATGTGTCGTCTCATTCTGGGTTAGAGAGAGACATGTTGTATGTATGTTCAGTCTCAATTCAGTGATAGAGCGAGACCTATGATTGTGTTTGTCTCACTCTATGATAGAGCAAGACGTGTGATGCGTGCGGTCCCCGCTAAGTGATATAGCGAGACGTGTGGTGTGTGTTCGTTCTCAGCTCAGTGATGGAGCGAGACGTGTGAATGTGATGTATCCGCTCTGGAATAGAGCGAGGCATGCTGTGGTGCTCGTGTGGTGCTTGTAACGTCCCTGATTTTTCTACGATTTTCTGGGATTTTCTTGCTATTTTTCTGGATATTTTCAGCAGGAAAATATGACGTTTCAGCGTATTTGTATTTCTATGTTTTTCTGCTGTATTTTTACCCGTAGGGCTTAGTCGTGGGCCACGGGTCTCGTTGCGCACTTTCAACGCAAGTGTTGGGCGCACTTTCGGTGCGAATATTGGGCGCACTTTCGGCGCGAGTGTTAGACTTATAACGCGTAAAATATGAGTTAACGCGCGATGGGAATACGATTGGAAAAAGAAAAAAGAAAAAAAAAGAATGGACTCGGGCCCGGCCGAGCCCGATCCAGACTCTTCTCGATGTGGGAACAGTGCTTTTTCCCCCTCCCTTCCGGCGTCTCTCTCTCCCAGCCGCCGCCGGCCGCCGGTGGGCCGCAAGGCCGCCGCACCGGCTCCGCCCCGGCCGTGCGACGGCAGGGGGGCCGCTGTCCCGGCCCCACGGCCGCTCCACCCGCCTCTCCCCTGTTTTCCCCGATTCCGCCTCTCCCTCTCTGTTCGTGCTTGGACGACGCCGGCGGTGGCCGGTGGGCTTCGCCCGGCCTCCGTCCGGCCAGCCTCAGGCCGGCGACGGCAGGGCCGCCGCCCTGGCCAGTCCCGCCGGCCCCTGAGTTCTCTCTCCCTCTGGTGAGTTTTCTCTCCCTCTCACTGTGTGTGTACCGCCGCCGCCGCCGTGGGCCTCCGAGGGCCGGCCGGCCGGCCACGGCTCCGCCCTGGGCCGGCGACGGCGGGAGACCACCCATCCCGGCCCCACTTGGCCTCCGTTCCGCCGCCCATCCTCATCCCCTTTTTTTTTGCCCTATTTTTCACCGAACTGACGACGCCCCTCTGTTCTGGGCCTTGTCGCCGCCGGTGATGGCCGGCAGTGGCCATCCGGCCACCGTGGGTTCCACCCCGGCCTGGCGACGGCTAGGGACGGCCCCCAACCGGTCAGCTCCACCTCCACCTCCGCCCCTATGCATTTCTCCTCCGGCCAGATGCCTTCACCTGTTCCGCCGACGTTTGGTTTTGGTGGAACAGAGGCCGGAAGTTGCTGCCTTTGGCCGAAGACGGCTCCGCCCGGCCAGCCGCGGTCCAGTGACTGCAAGGCCAACCCCCAGCTAGCTCGGCCACCTCCTTGGCACCGCCCCGGCCCGATTTGATTTGCCCCGCATCTCCCCTATTTCTGTCTGTGACGGACTTTGGGGGCTGTGCCGGCGAGAGCCAACCTTTGGCTCGCCTCTTGCCGACCAGCCTTGGGATGATGACGGTAGGACCGCCCCTAGCCAGGTCTACCGCCCCCACAGCCGCTCCGCCTGGGTTGGTTTCTCCCGGTCGGTCCCTCTTCCCTGTTTTTGTTTGAAGGGAATTGTGGCAGCGCTGGTGGTGAGCTTATGATCGGCCAGCCTCGGCCTAGCGGCACTGGTGTAGCTGCCTCCACCCAGCTCCGCCCGGTTACTAGGGCCCTGGCGTCACGGGCCAGAGCTGCCAGTAAACCCTGTTCGTCGTTGTGCCCCTAGGGTTTTCTACCCGTTATGGGCCATCGAGCATCGTTGGATGTCGAACACCCTTGGACCACCTTAGTGTGGCGGGTCTCAGCCTGGGGATGGCTAGCCGCCCTAGTGCGGCATCGCCCCTCTTCTTTCGGCATGGGCCAGGTTCCCCTCTGCCGATTGTGTATGACCTCTCTATAGAGAGCGCCACGTGTTGCCCTTTGACCGTCTTACCCTCGCCGGACGCCGATTGGCCTCTAGTCGGCCTGCCTCGGCATGGCAATGGCAAAGGCCGTATTGCTGATCACCACCCTTGGGCATGGCCCTACCGCCCTTCTGAGTTTTGGGCCGACACCGTCTAGCCCTCCCCTCTTCCCTTGGCCGCGTGTGCAAGTAGCCACGTGTGCGGGTTAGGGTAGTGTTGCCGCTTTGGCACCGCCCGACCATCTGATGGCTCTGCCATCTTTTGGAGTTGACTTTGGAGTCCTCCATCAGTCTCCTCCATCCTTGAGTGTCACCCACACCCTCCGCCCTTATGTGGGCCCTTGTGAACGTGAAATCGACGCCGTTGGGTGCTGTCCACGGCCGATTTCGACGTCTTGTGATCGGTTTGGTATTGTTCAACCACCGGTCGAATTTTAGTGAGTACACCCTACCTTTCGGTCGCACCTGCCACTCGTTGGCACGACCTTTCTCCCAGCCGCCCCTAGTGTGCCGCCGTGGATCGCAGATTTTGCCGCATTCATTTTGACACCCCTTTTGGCCGTGTGTAGTTTCGGCGCTTCCTAAACCTCGGGATAGCAGCTCTCTCAGCTAGGCAATGGTGTTGACCGCCGACTCCGCCACCGATGTCGCCACCGTCGTGTGCTCGCCATCAAACGTCATGAGTACGAGGTAGGGGAGCTTTGAACTCGTAATTTCATGACAGCATGCTTTGAATGAGTAGCTGCATGCTAGGCTTGTATGCTTCCATGGTTTGGATATTAAATCATGACATGTATGCATGATGTAAGATAGTGAATTATGCCACATTGAGATACATGTATGTATGTATGTGAATGGTAAGCATGTTGTATGTGTATGGTGTATGATGTATGCGCTAGTGATGGCTAGCGAATATGTTAGTGCGCTATGTATGTGTATGTTGGACACGCTAGTGATGGCTAGCGATGTCGAGTAAGTTACGTATGTGGACTGTGTGGGTAGAGGTATGGGCGATGGACGGTAAGATTGGAAGGGTTTGGTATGAAGTTGGATGTGGATTTCGACGTGTAAGTGTATGACGGAAGACAGAGAAAGTAAGTTTGAGGAGCGAGGATTTGAGATGGGTCAGTTTGGTTTGGAGCGTACGTCAGGGGTTCGGTAAGTAAGAAGACTTAGGCTTGGAGCCTTATGAGGGTTATTAGACAGTAAGAGCGTGCATAATTGTACAAGCATAACGTACAAATTATGAAGTGAAAAGTAAGTATAATAAGTGAGGAATTAAGTAAGAGGTTGATAACAGGGATCTGCTGTGAGGAGCTCAGTTTGACGATGTAAGTAAGATGTCTGATCGTAAGGTGGATGTCAGAGGATGTATGTGTACATAAGGATCTGTGTACGGTGAGTTATGTGTGGCTTGGACGGGTAAGTGAAGTCTGTTGCCCCGACGAACTAGGGTTTCGATCGGGCTCAGCTTCAGTTTGACCAGTCGAGGAGGACTGTGAGTCAGCTTGGCATAATTGTACCGCATAATATACTTAATTCAAACTTGAATTATGAGAACGTTAATAATAGCGTTGTGAGTTTGAGACCTGAGGGTTCGACGGATTAAGTTCCTTGTTTGAGCTAGCCGATAATGAATCGGCTGAGCACTTCTTGTGTCTTGCCATGGTGGTTATCCTGCGGGATTTTTGTCTGAGTGCTATATAGAGCACCGGACGTCTGATGCTCTGTTGAGAGCGATGTATGTTTGATTTGGTCTGTGTGCTGTATAAGCCCAGACGTTTGATGCTCTGTTGAGAGCGAAGTATGTTTTGATTCGGTCTGTGTGCTGTACAAGCCCAGACGTTTGATGCTCTGTAGAGAGCGTTGTATGTTTCCGCCCAAGAGTGGCACTGTACGTTTCTGCCCAAGTGGCACTGTATGTTTTCTGTCCAAGAGTGGCAATGGTACTATAAGACCCATTATGGTGGGCAATTTTCTGGCACTATAAGACCCATTATGGTGGGCAATTCTATGGCACTATAAGACCCCTTATGTGTGGGCAATTGTATGACCCCTTGTGTGGGTGTATGTTTGTGCGCTCAGGTAAGTAGTATCATGGATCTACTCTTACCTGTTTGATCCTGTGCCCCATGAGCATAGGTGTGCCTTACCTTCAGAAAAGTCCATGGCGTCTAGTCACTCCCCGGAGGTTAAGGTGATGCCCCAGTGGCATTCTTTTCCTTTTCGACATTGGAGCTTATTAGCTGTAAGGAGCTTCAGTGGTCGATAGTATGTATACGACTGTATGACTGAGTTTGTACGTTTTGAGTAAGTGTATGATGATGAGTATGTGCACGACTGTAAGATTGAGAATGTGCACGACTGTAAGATTGAGAATATGCACGACTGTAAGAGAGTAAGTATGAGCAAGACTGTAAGAGTTTGAATATGAGTTTGACAGTAAGTGTAAGACCGTACGAGTAAGGTCGTACGAGTAAGTGTAAGATTGTACGAGTAAGGTCGTACGAGTAAGTGTAAGATTGTACGAGTAAGGTCGTACAAGTATGCGTAAGGTTTGAGTATGCCTTTGATTGTACGAGTAAGTTTGTAAGACCCTGATTAAGGGTGTTTGTGCACGTCTGATATGATGGTGTGTTATGCATGCTTATATGCTTATGTGCATAATTTTGTTATACGTTGTTTGCCTCATGTTGTGTTGCATGACGCATGTTTTATGAACTTATTGAGTTCACCGTTAGGGATTTCCCCTACTGGGTATTTTCCTACTGAGTATGAAAATACTCACCCTACTTCTTTTAGCCCCGTTGTTCGGGAGGCTTTTGCAGGTTGTGTTGGAGAGCTCCTGGAGTTAGATGCTCGTCTCTGCGGTGGATTGTTTCCCCCTCGACTCAAGTATAGTTGGTGCCACGATCTGATGTATTTGATGAGATTTAAGTGTATGTATTCTGGACTTTTAATTTGGATCAAATTAGACTATTTATGGGACTTGTACTCGGGGACACCTGGGAGTTATTTATATTTAAAAAATCCATGATCATGGTGATTTAATCGTACGTATGTTTTCGAGTAGCGCCTGAGGATATTTGATTTGACGGTACGATGTTTAACCGTATCATGTTTAAAATTATAAACTGTTTATACGGGTTTTGATTTTATCGTTTGACTCCGATTTATTGTATAAAAGAAGAAAAAAAATTTTCTATGAGTTTTAAGAAAAAGGGATGAAAAATCTCGGGCGTTACAGTGCTCGTCTCTATGACAGAGTGAGATGTGTGCTGCCGGTGTTTTATCTAGTTTTTGTATAACTCTAATTAAATATTCGAAGATATGTATTTTATACGTATGTGTTTTTGGTAAGCCGGTTGTATGTAGTAGCCAATAGGCAGAACTATGTCCAGATCCGATCGTATCGGAGTAACATTGTGGATGTTATCTGATATGTACGTAGGCAACCAACGGCAAGGCAACGTTGGCCGTGTCCGAATTAGTTATATATTTAGGCCAGTTCTTGCCTATGCGCAACGGAGCACTAAAGTTCTATAGCGCGTAGAGGAATGAGAAGACTCTCGCACTTAGAGTGCGCCGCTCCTGGTTCTGGGTTTGGTTTTTATCGTCTTCGGACCCCCGGCCCGGGTCAATTTCCTGGTCGGGGCGTCACACAATCTCCTCGACATTACTCAGTTCTCCTACAATTTGCTAAAGAGCTCTGCCACTAACCAAAGCCCATTCGAGTTGGCTACTGGTCGCCAGCCTCCCATGCCCCACACATTAGCTCTGGGCTACACTAGCTATAGTCCTCGTACCTTCCGCCTCGCACAAGACTAGAACATAACATTTGAAATTGCTCGTGCTTATCTTGAGAAAGCTGCTACCCGGGCCAAGAAGTGGGCCGATCAAGGCCGGCAACCCTCCACCTTTAGTGTGGGGGATCTCATGCTCGTCAAGCTCAATCCTGCCCAACTCAAGCTTTTCAGCCAGCTACACAAAGGTTTTGTTAGCAAGTATGAAGGCCCCATGCCCATCCTCCAACGGGTCGAGAAGGTATCTTACAAAGTGAAATTACCACCTTCGTTGCAGATCCACCCCATCTTCCACGCCAATTGTCTAAAGTCATACCATGAAGATGTTGAGGACCTCTCCAGACACCACCTTGCACGCGACAATCCGAAAGTCACCACCGATGTCAGAATTCTCGACAAAATCATCGTTGTTAGTGAAGTCAAATGCATCAAAGCGACCATCTGTGAATTCCTCATCAAATGGCCATATCTCCCACACAACTAGGAGCTAGAAGAAGAACTCCTCAACCACCATGCTGATCAAGTCAAAGCCTACCTCCTGGAGAAGCATCAACAAGGACGTCGACGGAATTGAGTGGGAGAGCCTGTCACGGATTGTGTTCTGAACACCCCACCAACCTCCTTTTTGCTTTACTTACATGTACTTTTCCTTATTTCCATTTATTTTCTTTATATATGTTTTAGGGTGCCACCATGCACGTACAATCACTTTGGCTGCCACTCCAACCATATACAAAAAATATCTTACACTATATTGGGGGGAGTGAGTGGTTGTGTTGTTGTTCATAGTGTTGTTGCACTCATTGCTTGTAAACATGTTGATAGTGAATGCATCCATTTTTCATGATTGTGTTCATTTGTTTCCTTACAATGTGTTTTGCTTTCTGCCCCCAACCTTTTTGCTTTGCATGAGCACCCGCAAGTAATTTGCGCAACGCATCCGTTCAAGGCAAGCCATTTGTCCCAAACAAAGGCTTGCTTGCTGGGCTTTTAGCCTACAAGCGTTGCACGGTCAGCTACCCAAAGGCACATCCGTGACACAGGGCAGCAGGTTCCTAGGGCGGATGGGACTCACATAAACATGCTAGCTACACTCCTAGGTGGGGTGGGAGTCGAAGTAGCTGGTTTCCTTGGATGGACGAACTCTAGAAAGCAACAGATGCTGGACTTCTAACGGAAGACAAACTCCCTTGCAGGTTTCCTTATTTAGGCTACGGGGTGGACTGCTTGTTGGGCTGAGAGTTAGTCAAGGTGAGGACTCTTAAAATGGTAGGTTTTGTACTCCTAGTAACACTAGGATAGACAACTTCAGGTTGAGTCTATTTAAAGGGGAGAGCAGAGTGGCCATGGCTGGTTGGTGGTTGCTTTTGTTCTTGCACAACGAACTAGGTTGCTGAGAGAGAGAATTCAGACTTGGTGGATCAACCCTACCCTCTCCCTGCCTTATGTATTTCAACAGACAGAAATATAGCTTGGGCAGAGACCCTTGCACCAGGACGTTGTTGTGTTGTTTGCTTATGTTTTCCCTTTCACATACGAGTGGGAAGGGAAGAGAGTGGTTGCTGGTTGCGCAGCGCAGCCAGGCCATCACATGTGGGAACACTAGGCAAAGCTTTGCACCTCTAACAGGTGGTTCCATTGCTGGGATTCTAAAGGAAGTGAAAGCTTTGTATGGTCTCCGCGAAGGAGCTAGGTGAAGGTTGCTAAGTTGCTGGGATACCTAGAAGAGGCGAATTCCTTGACGGGTTGTTGTTGGACAGGTTGGAGATCCTTGTTGCGTGCTTACCTTACCTTGACTAGTTGCTAGAAAACAGGGAGCTTTGATGGTTGGCTCAATGTTGACTCGCATTATTGAGCTTGACATGAAGGTGGATGCCATGGCCACTGCAAATGGGATATTGATTGAAGTTCAGACCTCTTTGCTCAACATCAATGAGGGTTTGGCCCTCTTCGACTAGTGAGTGTCCCTCCTTGAAGTTGCACCGCACCTTGACGAGTCTTACAAAGAAGGCAATCCAATTGAAGGGGCAGTCTGTCTCACCACATTAGCAGTTGATGTGGTTCCAACAATGGACTATCTCATGCAAGGTGTGCAATAGGTTGAGGAGGCAGCGGCAATGAAAGTTAGCGAGCTAGCGGATGAAGTGGTGGTACTAAAGCAGGCAGTCATCAACACTCCATCCCAAGATGGGGACGAGTACTCATCTTAGCAGGTTGCAAAGAAGACAAAGGTCCCTAAACCGAAGGCATATGCTGGGACGCGAGGCGCCAAGGAGATCAGGAACTTCTTTTGGGATATGGAAAACTACTTCACGTTGGTCCATACTCAAGAGGGGGATAAGGTTACCGTGGCAGCGATGTACCTTGAACGGGACGCAAAGCTGTGGTGGCGGACGCGGTTGTAGGATGATACGGTTGCAGGTCGGCCAAAGATAGGGACGTGGGATACGTTCAAGAGGGAGTTGCAGGCACAATTCCTTCCCAAAAACGTGTCTTGGATGGCTCGAGAGGCGTTGAAAAACCTCAGGCATACTAGGGAATTCCGAGACTACGTTAAGGAGTTTTAGTCACTGATTTTAGGATTGACAAACATGACGAAGGATGACAAGTTGTTCTACTTCATGGCAAGCTTGCAAACTTGGGCTCAGAACGAGCTAAGACGAAGGGAAGTGGAGGATCTTCCCGCAGCAATTGTAGTGGCTGATAGCTTGGCGGATTTCAAACAAACTCCCACTGAGCCAGCGAAGAAGAATGGGGATGCGAAATCATCCAACAAGGAGGGCAGCAAGGGTGGTAACAGTGGAAAAGCGAAGGGCAACGAGCAGTCTGGCCGGCAGAACAAAGGTAGTGGCTGTTTTATATGCGACGGGCCACACCATGCCAAAGAATGCCCAAAACGGAAAAGGCTGAATGCACTTGTTGTTGAAGAGGAGAATGAGGAATCTGAGCACGAGGAGATAGCCTGGATGAGTCCCTTGCAGCGAATGGGATGTGTTCTGTTCCTGGAGTTCCCGCATGAGGGGATAGCTTCGGGTCATTGAGGATTTGAAAGAAGGAAGGGAGGGGACTCCCCAAACCTTGGCTGATTGAAGCCGCAAAGGGGCGGACTGATGGAGAGGTTTCAGGATTCATGGGCAGCAGGTGTTGCTCATACCTGGCCGAAAGATGACTTAGGTTGGGTAGGACATGACTTGGTCATAGTGTGATAGGAAGTATTGGTTACTTGCTTGATGAGTTCAGCGAGGCAGAATGTAACGACCCATTTTTCGGTTACGCTTAACTCGGGAGGGTTAAGGGTAATTCGGTAATTTGAGATTAATGTTAAGGGTTTTCATTAGATAAAATACCCATAGCCAGGTAGATCTTGGCATAACGAGCGTAACGATTCAAAGAACGCGTAAAACGGAGGTCGGGACCGAAAGTGATGACCTTGAGAAATGTGTAATATTGGTGGGACCCACTTAGAAAGAGCATGATTTATTGGTTTAAGTGGGTTTGTATCGAAGGGCTCGACGATACGAGTCCAACGGTACCTAGAACGTGCGAATCCGAATCTAAGTAGGGAGATACGCGCGTTTCTAATTTTGAGTATAAAAATAAAATAAAAAAAGGGGAAAGCCGGTGCGCGCCAGACGCGCGCCCGCGAAACCGCGGGCGCGGCGTTTTGGCGGGCACCATGGAACGCGAGCGCTTTACCGCGGGCGCGTGTGCATGCGCATGCGCATTTTTGGTGAGCGCCGCCGCCGAAACAGCGGCGCCGCGGTTTCGGCGGCTCGAGGGCTATTTATACCCCCATTTCTTTCCATTCTTCACCCAAAACTTCTTTTCCTCTGTTTATGACCGTTCTAAGGCCGATTAAGGCCATTCAAGACCCATTTCCCACTAAATCGAGCGTGCTCTACGCAATGGAATGGTCCTTTCTTCAAGTTGGAGTCTATATAAGGTGGAAAACGCCCCAAGAAAAGAGGAGGTTCTGCCCGCTACCTTTGAGCATCAACCGCCTCGGTTTTCTCTGTTTCTGGTCATCCTAACTCTGATTTAGTCGATTCAAGAGGCGTTCTTGACTAAATCGGGTATGTTCTACGCGATGGAGGGTTCCATTTTCTGAGTTAACCATCGTATGAAGAGGAAACACCCCAAGACAAGGAGAGGTTCTACCCGTACCGACCAACTTGTTTTCTCTGTTTCTGGCCACCCCCAACTCCGATTTAGTCGATTCAAGAGCCGTTCTTGACTAAATTAAAGGTATTCTACGCGATGGTGGGTTCTATTTTCTGAGTTGACAATTTTATAAGGAGGAAATACCCCGAGACTAAGCAAAGCCCTGCCCGAACACCGAAACAAGAAAAAGACACCCAGAGTAAGACGGGGTTCTGTTCGTAAATACCGATACCATACAAGTTATGATGGAAGTAAGCATTACTGATCTCCCATTTCAATTATAGAACGGCGTGTGTGCTATGCTATGACCCATATGTTTGATGTGTGCTTATATGTCATGATGTGTACTTATATGCCATGACGTGTGTTGTCTCGCTCTAGGGTAGAGCGAGACACGTGATGTGTGTGTCTGGTCTCGGCTTAGTGATTGAGCGAGCCGGGTGATGTGCTCAGTCTTGATTCAGTAATGGAGCGAGACATGTGTACGAGATTTTGATCCCGCTCTGTGGTAGAGAGAGATGTATGATTCTGTTAATTTATTAACTTCCGCTTGACTTTAATATATGACGAGTTTTTGTATACTCCGATTAGATATTCTGAGATATGTATTTTATACATATGATTTTGTGATGCTTGTTGTATGTAGTAGCCATTAGGCAGAACTACGTTCGGATCCGATCGTATTGGAATAATATCCAATACGTACGTAGGCAACCAACGGCAAGGCAACGTTGGCCTGATCCAAATTATTATAATAATATATTTTATTCTATTTTACACGCGACGAACTATGAAGTTTCGTCGTGTGTACGTATTCGTTACAACCTAAGTCTACGTACGAGGAAGCCTTAAAGCTCCGTAGTGCGTAGACGAACGTTGTACCTCTCGCACTCAGACGATGATTCCTGGCTCAAGGAAAGAGAAATTTTCCTATTAGCGATTTTGTGGGCCCGGCTCGGGTCGGGTTGTTACACGGAAGGCTTAAGAGCTTCAATCGATGCACTTGGAAAGTTGGGGCTTCGGCGAGAGCATCAAAGAATCAAGTGGGGGAGGCTTGTTAGCCCCTTAACTTGCTGGATAGGAAAAAGGGGCAGCTACCCCCTTACTTGGCAGTGGACAGCAAAGTTAGCTAGGCGACGAACAACCTAGGCAGCCCCTTAGGTATAGACGGATGCTGGAGCAACGCGGGAGGTGTTCCGGATAGACTACTCGCCTTGCAAAGCAGGCTAAGTGTTCAATTTTGACTTGATATAAAATCAGAGTGCCAACCGCTTTGTTTGGCCTACATTAAAACCGGAACGCCACTTTGATAGTTGGGACAGTTATAATAGATAATGTTCCATTTGGCTTGAAAAAGTTACGTCTCTTCTTTAAAAATCATGACCGGTGAGAGAAATAGGAAGAGATAACTAGAGGACGAAAATTACAAAAACTCTCTCTCGTTTTTTTACTCTCTCTCTCTCTCTGATAACTAGAAAAATTCTCTTCTTTCTACTCTCTCTGAATCAAGAGTTCGTCATTGAGCACTAACATCTCCTCTGATCGAGATCCAGTTATTTGATTGGAAGTGCACCATTAAATTGACGGAGTGGTTTGTTGTATCTCAGGAATAGAATGCAGTTGAATGCTTGTGCATGAAGGGCGGCGTATTTTTTTCAAGGACAGCGTGTAACGTGCCTCAAGTCGGGTTCAAATTTTTTTCCTTCTGATATTTTCTAGATAAATTAGTTGACAAACATTTGTGAATAATTGCTTGATTTTGTTATTAGTATTCTATAGCCCTCCTTTTATGTGACAATCTCAACATTCTTAAAACAGATAGAATTTTTATTGTTAATTGAATATTACTGCAATTATGGGTGTTGACAAATCTCTGAAACAAGAGAAATTTGATGGCAAAAATTTCATGAGATGGCAGGCAAAGAAGAAATTTTGGTTGACTTAATTGAATATTTTTTATGTAATTTCTGATGTTGTTGCGGATAAAACTGTGTCTTCAAAATCTCATAAGACTGCTAGTTCTTCTGATGTTGGAATTGTTAAGTCTCATGATTGTGATAAATTTAAATAAGATGATGAATTGTGTCGTGGACAAATACTTAGTGTTTTGAGCAATGGATTATATGATATGCATGTGAACACTAAATCTGCCAAAGAATTATGGGATACTCTTGATATAAAATTTGGAAAGGAGCATGAAGGGGAAGAGAAGTATGTTGTGGGCAAGTACTTTGACTATAAGATGGTTGATAACAAATTTGTTAGACACCAGGTAGTTGAAATATAGAATTTGATAGAGAAGATCATTGGGAAAGGCATACTCGTTGACGAGAGGCTCGAAGTTCCTACGCTTATTGACAAACTACCACCCTCATGGCAAGATTTCCAAGTTAACTTAAAGCATAAAAGGGACGCAATGTCCATCGATAACCTTAATGGTGGCTATCCAAATTGAAGAGAAACACAGGGGTCATATGAAAAATCTTGCAAGGTTCTTCTTTTGGGGCCAATGATAATGCTCAAGCTAATGTTGTAGAAGGGAAACCCAAGTCATATGGCAATAAGAAGAACAAGAAATTTAAGAATCGGTCTCTCAAACTTTGGTCTAATATCCAAAAGGACAAGAAGTTGAAGGTTTGTTGGGTTTGTAGGAAACCTGGACATTTTGTAAACAAGTGCAAAAAGAAGAAAGGTCATAACCAAAGTCATGGTGGGGTTGTATCTTTTGCTCAGGCTAACATGGTTACTTTAGATGACAGGTTAGCAATACATAATTCTGAAATTAACTTGATATGTGAACCTACCAATTGGTAGGTTGATACAGGGGCAACTGTTCACATCGGTGTTTATATTTCTTCTTTTTCTTTTTATTAGAAAGTAAAGGATAGGACAGTGACGATGGGGAACTCCTCTGTAACTAAAGTTTATGGAGTTGGAATTGTGGATATCCGGTTTACATCAGGGAATATGCTGACTCTCCGTAATGTGCTGCATGCACCAAGTATGAGGAAGAAGCTTGTTAGTAAAGTACTTCTTAGTAGACAGGAATATAAACGAGTGTTTAAATAAACAAAGTTTTAATAACTAGACATGCTACTTTTATTTGTAAAGGCTATGTGTGTGATGACTTCCTTAAATTAAATTTAGTTTCTTGTAATAACTCTTTATTTCAAGTTGATGACTCTTTAATTTGTCATATTCATTCTTTTAATATGTAGCATATGAGGTTAGGACATGTGAATTCACAAATAATTAAGAGAATGATAATTCTTGAATTGATTCTAAAATTGCATAATTAATCTCTTAATAAATGTAAACTTTGTATTCAAGTAAAAATAACCTAAGAAACCTTAAAATTTTGTTGATAGGTTAACATATTTATTTTATTTAATTTATTCTGTGAGTATGAGATATTTTATTTAATTTATTTTGTTGATAGGTTAACATATTTTGTTAATATTTTATTTAATTAGATTACTGACTAGGGGTAGTATGAGATATTTTATTATATTTATTAATAATTACTCAAAATTTTGTCATGTATATTACTTAAATCTAAAATGAAACTTTTGAGAAGTTTAAGATTTATAAGATTGATGTTAAAAATCAAACTAAAATCGCGGTGGGGAATTATTCCCTTAAATTTTGTGAAGAATAAGCAATTATACATGAAACCACACTGCCTTATTCTCTTCGATCAAATAATGTGGCTAAAAAAAAATAGAATATTTACTAACATAATAAATTTTATGCCTTTTTTTTCAAATGTACCAAAAAATTTATTAAAAAAATTAATTCTTTTAACATATATAATCTTAAACAGTGTACCTTAAAGACAAAATAAAACCTCTTATGAAATAATAAAATAAATAAAACTAAATTTAAAGTTTATTAAAGTTAAAAAATATTTTACAAAAATAAAAATCTCAAATATAAAGATAAATAAACTAAATTCAAAAACTTATAATATAGTGTTCATTAATTATTCATAAAATAATCAAAACATATTAATTTTTAATAATTAGGTCCAAAAGGCAAAATTATACTCCCTTGGGTCATATCAGTTTAATACAATGCAGCAGCCCAACAATTCGGTACAGCATAAGCAAACCTGTGTGAACGACACAACCTGCACACGACGACTAAGCAATATAAACGTACATGCGCTCTTTTATGCTCAAATCATGAATTAACGGAGTCGTATTTCATTCACAAAATTCATTATAGAAAAATTATAGCCCTGCTTTCTCAATTGGTTTAAATAGTTACTCGCTATTAGAATTTTGTCATGGATGAGTACGATTTATTAAACAAACAAAAAACACACCAAAAATAACGTACATTGCGCAATAGCAGGCACTTGTCAGCACTTTCAATACTCTTAAATGACATGAATCCAACAGATGCCTGTACTCTAAGGCACGAGAGCCCACAACAAAAGATCTGGAAATCACCCTACATGCGAAAACTGACAAACGGAAAGATAAAAAAAGAAGAGGAATGGCTCTGAAATTCTGAAACCTATCAAACTCCAGTCTTGCGCAGCTCACTTGCACCATGTGCAAAGTGACACCTATCAGCAAACGTACATGATCCTTTGGCAAAATTCTCACACAGCTTCGTCTTGTAGTTGTTTGCGGGAGCTGCCGGAACACCAGTAGCTGGGTTCCTTGGCGGACCAGCTGCGGCTGCAGCTGAACCTACATTGACTATGAGTTCCCTGACCATTGCGCTAGCCTGCTTAATCTGATCAAATGTCCCTTCGAGCTCGATGTTCCTCAAGTTAGGATCCGACTCATGTTCCCGGATGGAAAGCTTGGCACCAGTGAGGCGACAAATCTGCTTAGAATTTACCCCTCCTTTCCCAATGATGGCCCCAGCGAGGGAGGCATCCACACTAATCTTTGCTGTAGCTGACGCCCCAAAGCTGGCAGCGGCAACCAGGCCAGGAGGTGGCGGCTCAAGACGACCCCCTCCAGAAGGCAGGCGGCCTCCCATCTGGGGCGGAAGAGAGCGTTCATGGCCTGGAACAATGGGCTTGCCAAGCTCCCTTTCACTGTGGGCGAAGTGACACTTATCCCCAAACTTGCAACCTTCTGGAGTGTTGACTTTGTTGCACATTCGGGTCTTCACAATGGAGGATGAGTGGTCTGGAATAGCAGAATGTCCCACCGGATTTCTGGATGCTGGAGGGAGAGCAGGACTGCCAATATTGGTCATCTGAGCAACTGCACTAATTCCTCCTGGAACATAGTGCAAAAAGTGGCAGCCCTCACCAAACGGGCATCCAGCAGTACTGCACAAAACGTTTTATGTCACATAAATCTGACACTAGTTCATGAGAGAAATAATATCTCCGACAGTCAAAAGGGGAAAGAAACGTAAGTGCATACATGCCAGATATTTGACTTAAACTGTAAATAACAGAGGTCAGTAATATTAAGTCTTTACATTAGATTTTCACCGATAGTGTAATTTCAATTTCAGATCACATTTCCCTGCTGCACATTGCAGGATCCCACACTTTAAGCAAATAAGTTCACTGGACTTTGCTTCCTACTTGTAAAATATATTGCTAATGAAAATGATATTTCTTCACTGCATAAAGAACCTCTCCACTTGACAATTTCATATCTCATTAATGTAAATGACTACACTAAAGCTCACATGGATTGCGGTAATTCAAAAGGTTCAAGTGTACATGCCATAAACGACCAATCTGTTAGGGAAAAAACACAAAAAGATGCAAAAAATAACCAAAAAAACTTGCTTCCAAACATGCTACAAACAAAAGCAGCAGTTCACATGTAAACTTTGCTGTAGACAGGTTCACAAGTGCAACTCCATGCTTCATAATGAACATGAACATATCAGGAGACAATAGAAGCACTCCTAAAAAATGACGAAAAGCTTATAAGATAACACTTGGCAGGAGCCAGCATGTGCAGAATTACTTATGGCCAATTCTTTACCATATATTCTCAAACTATTCAACAAAATAATTTCTTTCAATTACATCTACCCAGACATTTTTAAGAAAGAACGAAGGTAGAATGATGTTAAAAATAAAGGATGCTAATTCACTAAACAGTAATTAGTTTATTTAAATCCATTCAAATAACTAAGCAACCAGACATTTCGAGGAAAGATACATTCCATTCGTCCTCAAGATACCAATGAACAGACCATGTCCCTCATTCAATCACGCATGCAGAAGTAAAATGTTATGTAATTTCCCTATCTTGGTAAACTATAAAATTCGCCCCATAGTTTTGCAATTGAGATACATTAAACTTGCAGTCAAAACAATTGTATTGCAAGCTCGTTAGGAATAAAACACGATAGCATACTAAGATCTTATTCATACAAAATTACAAAACCAACATCCTTATATTAATGAGATAGACATATAACTTCAGAATAAATCTCTGAAATATAATTATTCAAAGACAGATTATTAGAACTAAGTGACGAGCTATGAATGTTATTTGGAACAACATATGCTGACCTTTAAAGATGCAATAGTTCAAATATGTATTCCAAACAAGCATTAGTTATTGATAAATGAACATTCATCTATATTCAATTAAGAAAAATTATCTCAGATATTCAGTTAAAGCAAAAGATTGTTGACTCTAAGTAGGAAGGCCATCCTCATTTTTCAGCTTCCACTTTCCATAATAACCATGATTGATATTCAGAATGTAGATAGTCCATTGGCGTTAATAACCAGATGCATCCTTCTTATTCAACAATTTTCTCACAAGTCAACCATTATCTTTGTTACTTGATTAGAGCAACATGAGATATGAACCTGTATCACAACTTAAACGTCCAATTCATTAGCCTCGTAAATATTTGTCCAATTCACACATATAAAATTATAAAGTTCTTATCAAATATTTACAGAAGACAACTTTGAATTTTGCAGTTTTTTAGATAAGTTAAGATTAGAACCTGAAAAACTTGGTGCATGGCTTCGATTTGCTTCCTATACCAGTTGGAAAGGACTCCGTTTCTGTTGCAGGACATTATTACATCTTCTCATTAATATTTCTTCCAGCCCTTGATCTTTAAAATTATGAAAAAAATATACAAATAGGTGACAAGAAACTTGGTTTTGCATGAAAACAATGCTTAACTGTTTATGATCACAATATAAATTGAATTCATTGCTTAAATTATCAATTTCCCCGTAATTCCAGAATAAGGGACAAGAAAGTAAGATGACGACATCACGGAGTGAAGTTTCTGATATTTTAGGTACAAAACAAGTTCAACATATGTCGTGTATTATCAGTTACTCCGTTGCAAATAACAAAAAAAAAAATTGGCGCTGACACTAATGTAATAGACATCCACAAATTCCTAAACCAAGTACAGTTTTTTTTAAGAAACTTCGGTACCTAATAGACTGAAATACAAGAAAAGCTCATATATAAAAAAAACCTTCTCAGGAAAGCCTCCTTTTGACTGCAAATTTCCAGCTCTTAGAATTCATTCAATAACAAAGATTTCGCCGCGAACACTAGCTTATTTCTCGTTTCTACCTCCATACTAACAAATATAACTCGAAAATTGCATTGTACATAAGATCGAAAAAAGGAAAAGCATCCTACGTCTCAGCCCTTCAAAGATCAATGTAAAACAAGCAATGGCAGAAAAAAAAAACAAGAACAGGGTAAAAGACGAACCTTGCCTGAACCGCTTGGATCCAGCAAATCCTCCATTACCATTCAAAGCGGCTTCAGGCCGTATCCTCTTGCGCGCATCCATGGCGAAGTAAACCTCCCAGTCCCTGACCAGAAGCTTCGTCGAGATAAAGATGCGAAACCGGTGAAACCCAAGTCGAATTAGGCGAAGCCCGGGTGCAAAACCCTAGAGCTAAAGAAGGAGGGAAAATCTAGGGTTTTTGCGGACCACAAGGGGAGCCAAAAGAGAAACTGGATGTGCCACTGAACAAAACACGAAAATATCAGTCACTGTGCAGATCGTGGAAGGGATTTTAAAAGGTGGTTCAATTGGGTTTAAGTCGGTTTAGAATCCGCAGGGAGACTTGGAAGTCCCATATAATACTTGCTCAAGGCCCATTTCGCATTTTTGAATCCAACAGGTACGTTCGTACCCAGGCCCTTGGGCTTTGTAGAGTGGGCTTCAATTAGCCAATTGATCATCCCTAAGTTTGTTTATCTGACCACCAACTAAAACATTGGAGTTGGATCGAGTAAATTGGGCCAGTTTGATCTAACGTTGAATATATAAACTCTTATTTAGGTCCCGTTGGGTCAAAGATAAAGATATGAGTAGGGTTACTCCTCCGTCAAATTTGTCGATAGACAAGGCTTATTTATATATAAGTATATTAATAATTTATCTGTTTATATTTTGACTATAAACAAAAAAAAATTCGGTTGATTTAGTCATTCTTCATGGAAATAGCCTCTTAAATGATTAGATAAGTGTTGAAGCGATTAGAAATAATAAGAGTGGTGTTGACGATTTTAATTAAATAGAGCATCTAGGGTGAAAATTTTTAAATTAATTAATTTAATATATATTAATAATTTAAACTTATACATGTTATTTTTTTTATTTATAATATTATTATTAAATAAATAATTTTATTGTAAATAACCAAATACAGCTGTTAATATAAGGATGAAAAATTAATAATTAATAATTATTTTATTATAAAAATAATTAACTTTTAAAATTAATATTAACATAATTGTATATATATTGTTAGAAAATAATACTAAAAAATAGTTATAAAAAAATCCTTAATATAATAATATGTTTTTTATTTAAAAATTAATTAGACCTCGAATAAATGGGTAGACGAGGTCTTTGTCCATATTCGTGTTTAAAAAATTGCAAACAAAATAATTTGGCCACATATGACAATAAACACATCACACATAGCTCAAACGTCGAACAATAGACACCCATAACCATCCCTTAGATATGGATAACAATAAAGTTTATTTTAATAATATCTTATTATTTATGATTTTAATAAATATTAAACATATATTGTACATATTTTCATTGAGTGGCAGACTCTTAAGGAGACTCTAGGTAAGAGATTTAGAATTAAAATTTAATAATTTAAAAAAGAGTAATAAAAAATAAAAAACACATGTCCTCACAAGTCGCCAATCGAGATGGGTATGGAAAATAAGAAGATTACATGTCAGGTAAACATGTTTGGCAATTATAGGTAAATCAGTCAAATAATTACATGAGCTGATCTAATTATTAAACCTTAACCCGAAACATTTATATTAGCAAGATCAAGTCAGGCTGAGTTATGTAGGTAGGGTAAACAATAACTACTATTTACATCACTCATACTTACTGTTATTTTATATATTAATTTTTTTTTATAAAATAATGACACCTATAGTTAAAAAATAGAAAATAAATTCTTAAAAAACTTTTTTCTAAATTGTATCGTTTAGAAGCATTTAGCCTCACACATAACTACATGCATCCAGGCAGCTTCAATCATTAGATTTATATCCAATGACATATAAATCCGACAACACATATTACTCAGGGGTATTTTAACCTTGAGCAATGTGAATTGCTAGATTTAAATTATACAAAACAAAGTACCCGGGTGCATGCAATTATGCATGAGCTTTGACACTTTTTAATTGATTCATTTTTTAAGTACTAAACTTACAATAGAACTATTAATATAAAATATATTTTTTCTACTTAATAGATCATTATAAAAAAGAGTATAATATATGTTTTAAAAATTAGTAAAAAAACTCATATATTAAATGTAAATTATATTAAAAAAGTTTTATTTTAAAAATTAAATTTATTTTTAAAAAATATTAGTACTAACAAAATTCACATGCATTATGAATGTAAATATAAATAAATTTAATTTAATTTAAAATATAATATATATTAAAAAAATATTTTATTACATACTATAATTATAATATATTTTTTTAAAAATAATAATAATTATTAGTTATATATACAAGTTTTATATTAACCGATAAACGCTTATAATAAGTAATTATAAATCTAAATGTCATAAGTTAAATATTATGTGATAGATTGATGAAGACAATAATATTGAATGACTTTGTGTCATAAAATATGTTATTCATTTAAGACTTGTTTGAGGGCATGTCTCATTTGATATTTTACAAAGACTTTAAAGTATATAAAAATTTAAATATATATATATATATATATATATATATATATAATATAAAAATATTATTAAAAAATATGTTATATATTAAGGCTTATAAAAATATATAAAAAATATATTCATGTAAGATCTCATTTAATAAAGCTCATTGATAACTTTTTAATAATATTAAGAGTGCAAAAATTTTAATTTGAAAGTGTAAAATATAATATTATAAAATTTTAAAAAATATAACTTAAAAATATAAATAAAAATTCTAATTTTTTATTTTTAGGTATTAAAATAGGTCAAATAAAAATTAATATTATAAAATACGGGTCAAACTATTCCGTTTTAAAAACTTTATGTAATACACTAATTTATTTTATATTATAATATAATAATAAGGAAGGAACAATTTTTATGTGCTTGGCACGACACAATGGCTCGCATTTAAATAATGAAGCGAGTGTGTGAGACGCGAGCGCATCAGGACTTACATTTCAACTTGTCATGGTGCGCTTGGTATCAAATTTTGGATCTTCCATAGTTGACCGACTTTTAGGAGGTTCCATGATGGAAAAGACTAGACGAAGCACACTTACGCCTGCATCCAGACAAGCAAATGCGGGCTGGAGTTCACTACCTTCTTTACTGAGTCGTAGCCTATTAAAAAAAAAATCAACGCAGGCACCCAAACGACCCCTTGCACTATATAGATAACGACATCACGGAAACAACCTAGTCACTGTTTCTCTTTTGTACATTTTTCCTCCATCCAATTTAGTTGATATTTAATGTTGATGTCTCAGAATGAAAGGAGAAGCATCAAAGTTTTAACATTCTGTAAAAGAGAAATGAATAATCTCTTGTCATTTGTAGATCCGCAACTATGCGAGAGAGAGTTGTCAAAAACTCACTACTGCTGCCCAATACGAGCTTCTAGAACTGAAGTCGTATGTGGTGTACAACTTTCAGGATGAATCATAAATTCTGATCAGCACATGTTCAGCGATTATTACAACCTAAACGTGTTGTGTTCTTTATCATAAAGAGAATGGCCAAGTCGCCGACATATAGATTGAAATTTTGTTTTTAAGAGTAAAGCTAAACGGTCTACTAATCATTCAAGTTTCTAATTTGATATTTTTCAATCGTCAGAGTAAGCTAGATGGCTGACAAACCTTCACCAGCTGCTACGCTGGTGAAGGTTTACGACTTAATTAATTACAACTCAGTGGCGGGGTAGAAAAAGAGAATAATAAAATGAGTTAGATTTTTTTTTATTCTAACAAATGCCTCGAGGCTAGTGACGGCTCCGGGATATAAGAAACCAGTGACATGAATTTGGTGTTTTTATCTTTTATAAAAGTTATAAATATAAATTTTAAAAAGTAAAAGAGTATATATATATATATATAGGAAAAAATTTATATGAGTCCAGGCTCATATAAATTTATGTGAGCTCGGGCTCTATGGGCCGTCGAATTTACATTCAGCGGCCCATAATAATCATAGGTTTAACTAATGAGTATAACCCATGAGTATTATGAGCTGTTGAATGTAAATCTGACGGCCCATAGAGCCCGAGCTCACATAAATTTATATGAGCCTGGACTCATATAAATTTATATATATATATATATATATATATATATATATATAAAGTTTATATGAGCCCGGGCTCATATGTACCTACGTGAGCTTGGGTTTTATGGGCCGTCGAATTTACATCCGACGGCCCATAGTACTCATGAGTTTAAATGCCCATGAGTAACCCATGAGTGTTATGGGCTGCCGGATGTAAATCCGACGGCCCATAAAGCCCGGGCTCACGTAGGCATATATAAGCTCGAGCTCATATAAACATATATCTCTCTCTCTCTAAGACTTCACACAACCATTGGCATGAATGTTGATGGTGGCCACATATGGTCATTCGCGTCCAGCCTAACCTTAGTCATGGCTTACAATAGCCAAACCTAGCTAGTTGAGCCTCAACCACACCATGCGGTTGGCCGCAACTAGATTTGGTTGCGGCTACCATCCAAGGGACTATCTAGTTGTATCCTGGTTGGTTGTTGGCCGCTACAAGACCTGCCCATGGCCAAGGAGGGGATGTGCAGGCAAGTGGGTGGGGTAGGCATGTTGAAGATGAAGGGGTCAAGACCAGGCCACTGGTAGCCTTGGCTGGCGCCGTAGAAGAAGAGTAGAAGATGAGGGGTAAAATATATTTTTTTAAATGTGGGGATGAGTGTGAGGCCTTACTTTATAAGGTTAGGGTAAATAAAAAATTCTATTTTTCTCTAAAAGCTTTGGTTGCCAATAATACAAGTACCATGTTAACAAAAAGTGCACAAATGGCCACTATGACACACGAGGAGTAGATAGTTTTCTTGATTGATAGTAGATGAATTACTATTGATTATCCATCGTTGTTCATAGTGTTAGAAAGTGGGTAAACATGGGCAAAACCTATTTTATGAGAAGTCCACATAAATAGGCTTATTGAGTATTAAGAGCTTAAACCCACATTCATGTTAATAAGAATCACACATGTAAATTAGCTAAAAGGAATGAATAGTCTCACATCGCATGAAAGATAGAGATGAAGTTGGTATATGAGGCATAAGTTTTTGTCTTTCAAGCTAGGCCCCTAGGCCATCTCACTTCTGTGAGGAAAATATATGTTAAATCTATGCACTTGTATGGGCTAACATATACGCATGCATATGCTACTATCTGACTGACTTAGTTCATACTAGCAACCAGTTGGGTTGGGTTGAGTCAACAAGATAGTTATTTTTGTAATATTTCTTTTGATTTTCTCTTAATCGAAACATATCTCATAACTAATAGACGCATCCATTTGAATGGGACATATTGTCTTCAACAAGATTTCTTCAATGTTTTATAATACACTAAAAAATAAATTTGTACATCATCCTTTACTAATTTTCCTATCATCATATACTGTGTGAAAGTGCCTCTAGAATATGTGGCAGATCGCCTTATCCTCTAAGACAGATACCTAAGTGATCCTAAGCACAATTAAAGAATGCGTATTTCTTTAAGTTTCTTAATTGTTATTACTAAGATATAAAAATAACACATAAAGACTAGATGGTCGAAGCACTCAATTGACTATTTTTGCATGAGATGTTGCACGCTTGTAGCGTGTAGGTATGCACAAACTCTCTCCCTCCCACGCAACTCTGCAAACGCTTTTTATGTGAACGTTAGTTGTATGCTTGTTGTTTGCAAGGTGTTCACGTGCAGAAACTAATCGTGCTTTAGACTGGCTCGGCTTGAACTCGATATTTAAATATTAAATTTGAGTCCATTTTGTGAGCTTGATCCAATCTAGTTTACAAGACGTCTTTATCCTTGTTAAATTCTTTACACAGTGTTGATTGGGTTAATTTTCAAATTCTCTATGAATAAAGTAAAGTTCAAGTGGTTTGTCTAGTTTAAACATTTCTCTCACTGTCTTGCACTTTTTTTTATGCTCGAGGGTAGTTTATATTTAAAATAAAAAGATTAATACCAAATAAACCTATGGGGTTTTAAATTGGTGGCTAAGACATTAA
Organism: Saururus chinensis; assembly: GCA_035235625.1. Lineage (NCBI taxonomy): Eukaryota > Viridiplantae > Streptophyta > Magnoliopsida > Piperales > Saururaceae > Saururus > Saururus chinensis. The sequence goes on along the minus strand of CP141143.1, from coordinate 9,267,256 downwards.
GAGAGAAAAAACTAATACATGTAGTATTTTCTTTGTCCTTCACTAATAGCAATCTTTTTAGTTTTTTTAAATGAACTAAAATTAATTAATTATTTTGAAAAACCAAATAAAATTATGAATATAGGATGGAAGAAATATATGATTTATAAGTGAGAGAAATAAATATTATGCATGCATATATATTGCTTATTGCTTATTCCTTCTAATAATTAAAAAGTATAGTAGTCATATGGGAAGAGGAAAGTGGGATGAACTTCCTTATGTCTTAAGACACATCCGCTAAATAAAAAAATAGATTTGATGCATAAGTACTTACAAAAATTAAAAAGGGATGCATGTGACCGTACTGAGATTTAATGACCAAATCAATAACTGTAGTATTTTTTTTCAAAATTTAGGGCTGAAAATTAGGTCGGGTTCGGGCGGCCTTGACCCAACTTTAAAACTAGTAGGGTAATCACTCAACCCTATTTGTTAATTAGGTTAAAAAATATTTTATTTTGGTTGGCCGGGTTTGGATACAAATAACCTTACATTTTTTTAATTATTTTTTAATTTAATATTTTTATACATTATCTTTACATGAGCTAAACATATTTTTTAAAATCCAATGTAACATTATAAATTAATATCAAATATTTTCTATGCTATTTAAGAAAATAAGAGTTAAAAGATAGAGCATTGCAATATTATTTAATAAACGTCCAAAATTAAATTTTTTATAAAAGATTACTAATTAAATATTAAAACATAATAATATAAAAAAAATTATAAAATAAATTTTTTATTACATCATTAAAAAATCAGGTCAAAACCCAACCTAACCATATTTTTAAAAGGTAAAATTAGTAAAATTCTAGAGCCTTAACCCTAATTGTATTTGGGTCAAGTTAAGTGGGACGGGTTAAATTTTCCCAAACCTAATAAAATCCTTTTTGTACGTAACATTTTCCACAGAAGGATAAGCACGGCTGATGAAGAACTTTTATTTAAAATTACGGTAATTTGAACCCTACAAAACTCCTCAGTATCCCAAGGAGTATATGAGAAGTTTATTGCTGGGTCCATATAATTAGATTCTTAAGAAACTCACAAGTACGCATGGAACATAATTTTTTCATATTTTAAACACAAAGGACGAAAGGAAACATATAACTACAAATCCAACACTTCGTTTTCTAAAACAGAATTAAGCACACAATACATGGTCTCAACGGAAACAAAATAACTAGCAAAACATCAAGTTGCCATCCCACGATAAATAACAAAGCTTCATTAGTTAAGCGGAATAGACGCCTTAACCAGAGCAGCCTCTGCATCAGACCTTGCTTACCAATTCCTTGCCTTCTTCATCCAATCCGAGTTCTTTTGTCGCCATGTACTTGTACCATCTCGCACAGAATATATAGACCACGAGATCAATAGCAGAAAGTCCAGCCAACAGGAAGAAAAATCGATCCATATGGCCCAGGTTAAGATCTTCTGGAATCCAACCGAGCCTTCCATTAGTTGTAGTGATATCCATAACTATACTGACAAGAATGCTACTGACATAATTACCAAGTGATATGGAAGCCATGCAGAGAGAACTTCCAAAACTCTTGACCCCATCAGGGGCTTGCCCGTGGAAGAACTCCAGCTGACCCACATACATGAACACTTCTGACGCTCCAATTAGAGCATACTGAGGGATTTGCCAAAGTATGCTGAGTGAACTGATTTCGTCCCCGACTTTCAAGCTCTTAAGCCTCTCAAGTTCTACAACTCCAGCAGCCACCATGGCCAGCATACCGATCGTCAATCCTATTCCCATGCGTTGGAGTTCAGAGAGTCCATTTGAGCTACTGGTAATCCTACCGGTCACTGGCACCAAGACTTTCTGATAAAGGAAAATAAAGGCAGCAACAGTAGAGATGTCGAAGGCTGACATACTTGCGGGTGGGATGTGGAAATCTCCAATGGATGAGTCCATGGTGGCACCTTGTTCAACAAAGAGGGAGGCCATCTGGGTGAAAACCACGGAGTACATGATGGTGCAGAGCCAGATGGGCAGCATTTTCAGCACACATTTAACTTCCTCCACTTGGGTCACCGTGCATAGTCTCCACGGATCTGGCAGCGCGATATCTTTATCTGTCAAAGTGGCCGCTTTATCCAAAAACCTGCATGATAAAGTTCTAGTTCATCTTCCACATAGAGATGGAACTAAAAATACTTCCAAAAGACAGATGAAATTTGTACATAAAATTACTACTATTTTACCCCAAATAGAGGTTTGTTCCTACCTTAAATCATTGGTATGGAGAATCTTTTTACTTCCGACAATTGCAGACTCAGTTCCTTCTAGCTCGTACAGCCCCTCTCCATCAGCGGGAACATCTATGTCCCACTTCTTAGCAGTGGCAATAAATACTTGTGCAACACGTGATAAAGGGTTGCCACAAGGCTGAAAGTGCCTATAGCTAGGGGTTCCCAGCCAAAATAACACTAGGGCTAGTCCTGCAGATCCTGCTGCAATCCAAAACCCCAGTACCCATCTTCCTGCATCTTCAATGTAAACCAACACAGTGTTGGAGACGAGGGAACCCAGGTTCAAAGCCAAGTAAAAATAGCTGAAGAACGCAACTTTGGAATGCTGCTCTCGGGGGTCTGTTTCGTCGAACTGGTCAGCTCCAAATGTCGCAATGGATGGTTGATAGCCTCCATTGCCGAGAGCAACAAGGTATATAGATAGATAAAATATTGTAACACCAACGGATGAAACTGGGATGCATTCGAGCTCTCCATCACCACAGCCAGCTGGCTTGATCAAAAGTAGCCATGACGAGAGTGACAGCAGCACTAGACCCTGTTGCCCAACACACAAGATATTTCATGAACTGTAAAATTCCCATTAAAACAACGGAAAATCTTACAAGATATATGGATGAAAAGAAAAAACTTAAGATATATATTATGGCAGCAATAATACCAGAACCAAGACGAGCTGAAAGATTGTGCAGGTCATGTATCTTCCCCAGTAAGAGTCACTGAGAAATGCACCAACTAACGAAAATATATAGACAGTTCCGGTCCATTTACTGACATTGTTTGCAGCATCGGCATTTCCTTGTAGTAAGACTCTTCTGAGGAAGAGAACCAAATTAACAGCCAACCCAAAGAATGCAAGTTGGGTAAGACCTTGATTTCCTGCACAGGAAGTAAAAGATTGGACCATCAAATTTGTAAAAAAACAATAAAAATTGGGTACTATCATCCCAACATCTGTCTTGTTTAAGTAATCAAATCACCAAAGTGACAAAATGAGGAATCAAATTAATTGTAGAACAATTTCTGCAATTTATATATTACCCAACAGTAAGATTGCTGATTTCCACCCTCCAGTACGTGATCTAATTGCTGGGTTTCCATTCTTATCAACTGAGCCATCGTCGGTTGTGGTTGTCAACACAGCATTCAGTCCATTATTTAAAATAACTTGTGTATTAGTATTGGCTTCTCTAAGATACTCCTCCTGTTTGGCCTGTCGTCCGGAAAAAATGTCAGTGTTGGCAACAAAAGCACGTACATAGAAGACTAAAACCAACTTTTCTCTTGTTGGATTGCAAACATATTGGAAAAAAGTTATTTCATATATATAAACGAGCCTTTATCAAGTTAGTAATATGTTTCAATGAGAACAAATGAACAATTCACTTTCTTTTGGAATACCTTTACAGGAAGGCCGTCCGATATGAAAGATGCCATGTTGTACCACTGCAAAGGGATACTGAAAGAGGTCAGCTAAATGCTTTTCAATCGGTAATACTCTGTGTACCATCCAGAGAGTGTAAGCTTCGAGGCTGGCTAACAATGGTTGTCTGCCTGTATTATTTCAGCAAAGAATTAACTTTTTAAATGCAAGGAAAATTATCTACTATCTATTAATGCCAAAAATAGCGGAACCTATGTCTGTACCCTTGAACTACAGCTTTTAGAACACAAATACATATGTGCATGCATGTGCGTGGTATTGAAGAAAATAAAATTTCAACCACCAGATTTCCCATGAGAATTATCTTTCATTCTAATCGTTTAATATGGAGATATATCAACTGTATTAGCTTCTACTTTCAAGGGCTAAAAAAATTGTAAAACAAGTTGGGCACTTATGCTTACTCCTTAACTCAGAAAGCAAAACAAGAGAGAGAGAGAGAGAGAGAGAGTACTTGAGTAACTTTCTACTCATAAAACTTTGAGAATGGAGAAGCTGAAGGTGAGAATATATATAGGAGAGAATAAAAAGAATAAAAAAATAAATGATATAAAGGAAGGAATGCACCTATATGTATCCTAATATTCCCCTTAGTACCCCGTTTTAGAAGAATTCCCATGATTTTTTAAAAAAAAGTTTCCATGTACCATGACCGATTACATGACCAAAGGACATGTGAAGAGGAAAAACCTAGGAACTGTTAGGTATGTTCCCAAGTTTCTCTCAACCTTCATGGTGGTAGCCTCCCATTGTTGGTCACCCATAGGCTAGACAAGTCTATCTTTTCTCTTTCTCCTTCTCCCCTTACCTTGCCTATACGTCTCCAATAAAATCTCCCACCTTACTACCCTAGATGAAAAAACCCAGCGTCATTTTATCTCCTATGCTGCATCTATAGCCGTTGTCGGGCAATAAAGTTCATGTAGGCAGCAGTCTAAAGCTTGTTGTGTTTGGGATTTTTTCTAGCAAAATCATCTTTAGGTGTCATTTGGGAGGTACTTTCCAAAGCTCAAAAGCTTTCTAGAAGTAGAAAAGCACTTTAAGGGATTAAACACGTTTAAATGACCGATTTTGATAATTTGAAATGCCTTTTCGTGTTGAGAATTACCTTTTGGGTCAATTCAAATCCAATTGACCCAAAATATAATTTTTTTCAAGAAATCTCCTTAGAATTCTTGAAGAACTCCTTAGAAATCAGCTTTCTCTTTAAAATAATCTAAATAATCTCTAACCAAACATCTTCCATTTTTGCTTTTGTTGCCAAAATCAATTTTAATAAAAATTCATTTTCTTTGTACTTTAAAGTGCAAGCCAAACAGGCCCTTACGCAGTTCCTTTGGTTCAAGCGTGCTGCATTTGGGATTTTCTCTGCGTTTGCAACCCCCGCTAATTCACAAACACCTTTACGGCTGACGTCCATGGCCACAAGGTTGGCCGAGTTGAGTTACACTTATTCTACATTTCGCGGCGGTAAGTCTGCCAATTCACAAAGGCCTCGATGAACTCTAACCACATCAAGGTCGGCCGAGAACCATGAGTTACACTTCTTATAAAATGTACTTCACAGTGACAAGCCCTCGCCAATTCACTACCTCCTTTACAGTGGATGCTCACTCGCTAGCTGCGAAAGGCTGGTGAAAAGATTGGTTGTGGATAGGAGATTTTACGGTTGTGTTCAAAACCCCAACCCAACTTCCAAACATTTACACGGGGTCAGGTTAGGATGAGTCTAAAAAAAATTTCCTAACAATTCTATGGTTGGATGAGGTATAACATGTCAAAACCCAAAAACTGACCCAACCTGTGTTCTTAATATAATTTTTTTATAGATATAACCAACTTATTATAGTGTTGGTTTGGTTTAACTTATCAGAACCAACCCAAAATAGAATTTTGGTTCTTATTTCGATCCTCGGGTTTTTGGCTTCTATCTCAAGTTGTATCGGGTCTAAGAGACTCGGTTCATCTCAAGTCGGGTCGACCTAACCCGATCTAAAATAGCCGACAAAGTTGAGTGGAAGGAAGAGGAGGTGCCAAGCAAAATGAAAGGAGGAAAGAAGGCTTGGGTGGAGTAGATAGGAATGCCATTTGAGAGGGGTGATTTTGCTGGGTGACGAAGTTGAGCTAGACGAAGAGGACGCAACAAGCAGAAGGAAAGGGGGAAGGGAGATTAGGAGCAGATAGGAATGATGTTTGAGAGGGGCAGGGCAATTTTGTTGGCCAATGGAGTTGGACCGCGGGAAGAAGAAACGCTAATGAGAAAGGAAAGGGGGAAGGGAATCTAGGGCGGAGTAGATGGGGATAACGTTTGAGAGGAGCAATTTTGGGTTGAGGTACATATTGAGAAAGAATGAGGGTACTCAAGTAAAAAAAATATTTATCAACCTCCGGGTATATTTGAGAAATTTTTTAATTTTTTTTTAAAAAATATTCCTATCACTCATGATTGGATAGGGAAGGTTGACTGTGCAAGTGAGAATATCACTATCGAAATTTATATTGGGTAATTTCAGTGATTAGTAAGGTACATATAGACGCTTTCTAAAGGAAATTTGTGGCTGATAGAGGAACCACAGCTGCTTGTCCGAGTACCTTGACCACCATTTTATGACTTTATTCCATGAAATCCTAGGTAGTCATTAATCCCAAACAAAAAACGTACGTTAATATTCCATTCAGTTTAAGCTTGTATATATTGCATCATCCACCTCCAACATAAGCGATGATTAGACGATGTAAGTCCACATAGACGCATTTATGTTGCCATCTGATGTTCTGCATTCAAAGAAAAGCTGCGTACTCCATTTACTCGTACTATCAAAACAGTGCAGGGCACTTGATCAATAAGATGAGATCTTCTAGCTACAAATTACTACTGCAGAATAAGTAGTAAATTTCAATACGAAACAAACATTATCTATTAAAACCCAAAAGTTATCCTCAGTGCATGAAAAATATAACTGGAGTAGGGAATGCCTTTACAAGTAAAGGTTTTTGGGTACAGTAAGCCTCCCCCCCAGGCCCCAGGCTATGATTTGTAGTAAGCTTTTCATGTGCGGATATCTTTGGCTCAATAGTCTGCATGACTTTTATTCTTTCACGAGTATGATGATTGATGGGGAAAAGATAGGAAAAAACAGGACTAATTTCGTTCATGCAAAACGGACAACAAGACAGGTCATATCATGGACATCTAATTCCCAAGTATCGTTAATGGTGATGTGTGATATGATAACTGATAAATAGACTCTACCTTTCACAAGAGTCGACCACTGTGGAAGCAACGTGGCCTCCGGCCCCGCTAGACTCCGGCGAAGGCAAAGATAGCGCTTCTAGAAAAGTTGTTGACGTTGCTGTGGCCTTGCCCCAGGAAGCCGGCCCACTGCCTCCCACTGGAAAAGGAAAACCGACACTGGCCAATAACGCAATTGTCATTTATGAACAGCTAACCTCCTGCGCAGGCGTAGTAGATGAAGCCGGCAGTGAGGGAGACGACCGGAGATCCGGCTATTAGGCCTCAGAACAAGAATTGTCTACGACCCTAGAGGAGTGATTCCCTCCGAGAGCCAGAGTTTTTCTGGGTTGTGAACGTGGTGTGAGAGTGACCGGAGAAATTAAGTGGTTTTTGTAAACGAGTTAGTTAGCGAGATTAGGCTATAAATTTGGAGCTGTAATCCACTAGTAAGTTTCCCCGGCGTAAGCCACACACGACATGCACTCAACATGTAAGCAGGTCCCAGAGCCGTGTGTGGCTTCGCCAGTGATCACTACTCATGAGAAACTTGGGTCTGCCAACTGGAGGGCCTCCCCCGTTTTAGGGAAAACGTGTGAACGTCAACTCACCACGGTTTCAAATGTACTCTACATTCGAAAGGATGAAGCCATGAAAGGGGTTTGCGAGGAGTGGGTGCTCCCCTGGCTCAGCCACAGGCTGCTGATCAGATAATCAGTTGAAGCTTCAAGTTTAGTTGGCTGTCTGTTCATTGAAAAACATTGCATTTGATGGCCACTATGTATATACAAATCTCCGAAGAATAGCTGCCGAGAAGCCGGCCACGCGAAATGTGACTTGCAACGAGTTTGGATCCGTTCACGCTATGTGGAAGTGTAAAAGAGCTGCCGAGGTTGGTCACATAGATGTAGACGGGCCACCAATGACTCATGAATGCATGTAGCTTCCACCTGAATATGGTCCATGATATCCGGGGCTCATACTACGCGTATACGTTCAAGTAGAAACAGCGGGAAAAAATTTGTCCTCCCAGTGGTGATCCTCCAAGGAATTCGATCACAAGCATCTACGGCTCATAATACACTTAATGCACGTTAACATGTGTGTCATTAATTTTAGATCCACAGTTTCCTCTAAGTGGAGGATTTCCGGAAGAAGCAATTAGGAGAGCGGAAAATCCTTACCCGCTGGTTCTGATTCAATATCGCTTGCAGTAATGGTAATCACTAATTTATGTGTTATGATTTATTGGTGGACTGCATTAATAGCATGTCACATGTCCTAAAGTCAGCTTTAACATCATAAATCTTCTTATGGGGGTTGGCCACGCCGGTGAAGGAAAGGAATGCAAGCCTTAATAAGGGGAGTGTGATAAGCACTGTAGTACAGCCACTTATCTCAAAAGTACTGTAAAAGATATGTCTCCCTCAGTGTTCCATATCATGGGATAAGCAGTTCGATCCCCACTCTCGCTTGTCTCCTGGACCGATATCAGCCAAAGTTGTGATGAGTGTCCAAATGGAATAGACAGATCACATAACGTGAGGGGAATAGCAATCCATGACGTATGTACAGATGCATGACAAAGAGAAGTCTAGCCATCACTTGCTTTTTAGTTTTTAACGGGGTGGTTGGGAGATCAGAACCTCTGCGTATTGGGTTGCGTCCTTGACTCAAAGTTCTTGGTGGGTAAAGGCCCTTGCCTCGGTAAAAGATGAACAGTATAGCCACTAAATGCCGCGAGCAATGGCTACTATTTACGTTGCGTTGAAATGCTAAAAGCCATCACGATTCATCTTTTCAGGCTACTTGATGAAATGAACCGGGTCTGAATTGCTGTTGAGGATAGATGTTTACTCGTTCAGCTCCTTTCTGATGCTTTTACATCCTTTCAGCATCTGAATTAGCCCCATCTGAATCAAACGCAGTCTTAATCATAGAATTGCGTATGCCAACTTGCCAAGCATGTAAATTTGTAATCAGTCGATTTAGACAACTCAAAATTCGACTAGTGGCCTGTAATTTTCTCTAAAAGTATTCACTTCCTACAAGTCTATACCCAAATAAATATATTAACAGAAATCACCAGTATTATTAACAAAAATTTAAAGTTCCATACAAGTTTTTTACACCATGTTCACTGAGATTAATGCTCAGATGTTGTGGACACCTTAGCAACAACAAAAAAAGAAGAAATCATTGAATATTTGGAGATTGACACCGCAAAATGAAGGTGGCTTGTAAATTTATCATTTTTTGAGTTTTTTTTATATTTAAAACAAATAGCATTGTTCATTGTCTCATATTCCAGCTATCTTATATTAATAGTTATATTTAAAATAATAATAATTTTTTTAATGGTGAAACCCCAAAATAAAAATAAGATTAAAGTACCCAACCACTTTGAACAAATTAAATTATAAAATTATTAATATGAAATAATTTTTTATTCAAATGAGTTATTAATGTGGGATGGAGAAAGTATACTTTAAAGATGATGGCACATTGAGATTCCCACACCAAAAAGTTGACAATTATAAAAACAATACATAAATATTTACAAAAGAAAAAAAAGAGCAAAGATGCAACTATGTCATTGGTGCGGAAAACATATAGTTGTTTTATGTTTTACTAGAGTTTTTTTTTATTTAAAATAATTATAACTATTTTAATTTTTTTTATAGAATGTGGCTATTCACACCTCACTTTTTTTTGGTGCCTCCCTCAAGCAAAAAGAAAAATTGTGTTTCCCTCAAGCAAAAAGAAAAATTGCATTTTTTTCTTCATTCCCCCATATCTTCTTCGTCTTTTTTGCTCATACTTTCCTTCAATACATAAACTCCACCCCTTTCTCCTCAAACAACAATTCTGGCCATAGCTTCGGCAATGGCTCAAATACCTCTTATTAACTTATTGCTACTAAATTTGGCCATGGCGGCGTGCTAACCATTTTCACAAGCTGACATTGGCCAAGTTTGGTTAACCAGCAGCCAGATTCGAATGTAGCCAGATCTAACTGATCAGCTGTGGCTAGTACTTTGGTCACGATGATTTGGCCGATGACATGTTGACTACAAACGACACGCAAGCCGCAGCGGCGAGGACATGCTTTTGAGGCTGGTTATGACAACCAAATCTACATCGAAAAAAAAGAGAAAAGTGGGGAGAAGGAAAGAGAAGTAAGGTAAAGATGAGAAATGAGAGAGATTTTAATAAAAAAGGGTGAGGCAAGAGAGAAATAGAGTACATAGGGGAAAACCTGAATAGCCACTTTCTGTTTTATATTTGCATTGGATTCTGTTTTTATCTAATTGGTCAAATTATCTCTATCTAGAAATGCTCCAAATGTGCATAAGCACTACAAATTCGCAGTCCAATGGCACTAATAAATACATGAATATAAATATTAATTAAGTTGTTGAATTCTTCATGTCCTGGTGTATCTATGCATTGTAGCCACTTGATGATGCATATTAAGGGGCTATGTGGGTGTAAAATCCCCTTCTAATTACATGAATTTTGCTACAAATTTGTCCCTAATTAGTAGAATTGGGGTTGGACAGATAAATTGCACAAAATTTAAAATTTTTGCAGAAGGAAGATTTGGGATTAATTTTGACCAAATTATCAAATATTTTCATAAGGTGACACCTAACCCCTATTTTAGAATTAAAGATTATGTCATTTTCTAACCACTACCCTTTGTATATATTTGAATCTCGAGAAACATGTTGTATTGGTAGGCTTCACTTAAAAAATTAAAAATAGCCTATTTATGTGAGATTTTGTTTAATATATCTTATTGATAAAAATATTATTGTATTAAAAACATGCTAATCTGTATTTGGAGAGAAAGTTATGATTGTTATAAGTTTAAAAAATAGGTTAGATGTGCCATCCAAATATATATTTGAAAAATTTATTACCAAACTTGAGTTTAATTATATACCCTTTTGTGTAAAAAAATAATTTTAATTTAAAAAAATTATATCTAAACACCCCCTTAAAAGGGAGAACAAAGGGATTTGAATCACATGATTTATGCCAAATCCATCTCTTAAAAACCTCCTCAATATGCACGTCAAATCTCAATCTAATGACTTGCAACAAGCTGGTGCACATAAAGCTTAAGGATGGCACATATTAACTTTTTCTTTAGTTGTTGGAACTACTCGGACCTCCACCCTTCCTGTCCAGTGTCCATTTCCGGATGGACCCGGTAAAACGGTGAGTTCAAACGATATGGACCACACTATATGGAAGCAAGTGAAGATCCAGAATGAGCAACCTCCGACGCTGGTCCGACTGCTAATCAATAACTTCACCCACCTTCAACCCACACATTGAGCACATCTTCAACCCTTTTGGATTCTCCCTGCAAGTTCATGGCTGCCAGTGAGTTGTACAGTGTTGAATCCTGCAAAGTTGATGGTCCCGAGGGCATCAAGCTCCACACCCGGGTCTTCAAGCCTGAAACCCCCCTCGAGGACTCCCTAGTGATCGTGTTGGTCCACCCCTTTGCGCTTCTCGGTGGCTGTCAGGCCCTCTTGAAAGGCATCGCTGCTGGATTGGCGGAGAAGGGTTACAGGGCCGTGACGTTTGACACCAGGGGCGCCGGCAAATCCTCCGGAAGGGCCTCCCTGACGGGCTTCTCCGAAGTTCGCGATGTGATTGCTGTCTGCAATTGGGTTCGCGAGAATCTGTCCACTGATCGGGTCCTGCTGGTGGGATCTTCTGCTGGTACTTACTTTTTATTGATTTTAATAAGTCATTCTAAAACGGAGAATTATAACAATTGTATGTTTCGTGCTATGGGTATCTTTCAGTTTTTTCATCATAACTGGGTACCTTGCATTTCCTTCTGGCACTCACTGGAATTTTGTTCATTTTGTGTTCTGCGTGAAAGCATTACTATGATTAGCTGATAACTTTATATTTTACAAAGTTGTTGATGGTACTCTGTTATTGGTTTGTTGGCCTCTTTAGTATTCGCTTTTTGAAGATCTCTTTCAAGTTTCAATTCGCTCCTAAGCCCATCGATCCCAAAACAGATTAGGTTTTATTCCGCGTAGATTTTGCATGATATAAGGCGTGAAAATCTTACTTTAGATTGTGGTGCTAAACGTTAGTTAGTATGTATATAATGTGATTTCCATCGATTCAATTTTTTGGATTGGATAGATGAGTCTAATTAGTGAAAGATGAAATACTTAGATGCAGATAGATGCCAGGAGACTTTAACTGCTAACATTCGCATCTAGTTAATATTCTGTAACTTGTCAATATAGATGTACCAGTTTATGTCCTATAGTAACACTGTGAAAGAGAGTACCATTTCCTTTCTCAGAGAATCATTGAATCCACAAAAAAAGGCATTAGCAGTACCTTAAACTTGACCAGAAAAAGAAAACTGAGAAAAGAAAACGAACATTAGTGACTCAAAGTGATCTTACATTCAATTTCTCGGTAATTTATATGCACCCTTGTATCTACTCAAACTAAGGTTTCTAAATAACTTGGATCTCTAATTGCGTGAAGCCTCTAATAAAGTAGATAATGCATTAATTAATGAACTCTTTTCTCTTCATAAAACGTTTTTTTATTGTCTCCCACATCATTGCTCAACTTTTATGTGGAACACGCTTTGTTGCACTTATTCTATATGGACTTAGTAATTCCTACATAAGATAGTCTTTTGATATAAAAAAACTGAGACGTCAAGTGATTCTGTAACCTTAAATAATAAATTCATGTTAATGATGTTGTATTCAAATTTCAGTTTTAATTTAATATGAGGATCTACATTTTGGAAGTATCTGTTGGGCAAATATTACTCTTAGTTGTATATAGCTCCTGCATGGTAGGGTTGTAGCTTGGCTGAAAAATGTCAGGCAGTGATTTTGATGTATCTTGATGAGATCTAACTGTGGTTCTAAACTGCATCCAAGTTAGTTTTAGCATTATATATAGCAGATAAATGTATAAAAACAAATTAATTAAAATTTGTGATCCAAATAGATATATTTTTAGCTTTTCCTGAGATTCACTCTGTTACTACCTATATTTGTTTGCAAAGAAGAAACGTTAAGCTTGTCTAATACATCAATAATTGAAGTGACTTAAGAGTTAAGATAACCTAGAATTATGTCCTGCATACCAGATATGTAAAGGTGCTTGCTTTTTAATAGGTCTCTGCAGTATTATCTTTCTTGTGTGCAACAGTGGTTATTGGCAGACCGACTTGTAGAATTTTATTAGATTTGAGGTACATTTGTCTAGTATAAAGAAAATGGGTATCATGTATTACGAATTTAATATTTTTTGGTAATGACGTTAGTAATGTGATGCAAAAGTTAGTTCTTTACTTAACAGCTTAAGCTTTTAGTTGAAAGTAGTTAACTTGGTATCTGATCCAACCCTCACCAGATGAGCCCAAACATACAGCTCGAGCTTGGGCTGTTAAGTGCTGGCTCAATGTGACTGGACCGCATTTCAAGCTCAAGCCCAAGCTTAGGGAAAGCCTAAATTGAACTGTCACTAGTCATCGGCAAATCTTTCCTAATAAAACAAAAAAATAATCATCAGCACATCTGGATAAAAGTTTTCCTGGTAAATGTCGTTTATGATTTATAATCCTGAAGCAATTTATTTGCTCAAAAGGTTCAGAAAGGGCTATAAGGATAGCGTTTTTTGAGGTTAGGTGATAACAAACGCTTTGGCATTAATTCAAGATATATGACGTACTTGATGCCTGACGAGGATTGCTGGGGTTCTGCCTGAAGATAACTTGCCCGTAAGAAATGTATTACTGTTTACTTTTTCTACATCAAATCTCTAACTATTTTTAACTGAGTACAAAAATATTAATTACCATTATGTATTCTCCGCATGGATCACATTACCATCACGCAGTAAAAAAATCTCTGGCGAGTTTGTTTCTGTTTCTTCAATATGGAAAATTTTGATTTTGTTAGATAATTCATTAGCATATCCATCACGCAGAAAAAAAACTGAAGATTTGTAGGCATATTTTTTAACTATAGATGTTATCAGCTACAAAGTTTAACACTCCATGCATTAACGTACTTTGCTTACATGCGCATTTCTGGCTAGGTGCACCGATTTCAGGTTCCGCTGTTGATCAGCTCGATCAGGTGGTGGGCTACGTGAGCTTAGGATACCCATTTGGTTGGACTGCATCCATCCTCTTTGGAAGGCATCACAAGGCTATTCTTCAGTCTATGAAACCAAAGTTTTTTGTTATGGGCACTAGCGATGGTTTTACAAGTGTGAAGCAATTGCAAAACAAGCTCAAGTCGGCAGCTGGCCGTAATGAGACTCATCTGCTTGAAGGAGTTGGCCATTTTCAGATGGAAGGACCTGCTTATGATGCACAAATGGTGGATCTGATAATTGGCTTCATCCGATCTCTCTAAGACACGCAATTTCACAATTAGCATTAAGTCAGGGTCCCAAGTTAAATTGGAGCAATTTTACATGTATTACATGTCTGCTTAACACAAGTATTGCCAATTATTTGTTTCTCTTAAATGCTCCACAGGAAAGAAACAACAGGGGAAACAGCTGTACAGTCAATCAAGCTACCGAAACTTTCGTCACTGGACAAATAGTAAGTGAAAAACAAGGTATTGACATTCATTTACCATAAATTAGCAAACATTAAATTGTTACAAGAACAACTAGTCGACCTACATAAAGTACATGAAGTACGGGAAATTATGCAGCATGCTGCTGATTGCCAGTTGTAGGTGGTCATTGAACTAAACTACGAGTACAAGTACTGATTGGAAGACCAAAAACGGTTTAGCCATTATGGAAACTTCCTCGCCACCAATGATTATGACCTGATATTGTTACAACGGCATGGCACGGTCGCTTCACGAAGGCTGGGTGAAGCTTTTCCTGAGATCCACTCTGTTACTTCCAACGATTGACCTGATATTGTGCTGCAACCAATCTAAACTGCCTTACCCAAATTAGTCTACTGCATCACTTAACTGGCGGCTTGCTGCAATGAAGGAGGATTCGTTACATGCAGGGTTTAGATGTCTTCATCCGCTTCATCACCATCATGGTGATCATCAGAACCGCCTCCGCCATCTCTTGCCATTTGATCTTCTAAGCGGTCGCCTCTCCCTCCAGCAACGTCTTCTTTAAAATCTGTGTGATGGGTACCACCACCATATTGCCGCTTTCCCCATGCTAGGTCTCTATCTATTGGTTGACCATGTGAGAATCGTTGCTTGCCGTCTGATCAAAGGCAGATGCTAACGTTATTGCCAACGGCCAAATAAATTGCAATAAAATGGTACAGAAACGAGAAAAAGGTTGATGCCACGTGAGATGAACCAATAAGCAAACAATTTCAAGCTTCTTAAAGCAATTTAGCCACACATAATTAAAAACTCGTGCACCCAGTACTCTACTAATATTTAGACGCCCCAATATTTTTCTGGATAAAACTTGCAACCAATATAAAAACAACAAAATTTGCCAGTGCACGTGTGACAGAAAAACTAAAAATACGAACGATTTCATGACAATGGTACTCCAACATCAGAGAAGCATCTTTTTACTTTCGAATTGTAAAAGCAGACTACAAACTTTTTTCTTGAGCAGTTGTTCACAGAATGTTAAAATACATTATGAAAAATGTTCAACTGAAGCATTAAGAAGGCCGGACAAATACAGATTTTACACATTACTGGTGTGTAACTTCTATCCTAAATAAATGCTATACAACGAAAAAAAAACTTAATGAGCCAAAAAATTAACCAGCCCTATATGTATTTACCACTTTCTCCATCAGATGCCTCTGCTAGCCTGGCAATTGCATCAACCAATGCTTGTTCATGCCCCTGTTTAGACAAAATGAAGTCTTCAAAGTTGCTCATTGGCCATTAATACAAACAAAAAGTTTTAAGGCACCATAAACATGAACAATCCACAAGCAGAAAGAAATGTCTTACTTTCAGAACTTTCTTTGCTTTATCAATCTCCAGTGGATCAGGATGACTGGAACTAAAAACCCTCTCCACCTGCTCAGAATCAAAGATGAAAAACCGAGCAAAAAAAAGGTTGAGAAAAGACAATAAAAAGAAACAACTATTAAACTTGCATGCATAAGACCAAGACTACCTCTTTAATCAAAGTATCAGTGTGAAGAATCTCAATATCATCGCCATTATGTTTTCCAATACCATTTTGTGATGGAGGAAAGTCTTTTTTAGATTGAGCCTTTGGGGCCCCTCTACCTCTACCTACACCTGGAATTGAATTGCCACGGCCCATGGACTTCTTTATTCCACGACCTGGCCCACCACGCCCCGCTCGACGAGAAATTCCAGGATCCTCACCTTCCCATCGAATATCTTCTGGAGGAATCTGCTTAACAGTAGAAATATAAGCCGTAAGAAAAAACTCTTCAATCACTTAATATAGAATGTACATATACGAATCAACAGCATGATTGTCATGTAATAAATTGCAACACATTATGAAGCAAATTAAAACAAAATAAAAATTTCCATATCTTAAACATCCCATTAGGCAAGATCTGGAGCATATACACCAACAACTCTGAAATCTAAATCAACTGAAGGCTTATAATGCTATACAAGAATCCACTCTGCAACCATTCAACATATTCATTTCACTTATTAATTGATAATTTACTTCTGAATGTTACTGCATCTCCACGTACAAGTCAACAAGAATTTTGCTTATAAAAATAATTCACATAATTTCTCACCTGCTCTGACTTTTCCAAGCAAAGGAAGGCATAATTATTTGCAACATCAAATTAGGCATAATTATTTGCATGCAGTAACACGGACAGTTGATATCCTCCATAATCGAATGGCTCAGTAGTTTCACAAAGATAAATGAGGATTTACTTTTAGTAATCAAATTGCAAGGGCATATGATACCCATTGTAATCAAATGGCTCAGTGCTTTCATTTAGATAAATGAGGCTTTATTCACTGATCACAATGTAAGCAAAAATAGACGACACCCTTACTAAACTGTAAAAATAAACCTTTTTAAGATAGAGATTGGCAAATTTGAATCAGAAGCAGAAGAATAAAACATCAGATGGTTAAACCTATTCAAATATAAATACTTGACAAACATGCCAACAGCTCACATCACAAACACCACTGCAGCTTTTCATTTAGCTTCATACAGCTGTCATAACCTAGATGACAATTAAAACATACAACATGCTATAGCTAAAATCACATACTCTCTACGTTCCTGAATGACCACCTACTGTTCAACCAGTTCATAAGAACAAATGCATCTGAAAATCTTCCCGCTGATTGGACTATGTCCTCAATCCTTCAAAAGTTGTCACATTTAAAATTTTGCAATCATAGGGCTTTAATATATAGTAGAAGATACTTCCCTAACTAAATAGTAAAAAAATCGGATCTTTGCCAACAAAAAAAATCTGTGTTCAACATATAAGAACAGGGGGAACAACCACTGCAATACATTATTTATCCGTGCTTTGATACAATTGATTTTAGCTTCATCTTCTACAGAGTGTCTGCTATCTACAGCCCAATTTAGTTGTCCTATCATTTGCAGTAAACCATCATTTATGTGGCTCAAAAAAACATCAGAAGCGGCCAAAATAAATACTGGTACATCACTTCACCAAGGGCCAACATAAACTAAAATTGCACAATAGATAAGAACCAATGAACAAATTGGCCCTCAATAATCAGGATAATATAGGAGTGGCAGTGAAAATTTAATTTTGGAACTGGGCACACAAGGTTAAAAATGAGTCATTTCTTTGACAGCAACAAATTTTATCTCCAATAATTATTCAAAAAATTTGATGAGAGCAGATTTTTAATTGATGGTAAAAAGATAAAAAAATTTCACCTCTTTGAGATTTACCCATTCCCATGTCTCGTTTGTTTTATTCATATCATAAACAAGGGCATGCCGATCCTAAAAGTTCAATATGAAACAAAAATAATTACATCATCCAAATGTAAAAATTAAAAAGCATACTCAGATAACTAATTTAGTCATACCCTAACAGGATCATAATCACTTATCACAGCCTCATAAAAACTATTATCGTCAGGCCAGCGTGTCATCACCTTCCGGCCAATCAATGAATCAAATGGAGATGCTTCCATAGGTTCATTTGTAGTAAGTGCAACAGGTGGGCCTCGGTTAGCAGTCTGGCCAGTCCCAGCAGCACCACCAGAGGGATAATTTAAGGATCCAGATATTGTTTGGCCCTACAAAAGAGACAAAAGGCTCTATTACATTGAAGTTCTAAAAGAACTAAATTTGTTCTACAATATCAAACTTACTGATTTAGGTTTCTTGCCCCTAGCTCCTACAGAAGCTCCTCTTTTTGCCACAGCTGCTGATGGGTGCATGGGGCCACCAAGCCCTTGGGGAAGCATAGTAGGCGGTGGGCCAACCAAGGATAGAGAGGGAGGAACTGTTTGAGAAATCTTTTGTTTCTTTCGAGAAGCTGAAACAGTTGGACTGGGTATTGCATCATGAGCAGCTTGAGAGGTACTAAGCAATCCAAGCTGACCTCCACCTGCCTGCCTCCATTCCCTTCAAATTTTGACGGTCTCCAATTAAAAACAGTAGATTCTAGGTTTTAATAAAGCTTCACATTCATAATTGTTGGTTCTCCAAACCAGAAAAGAAGTCCTTAAAAATTCTTCATCAAACCTTAGCCGTCGTATGATATCATCTGCATTGACTCTTCCAAGAAGTTCCCTGTGTTCTTCGTCAGATACTCTAAGTTCCTTTCTAAGTTCAGTTATTAAACTCTCTTTTTCCTGGAAAAAAAAAAGAATTTTAACCAAACAACCATATTTGTACCATCCAATAGACAAAACCAATAAAATTTCAAATATCATATGCTACTATGGGACAGATAAGCGGTTACCCAAGTAATGGCATCAGACTGAGCTTTAAAGGCACGCAGGACTGAGCTATATGCTTCTTGTTCAAGCTGATGGATTTGAGTCTCCATGTCAGTGTGTGGTCTGGCGTTGTAAGGGAAAGCACCTACAATTGGTGCTCTCCCATTGCCAGTTACACGATTTCCTCTTCCCAGCCGGTTCTGATGTGACGGGGGGAGATCATCATCTGTCCCTGCACCCAAGTCAAAAATAAAACAATGGGTTAGTACAGCAGGTGCATATGCGTAATTACTATTAAATATTCCATCATCACTTCTTCTAAGAGTGTCCACTGATCGGATGGCGCCCGTTCCAGACTAAATTCATCCCAACGACTGGGCGTGAGATAACCCTCTGAGGTTATTTACCTAGTTGAAAAACAGCTTCACCAGTACTAAAACTTCAATGAAAAGGCTATAAGGGATCCAGTTTCCTAAAAAAACGAAGCAAAATAATCTCAAGAAGGCCAAACATCCTACTTGATTAACCAAATGCCTGGTATCCAAATCAAAGCCCAGCCAACCGGTGCTCAACCTGGAAAGTCTTATTTCTCGCGTTAGCCCGCAAGCATAAGAAACCAATGCAGCTGTTTCAAATTTCCAGAAATAGAACATGCGCCAGGAAAAAGCTAACAGCCAATAATTCGCAGAATCGTAACCCTAACTATTCCCACCAACAAAACTTCCCAACAGCACCACAAATATCAGGGAGAATGGATCAAGCAAAAACTTACCACTACTGTCAGAGGGATCGTAGTCCATGCCCAGAATCACTCAAAGAAAGGCTCTTTCAGGGTCAAAAAACACAAATTCCAGCTTCCAACAGAATTGCAAACCCGCCGGAAAGAATAAATGATTCCGAACAAATTGGTGCTCGATGACGGATCAAACGACAAACCCCGAGATGAACAAGCTCAGATCAATGCCCTGTTCTCAGTTACGTCACCCCAACACAAGCAGCTGACGGCCAGCGAGCGATGGTAAGGTTCCAGAGGTTGCAGTGAAGGTACCAGAGACCGATGTTTGGGAATGGGAAGGGCCGCGAAAGCGGAAGGACGGGAAACCCAGGCGATGCAGGCGAGCTGAGCCGAGTCAAAACCGGGCGAAGCGATCCGGCATGGGTCTTAAATCGGAATCGGTACGTCGATGCTAAACTTTTATCATTGTTGCCTTGGTGGGCCGTTTAGAATTTAAATGGGCCATCCGAAGCCCAAATCCAAATCCAAGCATTTAGGACGTGCACGTGTGGTGTGGAGGCAGCACGTTGACCGATGACTAGACTAGCCAAACTAGCCATTTTTAATTATTATTATCCCTGAAAAAATTCGGACAACGAGAGAAAAAAGGGCGCAAAGGCGATGATCAGGGGCCTCTCGCTTCCACCTGCCTCCCGCTTCTCCTCCCTTGCCGCCTTCGCCGCTCTCCCCGCCGCCCTCGCTGCCAGCTCCTCCCCTCTCTTCTACCGGGTTCCCCGTCTGCTTTCAGTCTCGCCGTTCCGATTTGTATGTAAGGCCCCGTCCGCGTTGGGGTCCTCCGCAGGTGACGCTGCGCTCAAGGGAGTTGATTTGACGATGGAGTCAGCTGGGCCGGCTGATGGCGGGAGAGGCCCCAGTTCCGCGAACGGGGTCGCTAGGTTGAAGCTTGAAGATCTCAATTGGGATCACTCGTTCGTGCGGGAGATGCCTGGAGATCCTAGATCCGACACTATTCCCCGTCAGGTGAACTCGTGCTTCTACGATTTCATTTGCATCGCCTTTCTTTGGATTGGATTGCTCTCCGTCTTTCTTTTTGAACCTGTTGTGATTAGGCTTTTAGATGTTAGAAATTGGACCCTAGGCAAAGCTGGTTGTGAATTTATACTCGTATTTAGGATTTTGGATCTTATGGACACTCCTGGGCGAACTGAATCGCTTGTTTTAGATGTATATATTTTCTAGTCGTGAGCAACAGGATTTAAGTTTTGTACTTGAGACACATTATTGTTGCAATCGTCCGCATTGCAATACCTCGTCTGTTTCTGTTCAATTGTTCTTGCTGCTTCACTGCGGGAGGGTGCGATTGTAGTTCTAGGCAGACTTCTATCTTCATCAATTGAGCAGCAAAAGATTGCTTTATTAAGAACCACGTTGTTGCCATACGTGTATAGTATATTCTTGCAACTTACTCACTGTTCTGCTTGAAGGTATTCCACGCTTGCTATAGCAAAGTATCTCCTTCAGCTGAAGTTGAAAACCCTGAGCTGGTAGTGTGGTCAGAAGCAGTTGCTGCGTTGCTTAATTTGGATACAGAGGAGTAAGTTACTCCATTTGTACTCCTCCTCTTGTTAATGACTGCATTTTTTTATACAACCCAGGGTCTACAGGTGACTTTCAAAGAGGGGCAATCAACAATTGGTCTTTTCATAATTGAAAAATCTTCACGGAAGAGTGTGACTGGTTTGAATGTTATTCATCTTCTGCATGATATAACAACGCTTTGGGTTCTCAGATCTTGAGGAAACATCATTCAGCACTCTCACCCACGCTCATTTGGTGGTGGTTTTGGAGAGATGGTGTTGTGATGGTTGATCTTTTTGGGACTAATTTATCAACCAAATTATCTTTTACTTTTCTCTTACATGGAGAAGCTTTGCAATTATTTTGCCGGAGTCTTGGCTCTCAGGACTTTGAACTAAATATCAGATGGCCGGGCACAGTCAGAAGCACTAACGTTACTTGTGTATTGAAAGTTGAAAATCCATTTATTAGAATTTCTCCAAAAGTTGTTACCTATTACTAATGGATCCAACAACCCAGTAGTGAAGTGAGATCATGCTACCCCATCTTCCACTATGTAATTCTCACTTAAATTTAATAATTAACTTCCAGTTTTTAAAATTTACTGTTCTTAAATTTTCTTCAAATTGATGTGATAAAAAGATTTGATGCCTCTTTCATTTTTGTGCGATATTATGGATAAATCTTTTATGGACTGAACAGGCCAAAATGCATAACAACCAAGCTGGTCTACTATCTCACGTTATGCCGTTACTCTGTCTACTTACAAAGGGTTTAATACTTCCCGTTGTTACTCGTGCATAATTCTTTTCAGGTTTTCAAGGTCAGATTTCCCACTTATGTTTTCTGGAGCTGCACCTTTGGTGGGAGGGTGGGTAGTTTGCTGTACTTCTTTATTTTGTTTTGATGTTAGTATCTGGAAACAAGAGCTAACTTATGCAATTTGTTTTTAGTGGCATCCTTTCTTCAATGCTTCATTCAACTTCTTGGCTTTATCTCAACAGGTTGCCATATGCTCAATGCTATGGTGGTCACCAGTTTGGCGTTTGGGCTGGTCAGTTGGGGGATGGTCGTGCCATAACTCTTGGCGAACTTCTCAATGCTCGAGGTGAAAGGTGGGAATTACAACTTAAAGGTGCTGGAAAGACGCCTTACAGCCGATTTGCAGATGGACTGGCAGTTCTTCGTAGTAGTATCAGAGAATTCCTTTGCAGTGAAGCAATGCATAGCTTGGGAATCCCCACAACACGTGCCCTTTGTCTTGTCACAACTGGGAAAAATGTGGTCCGAGATATGTTCTATGAGTATGTTCATATACTTTCTGCATAACAAAATTGCTAGTCTTCACTTATGATGGATTCCTTCTCTGTAAATCTTTATTCTGGAGATTTGTGCTAAAGTTAAAACTGCAAAAGCACCGTTAGACCTTCTTCTCCCTTCCAAAACTCTCTCTCCACGTATTTTGAAAACTCAAAACACATATCAGTCAACTAGTAAACACAACTTGGTATTAATTCTCTTCACAACATATTGTTCTTCTTTTACAGTGGTAATCCAAAGGAGGAACCAGGGGCTATTGTCTGCCGAGTTGCTCAGTCTTTTTTGCGGTTTGGTTCTTTCCAGATACACGCTTCCAAGGGAAAAGAAGATCTTGAGCTTGTACGTGCCTTGGTGGATTACACTATTCGGCATCATTTTTCACATTTAGAAAATATAAGTAAGAGTGATACCTTGTCATTTAAAGCAGAAGGTCGGGAGGCATCTGCAGCAGTAGACTTGACTTCCAATAAATATGCAGGTTCTCTCTCTCTCTCTTTCTCTCTCCCTTCATGATGATAGTGAAAATTGATGAATATAAGCTTTCATGGTAAATTTTTCAGCTTGGGCTGTTGAGGTTGCAGAGCGCACCGCTTCTTTGATTGCTGGGTGGCAGGGTGTTGGATTCACTCACGGTGTCTTGAATACAGATAACATGAGCGTCTTGGGTCTTACCATAGATTATGGCCCTTTTGGGTTTCTGGATGCTTTTGATCCATCTTATACTCCGAATACTACAGACCTTCCAGGAAGAAGGTACTGTTTTGCCAATCAGCCAGACATTGGCTTATGGAATATTGCGCAGTTTACAACAACTTTGTCAGCTGCAGGATTGATCAATAATGAGGAATCAAATTATGCCATGGAAAGGTATTTTGATTATCAGCTGGCAATTTTTGGTAAATTATAACGTTTGGTAATTCATTTTTGTAACGATTTTCTTGTCCTTGTGAGGTGTGACAGATACGGTACAAAATTTATGGATGAGTATCAATCTATAATGACGAGAAAGCTTGGTCTGACCAAGTACAATAAACAACTTATCAGCAAGCTTCTCAATAACATGGCTGTAGATAAAGTGGACTATACAAACTTCTTTCGGATGCTAGCTAATGTTAAAGCTGATCCGAGTATCTCTGAAGATGAGATGCTTGTTCCGCTGAAATCTGTTTTGCTAGACATGGGAAAGGAGAGGAAGCATGCTTGGCTCAGCTGGATACAGTCCTACGTACAAGAGGTATGCCAAGGGGATTCAAGTGCATATGTTATTATTTTTTCTGTTCAACTAGCTATGAAATTCTGCAGATATATGCCACCTTTTTTTTATTACATTCCATGGGTTGACTTTCTTTCTCCTTGTCCTACCACCGCAGCTGGTATCTAGTGGCATTTCAGATGAGAATAGGAAGGCAGCAATGAATGCTGTGAACCCAAAATACATTCTTCGAAATTATTTATGCCAGAGTGCTATAGATGCCGCTGAGCAAGGTGATTATGGAGAGGTACGAAGGCTTCTTAAAGTTATGGAAAGGCCTTTCGATGAGCAACCGGGTATGGAGAAATATGCACGCTTGCCTCCAGCCTGGGCTTACCGGCCTGGTGTATGCATGCTGTCTTGTTCGTCCTAGATTGTTGCGGAAGTACAATTTAGCCGTATAGAAGAAAATCAAAGTTTTGCCCCAATGATTAAAAAGATGGCTTCTTGGTCGTGGTGTTCTTTCGCCGTTGATTGGGTTTGGTTGGGTATGTCTTTTCAAGGCAACGTCAAATAGAAACTGGGGCTTCGTGAGAGTTATTATAATGGGCTGTAGAAAAAAAGATGAAAGGAAAGAATGTCTGAGGAACTGAGCGGAAACGAGATGCGGTGGAAAGTGATCAGTAGACATCCCGACTTTACAGAAAAGTGGACTTTTTTTTAATGTATCTGCAAGTAGGCTCCTGAAGTTTCGAGTGGCGCTCCGATTCTGGAGCTACTTTTTGGGTATGGAGAGCTTATAAGCCTTTGTATTAATTAGTCATTGTGGCAGTTATTCAAAAATTAGTGAAAAATTCTCGGTAGCTAGCTTTTCTGCCGCATTATGGATCTTTTAATAGTCTTGGTGCCTGCTCTGGCGCTGGTTTTTGTCTGCAACAAGGGTTTTTGGGTAACTAGTTAGTGGTGTGGTGTGCAAGTGAGAGTAGCTGCTAGAGTAATACTTGGCGGAGGGAAGAGTACCTGCTGGAGGGAAAATATTTAGGACCCGTTTGGGTACGGAATTGTGAAAAAATTTTGACAATTTTATCACAATTTAGCATTGAATTGTTGGAATTTTGTTTGGATAACGAATCATAACGGAAATAAAAATTTGGTTAAAAACACGATTCAGTTGTATTTTCGTCGAATCTCCTCATGAGGAGATTCGGTCGATTTCGGTAAAACGCATAAAACCAGAAATATGCGTTATCGCATATTTTTGGTCATTACCCTTCGCCCCCCTCAGAAATGATTCGTCTTGCTATTGTTTTCCCTCTTTCCATTCCACATATCATCTCCTTCCCCCTCGCAGCTTGCTTGGTTCCATCCTGCTTTTTGGCCACCGATTTTCTTTTGCCTTTTCTGTTGTCGATTTTCATCCCAGTTCTTTACAGCTTGCCTGGAGCAGCATTTCTAGAAATCTCGCTTCTTTGGCCGCCGATTTTTATCTCGGTCCTCTGCAGCTCGCCCGGCATAGCCCCTCTGCAAATCGTTGTCTCTTCGGCCAATGATTTCTATCCT
Organism: Saururus chinensis; assembly: GCA_035235625.1. Classification (NCBI taxonomy): domain Eukaryota; kingdom Viridiplantae; phylum Streptophyta; class Magnoliopsida; order Piperales; family Saururaceae; genus Saururus; species Saururus chinensis. The sequence continues at coordinate 9,241,951 of CP141143.1, read as the reverse complement.
GGTGCTTTGCAGCTCGCCCGGCGCAGTACTTTTGCGAATTGTCATCTTATCGGCAGCAGATTTCCATCCCGGTCCTCTGCAGCTCGCCCGGCGCAGCCCTTATGCAAATAGTGTGCCCGGCCGCTACCTGCCGTTTGAGCTGCTTTCGTGAACCAAAGTAAGACCATTTTCTTCTCTCCATTTCTCCTCTTCTTGTCCGATTTTGCCTTTTCTTGGCAAAGTAAGTAGCATGAGTTTCTTGGCAGGAGGGCTGGCGAGCACGGAGAGGGCTTATTTCCTCAAGGAGTCCAAGCACGCAGTGGGCAGGCTGGCCTAGAAATTCCCGCCTCTGTCCTCCAAGAGTCAGCCGTTCCTGCAGCGCGAGGAGGCCACTGCCGACGTCCTCCCGGAGGTCCTCCGCCACTTTCTTATTGGAATGTTGAAATTCTCTTTGAATGATTTTTTAATATCTCCTTGTGCATATTAATTTGTGCAGTTAATATCATGTTTTACATCTTTTTCTCCTTTTAGGAGAATGCAAATTGCTTGATAATGTGATTTTGCTTTTTACCTTTGCAATCAATTGCTTTGAAATTTTAGCATTTTGTAGAGTCATTTTACGGTATTTCAGTTTATTTCTTTCAACAAAATTTTCAGGTGGGAGTTACCTTCAACAGAGTACTCGATTTTACATTCTACAGCGAATGATCTACGCCGTGATAGGCATCCCCTAGTTAATTCTGAAAAGTTGAAAGCTGCAGCCGAGGGGCTCTCCCAAAGTAATTAAAAAATTTCTGTTTATGTAAATATACTATGTTAATCTGATTTCTATAAAGTTTATATTGGTAAATCATGTGCGATGGATTGTTGATGGTGAAAGTTGGTTGTGTTGGTTTGGCTTGTGTAAACGTGGTAGGACTACTAACAGTATCATATAATTTTGGATAAGGAATACTTGTAGGCAGAATATGCAAATAGCAAAATTTGTACAGTTCTTATAATATATATAATCCTTCAAGTTAGAATCTTTTTACTGAGCTTATTTTTTATGAAATAATACATAATCGTACATGGTGCTAACTTTATTATGTAGCTTTGGCTTGCAGTTGGGAAGGCATTTGCTATAGCTACCACAATTGTCTTTGGTGGTGCCACTTTGGCCTTCATCTTTACAGCGTCCAAGTTAGAGCTGCATAATGTAAGAAAGAAGAGTATTTTATTTGTTACATCAATGACTATCTGAGAGATATTTGAGATATATCTGTGGGAGATATATTTGAGATACAGCTGTCGGAGATATATTTAAGATCTAATCCGAGATATATCTCAGATATTGTGAACCATAGTAGATAAGTGTTGAGACATACGTATTGCATCATATCAGGAGTTTATCAATTTAGAAATCTCTTCTGTAATGGCCTAATTTTCTTATTAAATCAATTGTGATAGGAAGGTAGCAATTTTTAAGAAGATAGGCTGCCATAAGGAGCTGATAGAGATTTAATTTTATAACATAAAATAAATGTACAAATGAAGACTCTGGTTTGAAAGCTTTCTGAAGGTGATTGCTGTGCAGTTTGAGTTCTATTTTTTCTAAGTTTACTTAATAGTCTTTTCTATAGCAGCAAGAAATGTGTCAATGCTTCCTGTTTTTTTTTTCCTTATTAATGCACTATCTTGGCTTCTTACTAAATCACTTGAGAAATTTGCTCAGTCACGAGGTACTTTAGAATTTGGCATGAAATTTCTTCCTTGCTGGTTCTTGTACAAAGCAGGTACTGCCTGCTTTCTGGGTTCTCGTATGATGCTCACAAAAATTGGCAAGCAAAACTAATTACATGTTTGCTAACAGGACTACATCGACAGTATGGAAGGAGCAACTCTATCAGGCAGACAAGCTGCAGCATATGTTTGTAATGCTGGAGATGAATTGGCGGCTCTGCACAAAACTCTAGTCACGAATGGTTGTAAAGAAATTGAGGAAGATGCTACTAAAGCAGAAGGGTTGAGTATTGTATGATTGTTGAAACTCTGAAGCTTATTGACTATGATCCTTCTATACACGTTGAAAGTGCTAATAAAATTACAAAAGTCTGCAAGTATGCAAAATTTTCTGTGCATGCGTAAAGAGTTCAGTTACTGATAATATCTTTTGAGACTATTATATATATTTTTCCCTGTGCAAATGGGTAATCCATGTTCTAGCCAATCAATTTGCTCGTAATGTCGCATTGTTGGGGTAAATGAATATACAGCAGACGGTTTCAATTTTTAGAACGTACTCCCTGAACTCAATTAGGTTTCTTTTGACAGTAAACTAAACTCAATTAGGTTAAACATGCTCTTTCTCTAATGTAAAACAAATCAAAGATGCTTCTAATTCAAAAGATGGGTTGCCTTTAAAATTTTGCTCATTAAGAAAAGTGATAATGCCAATACAATTATGTATCATTATTATTATTGTTACGTGTCTATGTTGTATAATTTTTTTAAAATATAATAATTAATAAATTAATAATGTGTCAATATGTATTTACCATATTGATATAGTACACGTCAATATAGTCGATATACATCAATTTTTACATAGGGCATATCACTCCTTATATCATACTATATCGATCTCCCCCAATATAGTTAAGTACGGTTGATAGGCACTAGTATTAGCCGGTACAGACTTCTATGGGGTTGGGCATATTTTTGGTGTTGCACACTAACCACGTGCAATACCTAAACTAAGGTTATATTTATAATCTTTTTATAAATTTTTAAAAAATACACAAATTCTTTACCCAAACATAATTCTATCAAAACAATTCTATTTAAAGGGTATATTTATTAATTTACGTAAAAATTTTAAAGAATATAACCTTAAACATAATTCGCTATCCAAACAAGATTCTATGTGAAAAATTTCATGCCTAAACGAAATTTTGATTTTATATTAAATTGACAAAATTAATTTTAAAAAATTTTGATTCACTATCAAATTAATTCCGTACCCAAATAACCCCTTAAATACAACCACATTAAATGAGCCCAAAATAAGCTCCTAATCGCAGGTGGTGCAAAATTGCTTAAAGCCCGCCAAACGTCAATCTTTGGAGGTAACCGTCCGGGAATTTATTGGCACGTGCTTACTTGCAATTGGGGGTGGGGTTTATTTTGAGCCTCGGTGGGTGCGTCTAACCATCTTCCCTGCTGGAACAATGTTGGTGGAGAGAAGTGTAGCTGGCTTGTTGCTAGAGTAAAGCTAGCGTTGTATGATATGTTGCTTGCATTGATAGCATGGGCCCTACATAGGCATAGGCATGGAGCCCACACAGCCGTAGCATCTTCAAGATTAATCATAAATACGGTGCATCCTAGAGGCTATGCAGGATTGTAAATGTCTGATGAAAAATACTTATTGAAAAACGTACGTGAAAAGTCTTAAAATCCCGGGGAAGATGAACTAGCTGGTAATGGGAAGATGAACTAGACTTTTGATGCTAACGTTACGTTAGCAGTACTCATGTCTGATTCGCAGGTAAAACAGGCTATGCGGTGGGACCGCCGTTGCCGGTTGGCAGCCAGGCTGGGGGGTACTTGCCCCTGCCTGTATTGAAGTGCATTTATGTCGCACTATTAGGTAGTGAGGGGGAGGGGGTCCTGGTACTATATAAACGTCTTGCAATTTTTAAATTGTTGGGTCAATTAATGAAAAATTCTATTGCGCTGCTGTTTACTAACTAAACCTACAGTTGTGGTACAATCTATTTTGCAACTTTGTAGGCGAGTACCGGGTCATTTTCAAGGATTGTCTATACATATACGCCACTGAACCAGGCACGAGCCACTAAGTAGTTAATGTTATTTTCTTTCTTGTATGCATTGAGATTTAGAAGCTCTAGCAATTATATAACACCACATTAGTCTCCACTAGGTGGTGTGGGATCTGACCCTTGGCTGTTGTTAGACCTGGGGAGCTCATACTGAATTATACCAACCACAAAATGGACAGCCCAATAGGCAACTTTACTTGATCTTCCACAGTTCTAGTCGCCAAGAACTACTCTATCTCTCGGAATTCAAGTTATTGGGCAGGAACCGACATATCCAACACGATCAATGGGTCATATGCACGGGGCACCAAGCTAGGTCATGAATTTTCATTACAAAGCCTGCAATGGTGCAAGAACAAGACCCGTTTGTTTGTACGAATTTACCTGCTGTTAGCCCCTTAACTTGATGGATGTGAAAAGGGGGCAGTTACCCCCTTATTTGGCAGCGGATAGCCAAGTTTTACTAAGCGACAGGTAGCTTAGGCAACCCCTTGGACACAGACGAATGCTGTGATAGCGAGGGAGATGTTTCGGACGAGCTACTCGCCTTGCAGAGCAAGCTAGGTAGGAGTCCTTGCGTGAGTGAGACTCTAACAGCGAAGCTTGGCGTTGCTTGGATAGGATTCAACTATGCTGGTTGGCTGCACTCCTAGTTAGAGTAGGAGACCGGGCAACAGGTTCCTAGGACGGACAGGACTCACACGGGCAGGCTAGTCACACTCCTAGGGCGGATGGGAGTTGGAGTGGCTGGTTTCCTCAAATGGGCTGACTCTTGGAGGCAGCATGGCGATGGACTTCTAGCGGAGGATAGACTCTTAAAAACTTCCTAAACTATGCTGGGGCGGAATGACTTTAGGCTGAGAGTTGGACAGGGTGAGGACTCTCTTCTCTTGCTCCATGGTTCGCTGTGCATGAAGAAATCAAATCATTCTCTGCCTTGGACGCCCTGCTCATCCCTTTATATAGACTCAACCTTAGGCTGACCGTCCTAGTGCCACTAAAAGATGTTGAGCACTATGTGAGAATGTGTATAGTTTGCCAACAGGACAAGACAGAGAGGTAGAAGGAAGCGGGCATGTTGCAGCCCCTTCCCATCCCAGACCGACCTTGGGTCAGCTTGTCCATGGATTTTATAACTGGCTTGCCGATTGTGCAGGGATTCAGATCGATTATGGTGGTGGTAGATTGCTTCTCCAAGTATGGGACGTTCATAGCAACCCCAAAAACTTGCAGCACTGAGACAACCGTAGACTTGTTTTTCCATAACGTTGTCAAGTATTGGGGACTAGCTACCAGCGTACATCGTAAGCGACAAAGACACTCGCTTTACAGGCAGATTTTGGACTTAGATGTTTGAGATGTTAGGCACTCAGCTTAACTTTTCAACCAGCAATCACCCTTAGACGGATGGGTAGACGGAGCGAGTGAATGTTATCTTGGAGGAGTATCTACACCACTTTGTCACAGCAAACCAGAAAAACTGGGTTGACTTGTTGGAGGTTGCTTAGTTTTGCTATAACCTACACATGAGCTCAGCCACAGGTAGCAGTCCCTTTGAGTTAGACATAGGCCAACAACCTCTTACACCAGTGGATGTGGCCTTGCAGCAGACAGAAGGCAAGTGTCCCACTGCCTATTGCTTGGCAAGAGGGTGGACTGAGAGAATGGAGGAAGCGCGTGACTGCTTGGCCAAGGCAGTCAAGCAGATGAAGAAGTGTCACGCCCGGGGTTTTCAAAATAAATTTTATAAAATTTAAATAAAAATTCTACAATATAACGGCTGTAAATTGGTAAAATTTGACGAAAATACAAAACCTGTGAAAAATATTTTATAATTCTCATTCATTTATAATAAATTCATCTCAACACATTCTTTTCAATTCAAAATAAAGATATAACAACAATAAAACATTCAAAGCTCGTAGATCATTCATTCCCCGGCGTAAATAACGATCAAAAGACAAAATTTGCCATGGCCATGGGCTTTCAATGTATTTTCCCAGGCGTAGCTGGGTACAAGTTCCATAATAGTCGAAAGTAATAATACAGTCCGTGTACAAGTCCAAAATTATATGTGTAAAAGCGCCCACCTCACTTAATACATGTACTTCAAAATTTATTCACAATAGATCATGGCATAAATTAATCAAGGAACAATAGAGTCAAAAGTCGACCTGCACTCCAAAAAGTGTAATCCTCTAATGCTACGCGGCTCTCGAACTAGGTCCCACAGAAGTCCCTGGAGTGCCTGAGGATTAGAGACAAAGAGAACATGAGTATTTTCATACCTAGTAGGAGAAACAAAATCAGTGAACCATAAAAGTTCATGCCAAAGCTGCTCTGCAAGACAGTAGCAAACCAAGAACCAGGAAAAGACAAATACAAACTCCATCAGAGTACTACAATTCTTCTGAGCTTTCCAAACTTACAAAATTTTCTTTTCACCTTACGTATAACCAAACACAACCTAGCAAACTCTCATATCCACATACATACTACTTACACTTACAATCTTACGTTTATTATATTGCACTTACACTCGACAAATAGAACTAATTAAATCGCAATTAGCTCTACTGTCGAAAGGAAAGAATGCCACTAGGGCGTCACCTTGACCTTCGGGGAGAAACCTACGCGTTAAAAAAATTCCGAAGGCAAAGTACACCGGTGCTCATGGGGCACGGGATCAAACAGGTAAGAGTAGATCTATGATACTACTTACCTGAGCGCGCAAATGCCCACTCTTTGGGGCCATACAGGGCCAGCAAGGGCCTAAAAATGCCAATTTAGGGCAAGAAAACTTACAAAGCCACTCTTGGGCAGAAAACTTACGATGCCACTCTTGGGCGGACAACTCACGGTGCTCTCAACAGAGCATCAAAATCCTAACTTACACAAACCTTACCTCCAAGGTATAAACTATGTTAATTTTAAAGGTAAAACTGATAGTCCGTCAGTCATCAACCAAACGGAATTTAATCCGTCAATCTAGCTGAAGACTCACTCTTATTATCAACAACCTACTTTAATTATGTTGTAGTTTATAGTTTATACGCCATGCAAATATCAATATAATTGTACCTTTACTTATAGCTTAAGTCTAAGCTTTGACCCTAATCTGCCTATTTACTAAACCTTGAAGTCTTTGCCTCACTTATTAGAAATTCGAATCAGTCGAAACTGATCATCACTTATTAAGCGTACGTACATCATCTGCACATGTGTAACTACTCATAGTTTTGAACTATACACTACACATGCATCTTACAACATGCTTTATAGCCTTTATAGCATGAAAACATAATTCTTACCTAAGCATAACGACCACTCGTGCAATTAACAAGAAATATAATTAATTAACAGGTCCTTTGCTCATCTAACTATCCAATTCGAGTATAAGTAATCAAGTGAGCCTACGACTAATCTACTAATTAATAGACATATAATTTTAAATTACACACATATGGCCATTAAAATTAATCTATACACCTAACATCCTCCGCATTAAAATCCATCTAAGCATCATGCAATTAGACATCTTAATCCTAGCATGTGTCCTATCAGAAAAGCACGCTAGAGTGAATTTCTAAGGTTCAAAGTCTCCTACCTCGTCAACCAGGCCAAAATTGATGTCAGAGTGTACCACGAAGGCCGCGTTGGTGTGTACCCAGCAACCCACGCACCCTTACACTACAAGAGACAGCTTTGGGTGGAAGCTGCAGAGCAGGTTTCCAATTAGCGCCTGCGGTTAAGAACGTCTCTCACAACCCCCGCACCGGCGATTTAGGTGCCTGCACGCCCCAAAAGAGCTTAGGTCAGTCTAATAACGTGGTTAAAGCATTGTCATGGAGGTGGTCTCTAGCCGTTGGCAAGGTGGAATGGCTGCTAGGCAACTCCCAGTGAATTATTCCAATAAATGAATATGCAAAGATTGTTAAATAAAATTTAAGCGGAAAACAAAATATGCAAGGAGATAAATCAGAATCTGAGGTGGGAAACATGGCATCGGGACCGGCGGAAAACGGATCAAAAGGCAACTTTCGTTGGTCCCAGAAGTGGTTTGGCCCAAAATAGGGTAGGTCTGCGAGGAGCCATTGATCGGATTGAAAAATCCGATTGCATGGTATCCCAACCGTAACCCCAAGGATTGGCAAGGTGGTCGCCAGCCGGACAACAGCTCACGGCGGCCAATCCCGCCGACTACAGTGTCGGTTCAGCCAAAACAGGGTAAAACAGTGAGGGGTGAAGGATCGGAGTGGAAACTCCGGTGCATGGCGGGTCTACAGTCGCCCAAAGGGTCGGCGGAGTAGTCGCCGGACGAAATCAGCTCACGGTGACAACTCCGTCGGCCACAGCAGTGATTCAGCCTAGAGTGAAGGGATTCCCCCAAAACAGTGTGCGATGAAATTTCTGGAGGAAGGCTGATCGAAGCAAAATTGGAGAAAGGGTGGTTCGTGGTGGTTAGGCGGCTGCTCTGGCAGATTCCGGTGGCTCACCACAGCTCCAGCGGCGCTTCGCTCCAAAAATAGAGCTTTCCCAATTTCCGTCGATGAGTCACTGTGCAGGGGAGAAACGACGGTGGCCAAAGGCGGCGCGACCCGTGCCACCGTGACCGGACGGTCGAAGTCCGGCGAGGGCGGTGGAAGAGCTCCAGTGAAAAAAGTGGGGGGGGGGAGAAAGTTCACTCCTTTCCGCCGGCAGAAGCACTGTGCAGAACGCAAAACACAATCTGTGTTTTGCGCTCTGTTTTATATTTATTTATTTATTTTTCAATCGTGCACCTCTAACTTGCACGTCTCCACTTCTTCTTCAAGTGTGGAATCTCTCGAAGCATGCACAACTCCCCCTAAGAACACGCCTTGACCAAACAACTTTACATTTAATCTAAGAGCCTTAATTTAAGGAGCGAGTTTTTAAATTAAGCTCCGCAACCTTAACTTACGCGTTTAAGCTCTTGAAAACGTACAAACTTTTTCTACCTACGACCGAGGCTACACACAACACTAGCACATAATAATAAAAAAATAATAATAAGGAAGCTTAAGACAACTAATTAATTTCCCAAGAAGCAAATAAATAACCACTAAAAAGTCGAGGTTATTACAAGAAGTATGCAAACAGAGATTGGAGACCTCTTGAGTTTTAGGTTGGGGACAAAGTTATGCTGAAACTTATTCCCCAACTTATGGAAAAAGTTGCGAATGAAAGACATGCAAAAAGGGTTGATACAGTGGTATGATGGGCCCTTTGAGGTGAAGTGACGAGTTGGTCAGCTAGCATACCAACTCGAGTTGCCTGAACGCTTCAAGCTTCACCCCGTTTTCTATATTAATTTCTTTAAGCCGTTTCATTCAGACTTAGAAGATTCCAGCAGAGGTACTTTGAAGAGAGTCATGCCTACAATAATAACCTCTTTTGAAAAGGAGGTTGATGTTATCCTTGACAGGAGAGTTGAAGGGATGAGCAAGAACATGAGGATCTTCTACTTGGTTAAGTGGAAGGGTCTTACAAAGTCGGAGAACAGCTGGGAGTGAGACGTCGTGTTATGGTAGTTTAAAGACAAAGTTCATGAGTACTTAACTTCGACGAGGACGTTGAACGAATTGGTTGGGGGAGGCCTGTTAGCCCGTCCACTTTTTGCATAGACAAGGGGGCGACTACCCCCTATACTTGGCAGCGGACAACCAAGTTAGCTTAGGCGATGACAGCCTAAGTAGCCCCTTGGGCATAAATGGATGCTTAGAGCAGCGTGGGAGCGGTTCTGGATGCCCACTCGCCTTGCGGAGCAAGCTGAGGCAGAGTCCCTACACATGCAAGACTCTAAGCGGCGTGCTGGGTACCACAACCCCTTAGGGACAGACTCCTATGGACGCTAAGACATAGGGAGGCAGCATAGCCCAACTCCTAGTGCAGATAGGAGATGATGCACAGGTTTCCCTGGATGAAAGAACTCTAGAGGCAGCAGGGCGCTAAATTCCTAGCCGAACATAGATTCCTCACTAGTTTCCTATTTTGTGTTGGGACGCTCCATTGGGCTAGGAAGAGTTGGGATAGGGAGGGACTCTGTATACTTGGGCTGAGATTGTACTCCTAGTGCGATACGGACTAGCAGGGCTGTATCTATATATAGGGAGAGGATAAGGGTGACCCTAATAGATAGAAACTTGTAGAGGATGAACCAGAGAAGTGTGAGAACTCTGCACAACAACTTAGCTTGTCAGCCCTGGCCCTCTCCCTACCATTATAACCAACGGACTGTATTATATAAGCATAGGGCAAAGCCCCTTTGTGCTTTGCATATATAAGAGGACGGTTGTGTTAGTTGATTATTTATTCTTCTTATACATATTAAAAGAAAGATTGTAAGAATAGACTACTACCTGCGCAGTATAATTAGGCTATCACAAAAATAAATACTAGGCAAAACTCTATGCTCGTACCACTTATTAACATGTATCTACGCACGTGACCGGTCGCATCGGCCGGCGTTTCAGTGTGCCACACATCTTGCAACGAACGAGCTGTCACCTGTGCATATCATATGACATTTTCGGCAGTAATGCTACGGCGACATAAATATTCACACATCAAAACTCCACTTCTTAGTCACTTCATCGTTCCCATATCATTAACGAGTCGGCTTATAAAAATGAAACTCACTAGTCATATTAATGAGTGGGCTCATAAGAATAAAACTTGCTAGTCAATGATGTGAGGATGAAGAAGTGACGTTTTAAGGTGTGGATAGTCACGTCGTTAAAACATTTTTCTTTCCATATTTTTCCGCAAATAACTCGCGATACAACTAAGAAGTCCGCCCAATAGATACTTTCAATTGGATTATGATTAGATGTGACACGTGGGTCTTCCATAAAGTTCATTTGGGTCTACGATCCTATCCAACTAAAACCCAGTCGACCCAGAGGAGAAGAATTGCTGGGTATATTCGTTAAGGTAATTATCATTTTTCATTGTAGAAGATCCTAAGTTGGAACCTATGTCGTCTTTACGAGGATTAATTTTTTTTCACAATTCTAATGTTTAAAGATAATTTTTTCTTCCAGTCGTTGGTGAAGAAGGTTATAAAAGATGTTATGTGCACTTGCATTCGACACAAGTAGCTAGCACACGACGTTGATAGTTTTATATGAGATAAATAATATATCCTCTCCATTCTATATTAACTCTTTCATTCTAAAAAAATATTTATCCCACATTAATGTCTTATTTCTCATATTCATACAAAGCAAATAACTTCTACTATGCTTCTTATTATAGTAGGAAGAGAACGAGAATTTAAGTTAGTCGGATATAAAAAATATATATAAATTAATTAATTAGAATTTGGTCTTTTATGGTCAAAGATGCTTCTCATTTCTTAAAAATTACACTTAACAAATGAATTACTCCATCTATCCTATATTAATAATTTTAATTAATTTTTTAAAATAAAATAATTTTAATTTATTTTAAAAAATAATTATTAATTTAGGACATAAAGAGTACTAAATATAGAATGGAGGGAATACAAAATTCTACTTTCTACTTCTATAATCAAATCTAAGGCCAATTTATATAAATTGGTTGTAATATTATAATATTAGCTTTTTATCACAAGTCATTTTTTTTTATGAAAGACAAAACACCCACTACCTCTTTTTACGTATTTAATTGATTGGGTGTGTTATGTCAAGGATAGTGGTGCCTCTGAATTAAGTTTTGATAAACCGAAGTCTATTACCATTTACAAATGCCTAACTCATATATTTACCAAATATATCTTAGATTGAGTTGGGTTAGGTTTTGAATTGGATTAAATTAGACTAGGCTTAAATTATTTCAAACTATTATTCAATTAAAACTAAATTTTATCCTTTAATAAAATCTGCTAATATTACTGATAAATAATACTCTTATATCTTATTTGAGTAACTCAAGAATTTGTACATAAATCATCAAGAGAATAAAAATTATACATAATTTTTAATAAAATATAAATTTTACTTATACCCTAGTGGTCGAGTTTGGGTTGGATCAAGTAAAAACCAGAACCCGACCCAACAAAAACTCAAATCAGAATCATTTACCATGTATGTAAAATTAAACTTAAATTAATAGAGTCGAGTATGATTAAACAACAAATAAAACAACCTAATTAAGTAGCATCCCTAATCGGAGTTCAAGCCGGGGTGCTGGGGTGTAACCGTGTAAGTGAAATTACTTACCAAGTCCACACACGTGTCACGTACGGTGTGCAAGTTGAGAGGAGAGGACGACTAAACCCCGTGAAAGAGGATCGATGTGGCTGCATTATCCATCCCTCCTCCACACCACACATATCCCCTCCCTCCCCGCTTTATCTCTTCCTTCTTCCGTCAAGATTCACCCAAAACACGCAAGTTTATTAACAGCTTAATTTTTACTATCAATTATTAATCAGAACCAAAAACAAAAACTTCCCAATCATTCAACACCACCAGCTTCGACTTGTTTCAGTGGTTGGCAAAGTCTTACTACGACAAATTGAATCTGCAAATCAGAGGTACTGTCACAAAAGTGATTTTGCTTGCGCCATGCAAAGCGATATTACCCCGTCCGCTGATTAGTTAGAAAAGCTGTCTTCGGATTACCGTACTCTCCGACAATTACGTGCCTTGGTCAGGCAACTAATCATAGGGTGACCTCTATCCACCTAATCATGAAGCGAAAGCAGAGCTCCATTGTGGGCTAGCCTATGCGAAGAAGCTGTGTCCTCAAGTACGGAGGGATAGATCGGGAGGGCCGGGGAAGGAAAGGCCACAATGAAGCAACTCGAAGATTTTTTTTATATGACGTTTCAACTCGAAGACTGAAGATGCAGAATTAATCTTTTGATGTAGGAGAAGTACTTGGAGACGAGCATCGTTCATATGAATATGAATTGCACTTGACATCATGAAGGTATATAAACAACAATAGCAGAAATAAGCAGAAGAAAGATAAAGATAAGAAAGAAACTAAAAAGGGGACTTCATTTCTCCACTACCCATGAAAAAAAAAAGGCACGACGAGAGAACAGAAGGACTTCCACTTTACAATCATCTTTATTTGATGGGAACATCTCATCTTAACCACAGTTTCTGTCAGACACTTCACACCTACATGCCTCTTGCCAGCATCTCCTGATACATCCTGTAGGACTCCTCCTTCTCTATCTTAAACTTCTCGTGGCAGTTTGCAATGAACAACTCGGCCAGTTTGTTGATTTCATCAATGCTCATGACATCAAACCTCTGCGAATAGCACCAAGGTGGCGTCCCGAGCTCGCTGTGGCTTTCCTCTTCCACCTCTACCACCAGCTCCTCCGGCATGCTATAAGAATCCGGACAGGCGGGGTTGCTCGCCGTGTACCAGTCGGCCTCGACAGGCTCCGACAAGGGCCGGACGTGGGAGGAGCACCAGTTGTAGTGCCACCGGATGGAGCCGTAGAGGCTGCTCCTCCTGATTTTCTTGTTCCTGTTGCGGAAGAATTTGTTCTTGTTAAGAAGTTCTAGGAGCAGAGACTTGGCCTTGTGGAGGGCCCGAACGAGGTGGTATACGATGGGGGATTGGACAGCCTTCTTGGCCAGTTTCATGGAGCTTGAGAAAGCACGTGGGGACTTCATCCTCGAGTCATAAATAAAGAAAAGAAAAAAAGAGTCCGTTTCAGAACCTGGCTTTGGGTGAAGGTGAAGAACTGTAGACAGTGCTCAGCTTCTTGTCAGAGGCACAACTGAGAAATGCGGTGAAGATGCCTCTTATAAACTGAGCAGGTTCAGTAACAACCACCGAATTCTATGACATTAACGAGGCTGCCCTTCCTTTGGAAATGAGAGTTAACGACGTGACGTGATTGGCTATAGGACTGCGTAGCTACCTTCCAAAAGCTTGTAAAGTAGAGAAGAAAACTGCATGCAAAAAAGATAAGAGTGGACCTCTCTTTCAACAGGGACGACGTATGTGAAGATTGATTTGTTTTGTCCGAACTCACTAAGCACGAGTTCCTTACGGGCTGCAGTCTTTGTAATGAATTTATATAAGATTTTGCCTGATTTTGATTTAAATTATTGAAATTATATTTATGTACAAAAAATATATAAAATTAAAAAATTTACTTAAAAGTTGATTTTAAATCATTTTAAGTTGAAGTTAGTCAGAATCAATAAATCACCTCACGAGGTAATTTTGTTAATTTTTACTCTAAATTTTTATTTTAAAAATTATAAATTTTATTATTTTTTAACTATTATATCTTATATCGATTTAAGCATAAAAAAATATCATATAGATGAACCTACTTTAAAATTTTAAAATTACCTATTTTTATAGGATTTTGTTTAATAAAACTCAAATTTAGAAGTATTTGTATATTTTATTTTAGGAGAGAGAGTTATATTAATTTAAAGTTTTAATATTTAATTTTACATGACATCTAAATTTATTCTAAAAAATTTTATTACCAATCGTAATTTATTTTTGGCGGTAAATTTTTAAAATTAATTTTAAAAAAATTCACTTGCATTTTTAAAAATTCTAACACCCAAATAACTCTTTATTTGCTTCAGGCCCAAGTCAGATGGAACTAACCTAGTGATTTATGGCTAGCCATAAGCCTAACATGTAGGGATAATGTAAATTATTTAAAAAAATTAAACTTTCAATCTATTTTTTATTTGGTAGCCATTCTCATGCTAATTTGCAAAATGTGTTGACGGGTAGAAGTGCAGGTTTTGATCATGTATCTATTCATTTTTTTCCTTTTTCCTAACTGAGGCTATCCGTGCCCTTAATTAGGGCCACACTCAGGCAGGGCAGGAACATCTCTAAATGCTTATCCCCTTAGGCGCATACAATACTTACTATAAGCCTATACATAATCTCTATGGATGACCAAAGGAGTTAAGGTTGAAACTTAGTATCTCGCTCTATTGGAAATCTGACGGGCAGAGTGTCCATCTTACCAACACCAATCCGTTGGTTATTTCAATGACTTTTATATAAGGTATAAGAGGCATGATAGTAGTTATCTATACCTAAAATCTCGCTATTATTGGTTTCTTTCTCTAAGTAATATTTTTAAATTAAAATTTGATAGATCTTTTAACTAGATTTCCAGAGAAGCAAGAATGGAGATTGTGGTGAGGGATTCAAATGGAATAGTTAGAGCATGCTTCTATTATTTTACTAATATTGTGGTTAATGTTATTGGGGCAAAGTTCTTGGCTGCTAGAAAGGTTATTCAAATTGTAGAAATAATAGATTTATCTTCGGTGATTTTTGAAGGAGATTCTCTTAATGTTATTTAACATTTTAAGCAAAAAAAGATAGGCTTTGGAATAAGGTTAATTAAAAGTTAGTCATGTTAAAACTTTGTGTTTAGTGAGGCAAATGACTCTTACTCATTCTCCAGCGTATTATGCTCTTCTAAAAAAATCAAGTTTCTGTGGAGAATGTTATTCTCTCTTCGGTATTACTATCAACAAAGCTGTAGTTTCTTTTCTCTAATGTTTCGTTGGCTTGCCTTTGTAAATAGAAAAACAAAAAACCAGTAAAGCTTATCAACGAACACATTTAACTAGATATTTAGACATTGTAATTCTTCACAGCTAATCATTAATTATGGAAAGGACACAATTGACGTTATGACGTGATGGAGTTTAGTAGCTTATCCACATTCCACAAGGCCACTATTTTTTCTTTACTACTGAATGAATTCAGGTGAACTTCTCTTATACGAGCATGCACATAAATGCACATGCATCTTTTTGGCTGGTGTCCTCCCACCCCAAATACACGAGGGCCTACTTCATAAATGAATGTCGACCAATGAACTCAGAAATGAGACTTAATAGCTCGAGAGCCTATTTCAATGGAAAAGAGAAATGACTCAAAAAGGTCCTTCTCCTACAGAGGCAGCCCTTTGGCATGAGCCTAGGCTTACCGAGCCGTCGAATTTAAATTTAATGACTAATAATCTGACGGCCTGATAACCCTGGCCCATGTACAAGTGTGTGAGCCCTGCCTCTTTAACTTCTACCTTCCACTATAACCCTCTTCGAAGAAGAAAGTTGAGTTTTAAATGTCTGTTTAAGTTGATTTGATATTTTGTAGGATAAAATAATTTAAAAATATTTCATTTAAAAAATTTAAATAATACCCAAAAAGGCCATGAGTTTAGATTCCTTTTTAATTTCTTATTTGTTCCGTCTAGAATCCAGATTCTTTTCATCGGGAGGACGGGAATCCTACTCTCCGCTGTGAAAACTGACGTCGCCGTATATAGATTTTTGGGGCGATGATTTTGCGTGCATCCGCAGCATTGGCATTGGTATTAGGCAATAATTTCAGAATCGTTCAGGCAACAACATATGATGTCTCCTTCAAGCATTTAATGCAGCGTGACCGGAGGACGTGTTGGCTCATAATTCACAGAAAAGAAGACGGGTACAAGTGGGAGTAAAGAAAGGAAAATACAGATATTTCCACGAAGAGATTTGGATTCAGTGGAGATGCAATTGTTCTTGATCATGTTTTCATCTTCAATGATCTTGTTTTCATCTCTATTGTAGGGCCTGATGACACTTGTCTTGCTTTTGTAGATTGGCTATCCTTTGGACTGCACAAAGTTTCCAAACAGAAACTTCGACAATTCTAAGATGGTTTTTCAGATTGCTCCAAATGCCCCTTTAATGCGTCAACTTTGGAGAAGGACAATTCTGAAAAAGAGAGAGATTCTTGTTTTCCCTCAATACTCATTGGTCAATAAGCAATCACTTTTTTATATTTTTTGGAGTACGATGCACTTCATTGAATGATATAACTTGTGGAAGTAGAGAAGTTTTGTGATCTAGTTTTAATTAAAGGTGTTAATGAGCTAAATATTGTCAAGTTTTAAAGTATTTAAACTTAGCTTGAAACTTCAATGTCAAGCTTAAATCAACTCCAAGTCAAGTTGTTATATTTTGTGATTATTATCTAATTTTGTAATTAGTTACTCATAAGTATTTAGAAAAAAATTATTAAAATAAACATAGTTAATAAAGTAGTCCAATGTGTCATATTATAACATCAAATAAACTAGTATTTGTTAATTTTAATTTTTCTAATTTAGACTATTAAATATTAATACATGATGCTAAAGTTTTATAAGAAATAGTTCTAGATCCTATGAGATATATTATATATTTTTACTAACAAAAGTTTCATATAATTGTACATAAAAAAGTAAAAATAATATATTAAATAGAAAGAGTTAAAATTTGAAAGAATATATAATATGTAATATATGTATATGTATATTTAAAAATATAATATACTTAATGTGAGTTTATGTTTTTATCGAACTTTAAGCCGAGCCGAATATATGTATATTTAAACTTGACTTAGACCCAATTTAAATTCAAATTTGAACTTGAGTTAGACTTGAGTCGACCTTGAACCGAGTCGAGCTTTAGAGCTTATTTTAACACATATAACTTTAATAAGTAATTGTACATTCTATCTTTGAAGTTCAGGCAAATTATATATTATATACTCTCATCAGTACCTGCTAATTACGTTTGTTATTGTTGAACAAGGTGATGATAAATGAGTTTTTCAATAAAGAGGATTAAGTTGATTTAGCTAGAAACGCATATCAAATTTGGTTTTAGCATGCATTGGACAATTGATCATTTGACTATAACAATACGGCCATCCAATGCAAACTTCGGCAATTCACAGATGACTGGGATGGAAATGGGGATGGGGATGGGGATGGGGACCGGGACGGAGGTAACGAAATTAATTGTGTACTTATCTTAGTTTAGAATCCATGTTCCTTCCTTTTTTAATTTTGAAAAGGAAACATGAAAATCTGACAGACAACGACTTATTGATTTGATGACACTACGAGCATTATAAATTAGATGTATCATTCATACCCCCATGACTAATCCACATAGAGTTTCAAACATGATATATAGAAGTCAACTTACTATCTATGAGCAGCTGCCAATTGTGTTGTTTAGAATCACGAGTTCTTTTTTATTAGTTAGAACCCATGTTCCTTACTTTTTTAATTTTGAAAAGAACTATGATTCATTGATTCACGGGGCATTATAAATTAGACAAATCGTCCATAGCCCTGTGATTAGCCTACAAAGGGATCCGAACATAGTACATAAAAGTTAACTCGCCATCTATAGGCAGTTGCATGCCTTCTTATGTACTATATACAAAACTCTAGTCACAGAGTTGGTTGTAAATTAACTTAATGGAGTAAACTAGACAGCCATTAATATCGTGCATAAAATTTCAAAAGCAGTTCAGTACTAATCAAATGGGTGAGCCAGTATCCTATTGCTGCTTTTCCTTGTTGTCCACACAGTTAAACACCGATAGGAGAGAACCGCTCGTTTCCTTTTTGCTCACCCTTTCTCTGGTCTGGACTTCATTATTTTCGTTTTATTCCACAATCACCGATTCGAGCACTTCTTAACAAATGACATATCAATTTAGCAGTTGATTGCGATGCCATGAGCAATAAGAGTCTTGTTCTGGTCACTATTGGCTTTTAACATGGCTTCATTTTAAGTGGGGAGGCTTTTGATATGACAATGTTAATTCAAGACGCTTGAGCAAAAAGGATGGACATGAGTTATTGAACTATTCAACCTTCATGCTTTTGGGAGTGGGCTGCAGGCACAGCATGTGACCTTTCCTTTTCCCCCAATTATATGAGATGGCCCTTCCCTGATCAGTTCATTTTTATTTCATTTAAAGCTACTGATCAGTAGCCATGAGCATCCTGTAAATGGAACGAAGAAGACTCCCCACTCAAGGAAGTTCTTCAATCTTAACATTTGATTACTTCATCCCAACAAATCATTTGCACACCAAATGCATGTACTAACGTACTGGCGTGGGCCAACGGATGAGATCAATCGGATGGTAGTTGTCCCCTGTGAGATAGACATCAGTCGTCAACGCGAGCAAGAAACCCCGCCTTTTCCAGTTTTCCACACACAAGTCATAGAAGGTTGGCTGGGAAGGTTCTTGCCAATTTCACATGGTATTGAACTTGTCGTCTTACGCAAGGAGCATGTAGACGACTTTGTATTTCTTTTCCATGGACAATCATTTAACCGACCAGGATTCAGGGCAACTTGAAATCAAGTACTCTCGGATAGGCACGAGACCACTCGTCACAGGACCTTGAAACTGTGCATTGGATTCAAATTGGCATGTACGTGGTTTTTATCTCACTGGGTGGAGCAGCAGCAGCAGCAGCCCCGGCAGGAACAGGAGGTTGGGGAAGTGAACTGAAGTAATCTCCTGTAAGTTTTGTTATGACAAGTGATTTAGCTAGCCGACCCTCTCGCTGGCGGCAGAACACCTCGCGGAGTGGCCATCTGATTCCATTAAAGCATGAATGGAAGTCTTGTAAATAACGCTCAAGATTTTGATCTTTTAAGAAAAACTGTAGCTTAACCAAATTCCCTCGAAAACTCATTCTACAATCTCCCCCTGCTCCCAAACTGAGCCAACAGTCCATGAGTCGTGTTTTCCTTCGTATTAAAGGTTAAAAACAACTCAATGACTCGATTGCCCAGTAGAATGGATGTGATAGACCAACCACGGTTCTTTGGCTTCGGTGCTTCTGAAGCTTGTAGCTTGAGGTTCACTAGGATACGGGTCAATTATATCGAAATGGTAAATATGAGCTTGGGCTCATCCTCTTTCATCAGGATAAGCTCAGGCCATCGGGTTTCATGTTAACGGGGCAGGCGGTAATTCAAATATGCCTGCCTCCTAAGTTATATGAGTCGTCGAATTGATATCTAATGGTCCACAAAGCCCAAGATCATACAAACAAATCTCCAGTTATATTATATTTGTTAGTATTATAGTGTATAGCACTGTCATCACTGGGTAATTAGAGGTGATACAGTAAGTAAATTGAGAAACCGCTGTCTTGCTTTGGAGGAGCAAAAATTATTGGGCTTTTCCCAAGGAAAATGATATTTTTATCCCATTTTTTTACACCAAAATCTTACTTACAATTTACGTATAGTTCGGAATAAGATAAGTGAGACCCTCATTTCTCTATCTAATTAAAGGACGTTAAAGGAAGGTTTTAAAATAGAAAAAATAAAATAGAAATATTTACATCCCTTACCCAACGACCCCAAACGATAGAGACACTTGAATCAAGGCAAGTACTTTCTGCTTCTCAGACTTCAACCCGTATCATGATTTCCACTAAGCTTTGCCCATGGAGTAAGGTTTAGCGGTGGTAGCAGGACGGCCTAAGCCCAGACCCAGGCATGCTGCGGCTCACCCTTGGAGCAGGCTAGACAAGCCCTGCCCATTAGGGTGGGAGGCTAGCCCAACACGGCCCACGGCCCTCTTTGAGGGGGTTATAGATAGGGATGCTACTCGAGTTAGATAAATAGTAAAACTTTACCTCACCGGATATGACTTTAATGAGTTGGGTTTGATTTTTAAAAATTGATCCGAATAGTTATTCGGGTGGAGTTTGGGTTTTAAGTAATCCAACCCCAACCTAAATATAATTATAAATATAAAATTTAATTATTTAATATATATTTTTTAAAAAATATTTTTTTATTATATTCGGGTCAAATGGGTCAGGTTCAATTTAGGTTGTCGGATCAGGATCGGGTTCTGGTTAATAGTTTTCTTAAGTGGTATGGGATACGGGTTTGGCAAAATGAGACTGTCCCACTCTTGCACATATTTTTTTAAAAAAATACCATGGAAGTACATAGGGCTGCACTAGAAAACCAGAACCGAACCGAATCGAGTGAAACCGAACCGAAATTTAGCGGTTCAATTTGGTTCGATTCCTAATTTGATTTCAGTTTCGGTTCTTATAAAAAAACAAATGAATTTTAGTTCGGTTTGATTTTAAGAAAAAAAATCAAAACCGGAACTGAACTAAAACCGAATAAGTTTAATTAAAGTAATTTCAATTCTATTCAATTTTAAGGAAAAAAAATCAAATTTTTATATTAAAATGTGTATAATAAATTACTTAAGTTGCAAGGTTGGCAATTTTGTATTATATTTACTTGATTTTAATTTATTAACGTAATTTAATTAAAATGTTTGGTTTTGGTTCCTATGTCTGTTCAGTTTGGTTTTATATTTCAATTTTATATTTGAATTTGGTTCAGATCCTATATCTCGGTTCTTGAATTAGATTCGGTTCAATTCCTACATGAACTACCGAAACCGAACCGAGATGCAGCCTTACCAGTGGGGCAACGCTATAGGGTCAAGGTGGTCATAGCTCAATTGGGAGGGCTAGCGAGATAACCCAGGCCTCGAGGTTAACGGGCCTCCGTGCCTAGGGGTTTGGAAACCTAGGTCAAACCCGCTCTCTCCGCAGGCCACGCTAAGCCCGATCTCCATGGGCCTAGCGGGGCTAAGCCTGGCCTGAAGCGGGCTTGTAGACTGCACTACTACCAACCCGCTTTACCCAGGGAAAAAACTCGAGGAAGAAGAGAAACAATCATAGAGAAAAACTTTAAAGTATATAGAGTGTGACAAGCAAGAGTTAGTTTTAGGAAAGAAGACCATGATAGAGACATGGTTCCTTTGGGATGAGGGAGATGAAGTACTGGATCACTTCCCTAAGGTGTCAAGGTACCACGTTGAAGAAATGATGCCAAAACATCATTAAATAAGAATATTATTACTTTTTAAATTAGGAGCCCTCGAAGTGGCGAATAAGAAAAATGGCCGCCCCAATAATTTTGGGGCCCCTACAACTTCTATAAGTAAGGGTAGGCAGCCAATACTCCCATAGGATAGGATTGGTCAAGCCACTCCATTAACACTCGGTTGGTGCAATTGAGAATTACATAGCCTAAACTTAAATTTCTCCTTGTCATTTGTCCGAGAACATGTGATAAGTATGAAATCTATATCTATTTTATACGCCTTTTTACCTTATTTGCTAGTATAGATTAGGTTAATTTAGAGTTAGTTATGATTTATTTAGATTAAGATAGATATTAGTATTTTAGTTTAATTATTAATAATTTTGTAGTTATTAGTTGTTTAGACATGTATTTAAATCAAGTTGAAATTTTAATTACATTATACATGTCTAAAATATGGTATTTTATATTTTGTAGGTAAAATGCGCTTATCGAAGTACTTGGACGATGTTTAAATGCTTAAAAATAGTCTTCACATGCTTTAAAGTGATTTGGACAACTTTTCGGAGTTATAAACAAGTTAGAAATTAATATGGACATGAAGGAAAGCTTAATGAACAGAATATGAACAGTCCGGGAAAACAGAAACACTGTAGCCGATCGATCGGGGTCACTTACCGATCGATCGGGATAACGTGAATTCAGATGAAAATACAGTGTAGCCGATCGATCGGGAATGCATGGCGATCGATCGGCATAACGTGCAGTTTCCTTGTTTGACCCAAATTCCAATCCTTTTCATATTGGACTTCTTCCTACGGAACTTATGCCTATAAAAAGACATATTTGGCTTAGAATTAGAGGATTCCAGTAGATTTTAAGAAAAGAAAAAGGAAGAAGAAGATGGAAGAGAACTCAAAGCTTTCACTGGAGATTCAAGTGCTTTCTTCTACCATGGAAGGCTAGACTTTTCTTTTACTTAGGAGTTGATGAAGCTATAGATAAGTTTCAGTTTCTTTTCTTTTTAATTTAGATCTCAGTTGTGAATGATGACAATTGTATGATATGGATTTCCTTTTTAATGGAAGAGCTTTTAATGTTTATTCAAGTCTATGTTGATTTATTGTCTTGTAGATGATAGATTGATATGGTTTTGATATTTGCATCGATTCTAATTTCTGTGATTTAGATGAGATGGTCATACAATAGTTTTAATGTTCAGATAATTAATGACTTGGATGAGTTATACTAAGATTAGACGGGTCATGCCTATAACTAGTTTAGTGTAGATGATTCGTGCTATTGTCGAAGATAGTTCATGCCATGGAAGTTAATTAATGATTCTTTTTGAAGTAATTCTAGCTTGTAGCTGAGAATACTTGTTCATATTCACACTAGATTTATATTAAAAGTTAAGGAATTTTTATGGTTCTATAGTGAATTCAATTTCCTAAGCAAATTCCATCGAATTAATCTCTTGCTTTTAAACTAGTTGATTTCTTTCTTTTGCTTAATTTAAGTTTAAGTTGTTTTTAGTTGTTAAATCAGCAAATTCCTCTTTAGATTTAGTAATAACCCATCCGTCTCTGAGGTTCGACAACCCTTAAATACTTATCGTAGTACAATTACCTTGTACACTTGCAAAGGGTTTAATTATAAACGATCAGTTCCAAACTTTCATATCATAAACTAATATAACCCATGACACAAAGGGTATAAAAAATGAATACTGCTATTCTTGGTTGTGTATGGGAATACTCGCCTGATGCATGTTAAAGCATAGCCGCATAGAGCCCAATCTAAGCATGGGTCTGCATGTAGAACATGCTTGCAAGAGTTATTTTAGTGTTACTCTATCTACGCAGGATTTTCTTGTCTATTTTAGATCAGTTGTGAAACCCCATCTCAATTGACTATGAAATAGACATTGTAGAGGTTTGAGAAGCCCCTTATCAATTCTCTACCGAAGAGACACCACAAAGGTATGAAAGTTGTTTTGTCGTATTAAAAATAGTTGACGTATTGACTCCCTTGTTATAGATAATGTGTCACGCCCCGGCGATGCCTGACCCGAGCCGAACCCGGTCCAAGGGCTGGTCAAGCGCGCAAGGCAACGAAGGGAAATTAAGAAACGATTTAGTGGAAGACTTAACCCTAACCACGGGCTTTAACAGAAATACGGAGTACGCACAATCCTTTGAGCAAGAGTAAATAAGAGGGAAAGAAAGAGAGTTGCTTATCACAAAGTAAACAACTAATCTCAAACCTACATGCTTAGTTAACTATAGCTCACACTGACTCAAAATAAGTCTTAAGCAAACACTATTGTAAAATGTGACATAAATCCAAAATAAAGAACCCTACACAAAGGTTCTAAACAAAAAGCATAAAACTAAGGAAAATAAGTCACACAAAGATCTCCATGATCACATCCAAGTCATCTCCGACCTTTCCTCAAAGAGGAGATCATGTCTGTCTACGTGTCGCACCACGCAGCCCTAAAACAAAACACAAGAAAGAGGGGTGAGTTTAACAAACTCAGCAATAGTTTTTAATATCACTATCAACATCGAAAATACGACAGCATAACAATATAATCATTCAGATCAAAGATTGGCAAGGTGCATCATTTTCTAATCACACATACACATCACCTAAAATGCATCATAGTGCATAATCCACATAATGTCATTCTCATCATAACACCCTGCATGAAATATATCTCTAACATACATATTCCATCATGCATCATATCAAAATCTACCTGCATGAATGTATCTCTCACATACATATTCCATCATGCATCATATCATAATCAACTTGCATGGATGTATCTTTAACATACATATTCCCACATGCATCATACCATAACAACCTGCATGAATGTATCTCGAACATACATATTCCATCATGCATCATATCATAATCAACCTGCATTGATGTATCTCTAACATACATATTCCCACACGCGTCATATCATAACAATCTGCATGAATGTATCTCTAATATACATATTCCATCATGCATCACATCATAACATCCTGCACGAATGTATCTCTAACATACATATTCCATCATGCATCATATCATAATCAACCTGCATGGATGTATCTCTAACATATATATTCCCACATGTGTCATATCATAACAACCTGCATGAATGTATCTTTAATATACATATTCCATCATGCATCACATCATAACATCCTGCATGAATGTATCTCTAACATACATATTCCATCATGCATCATATCACAACATCCTGCATGAATGTATTTCTAACATACATATTCCATCATGCATCACATCACAACATCTTGCATGAATGTATCTCTAACATATATATTCCATCATGCATCATATCATAACATCCTCCATCAAGGAGTAATCACAATTTGGTGTCACACAGATGGGACATAGATAAGGCCACGAAAGCGTGTCATGGTCCAAAATTCTACACAAGAATTAAAGAAAATTCGGGGTTGTCAATCCCTAAAAACTGCTCGCCCTGGACAATCCTGGCCAAGGATGTCCCATTCTCACACAGAGAATCTAGAATAGGGGTGTTCGCCCAAGGACATCTCCTGCGGTGGGGAGAGCCCGAGTTTCCACACAGGAAACCCTCAAACATGTGGTAGCGGGTGCACACTGCATATGTCACGCCCCGGCGATGCCTGACCCGAGCCGAAGCCAGTCCAAGGGCCGGTTAAGCGCGCGGGGGCGACAAAGTGAAAATTGAGAAACGATCTAGCGGAAGACTTAACCCTAACCACGGGCAATTAACAGAAACATGGAGAGTGCACAATCCTTTGAGCAAGAGTAAATAAAAAGGGAAGAAAAGGTGTTGCTTATCACAAAGTAAACAACAATCTCAAATCCACAAGCTTAGTTTAAGTAAAGCCCACACCGGCTCAAAATAAGTCATAAGCATCACAACTGTAAAAATATGACATAAATCCAAAACAAGAACCCTACACAAAGGTTCTGACATAAAGCATGAAACAAAAGAAGGTAAGTCACATAACGTCTCCATGATCATATCCAAGCCACCTCCGACCTTTCCTCGAAGAGGAGATCCTGTCCGTCTGCGTGTCGCACCAAGCAGCCCCAAATCAAAACACACAAAGAGGGGTGAGTTTAACAAACTCAGCAATGGTTTTAATATCACTAACAACATCGAAAATACGATAGCATAGTAATAAGATTATTCAAATCCACGATTTACATAGTGCATCATTTTCTGATCACATATTCACATCACTTAAAACTACATCACAATGCATAATCAACGTGTATGGATGTATCTCTAACATACATATTCCCACATGCATAATATCATTACAATTTGCATGGATGTATTTCTAACATACATATTCCTGCATGCATTCACATCATAACCAATCCTGCATGGATATATCTCTAACATACATATTCTCACATGCATAACATCATTACAATCTGCATGGATGTATCTTCTAACATACATATTCCCACATGCATTCACATCATAACCAATCCTGCATGGATGTATCTCTAACATACATATTCCCGCATGCATAACATCATCACAATCTGCATGGATGTATCTCTAACATACATATTCCACATGCATAACATCAAAATCAACCTCCATCAAGGAGTGATCACACATTAATGTCACACAGACGGGAGCATAGACAAGGCCACGAAGGCGTGTCATGGTCCAAAATTCTACACAAGAATTAAAGAAAGATCGGGGTTGTCAATCCCTAATACTGCTCGCCCTGGATGATCCTGGCTAAGGATGTCCCATTCTCACACAGAGAATCTAGAGCAGGGGTGTTCGCCCAGGGACATCTCCTGCGGAGGGAAGAGCCCGAGTTCTCACACAGAGAACCCTAGAACACGTGGTAGCGGGGTGCACATGACATACCACACTGGATTCTCAGGGTCCAGATGACACACATAATAACATTCTCACAATCCGCAAGACAAGTACACAACTCATCCCCACATCATTCCATTTAACTAGACTAAACCCGGGGAGTACACTCGTTCCACACAGGAACTATAGATCGTTCCACACAGGAACTACAGATCGTTCCACACAGGAACTTCAAATCAAAAGATGTCCTTTCGGACTAATCAACTTGCGATTAATCCACGACCGATCAATCCGGCACACAATTCCATCACATTGCATCCAATCGGTCAAATTCGATTAACCACGATGAAGCCTCAATTGGAAATCCATTTTCATTATGCATGCAGCATGGTACATACGTGGGCAAAACATACATGAATCTTAATCCATGATAAGTGCTCTCATCAGCCCCTAATGCATCATTCATAATCACAATATCAAGCTTCAACATCATCATTTAACCCCACATGTGTGTGTGTATCTAGTAGAAGCATTTCACATAATGCATGCTAACATGCTTGAAATTAAACTCACTACCACACTACACATGTGAATTTCCATCTAAACATGAATTCCAGCAGAAATCATAGGAGAAGAATCGTTGAAAATCATATCTCAATTCAAAACTCAACCACAAAGGCTAAACACATATAACATCACTCATTTCATCATTGAGTCATGGCGTTCACCAACATCCACACATAACTAACCACAATCTATCATGACAAATCAGTCCAATAATAGATTATAGTTCTACTGAAAATATGTTTAACAATGAGAAACCAACCATTCATAATTTCAAGATGACGATTCCAATATCATGTCACAAAACATAAGTCATTCCACCATCTCTAACCATATATCTCAACTCCATAAACTTAATAGCATGCATTTCCAGTAGCCTAACATAGCTTAAAACACTCCACATTTATATAAAATTGGCAAGCTAAAGTGGAATCATCAAAATAGATATCATATGCACAACATACAATTTCCTGTGTAGCCGATCGATTGCCCTTTAGGCCGTTCGATCGGTTACATGCAAAATTTTGAAATTTACAGTTCAGCCGATCGATCGCCCTGCAGGGCCGATCGATTGCCAACACGGCAGAACAGTCATCTTCTTCCTTTCGCAAATCCAAACCAAAACACCATAAATAACACTTCAAATCCACATCTAACACCCTAATCATCATCAAAAGTCCTCCTTGACTTCCAGAATATCAAACCAAACCATAATAATCAAAACCCTAAGAAATCGGGATTAAATAATTCCATTTTCTAATCTTACCATTAACACACTAAATCAAGCAGACCATTTCGAAATAAGCCAAAAATGAAGAATTTTACCATGGATAAATAGAGATTTTGAAGACCCATTACCTCAGCACTTGATTAAGCTCGGATTGAAGAGTCACCCTTCTTGAAATCCTTGAAAACACAATGAGTTTGAATTAAACTCTAATAGAAGTCGATTTACTCAAGAAATCCCTAATTAAACCTTAGATCTAGGGCTTGTTGGTAGTAAAAATTGAATTTTGAATGTTAGGGTTTATAGTAAAACACAAATCAATAGCTTTTGATGGTCAAAAACGAATTGAATCAAGGGGAAAATGGTAGATTTGGAAGAAATTAAGAAGAAAACTATGGATTAGTGTTTAATTAGAGTAAGTTTACCTTAATCGGCTTCAAATTCGGGCCTAAGTGGGGATTAGGCCAGCCCTCCTTCCTTAGCCTATTCCCAAAAATGAAAATGGCTCAGGTTTTCCCTTTTATAGCAAGGGTTGGGGTATGCATAGGTAAGTTTTGGGGTGTAAATATGAAAAGTAGGCTAAAAGTGGTTATTTTGCAAATTTAAGCACAAATTAAGCCTAATAAAATTCTAAAAATTTTTGTGTGACCTTAAGTATATGTCTAGGTTCATTTGATCTAAAATAAAATTTTTGACGGTGGGGCCCAAGGGCTCCCGCCAAAACCCTAATTTTTTGGGAAAATAGTGAAAATTTTAAAAAATCCTAAAAATTCACATTTGGTCTAAAATCACTTAAAACCACTAATATTGAAGTTAATTTTGATTAAAACCATCACAAATACTATTTATTTTACGAAATCACCGAATAAGATCAGAAAACACGTAAATCCCATAATAACTAATAATTAAAGAAAACCAAAACCGGTTTAAAGATGTGGGTCCTTACAGCATACCACACTGGATTCTCAGGGTCCAGATGATACTCATAATAACAATTTTACAATCCGCAAGATAAGTACATAACTCGCCCCCACATACTTTCATTTAACTAGACTCAACCCGGAGAGTGCACTCGTTCTACACAGGAACTCAAATCAAAACATGTCCTTTTGAAACAACCAACTTTCGATTAATCCATGACCGATCAATCTGGCACACAATTCCACCACATTACATCCAATCGGTCAAATTCGATTAACCTCGGTGGGGCCTCAATTGGAAATCCATTTTTATGATGCATGTAGCATGGTACATACGTGGGCAAGGCATACATGAATCCTAATCCATGATAAGTGCTCTCATCAGCCCCTAATGCATCATTCATAATCACAATATTAAGCTTCAACATCATTATTTAACCCCCCACATGTGTGTGTGTGTACCTAGTAGAAGTACTTCACTTAATGCATTTTAACATGCTTGAAATTAACTCACTACCACACTACATATGTGAATTAACATCTAATCATGAATTCCAGCAGAAATCATAGGAGAAGAATCGTTGAAATCATAACTCAAATCAAAACTCAACCACAAAGGCTAAACACATATAAGATCATTAATTTCATCCTTGAATCATGACATTCACCAACATCCACACATCAACTAACCACATTCTATAATCACAAATCAGTCCATTAATAGGTTGTAGTCCTACTGAAAATATGCTTAACTACAGGGAATCAACCATTCACAATTTCAAGATGACAATTCCAACATCATGCCACAAACCATAAGTCATTCCACGAATCTCTAATCATATATCCCAACTTTATAACCTCAATGACATGTCTTTCCAGTAGCATAATATAGCTCAAAACACTCCACATTCATATAAAATTAGCAAGTTAAAGTAGAATCATCGAAATAAACATCATGTAAATAACATAAAATTCTGCTGTGTAGCCATTTGAACGCCCTGTAGGCCGTTCGATCGGCTAAACGGAAAAAATTCAAATTCACAGTTTGGTCATTCGAATGCCCAGTAGGCCGTTCGATCAGCTGAACTGAAAATCTATTAATCCGACAGTGTTGCCGTTCGAATGCCTAGAAGGGGCGTTCGAACGCCAACAAGGCAGAACTGACCATCTTCTTCCTTTCGTAATTTCAAATCGAAACTCCATTAATAACACTTCAAATCAACATCTAACAACCTAAATACCATCAAAAGTCCTCCATGACTTTCAGAATGTTAAACTACATCATAACAAGATAAAACCTTATGAAATCGGGATTAAAGATTATCATTTTCTAATCATGTCATTAGCACACCAAATCAAGTAGCTCCATGTAAAATAAACCACAAAATCAAGAGTTTTACCATAGACACACTGAAATTTTGAAAGTCCATTACCTTATCCCTTGATTAAGCTTGGATTTGTTGGTCACCCTTCTTGAAAACCTTACAAAGACATAGAGTTTGAATTAAACTCCATTAAAATCGATTTAACAAAGAAAACCCTAATTAAAACCTTAGATCTAGGGCTTGTTGAACATAAAAATCAAAATTTGAGAGCTAGGGTTTGTAGTAAAAATATAAATAAGTAGTTTTAATGTCCAAAAATGAATTAAAACAAAGGGGAAATAGTAGATTTAGAAGAGATTAAGAAGAAAGCTAGGGTTTAGTGCTTAATTAGAGTAGGCTTACCTTAAACACCTTCTAATTCGGGCCTAATTGGGGATTAGGCCTGACCTTTCCTCCTCAACCTATTCTCAAAATGGGAATGGCTCAGGTTTGACCTTTTATAGTAAGGGTTGGGGTGTGTATGGGTAAGTTGTGGGGTGTAAATAGAAAAAGTAGGTTAAATGGGTATTTTACAAATTTGAGCACTAATTAAGTTTAAAAAAATTCTGAAAATTTTTGTATGACCTTAAGTAGATATCTGGGTTTATTTGACACAAAAACCAAAATTTTGACGATGGGGGCCCACAGCCCACAGGGGTCTCGCCAAAAGCCTAATTTTCGGAAAAAATGGTAAAAATTCAGAAAAATCCTAAAAATTCACATTTGATCCAAAATCACTTAAAACCACTAATCTTAAAGTTGATTTTGATTAAAACCATCATAAATACTATTTACTTACGAAACCACCGAATAAATCAGAAAACGCGTTTACCTCACGATAACTGATAATTAAAGAAAACCAAAACCGGTCTAGAGATGAGGGTCCTTACATAATGTGAAGGGATCAAAGTGGAGAATGTCGAGAGTTAATGAACATCTTAGGACTTGAGATTGGTAGGAGGAAAGAGGTTTGGGATTTAATGAAATCCCTTTATAGGCAAATTAAAGTCCCATGGATATTTGGAGGAGACTACAATGAATTATTATGGCTAATGGGAAGGATGGACGGGTGAAAAAAGTTGTGTATTTGATGGAAGATTTTAAGGAGATTCTTAGGAGTGTAAATTTAATAAATACTCCCTTTGTCCTGTATTAATAATTATATTTAAAAAAATAGTAGTTTTTATTAAATGGTGAAACCCATATTTAAGATAATAAAAAATAAACTTATTGTACTTTTTTCAAGTACCTAAGTACTTAAATTTAACGAAATAGAGCTATTAATTTAGAACAATTTTTTTTCTCAATTAGAGCTATTAATTTAAAATAGAATGAGTACTAAATTTTCCATTTCAAAATTTGATTGATGTACAAATAGAATGAGTATGTATGCACCCTACTAATCCCCTCAATACCCCATTTTATTCATAAATTCATGAGAGGGTTATAAGGCTATTGGGGTACTAAAGGGATTATTTGGATGCATATAGACTCATTTGTACAAATATGTTGTTTCTTGTGAGTGGTTTGATCCCTTCGACTATTCTCAAGTTCACACCTACCTGTAGTGGAAAGAGTTTTTCATGCTCCCATCTGACAATGAGCCCAGCGTAAAGAATTCATGAGAGCCCTTATCCATGTGATTGATGGTACACACTTGCATTTTAGGTTTTAAACATCATTTTCATATGTGTTTCAGGGTTTAGGTGTCATTTTCTCATCGCTTGAACGTCGGATGGCTTTGCCACCGAATGAATTTGACACCAGAGCCAACCTCCATCCTCAAGCATCGCCTTACACCCTCTACCCTTTTGTGGGACCTCAATGACGTGAAATTGTCGTTATTGGGTGTTGTCCCTGGCTGATTTTGACATCTTGCTGTCAACTGAGTA
Organism: Saururus chinensis; assembly: GCA_035235625.1. Classification (NCBI taxonomy): domain Eukaryota; kingdom Viridiplantae; phylum Streptophyta; class Magnoliopsida; order Piperales; family Saururaceae; genus Saururus; species Saururus chinensis. The sequence goes on along the minus strand of CP141143.1, from coordinate 9,210,130 downwards.
CTTCTCAACTGCAGGCCAACCTTCAGTGAGTACTAGGGCTGCATCGAAAACCCAGATCCAAACTGATCCAGATGGAACCGACATGAGATTGACCTAGGTCGAGTTGGGTCCTATTTCGGGTCAAGTAAGGTCCAAGAAAAAAATACTTGGGTAAATCTCGGGTCAGGTCCAATATGTGAAAACCCAATAACTAACCCAAACTAACCCAAGTTCTTAATTAACTTATAAAATCATATTTAACCTTAGTTATATGAATTTTTATAATTTTTTTATAAATAAAATCAATTCAATATAGTCAAATTAGATTAAATTATTGGAACTGGTCCAGCCCAATTTATAATCTTGATTCCTATCTCGGTTCTCGGGTTTTTCAAGTCCTATTTCGGTGGAGTCGGGTCCAAAAAATTTATGTTCTTATCTTAGGTCAGGTTGGTCCAAGGAACTTGGTTCCTATCTAAGGTCGGGTTGGGTCCTAAAAAATCGGACTTGAGATGAAGCCCTAGTGAGTACACCTCAACTTCCAACCACACTTGCTAATTCTTTGGCACGGTCCTTCTCTTGGCTACCTTAGTGTGCCGCCTTAGATCGCAAATTTTTCCACATTGATCTATGTCACCCCCCATTTGGCCATGATTGCATTTGTCATTTTCTAAACCCTCAAGACAACAACTCTCTTAGCTTGATAGTGCTTTTGGCTGCCAACTCCACCGTCACCACCGCCACCATCGCCACCATTATGTGCTTATCATCAAACATCATGGATTACAAGGTAGGGGAGCTTTGAACTCTTAATTTTATGATAATATGCTTTGAATATGTAGAAGGAAACTAGGATGATTAAGATTTAATGATTGGATGTTAAATCATGATCTATTTATATGATGTAAGAGGATAAATTATGCCATATTGAAATATATGACACACATGTGAGTTGTAAGTATGTTTAATGTATGTGGAATATGTGTGTGCTAGTGATGACTAAAGAGTATATTGGTAAGCTATGTATGTGGAATATGTGTGTTAGTGATGGTTAGTGAGTATGTTAGTAAACTATGTATGTAGAATATATATGTGTTAGTGATGGCTAGCGAGTGTATTGGTAAGCTATGCATGTGGAGTATGTATGTGCTAGTGATAGTTGGCGAATATGATGGTAAGCTACGTATGTAGAATATATATGTGCTAGTGACAGCTAGCGAGTATGTTGGTAAGCTATGTATGGAAGTATGTGCATGTTATATGTATATGTAATTGACATACATATGTATGATGGCTATATGCCTGTGCGATGGATATGTGTGTGGAGCAGATATATAGGCTATGAACAGTAAGACGTAACAAAGCCTTTGGTATGAAGTTGGAGTGAATGTGTAATGTATAACAAAAGATAACAGATGTAAGTTTGATGGTTGAGGATTGGAGTAGATTGGTGTGGTTTAGATTGGAATGTATGTTGGAGGATTGTGAGACACTAAGAGTATTGCATAATTGTACAAGCACAACGTATATATTATAAAGTAAAAAATAAGCATAATAAGTGAGGTATAAGTAAGAGGGTGATAATTGAGGTTAGTTCTAAGGAACACACTTTGATGACTTCTGAGTAAGATATTTTGGTTGTAAGGTAGATGGCGAAAATTGTATGAATGTGTAAGATTTTGATGTATGATAAGTTATGTTGTGAGTTGGTCGGGTTAAGTGAAATTTGTTGCTTTGACAAACTAGGGTTTTGGATTAGGCTTAACTTCTATTTAATTAGAGGAACATTGTATGTTTGAGAGTTTTTATGACATAATTATACCGCATAACTTATTTAATTTAAACTTGAATTATAGGCAAAGCTAATGATAACGTTGTGAGTTTGAAACTTGTGGGTTTCAACAGATTAAGTTCTGTATTTGAGCTAGTCGATAATGAGTCATCTAAACATTTCTCATGTCTTACTATAATGTTTATCCTGCGGGATATTTTCTATATGTCATATTTAAGCCCAAACATTTGATGTTTTGTTGAAAGTGGTTTATGTTTAAATATGGTCTATGTAATGTATTAAACCTAGATGTTTGATGCTCTATTGAGAGCGCTGTATGATTTTGCCCAAGAATGACACTATATGGTTTTTTCACAAAAGTGGCATTTGCACTATAACACCCCTAAAGTATAGGCAATTGTATGACATCTAATGTATAGGCGTTTATGTTTCTTACCTGTTTGATCCTGTGCCCCATCAGTATTGGTGTGTCTTAACTTCGGAAAAGTATATGCCATCTAGTCACTCCCTAGAGTTTAAGGCGATGTCACTGTAAGGACTTTCATCTCTAAACCGGTTTTTAATTTTCTTTTAATTATCGGTTATCGTGAGGTTAACGCATTTTCTGATTTATTCGGTGGTTTTAAAGATAGATGGTGTTCATGATGGTTTTAATTAAAATCAACTTTAAGATTAGTGGTTTTAAGTGATTTTGAATCAAATGTGAATTTTTGGGATTTTTTTGAATTTTCACTATTTTTCCAAAAATTAGGGTTTTGGCGGGACCCCGTGGTCCCCACCGTTGAAATTTTGGTTTTTGTGTCAAATGAACCCAGATATCAACTTAAGCTTATATAAAAAATTTTAGAATTTTCTCAGATTTAATTAGTGCTCAAATTTATCAAATACCCATTTTTAGCTTATTTTTCTGTTTATACCCCACAACTTACCTATACACACCCCAAAGCTTACTATAAAAGGCCAAACCTGAGCCATTCTAATTTTGGGAATAGGCTGAGGAGGAGAGGTCAGGCCTAATCCCCAATTAGGCCCGGATTAGAAGGTGTTTAAGACTAGCCCATTCTAATTAAGCACTAAATCATAGCTTTCCTCTTAATCCCTTCTAAATCTACCATTTTCCCTTTGTTTTAATTTGTTTTTGAACATCAAAACTATTGATTTGTATTTTTACTATAAACCCTAGCTCTCAAAATTCAATTTTTATGTTCAATAAGCCCTAAATCTAAGTTTTTAATTAGGGTTTTCTATGTTAAATCGGTTTCAATGGAGTTTAATTAAAACTCTTTGTCTTTGTAAGGTTTTTAAGAATGGTGACCATCAAATCCAAGCCTAATCAAGGGATAAGATAATGGACTATTGAAATTTCAGTCTTTCTATGGTAAAACTCTTGATTTTGTGATTTATTTTAAATGAAGTTACTTGATTTAGTGTTCTATTGACATGGTTAGAAAATGGTAATCTTTAATCCCGATTTCATAGGGTTTTATCTTGTTATGTAGTGGTTTAGCATTTTAGAAGTCATGGTGGACTTTTAATGACATTTAGGTTGTTAGATGGTGATTTGGAGTGTTATCAATGGAGTTTCGGTTTGAAAATGCGAAAGGAAGAAGAAGGTCATTTCTGCCTTGTTGGCGTTCGAACAGCCTTTTTGGGCGTTCAAATGGCAACACTGTTGGATCGACAGATTTCTAGTTTAGCTAATCAAACGGCCTGCTGGGCGTTCGAATGGTGAAACTGTAAATTCAAAATTTTCCTGTTTAGCTGATCGAACGGCCTTCTGGGTGTTTGAACGACTATACAACAGATTTGTGTTCTATTTGCATGATATTTATTTTGATGATTCCACTTTAACTTGCCAATTTCATATGAATGTAGAGTGTTTTGAGCTATATTATACTACTAAATAGGCACACTATTGAGGTTATGAAGTTAAGATATATAATTAAAGATTTGTGGAATGACTTATGGTTTGTGGCATGATGTTGGAATTGTCATCTTGAAATTATGAATAGTTGATTATCTATGGTTAAACATATTTTCAGTAGGACTATAACCTATTAATGGACTGATTTGTCATGATAAAATGTGGTTAGTTGATGTGCGGATGTTGGTAAATGTCATGGCTTAAGGATGAAATGAATGATCTTATATGTGTTTAGCCATTGTGGTTGAGCTTTGATTTGAATTATGATTTCAATGATTCTTATTTTATGATTTTTCGCTGAATTTCATGTCTAGATGTTAATTCACATATGTAGTGTGGTAGTGAGTTAATTTCAAGCATGTTGAAATGCATTGAGTGAAGTGATTTTACTAGGTACACACACCTGTGGGGATTTACAATGATGTTGAAGCTTGATATTATGATTATGATTGATGCATTAGGGGCTGATGAGAGCACTTATCATGAATTAGGATTCATGTATGCCTTGCCCAAGTATGTACCATGCTATATGCATCATGGAAATGGATTTCCAATTGAGGCTTTATTGAGGTTAATCGAATTTGACCGATTGGATACAATGTGGTGAAATTGTGTGCCGGATTGATCGGTCGTAATTTAATCGAAACTTGATTAGTCCGAAAGGACATGTTTTGATTTGAGTTCCTATGTGGAACGAGTGCACTCCTTGGGTTGAGTCTAGAGAAATGGAAGTATGTAGGGATGAGTTGTGTACTTGTCTTGCGGATTGTGAGATTGTTATTATGAGTGTCATATGGACCCTGAGAATCCAGTGTGGTATGCCTTGTGCACCCGCTACCACATGTTCCAGGGTTCCCTGTGTGGGAACTCAGGCTCTACCTTCTACATGAGATGTCCCTGGGTGAACACCCCTGCTCTAGATTCTCTGTGTGAGAATGAGACATCCTTGGCCAAGGTCGTCCAGGGCGAGTAGTTTTAGGGATTGACAACCCCAAATTTTCTTTCATTCTTGTGTAGAATTTTGGACCATGACACACCTTTGTGGCCTTGTTCGTGTTCCCGTTTGTGTGACACTAAATTGTGATTACTCCTTAATGGAGGTTGTTATGATGTGATGTATGATGAAATATGTATGTTAGAGATACATTCATGCAGGTTGTTATGATGTGATGCATGATGAAATATGTATGTTAGAGATACATTCATGCATGTTGTTATGATGTGATGCATGATGGGATATGTATGTTAGAGATACATTTTATGTAGGTGGTTATAGTGTGATGCATGATTTGATATGTAAGAGATACATTTCATGCATGATGTTATGATGAGAATGACACTATGTGGATTATACACTATGATATAGGTTTAGGTGATGTGTATGTGTGATCAGAAAATGATGCACCTTGTCAATCTTAGATCTGAATGAGTTTATTGTTATGCTATTGTATTTCCACTGATGATAGTTATATTAAAAACCATTGCTGAGTTTGTTAAACTCACCCCTCTTTCTTGTGTTTTTGCTTTGGGGCTGTTGTGCGACACGCAGACGAACAGGATCTCCTCTTTGAGGAAAGGTTGGAGATGACTTGGATGTAATCGTGGAGATTCTTGTGTGACTTATTTTCCTTGGTTTATGCTTTATATTTAGAACCTTTGTATAGGGTTCTCTGTTGGATTTATGTCTCATTTTACAGTTGTGTTGCTTAAGACTTATTTTGAGCCAGTGTGGGCTATAGTTGACTAAGCATGTGAGTTTGAGACTAGTTGTTTACTTTGTGTTAAGCAACTCTCTTTTCCTCTTCTACTTATTTACTCTTGCTCAAAGGAATGTGCGTACTCCGTAATTCCATTAAGTCGCCCGTGGTTAGGGTTAAGTCTTCTGCTAAACCGTTTCTCAATTTTTCCTTCGTTGCCCCCGCGCCCTTAACCGGCCCCTGGACCAGGTTCGGCTCGGGTCGGGCATCGCCGGGGCGTGATAGTCACAGTATCTTCCTTTTTTATTTTTATGCTGGAGCTTATAAATTGTATTGAGATTGAATTGTTGATAGTATGTGTATGATTGTATGAATGAGTATATATAATTCATAGTAAGATTGTACGAGTAAGGTTGTAGGACTAAGATTATATAAGTAAGGTCGTATGAGTATGTGTAAGATTGATTTAATGATATATATTTGACATGATTGTATATGTATATGCATGGTTATTATATGTCTATTTGATTTATGTTTAAGTTGCATGAATGCATCTATGTATGGACTTATAAAGTTTGTTGTTTATAACTCCCCTATTGGGTATTTTTCTATTGAGTATGAAAATACTCTCTTACCCTATATTTTAGCCCTGCTGGTTAAGAAGTTTTTGCAGGTTTTTAAGAGAGAGCTCATAGAGATGGATACTCATTTTTGTGATAAATTGTTTCCATTTGACTCAAGTATATTCTTGACTCACTGCAGTCTTATTTTGTGTCATGATTTGATATATTGGGTGAGAGGAGAATTAAGATGTTTATGTATTCTAAATTGTATTTTGGATTAGGCTATGGACTCTACTTAGGGATGCATGAGAATATTTATATTAAAAGTTTATGATTATAGCAATTTATTTTATATATTTATTTTTAGTAACATCTATGGATATTTAGTTTGGTTGCATGATATTTGATCGAATAAGAAAAAATTTATGTATGATATTTTAAATTATAAAACTGTTTCACATGTTTTGTATTTGTTATTTTCATCGATTTAAAGTTGTTATGTTGCAAAAATTTTCCATAAAATTTTAAGAAAATATAATAAAAATTCTCATACGTTATAAAATGAGGCCACATTATTACAGTAATGAGAAAAAAAACATTAGTACTTTATAACTATAATATAAAATTTCTAAGTTTAAGGGGGGCCATGGCCCCTTCTAGCCCCAGCTCCGTCCCAAGGTGGAGGAATAAAGAAGCAAAAAAATAAGGAAAATAGAAAGAAAATAAGGATAATTTTATTAAAAAATATTAATATTTAGACTTTAAGGATAATTTAAATATGCAAAACATGCTCACCTTATGTAAAAAAAAGTTATCTCAATAGAGAGATGTCATTTATTTCTATAAATAATTATTTTTAAAAAATATATTCATAACTATTTGTTATGACCAAAATGTAAAACCATGCGAAGGTGAAACCTTGGAAACCGTTCGGATTTTTTTCTCAAGTTATTACTTATTAATTATTAAGTTTTAATCATAAAATTAATCATACTTGACAAATCCTTGTATTTATAGTCAAGGATGGGCCTATGAACCTTCAGGCTTTTAGCCGTTGCTCGGCAATATTTACAGAAGCCGAAAATTTTTAACCGGGTAGGGTCGGGCCAGCGAGGGGCCCCCAAAAAGGTGCGCTCGCGTAGAGGACAACTCGTAGGACGCTCACGGATACACGGACCGCCTGCGGGCCAGGCACCCACGAGTGGAGCGCGCACAATCGCTTCGACCGCTTCTCCGTGCGACCGTGTCATCTCTTCCATTCCCGATTGGTCGACGGTAGCCATCGTCTGCACACACCTTCTCCAAGCTTCCTTCTGGCTGCACGGCCGGTCGCCGCCACTCGTCTGCTTTTTTTTTTATACTTCACTAGGTGGCCTCTCTTTTTCCAATCTCTCCGCGCGTCGGATCTGTCCAAAAAAGGTTATCTTCCTGTCGCCACTGCCATCCCGCATCACGCCGCCAACGATCCGCCTCTCACCCGCACGAGGTATTCTCTCCTCCTCTACCTCTCTCCCCTTTCCTCCGTCCCCTCCCCCTCTCGTTATTTCGGTTTCTGGTAATGGGATCGTGAAGGTCGACGGAGCGCTGGCCTTGCCCTGGCTTGTAAACTTTTTTTCTACTTTTATCCATTTACTTATAGGATTCCGAATTGTAGAAACTCTGAAAATATTCGATCCTGGGCTCATCACTAGTTATTTGACAGTATTATCAATCACAGTTTGCAGCTCATACGCCCCTGCTGCATCTCGATCGGATCCTTGCTACCCTGATATCCCAAGCGCCATGCGAAATCGATTACGTTCAGAAATTCACAGCTAGTTTTAGTGGGCTTCTAAGTTTTCATCTACATTAAACTTTTGAAAGATTATTGTAGCATTTCTACAATAACCCGCTGCCAAAGGCAATTAAGGGCTCAGGTCTTTGAGGTCTCGTGTAAAAAGAGGCGGAAGAAATGAATGTTATAATGTGCATAATGTTTAAAACCTTGCACAATCAGGGATGTGAATGGTAGTAAAATAAGCTAGATATTGATTGGAACTTGTAAAGAGACGTGTCAAAGCACCTGATAAAATTTTCGATTGAAATGATTGGAGATTTCTTCAGTGGTGGTAGATATATGGTGTTGGATGATTTGGATCTGTAAGTGCTTTTGTTGTGAGTGGTTGATATTCAGTTTGATGCTCTGTTTAGTTAGAAGTCTTTGCAATGGTTCCAGATGTTATGAATAGGATTCAACTCCTTTTTTGCTCAGATTTTCTGCTAGTCATTGTTCAAATAACAACGTTCTGTGTCTTAGCTTACTTACCCCCCCCCCCCCCCCCCAATCATATTAATATCAATAACGATATTCCAATTTCTCCAAATATCATTGCGACAATGATCCATGAAATGACATCCTTTACCACGTTGTTGGGGCTGTGGGGATGATTGAAATAGGTTTATCTGAACATGGGGTTCAATGATTTTGTGCTTTCATCCATTTTATCCTCTTCCAATCTTTTCCTTACAGCAACAAGTGGGTGACATCAGGTGATGTTTTTTGTTGGTGAAAGCTGCTAAAAATTAGCCAATGGTGCAACTACAATACTTCTTCCATATAAAATGTACTAAGAAAATTATTTGATTTTTCAGTATATATTATAGATGTACGGACACATTAACCACATTGGAAATGCCCATTAAGTTTTAGATTTCTGATTTTGTTGTGCAGCGCAAGGAGACATTCCTACCCAAGATCAATTATTGCAGCAGGAGCAGAAAATACTAGTTTCTGTCTTGTTAAAAAATGGTAACTGAAATTTTGATTCTTCTGGTGTCTTACTAAGATATTATTTCAGTTGTTTGAACTCACTAATTGAAATTTTGAACTCTGTATTGATTAAGTCTGAAAATTTCGGTAATCGACTTTTCTGAGATGTGGACAATGTGGTAACAGATCTAGTGAAATCCTATATTGTTTCTTTTTGAGTTTGACTGGGAGATAACTTCTTTATGACAGAGGCTGTGGTTGTCACTTGTAAGAAAACCTAGTCGAGGAATTTTAACACAAGCTTGAGATTTGCATTTATGGTTTATATATAGTGAGATTCTGTTGATTAGATTTCGTTTGTTTTACATGACAGAGAGGGCACCATGGAACCTTTGTTTATCAGTTATAGACCACCGCCATTCATTGATGTTTTATGTTCCTTGGTGCATCTCTTATTTTTTTTGGTTGGAATGTCTAAGTATGCGATGCAATAAGGCATTCATAATGTGTGTGATATTGCCTACATTTACCTGGTGTATGTTTTGTGCCTGGAAAAGGCACTACTTGATTATGATTATGATTATGATTAAGATTATCATTATGATGTTTCATCCATGTCTTACAGAAAACTTCATTGAAATTGATGTAACTTAGATATATAGATTTAAACTGCACGATGTTCCACATTCTTTTCTATGATATCAAGTTCATCTCTCCCTTTATGCTGCATTGGTCTCCCTTTTTGTGGTTCCTGTCAATTATAATATAGGTGTGATTTATACCTTGATGTACTAAATAAATGTATAACTTCTTTATCTGTTCATTATAGGGGCTGGTGAATTTGATATTAGCATTTTGTATTGAACTTTTTTCAGATTCATTTTGTGCTTCTTATTAGTCGACAAGGCAAGGTCAGGTTAACAAAGTGGTATTCTCCTTATACACAAAAGGAAAGGACCAAGGTAATGAAAATGGCATCTGACTGACCTTTTTTATGTCGAATAGTTGGTACTGTTTTTTGTCAAACGAATAATATGTGCTTACTGTTTTGTAATGTAAACACCGTCTGCAAAATTCCTCTAGTGTATGATTAGTTATAAATTCCAGAATGACTTGTATTTGTAATGATTAAAAACAGGCAATATCATATGTCTTCCTTTCATAACTGAAGAATATTTCTGTTAAATTTTAGAATATGCTGTAGTTTTAGGTTAATGTTTATGGGTAGGAATTGGATAATTGTTATTAGCGTTTATTTATGTATTTAATTCCATTCTGCATGCCACTGTATGTTCTATTGATTTTTTAAATTGGAATCTTTTACTACGCAACTTTTGTGGTTGTATTTTTTTCATGTTAAAGCTTTGGTAAATTTTAAAGAACATTCAGTTCATTTGAGAGATACGAGTTTTTGCATTATATTGCATTAGACTTTTATAAATGCTCAATGAGATTGAGCTGTGATATTTTGAATCTGACTAATTATGCACTTGTTTTTCATGGGTCTTATAAGGTAATTCGAGAATTGAGTGGGGTAATTCTTACGCGTGGCCCAAAATTATGCAATTTCGTTGAATGGAGAGGGTACAAGGTTGTGTACAAAAGGTATTAATCCCTTGTTGAGAAGCTCTTGTAGGTGAAACAAAGTTGAGTTCTCTAGTAGATAACTTTGACTTCTTTCGACAAACACTGCATGCAGATATGCCAGCCTCTACTTCTGCATGTGCATTGATCAAGAAGACAACGAACTGGAAATCCTTGAGATAATTCACCACTTTGTGGAAATACTTGATCGCTATTTTGGCAGTGTGAGTTTGCATATCATTTAAAATTTGGATTTTGTTAAGACTGCTATATAAAGACCATTACTATTGAAGAAAACATTTTTCCGGCATGCTTATGAATAATTTCTCTGCAGGTTTGTGAATTGGACTTGATTTTTAATTTCCACAAGGTGAATCCTTGAATTGTTGTTGATTTTTGAAAGACATTATGTTAGTGTTCCTTACAGTTCTCTTTTGTTTAATTGCCATAGGCCTATTACATCCTTGATGAGCTCCTGATTGCCGGTGAACTTCAAGAATCAAGCAAGAAAACTGTAGCTAGACTTATAGCGGCACAGGTGCCTTTTTTTTGCCATTGGTCAATTGCATTAAGTTTTGTTTGTGTGTCAGAGGAGTGGATTAGTGCCTTTGGTCACTTCTAAGAAAAACCATTTATGTCTCCTGTTAGAAAAATGACTAACTTTTTAAGTTCCCAAGAAGAAAAGACCAAGGAGGGTATTGATAAGGCTTGAGAAAAGACCTTGAGATGCAATTGTGAGAATGCAGTGGAATGGTGAAACGGAGTCAATATCACCAGTTTAAATAGTTGAAGGTGTATGATGATGCCATTTGATGATTCTACTAAATGTATTTTTGATCATCCTTTGGGCTAAAGGGTTTGCAACACAACCTTGCATGTTCCCTGATCCAAAATTTGGGCGCTCTTTCCATCCTTTCGATCTGTACACTAATAGGAGTAAGCTTAGCCAATCTTGTATACAATTAATAGGGTCTCAAGTGTATTCAATTACATCGTTACTCATTCGTGGGACATTATATTGCTAATAGGACATCTTGCAAAGGAACTGATAAGCGATATTATACAAAACCTCCACCAATCTATGCTTTGCAATAGTAGAGGGGACATTTAAAAAAAATAGTTTCGGGAATACTGTAGAATAGTTCCCATAAGTTGTGAGGAGCTTTTGTTTTGATAGATTCTGATGAATGAGAAGTAATGAATTCTGCCTGTAGGATGCATTGGTGGAGACTGCCAAAGAAGAAGCCAGTTCAATCAGTAACATGATAGCTCAGGCTACAAAATAAGGCATTCAGAAGGCAGTTAGCAGTATGATTTTTTTTGTGTGCAATTTCCTTATTGCATTTTTCTTGTTTTTTCTCCTCAGAATTTTGACGTTTGTTTGTAGAGAACTATCATTTATGTTTTAACGTTTGATGTCTCTGAATATGTTATGGTTATCAGTATTTTAACTGAACGTGAAGCTCTGGCAGTTATATCGGTATGAAACATTTTCCAATTGATGTTAATTAACAAATTGTGGAAGCCAATCATGTGATGTCAACGACCCTTGAAAGGGCTTGCGGACTGTTGATAGGAAGCTGTCGTGTGCTTCAGGTCCAGCTTGAGTCTCTGCCACTACAAGTCGTTCACCAGTCCCGGCGTACCATGTCATCATGCAGATGTGGTGCTCCAGGCGATTGAGAAACGCACTGTTAAGGTTTGTACGTGACATTCTAAATGCGAGAATGTGTTTCACATTGACGTGGTGAAGTGCAATTGGACAGGAGCACCCCCTTGGTGCGATAACATGGTGCTCGGGACCGGTGGATAATTTATCCTCTAAAACATCCAATACTCTATGGTTATCACATAATGCAAAGCGCCTCATAAATTTTAGTCCTTCAAATTTTAGCTCTGCTTTTTCTTGTTCCCTTCCTCCTTACGTTCAGTATCACATTCAAGTGTTGTGGTTTTTCTTGTCCCCTTCCTCCTTTTACGTTCATTATCACATTCAAGTGTTGAAAGCAATCTGGAACTCCCTTGCATTCCTTTGAGCTGCTGCCCACGGTCACGTCACTTTTACTTGCCGGCTTCTATGTCCAGTGAAGCCGATCAAATTAGGCCACTGAGGTCCATACGAACAGAGGTTTCAAGGGTGGATTGGGGAGGAGGCTTTTGCATTTTCATTTAGATGAATCGAGCCATCCGTATCTCCGCAAATGGGAAGACCTGGAAAGTGAAAATTTGCCATTGATATGTGAATTTTTGACTGGGTATTGGTAGGTGGACTGGATCAAATTGGGCGTTTCATATCGATTGGTTGATCATCCCTGTAAGAAGTGATGTAACTGAAGTGTTTGATTTTTTTGGGTAAATTATGCAACTGAAGTTATTATCAAACGGATGGTGCGTTTCATAAGGCAATGCTTCAAAGGGCTTATATATGGGATTTGAAATGGAACATAAATTTGAGTCATAAACCGCTTTGTTTGAATGTACATTATAGAAAATCAACTTCTTAAAAGAAGAAGTAGAAATCTTGTTTGGAAGACCGTTGCAATCTATAACATTTGAGTTATAAAAATTACCTATTGTGCTTTCCAATAACCATGATAATTATATTTTTCAACCGTTTATAAAAAATTTGGTTGCAAGATCTTTTTTTGAAATTAAATAATAATAAAATCATAAAACTTAAAGAAGTTTGAGGAGGTGGCAAGTTGAAGGTGGTAGGAAAGTTATAAACTTTTTTCCGAATTTTCAGCCTATACCATGTGAGGTGTTACGGGTACAAAGCTTTCCCTAATGTTTACACACATGATGGCCTGGTTACGCTGCGCAATAAGGAGCCACTCTCTCCTCTTCTCACTCGTAAGCGCAGGGGAATCACAAGTAAAACAGCAACATAAGTCCGACCTGGTGTAAGGGTCTATGTCCAAACTATATTTTTGTCTATTGAAATACAAGATAGGGAGAAGGCAAGGGCAAGGGCTAATCCACCAGGCTGAGAACTCTCCTCTCAACTCCCTGGTTCACTGTGCAGGAAAAATCATCTACTAATAAGTCATGACCGCCCTGCTTTCATCATTTTATAGACTCAACCTGAAGCTAGCCGTCCTAGTGCTACTGGGAGTACAAAACCCACCTAATTCAAGAATCCTCACCCTGACCAACTCTCAGCCCAAAAGCATTCCTCCCCTAGTATAGATTAGGAAATCTACAAAAGTCCGTCTTCCGCTAGAAGTTCAATACCATGCTGCCTCTAAGAGTTTGTCAATCTAAGGAAACCAGCTACTTTGACTCTCATTTGTCTTATGAATATGACTAGCTTGTTTGTGTGAGTCCTGTCCGTCATAGGAACCTGTTGTCCGGATTCCTACTCAAACTAGGAGTGCAACAAACTAACATAAGTGAATCTCGTCTGCTTTAGGAGTCCTCCCTTAAGTCCACGTAGCACCCAGCTTCACTAAAAGAGTCTTGTTTGCGCAAAGACTCATACTCAGCCTGCTCTATAAGGCAAGTAACTCATCTGGAATATCTTCTACGTTATCCTAGTATTCGTCTATGCCCAAGGGGCTTTTTAGGCTGTCCGTTGCTTAGCAAACTTAACTATCCGCTACCAAATAAAGGGGTAACCACCCCCTTTTAGCATTTGTCAAGTTAAGGAGCTAATATGAGGTCATTAGTGGTACACAAAAGTAAATATAGTGCGATTGTGAAAGAAAAGAGGGGAAAGGGGTTTTAGGCACATAGAGAGGAGAAGGGGCTTACCGTGGGAGAAAATAAAAAAATACAAAAGAGAATTACAACATTGAGAAAAGATAGATAAAAATATTAACTCGTGACATTTTTTTTCTACTCCTCTTGGGAGGAAAGCCAATAAAAAGCGGGTTGAAAGCGAAACTTTTATTAGTCTGATTTACCTTTCTAAACAAAATTTGTATACAAAGTGGCATCCAAACCTAACGCCGCAAAGAAAGAATGGAATATAGATTGGGCTATGGGCAAGGAGTGATTAAACCGGTGACCGAACGAATTAATGCGAAGCGAAAACACCGGCCCAACTTTTACGCCTCGCGTTCGGTCTATAATCCAGTTTTCCTTTCTCCGCGCGTGGTGGACCCGTGACCTGTAATTTCTTAAGGCCATAATCGGGTCCATTTGTGGTCCGTTATCGAGTTGTCCATCACAAGTTCTCAATGGGCTTAACGAGTACGTCACCTAGCCCATGTCAGCCCCGCCTAAGCCTTCTTCAGCCATACTGGCTTTTTCGTAATATTGCCAAAATTAAAGGCACATTGTGTTGCCACAATGTCGGCATCGGCAAGGCGCTCGCTCCCACTCTTGCCGTCTTCTCCTTGGCAAGACTTGAGTAGCACTAGCACACAGTTCCTCGAAGCTCCGCGACAGCCTTGATTTCTTCTTCGCTCCTTTGAAATCAAGGTTAGAAAACTGAACTATCTCTTGCTATCTGTTTTACAGTGTGTGTGTGGTGGCCGGTGGGTGGGGGGCAGGGCAGGAGATCCTTGAAATATAACGTTGTTTGAGAAAAATGAAATTGACAAGAATGCTGCTCGTTAGCAGTGACTGGTCTGCTGAATCACGATTCGTAGGATGGCCTCGTTGTTTTATAACCTCTTGATGATTTCTTCTGTATATCTTTTAGCAAGTTTCAGTTTAGAGCAAATGGCTTATCTTCCTGCAATTTTTTTCCTTGTATCGTCAATATAAAAAATGTATTGGTGCTTACATGCTTAGCTGGATGTTAATTCTTCCCCGTCTTGCATTAATGTTATCAATAAGTTACAACAGGACATAATGTCATGGATTTTAGCTATTTCTATTCCGACGTAGCCCATCTCATAATCTGAGCTCTTACAATTTAAACTCTCTTTTGGCGAATAATATTTTCCTCTAAATTTTATGGTGATTTAGCTACTTTATTAATATCTTTATTTTTCCTTAAATTTTCATGGGAAGACACCTTCCAGTCTATAATTGATTGGTTCCCTCCAATTCCTCCTTCCAATCTGGAGAGACTTTCGGGTAGCTGATCCAGCCTTGTTCATGTGGCTGTCTGCTTCATTTTGTAACCCTTCTCGACAATGAGCTAATATATATGTCTATATGCTATTCAGGTGCAAGTGCAGCCGCTGGAAATAGCAGTGAGTTCTGATTTTACTTTACAATTCGAGTGATCTCATGAATTCCTGGGGATCGTATTGTTAATATGGACTGTGGTGTTCCATCCCATAAAGTTTGTTTACTGGATATCAGGAGATTGTTTTTGGTAGTTGGTGTAACAGCTTGCATCATATTACTGATCCATTCATTTACACTTCCGTATAGAGTTGTGTTGCATTCACTTGCTCCTGCTTTTGGCACTTCACAAGTTAGCCATAAGACGATCGTGAAGTATAATCCTTCTAGTAAATTTGTGAGGGTTGATCAAGTCCAGATTGTAAGCGGGATTAAGTATATAAACTCATCAAACATTGTAGAATTGGAAGATGAAAGTATGACTTTTGATGGAAGAGACAGCAAACAGATCAATAGTATCATGGAAAAGAACAAAAATCCGGAGGATGACATTACAGTAGAGGCAGAAGAGGATCTTGAGTTTGGTCAAGACAACTATGAAGACACTGATAATGATAATTCATCAGGTATGGTTGGGAATAAGTATAGAGAGTTTGATAATGGCTTGGGAAAGGCTAGAGCTTCAGAAATTGGTATTTTACATGGAAACACCATTGAGATTGGCAATTTGTCTGTAGTTACTGAAAGCAATAACAGCATGCAATTAAAAATTCCAATCAGTGTCGATACATCAACTGCCTCAAATACGCATGCAAGTAAAGCATCTCACACAAGACCCGATACAAAACTACAAAGAAATGTATCAACTTTGTGGAGCAGCCACCCAAGACTGGAGAAGAAGCACAGTTCTCCACGCATATCGATAGCAGAGATGAATAGCATATTGCAGCACAATCAAATCTCTCCTATTTCTATGGTATGCATTTGAATCTTTGAATTTCACTGAGATTTATTTCTGGAAAGAATTAGTCAAAACCTAAGAGATGCAGAAAAAGTTTCTATGAGACCTTGTCCTGAATATTACGTATCCTTTTCTTTGCCACTTGCACCTCTAGAAAAAACAAAGATTGTTAGTGCGGGACAGGGAGCTTTTAGCTGCAAAAATTCAAATTGAGAATGCCCCCATTGCAAAAGATGATCCTCATCTTTATGCTCCACTCTTCCGGAATGTTTCAAGGTTCAAGAGGTAAATATCTTTAACTAAAAGTCTTCACAGCTATATGTACGTGTGTGCATAAGATGTTTCAAGCTTTGAAAGGTGAATATTGCAAGGTAACATGTCCATCTCTCTCTTTCTCCACCCTCCCCAGCCTTTATGTGTTTGTAATTGTTCCCTGCAGTAGCCTTTACTGCCTTCTTTAGATTTCAGTGACTTTTGGAGGCAAAGTAGAAATGAAGAAGAAAATGAAAGTGACAGCATTGTGTTAAGATTGCTTATTTGTGATGTTTTCAGGAGCTATGAATTAATGGAACGGATTCTTAAGGTTTATGTCTATAAGGAAGGAGACAAGCCAATTTTTCATCAGCCATTACTGAGGGGAATCTATGCTTCTGAAGGATGGTTTATGAAGCTAATGGAGGGAAATAAACACTTTGTCATTAAAGATCCTAGAAAAGCTCATTTGTTTTACCTGCCCTACAGTTCAAGAGTGCTACAAATCACATTGTATGTACGCCATCAAAGCAATAGGAAAACTTTGAGGGAATTCTTGAACAAGTATGTGGAGAAGATAGCAACAAAATATCCTTTCTGGAACAAAACTGGTGGAGCTGATCATTTTCTTGCTGCGTGCCATGACTGGGTACGCTTTCATTTATTTGTCTATTCTATCTTGTATTATAGTCTTATATTCAGGACCTTTGGATTTTATACTCGCTTGAAATCTAAAGCCTGATTGCAGTTCGTTATTAATTCATTGCCATCTATATGTACTGTGTAGGTAAATTGACTAATACTCTATCAAACTTGAGGCATAAATATTAAGTGCTCACAGCTTGAATGAAACATCATATATTCATTGAAACATCCTATTGTTCTCAGGCATCATATGAAACGAGGACTAAGCTGGAAAGTAGCATCAGAGCCCTCTGCAATGCGGATCTCTCTGGTGGCTTCAAGATAGGCAAAGATGTAAGTCTTCCAGAGACGTATATTCGATCTGCTAAAAAACCACTAAGAGATATTGGTGGAAATCCTGGTAATCAGAGGCCAATTCTGGCCTTCTATGCTGGAGGCATGCATGGGTGGCTTCGGCAAACCCTTTTAGACTTATGGGAGAACAAAGACCCGACTATAAAAATATATGGATCGAAGTTTCCTGGAATTGAGGGCAAAATGACTTACATCGAGCATATGAAAACTAGCAAGTACTGTATCTGCCCGAGGGGTTATGAGGTCAACAGTCCAAGAATAGTTGAGGCAATATTTTATGAGTGTGTTCCTGTGATCATATCTGACAATCTTGTGCCTCCATTCTTTGAGGTTCTAAAGTGGGAAGTATTTGCTGTTTTTATTGCAGAGAAAGACATACCCAATTTAAAGGACATACTCCTATCAATTCCCGAGGAAAAATATCTCTATATGCAGAATGCGGTGAAGAAGGTCCAACAGCATTTTCTTTGGCATTTAAGTCCCGTGAAGTACGACATGTTCCACATGATTCTTCACTCAATTTGGTTCAGTAGATTGAATCAGGTTGGAATCAAATAAGGTTTACAGTTAGCAAGCAAGTGCAATATTACGGGCAGGGACTACCGAGGCGATGAAGAAAAATGAGTGACGATGGAAAGGACCCAATTAAATTTAGTACAGGGTGAAGAGGTGAAAATCTCATAATAACTCATAATGGCTTGATAAAGACATGTCTGCAGGTAGAGTGTAGTCCTTCAGTAAGAATGTCGCCCTCATTATCTCGTCTACAACAACTGAGCCTTCTGAAACGGCTGCTTGGTAAAATTAGCTACTGGCCACGGGGGAATCGACCTCGTTGCTGGCTGTAAATTGCTTGTACCAGTATGCATAAATTCATGTATACATGTAGAAATATTCTTGTGTTGTTCATGGTCCTTACTGGTTTTGGGCTTTTATGTGATTTGCAGGATGTATGTATGACCATTGTTTTGTTGTTTATGTCAAGTAACGTCTCTAACGTAAAATGCAGCATGTCTGTTATGGATCTTGAGTAATCTGGCCTTCCCTGTGAAGAAAAAATTAAGGTTTAGCGTATTCCTCTTTTCTGTGCCAATCCTAGGTGATCCTTGAGGACGTGAGGTCTTCTCTAGTCTGACTCCTTGGTAACGCCTGACTACCTGACCTTGCCTATTATCAAGGAAAAAGTTAGCCAGGCCGCCAGATCATGATCTATGGTCTGACGGCTAGAGCTGCAGAGTTGCTATACTAGCTCTATTATCAATCACCCTTCTAAACAAAAAAGAAAAAAACTGTTCTATTCCTATGAGAGCTTTACTAAAAAAACAGATATTTCTACCATAACTGAAGCTTTTTTCCGGTTAGATACGAAGTAAAAGATAAAGAGTACCTGCTCCAAGAAAGCAGACCACAGGAAGCCTAAGAAAGACCTCACTTAGCAACATAACTAATTTACACAAACATAACATAGAGAGAAGAGAAAAAAAATCTCGAATTTATAGCGCTACCTCTACTGTATCCTCTAATCCAATCGCCCTTGGCAATCTCAAGGGGTTGGACAAATGCTGATTGATTATAGATAAATCCTCCAACAACAGCTGAAGGCCAAGGACAGAGCAAGACTATCCAACTGAGGAAACGTTAACCAGTACACGGCACTTGGGCGAACTAGGTGAAAGTTGAACACATTAGGTTTTTATTTTTTTAATTCTCCCAGGGCTACAAATACATGATAGGTCCCCTGCAATGTCAAAAACGATTTTATTTTCTGCTGGTTAGTTATTGTTAGCCTCCGATCACTCTCATTTGCGTACCCTATTGATTGTCCTCGACAAAAAAATTGACCAATTAAGCACTAATTGCTGGTCAAACGTGCAGTGTCTCTACAAGTGAACTGGCTAAAACTCTCGTCACCGGATTTTGTCAAGCTGCAATTTCAAAATGATTATATACTCCGTATTTTTGTCGCTACTCACAGTTACCCACCCATTGCAATTCCAGTCAGACCAGCTACATTGAACCAAGTAACTCGATAATGTAAATCAAATATCAGGCGGCACTTGCGAAATTCCAATCTCGCTTTGCAACTCACATCGCAAAGCTACAATATGAACGAAAAGGTCATTCTGGCCGCTTCATTAAACGTCCTGAATCAAGCTTCATTGAACTCCTTTTCAAGGGCTCATAAAGCAGTGATTATAAGAGACGACCTTCAACTCAATGCCAGGCACGGATCAATATTATGACCCGCCCTAGGTTCCCCGCTGATGAAATTTTTTTTAATGTACGTTGCTCACCCTGTTGGTCACAATTGAAATTATTAATAATAATATTTTAAGATAATTAAGAGTTTATTGTTATTGGACTTGAGTTAATTTTAGAGGGTCATTATGATTCTGAATTTAACTAGAATTAGGGTTCTTATTTGAGGTCTATATTTAAATATATGTAGAGGCTATGCTTTTTGGAATCAATGAGATCTATAAAGAATTAGTTATTTAGTTTTTTTTATCTTTGTCTACCTCTAATCTATTTTTTCTACGATAGAAATCTCTTGTAGACAACATATCTATAACATTAATATCAATGTTATAGACGGGTACAAGAGATTTCCATTGAAAGAGAGAAGAGAGAGATTAGGGCTAGATAAAATTAAAATAAACTAAATAACTAATTCTTCATTAATCACTGATTGATTCCTAAGGGCATAGCCTTTACACATTTATATACCTCAAATAAGAACCCTAATTGTAATAAATTTTAATAGTAATACTATCACTAAAAACCCTAATCCTAATGACATTAAACTCCTAATTACCTTAAAATACTATCACTAATAATCAAATTTTAACAATAATAAACATTGAAAGAAGGGCCCAACCCCTAGGGCGGGTCATAAGACCCATAACATATCATTCGTCCCAATTACACATGCCTATAAGGCCTAAAAGCAGTTTGCTTGTCCAGATCATGCTGTTCACATTCTTGGATCACCTCAATTATAGTGCCACCAATACGACAATTATAGACCCTGCTTATGAAAACTTAGCAAACAACTTTGTCCCAAACAAATGATAATCTTATTGAAGAAAATTGTCACATAGAGAACGGAGCATTTTAAGCAAAATTCTAAAAGGTTCTACTTTTTCTCTTTAATCTCACATAAAAGTTTCCCGTACTGAGTCAAGTTTGGTCTGACCTCCTTGATTATTAATATTAAGAGCTTGGAACTAGAAATAATTTGCCAATGACATGTAGTATAGCTACGAATGCTATGAACCCTATGCTCATTATAAGGACAGTATTAGGTGCAATCTTTGCGCCAGTGTTGTCATCAGTGTAGAACTGCAGCATTGTGTTCACCCCGCCCGATGAACTTTCAGCTCCACCTACTCTTCTCCGCCTCATGTTTGCAGTGGCTGCTGCACTGCCCCTAGGAGGGGCTCCACCATTTGCAACCATATTTTCTGCAGGTCACAGTAGCATAAGGAACCAATTCGGTAAAAAAAAAACATGAAGACGCATTTGTTACAAATAGCAGGCTTACATCAACCAACAAAGACAAAATTTGATACGAACTTGAAAAAATTGTGAAGAAAAGTACCGAGAATAGACTTATGCTCACCAATTAAGGGGCACACATATACAGGATAAGGCATATAGTACATTATAACTTAAAATGGCATTTAAATATGCTAGGTTGCAATAACCAAAATAAATGGACAGCCGTCGTATATGAAAGATCAACTTGAAGAGCCATGATATATAACAACTGGGAAAGGAGCTGAAGACGGTAATCAATTATGCCCATTACCAATACTAACTAATAAGACTTCTATCAGAATAGTTCAAATTTACTCAGCCTACTCTGCCTACTACTTTTGTTTGTCAACTTTTACTTGTTTTTATAGGCAACACAAGCAGACCCCACACTTTTAAGTTAAGATGCATCCTGCAGCAATGATGGTGGTTGTTTTCCCCTCTTAATATCTAGAGGCAGCAACTAACTACCGACCGAAAAGGCTACAACGAGATTAAATACCCAAAGCAACGCAACGATTTTCAGTTGTAGATTCGATCAATTATGCATACTCATGCTTATTCAAAATTTTAGTATATTCAAACATTGACATTCATCAATTACACACAAATTTTCCCTTCATAAAAAAAGTTGCGTTTAGTACATGTAAATTATCAAGAGCCCGTGAGAAAATCGCATCAAAAGGGTCAAACGTGAACAGTGCTTTCATAAACAATTCACTTGACCGAATTCTTACGTCTAATACCGACTAATACATCATCTGCATGATAAATTCGCAACGACCCAAGCGTGAAACCCAACAAAATACGGGAAATAACCACGCTTTTCCCGTCGCCGTGACCGAAATCTCATATCTACATCAATGTTTGCAGGAACCCACAAAAAATACGCTCCGGAAAACAAAATTACCCATTTGCTTAAAGAAAGAATCGAAGAAACCCATCATGGATCCATCGAAACAGACACAAAAGAGCCACTGCAAAGACAAGAAACTTACGATGCCCGAAGACGTGAATTGGGATGATCGCAATCCAAGCTTGGGGTGTTCGAACAGGAAATCCGTGCTTCTGCGATCTCAATGGTACTTCCCTTCCCTTTTAAGTGAAGGCTCCCCGATTCCCAGTGGAAAAGGAAAACAAACTCAACAAGGCGGGATCGGCCGGGTAAACGGGTAGTCGGGTCATGCATTTTTATTTTCAGGGCTGGCCCAGAATCTCGCGGCCCTGTAGCCCACTAATAGTGAGCCTTCAGCCTCCATTGGCTAGCCCAGGCCCATCCGACATCTATTTTCTGCTAGGCCCATTCTGCCATAGGCTACAGCATCGCCTTCCCCCGTTCTCCATTGCTGGCTGCTGCTACTGCGGGAACTTGTGTTTCGCTCTCCAGTCAGGATCAGGAGGGAAGATGGTGAATTACATGCTGCGCATCACGGGGGAATTGGAGAACATCACCGACCTCCAGCCACAGGGTGGCTGCGACGATCCAAACATGCCATACCACTTCAAGGTTCCCCTCTTTTTAGTTTCCTTTTTCATTTTCCTTTCTGTATCTTCTAATATCTTATGCTGGGGATGATTAGGCCTCTCCGATCATGTGTTGGGTCTGTTCACAATTTTTGGATTTTTTGCTGCTTCATGTTTGTACCAAATTTCATTTGTTATGTTGGAGTTGTTGTATGTACGGGCTATAGATTGGAGTAAGAAACCAAGATTATTTTCCTTTCTTCCATTTACAAGTTTCGTAGTATTTTTTTTGGGGTTTTGCTAACTGGAACTGCGTTCATTTCCTCAATCGTATGAATTGTAGTGTGTTTCTATAGGTATCCAGCATCTTTTGTTGTAGCTTTTTTCGTTCTTGCTATTTCTAACTTGATTCCCTTTACTTTTGCAGGTAAAATGTGGGAATTGTGGAGAGCTGAGCCAAAAAGAAACTTGTGTTGTTCTCTCTGAAACAGTTCCGCTTCCCACCGGAAGGGGAACAACGCATCTGGTACAGAAGGTATGCTATTGCTCTTTTGTTTTGTCCAATCACTTCTTTACATTCAAGGCATCATTTTTTAACTGCAGAGTGGTTGCTCTCTCTCTCTCTCACACACACACACACAACGCATCTGGTACAGAAGGTATGCTATTGCTCTTTTGTTTTGTCCAATCACTTCTTTACATTCAAGGCATCATTTTTTAATTGCAGAGTGGTTCCTCTCTCTCTCTTTCTCACACACACAGTCACACACACTACATGGCTTTAGTAAATGTAATCGTAAGGACACCAGATTGATTGCCCTCACGGGATTATAATTTCTTCCACTACATAACTTGAACTTCTATGCAATAATAATGTAAGTGTGTGGTTCTTTTCCGTGTTTGATAGTGCAAATTTTGTGGGAGGGAAGGAACTGTTCTCATGATCCCTGGGAAAGGACGGCCATTGACCCTTTCTGCAAGTGAGTCTGGGAGTTACACCCCATTGATGCTATTTGATTGCAGAGGATTTGAGCCCGTAGATTTTATTTTTCGTGATGGATGGAAAGCTGAATCTGTAAGTATATGTTTGTTTTTACCAAAATTTTAAGCAATTTTATTATTCTTTATTTCTTTAAAAGTTCAAATCTTTGTATAATGTTATTAATGAAAGCATCAAGACTAACACAATCATCATTGATACTACTAATTTTAACATTTTCAGTTTGAAGTATTTATGATTATGTCAAAACTTGGAGAAATTTATGTTTTATGGAGTCATTTGGTGAAGAAATATGTAGGCTTGCTATATTACTCCAAATTATTTTACCTATTTTTATGGATTTTGCATGAAATGTTGGAATAATTGCTGTACTGCATGCAAGGAAATTATTAGTTTTTATATCTTTCGTTCATCACATGTAGCAGTTTGTTACCACAAAAACAAACGAGATCTTCAATGCTATCGTGTGAAGAATTATTAGTAATTCTTTTGGTCATGACCAATGCTTTGGCTGGGCACTTCATGATTATAACATGCTTTCCTGAAAATTGACATTTTTAATTATCAAATAGTGTCCCGTTTAATTTGTATGAAACGAGGAACATCACTATCTACTATATTTTTGATAGATAAAACATACATATTCATTTGAAAATTATGAAAAAAATAAAATTTAAAAGGCTCTAACATACTCTTTAATTTTGTTCAATAATGGTTCAAATCCGTTTTCCAAAGTTGGCTGATCGCTTAACCGACTTGAGCTTTCCTTCGCCTGCTTTGGGATGAAAGTGTCAGTAATCATCAGTCATGTATTAGTCAGACTTTGCTGTGCGACCTTTTTTCTTGAGAAATAAGCTTTAAAATCTTTTTACTTTTTTAATTTGTTGGTGGTTGTAAGTTTTTTATCGCTAAATACTCCTGCTGCATTTTTTTAGGCTGAGAGTGGGGGCAAGTTTGAGGATATCGATCTCTCAGATGGCGAATATGTGGAGTATGATGAGAAGGGGCAATGCCCAGTGGGGATTACCAACTTGCGTTCGGAGTTTATCGTTGTGAAGTGAAAAACAACATTGCCGTTTGACAAATACACGTAAAATTGTGACATGTAATCGACTATCATCAGAACATTTTAAAACTTTTAACTAGTATGTAATCAATCAGAAGTGGGCACCCGACATCTGTCTTACCTTGCCCATCTCGGTTTGGATCATAATTCTCCGATACATCTTGTTTGACATACTAAATGGACCAAGTACATAGCGCTTGTTTAACATTTTATGGAGGAAGAAAATAACTGGCCTTTGGGTGTTGATGATGGCTATGACTTATTTTAGATTACAATTCACAAATGACTTTCATTTTAAGTTACAAGCTACAAATAACATTTAACAAGTCGCATATACTTTATCGAGCTTAGTATCGTCAGAAAATATAATGCTTACGGAGAGGAGGGTTGCTACTAAACAAGCAAATGCAAGATCAGTCGGTAAAACTGGACAGACGAGATATTGCTTGGTCTAGCAGTAGTCATCATACATACGAAAATTGCAAGGAAAGAGAAAATGATACATACGAAAAATGGACGGAAAGATAAAATGATAAAAATGGAAGGGCAGAGAATAAATGCTCAATTAATTATTGAAAGGTCCAACCCACTGGTAAGGGTGCGGAAACTCCTGTTTGAAAAATTTAATGTCAAAAGCCTCTTCAGATAAATTGCTCTTATATCTTCAGCAATTCCCCCGCTATATTCTGAAGCAATTTGATAATTTTTGTCGGTGAATGCACGTAAAGATGCCTTCACTTCCACCAGAGCAATAGATCGAACTAAATTTTAGACCTCATTCTTCAACAAATTAGTTGTCAGCCCAGCTCCAGCAAACACACACATTCAATGTGGGGTGTGTGCGGAAACATGTCTATTGGTTGTACTTTCTTTAGCGTATAACACCCTTTTATATTTTGTTCTTCCTGCAGAAATTCAGAAAGGCTTTAGATGGGCAAGAGATAAGCTCAATTTAAACTTTCAGCAAGAACCATGTGTAGAGATGACACATACCACATTATGGCAGAGGTAATCAAGGTCACGAGCACATGTAGCAGGATTACAAGAGACATACACAACACGTGGAGGTCGCAGTTTAAGTAAAAACTTAATTAGCTTCATATGCATGCCAGGTCGATTAGGATCTGTTTAATGAAACTAAATCATAAGAGAACAACAAAATTCTTCAAGCTGACTGACTGTTTATAACTCCAACAGAAGAAAATGTTACTTTTTCCCTATGTCCACTATGTGCCTCGCAGACCTAAAACACAGAAACAATAACGCACA
Source organism: Saururus chinensis (assembly GCA_035235625.1). Taxonomy (NCBI): domain Eukaryota; kingdom Viridiplantae; phylum Streptophyta; class Magnoliopsida; order Piperales; family Saururaceae; genus Saururus; species Saururus chinensis. Next base: position 9,184,272 of record CP141143.1, on the reverse strand, counting down.
CCTTTTTTTTGTTTTGGCTAATGAGACATACACTGGTATAAGCCGAATAGAATCTTTACTTGTTAGGTGCCTTCTGATTTCATAAAATTTACAATTTTACATTTCTTAGTCATCCATGATTTGTGACTTGTGACTTCTGATTTCATAAAACGACAGGTCAAGTATTGCTTATAGTAATCTAAAGACAATATTCTGTACTAAAGAAGGAAATAAATAGCAGAATTTATGAAATCAGAAGTATAATTTGCATTTTAAGACATCATAATTTCATGAAGGAAAGTTTAACCTGAGATGACAAGGTCCGGACATGGAAACTGATCTCCAAAATTGTCATCAATTTTATTAAGATCACCCTGAATAAAGGTTGCATTATGGATACCATTTAACTCTGCATTCTGACGAGCATCCAGTACAGCCTGAGGGACTACTTCATAGCCATATACATGTTTGACCCTGAAAGAAGAATACCAATGAAATACAAATCAATATTAGAAACTTGGATTAAACAAACAAACAGAAGAATACCAATGAAATACAAATCAATATTTAGAACTTGGATTAAACAAACAATCACCACAACACAACCAAGCAAAATCATATTGGTGTATTGCCACAAATTGAATTTAAACAAGAGAATTTGACCTTCTTGCAAGGGTCAGCCCGATGGTGCCAGTACCACAGAACAGGTCAAGAACAATCTCAGATCCATCACCTTTAAGGCTCGCAAAGTCTTCTATGACCTTATATAGAACCTCTGCCTGAAGAAGAAATTAATACTTGTTAAAGGTTCACTCCGATTCTGCAGAATCAAATGCATCCTTTAAATATTCCATTGATCTGCATGAAAAATGAGCCTCTCAGACAGCTCGAACGGGACACAACCAACAATGGAAATTGACTAGTAACATACAAAACAGAAGAAAATAGCAGGTCAGCTGGGCCAACTGCTCAGAAATGGCTCAATTTTATGAGAATAAACTTTGACACCATAAGATGGTCCTACATATGAGTAAGACTCTCAGTTTCACATTATAATTCCAAACAACAATATTCAAATTTGAATTTCGTCTTCAAAGATTGTAAACAGTTAATGTTTAAAATGTAAAAACTAAAGCAACAATAGATATCTGTCAATATTGGATAATTGTCACCCCTAAAGCTCGTCCTAGCTGCTTTAACAACTCTCCAGCAACTGCAGCAAAATTTACAATCAGGGACAATGACATCTGCTGTACCATAGAGAGATAAGGAGAAAAGCAAAAATATGCCTATCAAGAGTCTACTAGCAATACATATGAGAGAAAAAATCTTGGATGAGTTGCTGGAAATCCATACTTACCTTCTCAGCCTAACTAGCTACAGTGTTATACAATTCCAGATCAATTCCTTATCTCCCTCGCATATTATGCAGATAATGTTCCACAAAAAATAGATCCAAGTAATAATAATTGCAACCTCCAGAAATTAAACAATACAAATGATAGTTCTACAGACAAGAAAATGAATCTGTTGGCATGCCTGTTGCGTATTTGTCTGGAAGAAAGAATTAGCTGATATCTGGAACGTAAGTCCTCTTAAAATCTCTGTTATAGCTGATTTCCCATGCAACATGTACTCTTCTTCACCTATAGAAGTGTTACCAACAGATGTATTTACATTATTGACAATGCTTACCTGTTAATAACAACAAGGAATAAGTACCTCAAGTCAAAATCTGCTCTAAAGCTCAATTGACAAAAAAAGCAACTCAAAACAAATTTGATGGAATAAAATTGTTAATAACTCTAAGAATTCATAAAAACAATATTGGAGCCCGTTCTTCATAGTTCATATCTAAAGCATGTACCAAAAATACTTAAGATCTTTAAAATGAAGGCTGCCCAGTTGGCAGACTGCAGTCAGTACTAATTCAGTAAATTAGTGTAAAAATTCTAAAAAAAATTGTCTCAACAAACCACTTCAGGGATTGACAAAATCTTGTTTACAAGTGGCTTCAACAATTCTGGTTTGTATGATGAAGTGACGAAATTCACCATCAATTCAGGCAATCCATTAATAACATCCCTGAAAAGAACATGTGATGTGCCCTAAAAGTTAAAAAAGTTTTACCAACCCAAACAATAACTAAGTAGGTTTAACATAAATTTTTGACAAGAAAAATGATAAAATCAGAAACATCTTAAAAATGAATAAAGAAAATAATAAACCAAGAACACTGATCTCATAGAGAGGCCAAAAAGTATAGCGGGAGTGCACAAGAATATTTGAGTCAATGAATAGATACGTTTGTTTTACTTCACTAGATGAATAAAGAAAAAGGTCATCTTAAGCTTAATACCTTCCAGATCTTAGCATCAAATGTTTGAGAAATCCAGTATGTGTATGACCACTGTAAGGTGAAAGTGCTAACTGTAGATCTCTCCAACAATCTAGAATAATTGCAAGAACCTACAAGGACTTAAGCCTATTACCTGCCAGATCTTAGCATCAAATGTTTAAGAAATCCGGTATGTGCATGAACATTGTAAGGTGAAAGTCCTAACTGTGGATCTCTCCAACAATCTTGAATAACTGCAAGAACCTGCACAGAAGGACTCTTATTCAGCTGAAGTCAATTAGTAAAAAGAAGGGAAAATAAGTGCAAAAGATGAAAGAAAATACCAAGCAAAACAGTAAAATGATAGCTGAACATATAATGCAAATAGCCAGTAAATATCAACAAAAATGTAGCCTACGAAAATCTGCTCCTAGTAAGAATCAGCTTTCATGATCCAGCAGTCTGAGGTCCGTAAATTGCAACATTGAAATATGCCATAACTTTTCTCTTTTCATTGAAATATATAATAATTACGTTTTGACACATGAGAAGCCTATACCTTATTTGCAAGGTCACTTTGCAGTAAACACTTCTCCACATGAAGGACCTTATCGAAGAAACCTGGAGCATGCAATCCCAGAGCATGATCATTTTGAGTTTGATTTTGTTCCCCTAAGGATATATCTCTGCGAACCCATCTTTGGGATCCAAATGAGAATTCCATCTGCAAAACCACTCGATCAACATATGTAGAAATGATGATACAGACACTCGATGATAAGTAATCAAACGAATTAAAAACTATCTACTGCTGACCTTATTTCGGTAGTGAAACTGAATGTCACATGGAACAATCGGCTTCATGATATTTGAAAATTCCGGGTCTTTGTCAGAAAACTTTCCGACGTGAACTATCAATTCGTGGACCTGCTGCTCCTTAGCTCTCACCTGAGCCTCGTACGCCAAATTCTGCGTCTTACAGCCTCCACAATCCGAAGCATGCTCGCACGGAGCTTCCACTGCATCCCAATGTGGACTAATCACCTCCAACTTCTTCACCTACAGTCAGAGGAGAAAAAAAGCATAAAACATTGATTCGAACAAAAACTCAACCATTTTTCGTAAGTAAAATTACAGGAAAAACATGAACCTCCGTGTAGTTGCCTTTCTTGCGGGTGACACGACCGATGAACCGTTCACCGGGGAGAGCTTTATCGCACATGACGACGTACCCGGTCTGAGCCACCTTGCAGATGCCTTTTCCCTTGAATGCCAGACTTTCGCAGACAAGCTCGAGGGTCTGGTTCTTCTTCGGGAAGTAGGAAGGGGAGGGAAGGGGCTGTACGGACTCGGTAGGGAAGTGAGGGGGAGAGGTAGAGGAGGAGCCGGAGGAAGGCGCGGCATAGGTGCAGCCCCGAACTTTCAGGAACCATGGTCCCGACCGCAGGCGCCGAAAGCTGCTACCACAGCTAGGAACGGCAGCGGCCATGCTGATGGAGGCGGGCGGCGCGGAGCTGGAGGGCGGCAAACTGGCGGCAAGGATGGGGGACATTCAAGTGAAGAGGTTTTCTCTGTTGAGGGTAGTTCAGTCATTCTACTTACCGTAAAGTAAATGGGCTGTGGACCTTGGGTCATAGGTGTGCCACATGGGCTATGCCACCTTTCACCAATTTGCTAAACTTTAGCCCATTTATAATCGTCCACTCGCCCACATGGGCCTCCATTCAACTATAAATAGCCTTGCTCCCGATGCCCTAAGCTCGTTTCGCGTGGGCGGTGAAGAAACGAGAGCTCTTCCTTCCAGACAGACGCGCGGCGCAAGTTGTGCTAAGCCCTAGAATCGACCATGGGTAAGTTGGTTTTGTGCCTTGATTTCGGGATTATCATCTTGTATTCGAGTTGTTCTTGTTCTAGTGCGATTTGTTGAATGTATCATTTTTTTGCCCAAAATCTGCAGGGAAAGTGCACGGATCGTTGGCCCGTGCAGGGAAGGTGAGAGGGCAGACGCCGAAGGTGGCGAAGCAGGACAAGAAGAAGAAGCCCAGAGGTCGGGCTCACAAACGCATGCAATACAACCGCCGTTTCGTGACTGCCGGTACGTGTTATTCATGTATTTTTAAATTAAGCTGGTTAATGTGGCGTTTATTACTTCCTCTGTTTCATCCGTCGCGTGCTGATTAATTTGATGTTCAGTTGCTCCGATTTGCCTTTTTTGTTAGATTTTCTTTTCATTTTAGCACGTTGGAAACCTACGTATTAAATGTTGGTAAATTTTAAAACTTTATCGATGGAAGCAAGATTAGCTTCCTTTGATTGCGAGATAATTTTTGTTGTAATTTAATTGATACTTGGGCTATTTTGTTTTGAATAATGCATTTTGGGACTTTCTCCGGCCGTTATACCATAGAGAGCTTGTATAAGTTATTAAGGCTGTTTGGATGAGGGTTATTTGTTACGGCTTATTAAGATTGTTTTGACGGATCGGATAAGCATACATGCGAATTGCGATTAGTGTATGGATTTAGCTAATATCTAATTTATATAATGTTTTACATTAGCCTGATTTGGTGTTTATTTTATGTTTCCAGTGGTTGGATTTGGAAAGAAAAGAGGACCCAACTCTTCCGAGAAGTAAGGCTGTGGATTGTGGATCAAATGATGTTGTGAGTTCAGCATATTTTGTTCACGAATTTTTGGATATTAAATGTTTAATGGTTAGTGAACCTTTTTAATGGAGAAATTAGATGAATTATTGGATATTGTTTAGGAGCTTGAATGCTTAGTTTCTTTTTGACATCTATGCTTGGCTTTTGCCCAAAAAAAATGCTTCGCTTTGATTATGAATCTCTGAATAGTTTGACGCCTTCACGCAACAATTAAGGATTGACTTCACCTCAAATTTTCAGATAGTGTTTTGCTGTTTTGAATTCTCCCTCCATCCCATATTAAGCGTCGAATTTGACTTTTTCAAAATGAACATTTTGAAAAACCAATGAGGACACATATATGGATGGAGGGAGTATTAAATTAAATTACAGTGACGCTGTGTATGTTATGATAGCAAAATTACCTGGGTTTTTGATGAGGTGAATTTACGCACTGCACTCATAAGGGCGAAATCTTACTGGGGGATCACATGAAACCCAAGGACGTGGATTTAGGCGTGTCTATTATGCCACCCCCTTTCTGTGTTCCTATGAAGTTTCTTCACCACTGGAAGCTCGCCTAGGTGTATTACACCCTTCACTGTTTGTGAAGGCTGTTTTTTAGTGGAAGCTCATTTTTTTTGTCATTATAACGTATTAGGAAGCTCATTTCAAGTTAATTGAGCAATGGCGCACATTTTAATACGGGGTTAAATTCCTCGTTGCGCTTTTTGCAATTTGTGGTATTGCCCCTGGTCATGGAGTTTGGAGCCGTGAGGAATTGAGGGTGATCGGTTCTCGCCCCTAGAAAGGATAAACATGCTACTTGGTGATGCAATGGTTCCGTCGAAGATACCGGAGGGATTAGTGAGTTCCGAAGCCAGTTTAACATTACTTGTACAAAAGATGGAACTATCATGCATTAGTGATCATCGTCTTGGTCGACGAAACTACTAACCAGTAGTCACAAAATTTTCAGTCGGGTTTTGAAAGTGAAGGAAATTGTCTAAGTTCACGAAATCTTCAGCGGCGTTTTTAAATTTTAAGATACTCGGCTTGAGCACTCTAGCCCCACAATCCCCAATGTGTCCTTCCCCCCCTTTTGTTTAGGCCCTGCTGTCTGTTCTCTAGCTCCGGGTAAGTATCCGGATGCCCCGTATGTTACGGCCAGACCCCTCTCCCTCAGCTAGCTCGAGGCACTTATCCTCTTTACGACAGAACAAATTCGGATGGCGACAGTGAAAATTTGCATGCGCCATGAGAAAATGGCGAAGTTCTCCTTGTCAAGGTGCCAATGACTAAGATCGGTGTTAATTATGACTGAAAGCTTATATGGTCTCTTATTAAATAGTTCGACTCTATTCGATTGCCACAGCTCGAGCCGCAGCTCAAGTATCAAATAAAATTGTTCAAGACGGTTCAGTAATTAACTAGATGTCCTACGTTTTGCTTGCATAAAATGCCCAATCACCTCATATATTCGCAAGTATGAATTCTTCGCCCCCGTATTACACTACAATCTGTACGGAGGCCCACCCGTGCACTGTTAAACTTAATATAGACATCCCCATTGTTGGCTGCAATGGCGAAGCATATTGACCGAAACGTTTTATCTTCCACTCTTGGCAACCAAAGGAAAGTGTTCACCACTAACGTGTTTACAACTTTCCAGAAACAAAAAACATAAGACAATATACAAACTGTATAGCGAGTAATATATGTGGCCCATACCATGTTTATGGCAAAAAAGGAGGGAGAGAGAGAGATAAGCTATTCCAGACCATGGTGTTAAACTACTACTCGCCTAATTCAATCTCGAAACAACATACTCAAACGAACCAGTCTGAAACTATCCATCCTAATTTACATTCTACAGCTATCTATAAAAGCCAAACTGTTGTCGACCTATATAATACTCAAGACAGAAATCACCCCATTCTTATTGTGATTAATTAATTTTATTTCCCATAAGCATTTTTTTTAGGTACAACCCGTAGGCGTTTTTTCATCCTGCTGTTCAACCCCTCGGCGTAGACTGGCTGTCGCACTTTTCTCAGCCGCTGACAGGCATAAAGCTTAGATGTCTAGATGCCCAAGGTGTGCTCGCCCTCTCAATGACATCTCATCTGTTTAAGCTCCTTTTCCTCGGTAACGAAGCATTGCCAACCACCATGCCATCTTCTCTTCCCGGTCTTGTTCCTTCGTCTGCTGGCACATTTCCTGCTTCACTCGACTCCAACAACTGCTGGAACGAATAACAGAAGAACCAAAGTTGCCAAACCGGTTCCCTGGATCCTTTAAATTCCGTTTCGTTCCTCACATCCTTGACGGCTTCCCATAGTGGGTAATGCGGTAGACGATTATGCTCATTTCTTTTTCTGGGTTCCCGTTTTAATGGAGTGGAACCTCGAGAAAATACAGAGATAATTTTTTTCTGCACATTGAAGATGCAGGTGTCGTTTGATCTTATCCGTGTGTGCTCAATACATGGGAGCCAGCACATCTGAGGTCTTTTACATTTGAAGATCCAAATATTCAGGACTGAGGGACCACAGCCTTAAACGGTTCCTGGGAAGCTCTGGATCTAGGCGAAGGAAAAAGAAAAAATCGAATTTGGCAACAAAGCTAGAATTTTTTAGAGTTGGTTCTTCTCATCCGCCATCTATCTACTGTCTCAGAATGCAACTCAGAGCCTCTGAGGAAGGGAAGGACTCATTCCCCAGGTCCCAGTCCCGGATGTTCCCGTTGGCCCTTTTGAAATTTTTCCTTGTGTTCCTCGCTCTGGGTCTTGGTTACTCGCTGTTGAGCATGTATATGACCCCTCGATATATCGGAATTCAAAATGTGATCACGCCCCCAACCAATTTCCAAACCTGCCTGCAAGAACCAAACAATCTCATGCATTGGATCAAGCCCCATTCGGATTTGGTGCACAGCATGAACGATGAACAGCTTTTTTGGAGGGCGTCTTTTGTCCCTCGGGTGAAGGAGTATCCTTTCAACAGAGTTCCAAAGATTGCATTGATGTTCTTAACGAGAGGGCCAGTGCCACTTTATCCTCTTTGGGAGGAATTTCTGGAAGGCCACGAAGGGCTCTACTCCATCTATTTACATTCCCTGCCGTCTTACATAGCGGATTTTCCACCGGAGTCAGTATTTTACAAAAGACAAATTCCAAGCCAGGTACTGTTTTATAAATCTCATCTTTTCCTGTCCTTTGTCTTTAAATTCCTTGTAGTACATGTCTAAAGCTTTCAGTTTAACATTTTGTTGCAAATGCGGCACCTAGGCAGATTCTGATTATAGCTGCGCGTTGGATATTTTGTTGGTTGATAATCTCACAGAACCTAACTAAGTTAGTCGCATAGCAAAAGTAAATAACGTACTTTTAAGTTGATAATCAAGCTCAGGAGCTCCGGGAGGTACTTGTTTCCATGGTTTCTTGTATACTTGAATCAGAAGTGACTAGTCCCATTAAGTACAATAGTTGTTAAGCTTTCTGGCGGATAGCAATTACAGCTTTTAGGTAAAAAGTCATGTGGCAGTTCGTTTACATGTAGTGCCAAGTGGTCTACGTACTCATTTTCTATATACGTCCACAAATAACTTTTTGTACTCCGTGCTTCTGCAACAAGATAGACTCTTACTCCGGAAGTGCCTTGAGAGCAGTATTATCTTTTGAAGAAATCCTTATCTGAAGGATCTAAAATCTTCCTTTTCTTCTTTTTGTTCGAGTATGAATTTTTTTTATTAATAATGAGGACGGCTGCTATTAAGTACCAAGTCCTCTCCACCTTTCAATGGGCACAAGAATTTTTGGAGTTTGTCTTTAATCATGTATCAAGTAAGGGCTTGTAGATTTATATCTGTAATATACCACCCCAAATGTTAGCCCCTGTGGGGGAATAGAGTTACCACAAAAACACTCCAAATGCATATTGTGAGTCAAATTTTAAAAATATCCAAAGAAAAGTTAAATTTAAAAAAAAAATCAAGACAGTATAGCTGTCTTATCCGGTTCTCGATATATGCCCCAAACTCATTAGGTGAAGCTTTTGTGAGAGATATGTATCAACAAGTACTTGTGAACTAAAGGCATAATGGCTAGGAGCAAATAATCAGGTTCAATCCAGTTGTCACACCAAATCATAAATTGTAGAATGCATAGCTTGAACATATTCCTATTTTAGGTATCAAAAACTTTGATTGCCTTCAAAATGTTGTCAATATGGTTAAGATTCAACTGCAAGCAATCATCATTGAAATTTTTTATCATAATAAGAAAGCAAACATAAAGCTTTGGGAGAATGTAGAAAGAGTTGATAATCAGACCAAGCTCATTGTCTGTTGAAATTCAGGAGAACCTTATGATGTTGAAGTGGAGATGTGTTAGCATGTCCAGTGGGCTTTGTCCTCATGGTTACCTCCGTCAAAAAAGCTTCATATGTCCAGCGGGCTTCCCCTTGTCATTTACTTTTTTTAAGAAGAAAATATAGGACACGTTGGTTGCCCCTTTTTTAAAGAAAAGTGAGTTTTCCATGAAGCAATACTTAAGAGTGCTGTAATTTCTGGATATCTTTTCCCTATAGGATCCTGTTATAATTTTAACTGGACCAAAATTCTGTCAAATTTTTGGACTGCATAAGCCGTTGTAACACCTTATTTTGCCTTGTTTGCTGTGTTGATACTTCGTCAGTCTACTAGTTGCATTCATGTAGGACTGAGAAGTCTTCATTACAGATGTCACCGCCAAGTTAAATTTATTAGAAGGTTTCAACATGTGGTATACATCTTTGTTTCTGACAACCAACCAGAATACAGGCTGTGAGGATTGATTGACATGCTTTGTATACTATCATAGAGGAATAATCCAAATACTGAACATTGGCTTCATTGAGTGTTGAAATCTGTTTGCTCACTTTTTGAATCTCCAGCTCTATATTTTTCATTTGCAGTCTCTATCAATCATGGTTGCATTCCAAATCATCTGTTCAGCAGTTCTTCCACTAACAACGGACATAATAAAAGACTTGTTTAGGACAATGTAGATGGCGTTCATACTGGTATAGATGATTGACCTTCCTCATATTTTCTCCAAAGAAGAGCATATGAAGATTACACGTGATGGCATATGATGAGGAAGATGGTGATCATTCATTTTATATTCCCTTGTCGGAGGGTTGCATCAGGATTCAGGAAGCACATATGGCGCAGAGACTTGCTGACATGTTTCTTGGATTAATTCTATATCACCACTTTCAAATAGCAAATCAAGATTATAGAAACTGCGTTGGCAATAAGGCATTGATGTTGAAGATAAGTAGCGGCAAAACATGCAGATGCCTGCATTGTTTTGGTATGTTGGAGAAGAATTTCTTTTTTGATTGAGTTGGTGAAAGACTTCTATTACTTCACAAATTTGGTTTTTATTATGATTTTGAATTTTAAACTTTTATTTCTATTTGAGTGCATGACATATTTTATCAATAATAATATGGGACGAGGTTTGAAATAGTTAGTCTTCGACGTTTTCCCTTTGTCTGACGTTTGAACATCTCCCTTTTTCTTTATTGAGATTCCCAACTACTTGTTGTGTAGTCAGCCGTTTATATTTTCTTACTTCATCCATGTGCTAAAATCCTAATATTCCTGTTCTTGGGGCAGGTAGCAGAATGGGGCCAGATGAGCATGTGCGATGCAGAGAAGCGACTCCTTGCTAATGCATTGCTTGACATCTCTAATGAATGGTTCGTCCTGCTGTCTGAATCCTGTATCCCCCTCTTCAACTTCAGTTTTATTTACAAATACTTGACAAGATCACGTTATGGTTTCATTGGCTCGTTTGATGACCCTGGGCCCCACGGAAGAGGCCGCTATAATGGAAGCATGGCTCCAGAGGTGAACATCACCAATTGGCGCAAAGGGTCACAATGGTTTGCGGTACCCCGCCGTCTTGCGATCAATATCGTGGAGGACAAAAGGCTCTATCCGAAGTTCAAAGAGTTCTGCAAATCACCCTGCTATGTGGACGAGCATTACTTCCCAACCATGCTGTCTATAGAAGCCCCACAGCTCCTGGCTAACAGGAGTGTTACATGGGTGGATTGGTCAAGGGGTGGTGCTCACCCTGCAACATTTGGGAAGCTTGACATTACAGAAGCATTCTTTGGTAGAATGTTTGAGGGCCAGAACTGCACGTACAATGACCAGCCCCAATCCGCCTGTTTCCTTTTTGCAAGGAAGTTTGCCCCCAGTACTTTAGAGCCACTCTTAGAACTAGCACCTAAGTTTCTTGGATTTGGTAGAAGACGAATTGTTATGACGTGAGAAACTTTTTCCTACAATTTTTCGAGCAAGTGGCCATTTTTAATCACGCGGAAAATGAGGGATTCTTGGATTAGTGTAAGATTAGATGCTGAAATGAGGGATTAAGTTTGATGTTATTACGGGGCTTAGGAATGCCACTTTGGGTCGCGATTTTGTAAAAACCGGACTTTTACCCGAATCTGGTGGCCTGGAGCCGGGTTTGATATTTGTTACCAAGTAATCCCTTCTTCCTATTGGCAAAAAATTTTGTTGCTTTATTTTGTTCAAGTGGTTTGGTTTTTCTAAAAGGGTATCATAGGTGGGTTTTACTATTTAATAATTTTTTTTTTTTCAATCTAGCTATTGATATTGAACTAATAGAATATAATAATATTAACTAGGTCATGTTGGATTGACTTGCCCTGACTTTACTCACACTATTTAGACTAGTACCACAAACTCGAAAATTGTTTTTTAAAATTAATTAATTAAGTTGGGACATATTGAGTATCTTTGGATATGCTATGAAGCACTCACACAAGGAAAATGATATTCTTATTTTTTATTTTTTCACACTATAGACTTTACACCCCTTTGATTGAATAAAAAAGACGGGTCTCATCTAATAACATATGAGAATTACTTTTCCTTATGTAATTATAAATATTATTATTTTTAATTATAAATAGTATAAAATTTATAATATAAAAAATAAATATAGATATATTACTATCTTTCTTATATTACGAGAACAATTGTCAGTAAGTGCTCTAGAACTTATTGAAGGGCTTCAACAATGTTGTCAAAATTTTCTTTGTGCTACTTGAGTATGCGGTAGTTAGCACATGAGCATGCAAAACTCCCTATTCTATGATATATTAAAAAGTTAGTTCATCTAAGTTTTTGTGCAGGAATGTTACTTGGGTTGGGTATATGGTAAATTTTGACCCAACTTGACCCTAATTAGTTGGGTTTAATTTTAAAAAATTAACCCAAATAACTATCTAAGTTGGGTTTAAGTGATCCAACCCAATCAAATTTAAATAAAATTATAAATATAAAATATAAATTTTTTTATGTATTTTAATAATATTTTAAAAAGGATAAAAAAATTAAATTTTTTTATTATAAATAAGTTGGGTTCATTCGCGTTAGGTTTGGGTTACAATTTTTGTAAATAATGTTGGGTTTAGGTTTAATAAAATTTGACCCCAACCCAAACTTGACTGGACAACATCCTTATTTTTGTGCATTTTTTCCCTTAAGTCCAATAAAGGTTAACTGCATGTGTGATATAAAAGTATAAAATTCAATCACACGGAAACATGTTGTTTACAGTTGCAAGTTTTTGCTGTCTTCCTAAGTCATAACTTTTTGTTGTCTCCATGATTCGTGTCTATGCTCTTTGCAACTCCTATGTAAACAAATTATAAATACTTAATTCGCATGTCTGAGCCCCACAATGCGTAAATGCACATATAGATGTATATCTAATGTATGTGTGTGACATATGTTGGTCTTATTTAAATTATGTGTATCAAAGGCACATGTGAGGTCGGTGCAACTAGGCCCACCACCCTTAAACCCCATGGCCTGTACTGGTTTGCCTGGATTGTGACACCGTTGGACCAAATCGGGCCCAAGCCTATACCATGGTCCAACATTTTATTCCATACTAATAACTATATTTGAGATAAAAAAATCAATTAAAGGGATTAAGTATATAAAAATACCTCTTTGAGATGTCCATGGCCCCCCGTTAATCAAAAGTGACCATTTTCTTATGCCTTTTTTATTTAGTCAGACTAGGGCAACCTCCTTAAAATTTTTGCAAATTAAATGACATTCTTACCTATTTATTTTATATTTTATCTTAATTTAATAAAAAGTAATATTTTTTTAAATAAAATCATTAATAAAGAATATCTACCTAGAATTACAGCTTCAATGAGCTATAGGTGCATGGCCCCTTGACCATGATGCCCAATTCACTTAAGTTGCAGCTAGAAAAAAAAACAAAGTTGCATTTTACTACAGCCACGAACGGAGTTAGGTGAAAATCTTTTCAAAGTGCGTCGCTGTTTAAGGTACGACTCATCAGCATAGTTATCGGATATTATAACACTCAGAGCTCGAGTTCGACTCGAGCTAGGAGGAGGCTAGAGGAGGCCATTGTTAGTCTATTCTTAGCTTCGTCAGATCATGATCTCATACCGGCTAGTCCTTCTCTATTAAAATGGGACGGAGGAAGAGTACTCGACGGATACGGCCCTGACGATGATGCAACGGCTGCCGTTCAGTGAGCTTTATGAGGGTGGAGAGAAGGCCGCTGGATGGTCGATCACAAGATGGGCGGCAGAAAACCACACACGGGAAATAGGAGGGGAGAATAAACCACACGGCGGAAGAGTATTTACACTAGCTCTCTCTTTCTCATTCAGAGCGTCAAGTTTCTCTTCTTCGTTGAGAATAACACAGCCCTTGCATTTGGAGAGCGAAGCCTGATTTTATGTGCTTTTCTGGCTATGTTCAAGTTCTTAGGAATAAGATCATCTCTGTTGCTTTCGCGGGAAACGCTTATCGTACGTGTCCGACTGGTATGAAGAGAAAGAATATTTTGTTCTAATATTGGTCATTGTTGAAAATTTTGAAATGTTATTATATTTATCTCGGAATCGACGTATTTTGCTTTTCTAATTGGATACTTCTTTGTTGGCAGAGCTTTTGCGCGAGCATTTGGTGAAGTTCGTGTTCTTCGTATAAACAAAGTTCTCTGGTAACAGAAGGAGACGAGAATATAGCTCTGCTCCTGGCAGTGGATTTGTTCTTTGCCGATCCATCATTTCAAGTGTGCTAGTTTCGGATAAACTTCTGATGTGTACGATCATTTTAATTTCAGCAGAAGCAGTAACTGGGATGACAAATTTTTCGCCATCTTACGTTTCTCTCTGAGCAGAATCGTCCAAGTCAGGTGAGGAAATTGCCGAATCTATGTTTGGGAGGTTCAGAATGTTCGTATGACATGTTTAGCCAAATTAACATTCGGTACATTCCGTCGAAAGCTGACTTCCTCTGTTTTCTTACTTTTATTTTGTAGTTTCTGAGGACCAACTGAAACGCGCAACTCGTCATGCGTCGCCTTCCTGTTTTCCGTGGCTAATTTCTGAGGAGCTTATTCATGATTTTATCCTTTATTTTTCTGGGTAAAATTTTAAAAAACGTCGATTCTCTGTTGGTGAGATGGAAATTTCCAAGTAATTAGATGCTAAGACGACACCATGTAGTTGGATCGCATGTTCTTTTATCTCAATCTTATGCTTCTCAGTGGCAGAAACTAAAACCGACGGCGTTTGGAATTCCGGCCTGGCTTTTCCACCACATCTTATCAGAATATCCGTATTCCGATCGATACGGCTACATAGGAACGAGCTAAAGAAATATAAGGCGTTGTCAGGTCAATTGAAATCTCCTTGGTTATTACTACATTACTACTCAAAGTAAATTCCCACGATCTGATTCTGAAGGGCCCCGGATGATTATCTGTGCAACTTAGTTTTAATGAGAAGAGGGCCAACCTTAATTTAAGTTCTCTGAGAAGTCTCCTTTCCAAAAAAAAAAAAAGTTCTCTGAGAAGCTCTAGTCACTTCATTTTTTTTATTGATAGGTAGTGTTTTCATTCTTATTTTGGTTAGCATCCCAGTTTTGGTAGAAAAATATGTTCTACTTCGATGTCTGGATTCTTAAACATTGCTCTTTCTATTTTTGGTTGTAATTTTTTCCCCCAACAATTTGGCAATTAGTGTTTAATTTCGTACATTGGTCAGAGTTTCGGAGATGTTTACTCCCGCTCAATTGCGAGTTGTGTCTGCTTCCATTCGTTGGCGGCTATGAATTCAATCCTTGTGGACACAAAAAGGTTGATATGGATGTCTAGATTCTACGATAGAGAAGAAATTAAGTTAACCAAGGTCGGGGAAAATGCCAACTGTGGTTAAGTGATGCTGAGTTGAACTGTGGACAGGTGGTCCGATTTGATATATTTATTAAGAGAGCTTGACGGTGATGGAGAGGGAGGCCAAACATCATCACAATCAGCAGCAACGGCAGCAGCGTGGGGGCGGAAGAGTAGGCGGACGTAAGGCGGAGCCGGACTTTTTTCTGCAGTGGGGCAACAAGAAAAGACCCAGATGTGCCAAAACCCAACAGAAAGACGATAAAACCACGGCCCGCGACGTCGGAGCCGACAAGAACTCGGGCCTTCTCCTCCCTAGACCTTTCCTTCCCCATCGTGTTCCTAGGTACGCCCCCCTCCTCCTTTAATAACTACCTTATTTTAATGTATTTACATAATATCACATATGTTTAATTGAATCAGGGAGACAGAGACTGACTGACTACTCAGGGATCGCTTATAAGATACTTGATTACTGATTAGGAGTACTGCGCGTTGGTTAGTTCGGCCATTGCCCAGGCGTGATTAATTTTTTTGTCACAAGTCGGCATGAGTGGGTGCGTTGTTTTGTTTCTCTCGAACGCCGAAGGGTGAGCGTTGAGTTTTGCGGTAGTTGCTCTAGGGCCTTTTGGCGTACGTGATAGCTGGACGTGGGGTTAATGGCAGCCAGTGTGGGAATGATCTAATAATGTCTTAAGGTTTTCACTTGGGTTTTATGGAAAGGTAAATTTTAGCGTTGGCAAGGTGATGCGGAGCCAAAAATAATGTTTGGCACCTTGGTCGCTTGTTCGGTTATTTACTTTGGAAAATGCTAATAGGCTCCACAGATCACGTATATTTTGTAATTGTGCTCTTATTTAGTTTTAGGCGGTCGCTTCATTAGCCTCCGAGCCGAATTTACTGAACCACCGAACCGTGAGGCCTCTCGATCCCGAAGCCTCCGAGCCGAATTCACTGAACCACCGATCCGTGAGGCCTCTCCGCTCTATCATTGCTCAGCATGTTCAGAGTGACTTCCAATAGGGTCGAATTTTGTTCTTTTTCTCCCCATGTCTGAGCTTCTTTGTTTGCTTCCTTTGTTTTTTAAGAGTTTTTTTTACGGTGGACGGGCTTTTTGTTTTACGTCGAAATAATTTTTTTATAATTAGTCGCTCTTTGAGGCTTTTTTTTTTACTGGGCCACTTTCACGTGAAGCCGTGAGGGCTAAAGGGCCTGTCCCCGTCTACGTGGCACCCTCAGCTAGGGTTTGGCCTTTCTTTTCGGGTAAAAAGAATTTGGCCGGTTTGAAAGAACAGGCCGGGAATGCTTTGCGTCAGTATAGGCTTCATCGTGCACGTTGACGTGCACTTTTCCGATTCAATCTTGCAAACATCTGGGCCGTTCGTGCGCCGTCCGAGACTGCGCTAAAAAGGCCTATGATAAGCTCCAGCGGGGACGCGACAGCAACACGTAGATTTCTGCGATTGACGGCGGGGATTGCCGCCATCTCGAGCTTTAATCTCCACCCACCTGTTGCAGCTGCACCCGCACGCTCATTTCTTTCCAACTTCGTCCACGTCCAAGCGGCCTCTCTCTCTCTCTAATCTCTATCATTCAAGGTCAATCGGTCCGTAATTTATTTAGTTATAACCACTTCACTTCACTTCGGTTTAAAATACGAACTCCGACTCCTACTCCTACTCGCATCTCAGGAGGGAGGGGCCAAGGCATATCGGATTGGGGACGCCACAAGAGTAATTGTGTACTTGGGTCCAAGGGAAGCGTTTTTAATGTTCTACGTTCACTATAAACCGAGTGTAAGGAATGTCTGCGAGGCATTAATTTTTAAGATTAACAGCGTATACGGTAGTATACATTAATATAAGCATTACTTATGCTAATGTGCGCTACCATGTGTATTGTTGATCTTGAAAATCAACACCTCACAAGCGTTCTTTACACTTTGGCTTATACTTATCACGGAGCATTAAAACGCTTCCTGGTCCGAGGCACCCACTGCTTACTGTTAGTGCGATTTTTAGTATTGAGGGGTCAGAGGTGAGAGGACTTTCATTTCTTATGATGATGAAACGATGATTGTTGTTAGCTGATTTACATGAAAATATCAGGAAGTCGGAAAACTCATTCGGGATGAAAGGACAGACCAATGGGGTGCGAACGTGTTTGCAGGAGGGGAAGGAGATGAGAGGCAATTACCGGAGCAACAGCAACAACGCCGGCGCGGGCAGTGGATCATCGGACTCAGCACAGGATAAAAAGTTAGGATGGTCGTCTTCCGGGACCGGGAGTGACACGTCCGCCTGGCCCAAGTTTGTGATCGGGCTGACCAACAAGGAGAAGGAGGAGGACTTTTTCGTTTTCAAGGGGTCTAAACCTCCTCAACGGCCCAAGAAACGGTCCAAGACAATACAGCGAACTCTTAATGTGAGTTTACGTCTACCATTGTCATTCTTATCATTTCATTTACTTACTGCATAATAGAAGAACTTTAATTTTCTTGGTAGGATATGACCAGCTTTAACTGTTGGGATCTATACTGGGTATGCTTTTATGTTTTTTGTTGTTAACTGACTGGAGCTTTTGGAAATTTAAAGCCTGTATTCATCATCAATTTTTGAATTGGGAGATAATTACACCACGTAGGGTATGATGAGTTTTATTTCTATTGGATACGTCTCTACGGAATCTGTTTGGCTTCAAGCCAACTGCAGAAGAGACCGTCGGATCAATGCCACATCGAATGAGGCTTATTTGAGATTTGACAGATATGTTTTGACGGGTTCAAAGATGGGATATGCCGCCAAGTTATATTTGGGTCTTATTTAATTCCAAGCAAGAAGTGGCCAGTTTCAATATTTACGCCTAAACGAATCAAGTTTAATTTGTTTTCACATAGTGCTCTCTACCCAGCGATTCTTATTGTTCCATGCCTTCGTTACTGTAAATCTATCTACGGATTGACGGACGTTTGATTCGAAATAGAGTAATTTTAAGAATAATTAGCCAATTGAGCGTTCGTTGAGAAATTTTTGGTTGGTTGTTGCGCAGCTTGTAAGCCCTGGTTCATGGTTATGTGAGTTGACTCTGGAAAGATACGAGGTCCGGGAGAAAAAGGTTTCAAAGAAGGTAATTTCCGTTTAAAGTGTTCGAGCTCATACAATAATACATATTTAGATGTTAGAACTGGATCTTAAAAAGCCTTTTTGGGGGCGCTCGACGTGTCCTGATGGTTTTGCTCCTATGGCATTGCAGAGACCGAGAGGGCTGAAGGCGATGGGAAACATGGATAGCGAGTCTGACTAGAAAGACGGCAAAGCGGAGTTGGAGCGCAGCCATTATCCTCCTTCTGTACCATATTATTGCAAATATTGTAACCGATATGTTCATGTCACGGGAACGAGGTGGAGAGTGGTCCCACGTGATTGTTGCAATCAATCGTTATCCTGACATTATCGCTTATGTAATGGAGGGCGGAATGGCCCTACTTTGTGTAATTTATATAAATGGGCATACACGGATGACAATCAATGTTGATGTCTTTTTGTCCGGCTTTGTTGAAATGAAAATGTAAGTGACGTGAAGTTTTATATAATTTTATTTTATTATTAAATTTTTTTCATATCACCGGGTCAAAGAAGTAAAAATTTTACACTCTTTAGATTATAGTCAAAAATGTCATATGACTTATTTGTGGATTAAAATATCTTTAAGTTTTTATTATATCAGGTTTTAATATAAAGAGTAATATATGAACATCAGAATAGTGTTATGTTATTCTAGTATGCTAGTAGTCATTGATGGTGAACGAAATTCGCCGGTAGGAGTTAATGAGTGGTGACTCATCGGTGAGAGTCGATGAATAAGAAAAAATATTTTTTAATACCGTAGATGTTGTGTGAGTGCTCAAAAGGTTGCATTCCGTAAAAACGATCTTTCTTTCACACCAATTATAGATAGGATCTGTATTTGTATTTATTATAATGGAGAGGTAGGTAATGACGATGTGTATATTCGTGGAATGACACGATTGATGAACATTCATCTGTCAGTGAGCTTTGGCGAGCTACTGGGGCAAGTCAAAGCACGACTTTCCGTCAATGGCAATGTCAATTTGAAGTATTTAATTTTATCATCCCAATCATCCATGATATATGAATTACAAGACGATGATGACCTCTAATTAGTGTTCTTCATTCATAAGAAGGCGAATAAGGAGGTGTTAACATTGTGTGCTGAGATGAAACAGCCCAACAACGGTGATAAATTACCATCACCCTTCGTGGAACGAAAACAAACAGTCAATAGAGTTGAATCACCCGTCGTAATGGCTCATCCTAACTCTAATGTCGGATTTCATTCCGGATTCAATGAAACTTAGTTCACCTTTGAAACTGACAGGTAACAATAAATCTTTAGATTATACACAATTGGAATATTTTGTGTAATATTGAACATATCGTGTTAAGGGTAAATCATATCATGTGAAGTAATAAACACAATGCGTAATATATCACATTAGTAATTACGCGATATACACATGCGATATAGCAATTATGAGTTGTAACATAAATATAATAACATGACATGCATTCATGTCGTGGTTTCAATAACACATTTTGAAATGTAAGCGTGTTAACAGAATACACGATGTCGACTGATGTCACATTTTTTTAACACGATAATGTGCAATGCAGATTGGGAGAACCGGGGAACTTGCCCTCAACAAAATCCATGTCAATCATCTTTCTCCAATCCAATGAGTATAGAACCTAAAATAGAAGTCAATCAGAATAGATCAGAGGAATGGTCGCCAATGATGAGTGGGACAAGGACTTCATTTGATAACTACGAACCTCCATACAACCCTTGTAATTGCGACGATGGACAAAGGGAAGAAGTTAAAAATATATGGGGTGAGGATATGTGGTACGATAATGATATAGTTGACATGGAATGTATGTCCTACCACAAAGAATTTGGAAACAACGAGGTTCCCAGTAATGTCGACGTTGAGGCGGAGGCAGATTGGGATACAGTTGATGATTTAAACATGTTAGAATTGAATATTGGTGAAGGCCAGCTAATGACGGGCAGTTTGTAAGCTAAGGATTACCAAAAGCTCCTTAAATTGGGTGCACATTTTCTAAGCCTGTTGCATTTCAAGAGGGTTTTGATCGACTTAGCAATAAAAGCGAATTTCACATATAGTGTTGTGGATGAAAACCAGAACATGTACGCCACAAAGTGCTCCAATGATTCTCATAACTAGTACATAAGGGCTTCAAATATAAGAGATCATGTGATTGTCACGAGGTTAGTGCCAGCTCATTTATGTGGAACCCAAAGGAAGTCAACTGATCATCCCCTAGCATCGCACCTTTGGATAATGAGAAAATATTATGGCCTCTTTAAAGACTCGGTGGACATTACACCTATGAGCATAACAAGTTATATATCGAAGCATCGGGGCATAATTGCCAACTACAAGAAATGCTAGTGCAGAGGTAATGCATGAGAAGAATTGAAGTGTTGATTTAGTGTTACGATATGTTAGTCTAGCGTGCTATCATTTACACGCTTAAACTATAGTCGAAATATGCACTCGCACGACATAGTTAATATCATGTTACCATAAACATAGCTAGTCATCGTGTATGGATTCAGATCACACGGAAACATAAAATATTGTGCAATTGGGAACACGATGTAATCCAGTGTCATATAACATTTACTAATAGATGGTGACCTAGACAAATCCTACTGCTTACTTCCTGCTTACGGGAGGCTGATAGAATATATAAATCTGGGAAGTGTAGTTGTGCCAGTGAGATCATGTGATATTCCTAGACCTATGGGTGGATACCATTTTAAAAGAATATTCTGGATGTTTGGCCCCGTTGCGAGAGTTTTCGGAACAACCCTGATGTCGTTGTTAATGGTTGATGCAACATTCTTGGAAGGAAAGTATCTTGAATAGCTATTGATAGCAACTGCACTGGACAGGAACAATAATATGTTGTGAGTTGCATTTGCATTGGTTGAGAACGAGTGCGAGAAAACTTGGTGCTGGTTTCTTGAGTTGCTTAGAAATCATCTATTTTCTGATCCTCCAGCCGAGTTGGATACAATAATTTCTGATAGACAGAAGGGATTGACAAATGTTGTGAAGTAGTTTTTCCCATCTACACACCACGGATATTGCATTCGCCACATGGCAACAAATATGCTGGACAGATTCAAGGACAACTACCTAAAGAATTAGCTCCATGTTGCAGTCAAAACGTTTAGACAAAATATGTACGATGAAACAATGAACAACATTAAAAAACACAATTCAAAAGCATATGTTTTGCTAAATAAGATATGTTTGGAGCACTGGGCGAATGTATCATTTCCCAGGAAAAGATATCGGACCCTCAGTTCAAATAGGTCTAAAGTGCAAATGCAATGATAAAAAAAGCCAGATCGATGCCTATAACTCGTTTAATTGAGCACACGAGGGAGCACATGATGCCATTATTTGAAAAATGTCAGACAAATGGTTAGAATATGATGGAAGAGTTAACCTAAATTGCCCGAAACACATTGAAAACAAGCGAGAAGAAGCCAGGAATGTGATTGTATTACATTGGATTCATACGCGATGTACATAACGTGTGTTTGTTTATGCGTGAGGGCTTCATATCGTGTTAGTTTAAACATGTTAGTTTCATTCATCATTGTAACGACCTATTTTTCGGTTATGCTTAACCCGGGTAGGTTAAAGGTAATTTAGTAATTTGAGATTAGTGTTAGGGGGTTTCATTAGGTGAAATCCCAGTATCTGGGTAGAGCTCGGAGTAATGAGCATCGTGAATTAAAGAACGCACAAAACAGAGGTTGGGAGCAAAAGCTATGGCCTCGGGAAGCGTGCCCTAAGGGCAGGACCTACACAAAAGTGCGGGATAACCTACCCATGTGTGGTCTTATTTTGAAGGGCTCGTTGACATGAGTCCATCGATATCAAGGGAGTACGATTCCAATGTCAAGGTTGGAAGTTATCGCGTTTTGAGTTCAGGATATTATTTGAATAAAATAATATCTTTCTGGATATGATTGACGACGTAGTAGATATGATTGCTGACGAAGCGGATAGGATTGCTGACGCAAGCAGATAAGATTGATGATGCAAGCAGATAAGGTTGCTGATGAAGCGGATAAGCTTGACACATGTCAGCCTCACGTCTATCCAGTTCTTCTATAAATAACATCCTCGATATCCAGAGAAAGGGAGAATTCTCTCCCACGTTTTCCTATTTCTCTCCCACGTTTAGAAACTTCTGTTCTTTGTTTCTCACTCATTTTAAGTCTGATTCGATTCATTCTTGAGGCGTTCCTAGCTAATTTGAGGGTGATCTACGCAATGACATGGTCCATTCTTCAAGTTGGTGCTCCTATAAGGGAGGAACGACCCGGGGCAAGAGGAGGCTCTGTCCGCCACCCTCCTACCCCAAGAGAGAGAGAGAGATGGCCTGGAGAGAGAGGAGGCTTCGTCCTCCGTTATCGGGCCAGATCAAGAGAAGTGGCCTGATGTAGGGGAGGCTCCATTCTCCACCAAAGGGCCACGATGTGTGAGGAACACTCCGAGTAGGGGAGGTTCTGTCCGCCGCCCACGGGCACAGAAAACGAGAAGTCTCTGGGAAAGGGGAGAGTTAGTTGGGTCATCTTTTGGTGCAAGGCGATGAACGTATAGAGGCTAGAGGAGGCTCTGTCTGCTATCTCCGGATCTGAGGGGGAGGACGCCCAAAAATGAACTTCCCGAATACCGCTACCCCGTGAGACATCAGGGGAGTAAGAGTTTCTTACCTCTTATTTTAATTATAGAACGACATGTGCAAGTTATGATGTGTGCCATCTCGCTCTGGGTTAGAGAGAGATGGGCTGTGCGTGTGTTTATATTATGATATGCTATGCTTATATGCCATGATGTGTGCCGTCTCGCTCTGGGTTAGAGAGAGATGGGTTGTGCGTGTGTTTATATTATGATATGTTATGCTTATATACCATGATGTGTGTCGTCTCGCTCTGGGTTAGAGAGAGACGGGTTGTGCGTGTGTTTATATTATGATATGCTATGCCTTTATGCCATGATGTGTGCCGTCTCACTCTAGGTTAGAGAGAGACGTGTTGTGTGTGTGTTCGGTCTCGGCTCAGTGATAGAGCGAGACCTATGATTGTGTTCCGTCTCACTCTATGATAGAGCAAGACGTGTGATGTGTGTGGTCTCGGCTAAGTGATATAGCGAGACGTGTGGTGTGTGTTCGTTCTCGACTCAGTGATGGAGCGAGACGTGTGAATGTGATGGTCTTGCTCTAGGATAGAGTGAGGAATGTTGTGGTGGTCGTGTGGTGCTCGTCTCTATGATAGAGCCAAATGTGTGTTGCCGGTGTTTTATCGGGTTTTCGTATAACTCCGATTAAATATTCGGAGATACATATTTTATACGTATGTATTTTTGGTATGCCGGTTGTATGTAGTAGCCAATAGGCAGAACTACGTCTGGATTCGATCGTATCAGAGTAACATCGTGGATGTTATCCGATATGTACGTAGGCAACCAATGGCAATGCAACGTTGGCCCGATCCGAATTAGTTATATAATTAGGCCAGTTCTTGCCTACGCGCAATGGAGTGCTAAAGTTCCAAAGTACGTAGAGGAACGAGAAGACTCTCGCACTCAGAGTGTGCTACTCTTGGTTCTGGTTTGGTTTTTATCGTGTTTAGGACCCCCGACCAGGGCCGGTTTTCGGGTCGGGGCGTCACAATCATGTAAGTAGATATGATTTTACTTAACAATTGTATGACACATCATGTAATCGAGAACACGAGAAAGTCATTTATCGTGCGCTCATACTCACGATATTTTCTTCACAAGATGTGGTTAACCTAGTTGATAGTACCTGCACATGTGGAAGGTTTCAACATCTGGGTCTACCATATAAGCATACAATTGCAACAATCAATAATAGACACTTCCATGTGTCTAAGTACTCTATTAAAATCTATAAACTAACATATCGAGAGCCCTTACACCCAACGAAGGATTGGCACTAGTGGGCACCGGCTAGAGTTATGCCTACATTCAGCCTACCTATCCCTCAAAAGCAGTAAGGGTGTCCACGAAAAAATTGGATAGAGTTACAACCGCCTCTCAAAGCCCCAAGAAAATGTGGAACATGTGGTCAGTTGGGTGACAATCGCAAATAATGTACCAGTGCACAAGGGGCCCCCAATGTAGCAAATGTCTCAAATACAAGCTAAAGGAGGTTGAATAATAGCGTATGCAAACGGTGTAAGGAAGGGGAGCATCGATCAAGTTTACCTTTTCCACCCCCATTCTTTGACTGAAATTTTTTGTAATTAACGTGTTATCAACAACACGAAATATGTAATTATCGTGATCCTAAAAACATGAAATGTTGTACATAGGGTATACTCTATAGTTGGATCGTGTAATTGACAACACGACCAAAAGGGATTACGTGTTACTAATTACACGATAATATCAATCAATTATTAATTCTTTTGTCAAGAGTGTACATGTCTTACATGATATTGGTCATATCGTATGTTCAAACCCACAACAATTTTATGATCGTAATGACCCAATTCCAAGGCATTAGTCCTGAAGCATCAATACTTTCAATAACATGGCGGTTCGTATTCGGATTAACCTACCTATATATATTATGGTTAGGGTTTGTAGAACCCTCACTTAGTGGTTCTTCGCAGAGACTGGTCATTCGGGAGATTGTTTAAGCGGCGGCTAGTGAATCCAATATCCGATAGTGGGCATGTCATGACCCAGATTTTTAAAAATATTTTTAAATAACATGAACGGTAAGTAGCGATAATTTTTTTTCCTTTAAATACAAAACAAACCATTCAACTAAATATCCAAGTCATGATAACTGGGGTTCACAAATATGAATATCAAATCATACGATATTATTTAACGTCTAAAAATTCATAAAGACCAGCTCATCTATTTAAGTACAAGTCCATCGTCCATCTGAAAATAAATAATAAGTTGACTCTCATGTTTAACGTACACTTACATACTGGAGTTACAAAAACACGGAAACCTCTTGTGCACGCCTACCTTGATCTCACTTGTCCTCACCTAGAGAATCTGCATCAAAGCAAACCACACAACAACCACAACCACAATAGAGCATCTCCGCCTTTAGGAGAAGAGCTTCCAAAGGATAAAAGGTTTTATTAATATTTTTTAGATCGGGCCAACATCACCCGATGTTAGTTGCCTACGTACTTATCAGACAACATTTTTAATGTTTCCAACAAGATCGGATCTAAACGTAGTTCTGCCTAGAAACTACTCCATCCTAAGAAGCATAGCATCACACATGCAATGCTTAGATAATTAACACTAACAAATCTATAACTCAGAGATAACTCGCCCCTCGAGAAACCACCAGACATGGTACTCCAACCTTGGAGTAGACTGCTTAACAGCAGCTTGACCCAAATCCCAGGGCTCTCAATAGCCTACCACGAATCTGGAGAAGAGGATCCCAACTGTGCTCATGGACACAGATTGGCGAGAAGCACAAGCCTTCCATGATGCTCATATAACTCCGCTTTTCGTACGTACTAAATAGTCCTGGGAAGACCTGTGGGAGACCCGTGGTAAAGACCCTCTGGTCAATACCCAATCCGTTATGGCAATAAAGAAGCATATTGCAATCTCCAACATCCCAACTCTAGGAGAAAATGTCTCATAAGACATTACTAATATATCCATAGAAGCCTCAAGTCCTTATGACCATTGACTCCTCCAAACATCTGAAACTTAGACTAGATTATTTTCATCCAGTCAAGTAACCACTCAACCATGTGGGTCCTCTTCACCTTGTGAATCGGCCCACAAAATAGCTCATCCACTAAGCTATGACTCAAAGAACATCCCTAAATCACACTCAGATCATTAACCAAGGTAAGATTCTAAGTCAGGGCCCCGTTCACTCCATGAACTGGTCCCAACCCTAAAGAGGGTATTTTAATCATTATCTTGATTAGATGTTCTCCCTTTAGATCAACAACAACCCATGTTTCTTGATTAATCTTCATTAATCTTAAGTTACTGATATGAATCAATGCATCAATATAAAAAACATGCATCATCATAAATAATATGTAATCATACAAATATATAATTAATAAACAGAGGCCCATTGCATTTATTTGCAGGACTAGGGCTCAGAGAATTCAAGCTTGATATGTAAATTAACATATTCCACGAGTGACGTATATAATGCCCTAGTGGATTTCTGCATTGTGTTACGGACACGTGCAATACATGCCCTAAACCCTGAGAATTAGGGTTTTCCATTGTTTTCCCGTGACACTATTACCTGTCTAGGTCTTCATGTCACCTACCGGTTACACCCCTTCCTTTTGAAGTCATTTAACATCACTATAGCATACTCTAACGCTTGATAGTTAGGTTATCCATTTCCGCAAAACAGAACATACTGCCTCCTAAGGGCATTAGGGTAATTCTACCACTTGGAGTATACTACCCTCCCTTAAGTCATTAGGCCATCTCACTACCCTTTTTTATTTTAAGTCATTAACCTCACAGAAGGCTCCACTCTCAAACTGACTCGAGCTTCTATTCACATGAATGTGGACGGCTCCGGTCAAAGGGTATTTTTGTTATTTGGTTTAAGGCCTTAATGACATCCAATAGTTCTAAAATTAAAAGCAAGGGTACTAATGGACTCCATGGACTCTGTGTAATTTTCTTGGCGTGTAACAAGGTCATGAACCCCTTGAACCGACTCAGGTTTGCTTAACGGTTTACTATTAACTCTAAGGGCAAAAGGGTCAATTATCCAATCACTGGGATTTTTTTTTATTTATTAGTTTGTCATATAATTAGTTTGCTTATTAAACTCTCACTGAGAATTTTCCCAATTTTTAGATCCATTTATAGGCACCTAAACCAGAGCCTTGAACTCGGGTAAGTTAATATTATATAATAATTAACTAACAAGGGTGAAAAGGTTATTTCAGAGACTCTGGGATTTTTCCCGGTCCTAAAACTTGGTCAAGACACTTGTAACCCTCTCAAAGTCTATGGGTAATTTTTCTAAATTTTTATAACAAGTAAAGGCCCTTGAACCGGACCCGGTTCAACCCCTACATTTTTTTCTCTTTTTATTTATATTGCTAACCTAGGCCGGATCCGGGCCAGACCCAGACCAGTCGGGTCCGGACCAGTGAAGATGGGTCATCTTCTTTGGTTCCGGCCAGCAAGAACACCTGCTGGCCTCTGGCAGCCACCGCCAACTGCCATTGTTAGCCAACAGGCTTGGCCAATAAGATCGCCTCCGGGAGGCGGTTCCATTGGACCTAGTCCCATTGGCGCACGGTGGCTGTCGAGCGGCCTGCAAAGCGGCCAACTTTTTCTTCCGTAGGCGATTTGCACTGACACCGCTGCCTCACCCAGCCATGGGACTGGGGCCATTCGATTCGCCGTCTAGAGGCGATTCAGAACCCCCTGGTCCAGCCGTAGGTCCGCCACTGTCAGTAACATCCGCACCCTCTTTCCTCTGTGATTTCAAAGAGAACTCAAGAAGGAGCAGGGGCGCGGCGAAGCGGTGGTCCCAACTTCCGATGAGGCTCCACCTCCTGCTGACCGATCAACAGAGAAGACAAGGCCCCTCTGCTGACCGGGATAAATAGTTCGGAGGGTGGCCAGAACCAAAGCCGCCACGGCCATGGCCATTGCGGCCTCATAGTGCAATCCACTTCCGTCGATTGTTCCGGCGATGGGAAGGTTAATTAATGTTCACAATATTACTTGTGAACAGTAATTGCAGAGATCCACACAAATTTTTATTTAATTAATTAACAAATTCTTCACTAATCACAACTCGAAATCTTACCTATGAGGCAGAGTTGTTGTCGATCCACCACTGTTGAAGACTCGCCGGAGCCTTGTCGGAAAAATTTCATCGACTGCTCTTTCCCCTTCCCTTCACCATCCAAAAGCTCCAAAAACTCCCCACAAAAAGCCCTAATTAATCCTTTTACAGGCATGGGATTAGGGCTCCTAATCCAATGAGAAATTTGGCCTCAAAAACCCAATTTCGGAATAGTAATTGATCGGGCACGTATAGTGACTTAAACGGACAATCCACACGTTCAATTCGGGTAAACAGGTCATGCACGATATGTTTAACTTTAGACAATCATTTCACCCTCACCCAGACTTCGATTCGCGTGTTCTTGGTGGTGTTTTGAAGCTCTTTCTGTCTACTTTCCATCCATATATATTTAAGCCACCAAATCCAAGCATTAATTAATTTATTCCCATGGGAAGATCAAGGGGTCCTACACCTTAATTTCCACGTGTACAACTTCAGGAATTTAGAAAATTCCCGGACGTTACAGGGCATGACTCACTAGATAGCGATATATCAATGTATCCAATGATCTGTTGCATTCGTGCCCTATTCGATTGACAGCGATTTAGCAATGACTTTCTCACGACTCTGATAATGAATATTTTTGTAGTATATTTGAGAAGGTTGCAAGGAGATCTCTCACACAATGATGCTCTTCTTGAAGACGTATCATTTGGTAGATTGCAGTAGTGGCGGCTGGTGAATCAGCCCTCCTTCGAATATGGTCTTCACCTATACCCGATGGCATGCACATTTCGCTAGACAACGATATATCAATGTCTCCAATGATCTATCGCATTCGCACCCTATTCGCTAGACGACGCCCTATTCTTGAACT
The DNA here is from genome assembly GCA_035235625.1 of Saururus chinensis. Lineage (NCBI taxonomy): Eukaryota > Viridiplantae > Streptophyta > Magnoliopsida > Piperales > Saururaceae > Saururus > Saururus chinensis. The sequence goes on along the minus strand of CP141143.1, from coordinate 9,155,240 downwards.
GATGGGTCCGGGAGTTTGCAAGGAGATCACACGCCAATTGATCGCTGGTGACAAGACAAATTGTTATTTTCTTTGTTTTTTTAAAGTTTTGTAAAGATTAGTTTTTTGGATGTAATAAATTATTAACAGTTATATCTTTCTTATGATTGAAAGTTGTCTTTCCCGTATATTGAGAATAATAACATGACGATTTTTTGCTTACTAACACAATATCAATATTGGTCGTACATTCAAACACAATATGGCGCGAAGGTAATAGTAAGTTATGATAATTGTTGAAGCATGTATGCTTTTACATGATATGTTTGTATATCGTGTTACTGACCACACGACAATAATACACTCGCATTTTTGTTTTCATGTGACTTTCGTAAATATTGTGTTAACATGAACGTGATGAGTTATTAGTCCCATTTTACAATTTCACGACTATGATAATGAATATTTTTTGCTAGACGTGTAATCACCTAATTTCCGATGCGTCACCACAATTTTTGGGATTTCAATTAAATTAGAATCACCAATTTGCTAAGTGTCATTTCCAATTTCCAATTACACTATATATGGAATAATTTTCATATATACTGAATGGTTCGTATCCCTCACATCCTAATTCGCGAAGAGCACAAGAGGAAGACCCAGGGAGATCGCACTCCCAATGATCGCTTGTGCCGAGACGGAGCCAATGGGACATTGATATAGCGTCGGATGGTAATTTGTCCCCTTCAGTGGCGCGGTTGTAACCAACCTCTAAAGGGGAGCGATTTACTACCTGATGTTATATCAATGTCATGAATGTTCTATCACAATTGAAGTGATAGGTCAAAGAGTCTGCAAGGAGATCTCATGCCCACTAATGAGGTCACAATTCACTATCTTCAAATTGTTATTTTACTTTTTATTTATAAAGTTCTGTAACTATTAGTTGAAAAGAAAGTATTAGTAACACTTATATCTTGTTTCCCATTGAAAGTTGTCTTCCTATATATTAAACTATACTGGCTTTGTGTAAAAACAAACATGATACATTAAACTATTATCGTAGCTCAATATTTCTGATAACACGACCTAAACTATTATGGTAAGATTGATGATACGATGCCCACCATTTTTGATAACATGATACGATGTTCCGAATGCATGACATTGGTACATAACATATTAGCGATTACACTACATAATAACTGGCCATACGTGTTGATTACACAACAAAGACATTCAGTGTATGCTTGGTCAAACCGTCATGTTTGCTCCTGTCTCATTGTATATTAGTGTTAGGGTTTGTGGACAAGAGAACATTCTCGTGCATCCAAACTGTCGTGTTCACTCCTTTCTCACTATATATTAGGGTTAGGGTCGTGCTCCGCTGGCGTGTGTTTGGCACCGAGACGAATCATTCAGGGGATTGCTTTAGCAGCGGCTGGTGAATCGGTCCTCCATCGGATACGGTATTCATTTATATCCAACGAAGGATTCGTCTCACTAGACGATGATATATCAATGTCTCTAATGATCCATTGCTTTCGCAACATATAGGTCATCAACATCATCTGAAATAGTCATCCAGAACTATATTTCATTTGGTTTATTTTTTGCAACTTTCATGTGATGATCCTCATGTATGTTGTACCAGTGGTTGGTGAATCGACCCTCCTTCGGATACGCTCCTCACCTATATCCGATGGAGGTCACAATTTGCTAGATGGAGAACTATCAATGTCTTGAATGATCCATCACTTTTGCGACATATAGGTCATCAACATCCACAGAATTGGTCGTCCAGAAACATATTTGATTTGGGTTAATGTTTGAAACTTTTCTATGACCATCCTCGTTTGAGAACGTTCAGTTGTTGGCTATGATCAACGGCATGCATCTTTTTCGTTTGTTTGATTACACGACATCAAAGATAGATGTCTTGTAAACGATAACACAACCTAATACGAGGTGGTGTGTATGCGATAACACAACCTAATAGGTGATCGTGAGAACTATAATACGATTGAATATATGTGTACTTCCGTTTCGCACTATAGAAAACACAATATTGGTACAAATCGTTTGATCGATTATACACCATTTGACATTGGTACATGTATTTCTATTCCAGTAGTTAATTACAAAATAATTGGTCAAACAATGAATTTGTCAATTAATCGAAGCATGAAAGAAGTTTATTTTCTTTTTACAATTCATCTGTACCAAGATCAAATTCCTCTTCGATTTGGGCTTGAAGTATAGCAGCACATATCATTGGCCTAGCTAAGCTTGTTATCTCGAGTTGTCTAAAATCTGGCTGAATGACGCCCCATGCTTATTTTGCTATGTAGTACATGACGAATAAACCACAAACTTCATTTGTTTCCTGGTACGGGCATTTGTTGATCTTAGTCATTGGCCACAGCTAAGTGCCCTTTATCTTAAGTGCCTTCTCTATTCCATTGGCAACATGTTTTCTGACATTGTCTTCCTGGGCGAAGTGGTGACTATGTTCACCCTTTAGAAGATTGTACCACCTAAATCACTTCTCCCTACAGCGGACAATAAGCAAGAGAAAGTGGCCCTTGACATAGACAGGAATGAAACCGCTCTCCATGTTAACATTCATGCCTCTCAACAATATGTCAGAGAGTTTCTCTCCTCCACCAGCCCTTCTACCGTGCCAATGTTAAAGTAGTATTGAATAGCAAACTTGCCAAAAAAATAGTTAGGGTACCTACCTGGATTTCTCAAATTTCATTCATCAAGAAGTTGGCAGTCAATGACCTACACAAAAACCATACATGTTAGTAATGACATGATAGTCAACCGATCATGACATTGTTTACATGATAAGTGATTATATTGAATTAATGATAACATGACACATTTACAAGTCGTGTATGAATTAACACGTTAGTTTTACTTCAGCAATTACAGTCAAAATTTAGCGTATAAGGAAAACAATGATATGATCATAGGTCATGTAATTGATAAAATGATAATTAATTATAATCTGCGTCAGTTATTCAATTGTTTGATTAATAATGCGATAAATGTTAAAACGTATGAGAAATAAAATGATATTATCTCATTCGTTATGCACTCCTGCTTTAACAGAGATAGGTAGTTGGCATAGAAGAGTGTCTCTATAGGCCACGACTTGTATGGGTTCAATAGAAATTCTGTGATAATTTCCTTATCTGCCTTCTTCTAAACCTCTAGGTGGAACATCAACTTTGTGTCAAGATAGTCCTTTGGCTGCAGACTACACTCTTCCTTATTTGTCTTAGTTGCAGTATCATCTTCTACATCTACAACATTGTGGGTACTCTCCATTACTTTTGTATCTATTGGAGTATCTAATAAAGTGCCTTCACTGGAAACTACGATTGAGGCTGTTGGTTCCGGGGTGGGAGACTTTGGATGGGCCAGATAGATAATGCTTAGGTAGGGACTGATGCCAGAGATACTTCGTCACTAGGCTTTCTAGGCTGGGCAATGCATCCAAACTTTGCTAACTTCTCATCAATGTAGCTACCCAAACACTTCGGCTTCTTTGAGCCCTAAGCTTAGACTTTCTTTACAGGCTCCTCACCTTGAGCAGGTTGTTCAATTGCGGTGGACTTCGACTTCCAAATCACAGGAGGTAAGAAGGGAGCGCCAAGAGTAGCTTTCCCCTTCAATCTGAGTTTTATTACTTGTTTTAGGACTGCTCCTTTATTTGCTTCCTGGGGTGCTTCCAATCCCTCCAAGGGTTGTTTCGGAATCTCCAGTTGTTCTGCTAGTCCCTCATGGGGTCCGACCCATCGTGGACTTAAGCCATGACCTCTTGTGGTTGTTCTTCCACCTCCTAGGGTGGTTTCACAACATCCCATGGTTGTTTTACGACCTCTCGTGGTTGTTCAATTAATTCTGCATTTATTTTTGTCAAAAATTTAGTTATTACGGTCCTTTACAACTTTGTACCAATCTTCTTTTTTAGTTTTGTGGCAGCTTGTGGTTGCCATTTCTCTGTATTTAAGAAGTAAGCCATCGTGTTAGTAAACAAATGATATGCACGCTAGTTGTCTTTTACCAAACACGATGAAATTGCATATCGTATTGTTGGAAAAATGAAAAGAGGACTAATCGTGCTCACGATCACATGACCACGCAAAGATTGTTTTCAGAAGTAACCGTTGCTTCAATGATCGTGCGATCAATGATACGACAATACTAAAATTGTCTTTCTTAATATACGACATGATCGCCTATTGTGTACTCGACTACACAAAGATCCCCTAACGAAGCACAATACATTAAAATGTCATACTTACTCAAAATGAATCCCTCTTCCACTGGCTAAGGGACATGTACAGGTTGATCTTCGGGGGTTGATGCTTGGGTGACCTCCAACTGAGTGGGTTCAGGTGACTCTTCTGTCTCTGGTTCCTCAAGAGGTTGCATTTGTTCTATGAGGCTAGTTGTTACATCGAGATCGTTCTTAACATGCTGGAGTGCAGCTTCAACTCGCTCCGTGTTCCATCCCCGCTCACTGTAGAGCACAACCTTCTCCAAAACAACTTCACATATTCTCGTCATGACATTAATTGGCATGATGAATGATTCAATGACATCATGGCCATAATGCAATACCCCGATGTCTTGCCGTGGAGGACGTGGTCGAGAGCAGAAAAGTCTGGCCGGGTCTCATATGCCTTATTAGCTTTCAGGGTCACCCTTTGGACATCCATCAAGTGTGCCTCTTCGGGAATTGGTGTGATGTGCATAACAATTTGGAAGTCTGGCTTTAGCCTCGTGAAGACATCCTCGTACCACTTCCTCATCCAATGATAAGCTAGAATCTTTTTCTTCCCCTTTTCATCAGCCGGGTCAAGTTTATCGGCCTTCTCCATGTCGCTCAAAAGTTGGGTAAATCCAGGCCACCTCTTGCACCTCAGGCTGCATGGACCACTAGGAGCCCATATGGACATATGCTCATAAAACCATACATGGCGGACAATACAAATAAATATAGTCATTAGTGTAAATGGTCAGTATATTCACTAACAAATTGTAGAACTCTCATCCTGTCTGCTCATGATGTTCTGGTGGGTTGCCGATATGCCTCTCGTCATCATATCATGTACAGCTCCTGCCCAATTGCAACTCCCCATGACTGACAGGCCATCTAAGTAATCACACATAGCTGAGGATATAGCTTTGTTGCTTTGTGTGAATAACACGAGTATACCCATGTGCACGATCACCAACCGTGCTAAGTCCTTGTCTAAAATAGTCTTTATTTCATCAGCCACTTCTTCAACATTTCTTCAAGTCCTGCCTTCTCCGGCTGCTTCCCTTGGAAGAACTTCTTGTAGAATTGCCACTTGCCTTGGGTAGCCTTCCCCTTGCTACTTTCCAATTTACACAAGTTCCCTTTTCCACTCAAACCCATGATTGTAGCCACTTCTACGCCACAATAAGGGTAGTCTTTTGCCCCTTATGTTGAAGACCTCTAGTAAGTCGTCCCAACAATCACCAATGAGTACATCCAACAGTGGGCTTGAGATGATGATGGGTTCGCAATCATATACTGGGTAGAACCCAATTTCCACCAATATGGCCTTGCATCCCAGACATGAATCTACAAGGTCTTTTGATAGACACAGTCCAGTGGGGAAACTATTTGTTCCCAGACCCAGTTTTCTCCCGTAGATTTTCTTCTTCTTCTCTTCTGCAACCTTCACTGACTCCGTCATTTGATGTAATACTCTAACTTTATGTCTGCAAAATTAGATAAATATATGTTAATCAATAATAGGTCTTGACCATAATCAATAGTTGTCGATTCACATTATATAACTAACTTGTATTTATACTATAAGTATATTTATTGTGTGCTCAAATATATGTTACGAGGAAGTCGCATACATAATATCATAATGGTTGAACATCGTGTTTCTAGTGTCTAATTGAACACACAATATATGACTCATCTTCTTTCTGACCCAACGATAGTTTGATTTGACTGCCTAGGTCATGTGCTCTAATACACACTAAATAAAAAATCATGCATACAAATATCCAAAATGCCTTACCACGAAACTGTTGCTGCTATTCTCCAAGCTAGATTAACCACTCATTCGATAGCTGCTTTTCTACAAAGTTTATTCCTTTACCCGGATTACCGCAAACACGAACCCGTGCTACAAAGAAGAACCACCTTTGGGGTATACAGTTCCAAAACTCATTCTTCGCAAACTCGTTCCAAAAGAAAAAACTCTAATCTTTTATGTCTTGTCAGATAGGTTGCAAAATTTTCTCCCATGCCGTGTGAACGGTGCTCCACTAGAGTACTTTGTCGGAACGGGGTTTTCAATCGGAGGAATCGCAGACATCTAAAGTCATATACTAATGAATGCGACTTTGTGAGAGTTTTACATGATATAAAACCCTACCTCTAGTTAGGGGTATTTTAGTCCTAAATTTACCTTATATCATATTATTCTAAGTTTTATGGCATTTCTATTTAAAATCTAGGGAATATTAAATTTTTTATTCTTTGGCCAAGCAATATAGAAAAAATTCTTTATCATTTTTACTATTGATGAGTGGGTTAATTTTTTTAGGCCCTATTTATTAAATAGTGTAAACATAATTAAATAGAATTTTGACTTTTAAAACTCCGTGTTACATTAACTTTACTCTTGGACTGATGATGCTACGAGGGAAATATTTTTTTATGTTTTTTATAACAATAAATTTAGTGTAAAGAATATATGAGAATTAAAATCAATAGTGTATACGTTATAATATGTTAGTATCATTAATGTGCATTAGTTTTTTAAAAATATAATTTTTGTGCATTTTTTACGCTAAAATCACTATCATTTAGGACCATATAAAATGCTGAATTCAAGACTGCAAATCAGAATCTGAATAATAAACCCTTTATCTACTGAACATAAGCTAGCTTGCATAAGAAGTTAAGAACCCGTTGTACACAAAGCACGAAGGCCCGCATGAAGCCCAGACATGAGACAACAGTCAATATATCAAAGCCCAGACAAGAGTTATAATAACAATGTTGAGCCACACAAGCCAATTTCGCTGCAATGGAGATATTAGGACGCTTCGTAAGGGTAAGCGAGGTGTTGATTAATTACAACAGAAAACTTGTGTACCCGTAGCGAGGTAGCAAGGCGAGCCCACAAGAGGCCTCTAATCAAGATAAAGGTGTAGACTGCACCCCCTGTAACGAAGACATAAGGCCACCATCTACTGTTACCGGGTAGGAGAGCAGATTACCCGTGACACGTGTTGGGATGCATATATATGGAAAAATATTATATACGAGGTATATATGCATTATGGGAACTGCCCTTAGTGTTCTATATTATGTGTGTAGGTGTTGCGAGGAAGGCCTGCAACGTTACGCGGCACAGAAATACCACAACGATGTGCACACATAGTTAGTTATGTTGGGACACATAGCCAACTAGCACATATTTAGATTCTTAAGATGTCCTGACCTCCTTATATAGTGTTAGAGGGTCCTTGGGAGTGTTCTTGGGCAGTTTGGTGAAATTCGGATATACCATACCCGTACGGCTACTTTGGCTGCCACTTTAGAGAAATGCCAAAAATCTCTTATACTATATAAGGAAGGACATGGTGAGCTTAATGGACAAGCTCCTGGCATGATAGCTAGCAAGGCAACGAGCCTTCGTTGCCATCCTGATTAGCCTGTTGCAAGGCTAGCTATCATGCCAGGAACTTGTCCATTAAGCTCACCATGTCCCTCCCTATATAGCATAAGAGATTTTTGGCATTTGTTTGGAGTGGCAGCCAAAGTGGCTGTACAGGCATGGTATATCTGAATTTCACCAAACTGCCCGAGAGCACTCCTAAGGACCCTCTAACACTATATAAGGAGGTGGGGACATCTTAAGAATTCAAATATGTGCTAGTTGGCTATGTGTCCCAACATAGCCAACTATGTGTGTGCATCGTTGCGGTATTTCTGAGCAACGTTGCGGGCCTTCCCCGCAATGTCTGCACACATGATATGCAACACTAAGGGCAGTTCCCATAATGCATGCGCACCTCGTATACAACACTTTCCCATGTGTGTGCGCCCCAGCACGTGTCACGGGTAGTCCGCTCCGCTACCCCGTGACACTACAGACCCAATTTAGGTAAAGATGAGGAACACCCAGAGCACCCAAGTATCGACCTCGACCCTAACCTTCACCAAGAGAGCCGGAGACCACATCAAGGTCCGAGAAGTATGTAATGTCTGGAAGAATAAAATATAATAAGATTAGGCTTATAACTATTAGAGTTTAAATAAAATTTTATTCCTTTTAGTGAAGTTTTTTCTCTGCTAATCTTCTACAAATCCTCACAATGTGTATAATATGTTTTCTCTAATAAAATTACATAAGTGGTACACTTAACAATTTTTTTTTAAAATTGATAAATTATAAGATCGCAATTTAGATCCCCTCCCAAAATGTGTTAATTAAGATAGTTGAGCCACCTACTATTTTAATTTAAAACAAGTACAATATTCTCCCAATTGACACAACTTCACAATTGAGTCATATAAATAAATTTCTTACTTGGCTTAATTAAATTATATTTAAAAAAAATATTTAAAAAACAACCAAGTGAGTAATGTGAAAATTTAAAATAACATTCTTATGTGTAGACTATTTTTAAAAAATAATATTCTTTGAATTGTATGTGATAACTTTATATTCTTACAAAATTTTATAATTGCACGAACTAGGGTGGTTATGTCCTCATATGAGAACATTCTCTTCTATGTATCACAATGTAACTAATCCATTTTGTTTAAGTGTTATATGTGGCAAAAATATATAAATATGAGTGAAGGCATGCTCCCACTCCTTGTCCAATATATTGTCTCATACTTAAATACACAGAAAATGAGACAACACAAGAAAAGAAAATTTAACTGCTATGTTAACTGAAAAAATCTAAAAGTATATAAGCTAAATCAAATACACAATGAGCCAATAAGACCCATACGATCCACATGACTCTTATACCGAAAAAGTGGTAAACCCTTAATTATTGAATCAACAACCACTAGCTTAGTACCTATAAATAACAACTATCCATTCTTTAATACGATCCCGAACAACAAGATACTTGATGTCAATGTACTTACTCCGACTCCTACTTTTGTTGTTCTTCGTGAAAAATACAATAATATTATCATAAAAAAAATTCTTTAATGACTTAGATATGGACTCCAAAATAGTGAGCCTTGTGATAAATTTCATCAACTAAGTAGCATATGGCATGCCTCATAACAAGCAACAAACTATGCCTCCATAGTCGACGTGCCTAAGGGGTTGCTTTATACTTTTTTAAGAGACATCACTGCCTGCTAGAAGAAAATTTTAACCTGATGTCAACTTTTTCGAGTCAATACAACTAGCAAAGTTTGCATTTGTATACGGACCAACTCTAAATGATAAAAAAAAGATCTATGTAAGCATGTAATCATTAGTTCATTGTAGATACATCATAACCTTCTTTGTATGGATATGTACAGATATGTCATATGGCAATTATGCTTATGGGATGGATGTGTCAAGCGGAGTGTGTTGCCCTAAAGAACTAGAATTTTAGAACAAGTTCAACTTTGGGTTGGTTAGTGGAGGATTATAAGATGTACGAAAAGATTTCTTAACATAATTGTACCTGCATAACTTACATAAATCAAACAAATTGTATTCAAAACTAATGTGATAACTTTGTGAGTTTGAGACTTAAGAGTTTGACAAATTCAGTTCGTATTTGTGCTAACTGATAATTAGTCAGTTGTGCATTTTCCATATCTAGTCATGGTGTTAACCTGTAGGATGTTGTTTTGGTATTGTATTTAAGCCCAAATTTATGATGTTTTGTTGAGAGCACTGTATACTTTGTCAATCTCATCTTGGTGTTGATCTAAACCTAAACATTTGATGCTCTACTGATAATACTGTAAGTTTTTTCCTTTAGCTGGCACTATATGATTTTTTGCCTATAGTTGACATTGTATGATTTTTGTGGCATTGTAAATTTTCTACTCAAAAGAGGCATTGCATGATTTTTAACCTTATTTTACATTGTATGGCCCCTAGACTGTGTGTGTGTGTGTGTGTGTGTGTGTGTGTGTGTGTGTTTGCGTGCTCATATAAGTAGCATTTGTTTGATTATATGCCCCATGAGCATAGGTGTGTCTTGCTTTCGAAAAAGTCCATATCGTTTAGTGCTCTCTGAAGGTTAAAGTGTCGCCCCAATGACATTCCCTTCCTTCAATGCTCAAGCTGATTAAATGGTACTAAGCTCCAGTTGTCGATAGTAAATGTAAAATTATAAGTAAGAGTAAGTTTGTAAGATATTGAGTAAATTTATACGTGTAAGTTTTTTAGCAGGACTATAAGTGTAAGCTTCAAAGTGAAAATGTATGTGTAAGATTTTGAGTAAAACGTCTAAGCAAGATAGTAAGCGTAAGGATTTGAGTAAGATGGTAAGAGTAAGTGTAAAAATATTCAGTAAGATAGTATGTGTTTGAGTCTAGACTGTTATCATATGAGATTCTAATTATTATGTTCTGTTATGCTTACTTCTTGTGAAAATTGCATGAGTTCAACTTTATATATAGACTTATAAAGTTCATCAATTAAAACTCCCATATTAAGTATTTTTTACTGAGTATAAAAATATTTATTTTTCTTTTTCTTAGTTCTCATGCCTGGGAAGTTTTTGTAGGTTAGTAGTGGAGAGCTTATGAAGTTGGACTCTCGTTTCTATTGGTGAACTGTTTCCCTTTGGCTCAAGTATAACTTCGACTTATCGTGAGTTTATTATTTTGTCATGACATGTGAGTAATATTTTGGATCTTATATATTGAGTAAGGAGAGCGTTGGTTATATTATCCTTTTGGACTTGTATATTGGACTTTAGACTTGAAATATTGTGGGACTTGTACTCGGAGATGCTTGAGATATATTTATTATTAAGACCATGACTATGACAAGTTTTATTAATATTTTGTTTTCAAATAATGCATGAGGGTTTGGTACGATGATTTGAAAAAAAATTTTGATGTGAGAAAATAGATATATGATGTTTTAGATTTATTAAAATTGTTTTCACATGTTTCAAATTTTGTCATTTTTCTCGATTTACAATTGATATATATTACAAAAAATTTACATAAATTTTAAAGAAAAATGTGTAAAATTCTCAAGTTACAATTATTGATATGATATGTTATGATTTAAATTTGGCAGCTAAATGAAGACCAAACGATAATAAGAAAGGACATCCTTGCAAGTGAAAATTTCAGATGCATAGAAAATAAAAATATTGCACATGAAGTAAACAAGTTCAATAGGTTCAGATGAATTACTCTGGAATTACTTGACCTAACCCATATTAATAGGGACAATTTTTTGAACCATAACCATAAATCTTATGTGAAAATAATTTTCCTATTTCACTGTATGATCGACAAAACCTTATACCATGTTTTGATACTTCCCCTATTGGTAGGTCGGACCCAATTTTCTTTGTCTAATCACATATTAGAGTAGGATTTTGTTGGATTGAAAATAGGGTAGGGTTCTAATGGGTTGGTTAAACAAGCCAAATCTAAAATTTGATATTCTTTTTGCATCACCCCATCTTCCTACTAACCTTACAACACTTTTTATCCAACAAAATTAGGGTTGCCTTCAAAACCTGGACCCGACTCAATTTAGATGAAACTGAGGGGTTGGGTCCAAAACAAATTCTTGAGATCAAGTCGGGTCTAACATGTAAAAAACTCAAGAATTACCCAGATATGACCTAAGCTTCTAATTAACTTATAAAACCTTATCTAACCCGAGAGATTTGAATTTTTTATATTTTTTCTTTAATAGAACCTACCCAGTATAATGTCAATTCGGTTTAAATTATTGGAACCAATTTGACCTAATTTGACCCAAGATAGAATATTAGTTTCTATTCTGATTATCAGGTTTTTCGATTCTTATATCGGGTTGGGTTGTGTCCAAAGTAATTTGGTTCCTATTTTGAGTCGGGTTGAATCCCACATAACTTGATTTAATATAACTAAAGATATAGCCCTAAACAAAATTATATATTAATTTTTTATTAGATAAAAAACATATTTTACATAATAATAAGATGATGATTCACTTCTATATGTATAATCAAATTTTGGAATAAAAATTTGTTAAATAAAATAGTAAAACTAAAATTATTTATCTTAGTTAATTAATCAAATTTTATATTATGTAGAAAGAAGCTGATATTTCTATTCGTATTCAATCTCTACTACAAATAATAAAAATAATAATTATTATAATAATAATTATTATTATTTATAGAATAAAATTTTTGGTAGAAAGTGGAGTAACATTATTTTCATTTGCGTAAACCCCCTCTCATGTATCTGCAACCGCGTTTTTCTAGGAAACTTAACTGCAGCCTCTTCTTCGTTCACTCACAGCAGTGCTACGCTGCGCTGCTACCAGCCCACCATGCGTCCTCCCAGATGGATCTTCTCTGCTCTTCTTGTCATCCTTCCAACCTTCTCTGCTTCCTTCTCCTCCGGCCTTGGATCGTTGCCGGAATCCGCTCTTCATTTCCTGAAGGATGCCAAGAGCCCGGAGATTTTCGACTGGATGGTTAGCATTAGAAGGAAATTGCACGAGAACCCGGAGCTTGGGTACGAGGAATTCGAGACCAGTAAGCTCATTAGAGCGGAGCTGGACCGCATGGGTATTTCCTACAAGCACCCTGTTGCCGTCACCGGTGTCGTCGGATACGTTGGGACGGGTGAAGCTCCTTTTGTCGCACTGAGAGCGGATATGGATGCTCTCTCCTTGCAGGTCTCCATTGCGCTGAATTATAACATGCATGCTTTCCAACTTCCTGTTATGAACTTGGGTACTGATTCACGAGGGATGTTATCATTTGCAATGTTAGGAGGATCTTCAGTGGCCTCACAAGAGTAGAATTCCTGGAAAAATGCACGCTTGCGGGCATGACGCCCATGTGGCCATGCTCCTTGGGGCCGCAAAGATTCTTCAACAACACCGTGAAAACTTGCCGGTTTGTTTTTCTGAAGCCTTTTTTTATTAAGGAAAAATACAATTTTTGTGGGGCTTCTAGTTTGGAAACTTTTTGTAACGTTGTTCGATTCATGTGACAATCACGGCTGGTCTAGCAATTTTATTCATAATTGAAATATTCACAATAAAATACATGGTGTCTTTTGACCGTTAAAAATTGGAAACTTGTAAGTAAATCAGCTCAACTAGGTGAACTGGGTTCTGAGCAACTCTGATGGAATTTAATAGGAGTATATTTCTTTGCTGCTAGATTTGGATAAACTATAATTGCTTTTAAAATTTTCATTTTGTTTTGTTTTGTTTCCGCACTAGTCTTAAGAGTATCTTTCAAAAGGTTAGAATCGAAGTTCTTGACACCAATTGCAAGTTGAACCGGTAAAAGGGCTAATATATGTTATTTCTGACGATATCCACTTAGTTTATTTGTTTTGACTACTGCTGGCAATTATTTGGGTCATTGTCTTCTATTCATAGGCTTAAACGGTTAATGAAGGAGTAAATATGTTTTAGGTGGCTTCGTATCCAGGTCTGAACCACTCATATAACTGGAAGTAACTCTTATAACTACAAGTAACTCATATAACTACAAGTATCTTTAATCAATTAATATAAAAATGTGTGTAAGTGTTTATATCTTGTTAGAGTGCTGTATACACTTCCATCTAATTTCAGCATTGAGTTTCTAAGATTTAAATTGTTAGTGTTGCTAACATAAATTGATAGTCTGATTAATTATTTAGATATACAACACTACCATAAAAATTGTGCTAGAACATCTATTTTATGGAAATACGATATGTTATTTTTGCTAGGGATCAATCTTAAAGGGCAACCGTGTATCACAAGTGTAATGGCTGAAGGAAATCCATGTCTATTTGGCTGGAGATAAGAATAGACTAAAAATTGAGAGAAGAAAAATACGACACTTTAACAACTAGAGGCTTAGAATGTTTAGCACTAGGATTAGAAAACTCCAAAACGTTCATAATCACTAGTAAAAGTTATCAACACCTCACTATGCTAAAATTAACAATACCTTTTTTCCTTCTCATGCCTCAATTTTAAGATAAAACGTACGAGGCCCCTTCTAACTCAATTTGCTTGAATGAGTCAACATCCATTATGTCATTGTAAAGGGAACATGTCTTTTTGCAATTTGACAGGGAACAGTGGTTCTTGTCTTCCAACCGGCTGAGGAAGGAGGTGGAGGAGCTGATAAAATGATAGAAGAAGGAGTTCTACAGAATGTTGAAGCTATCTTTGGTCTTCATGTAGACATAGATACACCAATTGGTACAGTGGCCTCCCGGGCAGGTCCCATAATGGCTGGCTGTGGCTTCTTTGAGTCCGTAATTAGGGGCAAGGGTGGCCATGCAGCTATCCCGCAGCACACCATTGATCCAATTTTGGCAGCATCAAATGTCATTGTCAGTTTGCAGCATCTTGTTTCACGTGAAGCTGATCCATTAGATTCACAGGTAATATTTATTCTTTTCCTTCTCAGCTTCCTTTGTGTGACATAAATGTACAATCTTCCCAGTCCTTACATTTACTAGAATTCAGCTGTTCAGTTGTTTAAAGCAGGCCAAATTAGCTACACCAAACATTAATATTTTTTTTATGTTGCTAAAAACATGTGTTTTTTAGTTTCTTCTGAAGATTTAATTTCCAGTTGCAAAGTGCATGTTACTTTTCGATCCTTTGTTGAGTGGTTGTTTAATTGTCGGAATAGATGATGGAACATGTACCCCTGCTAGTACGGGCAACAGGACACTTCTGGCTATCAGGAAGAAGGATACTGATGAAGCATGGACTGTTTAAATGAATTTCCCTGCTATAGAAAATAGCGTTATATGATAACTGTTTGTAAAACAACAACTACTACTGTATGATGGAGGGAGTAGGTGGATTACTGCCCTAGTGCCCTATTGCTTGGTAATTCTTTCCCAATACTAAACTCATGCTAAAAAAGATCCCTTTTTTATAGCCTGTTGGATGGCCCTTAAAACTGGCTTCTACTCCTATTAGGACTGTCCCAACAACCATTAGTAATACAGCCTATCCAAAGAAATACCAAAGCGGGAGCCACAACTTTCTAAATATTTTCCCAATTTCCAAAGTGAAACACCATCAGAATAGAAAACTTAAATTAAACCTCTATATCAATTATAACTCAAAACATTATGTCAACAAAAAGGAATAAAAATTTTAATTCAAAACTATTAATGGAAATCTCTATAATTTATTCCTACAACCTTACTGAATAGTTTTGAAGGTTTGGCATTAAATTGTAAAAATGACCAGAATGCCATGAACTGTTGAAAATCACCGAACTGCCCCTGATGCCAAAATAGTTAAGGAATTTCTTCAGCATGGCTCAATATTCTTTCTCCTTAAATGTTTTTATTAGTAATTATTGGTGCGGCAAAAAAGAGAGGAGAGGAAGATGCATTATCTTTGGTGGGAAAATTGTGTGCAGCCATACAGGATGGAGAGATGGGCTTTAGGGATCTAAAAGGCTTTAACCTAGCTCTTCTTGCGTAGCAGGGGTGGATGTTAATACCAAACATCCAGTTTGTATCCTATAGATTCTTCAAAGCTAGGTATTTCCCTTATCCTTTATTCTAAGAAGGCCCTCTCCACAAGAGCTCTTGGGGATTGAGGTGGAGAGTGGAGAATGGCTATGATATAAAGATATGGTCAGACAAGTGTATGCCAATGCGAAAGGCCTTCTAGGTCTCTTTGCCTGCAAGGGTTTTGGAAAATCAGGCCAAGGTCAGTGTGCTTACAGATGAAAAGACAAAAAGCTAGAAGAAGTTGATTTGAGAGGTTCTTTTAGGTCATGAGGCAGAGATGATTGAAAAGATCCCTCTGAATGTTGACCTAAGATAAGCTGGTCTGGTTGGTAATTTCAAGAGGGGGGGGGGGGTGTCACTGTTTGAAGAGAATACTTTATAGATGGAAATGTGAGGAAAGAAGGGCTCAAGGGGATAGCTCCAATAGCAGTAAAATTAGAAGGTTTTGGAAGGTTGTTTAGCAGTTACGGTCCTGGCCAAGATAAAAAAAATTATTTGGAGACTAGGTAGAGGATATTCTGGCAGTAGAATTGAATTTGATAAAAAAAAGGTCTTTAGCATTAGGGGGGAATGTGATATGTGTGGGGGTAGAGGATACAGTCCATGCTGTGTGGAAATGCAAATTTGATCAGGAAGCTTGCTTGTGGGACGGCTCTGTGTTACCGTGTCTTAGAATTGCCACCGTTTCCACCCTTACTACCCTCCTCAGCCAAGGACTTGTTGCCCTTCTTCCCTTGCCTGACATTGTTCTGCTTGAAGTCTTCCAAGTTGTTGGCTGCTGCAATGGCTGTAGGAAGGTCCTCCACCTCCCTTTTCTGCAACTCATTCTGCGCTCATGTTTGCAAGCCCGGCATGAAGTAGAGCAACTTGTTATCCTCTGACATGTTCATCGCCCTGAGCAAAAAGTGACTGAAATTCCTAACATGGTCCTGAATTGGACCCATATGCTTTAGGTTTCTCAGTGCTTCCCTTGCATTCCAGGTCAAATTTTTGTGAAGGAACTACCCCTGCCACTCTTTCTTGAACTTGTCCCAGTTAACAATATTGGGTTTTCCTGTGGGTTCTCCCTTTTGCATCCTTGTTTGCCAGCACAACTTTGCATTCCCCTCTGGGATGCATTGTTACTACAGTGATCTTCTCTTAATCTCAAGTATGGACAAGCTTAAAGTAGCTTTCCATGTCCCACATTGCCAATCTCCTGGGCGCCTTGGGTACCCGAATTAGCATTTGGTTTATGATCCGAGATGATACAGGCAGGTCTATTTCTTGCCTTAGCAGCCCGGAAAAGTCAGTGAGCAGTCCTGAAGAAGCAGAGGTCCCTTTTACAATTAACTGCCATTGTTCGTATTCTCTGTTTTTATCCTCACTAGTATCTTGTATTTGTTGAAAACTGTTAGCTTGTTTCTCACTTAATTAAACCATTAGATATCCAACAAAACAGTCACTGGTGGTCCCTTTTTACAATTTGCAGTGCAGGTAGCCGGCGGGAATGTTTCATCTTATTGTGTGGAAGGGATATTATTCAAGTGTACATATGCATCACATGATGATTCACTGAGTATAGCTCAAGTTCATGCCTTTTGAACTACTAAGACTGATTTTTGCGTCCAAGGTTGGCTATTGTTTTTTGAAACATAATAATGACTCAACACCATATAGCTATAGCCCATGTTTTTTTCGATTACTGACAAGCTGATTTTAACGTATATGGTTGATAGAATCAGGGATTTTGAGGAGAAAGAACAAGAATTGTTCTATTTAATAGATGTAGCAATCATACAAAGGAAAAGACTCAACCAGCCTCTAATAGGCTCAGGGTCTCCAAACACCTGTGAAGGACCTATGCCCACGCTAAGTGAAGGGTAGATCAATCAGAAATAAGACTACCCTCTATAAGTAGAAATACAGTACTAATGACCATGGTTCACAATATCTGAGATATATATCTATATTTGTCTTAACTGATACAAGATATGGAGGATCTTCCCCAAAATCTCAGATATATCAGTGAAAATATGATATATATCTAATATATTGGCGAAATATTTGAGATATTTGACGATATATTCGACCTACCCTCATTTTTCAGTGCCCTTCGAGCACTTGGCGACAACGTTTGGGCACTCCAATGCCCTTTCCAACATATTCTACTGCACCAGCGACCAATGTAGTATCGTGTTCTCCATTATATATATATTCTTGTTTTAACTTTCAAGTTTTATTTGGATATACACTATCATGTTTTCTACTTCATCATTGATATGACCTTTGAACTTGTTTTTCTTTATTATTATTGATCATGCTTTCCACTTGATAATTGTAATTTGTGTGTATTCACAAGGTGTTACAATTGTTTGAGATTGGTATTAGAGCTTTTAGAAGTTAATATATGTTTAGATTACTAAGATACTTGTGAAAATATTTTTGGGCCACCGATATTGTTTTTTAAATATCTCAAATATATCTTCCCTATCTTATTTAGTAAGGCACCCAGCGGTGCTCAGTAGAGCATTCCGTGCTCAGTAGAGCATTCAGTAAAAGTCATTATTAACCTTGATAAAAGATATTGCAAACTATGCTAAGGACTTATAACAAAGCTACAAGCAAATACTCCTCCAAAGTATTGGATGGCTATTGTACCTTGAAACACGTTTTAACGCATTCATCATGCAAATGCAATGTGCTTTATCATTACTTTGCATCTCCTTCAGTCTTTTAAATTGCAAATAACATTTAGATTTACAGGTCGTAACTGTGGCTAAATTCAAAGGTGGTGATGCATTCAATGTTATCCCTGATGCTGTCACCATTGGTGGAACTTTTCGAGCATTCTCTAAACAAGGCCTCACGCAACTCATGCAACGAATTAAGGAGGTATGATATTCAGTGTAATTTAATGATTCTCCCTCAATTTATGTTGTCCATCCTTACAAATGTGAGTTATATAGGTCATAGCTGGTCAAGCTGCAGTTCAGAGATGCACTGCTGAAGTGGACTTTCTCTTAGAAGAGAATCCCATCTCGCCAGTTACCGTAAACAATAAAGAGCTGCATAATATGTTTGAGAAGGTGGCAAGAGATCTGCTGGGGGCCAACAGTGTGAAAGTGATTGAGCCCATGATGGGTTCTGAAGATTTCGCTGCCTTTGCAGATGTGATGACTGGATATTACTTTTTCTTGGGAATGAAGAATAACTCACGGGAGGAACCCGCTCCTTTCCATTCGTCGCACTTTGCCGTCAACGAAGATGCGCTTCCTTACGGTGCAGCAATGCATGCAGCTTTGGCTACAAGGTACCTCGCCGAATTTCCTCGGCCGAAGCCATCTACCCACAGCGAGGTCCACGATGAATTATAAGCTAGAAAAGTTCGCAGGTTTATTTTTTCTTTTGGCAAAGATGTATGAGAATTTAATGATCGGTTCCACATGGATAATGATTTTCTTAACGGGTGCAACCGTTCAAGACTGGACACTTAATCGGCTTAAGGCTTTCGTGGTTTATGGCTTTCTAGATCTCCCGAATCCGCCCCTCTTTATTAGTTTGGGTTCAGGCTTCTCTTTGAATACCGGTGAAAGAAATTTTCTGCACTAGACGCTCACCTACTTTATTGTCGTTCTACTTCGACAAGGGAAACATTTTATATGTTCTTTATTTTCCCCGAGCAAGAATGCTTAGAAACTGTTGGTATTTAAGATCGACAGTGTACATGTTAACAAATATTAGTATTAATAATATTTATATTAACATGTGTTAATATATTAACATGTGTTAATATGTACGCTGTCGATTTTAAATATCAATGACTTTCATATATAATTTGTGCTGGGCTCGTTATTGGAAGGGAGCATGAAAATTTTTTCCTTTGATAACAACAAGAAGTCATCCTTTCAAGTTGTTATCGCCTAGTTGCAAGCTTCACCTTGCTCCTTGGCCACAGCCAAGTAGATTGGTAGCTATGGTTGAGGCCCTTTTTTACCATTTCAAGAAAATATGATGACAGGCTGGTAATTAGGGAGGACCTCATGGCCCATGGGAGGTTCAAAAACACATACTGTGGACCTGCTAGTCCAAAAAAATATAGTTAAATACGGTCATTTGGTGCACAAGGTGGGACCTCACGCTCATTTTCTTTGAAAAATGGATATGTTACACTTTACTTTGACAATTAGGTCCTATGTATCCACAAAATTTATAGCTATGTTTTGACTCACTCCGTTGTGATCATGGTACGACGTCTCGGTGAGATTTCTATCTCGAGGCCTTTGCCCAAACTCGAGACCGTGTAAATACAATTTTATAATATTTTAGCAAGATTGTAATGATATGACTGAGATCGGATCATCATAACGAGATGGGAGACAAAGGAGATATTAATACATTATTAAATTTTTTATTTAATTAATTTATTATATATTTTTACTAGGTTTACTAATATTTAGATCTTGTATTTCAATAAGTTTTCTTGATAAATATTAATTATGTTTAACCCATTATACATCATCATTAGATATTGTATATTCTACTTATTTTATATAATTTATACTATCTAATAAATATATAATTATTTAATATTAATATTTATAAATAAAATATGCATTAAGATTGTGAAATATATGTGTAGACAAACTTGTTTTGATTATCTAGATAATCAAGATTATTTTATATTATCTCTTGGAGATCTTACCCTTTAGGCTCATCCAGATAAAACCGAAATACCATGGCTGTGATACACGAATTTTAAAGTCTTTGTCCCATATTAATAGCTCAATTTAGTTTAGAAAACTAAAATATTAACGCATAATGGAGAAAATAACACGGCAAGGAAATGCATATATTGAAGAGGGAGGAGGCTCTTCTAATTCCTGAAACTCCCAAAGAACGTACGTTAACAAGAAGCTCTACGGTTGAGATAGATGCATACAGCATACATAATCACCCTGATTTCTAAAAGATATCAGCTGTATATATGTTTCATTTTTTCTTTATTCACTTGCTGCTCCATGTACTATTTAATTACATGTAAAGTTGTAAACTATGTATAAATCATCACAAGAGAGATCTGCAGATCGTTTATGTTACCATCGTGTTCTCTCACATTGGCAGCTACAATCAAAGACCAGACAATCATGCCACCGCCCATCGCCATCTCCTTGGACAACCACTGATTTCCAGTCCAGTTCTTTCATGTTCGTGATTTTCGGCATCGGTCCCTTTGCTGTCAAATTGCAGTTGAGGCTTATGAGCAGCCAGCCCGCACCTTGCCCTGTGTTGAAGGCTTGAAGCACAACATCATCCCCTCCGGCACCATTGACCTTACTTTTCCGTGCGCACCACTGGGACCCAGAGAGAGAAAGACAGTAAAAAACTAAAAATCTTAAAGTGGGGCACAAAATAAATTATGGAAATAGAACATGAAAATCAAAGCTTAAAAATTTAGGTTTCTCTGATAAACAGCAGTCAAAAGTGTTTTTGAAGGCCGTGAAGCTGCGCGATGTGGGCTTTCGCAGCTCTTTGCAGCGCGGTTGGTATTGAGAAACGTATGTAGAGGTTGAGGCTAACGTCTCCTAAGGAGTGGGGCGGCGCATGCTATGGAGTCTTTTATTATATCGCCCAAATAAGTTTGCCAAAAAAATTGTGAAGCATCGGAGATAGTCCAAATTTTAACGTAGCCATACAACACATGAAACATGGCATCGGATTAGTAGTGGAGACAACGTTCAAAAATCGGTGGGATTATTATAAAGAAAGCACAAGCAGGTACTGCATTTGCTTGAAAGTTGAAGGTTATAATGGTATTAAAAATTTGGGAGTGGTTATATACTTAATGGTTCGTTAGATGTGAAAGAAACTCACTACTCACTTATAATGTAAGTAATAAAAATTGTATCACCTAGGATTTGAATTTGATATGGGTTTTACTCTCACCCGGTAGAGTGAGGTAAATTTTGATATGGGCTGTTTGAATATTGAATTGAAAAAGTCACCAAAGGCAAATATTCTGCGTTATCGACTGTGAGGAAATTTGTAAATTCCGCGAAATCAGGATGAAATTTCAAACATAAGTTCTACTTAAAACATCGAAATCATGTCAAAATCTGCATAATATTAGGGGGTAATTCGCCATCAAACAGCCCCAATCCGCGTCGAAACACCGCAAAATTTTGTTTGTCATTAGTTGCACTATCCGCGATAAACACGACAATAATGTTTTTATTGCACAGAAATCCTGATTCGTTTTCAAATCCGGAATTACTGCAGATAATGTTGGACATATTTGGTCGCGTGCATTACGGGCGCTACTGTGATTTCTGTCAATCGCATCGAATTACAACCGCCAATAACACATACTGGGATGATCAAAGTAATTCTCCTCTTCACGAAATCAGTCGGAAACAGATCTTTAGCGCCGTAACAACGTCTCCCACGGATGAGTAAATTCGAATCATATGGAATACAATAAGAATTGGATTTTTGGCGCCATTCTCAGTACGATGCGCATGTTCTTGCAAAATCCAACTTCGCAATGGCAGCGAGGTCGACTAGTAAGTAGTAAACAAACAAAATCAACTCATACACGATGTCCATACATGTAATCAAAGACGCATCTACAACATCATAGTAATTCCTACTGAAATCTATACACCCAACCCAAATCATATCGTCCGGATCTTCTCTCTACAGATGATGATAGTCGGAGTAAAACTCGTCTCATTATATGCAGATAAAAGATCCAAACAACGTTCCCAGCATGGAAAACAAAGGTAAGTACCGAAAGACATGTACGTACGAACGCTAAAACGCTAGAAACAGAAAAATCCCCTTGTGACGGTCCTTCATCTTCAATCAAACGAATCGGACGAGGTGTCGAATCATACGCGAACCGCAAGGGGAATATCACTGAACCTTCAACGAAAGAACAACCCGAACAAGAGGGCAGAGAAGGAGACGGCGGTGGAAACGGCAAGGGAGGGCGTGACAGCGAAGGCAGGAGAGGCGGGGGCCGGGGCCGGAGCGCTTTGAGCGAAGGACCCGCCGGCCAGCGAGAGGACGGTGAGGAGGATGATGGCGAGGGAGAGAGCGAATGCGCAGGATCTGAAGCTTCTGTAGGCTTCCATTTCGCCTCCGGCGAGATTTGGGATTTCTGCTTTGGCTGGGGAGTGCTTCCGTACTCGGAAAGGAGTCAGAGCCAGAGCGATAAATCGGGGGCGGCGGAGGGGGGCAATTTATAGTGCGGGGGCAGATGGGTAATCTGGGCAGAAAAGGTTGGGACGGGCAGCTGACCGGACTAACAGCCTGGATGACAGTTGGCTGCTGCCGGGTCATGCGGGGCCCTTATGTGGTAGAGGGTGGCGTTTCTGTTTCGAGATTATTTTCCGATAATAGCCCTATCTTGCTCTTTTTCATTGGGAATTCTGTCCTTGATAATTAAGGGTAAAATGGAAAAAGCAGGTATTTGTGAAACTCACGGCGTCTGGGATGTGGTTCACATGGAAACAAATGGCGGCTTCGACCAAATGACTAAATTACCCCCGATGATTAATAGTAATTATAAGGAGCCTGTGGATAATTTTCTTGACTGTTTTCTTTGCATAAACGGTCACCGGTCTACTACTTGTGGCAAAGCTTAACACTGGCCCGGATCTCTACACCTCTCTTTATATTGCTTATGTGGCACTCCTTTTTTAGTTTCTGACGAAAAAAAAGTTTGGGAGGAAAGCCCGCCCTTTTCATTTCGCTGCCTCTGCCTCCCTTATCTGCTTGCCTACTCTCACACCCTTTATTCTTCTTTTTTTAAAGGTTAACGCTTCTCTTATTCTGTTAATGCACCTCCTTCACTCACTGAGACCCTCCCCTCATCCTCTTTTATTGTTGTCCCTCCTCATCTACTCTCTATCCACCTAGATTAAATCTTTTGTGCCTTCATCAAAAATTAAGTTTCAAAGTTTCAGAGTTTTTTTTAGGATGGCCATGGCAACATCCCAGCTCTCAAAGTTAGCCCCTTGTCTCTTTTTTTGCATTGTCTCCCTTTAGCTCCTTGCAGACTCAAGGGATGCCCTTCATGTCAGCATCACCCTGCATGTGGCAAGTACTACATATTTCAATAATTTTAGCTTTTTTATTATTTTTAAAGACTCTTCATCACCTCCATTTTATTCTGTGTGTGTGTGTGCATGCTATTTTTTATTGAATCTTTTTTAATTGCAATGCAGAGCAAGGAATGTAGTAGGAAATGCGAAATCTTGTTAGTCTGACATATTGTATATCATAATACCTTTAATATATTAACATACAAATCATTTGTCTATGGAAATAATTTTATCTACATCAAATTTATAATGTGATATTTTTTCTTTAATATTTCAGTAATTTTTTATCTCTTTAGTTCAAAAAATTTATAAGTTACTATATATGTTGTTAGATCTAAAATTATTGTACAATATACACGATTGCTAAGGACTAAATGGTCCAAGAGCAATTTTTATCTGCCTTCATTAGCATCTGAGGGGTTTTTGTAGCTGTTTGTATTGAATCTAATCTTTGGAATTGAGTTCATGAAAATAGATAGTCAGGTTCTTTGTTAAAGATTCTCAAAAAAGGTGGTGAATCCAATTCCGTCTTGAGCTCAGTTATACTTATTTGTATTCTTTGGGGCTAGTTACTGATGGCTTCAAGACATGGCAGTATAAAATTTTCATTATTTATACTGCTTGTGTTTTATTTTTGTCCATGTTGTTCTACATGCTAAAGTATTTATTGTTAAAGTTGGGAATAATCTTTGATTCTAAACTGCTGTCAGATTTTTTATTTGTGTGCTTATTTCTATTTTTTATTTGTTAAATTTATATTGCTTGTGTTTTTTATTTGGGCATGAAGAATTTGCTGGTTAGTACTTGTATGAAGTAGAACTATTACTTTTTTTCCCAAAAAATTTGGTACTCATTTTGAGTTTTCAAGGTGGTAAGATTTGTTCAATATATGGTGCAGTAATCCCGAAACCATTGTGGAAGACAAGAAGCAATCTACAGAGCAAGAACATATTTTTATAGTGCTATTTGTTTCATGGGGTTAAAATTGTAATGTATGTGGAACGGATATAAGCAAGTACTAATACTTATGCAGTTGGGGAAAAGACCATTTCAATCAGGGGTTACCCGATGTGTGATGGGTACATTCTCCTAGTCATGAGGTAGAAATACTTATAAAAAATATCAATGTCTAACTTAAACCACCATGTTACTACACTAATTGCTGTAAATTTCATGTAATTCTTTATATTAAGGAAGTGGGGCCCACTCTAGGACCCACGACCAACCACATCATCGCACTAACCTCTTGGGTTGCATACCTTCACTTTATTCGATGGGCTTGGGTCTTATTATCCTCAATTTAGTCCATTTCCCTAAGTGGTTTCACTTATTCCCATGTTAGGCCTATTCAAATCTTAGTATAAATACCCACAATGGTTATTCCTCCTATTTTGGGTAGGCTGAGATTTTTGAAATGTTTAGAGTGCTCTACCCCCTCTTAAGAAGAAAAAATTTCATCCAAGGTAAATCGTTCAAGTTCTTTTATGTTTTTTTGCATCTCTACCCTCAATCTCATGTTCTTCTTCTCTTAAATGTAATTCTATGTCCTCTCCTCTTTAAAACTTATTCTTTTACCCATATTTTGAAACTATATATATTTTGTTCTTACTTCTATTATTATAATTCATGTTTTAGGCATAAGAGAATGATGGATTTGTCTTCTAGTAGTGGTTTTGAGTATTCATTTGGTAGAAATGTCCAGTTTTTACTTAGGATTAATGTCACCCACTTTGTTAGGTAAGGATTTCTTGAGCTTGGGAGGAGAATGAAGAATTTTTTAACTAATTTGAGGTAAGAGGTTTTTGTTTGATGAGGTTTTCCTTACATTAACATCATAGTTGTGTTTGGACTCATGTTCTTGAAGTATGTGGATGTGATAGCTTAAACCTTCTTAAATATGAGTTTTGACATAAATATACATGAGTTATGTTGGATCTATCATGTCAATTACATGTCACTAGTAGAGTATGAGCACGTTAAAATATGAATTCTTATACACATGCAAAATTAATCATTTATGACTCATGTTCCATGCACTTCAGATCATTTATGAATATGACTGCTTATGTTTGCATGCACTTATTCTTACATGACCTTAATACCTACGTATGAACCATGTCTCATATATAATAGGGTTGTTTATTAATAAGACCACTTATGCTTTTATGCACTTAGCATTGATCATGTATGAATCATATTGCATACATCATAAAAATAGTTTACTAAACCGTGTTTAACTGTGATTAGCCGTAGTGTTCCATAGTTTTTCATATTAGTAGTATCAAGGATTTTGAATTAATTAGTTTTACATCCAAAAAGGACGAGATCTTTTGTCCAAAAAAATAGGGTTTTACATCCAAAAGGGTGGATTCCTCTCTGGGTCAATAAGAGCAGAATGCTACAATGATAAATAATAAATCTAAATAAGACTTCTGGAGTGAGTTCCAGGCTGGTTTATATGTAACCACCGACTAACTAGGGACATTTTCGATTTACAGAATTTGTTAACTAATTTTAGTATTTTCAGCTTAGGAATACTAGATAAGAAGGTATTAAGTATCTTCGGGTAGTAGGATTACTCTATCGATGATTTATAAATTTTTATGATGTATATTTACATAGGCTTTGTGTATAGATTATAAGGCCATTACACAATATGTGAATAGAACATGATAATTGATTATGCAAGTTGTGTGTCATACACTATCATACCCCCTTGACTTGAACCTGACCAAAGATGAATAATAAGGGTGTGATAAGATGAGTCCTAATCCAAACCCGGGCTAGATCGAAGTATACAACACTCACTTTGTGCAAAAGCAATTACTAAAAAATAAACTAAATTAAATAAAATTTATTAGTCATTTTTAATACTCACATAAATCTCATTAAACATAATGAAGTCTTAAGCCTCAAAAAGACAATAAATAAGTTTATGTCATCAAAACGATGCTCTCCCACAACATATTTAAGTGTCATAGTTCTATTACAAAGTCACATAAAAAACCAACTGAAGTCTATCCCATAATGTGTGAACCATCCCCACTCCATGTCCGCCTAATCCCCATCATGCTCGCAAAATAAATCATACTAAGTACCTGCATAGCACAACCATGCAAAGGATCTTAGAAGGATACCCCAAAATAAAACAAGGCAAATGAGATGAGCTTAGCTTATAAAGGTTTGAAAATATAGAGCTCACATTAACACCATAACATAATCCTTAAAAAACATAACATAAACCTTATGCAAAAACTAGTGTTAATACAAAAGCATGGCAAATTTCTTATACATACAACCTATGCAAATATTTTATTCATACATCATAATCCATAAGTAACACTTGTGCATAATATCTCTATTGTGTATCATAATCCACACACACACCTCATGCATTCAAGTGTCATAATTTGTGCACATCTTATACAATCAAGTGTTATGATCTATACACAACTTGTGTAAACAGTATTCCTAAGCCAAATATACCAAAAGTAGTTGGCAAATCTTGTAAACTAGAAATGCCCCTGGTACACATGGACAAACTAGCTTTCAGCTCACTCTAGAAGTCTCATTTAGTTTTTTTATTATACCATTCTTCCCTTCTCAACACATTGAGGAAATCACCCTTTCAAATGTAAAACCTTGCACTTTTGAACAGAAAATCCATCATTTTAAAAGTAAAACCATTGATTTAAATCCCAGGTATGACTAATAAGAAAAAAAATGTCTAATCATAGTTATATATGATTTAGTAAACTATTTTCATGATGTATACAACATGATTTATAAAACAATGTAAAGTACATGCAAACATAAGTAATCATATTAATATACTACCCTATCATGTGTGGGTCATGGTCTATATGTGGGTATTGAGGTCATGGTTCATACATGATTAATGTCACATAGTTGTAAACATTTATATTCAGCATAATCATACTCTTACTAACAATATTTAAGAGACATGAAGAAACCATCAAAATCTAGCTTGAAAATAAGCATAGTCCATTTCAACTTAGTCGATTGATCAACCTTAAGGGGTAATCGATCAAGCATGAAGAAATAGGAGACAACCATTTTGTAGTGTAACCGATCAATCGGCCTAACAGGGCGATTGGTTAGATCGAATCTAGAATATGTTGTTTAGCCAATTGATCAACCTACATGGGTGATAAATTGGCCCAACACTGCAATCGATCAGCCCATAAACATGAAAATAAATTTTTTTTTAACAAAACCAATCTAATTTCCCATCAAAATTTTATAAAACTTTGAAGTAATCATCATCTAAGTATTAGGCATGATAAATCCAACATAACTCATGCATATTCATATCAAAACACATATTTAAGAAGATTTAAGCTCACACATTCTCATGCTTCAAGAACATGATTCCACCCATATCCATGGTTTTAATGTAAGTAAAATCACATCAAATAAAAACCTCTTACCTCAAATAAATTGGTATACCCTTCAATCTCTTCCCAAGCTCAATGATTCCCTAACCAATAAATTAGGTCACATTAGTTCTAAGCAAAAAATCTTACATTTCCACCAAATAGAGACTCAAAACTACTAATATAAGATAGATTCATCATCCTCTTATGCCCAGAACATGAATCACAAGAGTATAAGTAAGAATCAAATATCTAGGGTCTCAGAACATCGGTAGAAAAAAGAAGTTAAGAAGAAGAAGACTTGAAATCACATTTAAGATAAGAAAAGCATTACATTGAAGGCAAATACAGAAGAAAACATAAAGAGATTTGATTGACTTACATTCGATTAAGTCTTCCCTTCTTGAGAGGAGATAGAGCAATCTAAATCGTTCAAAAGTCTCAGCCTACTCCAAAAAAGAGGAATGACTAATATAAATATTTATACTAAGGATGAATAAGTAGGTTTGGCATTGGCCCAATAAGAATAAGTGAACCTACTTTGGAAATGGGCTAGTATGAATGTGACATCGCTTAAGCCCATGTAAGATGTCAAGTGAAGGTTGGCGCCCTAAGAGGTTAGTGCGACAACATGAATGAATGTGGATCCTAAAGCGAGGCCCACTTCCTTAACAAAAGAAAATTTATGAAAAATTAAAACAATTAGTGTAGTAACATAGTAGTTTCAGCTAGGCACTAATATTTTTCAACTAAATTCAAAACAAGACTAAGAAAACTCATAATTAAATTAAATCATCACACAATCAAGGCAAATAGTAAATAGTAAAACTTTACATATCTCACATTGTGTATAGATTATGACATTTTAGCATGAGTTGTGTGTATGAATTATAATATATAATTGAGACATTATGCACACATTTTACTTATAGATTATGATGCACGAATGAGATAATTGCACAGGTTGTATGTTTATTGTCTTTTTTAGGTTTGAGACTCCATTATATTTTGTGAACTCTTATGTAGGTGTTAAGAATAATTAATAGATTTTATTTAAATTTTTGTATCCCGATAATTACTTTTGTATAATGTGAGTATAATATACTTCGTTCTAACCCGAGTTTGGGTTAGAACTCATCTTATCACACTCTTGTCATTTTATTTTAGTTGAGTTCTGGTCAAGGGATGACGAGGCGTGACATAATATATGATGGGTCTAAATTACAATTGGTAGATATTGTAATAGTATATGACATTAAAATTATAATAGCATATAGTGTCTAAAGTGTGATGGGATTGAACTAGCAATGAGGTGTAAAATGTAATGATCAATTGTGATGGTTGGGTGAAAGTACAAGATAAGATCCTCATGTCACCACTCATTTAATAGGGCTTAACAAGACAAATTCAATGTCACCTAGATATGGGTGTGGGTCTAGCATCTAAAATGTGAGATGACCCTAGGGAGCTGCAGTAAAACAAATAGGTATATGGGGTTTTCTAAAATATGTGGCATGTAGGGTGCCGGACTTGAATATGGGTAAAGAGGTGTTGCCTTATTTGGCTTTTATTTAGGACATGGTGCTTAGTCTAGTTATTTTATTCTCTATACTCCTACTATAAAGGTATCCCATAAAATAATATTTTGTACCAAGTTCTAACATATACGACTTTTAGCTTATCTCGTTTTGCCATCTTATTTAACCTCAATTTCGTCATACTAGACTTTATCGGTTCTCCACTCCAATGATATCATAGTTTGTATCTAACTACAAGTAATTGATTAAGGTCATAGAGAAACCATTGTTCAGTTGTTGTCATTAGAGACTTTCTAAGAGAATAATTTTTTTTTAAGTAACTCACCACCCCCTTTTTTAGCCAGCCCACCCCTTTAATATAGACGGTGGATCCAATCCACCATATGTGTATAGGAGGGTAGGCCGGATAAAATAGGAAGTGACAAACTACTCACCTTAATTTTAGGTCAAATAAATAGAAATTAGTAACCATTATGTGGATACCTCGAATAACTTCATTCAGACCTACACACGTTTAGCAAAAGAAATAATTTTTAATATTCCACTCTAATAATGAGTTCAACGCAAAAAATACATGAAAGTCCTTCATCTATTAGATCAATAGCACACACACTAACACACTGGTGATAATGTGCACTAACTTGTGTATCATCGATCTTAAATATCAAATGTTCTCATGTGTTCCTTACAGTAGACTCATTGTCTAAGTGGAACACAAAAAACACTTCCATAGCAAAGAGGTATCGAAGCGAGTGCTCTACTAGGGTCAGGTAGGGTATAGTTTATTCGGTATCAGCTCACTTTGCCTTCTGCTCTTGATCTTATATATATTATTAACAGACCTCCCCAGAATTTAGCCAATAAGCAACAACATTACTTACAATAAAATCTTGGCCCTGAAAAGGTACTACAAATTCGCCAACTATTCTCAAACTAAATGAATATCAGAAACATACAAAAAATAAAGCGGATAAGAGGTGCAGACTGTCTTATTCTATGAAAAACTACATTTTTGCAGTTTTAAACACAACCACCAATTTACAGATGGTTTAAAACACCAATATGCATTTACATACATTGCATTACTCGGGAGATTTACATTGAAATGACATACAATTGTACGAATATCAAACGCAATTAATTACAAGCAAGGCTGTTTATTGATCCAAGCATATATTTACATCCAGCAAACAAATACAACCTGGCAGAGCCAAAGCACGTATTTAAATATATAATGACTTGGCAAAGTCAGCAATTATTTTCACGCTGAGAATCCCTTCTTGAGTGAGCTATACGGACCCAGAGGAACCCTTTCACAAGCTTGTTTAGAGACTTCTGCCATAGTATGCACCTTGACTCCTGTATTACAAATGTTTGCTATGGAGCGCATATGCTTCATTCCATACTGAGAAAGAGATCCGCAGTGTGTTTCAAAAGTGCGCACCTAAACCAAAAGAAATGCACTTGAGTTGCAAAAAATATAGATAAAGTTCGCATTGATTATTTGAAAGATGGTAGGAATTTACCATTGTCTTAAGGCAGTCCCAGTCATCCACTAAAGGTTGTCCAGCAGGTCGAACAGTCTTCAACACCTCAGGACCCTTTTCAGACCCAAAAAGAAGTTTCCCAATCAATGCCATACTTTTATCCACATGCATTCGGTGAGCCATCACATCAACTAGCTGCCTCTGCGCATCAAGTTTCCTGGGCGAGCCTTCAGGGGCCTTCCGGAACTGAAAATAAGAAGAAAAAATTTATGAAAACTAAGGAATTAGAGACTTGTAGGCAGTAAACATTTACGACATATAGCTGATCATATAAAGTACCCAATTACCTTGTTCCAGTAATAGACAAGATCTGCATCCCGTTGGTTAACAGATTTTGAAAATGTTTGTATTGCATTTTCATCAATCCAACTATCCTTGTCATTGGCAGGATTGGATCCAATGTACAGGAATACAGTCTCATTGTTAAGTACTATATTTCCATACTGCATAACGTGTGACCCAAATCTGTATGTTTTTTGGTTTGATGTCCTGGCTTTAACCTATGAGGGACCACCAAAATCAAACATCTTCAACATTGACGGGAAATATGAAAAAACACAAAAGAATTTAAGAAGAAAACAAAAGATTAAGTTATATACCAAATCGTACTGCTGCTTTAGAGTTTCAATATGCAGATTATGCATGTCACTACCAGACAAGGAAACATAGCAATCACAAAAATAAGGTTAGTATTTAACAGGAAAAATTTTGTGCCAGAGAAATATCTTTACTTTTCTACCTTTTTGAAAGAGAGATGCTTACCTGTCTTCCATCCAAGCAACACTATACAAGTCCCCGAGGCAAGTATCATACTCTGCAGGAGGACTAGGAAACTCCCCAGGACAATAAGTTCCCCAGCTGCTTTCCACCGCATTTGATGCAGTAGTTGCATATATGTTTAAATCATTAGGCAGAAGGCCTTCAAAAATACTTCCAGACTCACAAGCTTCAAGATAGAATACCTGTTTCATCAAACACATCCATTACTATCCATATTTCCAAAACGCAACTATACTTTTCGTCTTAATTATGTGATAGAAATTTCAACTTTATTAGAAAGTATACCAGGCTTTCGTAAGATCCAGAAGCATGTTTTTTCTTCAACACCTCCACAAGGTCGTTGGCATAAAGGTAAGGATAAGTGGGCATTCCTGAAGTTATTTCAAAGCCAAAACCATAAAAGGTAAACTTAACTAAACCAAAACAAAGGTTTGCTAGAAATTTTGGCATAAAGGTATAGTAGAAAATTTGAAGTAAAACCAAAACAAAACTAATCTTGAATTGAACTCAAACTGACACTGCTTTTAAAAAAAAAAGGGCCAGTTCAAATCAACATTTTCATTCACAGGAATTTGAGATGTACTGACCAAGAACGCCAGGACCCCCATGATCAGAATAGAACACAAAAATATGGTCATTGGGGCCACTATCTACAACCTTCCCACTCCCACCAGTTAAAGCAGTTTTGTTTCCAAGGAGTACAGCAAAAAAGTTGCCCACAGTAACATCGTCACCAACATAATCCTGCAGAAGTTCATTCAACAAATATTTTTTAAATCAATTTCTTGTGCAAAAAGTATTAGAGTTGGAAAAACAATATACAACCTTTGGAACTCCTGCATAAACATCGCCACCCTGTGGATGATTAATGATGACGCCAGGTCTAGGGTTTTCCCTATTGTATGCAATGTCATCATACATGAAGACAATAATATTTTCATCTTTCAATCCACCCTTTTTCATGATTTGATATGCGTGGCATACATCAGCCTACAATTTGTTGGATTGAAAGTGAGTATTTAGACAAGTTATTACATAATACTTCAAAATATTAATGAAAACATGCAAGCGTACACACACAAGCACACAACAAGCTTAAGAAAGGAACAAAACTTTGCAATGGAAAGAAAATTTTATATAAAATTTGTCCTCAAGGGCAATACATTGTGGCTAGGGCTGAAACTAGGCCAGAGCGGGGCCTTGGCCCTACCCCACAAGCCTTTTTCAAGGCCCTGGCCCTAGCCCTAGGCAGGCTATTTAAAGACCAGCCCTAGGCGGACTTTGGCTGGACTGCGGGCTTTTTTTATTTTTTTATTTTATTATATTTTTTATTAAAAATTATTTTTATAATTTTTGGGTGAAATCCCACTAGTTGACCCCATAAGATACAAGATCAAATGTCTTTAGCCTTTAGGTCCTCGCACAAATAACCATGATGATTTGCAAGTGTAAAATCTCCTTAACTTCCTTAAAATATACAGTTTCCTCTTTTTCTCTTTCCCTTTCGGCCTACGTGAGGCTATTGAACAAGGTGAAAATAATATTTTTTATACTTGGGGGCAGGCCGAACATGCCTGCAGGCTTTTTGCTTTTCAGCCTTAGTCCAACCCTATCTAAGGCAGGCCTGAAATTTTTGGGCCCCGTCGTAGAATTTCTAGCCCTAACCCGCATTTTTATGGGTCCCTGATTGAGGCAAGTGAATTGAAACCATTCCAACACATATTACTCTGACACATAAATCTGATAGATTCTCCAAACTGATGTTATTAACATTTTTGTGGAAAAAAAAGTCGATTTTTAAGGCTATGACTCATGACCATCCAGATACTGAAGGGTGCCGACTACAGTCTTCAACACTGTGTATACTAAGCATAATAAAAGGTTTTTGTAAATATGTAATAGTAAAATTGGGACTAATGCATCGAATATGATCCAGCTAGTCATATTAACCGCCCAACGAAATTGTTAGAGGTCCCATAACAAATGCCTAGAAGCCTAATTCATGCAGCAGATAATTTTGTGGAGGGACCAGATTTGGCCAAAAAATCATCCATATATTGGGTCCAGTATTTAAATTCTCGATCACTAATAAATCAATACAAAAGCAGAATAAAATTTATCCAAATAATTCGTAAATCAGCAGCTACTTTGAGATTACTTCGTAAAAATTCCAAGTTAAAAGTTAACAATTTATTACTGAAAACAAATCAGAATCTCAGTTCACAAAGTAGACTGAGAAGAAAAACCGCAAACTGGACAAAAAACGCATACATATACTCCTTAATTCGTTTTGGAAAACCAAAATACTACCATAATTTAGGCAAGTGAGCCACAGAATCCTGGCCGTGCAATTCTTGGAACACCCCATTTCCCTATTTTTAGCCCTCAGATGGGAATCGAGAGGCCAGGATTCGTGTGGCTCACTTGGCTCATGGATATAGCGGCTCGATGTACAAAAACATCCCAAAACTGCTGCATAAAAAAAAAACGTAGTTCAGCATCCAGCAACAGGTTCCTATTGGAGTGAGAAAATTTACTGCAGTATACCAGTTTCTTATTCCTTTTTACACAAAAAGCCAAAAAAAGAAGGTACTGACGGCAGCAATTTCGCATGAACAACCTGAGCTAAGAAACAAAAATCAGCAGTAAAAAAATCGAAAGATCCATCAAACAGATCCAGCGATTGAGTAGTACCTGGTGCCTGTAATTTCCATAACCCGAAGACCCGGCGATCAGCACCGCCCACCTGGTTCCGAAGGAATACTCACCGTCAGAAGCGCCACCCACCTGCGTGCCTTCCGACGGCAACCTGATGAGGTCGTCGCCCAGGCGCCGAGCCTCCGCGCCGAAAGCCGGCAGCAGCAGCGCCAAAAGAAGGGCGGCGGCAGCGAGACGTTCCATTAAAGAAGGAAAAAGGAGCGGCGAAGATGGAGAAGATGAGAGCCGAAGTGTGCACACGCCTCCCCCGACGCTCCCTAAGTCCGTCTTATATAGTACTCCGTATAGATCAGCGTCGCCGGGTCTTCTGTTTGTTTGCTTCTTAATCGGAGCTTTTAATGTCCCTTCGCTCAATATCAGCCGTTAGATCTCCTTACGAGTTGCGTGTAATTTCCGATCATAGTGGAATATCAACTGCTCCTCTGCCCATGGAATGGGGATTCAGGAATCTGGCTACGGTTTTTCAATGCCTCTTATCGTCGCGGGGCCCATGGCCACTTTTGTTTCTTTGTTCATGCGTCGTTCAAATCTGGGGGAATATCACGGGCAACGGCCAAGCCGCCTGGGCCCAATTGTCCAATCAAGCACCTCATACTTGAATCTTCTGAATGAAGAATTGAAGATCCACTAGTACACTGCTGTCTGGTAGTAGTCACCATCAACGGGCTCGCTACGGACGGGCCCATCTACGGAATAGGTTTACTGTGAATAGAGAGTGTAGAAAAATGATTCCCCCCTCCCCAGATGCACATCTGTAGAGACAGTTTAAATTTGTAAAATTTATTAATTAATTGGGTTTTGTAATTTTAATCTCATATCGTAGTTTAGGTAATCAGTATTTTTATTTTTATAATTGTAAAAGTGTGCTGATGAAGACTGGTGCGGTTAGAATTCAGTCTCACAAAATCCGGTGTAGTGGTTAAAATCGGAATAATTCAGACTTTTCTATCAAGTACATGTGATGGAAATTTTGTTCCCACAAGCCCCAAATGGGAAAGAAAAAAATATATTGTCTTAAGTTAATAATTTTTTTAAAAAAATATTTTATATTAATAGTTTTATTTTATTAAATTTAAGGGTACTTTAGAAAAAAGTATCACAAGCTTATTTTTTATTCTCTTAGGCATGGGTTTTACTATTTAATAAGACTTAATTTTGTAAATATAATTATTAAATAAAACGGCGGAAATAATTCTTCTGGCCCATGCTCCTGATTCAGATCAGCTTTGCTGGTCGTCAGGCTGTTTATCAACGTTCATATGTAGTAATTGGCCCACCGTCAAGTATTAGCTAATGTGCATGGACTTGTTAATTGTTCATGATTTTTTTTTTCACGTTCTTTTGGAAGTATGTTAAATGCGTTGCTTCTTACGCAACTCCTAAATAGGCTCCAAGGAGAAAATGACATTTGGATTAGTACATCATGCCCTCTGGCATACCCTAGACTTAAATGGCTTCTAATCTGGAAAATAGCCGAGTTGGGTGAAGTTGGGTTGGATTGGCCTTTACATGTAGTTAGGTTAGGCTTAACCTTATTTATTAAATAGTTTGAAAATATAAACTGTAATCTTACTTGGGTCAAGTTGAACTGGGTATGCAGTGAACTTTTTATTTTCTTTAATTAATTTTTTAACCTTATCTTTATGATAGCCAAAATTAGAAAGAATTTAGATATATTATATTATTATAAATAAAGGATAAAATATTTTTTGTGTTATTTAAGAAAGAGAGAGTCGAAGAGTGAAAATTGCGATGTAATACAAAACTAGTCAGTGCATGTGCAAATGCACATGCTTAACACATAACAAGTTGCAATTTCATGATTGAACAAATTCCTATCAAGGTCTTTACATGTTGTTTTCCCCAATTTAACTAAAATATTCATTGTCATATTTTTAAAATTATTAAGCCTTTAAATAAAATAAAATTTGTGGACTGGAAAGATACTTGAGTATTATATATAAAATTTTCATCTCCAAAGTCATTAGATAAAATGAGAGCAAAAGACGATGTAGCACGTGAATAATGAGCATATTCAGCTTTTAGAAAATATAAGTTACCGACCATATGATGTGTCACAAAGTAAAGGCGCCGAAAGCCTTCATCTTCCTTTACATTTTGTCTTCAGGCTTCTATTGGTGCAAGTAAATTCAAACTCGTCTATCCTAGTTTTCCCAGTACTCACCCTTGCAACACTTAACTTATATGCCAAAATTGTCATGCCTTTCGTCTAATCCATTTTTGTTACATGTGGATTAAATTCTAAGGTGTTTAAATGAAAGTGGATGGTGTCTTTGTTACGAAGCATGCTCCATTCTAGTAATGAGCCCAGCATAAAAAATAAGTGGGAGTCTTTCAACCATGAGATCGACATGTGCACCATAGATCCCAAATATAAAGATCTTTTCTGCATTTATTACACTAGACTCATTGTAGAGCCCATTGACTTGTATAAATTTTGATTTCGGTTAGGCATGGGATAAGCCTCCTTATGCCAAAATTCACATGTCTTGTTTCTAGGGGTATAAACGGTGCCCATGTATATGGTATCAACCTGTGTCTACATCCATCCGCACTAAAATATATAATATTATATTTTGCCCATCCTTAATGCAAATGAACATAGACAAGGGTTGTCCGTGTCTACAACTATCCGCATCCACTAACTATATATTTATTTATTTATTTATTTATTTATTTATTTATTTATTTATTATTATTATTATTATTATTATTATTATTATTATCACTTTATGCTAAATTAGTAGCATATATCATATAGTTAATTTTTCTAAAAATTATAAAACACATGTTATATTCTAATTTGTCTTCCATAGCGTTATTGTTTATTTATTTATTTTATAGATTAGTCTATCTCACTATTCTTATAATT
This sequence comes from Saururus chinensis, assembly GCA_035235625.1. Classification (NCBI taxonomy): domain Eukaryota; kingdom Viridiplantae; phylum Streptophyta; class Magnoliopsida; order Piperales; family Saururaceae; genus Saururus; species Saururus chinensis. The sequence continues at coordinate 9,117,571 of CP141143.1, read as the reverse complement.
TATTTTTAATCAATTTTTTACTAACCACTCCTAATTTGAGAAGAAAGTAGTTTATATCAAAATTTTACCATTATTTTGGTTGTGTTTGTCCATGTCCATCACGAACATATGTAGACGGACATGCACATAGTCCACAAAAAAAAGGATGGCTACAGAGATACCTTATCTGCATCCACATTCGTCCATTTACACCCCTACTTAGAGTCTCATCCATTTTTGTTATATAATGAATGTGAATGGGAAATATTTGGTTATAGGTTCCTCCCAATTTCGAATGTAGCTTTCTCAAAATTGGAAGTAGATGCACATGTACACTTATGTGACTACGCCAACTTTTTCAAAACATGAAGTAGACTCACTTGTACAATTATGTGACAAAGTTTAAATTCTAATTTCAGTCATGCATGGGATGAGTAGGGATGTTGTCAGGTCGAGTTTTGCCAAACCCAAACCCGATATCACTTAAAGAAACTGTAAGTCAAACCTGACCTAATCCAACCCGAATGCAACCCATTTAGAATAAAAATATTTTTTAAATTTTTTTAAAAAATAGTATTAAAAAATATACAAAAAATTATATCATTTTATTCGGGTCGGGTTAGATCACCTAAAATTCGAACCCCACCCATTAGGGTCGGGTTTTACCATATACCGGACCCAAGTGGCATCCCTAGGGATGAGCCCCCATCACATTTTGGCTTCCTTAAAAAGTGGAGATTCTCTCAAGTTTTTTTTTCAAGAAACAATCCTTCAACAAGATTCTCCTTGCTTTTATTGCATCTTTAGAATGCCTAACATCCTGGTTTAGATCGTCTATGAGGCCAGTTGGGCAAAGGCACAATTATCCATTCTAAAATTTTCATACATTTTCTCTACTGCAACCCATTGTACTCACATCATTGGGGAAATATTTTTATGCTTCACTCTGACAATGAGCCCAAAGTAAAAATGCACGACAGCCCCTGATATTTGAGACCAACGACACATTTGTTAGTAAACCGTTAGCACCATTGTGCTAGCATGTGCACCCTTGATCTTATGGATGAGTCATGCTAACATGAGCTAACAGGTGCATTGTCGATCTCAAAAATCAAGTGCTCCTATGCATTCCTTACGTTGGGCTAATTGTCAAAGTGGAGTATTAAAAATGCTTCCTACTATTTGTACGAGGGCCTCACAACCAATGTTTTAAAACCCGGCCCAGCTAGGCCGATCAGACCTAGTTAATAAACTGGGCGGGTTCATCTGATTGATTGACCCGCTAACCCAGGTCGGACCGATTTTAAAGAAAATTTTTCATGTTTCAAGTAGGATTCGAACTCACACCATCTTAAAGCGTATTGGTAATGCCTATAACATCTTAAGTTGTTGTAGAGGTAGGATTTGAACCCAAAACATCATATAAATGGTCTTACATGCTCTACCTACTAAGTTACAAGAATTTTGCATAAATTTATGTGTAACTTTATATTTAATCTAATATATGGGAAAACCGCTCCGGCGACCATTCCAGGTCAATGGTTGGGCAGGTTTTCAAAACATTGCTCATAACTAATCTAAAGCCCTAACATGAAAACCCATTCCACCAAAAATTCTTTCCAATAAAAAAACCATGTTTGTACTCTTCATCACCTCCCACTCTCTTTTGGGTTCTTTTTTTACCTTTTTCTTTTATTTAACCATCACATTCGAATGTTCATGAGATAAAGATGGAAGAAAGCATAGGGAATCAAACTCCTCTGTGAGGAAAATAATATTTATACTCACCTTCTCTATCCAATGAAAGGCTTAAATAGAGTTTTGGTGTAGATAAAGTAAAGTAGAAATATTAGCTTCCGCTCTCCTAAATAGCACAGGAAACTACTTGATGTAGAGAGTTAAAACTATTCCCTCCATGTTACATTGAGTATCCTATTTGTTTTTTCAAAATGAACAAATTTTAGTTTATTTTTAAAAACTAAATAAAACACTTATTATGAAAAGAGTATCTTACTTCAATCATACTTATATAATTTTAAGTGAACCAAAACTAAAAGGGCAATTTAGGATTTTAATGCTCCGTTCACTTTTTACTTTAATAATAAATAAAAATAAATATATGTACACACTTTAACACCATAACAATCCCACAAAAGTTGTTAAGTATTAAATTAAACAAAATTTAAGAACAAATAGAACTTAAGAAAATTTCCTTCTAATTTTCTTGACTTTGGGCCATGACATTATTAACTACTAATGTTTCCTTTTAGTCCGCTAAAGTGGAAGACATAAAATAATAAACTAGAATGACATTGATCATATAAATGAGATTCTTGAGCATGACGTCGTATTGAATCCTTATTCAAGAGAATGGAGAATGATTCAATGGGGGAGGCGTAAAATATTTTAAATTTTTTAATAGTAAAACCAATTGGAGTTGGATTCTGCTAGTTATGTGGGTAAATACCTAATATGACCCTATTTTAAAACAAATACTCCTTCCGTCCTATATTAATAGCTTCAATAGATGAAAAAAAATATTCTATACTAATTGCTCCACTTCGTTGAATTTAAACCTACACATGTCTCTACTACTTCTCACGTAAAAACCTACTTACTAAATACTTCAGAAACTGAAGCTTTCTTCTCAGCATTTCTCTTAGCTGGTTTGTTCCGAAATGAAAACTTTTTCTGAGGCTCGAGCTCCAAATTTACAACCTCCAAGACTTCTCTAAGGTTGAAGACAGATTTGACAGAAGAGCAAACTTTGTAGGAGGGTAGGAAGTAGGAGTTCTCCGCCACAAACTTCTCCGTATCAGAAACCGAAGCATAGATGACCTCCATATCGGCCTTGAGGCGAGATTTCGAGTCGGGATCAGAGACGTTCCGGCACCTATCAAGGGACAACTCGATCTTCCGTTTTCTCTAAGAGAAGGTGGCCAGGGATGACTGAGTGGAATTGAAGGGGAATCAGAGTCAGAGCCGCGGGAAATGGATTGCTGGAGGCGGGATTGATGGAGGTTGGAAAGGCGCTCAAGCATCACCTCATGCTTCTTCCAAGTAATGGGGTCTAGTGTTTTCCTGAATCGAGTTCGACCCTCTCGCCTTCCATGGCGCTCCACACCCAAAGGAAGGAAGTCGCTTGCCGCTCTTCCTTTCCTATTTCCGGTTAGTTATGCTATTGATTAATGCATGTCATTGGAACTTAGATCTAATTAATAGAAATTTCTCTTGTCTCGCCTCTTCCTTCAACTTCAACCTCTCATCGTGGCCTCCAGTCACTCCTCTTTTCTTCACAAAAAAATGGGCTATGCTTTTCTATGTAATACCGGTGCAGCTTGCATTTGCTGGACTCTCATCAGAGTCGGACGCCTGTGGCTAGCAGCCGCTGAGGCCCGGTGGCTACTCCACTTCAAATATCATCCCAGCCTTTCTAGTCCAAACCAAAACCCGCTGCCTCAACCTCTCAGACGAGCTCTTTGATGGAGTCAGTGAAGCATGCGACCGCAACCTTGACCACAGCCGCTGTTGTCCTATTCGGGCCGCCTGGCACTTCGCCACTCATGCTCAATTGGCCAACCAAATCCCGTCACAGGCTCACGCTTCTTCTTTACCGTCTAACCTACCGTTGATGCCGAACAACTCATAGAAGTGCATAAATTTGCTTCAAAGTTCACTGCAGCACAGGGACATTCACCTGCCGCAGCCAAATGAGTCTCGTGATGCTATTCTCTATTCCAATTCTATTATCGCCAATATGCTGGCATTAACTTATGTGAAAATTTCTAAGATTGGTCAGGTTGGTGATTATGGGTTAGTGTTAGACGCGTGAAAGATAGACGTTATTACTATTTTAATAAAAATAATAAAATTTAGATATGGAGCTATTAAAATAGGACAGAGGGAGTAAAATTTATATACCCTAACCCTATTTGGGGCAAATACATGTTAAGCAAGTAAAGTTCGGGTCAAGTACATTGAATGGGGTTGGCATTTTCCATCATATTCTAACACCCCCGCCTTCCTACATTAATAGCTCTATTTGACAAAAATATTTGTTATATATTAATAGATTTATTTTGTTTAAATTAAGTGGTTAGGTACTTAAAAAAATATTATAAGCTTATTTTCCCTTTCTTAAATATGGGTTTCACTATTTAAAAAATTATTATTTTTTAAATATAACTATTAATATAGGATGGAGGGAACAAGTAAAAATGGGGTCCAATTTTTGCATTTTTAGAGAACAATACTATTTTAGACTCCTCCAACTCCTAAGTTGCTTATACTCCTCGCTTACTATGAACATAGCGTAAGGAGCGCCTAGGTGCCGCTGATATTTAAGATCAAGGGTGTATACATTAATACCAATATATACATAAGGATGACCAGCTACAAAACATTCCTTCCGCTGAACTCATAAGTACGAAACATAAAAAATTATTCCCTCAAACAGACGGAAGAATTTACTTCAGGAATGCAAAAACACTTTAGCTCGTTGGGGAAACTGCCCAGTTAAAGCACAAAGATGTGCGTTAAGTGTTGGCGGTGAAACAATAATTATGGGATTCTTTAGTGAAGGGTAGTCTTGTCCTTTACCCTGCATGACCTAAGTTATAAATAGGTTTTATCATGGAGGCTTATGATTGATGAGAGATTGATGCGTGAGTGGATTCTGACGCGAAGAGAATTCCAGAGAAGGTTGCATCCACCACAACTCGGAACCGGAGAGTCCAACGCAGAGGAACACAGAGAGAAGAAGAACAGGAATTTCTGGGAGAAAGAAGTTGGAGTTTTCTTCTTGTGTATTGCGTGAGGAGCGTTGCTGAGAGATCTTGTAATTCTCTTGTACTCTCATTCTCTATTTAGTGGAATTGTGTGATCCTGTGGACGTAGGCAACAAGGCCGAACCACGTTAAATTCCCTTGTGTACTTTGCTTTCATATTGGCGTTCCTAGATCCATATTTCCGCAGTACAGGCAGGGGAACAATAAAACTATACTCTGTTCGCCCAGAACTCCAGAACAGTAACTATATACTCTGTTCGGCCAGAACCAAAGTACAGTAAACTTATACTCTGTTTGGCGAGGCCTGTAGTTTTATTCCCCACAATTGGTATCAGAGCTTCGGGAGGAGATGGCCGATGATAGCAAGTTCAAGATAGAGAAATTCAATGGCCAAAATTATAGATTTTGGCACATGCAGATTGAAGAATACTTGTACCAGAAGGACCTCTACCAGCCATTGTTTACAACCAAGCCTGTTGGTGAAGACAAGGTAGAAGAGATTGCAAGGTGGGAGTTGCTTGATCGCAAGGCTCTAGGAGCGGTCAGATTATCTATTTCTTCATCGGTGGCTTCAAACATCACGAAGGCCAAGACCATGAAGGAATGCTTTGATCTGCTTGAGCGGTTATATGCGAGCCCTTCTTCTACAAATAAGGTACATCTTGTGACGAGTTTCTTTGATTTGAAAATGTCTGATGATGAGACTGTAGCCAATCACTTGAATTCGTTCCATGCTTTGGTTAATCAACTTGAGGCAGTAGATGTTAATTTTATTGAAGATATACAGTCTATTGCTTTGCTTAAGTCTTTGCCATCTGATTGGGAATCATTTAAAGTTGTTGTGCATAGTTCCCATAATACAGAAAAATTTAAGTTGAATGATGTGTGTGGAATGATATTGGTTGAAGAAATACGCCGTAAGGGTGGTTCTTCTTCATCTGGTTCAGCCCTGACTATGGAAGAAAGAGGGCGCCGACCTCAAAGAGGCAAACCAGGATGGAGAGGGAAGTCTAGAAGGGGGCGATCCAAGTCTAAACACCGTAAGGGTGATGGGGCTTGTTGGCAGTGTGGGCAGAAAGGTCACTTGAAAAAGGATTGCCCAAACCCCCCTCATGATGGAGCACAAAATCATGCTAAAAACAATGTTAATGTTGCTGAAGCTGATTGCATGTTATTGTCTATGGAAAGTAAATGTGATGCTTGGATTATTGATAGTGGTGCCTCATTTCATGCTACTTCTAGAAAAGACTTGATGCAGAATTTTGTAGCTAGTGATTTGGGTAATGTCTACTTGGGCAATGATCAAGCTTGTGAAATCATAGGCAAGGGTGACATTCATTTGTTGATTGATGATAATAGTGTGCTTGTGTTGAAAGATGTTCGTCTTGTGCCTCGTTTGACAAAGAACATTATTTCTGTTGGTCAATTGGCTGCTTGTGGCATTACTACTCATTTCATGAATGATAGTTGGAAGATGAGTAAAGGTATCATGGTTGTGGCTAAGGGGAAGAAAATTGGAACATTGTATATGACATCCAGTTGTTCTAAGCAATCTATTGGAGTGGCCTCTAATGCAGTTGATGTCAGTTTATGGCATTGTCGTCTTGGACACATGTCAGAGAAGGGAATGAAGGTGTTACAGGCTAAGGGGAAGTTACCTAGTTTGAGGTGTGCAAATTTGGAATTTTGTAAGCATTGTGTCATGGGCAAGCAACACAAAGTTTCATTTTCCAAAGCTACCCCGGAGCGCAGGTCTGAGTGTCTTGAGCTTGTACACACAGATGTTTGGGGACCAGCACAGGTTCCATCCCTTGGAGGTGCGTCTTACTTCATTACTTTTATTGATGATGTTTCTCGCAAGTTATGGGTTTACTTTGCCAAGAATAAATCAGATGTATTTTCTATCTTTGTGCAATGGAAAACACTTGTTGAAAATGAGACAGGATTAAGATTGAAGTGTTTGAAGTCAGACAATGGAGGTGAGTATTGCAGTAGGGAATTCCAATCCTACTGTGATAAGCATGGCATTCGCAGGTTGCTTACTACTCCTAGACAGCCCAGACAAAATGGTGTTGCAGAGCAGATGAACAGGACCATCATGGAGAAGGCACGCAGTATGAGGCTACACTGTGGCCTTCCACTCTCATTCTGGAGTTATGGTTTTGATACTACAGCATATTTGATCAATAGGTCTCCATGCTACCCACTAGATGGAGGCATTCCTGAAGAGGCATGGTCAAACAAGGAGGTAAAGATTGATCACTTAAGAGTCTTTGGTTGTGCTGCTTATGTGCATGTTGATGCAGAGCATAGGGGTAAGTTGGATTCAAAATCCAACAAGTGCTACTTTGTTGGCTATGGTGGAGATGCTTATGGTTATAGACTGTGGGATCCAGTCCATAAGAAGGTTGTCCGGAGCATTGATGTAGTGTTTCATGAGGTAGAGCTTTATAAGCATCATCAAGATCTACAAAAGGGGAAGAAGAAACAGGTTGAAACTGAGTTTGTAGAACTTGAGGCTGAAACACACAGTGGGGCCAGTCCATCTAGTCATGAACAGGTAGTTGAGACTTCTTCAGAGACAGTTCCAGATGCAGTTCTATTGCAAACACCACTTGGTTGGACCAGTTCTAGACAGATTAAGAAGAAGAGGATATTTGATCCCTCTGACCCTGATAGCACATGTGGTATGCATTCCATATTTGATCCTAGTCTGAATTATTTGCTTTTGACTGATAGTGGTGAACCAGAAAGCTTTGAGGAAGCTTGCAGGATAGACACTTCAGTTCAGTGGGAGCGTGCTATGGAGGATGAGATGGATTCATTATTATCTAATCTAACTTGGGAATTAGTTCCTCTACCTTCAGGTAAAAAGGCATTACATAACAAGTGGGTTTACAGGTTGAAACATGAAGCTGATGGAAGCAAGAGGTACAAAGCTAGACTAGTTGTCAAAGGCTTTGAGCAGAAGTATGGAGTAGATTATACAGAGATATTTACTCTTGTTGTCAGAATTGCTACCATCAGAATGGTGTTGTCCATTGTTGCAGTTGAGGATCTTTACTTAGAGCAGTTAGATGTTAAAACAGCCTTCCTACATGGTGATTTGGAAGAAGAGATCTATATGCATCAACCCCAAGGTTATGTGGTAAGAGGAAAGGAGAATTTGGTGTGCAGGTTGTCTAAGAGCTTGTATGGACTCAAGCAAGCTCCAATACAATGGTATAGAAAATTTGATGGATTTATGCTATCTATTGGATTTTATCGTTGCTATTCTGATCATTGTTGCTATTACAAAAGGTTGAGAACCTCCTACTTAATTTTGTTGTTATATGTGGATGACATGTTGATTGCAGGAGCAGATTATGGTGAGATTGAGATGCTCAAGAGACAGTTGTCTTCTAAATTCGCAATGAAGGATCTTGGACCAGCCAAGCAAATCCTTGGCATGCAAATTACAAGAGATAGAGAGCAGAAAATGCTGAAATTATCCCAAGAGGAATATGTTGAGAAGGTCTTGATGAAGTTCAACATGTTGGGTGCCAAACCAGTTGGTACTCCCTTGGCAGCTCACTTCAGGCTTTCAAATGAGCAGTCTCCTACTAGACAGGAAGATATAACTCACATGAACAAGGTTCCTTATGCGTCTGTTGTAGGTTCATTGATGTATGCAGCCACTTGCACCAAACCAGATATAGCTCATGCTGTGAGTCAAGTTGCAAGGTTTATGGCGAATCTAGGAGAAGAGCACTGGAATGCAGTGAAATGGATTCTTAGATATCTGAAGGGTTCATCAGGTATGACTTTACACTTTGGTGGGAGTTCCAGGATTAACTTAGTTGGCTTTGTTGATTCAGATTATGGAGATAATCTAGATAACAGAAGGAGCACTACAGGTTTTGTCTTCACACTAGGCAGTGGTGCAGTTGCTTGGCAATCACAATTGCAAAAATCTGTGACAAATTCATCTGCTGAGGCAGAGTATATTGCAGCCACTGAAGTTTGCAAGATGATGATGTGGTTAAAAGCATTCTTAAAGGAGTTGGACAAACCTCAAGAGAGGTGTGTGCTCTATTGTGATAACAAGAGTGCAATTGATATGACAATTCATTCTAGAACGAAACATATTTAAATCAAGTATCATTTTGTGAGAGAACTTGTTGAAGAGAAGAAAGTCTTCTTGGAGAAGATTCATACTAAGGAGAATCCAGCGGATATGTTTACTAAAGTTGTGACAATGGAGAAATTGAGCGTTTGCTCAACCACCATTGGTCTTCTACACTAGAAGAATGGTGGTAATCACACAGTTACATTAGATATGAGTGGAGTAATTGTCTTGCTTGCAATTGACTCTGTATATGAAATTGATTTGAAAGGGATCAATTTGAGTGGGAGAATTGTTGCTGAAGATTTTGAGTAATTTGGTTTCAAGTGGGAGATTGTTGGCAGTGAAACAATAATTACGGGATTCTTTAGTGAAGGGCAGTCTTGTCCTTTACCCTGCATGACCTAAGTTATAAATAGGTTTTATCATAGAGGCTTATGATTGATGAGAGATTGATGCGTGAGCGGATTTTGACTCGAAGAGAATTCCAGAGAAGGTTGCAGCCGCCACGACTCAGAACCGGAGAGTCCAACGCATAGGAACACAGAGAGAAGAAGAACAAGAATTTCTGGGAGAAAGAAGTTGGAGTTTTCTTCTTGTGTATTGCGTGAGGAGCGTTGCTGAGAGATCTTGTAATTCTCTTGTACTCTCATTCTCTATTTAGTGGAATTGTGTGATCCCGTAGACGTAGGCAGTAAGGCCGAATCACGTTAAATTCCCTTGTGTACTTTGCTTTCGTATTGGCGTTCCTAGATCCATATTTCCGCAGTACAGGCAGGGGAACAGTAAAACTATACTCTGTTCGCCCAGAACTCCAGAACAGTAACTATATACTCTGTTCGGCCAGAACCAAAGTACAGTAAACTTATACTCTATTTGGCGAGGCCTGTAGTTTTATTCCCCACATTAAGTACACATGAGTTCGGGACATTAGCCGCTTAACAGGTGGATAAACTATTCTGGTACTACGAGAAAGCAAGTACAAAGCCTCTTTTTTCAGCCAAAAAAAGGGAAGTACAAAGCTTCTTTTTTCTTTGATTGTCAGTAAGTGTCAATTAACATGGGATTTAATTTGTTGCATGAAGAGACAAATGACTGAGCAGTCATCCATTTTTGCGCAAGGAAACTTGTGCTTCCATGCGCAGACTGCCTCTTCCACTAGTACTCTTGCAGCATCTTCCGCACGCTCTACAGACCCCACAATCGACACAACTTGCTCATTGCTCAGCACATCCCACACCTGATCATCACGCAAGGTAAACATTTTGTCACTATCACAATTATGGTAGTGCAAAGCTTGAGAGTTGAGATCGAAAACTGATCGTAATGGCCTTACCCCGTCACTTGCAATGACAAGAAACTGATCTCTGTTGGTGAGACGGCGATGTGTAACCTCAGGGCTAGCAATTATGCCGTAGCCTTTCATCACGAAGTCCCCAAGCGCCCGGGCCATGGCCAGACCTGGCGTGTCTTCAGTTGGAAGCCAAACACGTTGGATATTCGGTTCAGTCTCCAGCGCAAATACCCTGCCGTTGCACTTCCTTATCCGCTCTGCTTCTTCTGTTCAATCAACGAGCATTTGGCGTAATTCAGACGCCGTGAATATATAATCAGATGATCGAATATGACATACTAGTACGAGATTCTTTGCGGGTTTAGGGTGGTGGACGTACGAGGTAAGCCAGGTTTCAAATCTGTAGTTAGCTGAAGAGCCACCAAGTCACCTTCCTCTGACATGGTTCCCAAAACCGCCCTCGAGTCCCCTAGGTTAGCAATAACAGCATCTTCGCCCTGTTAATTAACGCGGTATTTTAATTAGAAAACAAACTCAATTGCATTATCTAAGCTTATATATGGGCAGTAAATAAGAAAATGTATATGTATGTACCTGTTTTATGATGACTACGGCAGTTGTTCCACTGCAGGAGCAGTCCAGCTGCTCAAGGAGCGAGAGTTCCTTGTCCATCACCTTGAAGGAGCTGTTGCAGGCATCTTTCCATTGATCAAACTTCTTGCTTGAGCCAAAGTCCTCATTACCCATGCCTCCGGATTCATGATTATCTAATGGATTAAGCAATCCGTGTGCACCTGCTTGGTTTAAGATCAATGCAGGCAACCGATCTCTCACCAATCTGCTGACTATGCGGCCATTCCTGCCGTGCCCATCAAACACACCACATAAAATTCCATCTTTTGTTCCGTACCCCTTCAAAAAGGATCAGATCTAGTTAAGATTTAAAGAGTGTACGACATACAGATGTATAGCCGTATAGGAATAATTCATTCAAAGTTCTTCCAATGAATATCAGTATATTCAGGGAATTATATACGACTTTTTATTCGGCACTGGAGCCACAATACGCCTTGGGTGGTCATGGATGTCAAGGTTTTCAATTTTTTACACAGATACTGTACAATGCATAGTTTTTACATAGAAGACATAAGTATACCTGACATAGAATGGCAGAGTCTTGATTGGCCCCTTTCTTCCCTTGCACGGAATAAAGAGAAGCGATACTTGGAATACTATCTGAATACAAACTTTCTTCTGCAAACGCTACATACTGGTTTCCCCTCTTGGCTTCCTGATCGATGCCAGATACGGAGGATATGCAGATTCCCATTTTTTCTCGACGTGACTTCTTTACTGGAGAGCATCCAATTTATATAACAAGTTTGGACCGAACTGTGGGCATTCTTGTAAGTATTTTACTTGCTTCAATTATTAACGTAATGCAGTAGTTTAAACAAATAAAGGCATTTTAAAAAGGAGGGGAGTGTCCCCAAGCTTCACTAAAAGGGCATATGATGTGTATTCAACTTCCACATCGGATGGGAGTCAAAAGTGTTGATGAAAACTGAAAAGCAGGGTGATCTTAAAATAGAAGCAAGTTCTTAACACGCGCCGACCTTCCTCTACTCCCTCTGTCCTAAAATAAATGTCTCATTTAGTTTTTTTATAATAAATCAAATTTAGCGCATTTTTAGTTTATTTTTAAAAAAAATAAATAGAACAGTTATTTTGGGACAGGGAGTATTTATTTAAGGATGAAGAATGGGTCCTGGAATTCTGCAGTCATGAATTATAGAGTTACAGGCTGACGGAGGAAACGGTAGATAGGGACCACTGCTTAGACATTCTTGTGCATCTTTTTTCCTATCTAGACGGAAACAAAAGGAAACAACATTATATGTTTCATAAATTTGGATTGATAGGTGTAATGTGATGCCAGATGGCCTAGCCATTGACTTTACACATATACAATGCAGATTATACGAAGGAAGCAACTTTAAGTTGGAACCAAAGGGCGGGAGGCTGGTTTAAGATATGATATATTTTCTTTCTTATGTCTTTTCTTTCTAAAGCTACGGCTGTATGAGTTGTTAGGATTTGACTTGAAGGGATAGAGCAACCGGCCTCGTAGAGAACCGCCAATAGGTTTAACATGTCCAGCACCACATGCACCGAAGTTACTCGAAATATATGAGATGGCCAACAGAGTGGGGGTTCGACCATGGTTAAACGCATTGTGTTCGAAACTACAAAGTGAGAAAAATAAGATAGAATAAGCAAGTGTCAGATACATATTTATACTCCTTAGGGAGCTTGTTGAAGTGAAGGGAAGGGAACCCGAATCTGCTGATGAAGCTAAGCTAATGAGTTATGTATTCGGTATATGGCTGATTTATGTAGCTATAGATATAGATAAGAAGGTTTCTGGATCAACGAGTCTGATCTGTACTCAAAGCGTGGGCATGCCCTACCAATTATTGCAGGTTATATCATAAATTATTGCAACCATACGAAAGTGTTTTCCTTCACGGAAACTTCGAAGACTTTTCGTCGTCCGGCAACATAATTGTGTTAGACAAACATCAATCACATTGATTCAGGCTTATCATGATGCGTAAGCTGTAAATACAAAAAAAATTCTGTTCTTAACATTTATATAAATCAGATAAGACCGTCATTTGCCACTCTTATTGCGCTAATGCTGAAGATTTAGCTTTATGTTATCCATCATCACATGATGGAAGTCGTCCTATTGAGTCGTTATGTGAGTTGTTATTTTCTAGTTCCCATTGTATTATTTAGATATGAAAACTGTGCAAGTACAATTATCAAAATACTAACCGCTGGAAAAGCCAAAAGGGGTTGTGAATATTGGTTTTATAGACTCACTTTGGCATTCTGTAAGGGACACTTGAAAAGGAAACCAAGTTTAACATTTTTCACTGGGCATTCTTTCAGGCATAGATTAAATGCCAATAAGATGCCACAGGGCCGGGACTCAACCGGAACTCCCCCTCTGAAGAGAGATCCAACCACCACTGTATTGGCGCCTGGCGGTCAAGACCAGAATTGAGAAAACGCAGCCTACAGTAATACTCGTATCACCATTCATATCCGTCGCCTGCAGACTACATGGCCTTAGGCCTAGTACCCAGTCCAGCATTTCTCACCTGTGTCAATGCTTTCGCATGCACTGCTCCATAAAATAATTTCTATACTATTATGACAACAGTGATCGCTTTGAATTTCTAAATCAGTTACAATACCTGGAGAAATTTTAGTAAATACAAAATAACTTTCTTCATTTATTACACTACCAAATTTCACACGTATATTCTAAACCTTGGCTGCGGTGACAATCAATTTTCATATTCGAGACCTTCCTGCATACCAGAAGAGAGAATCGCCCTAAGAAGGCATAAGCTGAACGGCCACAACAGGGAACAAAGAAAACAAGATACTGATCCAGATATAAGATCAGATAAATCTATCTAGATAATTACAATTACAATGTGCAAATGCAATAGGGAATAAATTCTCAACCAAGTGTAGAGGCACAAAAAAGGTGCAACAGCCTAATCCACAGCGAAAGGACTCATTGGTTTGAACCTGACACTCCATCTTCTGCAGGAGTTGCATCTAGTGCAGGAACCTTCTTTGCAAGGGACTTGGGTATGTCAATATCATCCTGTATACACCTCTGCTGGGGATGTGATAGTAAAATACACATATGCCTGAAAAGTACACGTGCGAGACCTTGTCCAGTCTCAAAAATGTAACCCTCATACTCAGAGACATGCTCAAGGGCTTCAACTAGTGCATCGTACACCTTCTGAGGACAATTTCCAGGAGCTGGCCTATCATGGAGGTACAGAACATCTAAAGTGAAGAGTTTCTGGCTCATGGGCCAATGGTGTTCTGGAATAACAGATGATCTGCAATATATGAGGATCTGCAAAAAATTAAACCACCGTAAGATCTTACCAAGAAATGTAAACGAGTGTGGTAAAATCTAAAATCAATACTCAACATTGTCCAACTGCTCTTTTAATACTACCAGAAGACCTCCTAATTTTCTATCTAGTCACTAGTTCATAAACAAATCAACATGTGTCGTGTAAATGATAAATGGCCAGGATAGATCCAAAACGAGCAGACTATTCAACAGCACATAAACAAGCATCCTTGACAAGTATAAATTCCAGGTTGTGATAATGCAGAACAGATATATCAATAGCACATATTTCATCATTAAAATACTTCACTGGTACAATATTTAAATTAACTCCCCAAATATCATCATCTCTTTTCTCCATTAAAAGAGATGGGCATTCACTTAGATATGTGAAGTTAGAGAAGCTTTGTATGATTTTATTTTCTTTCTAAGAAAAAAATTCCACTGCCTTAGACTATCAAATGCAACCCTTAAATATATCCAATTCCTAAGTTGATAGCATTACAACCGGACTCATAGGTTATTGCATCATTAACATTAGGGAAACCTCATAGTCGAAGGCAGTAGGTCCCTGTTGTCATCAACAATAGGTCCCTGTTGTCAAATTGTAAAAAAATCAACATATAGGAGGCGCTTGTCTTCTCAAGAAGGTGATGGAAATGGATTCAGTACTAGATGGATAGGTGCTCACCACGTTTGATCAATGTGTAGAGCCTTTAAACACATAGCTTTAAATGTTAGCTCTGGCTATAGAAGATATTCTCTATTGGTTATGGAACATATACCACCGGTTTTATCCAAAAAAAGTATATTGCTTTCTTCTAAAATACTACAATCCTTCTCCCACTAGTCCTCCCTTGTGTCCTCTGCCTTACATAGATCATTCTTGGCCATATTTGAGATACATTCCTGAAGTTAAAACCTAGATACGAAAAATGATGAGAACGAAGGATGTGCAGAGGAATGGAATCAATAGCATCATTTTGTTTATTTTGAACCAAGCTGATTGTATAAATAGTCAAGTATGAGGACGGTCATTCTCATTGTATCTTAAAGTTGTTCATACTTGGTATACCATTCAAATGTTTCACCTGAGGTGGGTCACCTTCAAAACATGGTGGTTAAGCTGGTTTTAGAATGGAGAACTAAACGCAAATATTTTTTCAACCCTGTTGCACAACTAGTTATACATATTATTGTAATATATATATACATACATACATATATATAGGGCAACCTATCAGGTGGTCATAAGGCAAATAGGACAGAATTCAGAAATGACCATGTAAACAAAGAACCATCGACTATCACCCAATCTAGACTCAGAATATTTTAGCAATATTTCATACCTCCTGATAGAAACTTCTATTACTCAAGAAATGGAGTCGTGTATGCTAGAGGAAACCTCTCAACACAAAAGATATCATACCACCCTAAAAGCAAATTCTGTTTGAAATTATCTTAAAACTACATTCAGAAGAGTAAATTCTTCACTTTAAAAAAAAGGTGCATAAGACCCTAAAAACCCACAAATTAAGTGCACAAGTATGACCAAAAAATTATTATTTATTAGCGCGCAGAGGTCATAAGAGCATACATTAACCAGACATGGTAGCGCTGTCACACCTTGTCAAAAATAAACTGATAAGCCAATTTTTCTTCTTCTATAATACATGCAGGTAAAACAAATTCATGGATTAGCAACAATAATGGAACTAAACTATGTTTCACCCCTGCAATGCTGCTCTTTACTCAAGCCAAGTCCTTATCATTACTCAAACTGATACAAAAGTGTTTCCATATTTTCTCGAAATATACACAAATAAAAATAATAACTAGCATGAACTCACCCAACGGTTTTGCTTCCCCCCTAAGGATGAATGACAACATCCGGTCTTCTCAGAGATAAACTATCACGCATTTATTTGATAAAAAAATTACCTCGAATATGAACGTGGAAAAATATAAAATCAAGAGAAGCAACATAAACTTACTACTCTAAAGACCCGAGATTGAGCTAGGGACTTTTTCGCTTGCTGGGTAGCTAAGCGGAAAAGTGGCGTCAGATCAGCCCGATCATAAGATGCATCTGCAGTGAGGGGCTTAAGCACACCACTGACGGACTCCACATCGCTGCTGAAATCCTTTTGCAGCTTCTCAATTCCATAAACGTACAGAAGAAAATCGAATTAGAATTACATGCAAAGACAGAATCAAGGGTGAATTGCAGTACAAAATTTGTGAATGACAACCAAAAAGGAAAGGAGAAACAAACGAGAGGAGGGGGTGATGATACCCGAGACGCGGAGTGGGCGAAGAAGGAGAAGGAGAAACGATGTTCGGGGTTGATTGCGCGCTTGGAGTGGACAAAGAGGAGAATGGCATGCTTAATGGCGTCCAAGCGAGTGACCGGCCGGCCCTTGGGACCCGAAG
The DNA here is from genome assembly GCA_035235625.1 of Saururus chinensis. Taxonomy (NCBI): domain Eukaryota; kingdom Viridiplantae; phylum Streptophyta; class Magnoliopsida; order Piperales; family Saururaceae; genus Saururus; species Saururus chinensis. The sequence continues at coordinate 9,101,018 of CP141143.1, read as the reverse complement.
ACTTCGTCTCCGCCATGGATTCAAGGTCCACGTCGATACAGAAGAGGATGTCTTCAGGGAAGAAGCGAGACGGCGGTAGCGTATACGGAGCTCGTCCATCTCCCCCGCTTCCCTCCATTTCCTCCGTCCCACCGCTCCAGTCTTCCCTCGCCTGATAGAGGGAGCGTGTTTTGCTTGGATCAATCCATGAATCAAGGTTGGGCCGACGTTTACAGCCCAACTGATGAGCGCCACTCTAATTGGACTGGACTTCCACGCCCACCTACTACAAGTTGGGCCGAAGTCTAAAGGGCTCATGCCTGATTGGCAAGATGCACGGGAATTGTCCCAAAACAAAACAAAAAAACTGGCGATTCATAGGCAAATGCAGGTAAGATTCGCCATAAGCACAGTTTTTTTTTATATACTAAAGGAGCTTTTTGGTTATGAAATTCCCTTTGATTAGGGATTTCGCCACATTGTAGTCTCGATTCAATAGAATGAGGTGGGATGGAGAACTTGCATGAAATTAAAAATTCTAATAGAAGTGAGATTCAAGGTTAATTATGATGGAATCACCGAATCACTTCAAGAGGTAATTCTGCCGATTCAACTCCTAGCCCTTGTTTTGAAATTATTGATTCTGTCATTTTCAACTAACTTACAAGGTCTTATTTGTTATGGTTCATTAATATAAAGTACTTTGATACTAAGAACGTATGAATCCCAAATTAAGAGAAAAAGTTGTAATTATTAAAAGTTTGAGAAATGATTTGGGATTTTCATATGAATTTATTCTAAAAAAATAATTAGCAATCTTGGTTATGTTTTTATGCTAAATCAACAAAATTAATTCCAAATATTTTTAATTTCCTTTTCTATATAATGTATGCAAACAACCCATGAATTATGTTTCGATTCTACCTTGATTCTATTTGATTATGCATATTTTGTACTTGGGTGGCAAATTGTCACATAATTTAAAAACTATGATTCTATTCAGCTTCTATTATTGATTTTGTATCTATGAATGTCCTCTAATTTTGCTTTGATTTTAATTTCATCCATCATTGTTGGGTGTGGAATTCCTCTTATATTTTAAGTATTTCATCACAATTTTGTCATGATTATACAAAAATAATGTGGAATTAAAAAATTTATCAGAAAAAAGATTCAGACTCAATTTTGACGGAATCACAAAATCATATTGTAAAGTAATTCCACCAATTCTAGCTCCTAGCATCTCATTTCGAAATTTTGAGTTTCATCATTTTTCAATTGTTATCCATCATATTGATCTGAGATCCTAAAAGTGTACCGTATATGTGGGCTATATTTTAAAAGGCTAAAGATAACTTAGCCATGTGGAGTCTCTATACGACTGCAATGATACTAAGAATGTAAATATCCAAGTACGGGAGAGAAAATTACATTCATTAAAAATGTTAAAAATTGGTTAGAAGTTCGATCCAAATTTATCTAAGAAATCTTTTATTACCGACCTTAATTCTAATTCTATGTTAAATCGATTGAATTAATTTAAAAAAAATTTAATTCAATTTTTAAATAACCCCACACCCAAATAACCCCTTGATTTGTTTTTACAGTGATGTGGTCATTCATTCAATTCTATTCCACATAATCATGTAATTATATTCTAACTCCATTCCAATTCAATACCCAAACAGCCCTAAGTCACGTAAAAAGTACATTCACGTAAGGATTATGGGGTACAAATTTAAATTGTTTGGCAACTTTAAAATTCTTTAGGAAAATTTATGTAGAAGGATTCAGGGTGCAGAAAGTCCCAATTCCACTTTTTTGAAGAGTCTCTTGGGGAGAGATTCCCCGAGAGATGATTCAAACATCAAATTTAATAAATAACCACGCACTACATTATAGTCAGTTACCAAACAGCCCTTAAATCCGTTTTTGATATTTTTAATTGAGCTATGCGAGTTTCTGGAGCCAGGCCCGTTAGAAGCAAAGTGGAAGCTGAAACACGCAAGGCTCGCCTGGTCGGGAGCTACAAACTCTGTCTTTATAGCCGAACGATGCCAAAATATTCATTTGCTGCTTCCTCTTCCCTCGTTTTATCTTCATTTGGTGCTTGGCTTCACTCATTTCCATTTTAAATTGTCCGCATTTGGATTAGAACTCAATGCATTTTAGTAATTCAGTAGTCCCTTCCCATCTTCCTGAGACTGTTGCTTTGCCTTGCATCTTGAAATTTTGGAAAAGTATGATGCGTATTTAAATAGCATGTCCATATAAGCATATCATAATTCATAAGTACTTTGCCAGTCGGTCCTTTCTCTTTCTTTGTCTCGTATGTCGTTCCTTTCCGCAATTTGAGAGCTTAAAGAATAGGTTCTCTACTAGCACTAATGTTCGATTGTTTTATATTAAGTGCGTTATTTAAAAAAATATGTCCACTATGTGTCCTAGGAGCATGAAAATTTAAGTTAGTTAGAGTCAGTTAGACCTTTGTCCTTTTGTGGTCTAAGGTATTCACTTTTCTTAAACTTGATACTTAATACAAATAGAAAACTTAATGGGACAGGAGTATTAACAAATTGCATAGGTATGTGCATTTATGTATTTTTTAGGCAAGACAATGGTCAATGAAGTCTGTTTTCCGGAGTTAGTACCGGAAGTATATATCTTATTCGTATTTTTCATATTTTATCTAGTTAAGTACATGCCAACATTCATGAATAAGAAAGTTTCCATCAGCATCAGAACTGTTTCCGAAATAATCAAAATGTTATTGGCTACAAAAGAGAAAAATGTATTATACAGGCTGACGTTGCAATTATAACCGGCTCCTCTTCAGCTTTGATTTTTAAACGTAACTCAACCGATAAGTGGTTTATTCCCCTTATTGGTTCCACGGACGGACCAAGTTTCGAAGGTCCTAGTTCATGTTGATCATTTTACTCCCCTTTCTACATGGGTGAAGTAAAAAATCTCCTAAGACTTCAAATTACTCCGAAAGTATCTCCACAAATTGACTGCTAATAGCGCAGCACCGGCAGTGCCTAACAAAATCTGCAAAACCAAAGGAACCTTTTGAGAGTAAAAACTCATATTTCAGACCAAGCAAAGGTCAATAATCTATATATTATTACCTTTGTATGTTGGCCAAATTCGAGACCAGAATTTTTGAAGAATGAGAAAAACGATTTTAACTGAGACAACTGAGGCATCAGAATGACAACGGTATACTGCCCTTTGCAGGGAGAGGGCAGTATGCGTTGTAATGCAAGCTGAGCAGTAGACGGTGTTAATGATTCTCTCACTTTGGAGCGTCCTTCATCTTGAATCTGGAAAGATTAAGAGAAGAGTAACATTCAATCCTATACATGTTAGATATATGAATTATACAAGATAATCAGGTTCATTTATCCTAAGTTGATCATCTTGCATAATTATAAGTGTGAGAAACAGCATATGAAACTCATCATTTGTATCCCAATGTCAATATGCATGTATATATTAACACCTACCTTCATCAGTCAATTATCAGCATTCTAATTCACGAGGGGAATATTTTCCAGATAAAGGCAGCAGAGTCATAGCAGCAACTGCCAATCACTCTAGGAATGCAAGTATGCACCACAAAATAGAAACACTGGGATACACCTTATTGTTAAAAAGAAGGCTGAGTAGATTCAAATGCCACATTCTTGCTTCTAATATATAAAATTTAAGCCAGCACAAATTTAGTAATATTTCCACCTCACGCATCAAGAAGTTATGAACTTGTTCCAATAGATAGGAGCACTACGACAAATAAACATACCCTGAAAGATAATCCAACATCACCCAAATAAGCCCGTGACTGGTAACCTCTCAATATCCGATCCAACCAGTAATAATTTTCCTACAGAATCATAACATTGCATAGCAAAGAAAAAACAACGTTGAATAAGATTCTCTGCCTTCAAACAACATGAATCAAATGCAGTATAAAAAAATAATAATGAGAATTTGCCTGCAGGCCATTTTCATGTGCACGTTGCTCAATTTCAAGCACAGTTGAAACATCCTGATCAGAGGGGCCTTCCTCTTGAAGACGTATGATTTCATCAAGAACAAGATCCACCTGGCAGAGAAATTTCCATGAATCAAGAAAACACAAAATATAATGTATAAAGAAAACACTGCTTCAAAAAGATAGATACTCGGCCTATTTCTCAGAATAGGCAAATTTGTATGCATAGGTAACAGAAAGAGGTATAATTAAGTTAACAAAAAACAAATACCGACCAGTTTCCACGAAACATCAGGATCGCAGGAAAAGTTTACACTAATATCTCCACGAACATCCCCTGTTCTTGAAGGTTTATTCCCACCAAGGAAGACAGAAACTCCAACGGAGTAAATCTAAGACAGTAGCAGAATCAACATGTGAAGCCCATAGGTTGAGCAATCAGCAATCAACAACCAAAAAAGTTGACAAAATATACTCCCTGAGTCCCATATTAACTGTCTGGATTTAGAAAAAAAATTGTCCCGTATTAATTGGCCTATTTCATGTTATCTTTTCATAGTAGTTAGTGGATGGAGTAATAAGGTTGATAAATTGGTTTCTATTAAAATCATATGGGACGCAGGGAGTAATATGCACTACCTGCCCATGTTTAAATCGAAGAACTTGCATAATCTTGGTTTCCAAAAGTTTGCTCAGGAATCCAACGTAATGGATCTCCTCTGTCTTGAAGTTGATTGATAATGAACCCAAAGAAGAAATATAACGTCAGAAGAAATGACAATACTTGACAGATTATACCAAAGGAAAAGAGAAATGAATTTTGAATTATTAACAAAATTGCATCTTAGGCATAAGAATTTTATTTTAAAAATCATGTTCTCGATTAATATAAGTAAACTGCTAATAAGGACGTAAGAGTTAAAGATTTTAAGCACCATGAATTTGTTCTTCAACTCCACAGGAAAGGCTAGCTGGACTGAACACTGTGCTTCCACCATTGGGCTGCGTACTACTTCTCTATGGACAAAACAGTGCGACTAAGAATATTAATTATCAAGTTGAGGTGCGATTAAGCTAAGCACAGCATGTAAAATTCTACAAACAAGACCTCATATATGGTAGATAACAAAAAGGAGTTTTACTCAAATGTATACCTCACAATTGTTGCAGGAAAAGTGAAAGGTAGCCCTTTCAAATCATCTCGGTTGAAATGCAAAATTGGATGAGAAGGCTTGGGAATTCCTCCCTGTAGAGAAGCAATAACATGGTCAACACAGGCATCACAAGGTCTAAAGGATTAAAGGAGCCATGTACATACCAAATACTGCAAAATTAGAGGAACTGCCACTCCTGGATCAATGTTTCCAACAATGACAACAGTGAATGTGGAGGGGTCCTTGAAACAGTTATTAAAATATTCACAAGCTTTTATAGGATCAACGTTCCGAAGGTCACTAATTTTAATTGGCTGCACCAAAATTTGAAGAGAGTAAAGATCAAAGGGACATTTCAAATTGTGAATGGGAAAATAAACAGAATACTGAGCTCACTAGATTGCATACTCTAAAGAAATATGAGTTCCCATAGTTCAGCTCCCGCACACGGTTGGCAAAAGCAGTGTAGGGGTCTCGCTCTTGAGCTCGTACTGCTTCTTCTGCCATTTGCATTACTACTTTGACTTCTTCTCCTGGTACTACATCTGTTGTAAACAGTTGATACACAAGCTGCAGAACTCAGAAAAGTAAACATGTTAGACAATGATGAAATTCAGAGCATTTTTATAGAGCTTTCCAACATTTAACAGAAAACATCACATTAAGAAGCATCTTTTAGAGGAATAGAATCTGAAAAACGCAACCTGCAAAGCAGTTTCCAAGTCAGAAGGTGAGCAGTCACCAGAGAACGTTCTCATGTAAGCCCCGACTTTTGTGCCAACCTCAGCTCTCTTTCCAGCAAGCATATCCATAAGAACTGATGGTTTGTAACCAAATACACCAATTTCACCAGCAATTGTGGATCCCATCGAACATGAAAAGTACTCACTTTCCGCCAGTTCAGATAAGCCACCATATGTAAACCCAGTAAAGAGAACCTGCTTTAAACCAAGATAAACCAATCCTAAATGGTAACTTATATGCATTTTTTATTGTACCTACTCCTATATGGATACAGGGAGAATCAAAACAATAAAGTTCAATAAGTATTGAAAAGGCCTATAATACCTGATCATCGAGAAAGTCTGTGCACTTATAGCATACTCTCATCCCATTTGATAAAATAAACTCTCTGACGCCTATATTCTCAAACTCAAAGTCTTGAATAATACTCCTAGTACATAAAAGCAGATACATATTTCTAAGAAGGCTGGACACTTGATCCCTCAATCACAAATGAACTATTTAGAAGTGGTGGCTCAGGTTAACTACAAAAATCTAGAGAGCAAAACTTACCCTGAGTTTGGCTTCACATTGACAATTTCTTCAGGAATGTGTTCATCATCCCAAGGAGGAATGGATTTATTTATTTCAAAAGCATTTACTTTCATAACAGCAGCCTTGAGATCCTCAACCATAGCTCTAGCCCGAGGTTCAACTGTTTTAATCACACAGCTGTGAGCTGTATGGAAGTTCTGAGCAAATTTTGAAACTTCAGATGCTGAAATATCTGTTAATGTGAAAAGGCAAGATACATTATGCACTTCTCAAAGAATTTATCACAAAGTGAGCACTCATCAAAGTCATAAAATTTACTGGCCTTCATTTAAGGCATGTAGAACAAACTAAACAAAGTAATTTTCATAGAACTGCCACTCACGAGGTAATATAGTTTTCTGTAGTTGTGCTTCATACTCGATGCCCACCACAGGCTCATGGCGGAAGAAATGCTATAAAGCCAAAAAAACATTGCATGTGTGAATTTTAATTGACTGAGACGCCCTATGTAAGTAATATGTAAATTTGAATTCAACATTTGTTTTTTATCAAAAAAATATGAACGTTTGTCCAAACTACTTGTAAATATTCATCACGAAGGGTTGTTGACTGCATCTGATCACGCTCCAAAAAGGCAGATTCAATTTCAGACATCATTAAAGCCCGTACAGTGGATATTTCACGATCTGAAAATCCATAAAGACGGACCCTTGCAACCTGGAAATCAGCAAACAGAGAGAGAGAGAGAGAGAGAGAGAATGTTATCAACAACAAGAACAAGGAAAGTAAAGTAGAGAAAGGTAGTCACTCCACATAAAAGCTCCACCTTATACCTCCAGGAGCATGGATTCAAGAGCTTCAATCGTGCCTTTCTCTTTGCATGTTGAAGTCATTATATATGCCTTCACAGGACGAACAAGAACATCTGCAGCTGAAGAGCATGAAAAGTAGGGTGGATCTTTACGGCGAGATATCTTGAAAAATCTTTGGTTTAAGGCACAATGAAACATTGCTTCTGCTAGTGAGTCCCTGTAGTCCTTGACAGTTCTCATCTCACTGACTGGTATCTTACAACTGACCATCACAGCGGACTGAACTACGACAAAGTGACAAATATTACTACATTGTCGCTTAAGGTGTAAAACCAAGTACATATTTACATGTCTGATGAGCTATGTATATTGCAGTCAACAGATACAATTATATCAATTTTCCCTGCAGAAAGGTTATCTACTAGATATAAAGTGAAGACAACAAGCTATTAATCAGATAGCAGAAATCCACTAAAAAAAGCTTCTTCCAGCAATAGACCATTAACAAACAATCAGAGAGGCAGATTAACAGTTTTTTTAGCATAGGCTAATGTAGTGGAGAAGCAATATTTCATGTTTACTAACCCCTCCAGCTTCAGATTCTACAAAGCATGAATAGCGTGGTTCTCCATGAGATGGAACAGGAAACTCGGGCATAAGAGATGGAAGGCCTGTATCTGAAACTTTTTGTCCAAAATGCATCCTTATTAGTTCAACTACATGCTGCCCAAGAAAACAAAAGCAAAGACTTGGTCTCTTAGTAAGATGCAATGGAATCTGGCAGAATAACATTAGTATCAATAAACATGTACAACTGTAATTTGAGATTGAATAGAACCAACACAAACCTGTGTATCAGCAAAATCACCAACAGCAATCACGGCCATGTTGTGCAAATGATACCACTTCTGATAAAACTGCTTAACTCTTTCAGAAGATACAGTCCGGATCACCCTTTCTAACCCAATTGGTAGGCGTTCAGCATACTGACAATAACAATAACAACTTTTCAAGAGAGCATATATTTTTTTCAAGAGAACAATTCATCTTTAATTGCAGAATTTTCTAACAAAAGAGTACTTTTATTCAATTTGTAAATTCCAAGTATGTTTTGTATGACTGTAAATAGGAAAGACCTTAGACCCCTCCATCATAAGAGTCCAATGAGCATCCTGCATCCGCCCAGCTGCATTTCGCCCTCCTCTATATTCTTCTAAGACAGCACCTCTTTCTTTTTCCAAGTCCTCCGCAGAAACTCGAATCTGAGAGAAAATCAGCACTCAAGAAATGACAAAAAACATGGGTTCACTAAAATATAATGGTAAGGTGGCACTACCTCTGAACTAAATTCAGCCAAAACAGATATGGCCCGAGATAAAAGTTCAGGCTTGTCTACAGGAACAAACAATTCATAAATGGTTTCATCTGCAGATGTTGAAGCATTTTGACAAGCACCAAATTCTGCACCAATACTTTCCAAGAATTTGATGATATCATGATTTGTGTACTTTCTAGTGGCACTGAAAGCAAGATGTTCAACTATATGAGCAACTCCCCTCTCCTCCTCTTCTTCCAAAACTGAGCTGGCAAACATATTAAACAACAAACTTATTTTGTTGCATCTTCCAAGAATCAAAATATGCAGTAAAACTACAGCAAAAAGGTCTACAGTAAAAAGGTGCATGGGGATTTTACAAGCCAAAAAAGAGAAGAAAAAGATATCTGGCCTAGCCAACTCAAAATATTAAATATGCAAGAATATTGTGACTATTAAGAGAGCTGAAGATAAGATTGCACTAACATATATTTAGCTATACAATAAAAATGAGGCATGACAGGTAAAACATAATCGTTAACTCTTACATAGACTTTTTTTTCCAATATAATCCATTACAAACCACATTTTATTACAAAATAAAGCACAAAATTCCAAAATACAGCTTTCCTACAAAATCCCTTTATTTGAATCTTTTAATACATCGATCAAACAACAAGAATTTAATACCAGAAAAGTGGTTACTTAACATGTCAAATCTTATTAAAAAATAATCTAAAAAGATTAATAAAGTAAAGATAGGTGTCATTGGCATCATTATTTAGGTCAACTGTTCTCATTCTTGAAGTTGCATTTTACTTGCCTGGTTAGCTGTTTCCACACATCACAATTGTACTTTAACTCTCTCCTCCACATGGTCTATTTCTTCACGCATCTCCTTCTCTTGAGCGAGTATCAACAAGCAATTGGTTGCTAATATGAAATAAAGTCATTCAAGGTATTGTCGAACTACTTTTGCTCACTCTATATACTGTTGCAGTGTTTTTAGATTCTCTCTCAGCAACAGTTGCAACTTTTAAGGCCAAAACAATTTTGGATAAACATAGAACACGAAGCACAAACAGCATCATCATCAACTTAAAACGGTAGTGATCAAATTACCGCCTAAAACTGTATTGCTCGGCATTTTTCAACATTTTAAAAAATTGCACCTTCAGAAGTGACATTTTTCTCATAAAAAAGTCAGCTGAAACACGCAAGTAACCGAATGTCAAACAAACTTCGACAGGAATCTCAGAAACGGAACGCAACAGCTGGAGTGTAATATCAGAGAAAATAAACTAAATCAGTAAACGGAAGCAAATTGAAATCACAGCAAGGGGAAATGGCATTGCACAAATACAGAAAAATCAAGCAATATCCACAATCCCAATCTATAATTAGAAGCACAATGTGGCCAAATTAGCAATATAATCATCTCCTATGAACTCGACACAGTTCAATCGGCGAACAGAACGTGTTTCATAAGCGTAAGCACTCACCCAACCTTGACGGCAAGGGCGAGGGCGGCCCTCATCTTGGGCTTGGAATTGGACCGTACATAGTAGACGAGACCATTGTCGAGCCGGCCATAGTCGACCCCGACCGGCGTCTCCGCCAGGACGTCGTCCATTGCCACACTCACCAGCTTCAACGACCGGAAGCCCTGCCGCCGCGCCAGCGGCGGCGTGTCTCCCGGCAGCAAGTCCATGGCGGGCCCCCCGAATGAGAGAGGAGCAGGTCCGCTTCGAAAAGGATCGAATCGGCTTTGGTGCAAGTCGCAGCTTCAATTGGACTGTGTGTGCTGATCGCCCCCTTGTGACCTTGTCAAATCCAAAATTCCAAATCCAGAAAATCAAAAGCCCAAAGCCACTGATGCCCGCTGCGCTCAGTGGTCGCTCCTTTTTGACTAGTCGCCAGTCAGGGTGAGCTGGGTCGGGCCCCTCTCATTTGGACCGACGGGCTAACGGATCCTTGGGCAATCTTGTAATCCAAACCACTTGCTAAAATGCCAAAAAAGTGACAAACTGCAGACTGGCTTCTCACGAGTCACTACCGGGAAATGACTACGGGGATACACGTTTCGCCGGTGGTCCGCCCACTGCTGTGGCTCAAGCCACCGAGCTTGGGCCCATTCTTCCGACACGCCGCTTTAGCTTCGTGGCCTTCCATCCCCTCCATCTTCCATCGAGATGCCGCCCGACCCAGTGTTGCGTTGCCTCTTCTCAGAGTTAAGACCAGCAGAACATACGAAGCAGACTCCGGAGTCGATGCACAGCTGCATGAACTAGGAGAAGAAGAAGAAGAAGATGATGATGATGATGATGATGATGATGATGGGTCACCGCGATCAAGTAGGTACAGAGGTAGGGAAGAAGAGAAGGATTATGATAAGGACCCCGAGTTCGCTGAGATTCTCGGTAGCTGCTTCGATGACCCTCAAAAGGCGCAGACTAAGGTGCCCTTTTCCTGGAGTTTCTTAATTTAAAATTTCTCACTTTGATATTACTTTCCCTGTGATTATTTTTTCGGTCATTTTGTTGAATATCACAGGTAGAGGACAGAATAAGGAAGAAAAGGAGCAAAATATTGCAGACTAAGACTGGCTCTGCCACGCCTATCAAGATTACGTTCAACAAGTAAGCTCATATAGACTATCTTCACGCATGTTGGTAGCTCAATGTAGTTTGTCGATGTACTATACGTCGATAGACCCACTTACTTCCTTATCCTTCGGGGCTTAGAACCGAAAAAGTCTTTGTGACCAGACAGTTCTCGCGTTTCACCATTGGAATTGTTTACTGACCCAAAACTGAATTCTCTGCTGTGTTCTTTAATCTGTTTCTGGAGGACAATTATATGCGAAGACTTAATGCCTCAGCTCCTCTCGATCTCTAATCATTTCATGTCAGTTGATTTTTTTTATCTAGTTCTTGTCCTTTTTTAAATATTTTCAGGTTTGATTTCTCAAACTCTTACATATGGTTTGAATTTTACAATGCACCCTTGGAGAAGGATATTGCCTTAATGGGTGATGTGAGTGACCTTCCTTTAAAGTTAAATATTCAACTTAAACGTGGACGCATATTTATAACCTGTTTCAACCGCAGGCAATTCGATCTTGGCACATCATAGGGCGTCTTGGTGGGTGCAATTCCATGAATATGCAGGTAAATTTGGCTTGTACTTTTTGTTATAACAATGAATGAGCGTAGAGATCTAACAATTGTTCTTGATATGTTCTTACTTGGCCAATTGGAAAACACATGAAGCATCCGGGTTTATTTTCTCGGTTTGAATCTCTGCAGTGGCGGGGGCTCCACCCATTTCTTCAATTTCCAATCAGTCCTTTTACCAGTTCTGCTAATACCTTTAAGAAATAAATATTTTCTTACTTGCTAAACGAATTTTAATAGTATATTCCTGCTAATTTAGTATAATAGTAAGATTCTACTCTTCAAAAGGGACATATTTTCTTAAGTGGACAGATTGGATGCTGCCTACTTCTTGAAGGGACAATCCAAATAGGTTTATTATATTTTTACAGTTGTGCTTAACTTGTTTTTTTTAGTTACCGTAATCTTTTCAGAAAGTGGACGTACTGAGGAACAAAATTAAACTGCAAATATTATACTTTTCTTTTCTATATCTGGAGTGTATTAAAATGGTTGGAGAATGATGTATGATGTATTTACTGTAAAAGCTTTTCAGATCGAGTAAATGATTATATGAATCTTTTCCTTGCAGTTGTCACAAGCTCCTCTGGATAAAAGGCCTAGTTATGATGCTATTCAAGGAGCGAATGTGACACCAACCACATTTTATAACATTAGCGATTTTGAAGTTCAAGACAATTTAGCAAGGATATGGTACTTTCACTGAAACTATATTTGCACTGAACCCTTTGTCACTTCCTTTGAGAAAAGGACACAAGCCATTTTCTTGTCACATTAGGTGTAAATGCGCAAAATGAGTATGCACTACTTTTTGGCCTTTCCACCTTTTCACCCACAGATATATTAATTACATGTTCCTGAAGGAACTTATGGACTATTTCATACAGGTGGTACAACAAGTTAATTCACTCTACTTACTGTTTTTTATATTTGTGTGATGTATTATCGCACTTTTTTCCAGGGTTGATATTGGGACAAGTGAGCCATTACTTCTGGACATCTTAATAAACGCCTTGATACAGATCAGCTCTGAGTAAAGTTTCAACCTTTATTACTCATTTACTTGATCCTGCATAGAGTAGTTAAATCTAAGTGTGAAAAAGTAGCTTTTTTATTGCTTATGTCGTCAGTTGCAAAGTTTTACTAGAATTTTTAAAATGCAAATTCATCAGTTTTTAATTGAAGATTCTACCTATTCTTTTCCACTTCATTCATTTTTCGTATCTATTTAATGTAGGCTGTTAGCAATCTCCTTTTGTTGTTAGTACCATCAATTCTTAGGCCTTTTTTCTTCTTACAAGATTGATGATTCATAAAGAGGTTAAGTAATGATTCATAAAGAGGTTAAGTACTGCATCATACTTTATAAAATGACCTGCTAAATGCATTATGATCTCTGACGTCCCAAAAGAAAGAGCATCATCATTTAGCACAAAATGATCATTACCTGGTCCTAATTGCCTTCTTTATGGGGTTGGTGATGGAGATCTTCTATTCTGCTTTGGTATGACCGTATGAGTCATTTTCACATTCAGTGGGTACCATTTAATGCATCTATGCACCTAACAGACACGCACGGGGGCAAACAACGTTAAATACTGCTCCTAGAATTGAACCCAAAATCTTTAGCTCTTATACTAGTTAACCACTTCAAGTGCTTGAGCTGTCAAAAGAAAGTATGTTAACAACACCAACTAGTCTTATTCAAGTTGAAGTCTCAGAAAATTTAATGGGTTATGCCACTGCCAAAGACACATGGCAGGATATGCTTCTATAAACTTTTTTAATGCAACAGTCTGAATGAGCTTCCATGGTAAAGAAGAACATAGACAATGGGTAGGAGGACATCATAGCCATCTCGATTGTTATATTATGATGAGAACGGTTTTCATTCAACTTCATCGCGGAAATATCGTGAACCTTATTTATTGCTTTATTACCACGTGATGGTTTTAGGCAGTTGGATAAAGCATTTTGAGATTCCTTTTCTTCATGCAGATAGGAGAGGCTGATTGTTGCCACTTGTTTCCTGTTTTTGCCGTCACTAGTTTTATCCACATCCTTGTTCTGCACATTCTGTCATACTAATTATATGTTTTCACAGTTATGTCGGAATCAAACAGATAGTATTTGGCGGATCAGAATTTGAGAGTTGGAAGGAAAACCTAACATCAGAAGATGCCGGTTGCAGTGTCCACAAGATCTAATGTCAGCATCGTTTTAGGTGCTGTGTTATTTGAAAGGACTTTTTCAGCTGTGATTCCTTTGCTGCCCTCAGCGGGTTTTCTGTAGCATTTCTGCTCTCCCCTGTATTTGCTGCTTTGCTGGAGGCGTGCAGATGCATTTCATACGTATTCTCTAGCTTTTCTTGGCTACAAAGTACTGCATTCACCATGCTCAGGAGAACATTGGGGATGCGGGGATTCTAGTCCTGCGGGTCTGCCCCTGCCGCTGCCCAGAAATGCCCTTTGTATATACCAGCTAGTTTTTGTTTTTTGGGTCCAAGTATTTACTAGCTTCGTTGATTAATGGTTCCAGCATGAGCCAGAAGGTTCTTCTGGCTTCAGTTTTGCCGTTATTTGGCCCTTTCAGCGAATGGAGAGGAGCGAGACTAGAATTCAGTGGAATAATAGCTTTTTAAGAAAGCGATGCGCCAAAAACAATGAGTAACCTTTATGCTTAACTCAGGAGTTTATATTATTTTAGTTTTACAAGAATGCACACACATTACACAGAATAAGAATTCGTGTATAAATATATATTAGATAAATTAAATTAAATTAAAAATAAAATATATATTAAACAAAGGGTTCTTTTGCATTTTATAGTTACAATATAGAACTTTTACAATAATTATAAAGTATACATATAAGTTTTATATTAACTTATATATAGTTGTAATAGGTTACTTGTAAATTTAAATTTTATATGTTAAATATTATGTAATAGACATGTAAGGTTGTATAGATGATAATATCAATAATCATAGATATATGGTTATGATACATTTGGTACGTACAAGAATGGGTGAACATTTGGTACACATAAAAAATGTTGTAAGTAATAATATATTATTATAATATTTTTTGATAGTATAATAAGATACAAAAATATATAATTAAATAAAGAGTCACAATTAATGAGTAATAACACCATCAAAAATATAAATCAATTCAAAGCAGGAGAACTTAATTTGCAACTAACAAATAATTGTCAATCATATAATAGAATATTATATTATCAATGTCTTATCAATTAAAAATATTATAATATTAATACAACAACTACAAACATTATAACACTTAAAAAGTAAAATCCTTATAGTGCCTTCATCCAAACCTACAAAAGTAAAATATATTTGTAAGAAAAATATGTCAAACATAGTATTTTTATCAATTGAAAATATTATAATGTCAGCATAACAATTATAAACATTACAACACTTAAAAGTGAAATTCATAAATCAAAATAAACAATGTTAAAAAATAATTCATTCAAAGACAACCTATACAATTCATTCAAAGATAAAATAAATCCAAGCAAACAATATTAAAATATAACCTATACACCTCCAAAGAAATTAAGCATTATGGGTCTAACTCACAATTGGCATTTAAAAAAGGTAGCTAAAATCAGTAAACAGGTGGTATGTTTTATGAAGATACTGACAAATAAAAGGTAGCATCATAGCATTTGACTAGATAAAAAATTTATAAATACCATAACATTTGACTAGATAAACAAATAAAAAATTCACCCTTGGGCCCTTCTTTCTTAACTTCACAAAGCCAAAAGTCTTGAGTGGAGTATATCGAGTTGGAGAGCATATGGACTTCGGACAAGCCAACTTCTTTATTAACTTCGCAACACCACAAGGCCAGGTGGAGAGGATTGAGTTGGAGAATGTCCGAAGAAGCCAACAGCATAGAGATGCAGATAGAAGACAGAGCCAGAGAGATGCAAACAAAAGACGAAGCCGAAGATATGCGAATGGAAGACAAAGGTAGAAGAAAACAGAGTTTTGAAGTTGTCTTCGTCGAAAGTAGGAAGATAGATTGGATAATGAAAAAAACCCTCTCTCTCATACAATCGTACCTTGCCCAATTAGTGAAGGGGAAGGCACAAGGCTGTGAGTTACAATGCTAGGACAGTGAGGGGACAAATGACCACACCCTCCCTCTCATACTTTGGCCGATTAGAGAAGGAGAAGATGAAGCAGCTCTAAGCCGTCAATGCATTGTTGCAAACAACAACGACAAGAGAGCCGAGGGAAGATAAATGACCACTTTCCCTCTTGTACCTTGGTTGATCGAAGAAAGGGAAGATAAATCAGCTTTGAGCCAAAGGTTGCAAGCTATGGTAGTAAGACGACCAGGGGAAGACATATCGTCTCCCTCTCCCAAAACAACACACATAAGATAAGGCTGCGGATGCAAAGTTATTGGTGGATCGATCCATTTCAATCCAATACGATTGAAACACATAGCTCGTGCCAAAAATTCATGTGGCACTTGTATCACTGTACAAATTGTACTGGTTTTGACCAATATGGATATATATCGGCCAATACGTACTTATATCGGCCAATACGACCTTCCATGGTCATAGGTTGGTGAAGACAATAGTATCAAAGGATTTTGTATATTGGAATACATTATTAATATTGAAAACTAATTTGGCGGCGGGTTTCATTTGATAACACCCATTGGGAGTTTTCTAAGGGTGTTAAAATTACACAAATTTGAATATATATATATATATATATATATATATATATATATATATATATATATATATATATATATATATATATATAATATGTAGGAATATAAAATCTTATTATTGAAATTTGTGATATACATGGAGCTAGGGTTGGGTCGGTCTTGACCTGCACTTAGATCTTGTCGGATCATGACCCGACCCTATTTATTAATTGGGTTAAAAATCAAAATCCAAACCCTAACTTTATTTTGGTCGGTATGGGGATAGCCTTTTTTTGTCATTTAATTGTTTTGTTAACTTAATGTTTTATTCATTATCTTTGCATTGGCAAAACATACAGAATTTAGATATGTTATAACATTATAAATAAATATCAAATATTTTATATGTTATTTGAGAAAATGAGAGTAAGAGCGAACGCATTGTAACATTATTAAATACACATCCAAAACTATAAAAAAATTAATAGAAATTTACTAATTAACTATTAAATAAAAGAAAAAATCTTTCCAATCTCTCTATCTTAAGTTATTACATCATTAAATAACATAGTTGAGGTTGGGTTGTGCGGGTTATGCGGGCAAATTTTGACCCAACCTTATTTTTAAAACGGGTATAATTTTAAAACCTTAAACCCTAGCCCTAACTGTATTCAGGTTGGGTGCAGGGTTAGGCGGGTAGGGTTCGGGTAAATGTATATGGGTCGGTTTGAATTTTCTCAGCCCCACATGGAGCTTACAAAAAAGTATGAGCAAACATAATCACATGGGATCTCATTTAATAAAGCTTCTTGAGAACTTTCTAATGATAATGAGAGTACACGAATCTTAATTCAAAAGAATTTGGATTAGTCAAATAAGGGTAAAATAAGGATTAATAGTACTCCATATGTCATAAATTAATAGTTCAATTTAATTTTTTAAAATAAACTAAGTTTAGTTTATTTTTTTTAAATCGAATAAGGTTATTAATATTCGAAAAAATGAGTCTAAAA
This sequence comes from Saururus chinensis, assembly GCA_035235625.1. NCBI lineage: Eukaryota > Viridiplantae > Streptophyta > Magnoliopsida > Piperales > Saururaceae > Saururus > Saururus chinensis. The sequence continues at coordinate 9,083,591 of CP141143.1, read as the reverse complement.
CATGGGTCAACTGGTCATAATACGAAAGTTCTAGGGCACACGAATTTACTTTATGTTATAGTAATATTTCATTGGACAACTATCTAAGCATAGATGTTATTATTATTATTATTATTTTTTAAGAATTTTAGATGCTGAGTCTTGTGGTCTTTCAGGCCCAATTGGTCAGATGCAAAATCCAACTAACCAACCCACAGCTTGATTGGACCTTAAATAAGTGGTTATCATAAATTTTATTCCTAGTGGGAAATAAATCTTCATATTGGGCAACTATAGAGGTGGGGCTGGGTTTGTCTTAACCAATACTTAAATCAGGTATAGTTATGACTTAACACTATTTATTAAATGAGTTAAAAATATAAATTTAAACTTAATTGAGTTGGGTCCGATAGGTAATTTTATTTATTTTGTTAATTAATATTTTATACTTCCTCCATCATAAATTAATAGCTATATTTGACAAAAAAAAATATTACGTATTAATAATTTTATTTTGTTCAATTTAAGTGCTTAGGTACTTAAAAAAATATTATACGTTTATCTTCCTTTCTTTATAAGGGGTTTTATTATTTAATAAAAATTATTATTTTATTAAATATAACTATTAATATAGAATGAACATAATATATTATTTTTATAGTAGCCAAACATAAAATAAATTTAAATGCATAACAGTGTTATATATAGATATCAAATACTTTGAGTATTATTTAAGAAAGTAAAAGTTTAGAGACCATTGAAGCAATATAAGATACGTCTAAAATTGTAATAATTTTGTTAAAATTTTTAATTAATTACCAAATAAAAAAATTAGGATTTATTTAAACAATTTTTTACTTTAAGTGATAATATTATTAAATAAGACAATCGGAGTTGAGTTATATGCGTTATGTAGATAAATCCTGACTCATATTATTTTTAAAACAGGTAAAATTTTTAAACCTTCACCTTAACCCTATTTTTAGGGTTATTGGTAACCGGCGAGTTGAGTCGGACACGCGGGTCAGATTGAATTTTATACGTAACCGGGCAGGGCGGCCCGTCGTGAACTCCAAAGTCAAATTTTCGAATCAAAAGCATTTCTTAACACATGACTTCAAAATTAACCGAATCCAAGTGCTTTCCCGGTACAGAACCGACCGAATCGCCAAACATCGATCTGCCCCTGCAGCTCGTAGAGTGAATCCTGCTTGCCAGTTCCTGCCTTCCCCTGCTGTTTGCAAATCATATTTGCCTGCTGCTATTTTGCGCCTTGCGTTTCCTCGCTGTAAATGCTAAAAACTTGCCTTCTTCTTTCTGGGGTTCTCGCGCTTGGGAGATCGACATTTTTCTTCTCAGAAAAGTGAACTCGCCTTTTAAATTGACTCTCTGACAGAGAAGGGAAAAAAGGAAGGACAAGATGTAAAGGCGAATACAATACTCTGCCATTTGCCGCCATCGACCCACCAAAGCTATGTTCGACTGAAGACGCGCTTCCATTCTCGATCGCACCCATTTTTGTGGATACTATTTGCCTTTTGCTCTCTCTCTCTCTCTCATTTGAGTTTTCGAGATGGGAGAGATGGAAGGGCAGAGGGAGGAAACAGCTTTTGAGGTGGCTTTGGTGGTTCCGAAGAGGGACGTGACGCAAAGAGATGATGGGGCTTGTGAATGCGTCGAGTTCCTCGTCGGGGAGCTTCAGAAAGCGGGGTTGATCGTTCAAAGAGTTGAGGGGGTTTCAGAGGAGTTCCTTAAGGTCAATAATCATCTGCATGTATATAAATAGATGAGTTATTTATGTTCGGGCATTCTTCTTATTTTTTTCCAGTTGCCATGAACTGGGCAGTGAGAAATTTTCTAGTAGTCCACTTGTTTTTTATTTTTTGGCAGTAGATTTGACTGACGGATTGCTATTTTTTTCTGTAAATTGATATCTTTTTGTTTTTCAATTAATTTGGTTTCTGGGACTTTATTCTATGGGCAAAAGAGTAGGGAGTAAACTTTGGTCAACGTTAAGAGACGCCTTAACCTCGCATAGGGAAATCACAGAAAATCTCTGTGGGGAAAAATGATTTTTTATTTGATACACTTGCCCTTTATGTAATGTAACATTTTGCTGGTTGGCATTGACAGAAGGCTGGTGATAGTCTTTTATGCATCTAATTTTTTCTATTTATATGTTGACTTAGTGCCCACATCTAGTAATTGAGAACGGGCTTATGGCTTTTCCTGTTTTGTCCATTTATTATAAAAACTTTAAGCCATGGTCAATGTTACGGTTGGCAGTTATTGATATTGAACCTTTTTGGCATTTTTCCATATTAATTCTCTCTTTCTTTATCTTCTTCATGTCTGTGACGCCATTGTCACTGGAAAGTATGTGTTTTCTGATTTCTAAGCAGATTGTGGGTATATAGCTAATTTGGCCTCCGTTGCTTTTACATGTTATCCTTTCAGTTAGCTGCACCTTTGGAAACTTTGGGCAGGGCTGCAACGGAGGTGGAAATGAAAAAGCCAACTCATATTGGTAGTTGTTTGAGAAATTCTTTTTACATTGTGAACACATCATCTAGTTTTTTTTTGTTTTAAAAAAAATGAAAGTCTTGTGTTTTCTTTCTCATTTGGAATATGTTTGATAACTTTGATCTTTAGCTGCAATGTACAAGGTACTTGTAACGTTCAAGTGAATCTTTATTGTGGCCGCCTTGTGTTAGGTATGGATCTGCTATTTGAATGGGACCAGGTTGCAGCATTTGTAAGACAGCCCGATGGTTCCCTATTTAGTTGGTGCGAGCGCTTTATTTGCTTCAATCACTTGATATATAGCATTGTACGTATCCTCTCACTTGCATATTGTTGGCGTTTTGGTCTGTAATGCCATTTTTTCCCAGCGATATAGTATAAAACTTAATAATGTTATTTGTTACGTGAAATACAGAGAAAAAGCTTTCCCATTGAAGATCTTGAAAAGATCTGGAAAATAGTATAATTACATGGTTTCCATTTTCTACGTTGTGAAGTGAGGTTTAAGGCATTTGTAAATATTTCTAAATGGAAAATAATTTCCTTTGCCTTTGATAATTAATATCTGACTTATATTAAGAAAAAAAAAGGGGAGTACAGATATCTAACAAAATACATTGCTTAGATCTTATGAAACTTAACAGCATATGAAGCTGCTTTTGCATTTAAAGCATCTGGTACTTTGTACTTCCTCTACAGCACTCGCTAATACCATTCACTGTCTTTTTCTTAAATTTTCCTGTTGCTAACCTTCTTCCAGGTTAACAAAAGCAACTCACGCATTCCTTTAAGACATGATACCAAAATGATTTGGTGGGAAACAGGAGAACCTTTACTCAGGAAGATGGAAGCTGAAGACATTATTAAGCAAGTCTTTCCCCTGCATGGTATGCTTTTCAGCAGGTGTAGCACTTGCTTGTGGTCTTTTAAGTACCACTTAACAAATTATAATCTTGGGTGTGCAGATGAAAATAAGAGGAAACATCTGTTGAGAAATTGGGCACTTAGCATTTTGGACTTAACATGGCAGCCAATTGATGAAATTTACGAATACTTTGGGATGAAGGTGAACTATACATTAAGTTTGGAATTTTTTTCTTTACGAGGTTTTTGTTTCATGCCTAAATATATTATGGTACACTGCACATTTTTATTTGGAACATTAGTGATGAACTTCATTCTCCTTGTAATTTTTATTAAAACTAATATCACGTTAAAAAAGTTGATTTAGTGTTTTATAATCTAAAAGGCCTTAAATAACATTAGTGTTTGTGATCATTGACATGTATGAGTTCAAGATATACAGAATTAGTCGTGCATAGCCTCCCTTGCAATTTATAAGTGGTTGTTCATTTTACCTATACAAAAAAATTCATTTTCATCACATGTAGGTTTGATTGACCCATGAGTATACTGTTTGCTGGTTATGTACATATGTTATTGCCTATTTCATTTTCTGCTTTTATTCTGCTGAGTTATAGATTAATCTACCTTTGTTTGAGTACTGATTGCTTTGTTTTTCTTTTTTAGATTGCAACTTATTTTTCCTTCCTGGGAATGTACACAAAGTGGCTGTTTTTTCCAGCTGCATTTGGTCTTACATTGCACTTGGTTGATTTCGGGTATGTTTCTGAGTTGCTTCTTACTTTATCTACTAGTTGGAACATGTCCCTTCTCTTTATCTGCTGTAAGATGTCTATGTGACTAAATAGGTGCAAATTTTGATTCAGGGTAACTTTGTTATTTTACTATGTAACTTTTCCTTTTGTTTCATGATTTTAGATCATGGCAGTTATTGGTGCTTCCTGTATTTTTTGTATTCGCAATATCATGGGCTGCACTTCTTTTCCAATTTTGGAAGCGCAAGAATGCTGCTCTTTTGACAAGGTATTGTATATTAAAATTTCTTTTGGCTACTGAGTGTACTAACATCCAATGCATTTTGGGAACATTAGATTTTGGAGGAGTGTTTTTAAAAAATTCCTTATAAATCTAAAAAACTTAACTGAATACAATACAATGTGGTGCATGAATGCATAATTAGGGAAGCGTCACTGATGGTTGTGTTAGCATACATGCGTTCATGCTCATATTTTACATGTGATGTGAGTACTTGTTTCACTATAAAAAGGAAAATGCATTTGTTACAGCCCCAGAGCTCGGATTGTTTCTTCTGTAGCCTAGTTTACTTACACGGAGCTATATTCTTATACTCTGTTTTGTAGGTGGCATGTAAGTGATTCCATGGGCTTTGAACCAGGACATAAAACGATGGAATCTGACTGGGGTCCTCTCCTTCAGTCCTATATGGACCTTAGGAACAAAATGGCGAGTGAGAATCCTAAAGGAAGGGTTAAAACATTTCTACGAGAAGAGTCGTTCCATCGCCTTATGAGAATAAGAAATGATGTTATATTTGTGTTGGGGATTATTTGTCTTCAGTTGCCATTTGAGTTGGCTTATGCTCATCTCTACGAAGTTGCTGGCTCAGATGTTGTGAAGTAAATATCCAAGCTGCATTTAGCTTCATCAAACTGTTATTTTTTAATAGAGAATCTTACATTTCTGATGTTCGATTTTTCATTTCAGGTTTACACTTACGGCTGTGTATCTTTTGGTCATTCAATACTATACTAGAGTTTGTGGAAAAATTTCAGTCAAACTCATTAAATATGAACATAATAAATCCACGGAATCTAGTGCTGATAGCTTGGTTTATAAGGTCAGCCAACTTCTTGTGGGTGAGTATATTTTCTTGTAACTAGTCATAATAGGAAACTTCATTTGACATTCTTTTGCGGATTCTATCTTGTAGGTGTTTGGTCTTTACTTTATGCAGTCATATATTGGCTTGTTTTATCATACACTTCTATACCGTGACTGTTTTACTCTGCAACAAGTTTTGATTCAGCGGCTTATTATATCTCAGGTAAGATGCAAGAGCCAGCTCTTTTTTCCTTTATGATAAATGATTTCTGTTATGCACCATTGTGCATACAACCGGTACCTGCAAGAAGGACGACGACGAGGGAGAGAAAAGGAGGTGAGAAATTAGGGCTAAAACACTTCTAATCTTTCATTAAGCATAAACCCTTACATCCAATTGTGGACCCAAGTACCTAATAGCTTATCTAAACCTTAAAATCCAATGGCCTAAATTAACATAATCAAATAAAACTAATCAATTTGCTAATAAGCCTACTCTTAAATGGAATTAACTATGACTCAGAAGCATATCATTTCACCACACTCCGCTAGGGCCTTGTCCTCAGTCAGGGAACCTTTGATAGAAGTCAGAGTCCTCAATCCACGAGGCATCCTCAAGAGGGTGGTCATGCCAAGCGATAAGAACTTGATTAATGGTGAACATGACAAGTATCCACAATAGAGGAAGGCGGAAGATGAGGCTGAAGTGGAGTAAGGGAGTAGGCGTGTCAGATGCAACACGAGCAGGATCACCCACATATCGGCAAAGACAAGAAACATGGAAAATTGGATGAACCTACGAAGAGGAGAGGTGTAGCTGAAGGAGATAAGCCACAAAACCAATACGCTCCACCACTGGATAAGGTCCATGAAATTGGTGGGCTAACTTGGTAGAGTCGGGCTGAGATAAGGAACTCTGACGGAGGGGCAGTAGGCGGACATAGACAAGGTCACCCCACAAAAAACTCTCGATGTGTGTGGTAGCAATTATAAACCTGCTTTGTGCGATTTTGGGTGGTGGTGAGGTTGGACATAAGGCAGCGAAGGATCTCATCCCGTGTCTAAAGTGTATAGTCTACCTCACTCACAAAAGCTCGAAGAGGGACATAACGGAGGACTATAGGAGGAGGCCGTCCATAGACAATCTCAAAAGGAGTATAACCGGTATCGGTATGATAAGTAGTATTATAAGACCTTATGCCCAAGGAAGGAATTGTAACCAATGGCGAGGCTCGTCCCCAACAAAGCAAGGTAGATCTTACTCCAAGCAATGGTTTACGGCCTCCGTTTGCCCATCGGACTATGGGTGATAAGCAGTACACGTGTAGGCTAGTGCCCTTAAGAGAGAACTTGTGCAAAAAATAGATATGTAAACCTTGTCCTGATCTCACACAATAGTCTATGGCATGTTGTGAAGTTTAGCCACCTCTCTAACAGAAAGTTCTACGACTGTTTTGGTGGAGAAAGGATGGCAGAGGATGCAAAAGTGGGTGTACTTCAAGAGATGATCCACCACAACTAAAATGATAGACTTAGCATTACTCCAGAATTAGAAGATGCTGAAGAAGGCCGGCGGGTGAGGATTTGGACGCCTTAGCTCGTTGGCAAATATCACATTAACCACATGCTTCTAAACTACTTTCTTAATACCGTGTCGTAAAAATTCTGATTGATATGCTTATAGGTGTGAAATGCTCCTTCATGGCTAGCAATGGGAGTATCGTGGAAAAAAGAAATAATGCGAAGTTAGAGAGAATTGACTAGAGGCACTTAAGGGTGATGTTGCCAAGAAATATAATTTCTGCCCTGCAAAAGAAAGGAAAGGAGGTGGGGTCAGCTCACAGGCAATCCAAGGTATCAATTACTGTAGGATCTTTGTATACGATTGTCGCAAATCCCCTATGAATGGAAAAATAGGCATAGAAAGAACCAAATGATCCCCATCATCGAAACATTGGGAAAGTGCATCGGCCATTGGGTTGTCCACCCCCTTCTTGTAAACTATATCATAATATAGCCCATCAATTTACTCACCCAATGATATTGAGCTTGAGTAGATATCTGTTGATCATGGAAATATTTCAAAGGTTGATGGTTAGTACGGATAGTATAGTGTCAACCCAATAAATACGTACACCACTTAGTAATAGCATGGACAATTGCTAGCATTTCATGCTTGTAAGCATAGAGACGAAGAGACCAACCTGATAATGCTTTACTAAAGAAAGCAATGGGCCGCTTTGATTGAAGGAGGATTGCGCCTAAGCCCGTATCCGAGGTGTCTATTTCTATCACAAGGGCTGAGAAAAATCTGCAAATGCTAAAATAGGGGCAAAGGACATGACAAGCTTAAGTGAGTCAAATGTCTATTGAGCAATGGAACTCCAAAAAAAAGCATTGGTTTTCAATAAAGTAGTAAGAGGCACTATCATAATGAGAAATAATTTGCCAATAATATTCGGTGAACCCCAAAAAAAATCACATAATGCCTTGGAAGATTTAGTAGGGGTGTTAACGAGCCGAGCCGAGCTGAGCCGAGTATTAGGCTGTTTTGGCTCGAGCTCAAACTGCTCAAGCCTGGCTCGAAGCTCGAATAAACTTGAACCTTTAAGCTCGAGCTCGGCTCGAATTAGAAATCCAAAGCTTAGCTCAAGCTTAAGCTCGAACTTGAATAAGTGAATCATAAGTCTTGGCTCGAACTAAAACAATAAAAATAATCTATATATAAATATAAGGTATATGAAGTATCACATATACTAATATACTTTTAGTATTAAATATTAATAAATATACTTCAACGAGTATTACGACTACACCGTGAACATTTGATTATAGTTACTATGAAAGAAGAAAACTATGACAAATAAGTTTTAGTTACATATGCTAAAAAATGCAACATTATTATTTTTCTCTCTTTATGTACATATAATCACTAAAAAAGATGTAAAAAATAAAAAATTATTTAGGCAACATTGTCATCTGCTTTTTTATGTTTTCTTTTCTTTACATGCTTATAAATCACTAATAAAAAAGTTATTCTATAATCTTAGTGTGCCTCTAAAAAATTCTGAAGTACATATAAAAAGATATACATTTTGTAAGATGAGGATGGTCTCAATGCCATGCTTCAACTTTTAAAAGAATATCTAATCATTCTTTTCTAAACTAAGGTTGATCCACAAATGTCATGCTTCTTTTAGAATTATTTTTAAGTATATTAGTGTGATATCATGTTAACCATTTGTCATATACTTATAGCTTCATTTGGTTGTTCAATTGAACTAATTTTAGTTCATCTTCAAGAATCAAATAGCCCTATTAATTGGGGACAAAAGGAGTATATTAGTGTTTGCGTCTCTAATATTTTTATTTTTATAAAATATATATCATATATAAAAATTATAAATCCGTTATAATTTAACAAGTATATATATCATGAAATTTTTTTATATGAGTTTAGACTCTCGTACGTCAATATGAGCAAAGACATCATAGGCTATCAGATCGAGATCAAAATGCGCAAGAAGACATAAACTAATCTACCTCCCGAGTTATGTGTGTTCTTATATCGTAATATGATGATGTATGACATTTATACTCACATAGTCGTGAGTGAGCCTTGACTCATATAAACGGGTCTCATATATCAATATGATACATAGTATTAGTATATAAATATGTGATTATATGTCGTTTTATATATTCCATTCGTCTTAGATTAATAACTCAATTAAAATTTTCAAAATGAACTAATCAAATAGAGCTATTAATCTAAGAATGGAGGGAGTATGTTATAAATATATATTTAAATTAACAATTATGTTTATACAAAATATGCATATATATACATTATTTATTATATATATTATTTATATATAATTTTAAAATTATATTCGAGTTCGAGCTCGAGCCAGAGTAGCATCGAGTTCGAGTTTTATTCGAGCAGAGCCGAGCCGAGCCGAGCTGAGTCGAGCAAGGGTCCGCTCAAACTCGACTCAAACTTATTCGAGCTCGAATCGAGTTCGAGTGGAGCCTGATTTGTGTTGAGTTTAACTTGAGCCGAGCCTAACCGAGCCGAGTTTGCTCACGAGCCAGCTCGGCTCATTTACAGCCCTAAGATTTAGGAACGGGGCAATCCACCATAGCCACAAACTTTGCAGGGTCAGTTGAGACGCTGTTAACTTTGATGATATGCCCAAGATAATCTACCTAAGTTCGCCCAAAGGAGCACTTGAAACACTTCAACAATAGAGAATTAGTGGTCAAAATATTGAAAAGAGTGCGGAAATGATGTAGATTAACGTCCCATGAGGAACTGTATACCAGAATATCATAAAAAAATACCAGAACATAGCAACAAAAAAAGAGGGTAAAAGATGTTAGAGTATATGTTTTATGTTAGAGTATATGTTTTGTTTTAAAATAAAAATAAAAAAAATTAAATTTAAAAAAAAACAAAACAAAACATATACTATAACAAAAGAGATCATTTAGAAGAGGACTTTGAAATGTAGTAGGTGCATTTGTTCGCCCAAATAACATAACAAGAAACTTGAAAGGATCATCATGGGTGTGGAAATCTATTTTATGTGCATCCCTCATCTGCGTACGAATTTGATGATATCCAGAACGCAAATTTAGCCTAGGAAAATAATGAGCAATGCACCCAATAATTCATCAAAATGTTCTTTAATAACAAGAATGGGGTACTTATCTTTTAAGGTGATAGCAATTAAGGCACGGTAATCCACATAGAAAATCCAAGTTCCATCTTTTTTGCACATTAATAAGATCGGAGAAGAATAGGAGTTGCAGTTGGGTCGAATAATGTCGGCGTCCAAAATCTCAAAAACGTGTTCTATCTCTGCCTTCTATTCATATGGGTAGTAGTAGGGATGGATGTTAGCACGACTAGAGCCCGAGATAATAGGTATCTAGTGATCATGAGCCTGCACCGGTGGTAACTCGGTGGGGTCACCGAAGAGGTTGGCATACTCCTCGAGAATGGCTAGGTCTACTATAGGAACACTTGGAGTGCTGGCCTATGTAGTAAAAACTATAGCAAGAACCCTTGGTGGGAGCACCGGGAAAAAACTTTATGCAGACTGTAGAGCCCTTGGGCAAGACCCTTGGAGACGGATACGCTGATCTCCCACCCCAAAGTGCATAACTATATCTTGAAAGTTGCAAACAACATCATTGAGCTCCTGATGCAATTGCACCCAAAGAACAACGTCAACACCCTTTGTAGGCAAAAGATACAGGTCCATTGTAAACTCTTGACACTGAACGTGGAGACGAGCCTGCAGGCAAATTCCCATGCTACGCAAGTGTTTACCATCGCCAATGAGAATATTAAATAGAGAGGATAAAAAATGTGATAGCTTAACTGATGTGCCACCTTGTTGCTAATAAAATTATGGGTGCTGCCGTTATCAATCAATATTGCCACATGCTGTCGTTTAAGGTTTCTTTGCACTTGCATAGTCTGAGGTGTGTAAGGCCCTGAAAAGGCATGAAAAGAAATCTCAGTAACCGAGTCTTTGCTCATGGTTAGCTGTGGAGCACCCTTAGCAACTTCATCATCCAGAACAGACTCCAAAATAAATGCAGTGGGTGGAGTGTGGCAGTGGTGGTCTGTAGAGTAGCGCTTAGCACAATTAAAGCACAGTCCCGTAGCACGCTTTTCATTGATATGTGCCCTAGAAAGCCGATGCATGGGAATGCCTGAAGGTTCTCCAGGGAGGCTGGGCCAGGACTACGGGTGTGGGATTGATGAACCTACAGTCGCTCGACAGATGAAGTATAGGGTGGCCGGGGAGGAGGGCCTACAGTGTGACATTGCTGATTAATTCTCTCATCGGCGACATGGGCATGAGTAATCAACTCCCGCATTGTATGTGGTCTAAACGGTCTGATCTCCTCGGCAATATCGGACCAAAACCCATTCATGAAGGTGCAGACTAGTGGGCCTGATCCTGATTGGGCAAATGGTTCGCTGTGTGCATAAATTCTTGGTGGTAAGCTCAGACTGTCGAGGTCTGTGTAAGGGTAGCTAAAAACTAATTAAAATCCACATACTCGTTGAGGCCAAATTGAACACAAAGTTTAGCACTAAAATCAGCCCAAGTGGGTGCCACCATTATGTGCTTGAAGTATTGAAATCATAAGAGTGCATCGCCGGTCAAATGAAAAGCAGCCACCCTCAGTTTTTGACATTGGAAATTGTATCTTTGTTATAAAAAATTTTGGATGCTTGATAAATCTGGTTGAGCAGGTTATCCTCACCTCTATACTTGGGGAAATGAAAATTAGCCAATCGCGGCTCCATGGATGAAGAACACCTATAAGTATATGTGAACATGGCTTGCCGGCCGGCCTGGGACACCTATCCAAGACCCTCCATGGCTGTCTGTCCATTGGCGCTGAATGGTTCCATTGGAACTATGGCGCTGTCCGGGATGGCCTGACCTTGTCCAATTGGCACTGTGACATCACTGTTCATGGCCAGCCCTTGAGGATGAAAGGAGGAACCCATGGAAAAAATTGGGGCGGTGGTGTGAAGTTGGGTACTTGCTGGCTCTGACGGAAGGTTTTGTTGTGGATTGTACGATCCAAACAGAGGAAGGTTCACAGTGGCAGCCGCCGGAGGAGATTCACTGCCACCCGCAACGGCTGCTGTCTGGGTGAGATGTGGTTGGTCGGACAGTTCTGCTTGATGAAGAGTTGACACTTGGCCCATCTGCTGTTGAATTCCTTCCCTTCGGCAGCCCAGAATCAAACAGGGGCATGAAGTAGCATCGCTGGTCAAGGCAGAGATCCTTCATCTCTGCCTTGAAGTCTGCCAGAAGCTTCAGCAAAGCTGGATTGGTCTGATGTTTTAGGCTGCGGAGAACCGTGCAGGTCCTCATCGGCTTGCGTGAAGGTGTCCTCCACAAACTCTGGATGTTTCTTCTTCGCCATGGTGAGGATCAGGTGCTCTGATATCAGTGTTATGCACCTTGTGCACACAATCAGTACTAGCAGGGAGGACGACAAGAGAGAGAAAGGGAGGTGAGAAATTAGGGCTATAAAACACTTATAATCTTTCATTTAGCATAAACCCTTACATAGTTAACCCAGTTGTGGACCCAAGTACATAATAGCTGATGTAAACCGTAGTAATAAAATCCATTGGCCTGAATTAACTAATCAAATAAAACTAATCAGTCTGCTAATAAGCTTACTCCTAAATAGGATTAACTATGACTAAGAAGCATATCGGTTTCTTGTGACCTAAGAGGGCCTCTTTTGAAGTAGCCTGTGGACACACGGGTGGTCAAACCACATGTACTAAATGGACTGGCTATAAAGAATTTTGGTCTGTTGGATGTCACATCGGCTAGCTTTGTCTATATACTGTTATGTTTCGTGCTTGCCCACCTTCACATCCTTGGGCTAATTCATCTGGATTTTTTACAATAGACTCTAAAACAGGCCTTCCATTTTTATTTTTTTAATAACATTTTATATTGGTTTGGCTAATGCGTACATCATTTGAATTTTAGGTTGTGGAGAATCTGCTTGAAAACAGCATTCCTTACCTTAAGTACAGCATTAAGAAATACAAAGCAGTCAAGTAAGTGCTCCTTAGATGTTAAAAAATATGAAATTTAACGTTGCGTTCACACGTTAGGTTATGAATATATGTTTTTAACGGATATCTTACATGTTTAAAGTAAGAAGAATGAGAATACAACATCGACAAGGAAAGCTTTTCAGCTGGCTTCAAGAGTCGAGAGAGAATATTTGAAACCCTCATATTGCGCTAGCATTGGGGAGGAACTTGAGGATGGTCTATTTGATGGTAACAGTTCTGAAACTTCCTCTTATAAAAAAACGTTCTGAAATTTCATCTTTTGGGGTTTCCAGTGTATGTATCTTTTTACTGGAAGTTTGGATTTTGGTGCAGATTTTTTGGAGTTGGCACTGCAGTTTGGAATGATAATGATGTTTGCCTGTGCATTTCCTCTCGGATTTGCTTTTGCTGCTATGGTAAAGTTTTGCCATCATTTTGTTCTGAAAAACTACAATAATATAGTGGTAGATGCCCACATTGTTGTTTGAGTTATTTGGCACATTATATTTTAATAAAGCAACTGCTCCTTGGCTATAAACGTATTTATCTTAGATATGGAGGGATCATCAATGAGATTTTATATGCTTTATATAGTATCCAATCTTCCTTTCAATTCTGATGCTATTATCAAATCTCGCTTCATATATCATTTACGGATTTTTGAAATTGCCAGAATAATTTTTTTGTGTAATTATCGTCATAATCTTCTTTTTTTTATTAAAATTGGACTCAAAAGTGCCTGCGCCCCCAATTTAGAGTTGTTAGTTTGTCATTCTGCAGAACAATCTAACAGAAATTAGAACTGATGCCGTCAAGCTGCTTGCTATGTTACGGAGGCCCATTCCTCGTGCTTCTGCAACTATTGGTGCTTGGTTGAACATATTTCAGGTGCAAATGCTATTAATATCTTTCTAGTTAGTCCTCATTAAATTTTAGATGTTAATCATGAGCGCCAGAATCAAACAATGGAAATGTTTTCTTTGAATGGAGAATAAATTTTTGTTCATTTTTTTTCCTGTAGATACTACAACTTTTGACTTTCTGAAATTGATTTTTTGGCACTCTGAAATTGATGATGTAAATAGTAACATATATGTCTTTTAATTAGATTGTGGTTAAAATAGAGCAGGGTCAACAAATTGGCATCTTTTGTTTTGGTTCAGCTAATGCAATTGCTGATATTTGTTAGTCTAGATTTTAAAATACATGGCTACAAACGGGAACTTGGACTCATCAGTGATATAGGTTAGTCATAATACATGAATCCTAGATTTGGCAAGTATCTAGATTGTAAAAACGTAATTAATGGGGGACAGACAGTTCTTGAGTGGTTGGAGCCTAAAATCATCTTAAGGGGCTCCTAACTAAGAGCCAGAAATATCTTTTGAAGGCAGTAAAACGATGAATCTGGCAAATTTGGAAAGCGGATTTGATCCCAGAACTTGCTTTATGAAATACAAACTATGAAGCTCATGCATAATAAAAAGAACTAATATGATATCTCGATAAAGGTTAGTGTCAAAAGCGTATTATACAGTTCATGTATATAAAAAAAAAGAACTAATTTGATAGCTTGACAAATTTTGGGATTAAAAGCTTGTCAATGTACATTTAGAAAATAGTATATATGTAGATATATAAGTTGATTGCATTATGACCTTTTCAATACTGGGCTTGCAGTTTCTTATTGTAATTTCGATCTGCACGAACTGTGTTCTACTGGTTTACTTGTACGATAAGGAAGGGAAATGGACAATAGAGCCAGGACTCGCTGCAATTCTCGTCATGGAGCATGTTCTTCTGCTGATCAAGTTTGTTTTCTCTCGTCTCGTGCCAGAGGTATCACTCTTTGCACCCATTATCTTTTATATTCATCTAGTATATGGAATACAGCTGTAAGCTTATTGGTATAATATATGACAAAGGAACCTGCTTGGGTAAGAGCAAACCGAGTGAGAAATGCGGCACAAGCGCGGGATATGTGTTCTAAGCAACTTTTGAGAAGTCTTTATAGTCGACAAAGGGAGGGAGAATGATTTCTCAGTGTATGCACTCCCAACATTTTGAGGGAAGTGTTACTTTCCTTCAACCACACCACCATGAGGAGCAGTAGACACTTGGGTGACTCATGAAGATTAGTTTGATTTAAGCCAAGAAAGGACTCTGAGCTTGGAATGCAAGTGGGCAGATGTGTATGATTGAAGAGATGGGGCAGCGAAGATAACAAATTTGCTACCGAGATCTGAGTCTTTGCCAGTTTTGATTAGTTAATACACGGATGCCACCGTTTTTTTTAATATGGTAAAATATCTGAATGTCATATGAAAGGTTCTTGATTGAAGTGTCGCAAAGACAAGAATAGAAGCGAAGAGCATTTTTTCTTCCATCATCGTCTAGTTTGACAGATCTTCTCGACCTGCCCTTGGATGACAAAAAATGGAAGCTTGGATCCTCGACAGTGCCGCTAAATTCCCACTTCTGTTTCTGTTTTTACAAAAAGGGCCTCAGTATTTCTGTTTTGGCGTTTTCTCCTCAAGGCCATTCTCCTCCACCCACCCCTATATTATTCTAGCACGGGTCTAGCCTGACCGGGCTTGACCGTAACACCATGATTTTGGTACATAGGGGTCCTAGTATGGTCAAAGAGACTATGTAGTAATTTCTGTTTCTCGCATGGAACAAGTTATACGTAAGTCCTAGCTAGTATAAAAGACTCCATGTATCATATGATTGTATTCCAGACAAACTGTTTGTGCAACGAGGTTTTTTTTTAATTGCAGCGTGTGGTGCTTGAGCACCTCAAATAAGACAAAAATCTACTGCAATTTCATTTGTCAAAATACAAATATCAGAGGTATGTTCACTTGGTAGCAAGTGAATTAAGAGGAGAAAATACCGAGCAAGAAAAGTAAGAGGAAAAAAGACAGAATATAACAAAATATTGAACATAATATTTATCCCCAAAAAAATGTCATCTCTGGAGTAGAGATAATATTATTCATGGTATTGTTTGTTAATTTTCAAATACTACGCTATTTGCGCTCACCTATGGAAATCATAAAATTGTACACACTGCTGGGGACAAATGTCTGTAAGTAGCTACTTCTCTGATAAAATAATTAAATGTCATTGTTCTTCAAATTGATAAAAGTTGAATGTCATAGTACTTTAAATTGCAGAGATGGAAAGGATTTGGGTTATTGAAACACATTATTTTACTTTATTTTAGATGTTCCATCTTTCCTGCAAGAGAGTTATGCTCCGCTTTAATCCGCGTTTGATGGACCACATCGAACCTGTCACTAGAATTTGAGTTTGATATTCGCTAGAGAGGGGTGCTTGTGGTGCACACTCACATGGAGTTAGCACTTGCCTATGTTTACTTAGTATCAGGGGCTTTTTGGATTTATATTATATAGAAATAGAATTAAAGTTTTTTTAATTGATTTTATTGATTCAGTGTAGAAGTAGAATCTGGTTTGGTAATAAATTTTTATTATAAATTTTACTAAAACTTTTAATCCATTTTTTAAACTTTTAATTATAATTTTTAGATAAGCATATTCTTGGTATTATGATACTTATATCGACAAGTTTTATCAAATAAGACCCATATGACATGTTTATGAAGGCTCAAATCAATATAAAGAATATTATTTAAAAAATAATAGAATCGTTAATGTGAAATCGGGGGCTCAAGTCAGTACCGATATAATCACTTTATGAGGAGATTCAATGATTCTATCGGAATTGAGTCCAAATCTTTTTCTATCAAATTTTTTAATTCTATGTAACTTCTATATCCTACCACAATTTTACTAAATTAAGATAATTTTGTAGTGGAACCCTTTCATCCCTTGGAGAATTTTACTCCCTTACAACCCCTTAATGTTGTGTTATATTTTTTAACCCTTTATATTTTTTTATTTTTTATTTGTTCCCACATCTTTACTTATATAATAGGCTACTTATAATTGAGGGCAAACAATCATGTCTAGTTAAATTAGGTCGGATAAGATCAAGTCGGGTACGGTCATTACCCAAATAAATTTATTAAGTGAGATAAAAATGCAAGCTCTAACCCTACTTATGTCGGGTATATGTGTAACTCTACTTTAAAAAAAAATATAAATTTTTTATATCTTCATTCCCTGGAAATAATAAAAAAATTTAAAACATTGTAATATTATAAATAATTATTAAATATTTTCTTTGTTTTTTTAGAGAGAGACCATTGAGACATTATAAGATACACATCTAAAATAATAAGAATTCTATAAAAATTATTAATTTATTATTAAATAAAATAAATTTATAAAGAAAATAAATTTATAAGAAAAAATCCTTTTAATTTTTTCTACCTTAGGCTATGATGTCATTAAATATTGAGATAATTCTTGCTAAAACCCAATGATCATCTACATTTATCAATAGGTCTATAATAAAATAATATAATTTTATTATTATATACTTGTAATAATAATAAAATTATATTATTTTATTATTATCTACTTATAATAATAATAAAATATATAAATGACTATGGGGTTTTAGCGAGAAAGTGAGATATAACTTCACTTATTATGGCTTAGGCCTTTTATGGTAAATGTTAGTACATATTTTTGTTCACAAAGGAATTTGTCAAAGGCGAACAATAGAAAAATTATATTATTATATATAATATAATTTTATTATAAACTTAAATTAAATAATTTTTTTATTTTTTTTAGGAAGTGCCCTAAAAATAATTTAATTTGACATTATTTTTAAAATAGATAAATTTCAAAACCCTAACTTTTAATCCTATTTTTAGTCGAGTTTAAGTCATATGTGAGTTAACCAGGTTTGAGTTTAGGTCATGTATGTGGGTGGGGTTAAATATTCCAGCGCAATCCTATATTTGTTCGTATTAATCCATAAGTAGCATTTTCTACCCCCAGTAAGCGGCGTTTGCCTTTTTTTATTAAAATAAAATAAAAACAAATGGCGGGTCTTTGGACATTACCCGGCCCAAGTAGAGCAACCCAGTGCATGGGGTCTGATGTTGCATTCCGAGCAGGAATAGAGCCGCAAATTGGCGAAGCCTCGTCGCCCAGAGGAGCGCCACCTATAGCGGCAGCAGAACGGCCTCGCTTTTTCCTGCGTCTCGACTCTCGAGTAGTCTCCCGGAAAGAGAAGACCTCCTTTCACCTCCATCGGCCTGTTCGCCGCCTCTCATCCAGGTATTCTCTCTCTCTCTCTTCTCTCTCCTAAAAAATTTTCCGTCCAGAATAATAACCGTTCCCATGGGCTTTTTTCTCTCTCTCCCCTAAAAAATTATCCATCCAGGGGCTTTTTTGGCCCTTTGTCTATGGTTTTATCAATCCTAGAGGCGTAAACCTGTACGACAGTATGCACTGGTTCTGAGCAAAAGAGCTAGTCAGCTGGAATCCGGTTGATGTAGCTAGCTTGGGGGGAGTGGGGTAGCCTAAACGGAGCCGGCTCGTTTCCCTTGGACTCAATTCCGCTCATGGTTCTAGGCTCTTAAATCAGATAAATATTTTCTTATTCTTGGAAATATTTGGATGACGAAGACTCATATTTATCCTATTCGTTGACACAGCGGTCAAAAAAATGCACGTTGTAAAAACAGAAAAAGGAAAGGCAGGAGGGTTTATCTCCGGTGATCTTCATTAGGGTTTTAGCCCTGTCTGGGTACCCAAGGTACCGTCTTTTTACACATGTACATGTACTGTTTTTCATTGGGTTTCCATTGAGATTCCATCGCCGTCTGTTGCTGTTGCTTCTCTTGCCTTGCGTTAAATAAGAAATTTGTCCTCCTCAAAAGCGCCAATCCAGGTCTCAACTTTTCGCAGTGTTTTCTGATTAGGAATTGATAAATATACTTCTATCTTTTACGAACGTCCGGAATTACAAAACCAGATTTTAATGTTGTTGGGTTTCTGGTTCCAGTATATTTGTGAAGCATGGGGTCTGTCTATGAATAACGCTTGCTAACGTTTCTAATGAATTTGTACATCGTTTCGCCCCTTATTGGTTGCCCTTTTTTTCTAACTATGATATGATTTTGACGTATTCATATGATGCCTCTGCATTTTCTGTGACTTTGCATTTGATAGGGGATACTCGTTTTTGGCCTTACTGTCATGTGCCCATGGCTTGTAGACTTGTTCCCATTTCCTTCAATATACATTATTAAGGTTAGTTTACAAATCGGCATTTAGTTCTCATTTTCTCATGCATAAATAACTACAGAGCACTTGGAGAAAGATGCATGCTTGTGGCGGATCACTCATGGGTACCCTGCAGCACTCCCTTTGGAGTAAGGGTTCGGCAATTCCTTTGACGGTTTCTACTTCCTCTGAACTTCCTTGCCAGGTCAGGTTGCATTCTTACAAGGGCTGTAGAGCTACTTATGTTGAAGGAAGCTTGGTTTCAGGGAGCCCCACCGTTTCTTCTTCAGTCACCATCACAGGGCTTGGAGGTAGGTCTCACAGGAGTCATTCTCATAAGTAGAATGCCAATTTTTGTTTTTGTTTGCATGAAGAGTGTTATACGTATAGTACATCTTTATATGGTTGCTTTATAAACTTCAGGGAAATTTATACAATCTTTCCCGCATATGTATGATGAAAATTGCTGATGCCTTCTAAGTTTATTTCAATTAATTTTCAACTGCAACTCCTGCTAACTTTTCAACTTTGTCTAATATTTGTGTGTATTTTTTCCCATTTCCTGAAACTGCTTATGTATCTCATAACACTCATGGAATTTTCTGGTTATTTTAAGCCTAAAGTTGGTCAAGTATGTAAAGTTAACAAGGTATATAACTATTCACTGTTCTATATTGTAACATAATGGAATGCTAATTTTTAAATTTGGAGATTGGCGTGTGTTTTACTAAATTGCAGTATGTCAGAGTGTTGGAGGTTTTATGACTAAACATTTTATTATGTGCATCATCATTATCCTGTCTACAGGTGATACATGCATGCCCGACTGCAGCCTTGGAGAGGCAGACCCGGAAGTGCATGCAATTATCAAGAAGGAAAAAGATAGACAGTTCAAATGCTTAGAGCTTATTGCCTCTGAGAATTTTACTTCCCGTGCAGTCATGGAAGCAGTGGGATCTTGCCTCACAAACAAATACTCTGAAGGGTTGCCGGGGAAACGGTACATACTAGTCAATCTGGTGATCTTGCCTTGTGCTTTTTTGTTGTATATTATATGACATGAAGACCATGTCGCCAATTAATGACAATTATGGTTCAGGTATTATGGTGGTAATGAGTTCATAGATGAACTTGAGCTACTATGTCAAGGACGAGCTTTGCAAGCATTCCATCTGGATCAAAAGAAATGGGGTGTGAATGTCCAACCATTATCCGGATCACCTGCTAATTTTGCAGTCTATACTGCACTTCTTAATCCACATGATAGAATAATGGTATTGTGCTGGCTTTGCTTTTTTAGCATAATTTTAGGAATTACTTTTTTTCTTGTCCTATTCTTTACTCTTCCAATTTTAATAGGGCCTAGATTTGCCTCATGGTGGTCATCTATCTCATGGTTTTATGACTCCTAAAAGACGGGTTTCAGGCACATCAATTTATTTTGAATCTATGCCTTACCGCCTGGATGAATCAACAGGTAATTTTTCATACTTGTTATGAATGAGACCCAACTTTGAATTCAATATTTGGCGTATATGTATTTACATAGCTTCTCATTACCCATTTTACTGAAGTTTCTCTACTGGCTTTTCCGAGCAGGTATTATAGATTATGAAATGCTTGAGAAAACTGCAACTTTATTTCGACCAAAACTGATAATTGCTGGTGCTAGTGCTTACCCTCGTAACATCGAATATGCTTACATGAGGAAGGTATCAGTCATTTGTTGTTTATATCAAACTTGCGTTGATCCTATCAACTTAGTGCCTGATTATACTGGTATAACTGTTCTCAAAGGTTGCAGATAGTGTTGGTGCCTTTTTAATGATGGATATGGCTCACATAAGTGGGCTTGTTGCTGCTTCCGTGCTTGATGATCCCTTTGAGTATTGTGATGTGGTGACAACAACAACTCATAAGGTATGGAACCTATCTTGTTCCTTTCTTTGGGCTGTTTATTGTCTTCCATTTTATGCTCATTGTAATTTACCTTGATTTATAATTTCCCAGTCTTTTGGTGTTGTACCCTTCTCTACTAATACTGCTGTATCTGGTGAAGTGATTTTAGCATTTTACATTGTCTTTATTTTAAATGTGAATAAAATTTTAATTGATTTGTGTTTTGGGATCATAATAGTCTTTCAAACCCATTTCTCTTCTTTGAACCCCTTTCTTTGAATAATTGTAAACTTTAGCACTGATCAACTAAAATATATTTGTCTTTATCATTTGATTCAATCCTTTTTCTTTCTTTTTAAAATATTATCCCTATCAAGTAGAGCCTGAAGGAGCAGAATTTCATTTTGTGATCAATTTTTTTAAGAGGGAACGGAGTCTGCACTTGAGCGCACATAAAGCATTTCTGTGCTCTAGGCAGCAGAGGGCGAAGGCGGTGGATGCCAGGCTGGGCCGAGGGACTGAAAATTTCCCACGCTCCCTCTCTCCCTGTTGGGGGGGAAGATGCCGTGGCTGTCACGTGTAGATCTGACAGCCATGGCATCTTCAAGCACAGATTGCTTAGTCAGCATTTAGGTGGAGTCTCTTTTTAAAACGTTTTAACACTTCTTTATCCAGTATTGTTAGTTAGTTTTGTGCATGTGTGGCCTTATGTTTGAAGATGCTGTGTGATAGTCATTAAGAGGTCCTCGAGGTGGCATGATCTTCTTCAGGAAGGATCCTGTCTTGGGAGTTGACTTGGAGAATGCTATCAACAATGCTGTCTTCCCTGGTTTACAGGTTTATTTTAGATTCCCTTTTTTTAATCGACTAGGACTTTTTTACATATATACAAGATGTGAAGGTGCCATCCTGATACAAAAGGCATTGGCATTCCTTTTTTTTTATCTTGCCGGTTTATGTTTCTCTATTCTTTGCAGGGTGGTCCTCACAACCATACCATTGCTGGGCTTGCAGTGTGTCTGAAGCATGCTAAGTCTGCTGAATTTAAAGCTTACCAGGAGCAGGTGTTACTTCTGTCATGTCATGTCCTAATTTATTACACCAAAGTTGTCTTCATCATTCTGAAGCAGGTTGATTATTTTCTTTTCCTGGTTGCGGTTTCTACAGGTTGTGTCTAACTGTAAAGCTATGGCTAGACACTTATGCGATTTGGGTTACAAACTGGTTTCCGGTGGCAGCGATAATCACCTTGTGTTGGTTGATCTGCGCCCACTGGTAACCTTCTTGTTCAAACTATGGAACTGTATCTTTCGTGTACCATGTAAAAAATAAATGGTGGCTTGGATTTCGAGTTAATGAATTTGTCCAAATTAAAAGTGCAATACTATGGTGTCTGTTCTATAGGAACATTGCTTCTTTTATCGAAGTTACAAAATCAGTTCATTTTTGTTGCACAAATATGATCGAGTTCTGTGAGGGGTTAAATGATATTGTGTAAGGATTTGTGTAATCGTTTCAGAATGTCTGATTTATGTGGAGTGAAAACTGCTACATCTTTGAATACCAATGTCTACTTTGCTAATAATTAAGCCATTTGTTTTGAATGCCCAAGTTAGTTATAACTATGTTCTTTTCTCTGCCATAAAAATGGCATATGTGGACTAACAATATTCTTGTAATTGATGTCATCTTAAAGGGTATCGATGGTGCTCGCGTTGAGAAGATATTGGACATGGCATCTATTACACTTAACAAAAACTCCGTGCCAGGTCAGGATATTTTTGGTCCACCTGCTATGTTTTCAGTTTTAAGTGTGCATATTTCTATTTATTTGCTTTCTGTAACTTTTGAAGTTTGATGCCGTATATAGGTGACAAAAGTGCATTAGTTCCTGGAGGTATTCGAATTGGAACTCCGGCTCTAACTACTAGAGGTTTCAGAGAGGCGGATTTCAAATTAGTGGCAGAATTAATCCATGAGGGTGTGAATATCGCTTTGCAAGCTAAGGGTTTTGCCCGTGGAACAAAACTCAAAGATTTCATGGATTTGGTTGAATCTCCAGAGTTTCCTTTAATGGAAAAGGTTTTCGATCTGAAGAGGAGGGTTGAAGCTTTTGCAACGCAGTTTCCCTTACCGGGAGTGTAATAGAATGTTAGGAGAGGTTCGTTCAGTTTTATAGCCATCTCTCACGAGAGCAAAGCCAGTTTTGTGGTTATTTATAGGACAAATTTGTATTATTAACTAGTACGGTTCATGTATTCTAAGCATAAAAAGTTTTCAGAAGCAAAAGCCTTTTTTGAAAGAAAGGAGCATGGGGATGTTGGAGGAATGCCCTTTTTTAATCATCTCAAAATTTGCTCACTGTAGCCTACCAAATGTTTAGTCTAATCTTAAATACTATTCATTTTCAATTATATTACAGCACGGTAGATAAGGCCCCTGACATATTTTTTATTTTTTATTACAAAGGACTTGACACAATTATAGAAATTATACGCGGCATTGTACTGCTAGTGTCACCAAGAAAATGCTTTAAAGTAGAAAGGAAATAAATTTTTATTATAATCAAATTTTGGTAAACCCGGAAGATTTTCAGTTAAAGGTTATTTGGATGATTTTAGCTTATTTTTAATTTTACATATTTTTTATTTTTGTGTGTAAAATAATAAAAATATCTTTTAAACATAATTATCACATAAAAGAAATGATGAGGGGATTGTTTTTTCACAATGTTTAAAAAAAATGACTAAAAAAGTCATTTGAAATTATAATGGGTCATTTAAACATTTTTCCCCCTTAAAGACCGCTTTCTAATAATGGAAAACACCTCCCAAACGATCCTTTCGTGATTCATTTACCATCAATTTGGGATCTAATTCACATTTTTTTGTTCAGATAGATAATTTATACACAATAATGTACCCTCATTTTCCATGAAGACGGACTTGTCAACTATTATTTTTAGTTAAACCTTGTTTATACCGTGTGAGCCTAAACATCTTGTTTTTTCATATTTTTATTTGATAATGCACATAACTTAAGAGGCAAATTAATTTTTCCTCTCTTATGTTGTCAATCCACGTGATGCTTGAACTCACACAAATATTTTTTATTTAAATTGTCGTCTCGTACACCAACAAAGGTTAAAAAGAACTATAAATTTTATTTACAAATAATATTGTACTTAAGAAATAACCCTGGAATGCACATATGGTGTTCACATACTTCCTAGCGTAAACATTATTACCTGACACCTATAAAGGAAATGTAAATTCCGGTCAATGTACACCGTCACATAAATTTCTATAAGACGTTGAAAAGGCATGCAACGTTGTGGTTTGTGGCAATGCTGATCATCATTTGACAATGGGATCCTATTATTAAAGGAGAAGGGCCAGCTAGAGTCATTATCTTTCAATAACCAATAATACAGCTCTGGGAAGGTCTGACAACTCATTATCTTCCTATAACCTGGCCCTACTAGTATATGCTAACAAATCCCAATTACAAATTGTCAAAATAAAAATAAATAAATAAAATGTACTTCCTAACCGAGTGGAGGAGCTTTTATGCACTAAGTGGTTCGGAGGGTTCACTTAAAACCAGTGTAACTGTAATTTAAACCCTCTTGGCCTGTTTGAATACCCCCACCACATGAGTAGTGTTTTGAACGCATCCCTGACTTGCCACATTGAGCTCACCTCCAATTTGACGTACTCCACCTTCTAATTTGACGTATTCTCTTTGTCCTAAATTAATAGATCTATTTAGTACAAAGGTTTATTCTATAACTTTATTTTGATCAATTAAGGCAGTTGTGTACTTAAAAAAGAGTATCATGTGCTTATTTTTATTTCTCTTAAATATGAGTTTTATTATTTAATAAAAATTATTATTTTTTAAATATAGTTATTAATATAAGACGGATAAAGTATTAATAACTATATTTAAAAAAATAATAATTTTTATTAAATAAAAATTTTATTTTAAAAAAAAAGATAAAATAAACTTATGATACATTTTTTTAAGTACCAAACTACTAATATCATACAAAATAGTTATTAATATAAATATATTTTTTACTAAATGGAGCTATTAATTTAGGATGGAGAGATTATATTTTTGCTACCCGCATCCTTTTAGGGATGCACTCAATAAATAGAGAAAAGCTCTCTCCTAAATCGGAGTACCTGGCTTCTAATAAAGCTCTCATCCCTTGGAAAAAGGTTTTTTATAACACAATTTGGTCTATTTAATGACTTTTTGGTATGCCTACATAGTATTAGCCATGACATCCCCACGTAGCTAGAATATCAACCTTAAATAAATGGCAAACATGCATACGCACGTGTGCTAACATCTAGACTAACTACAATCATGGAATGCTTGTTTTGAAGGAAAACCATTGGTGTTGACATCCACCAACACCCTATGTCAAATAAAAATTGATATCCCTAATCTATTTTTTCATACCAAAAGCCTACTCTAATTTGTAAATAGATTAAGATAGTAAGTTACACAATGTGAGTTACACGAGAGATATTCACTTTTCTTGAAGAAGGTTTGAGTAGGCTTTTAGTATAAAAATGTGGAATTAAAATATCATTCTTCATATCAACTACTAGGTTAAACTTAAAGTAGGCTTTAGTATAAAAAATATTATTTTTTGTCTTAGATAGTGATATTCCTACACTTACTTTCTTATACGTATTGACCTTTGATTAGGTAGAAAAAAAATTATATGTTATCAAGACCCATTTTCTATCAAAATCAAATGTGGTATAAGACTTATAATATAAAAAATATATAATATAAATATCATTTTTCGTCTTTAAAGTTTAAACCATACACGCGTCTAATTTGACCGGGCCATGTAACCATAGGCCTCTAGAAAGTAACTCCCAATTTGCCTTCGCCTTGGATGTACCAGGTTCAGAGCCCCATGTGTCATGGTCAGGGGCACTGATGACTGACTTGTCCGGAAAACATTTTCGACCTACATATACGCTCGCTCTTAACCGCCAGTGGCCGTCCCTCCCTACGCCCCCACGCCCCGTTCGTTTAGCTCTCGCTTTCTTATTAAATTCCCGCGAAGAGTGGGGCGAGAGGGGGGGGTTTCCGCCTTTGGTGCTTCATCGTTCCAACCCTTTTCGCGTAGCAGCCAGCAGCACGCACTCACGCAGGCACCATGAATCCCGAATAGTAGGTTTTCCGCACTCTAGATTCGATCTTCTGTCCGGTTGCTTTCCTTACATTCTTCGTTTTATCCGGTTTTGTTTGATTTCATCATGTTCCGCGTCTGCGTGGTATGGTGTATGTTTTAATATTGATAGATCCGATCTACCTTATGGCTTTGGTGCGCAAGGGATAATCTAGGGTTTTACACGAAATTTGGACTGGAACTTTTTGTTGGTTCTATGTGGAATTCAGTTGTAATTTTTTTTCCTATTTCATCGGGTTATGATTGAGCGGCGTTCTGTGGGATGTTTAGATAGCCAAATGTCCTGTATGATGTTGTTTATTATACCTTTTAATGTGCCCTTGTTGTTTTGACGGGACTAGACGGCTAATACATATGATGATCATAGTGTTTCATAGCATATAACGCCTGCATCTGGTATAGAACCGGACGTATCTTTGCATGATTTCTTTAAATTGTGTCGATTTACCAGTTTACTTCTTCGTTATGCTTCCTTAACCAGGAAACTTCTTGCCATGAACAATTTGATTCCTTTTTATGCACGGCTTCCTTAATCTCTGGTCTATTTGTCTGTTAGAAGTGGCCATGATTGCTCAATGTTACGTTTCTTGTTCACTTCCACATGAACTGCTCATATCAGAAGTAATTATCTACTTTTAGTGT
This sequence comes from Saururus chinensis, assembly GCA_035235625.1. Classification (NCBI taxonomy): domain Eukaryota; kingdom Viridiplantae; phylum Streptophyta; class Magnoliopsida; order Piperales; family Saururaceae; genus Saururus; species Saururus chinensis. Next base: position 9,056,830 of record CP141143.1, on the reverse strand, counting down.
GGCTGTATGCGTGTTATTTTCATATCATAACTTCCCGAACAAGGTGTAGTTCTATGGTATTCATGCATGTTAAGGCCCCCCTTTGTAGAAGTAGGGATTTGAGTTATTTCAATTATGAACAGTGCTGCTTTTTTAGTAGAAAATGCCCTTTATACTTTTTGTTTCATTTTGTTTATTTGTTGCATCTGAGGTGGGTTTTCTTACTGCATGTGTTTTCCAGTGATTACCTGTTCAAGCTTTTGCTAATCGGAGACTCTGGTGTTGGGAAGTCATGCCTTTTGTTGAGATTTGCGGTAAGATATCATGCTAGGTTTTCTTGTAAAGCAAAATATATTGCAAATTTATGTTGGGATTTGTATGTATTCTTGATTAGTAGAAATATTTAAAGGCAACTTTGTCTTTTATGTATTCTTTTATGTTGGTCAACTTATTCCCTTACTTCTCAAGAATCAGGCAGTGATATGTTTGATTTGCCCAATTACGATCAGTTTTGAGTATTTAAATTTTTGTTACTGATGATTCCAATATGCATTTAGTTCTATCCATTCTGTTTCTGCTCTTCATCTATTGTTGTCACTTGATTAAGAAGCAGTGTGATTATCCACCGGAATAATATTATACTTGTATTCTACTAATTTTAAGAGATAGTATAATGCGTTTATTTGGTTGCTTTTGGAGAGAAAAATATTGCTATCTTGAGTAATTCAATACAGTAATGGCATGAGAAATTATATAGGGACAATGGAGTCCATGGAGAAAAAATATAGATATATTAGGATATTGAGTACTAAAGTAAGACAATGGTATGAGAAAGTTAAGTTTTATTCTGTGGATCAGATGTCCTGAATTGGTATTATGTTTTAGTCCGACATGTCGAATGATAGATTGCCATTAGCTAGAGATAGATATGTAGACGACTTGAGACTTGACTATAGAATGCCAGATGTTTCTGCTGGCACTAAATAGCAAATTTCTCTCCTAACAGTGGTATCTTGTGTTAGTTATTTCAAGGGCGGCCTGATTCATTTGAGTTTGAGTCTATAAGGTGGATCAGCCTTCCTGAATGTGTATAATGTTATACACCTACATGTTGATGAAGCAAACGAGATGAGAAACTCAAATTCTTGTCTATATTTATCTGTTTGTAATCATCTTATTTGTTTGTGCTGTCATGATTGCATCTGCACATTTTCAGCATTCACAGGACTTCACTCCAGCATATGTGATATGGTAGTCTAACTTTTTTACATTTCTTCTCTTTAGGATGATTCATATTTGGAGAGCTACATAAGTACCATCGGTGTAGACTTTGTAAGTGATGTTGTTTGGAATTTCCTACACTTCAAACATATTCTTCTATTCTTTTATGTTTATACAAAGTCAATGCGGCTCTCACGGAATTTTTTATCAATCTTTCTTTCTCACTTCTGTAGAAGATACGCACTGTGGAGCAAGATGGAAAGACAATTAAACTTCAAATAGTAAGGATTTGTCTACTTTGGGATTTGAATGCAGGAAAGTCTTAGTTGTCTGACAAACAAATTTAATCTTAATGATACAGTGGGATACAGCTGGACAAGAACGATTTCGCACAATCACCAGCAGCTATTACCGTGGTGCTCATGGCATAATTGTGAGTTTTACTGCTCACTGTTGCTATCCAACTTATGTTCCAATTATCTTGACATTTATTTTGCATCCGACTTTTAGGTAGTCTATGATGTGACTGACCAGGAAAGCTTCAACAATGTAAAACAATGGCTGAATGAAATTGATCGTTATGCTAGTGAGAATGTGAACAAGTTGCTAGTCGGGAACAAGTGTGACTTGACTGCCAACAAAGTTGTTTCTTATGAAACTGGAAAGGTACAATATGTTCAGATAAATTTACTTCTTGTTTTTTACTAGTAAAATTAAGCTGTAGCATCTTATTTATGGAATGTTCTGAGAATTCAGCCTTTTCTTTGCCTGGCTGGTCTGTTAGTAAGGATCACAGCTGGCCTCCCAGCCTGTGTTTTAAACTCTTGTTGTTTGCTGTTTATCCCTGTTGCAACGGCGGTGTTTTAACTCAACCACAGCGCCAGTTTGTATCTACAGAATCGTAAAAATTTTCAGGGAATGCGTTTCATTAGACTTGAATGGAGATGGATTTACACAGTTTCGCATATTCTGTGTTTCTGTGTCTACAGGCTTTCGCAGATGAGCTTGGCATCCCTTTTTTGGAAACAAGTGCAAAGAATGCTACCAATGTAGAGCAAGCTTTTATGACCATGGCTGCTGAAATAAAAAACCGGTAAAATCTTCCATTTGACTTGCTGTGTTTGTATATTGGATTTGCCAGAGTATCTTACTTTGTCTTTGATTCGTAGAATGGCAAGTCAGCCAGCTATGAATGCGAACAGACCAGCCACCGTGCAAATGAGGGGCACACCAGTTGTTCAAAAGACCACATGTTGCTCCTCCTCTTAAGGCTCCCCGCAAGGATTTGGTGACGAGCACTAATTGGGAATCATGTTTAAACTTTTGCAAACAGTGTTCATTTATCGATGTCACTCTCTTCCTCTTTTGTGGGCATTGATGTGTATATGATATAAAAAGACGGCATTAAACACTTATTTTGATTTTGGATAAGAAGAACGTTTGTAGCCTGGTGGATTCTAATGACCATTTATTCATAAATCTCCACTAAAGTTTTCTGTTTTTAAGAAAGGCAGCATGTGTTTCTATTTGATGCGGCCTATGCGCTTATCTTGCTATAACTGCTATAGCATTAAATTTGGAAGGGTTACACTTTTGGACCACTTAATCTAATTATCAACATTCAGTGGTAAGGAAATCCACCCTCCGATAAGAGATGGAGGGCTCGATTTTGCCCTGTTCAATTAGTTAAAACTAGACGCTATTATCTTGAAACAATATCAATTCTCAAAGACACGAGATATTGCAATGTTCGGCTACCGCTCTTAAAACAAGCACAAAGCATTATACCGGAAGTGTTCAATCTTCGCAATCATTCAACCAAAAAATCTGGAGATAACGAGCACAAAACTATTAAGTACGAAAGTCATCCACCAGTAGACCTGCAGTCACTTTCTACCACCTACTTTTTCAAAGCCTGCCTGTTCCTCTTCTTCACCCCCGACTTTGAAACCTTGAGGCTCCTATGCACCGCACTCAGCCTAGCAAGCGCAGCCTGCTTCAAGTCTGGCCTGTAGTAATTAGAACCAACCTGCAATTCAAAACGCACACCATTTGCGGATGAGTTACAATCGTTAAAGAACATAGCAATTGAATGCTGGTGTCACATACCACTAACCTAAGAAAATCTACCAACTCATATCAGACATGTTAAAAAATTCAACGATATTAACTCAAATTTTTTGCCTTGGGTCTACAAAACCTATCACAGGGACAGCAGGAGGAAAATCGTCCAAATAGTAATCCCTACTTTGAACCAACGACCAAAATTTGAACAGGAGCATTTGTCGTAGCCTGTAATGCAGTGTCTTAAGATAAGGAAATAATGCAAACATATGAACAAGCACCAATCGGACCTTTTCAAAGCCGGTTATCAATTCGTTGCTATTAGACTACTCCCATATGTTGTATAATACGGATCAATTGAGGCCTTATTCCAAATACCCAAGATATCTGCCTTAAAAAGCTTTTGCATATGCCATATGACAAAAGGTATGGAAACGAGGTAAAGGAATTTATGAATAAATGTCAATTATATTTTTAAAAATTATCTTGAAGCTCTTCATAAAATGAGAGCAATATGAGGAAAACAATCCAATATACAGACATCATTTTATGGTTTTAAAAATTGCCTTCGAAATCATAGGCATCAAAATGCATAGAAACACATTTCATATAGTGCAGAAACAATATATAATCCAAAAACTCCCATGCATAGAATCCAAAAGCTGCCTCATGCTAGTTTGTGAGCAGATAAACAGAACACAATGCAGAAGTATCTAAATTCTCTGCAAATCTACAAATTTCTATACGAACCTAGGCTATACATGAAATTGATCCGAACCTAAAATGCTCAGAAGCCAAGCGTAACAAGTGTATTTCATTGAAGAACCCATAAGAAAACAGGTCTTCTTATATGTTAGCTGCTCATCACTGCACACACTAGTTAATACCTTCTTTTAACCGATGGACATGAACTCAACTCAACGACAATAATTGATATGCGAAATAATCAGAACATGTACAGAAACCATTCAAATATTGCAATCAGCTTTTGTACAATACAATATCCAAATTAAACTAAAGGAATAAAAAACCACTACCTGTAGTTCTAGTTTTTGGCAAAAAAAGACATCTAAGTTTGATGGCATCTATTCACTACATGCCACTCTGAAATATGACGCAATCAATTAGGCATACTTTAGATTATGGGCTCACACCTGATTAACTACAGCTTTAGCCATGCGGGCAAACTCCTTCTTCATGACAGACCGGTGGAAAAGCTTTCCAGGTTGGTTCTGCTTCTTCGACTTTGAGGTCGCGAGAACAACAGAAAGATCTTTACCCTCCGGCTGAATAAGTACTGTCTTCTTGTTTGCAATACCTATAATAATTATATATAATATTAACTTTTCCATTTTAAAGGGGAAACGAGGAGAGACCCCATTAAACAATTACACACCAGAATGCTTGTAGGAGTTGAGGTTGTAGAGATTGTTCTTTTCCTTGCTGAACTGCACCTTCTGGGTCCCATTGCCAAACTCCTTGACCAAGAAGGAATTGTTTTTCTTCACAATTTCCCATATCAGATCACAAGGAACAGAAGCCATTTTACCTATACCATTTGCATCACATATTATCAACTTAAATCACGAAAAAACTGAGATTCCCACTAATTAATGAAGCACGTTGTAGCAAAAAATACAGTTAGAGATGAACAATACGGGAAACTGTAACAGAAAACTCGACTCCTAAGGAACGGGAAACGAACGCAAAACAGAAAAGCACATATTTAATTTTTCGACAAAATAAAAGGTCATAAAGGCTAAGCGATCTGACAGAAAAAAAAATCGGGAGCGAACATACAATGCAACAAAAATAACAACAAAGAGCAGTATGAATGCCATCGGAAATAAGGAAAAGGCGCCCGGAGAATGAGAGGCGAAGGATACCAGAGAGAAACGAAACGAAGGATGGCTGCTACTACGCCCTTCGGCTTTCCTTTCCGGCCGAATAAATGGAGGGAGACCCGACGACCTTTTTATACAGCCAAAAAACCCTAGAATCTGGAGAGGGCCCTGCGATTAGCCGATTGTGGCGAATCGCTACTAGCTGGACGAGCGCCATGAGCGGCTGGGCCTGGAATGGCGTCTGGTTGTACTGAATAGTGCGGAAGAGCTTGACTAGAGAACTGGCTAAAAGCCCATCTCCAGTTTGCTGATCTAGATATTCCTAGTTGATTTGGGCCACAAGAAGTCCGTCATTGACGGGGTCACTAGTTTGTCACCTGTAAGTCACAAAAAGGCCCAATAGGAAACCCATGACCTTCCCAAATGAATTTTTGTTGACAAGGGGCGCCTAGGGATGTCACTCAGGTCGGTTATATAGTAAAACTCAACTCGACTCGACCTTAATAAATTGGGTTTTGGGTTTTTAAATTCAACTCAAATAGTTATTCGGGTTGGATTCAGATTTACTATTTCTTAAATTATATCGGGTTCGAGTTTAGCAAAACCTGACCCGAATAAGGTTATAAATATAATTTTTTTATATTTTTCTTTATATTTTAATTAAACCTGACTCGACTCAACCCTAATAGGTTAGGTTTAAGTTTTTAAATTTAACCCGAATAACTATTTTTGTCGAATTTGAGTTTATTAATTTTTAAATAGTATCAGGTTCATGTTTGGCAAAACCCAACCTGAATAAAGTTATAAATTTTAATTTTTTATATTTTAATAAAATCTGACTCAACTCGACCTTAATGAGTTAAGTTTAGATTTTTAAATTCAATCCAAATAATTTGAATTCAGGTTTACTATTTCTTAAATAGTGCAGGTTCGGATTTAACAAAACGATCGTAACCCAATGTCATCCGTAGCGCCAAAGGTGTGATTCCCTCAGCTGTAAAAGGAAAACAAAAGTTCGTCTCATCCAAGGACTCGTTGATTTAAGATGAGTTTTAACCTTTTTTAAGTTTGTATATTATACATTCAAATAATGTAATAAGAGTGCCGTTATTATATATAGCACGAGGCAGATTTTGATTTGATGGCAGACAAATTTTTGCCTCTTAGTGATGTAATATCTCAATCCTGATAAAGCATAGGATCACTCGTGTCTTACGCTTATATAATAAATATATTTTAATAAATTTATTTATAGATATATTTATCTTCTTTATGGACACAATAAGTTTTACTTTTTTAATAACAAATTGGTATTTTAAACCCGATTGGGCTGAACCGATGGCTTTTCTAGTCAGTTCATTTTTTAATTAAACTTGGGTTTTGTCCGATTGAACATGATTTATGCCCGACTGAATAAAAAAACCCATTCAACCATCAATTTAGGTAGGTAGCAAGGTTAATTTTAAAAACTCTACAACAAATACATATTACATTCGATAACTTGTTTGGGGTTCAAAATAACTCATAATTATTATTATTTAAACCACTCAAAAAAATAACCCATTAAATTTAGGGTTGTTAATGAGTTGAGTTAGCTCGTTAAGCAGGCCCAACTCGGCTCGGCTCGAATATACCTTAGCTTGATCTCGATTTGAGCTCAAATAGGCTCGAGCCGAGTTCGAGCAAACCCCTGCTTGATTCGGCTTGGCTCGAATAAAACTCGAACTCGATGCTACTCAACTCGAATTTTTATTTAATTATAATTTTTAAATTATATATAAATAATATATATATATATATTAATTATAAATATAATTATTAATTTAAATATATATTTATGACACATTCCTAGTAGCTTCATTTGTTTAGTTCATTTAAAAAAAATCAAATAGAGCTATTAATCTAAAATAGAATAAAATATATAAAACCAAATACAATCACTCTGCTACAGCAGCTACTTTAGTCCATCTTTTTATGTACGGGTTTCCTGTGATACAGCTCGTAAGATTTTTTAAATTCTTAAACTCTATTTTTGGGCATATTGGTCGCAAACCTAAAAACCGCCGAGCATATTGAGCTCTCCAATCTGCACAATGTTGGTTGGTCCCGGGGGTTCACTGGTTCAGGTTGATTACAAATAGACGTAGGGAACAAGATCAGATTGAGGAGCCGGTTCCTAAAGCTTCAGTTACACATTTACTTCGAAATGTAAATATTGGATTCGGGTTTACTCAGTCTCAGATTAGTTGGTGGCTTGGGTCACTTTAGGTTCAGGCTTGAACCCACGACCCAGCTTCACACGCTCATTAGCTACCAGCAGCGCTGACAGTTCAATCACTCGAACCTGAAAAGAATCCAAACGGGAGAAGGCGACGCCTTAAAGATATCACGCACTGACCTGAACGGCTGAGCCATCTATGGGTGCCACTCCCCACTTCACATATGAACAGAGATATCTACTTAACAAAATAAGAAATAGAAAACTTGATGTTTATTACGCCTTACGCCACTGCGTTTCATCTCTTAAAAAGAGAAAACGTACAAACCCTAAACTCTGCAAAAAGTTAATCCTGATCAGACAGTCGTTAGTTTGCCAGTCCATTCGCACAAGAATGCGGGGGACCGCGATGAAGAGTTGAGTGCTTTACTAATCCGACTGAAAACAACATTGAGTGGCACACAAGCAATATCTGGGGAGCTAAGCTTGTCTACTACAGTGTTCCTCGCCTTTTCCTTATGCCCAGTCCCAAATGAGATTGAAGATATATTCCTCATTTTTTTTGACAAAAAACCACATTTTCTTAACTTGGCTAGCTTTTTCTTTGAACCGGCCGACAGCTGCATGAAGGACCTTATTCCATTTTTTCTGGAGCGCCGCAACTGAGAGCCAGACCTCTCTTTCTCATAGTTTGTAAGCTCATTCTTGTGGCTGATGAAGCAACCATATGTTTTCCAGCAGTGTCCATCTTCCAAAATCTGAACCGCTATTTGATGGCCGACAATGGCTCGACTATTTAATTTGCTCACAACAGACACCAGAGGCGCATGCTTACTCCTGTATTTCGCTTGCCCATCAATATGGACATCATAAAGGCAATTGGGATATACTGGATAGTGGTCCGCAGGATGAGATTGGCGTTGGAAGAATTGTCCCTCTTGTGATTTAGGATGGACAGCTAACACATCAGAAGACAGATTGCCACCTCCAATATCATGATGAAACAATCTTTGGCTTCCACCACCCAGTTGCCTACAACTGTCCGACACACATAAACTATCAAATGAGCTGTGGTCAAACATATTAAACTCATCTGACGGATTGATCCTATCAGCAACGATCAGAGGAGATGAGATCTCATTACTGCTTCTGCTCATCCCTTTTAAATTCTTCTTGTCTCCCAGCTGCCTTTTTGCACAACCTTTCTCTGTATCTTTTGCTAAACACGGATAAATTGAAAAGCTCGTAGAGCTTTTATCATCAAGTCCTTCATCGTTCAGTGCTACTGATTCCACTTGTATGTGCTGAAAAGACTGTCTTCCCACTGCATTGAAATAAATTTCAAATGCATCTGCTGCAGCAAAAGGGAACCAGTTAGAGTAATATGACCTAAACATCGGGAAGGAGAACTGGTTAGGTACATGTTGGAAGAGAAGGTACCATTAGAACCACATTAATACTAATCTAATGCACTTATTTGCACACCGCTACCTATATATCCCAACCCAGTCCATTAAAAAGTAAAATGAAATAGGGATAAACGATTATAAATACCCAAATCAATCCTTCTAAATACTCCCTCCATCCCACATTTTAGTTCATTTTGAAAAACCAAATGGAGCTCTTAATATAGGACAGAGGGAGTACATACATAAATCAGTGCTAAAAAAATTACAAATTGTAAGAATCATGGCCTAATAAAACACCACTTATCATGTGAAGTATACGAGGTAAACAAGGACATTTGTAATAAAGGAAGGTACAGTAAAACACTAGAACTCATGATTCTTCTATATAATATACGGAAGAATAGTAGAAATGTCAACATGTTGCATTTGTCATTACATTAAAAGTAGTTTCATTTGTCGGAAACCTGATACAAAGTAATTTCATGTTAGTCATAAGTGTGTGCGTGTGTGTGTGTGAGAGAGAGAGAGAGAGGGAGAGGGAGAGAGAGAGACCTCGTTGATTTCCACCCCCAACGGTTGATGTGGACATTATTAAGTCCTCACAGCAGCCCACTTTCTCCTGCAAGTCGGTACAATCAGGATTTTGGCTGTCACCAACTGCAGATTCAAGAGGTTCGCATGCATTTAATGAGGTAGCTTCCTTTTCAAAAGAAGTTCCTGAAGTGTCAGAGTTATTGTTAATAACCACCGAAGAGTTAGTCTTGTCTGATTCAAGAGATCCAAATCCACTAACTTTGATCTCTGTAAGCCCTTGCTCGCAAAAAGAAGGAACAGCGGCCTTGGAAGATATCTCTAAAACTTTAGTCAGTGGACGCCTGCGGCATTTCCTTCTACCGCTCTCGTGAAGATAGATGCTCAGTTTTAAAACTTTTCTTCTTGCAGGTGAGAAAGGTGTTCTAGTACTATTCGGACTGCAACTTGACATGCTATTACAGATGTCAGACTCGCTGGGAGAACTATTATCTGCTAAAACTAAATGAAGGGACCCTCCGGTCTCAGGACTTTGTTTGGGGACCATAGACAAGCCTAGGTCCTGAAGACCCCTCATACGCTTTGTCCCTTCGTCTTCATCTTCATCATCACCATCATCATCCTCTGAATCGTTTGGGGTTTTATGTCTCTTCCTTGACAGAAAAAGTTCATCCTTTAATGCATCTGTGCGATCTGAATGTTCGCATGATACAGTTGATTGAGATTGACACTGTGTTGCATCACCATATTTCAGTATGCTGTATTTGCCTGCCATAAAGCATATTGCTTATTAAAATTACCCAGTCGGTTTATCTAGTCTATAGAACTTAAGAGAGCACTTACATGAACTTTCAAGCTCAAGGGCGTGGAGGATGGCATCATCTCTGCGAGCATACTTAACGTTTTTCCTATTAGCAGGGGCAGAATAATCCTTCACTCTTTCTATGCACTCATCAAACTCCCCACAGTGAAATGCTTTCACACGTCTAGATTTTTCTAGATTATACCAATCTCTGTAATGAAAATTTTATAGATTTAAAAGTGCAACCTAACATTGTCAGCACCAGCAAGAAACACATCAAGGAAAATAGCATGGACCACATATTACAACCCCGTCTACTGTAAGATTACAATAATCCTATAGAAGCATCATATTTATGTCAACTTGCTCCCAGGAAAGATTTTTGTACAGTAGACAAGACCTTTTGGATACAAGGCCAGACCCACAAAATAAGGAAGCCACCAAGAATGAGCTTTTTACAGAATTAAATCACAGAGAGTCAAGAGTGTACATGTATACAAAATATATCAGAAAAGCTACTTTAGTATCAAAATTGTACCATATACTTTTTTTTATAACTAATAGAGTTTAATGATGTGATGCATAAACATCAAATGACAATATTGAAAGAGTTAAACTGGAATGACATACACAATGGAAATATATTTATCGAGTTCTTGCTTGACTTGTTATCATATAGCAAAAAAATAGGGATATGCAGTGAACTGTTTGCAATCTAACAGCATAGAGAGATATGGAAAGATGAACAGCAACCATAAAATAAGCCTATACACACAGAACAGTGATAGAAATTAACATTTCAGTCTCCAAAATATACTATTAAACAAAGATCAAATAAGTAACTTCATAGGGAAAACAAACCGAAGGCCATTTAAGTAATGTGAAGCTGAATACAGGAACAAACAGTTTTATACGCATGCAGAGCTAGATAAAATAGACAAAGACGTCTTGTAACTGACACAAAAAATTTGCATCGAGTGACAAGAGAAGAAAGCATCTTCAGACTCACATGCTAGCATCCTCTTTCCCAAGGAGCTTGACAGGAGTTCCCGCTTTAGGAGGAACCAAGCAAGCTTCAGGCAGCTCATCCAAGTCCATAATGCGGCCAGGCCACCATGACCCATTTCGACGCCGAATCCATACCAGGTTCCCTGCGGTAGCATCAATGGCCAAACAGCTTGGTTCGCTCGAACTTGCCATTCATTCGCGTGGGGAACAAAACATCAAACGAAAGCCAGCATGTTCCTTTGACAACGCCCAGTAACGTCTAAAAGCAAACTTTTCACAGGAAGGCATGCACTGAGGAAAAGTGATAGAAGGTGTGTAAGATACTTTTTCCCCAAAATAATGAAGTAGATGAGCTTAGAGAACATTGACCGCATATATGACAGAGGTCAAACAATGCCATTTTCTACATGGTAGCATTAAAAAACAGCGCAGAGGGAAGTAGAAAGCAGATGAAATGAAAAGTGCGTGGTGGGTGAATGTGCATTCGAAATAACAAGGAATCAAAGTGCTAACAAAAGATTTGAAAAAAGAAAAGAAAATAACACTTTTGCGGTGAGCACAGAGAGGATCTTCCAACAACCCAGGAGCGGTCAAGAAACGGCAGCATTTTACCTGGAGCATCCGAGCATGTTAGACAGATAGGAGGAAGTGAAAACAGGGGTTGAGACAAAAAAAAAAAACAGAACATACAAATAGAAGGTTTGAAGGGGCAAAAAATGCAGAAGTTTCAAAAGGCGGCCATGGGTTCAAGTGAAGAGGATCTGTTTCCATTTCTCCTGCGCAGGAGCGATTTGCAACAACAAAAAAACGGCGTCAAAGGAGTGAGTCAGCGAGCGAGGGAGCCATACCTTTGGAGGAACTGGGCCTGGCATTCATCAGAGGGGGAAAAAAATGAAACAGGAAAGCAAAGCGAGGGGAGCACCCTGCCTGCTGGCTGCTGTCTGCTGTCCGCTGTCCACCGAGCGCAGGCGTTTGAGTCGGGCACTTGCGGCGAGAAAGAGAGAGAGAGTAGGCAGCTGACGCCACGGGGGTAGGGGGCGGAGGATGTGCACATTGCTCGGTATAGCCAATAGCCGTAGGAGGGAGGCGATTAGTGTGATTGGCTAGCCTAATTTTGACTCCCAAGCGCACCGGCTAAAATAATTAGAAGGTAATCCAAGGGCTACTAATGAAGACTGATTCAACATTATAGTGAGCTCCGATTGGGTCCCACCATCCTTGGCAGTAGAGAAGTCGAACGTTGTTACTGCTACGCCATGGCCAATCTCAGTTGGGCTCAGAGGTTAGGGATGAAGCGGGGCCTTTTGAAGATCAGAACGGTCATCCGATTGCCGAGAAATAAGAGGCTAGATCAATGAGGTTAGGGAAGAGTTTTTCATGCTCTTAATTATAACAAGTTTAGCGTAAAAAACACATATAAGTCTTTGAAATTTGAAATTTATAGTGCACATATTATTGCACATTAGCACTAATATTATTGCACTAATATACACTAACACATATGTCATAGATACGCTGCGCTCATTATAAAAAACGGAGCATTAAAAACACTTCTACCAATAAGATCCATGCATCACAACATGAACAAATTATGTGGCCCGTTCTCCGACCTGTGATTACTTTTTCTTCTGTCTACGGATATCGACTATGGAGTGGTGAGTGGTGTGACGTGCCAATTCGGTCAGTCTGTCACACCCCACAAACAGCATGCACATTTTTTTAGGATTATTAAAAGTTCAATTTTAAAGAGTCGCGTTAGTATACACCCAGTACATATACATCAGACACATATAGGCTATGCAACCATTAAACTCATGGGGCAGGTGGGTTTTAATCACCCACATTGCCTGGACGACTTCTGATGGCACCAAGTACATATTTTTCAATATGTGGCCCAACACATATTAGCTCTTCCCAATTTTAAAACCAATCAAAAATATATGTCAAGTTTTAAATAGAGATTCCCGAGTAGTGATTTTGACTGCTGCCCAACTTGCAAAATACAGAAAAAGAAATACAAGGCAAATAATTATTATTATACTAACTAATTTGCCAATCACTTATAATACATGCCCAATGGCCAAGGCTCAGCATAACAGCTTGTTTAAATAGATCCTAAATCCTATGCAACTCTCTCTCTCCTATTGGCTACAGTGTGCCGTTCGCTAATGAATTGCTTAAGCTAATTATGTTACAACAGAGTAGAGGTTGCACTACAACAGAACTCTCTTAAGGTTTACTTTGTGAGAAACCTTGGCGCCATCATTGCCAACATGAAGGGTTTGGATGTTGGAGATGTTCCAAATTTGGTTTCGTTGAGCACTTCACCTGCAGGCATTCGCTTTATTATGATATGGACACCATCAAACACATCCTTGATCACTCATTGCTTGTGCAAGGTTGAGAAAAGCACTGATGTTCCCTCCATGTAATAAAGCCCTGTATTCACCAGCAGATTTGCACATGCCCATAATTAAAATATTGCAATAGATTGATGAACAATTCTACACTTAAAGAGTACTTACTCTGGGCTCTCTTTTGCAATTCCGTACTCCGTAGCTGCCTTGATGGATTTCTGATATGTCTGCTTCATTGTTTCCTGACAAAATAATAATAACAATAACATAATAACAGAGGACATATTATAACAGGGAATCGGGACAAAAGTCATTTCATTCTCAGTTATCATTGTTTCACAAGAGCAACAACCCAAAAGCTTACTTGCAATTTACTTTCAAAATCATCAGCTGACCAGTGCATCAAGTTGTATTCATGATTTAATTCGAGTTCTCCCACTGCAACCTGCAGATATTGCTAACTTGTTTTCTCACACATAATTAAAAGAAAAGGAGACTTACCGAAATAAGTACTCCTAAAAAGAGAAGAAAAAAGAAAGTCTAATCGTATAATCTTTGCTTGATCATCACTTGCTATACTCAAGTTCTAATATTTGAATCCAATTTCCAAAACTTATAACCTTAAACAACTGTTTAAGTCTCAACCCGAGAAAGGATTCTGTGGATTTCACAACAAAAATTGCAGTGAAAAAAATCACCAAAATGAAATAAACCTTACTCATACCCACCCATTTTTTAATTACCATGGAATTCAAAAGTAATATAATACAACATGGATTTCTTACCAAAAGGTCCTAATTACCAGATGCAAAAAATGAAAAAAAAAATCTTACTCATACCCCTCCAGCACCAGCAGCCTTCGCTGGAGCAATTATGACTTTAGCTTTCTTCAACGTATCAATTGCTTGTGGTGTACAAGGCATATTTGATCCTGTAACATGAATAACAGTCACCTCTTTCCTTTGACTACAAAAAGGTAAAATCCAGTGACAGGATAAATAAAGCGCTTTACAATTAAGTACTACCTTCCACCAATATGCGACAACCTGAATTAACCAAAGCAAGAGCATCAGATTGGTCAATTTCATTTTGACAAGCACAAGGAAATGCAATATCACACCGTTCATTCCATGGTTTCGCACCATCAAAATACTTGGCCCGAGTGTAAGTTTTCACATAGTCCCTGCCAAAACGCAAAACTCATATTGGACGAAACTTTACATAGAGGACCATAGTGTAAGTAAACACATTAACAAATTATTATTCAAGAGAAATATCAATACCTCAAGCTTCTTTGTTGAAGCTTGATGTCCCTCAAAAGCGTCAATTTTGCATAGTCAAATCCATCTTCATCCAATAAATAACCCTTTGAATCTGCTCACAAGACAACATAGACCATGCCAAACAAAATAAAAAAAATTGTTGATTAGGTGTCTCAGGAAGAGCATTAAATAAGTATAACTACCGGCCCATATATTTTTTTTATTACAATTATAAACAACATATACCACATGGACATGCTCACCAAAAAGCATCTAGATACAGTCCCAACAATATTCAAATCACTATTTTGCTTACATGTATTTATATAAGACATCAACTGCTTACCTGATATTGATATGGGAATGGCACCATATGAATGTAGCTTCTCTAAGAGATGCATTGCTACTTTTCCAGCACCACTCACTAAACACCTGCAAATGAAAATACCTTTAACAAACTCTAGCTTATAAACTACAACATGCAAGTAGCAAGCTAAACAAATACATAAAAGCAGAGAGCAATTAAGAATTATTATACACCTTAATCCTTTGATTTCTTTATTCATTTCTGCAAGAATGAGATGAGCAAAGAAGACCTGCAGCAAAAGATGGGAAATTTAACAAAATAAAAAACAAAGTAAATCATACCAAGCCAGAATTATTTACACTTGTTAGAAAAATAATTCTTATAAGATATAAGCAAAGGGCAACAAGTATTACCAGTCCATAGCCAGTAGCTTCAGTCCGGAGACTAGAACCAGACCACAATATTTTAGGACCAGTAAAACTTCCCTAAATAAGATGCAACAATCAGATGCATTAAAAAATAAGCCTAATAAAACATGTAAAAAAAACAGAAATAAGGAAAAGGCAGAAACCAATATAAACTATATATAAGCACAGCACCCTTAGGTCACAACTTAGTGACTGTGATTGCAGAGAGAGTGCCCAATTTATAACAAACTGTCAGAGTCCTCTTCTGTCCAACCTTAGAGATCAAAATCCACTCAAAAGGGTCATTGCAAGCAACTAGGCATGTAGATCACTTCAACTGTTATTTGAATAAGAAAGGCCTAATCCAAAATTTTGTTGTTGAACCACTCATTGTAGTGAGATTGTAAGACAAATGCCCGCTCTAAGATAAGTCTGAACAAGTAAGCTTCAAAAGAATTTGTTTCATACCGCATTATAGATTTAGATTAGCAATTGCTAAAGAGGAAAGTGGTGTTTGGATCCACATTTTTCTACCTATTTTAAACTCAAATTTGAGAAAGCCTACCTCCAAATTGTTATGGATCTGGTTCAGATTTAATTTGGTAGCCTTTGGAAAGATTCATTCTTTGCATGCTTTATAGGTGGATCAGCCAGGGGGAAGCGAATTCTCAGTTCAGGTTACTTTAGAACTGCATCTAGAAGTTTTAAATTGAAACAAATGTGGGCTGCAAATTTGCTTTTGGTTTCTTAAAGCCAGAAAAATGCAAAAGAGAGACAGGCAGAATAAAGTTGTCCAAAGGGATCTCTTCGTCACCAACACCACATTTAAAATTCATAGGAAAATTCATGACTCCCCCATAATTTAGTACAAAACCACCCAAAAAGAAAATTTGTGGCCAAACAAATTATTATAGATATATAAACCACATATATTTGGGGATTGTTCAACATATTCTGAAACAGGTTTGATGGAAAAGAGAACTGTGATAAGCATGTTACAAAGAATCTTTAATCTCCAAGTAGTTTCTGTTATAAAAAGTACCTGAAAGTGACCCGTGAGGCGTCTGAACTGTCCGAAGAGGTAACCCATTTCCCTAGGACCCACCCCCATGTCTTCTGCAGGAATATCCTGAGGACATAGTAAAATAAGAAAATAATGATATTATAAGGTAATACTTTTTTAAAACCCAAAAACATGATGACTTTACCTGGTCTGGACCCATATATCTATATAACTCATCCATAAAGCTTTGACAAAAGCGCATTATCTGCCACCATGAGGTTTCACAAAATAGTATGGGGCCAAAAGGAGGGTAAAGCTAACAACAAAAATAGTTTTCTTAACGAAATAACCATTTTATACCTCATTCTCACTTTTTCCTCTGGGATCAAAATCACTTCCTCCACCAGCACCTCCAAGTTTGTACGGTGATAAAGCACTCTTAAGAGTCTAGAAATCAGATCAGTACAGATAAGTAATTTGAAACATAAACGTGAAGAAATAAGTGCTTTCATTATCAGTATACTTGCACTATTTATGAACTGTCATAACCATTAGAGTTGAAAGACCTATTGTTCCAAAACTATACATAGTTTCACCAGGGCAGAGCCAGTAACATGTAATTGAATATTCTAGGGGTGCATGGACCAAGGTTTACAAACCACACTGAACTCTGTCTGAGTTGGATCCTTATAAGAAATGCATTTTCAGTCCCACATGCCAAGACTTCTGAACAATATTTTCCTAAATGTGAAGCCCTCTTCAACACTTACTTCTCTGGAAGGATATCCAGTTTGGATTTAGAGTGCAAATTAAAATGCCGCAACTGAACCTCTTAAGATCTCACAGTTCCAACAGTATATTACAGTATCCTCATGTCTACAAGCAAGCTTAATGTTCATCACTTTGTAAAGACTTAAAATTTGATCATCTTGACAAAAATAGAATAAAAAAGGGCATAGAAAATTTCTAGTTGAAAGCTAAGCTGTCAACCACTTAAAGAAACACATTTGAATCCCCTTCATAGAAACATATTCTATAATGAAGAGAATTATAGACCTTTTGAAGGATATACCTGCTCAAAGCCCAGAAATTTTGCTACATTTAAGTTCATTGATGGATGAAACCGAAGTCCTCCTCTGCATGGGCCCAAAACTTGGCTGAACTGTACACGAAAACCTCGATTGACATGTGATTCTCCTTTGTCATCAACCCAGGGCACTCGAAAAATCAACATTCTCTCAGGTTCCAACAAGCGTTCTAAAATGTGGACATACCTTGAAGAACAGCCATTAAAAACAATAAAAAATTTTGCTTGGAGTGCGGTGGTAAATAGTTATCTTTGTTAAATAACTCACTGAGAGTTCTTAAGCAAAACTGGTTCTAATGAGTGAACCACTTCTTGGACTGACTGTAAAAACTCAACTTCATGGGGGTCTCTTCTTAATAAGGCATCAACAATTGATCCAGCAGTTTTAGACATCAAAGCTTTCCAGTTCCAGAGCACATATGCATGATCCAAACCAGAAGATATTTAGGCATGGGGTAGAGTGAAAATGGAAAAAACTAATTAAAAGCACAATATAAATTTGATACCAAAATATCATCATTTTTATGATAATGAATTCAAATGCAAACATGGACCTGTACTTAACATGATCAATTCTAAGTTGTATAAGCTAAAAAAAAAAGCAACAATTAGGAAGACTCGAAGTACAATTACAAACTTATATCACATAACACTTACAATGTTATGAAAACAAGAAACTAACAAACGAATATAGGAAAATTATCACTCTATTTGTTTAAAAAAGTACGGATTTAGAAAAGCCAATTTCCCGATTTCCTATTTAAACATAGTATACTAGAATCAAGTGGTTTTGAAGTCTAAATGGAATGAAGATGTATGTCCACTGAAGTCCGAATGAACAAAATGTATGAGGGAAATAAGTTTTTATGATATCAAAGGGTTAAATAAAAATGTTGTTAAAGGTTTTGAATAGCTAAATGGATTGAAATGCATACAACTTAGTTTGAAGGTTTTCATACGATGTTTTACTAGTGCACAGTACATTTTTAGATTATTTATTAAATCATTCATTGTTTGCAAGCTTGGTATTTCTAAAATAAAAGTGAGCAGATGAAGAAGTTTGAAAATTTGAGGGACTAGATGTCTCCAAGAAGAAAATGGATGAGATGTCCTTCCAGTGGAGAGAATGTAAATTGGACTTCCACCTTCTAGGACTAGACACCTGCCTTGGGCAAGAAAAGAGAAACCTGACGCCCACTCTAATCCATCCTGACGTCCATGTAGCTGTTTTGGAGCCAGAGCTCCATCCAACTAGCCACTGGACATGAAATTCAAATGTTTATGACTTCCCCCCAATGGCTACAAGACTTGCAATTATGGAGGAAAGGGAAGGCTGAGAGCATTAGAAGCTGAATGAGATAAAAGGAGCCATAGGAAAAATATCAATAGAGCTTCAATTTGAGGAGTCTTATTGAGCTTCTCTCTCTTTGGCTGTATTTTTTATAAGAGTGGGAGATATTGTGTAAACACCTATGTGGATTCAGAGAAAGCATTTGCACATCGATTGGCCTGTATGGTGTAAGCAGGAAGCAATTTTACAGCAGATTGAGTAGACGCCTACATCGACCTCTGAAGTTTTGTTGAAGAGCTGTGCCGAAGTCAAAATGGGGAACATGGCGTTCTTGTGGTAGCCATTGAGATAATTTACTAGAAAAAACGGAGGTGAAATTTTTCTATCTCTTTTTTCCCCCTTTTCTCTTTATTTTACCTATATGATTATATTCTTGTACTAAAAAATCATCTCAGTAGAACCTTAATTTCTTTCTTATACTTTGTTCAACCCCTCCTCTGCAAGAATGCTTTGATGTACTTTCACCAACATCAGTAAGGCTGGCAGTAATATCCAACGTGTTAGGCAATATTGATAACCTTGATTCCTGCCCATATTTTGTAATGGTTGAACAAGGAAACCAACTTCATAAGGGATAGTTTCCAGTTCCCAGGCTCAGTTGATATTTATGGTACTAAAGAATTAGAGGTCACTGACCAATTATGGCAATGTGGTCCAAGTATATGGACAAAGCAATAATTCCAGTATATGAAAGTGATTAAGCTATAGAAACAGAAGTTCTTTGATAGATAAAATCGAATTTGTACAGAATAAGAAAACCCAAGACAGCACTCCTGCCTTCTTATCCATGTTTTTAGCTTCTTAGGAAACTCACTAAAGAGAACAGCCAATACTGAAACTTCCCCTGAAAAAAATAAGGAGGAGGCTTTTCCTTTTACAGAGAACAAAACGATTTTAGGCTTCATTATTGAGAATACCATTTTCTGTAGTGGTGTGTTCACTATAAACTCGGATAAAATTTGCATGTTGTGACACACTGCAAAGGAGGCAAGCCAAGAAAAAAGAGTGGGCATGAAAAATTATATATTAAACAGATGAGAACCTATTCGAACAAGACTGCTTCAACTGGAGACAACATCACAATTCCATCAATTCAATAAAAAGTTTGCCATATCTATTAAGCATTTATGTGCATAACAAGGTAAGATATATTTAACAGTGGAAACACAATTTCAAATCATCATTTGGTCTAGTAATTAAAACGAAGAGTTGGACAGCGATATGTTATAACAAATTATGAAAATATTATAAATGGATGAATTGACCACGATGTCACTTAAACCTCGTATGCACTGACCTTTTACATAGACTGGTCGCTCAGCAACTGATAAAATTTTATCTTTGGAGGCTAGTTGAAGCCGAATAGCTTCTTTGTGCAGTAAACTGTTGTTGTGCTCTTCCAATGCGCTCATCTGCATATTCCTGCTGCCTTCATTACCATAGGGGTTTCGTTTGTGCTTCCGGCCATATTCGCTGCAAACTGAGCAGAAAATGCGAGCAGTCCCATCCACAACCCTGAACTGCGCCCACTTGTACGTCTCTGCCCACTCGTCTCTCCATTTTTTTATCACTTTCTTCTTCCTTTTCACCGGTTGTAGTTTCTGCCTCTCTGGGTCGTCACTCTGATGGCGGGAAACAATGAGCAGTTGCTTGTGCTCTTCTTGTTCATCAACAGTGGGATCCTGAGGGACCCCAACAAGGGGAGTGCTGTCAAACGCATCTTCGCCGGGGCCGATCTCCAAATCAATCTCTTCCCCAATGTCCCTCACGATCAGCTGATGCCTCTGCGCTTGCCGAAGCAGATTCATCTCATCTATTGCGTGATTCATCGCAACACTCCTCTCCGAAATCAACATTCAGACTAAATTAACTTGTCCTCATCTTAAATCCCGGCTTCCCCTTCCCCAACCCATTTAAAATCCCCGAATGGTGAAGATAAAGCAGAAACAACCCTACCCAATTCATTCCATCTTCCCAATTTCAGCTTCCAGCTTCCTGGAACCCTCAACAGTATGACTGACAAAATAATTCAAGAACACGCGACAACTAATGGTTTGATGAAGAAATCCAAACCACCGACTATGTACTGCCACTAAAGATGTGCAATTCTCATCTCCGCTGCAGCCACGACAGAAAGAGGGATTAAATGGATCCAAAGTTCAACCGCATCGAACTGAATGCTCGAAGAATCATAAAGCTGATAAAATCATTTTGAAGCGAGTGCAGAATCCCATTTTCTTCACTGTCAGAGCAGCATGGCCGAACCGCAAATGAAAAATGGTTTTTACCGGCAGGAAGAAGGTTCCGCGGTCCGATTGCGATTCGAGCAAGAACTAAGAAGACCACTTTGTCGAACCGATATGGCCGATAGCCGACCCGCACCTAAGGATGTTTATTTCATAAAATTAATCTAGATACCTTCTAACCACTACAAAATACACTTTATATTTTATTTAAAAATAATACTCTTTTTATCTTAAATTAATAGGTATATTTAACAAAAAAGAATTGTTTCACATGAATTATAACATCTTAAAATTTTTTAAATTTCTCAAAATAGCCAGGTAAAAAATAGGGTGTTTGACCCCTTAATTTTATTATAAGAATAACTTCTTAAATATATTGAATTTAGAACTCAAACTTATGTAAGTAGATAACATGCAAAAAAAGCTTCAAAATGCTGCTAAGAATATACAAATCGAAGTTTGGATGAGAGAGATATGATTATTTAAAATTTAACATAGTACATTAGGCTCATTTACTTGAATTAGATGTACAAATTGGTTGTTTGAGTCGCTTTATCGATCCGATTATTTAAGGCGATGGAAGTTAATTTGGAAAGGCCCAATTAAGTTGCTTGAGAAGAGATGTTTTGGCTCAAGTCTTAGGAGATTATGAGCCCTAATCCCCATTGATATAAATACTTATTTAGGGCTTAATTGGAAGGGGAACCTTGGGGAAGAAGGAGAGAGCAGGAACAGTCATAAAGGTTTTCTTGAAAGGGTTGGCAACATAGGCAAGGAGGAGAATGTTCGAAGATCGGTGATATGGGAAGGTACGAGGCTTAACCCTAAATTGAATACATATTAAGATGATAATTATATGATTAATAGTGTGTATTTGTATATAAAAATTTGTGTTAATTATATTTAATATGAAAAGTGGGATTTTGGGGTAGCAAGTGCGTCATTGGTTGTCGTCACTACCAAAGCTAGACCCCAATTGTTCCTTGTCTTGACAATGAACAGAGATGGGCTAGTGTCATTGCACACTAGTCCGACAACTACAAGACTTCCAGTCAGCGGTCGGAAGGGCCCTCGCACGTACGAACAGATGATGTCAGCACTGCTCGTGATAACCAAATAATAGGGAAAAAATGGGAGAAAAGGTTGAGGTGGCAGCTCGACAGATTCCTCCTATGCCAATTGGTGACTGCTAGAGGCCAACACGACCTTCAGTGGTGATAATTTAGCCAGGGACAGCCAAGGCAGGGCTCTGCCAAAGGCATAACACCTCCATGGCCAAAGCTTCACATGGAAGACAACTGCTCGACCAGTAATGTAGGGCAGCCACTGGCCAACAATAGGGCGAAGGCCACCAAGATCACCACTTGACGAAGACCGACCAAGTCAGGCCATGTGGCTAGCCAAGGCCATTGTTACACCTACTGGAAAGCTGCATGTGCATAGGAAACAAGCCCGCAGTTTGGACCTGTGTACCACCGTCTGGTGCCTTAGTGAGTCGGACATCTGCTAGGAACATTGGTGGGGAAGCCCCCTTCAACTGCTATACGTGAAGTTCAGCTGCTGTCAGGCTTTCGCAGTTGTCTCCACAAAGAAGACCATTGCGGGACTAGGGATTAAATCTCTGGTCCGGTTAAAAAAAATTGGAGATGGGACTGAACCAAGTCCAGCTCAAGAGGTTCTAAATGCCCAAAAATATTAGAAAAATTACTACTAGACCTTGAGAGGTGTTTAAGTATCTTGACAAAGTTTCAGGCTAGGGGAAGTCCTAGGGGTTTTAAAATAACCATTTTACCCTTGTAGTTAAGGAGCAGTTTAATTACCTGGTTCACTATGTCGTTAAATGCCATAAAAATTACTAAGGGTCCATGATGTCAAGGAATACCCTTGAGCTCAGTTATGAACCCATTAATATTCAAGAAAGCTTGGAACAAAATAATAGAAATACCCTTATGAGTAGACTGCCTATATCTGTGTTAATAGAAGTGTGAATCAATTTGAGAGTAGAGCCTCCAAAGAGGTCAATAGCTTGAAATCAACAAAAGTAGGGATGCACTCAGGTCGGGTTTTTAAAAATAACCCGAATAGCTTATTCAGGTCGGGTTCGGGTTTTAGGTGATCCAACCCGACCCGACCCGAATATAAATATAAATTATATATTTATATATTTTTTAATATTATTTGTTTAAAAAAATAAAATAAAATTAGAAAAAATATTAAAATAATATTTTTTTATTCTATTCTGGTCAAATGGGTTGGGTTTGGGTCGAGTCGGGTTTAGGTCACAGGTTTGTTATGTGGTATCGGGTTCGGGTTTGGCAAAACCCGACCCGAACCTGACCCGGCGGCATCACTAAACAAAAGGACAAAGAGACGACTATAATGACCCAATTGAGAGTATCATACCTTATGTGATAAAATTACCCTAATGCCCTTAGGGATGGTCTACCTCGTTTTCACTGAAACAGATACCTCTTAGCCAATAGAGAGTTAGAGACACTATAACAATAGTAAATGACTCAAATATAATAGGTGTGACTAGTAAGTGACACGAAGACTTTTACAAGTCAAATGTCACGGGAAACAAAGGGAATAACCCTTATTCCTAGCGTTTAAGGAAACATAATGTACATGCAACACATTAGATCAAACTGTTAGGGTTGTATATATGTAACTTGCATGGCACATATGAGTTATTTACATTTCAAGGTTTGAATTTGTCTAGCCCTAACCCTGCAAATGAGTGTAGTGGGCCTTTGTTTATTATTAATATACTTGTGTAACTTCATGTTATTGATATTGATTACTCTGATACTTTTATTATTGATGCGTTAGTATATAATGGTAACTTGAAAATGATGTTTAATTAAAAATTGGTTGTCTTTAGAGTAAACATGGACTTGCCATGGAAACTTACCTTGGTTAATAAATCAAAGGTAGTTATGAAAGTTTACCCTAATATCATAAAGACCATTAGGGTTTGAGTTAATTTTTGAGCCATACTTCATTTGATGAGCTATTTATTAAATTTATTCATAATGCAAAGAGAACCCAATCAGTTGGACGAATACTTGACTAGATAAAAATTATCAAGTCTAAGTTTCAAATGTTTTAGAAAGTTAATAATCAGAAATACCTTGTGTCTAGAGTTACATTATTTATGTCATTGAAGATATTTTTCTCAAAGTTAAGAGGGCAGAGATTGTGTTACTTGTACTTTTTTTTTTTGCATTAAAAATAATATATAATAATTATGTAAATTGACAATTTGTTATTGAAATTGTTAAAAACTTTTATTTGGAATGAAAATTTGTTTCAGCCATTCACTCCATTTATGCCATACCATGATTTGCGAAACATTTTATTAAATGCGAGGCATTAACGTTTTTGTTACATTTGTTCACTACATCAAGTGACCCAATTAGGCACAAAGTACTGCATCAAAACAATAGTATAACTTTGTATTGCTTCCAATGCCAAAAACACAAATTTCCACCTCAATAGAGGCGAGCACCATAAATTTGATCTTTCTCGAACTCTAGATTTTATTTTATTTAATCACTTTTTTTCTTTTTGGTAACTCAGTTAATTCCCTTTCTACCAAATGTAGGTACATTCATTGATTAAATTGATATTTGAAATGTTTCCCTTAAATATAACTTCAATGCTTCCTCTACCTGTTAATAAGTGTTTGAATTAAAAATAAAAATATATAAAATCAATTCATTTTGGTTTACTAATTTAGACATTCATTATGGGATGGAGGGCATATTGTATTGCAATCGAACCTGAAAATTGCATAAAAAATCTTATAAATGCTCCACATTTTGCTAGACTAATGTAAGATAAAGAAAAATGTTTTCGCAGCAGGGATTTTATAACCGAAATCTGTGACTATTGTACATAGAGGTCCTAGCATAATACATCAGTTTAATTACTATGCTAGGACTTCTATATACCATGGTCACAGAATCCTGGCCAAACTTTGATGCATCCACAAGAAAATTGGTGGATGGCATAAGAGCATTTAGTACTATTATTAGCTTTTGGCAATAGGGTACTTATTATTTATTCAGGGGAAAGAGCACTAGATAAAAGCTTGATCTCACTCTCCTAGTTTGCAATTACCTTGTATTGCACTCTTATTTTTTGTCTATGTTCTATTAAGTTAACGTGTTTTAATCTATTTGGGCAATTACTTCTATTTATATGTTTTTAAAAATTTGGTAATCTGGGATTGTGATATGTCTATGCTGAAGTGACATGGGATTAATGCATAATGCCATGAAGGATGCGTCGAGGACATTCTGCTTTCGTGGTAATTTCTTGCACCTAAAGATTTTGTAATTTTATGCCTGTGTTTATCAGAGCTTATGATTTTTTTTTAAAAAAAATCATCCGCACCTATGGCCTATTAATAGAAATTTAGTTTGCTAAGAAAAAAAAGAGGGTGATGCGCAGGTGCATTACTTCCTTGCAACGAGACAAGCAATTGAAATTTAAGTAAATATTCACTTTAAAAAGGTTGTGATTCTAAACGCATGTAAAATTCATTTTAAAATGGTAGCGATGCCACATACGCTCGGCAAATTCATTTCATTTTCTTTGGTAACCGACATTTAGCAATAAAGTCCAACATTATTGTGCCATCCTTGTGAAAAAGTGTGACTTCCATGGCCTGAAAAGCTTTAGGATGCAAATTACAGCAATAGATATGTAAAGTTGTGTCCAAAACATCGACCAGGAAGCAAGTTGCACCAAGAATACTTACAAGCCCCGCCAAGTCGATAATGCGTGTTTTATCAGTGTATAAATGAGCAGAGAAAGTAAATTGCATATTTTAGCCTGCCAAAGGCTTTATTAGAAAACATTTGGTCGGAAAAAGAAACTAAAATTAGCCTGTACTTCACCCACCGCAACCCAAAAAGGAACGGCGTTCCTATTACCTGCAATAATCCTGATGGTAAAATAGATCTCCACAAACTGCAAAACTAGTCAGCATTTCCAGACTCACCACGCAGCACTTTTATTTGTACCAAAAAACTTAATCGGCTAAGCAAAAGGTAGCTGGACAATTTCGCATTTCAACAAAATCTACGCTTCATTACCTTCCTCTGTCCATTTTCTTAATGCCATAATCAAGTTGCAAGGTGCCTACTTACAAATTTAGTGTTCCTCGTCAGCTTCTTCCCACTCTTCAAATTTCCAAGCTATGCGTGATGCATTTTCATATTGGCATTTCATGAAAAAAATACCTTTCAGGGCATCATCGGCATCTGCACGGATAGCCACTTCCATATCTTCCATTGAGATGAAACAAAGTTCGTCGACAACATACGAGAGGAAGTCATAGGCAATATCAAAATCTGAAAGAACCATTCTTACACTCAACTTCTTCAGTTTCATCCATCCACCTGTATCAATAACACTCGCACTCCCGTACGCGAAGCATTTTTGCATTTCAAACCAAGGCCAACGACCCACCACGAGTGTCTCCAGATTCGGAAAAACAAGCGTCAGCGTCTCAATACTCCCCATTTCCCGAACTTCATCAGTCCATTTTGGTGCATCCAGCACCAGCGTCTTCACAGTACTACACAGTGGAAACAGTCGCATAAGCTTATGAAAATAGGAAGAATTAATCCTCAGACGCTTGAGATTCATGAACTTGTCCACTTCAAATTGTTTTGGCTCCTCAATTGATAGATCAAATATCGATAGCAGTGGTGCTTTAATAACTAGTTTTTGTGGTCTGACACATAACAGCACTAGTTCGGTCAAATTAGGAGCATGTATTTCTACAGACACTGGAATATTTGATACTGTCCAGTGACAGGTTTTAAGTTGCATGAGAAGAATCTTTGGCTCTTGAAGACCCCCAACACCAATCAAATTGAGGTTTTGCAGAGAAGGAAAGCACTCGTTCAACTTCGTTAAGTTCTCATCATCAAGCCTAACAAATTCAAGGGTCAAACTTGCTAATTTGGGCAATATTTTCAATCCTTCCACTGACAGCCAAGCATTTTTCAGTTCCAGTTTAAGAAGACTATCACCTACAAAAGCCAAATACAAAGCATCATTAATAATGCTATTAATATTTCAAAGTTTTAAAAATAGAAATGTCCGTCTAGTCTGCTTTGGAGGAAACGAGCAGGTGCTACATGCATGCAAGCTGAAGAGATACAGCTCACAATTATCGGCTCACTAATCACTAAAAAGCCCAAGACAAGAGTTCTGACAAAATGCCATGATAAAAGCAAGGAAATTCCGGATAACCCTGTTACCAGATATCAGTCAGACAATATTTCCAAATAGACGAATTCCAATCGATTCTGACAAAATTGTTAGTTCTATTGCACTCTTCGTTATTTTTTCTCATATAAATCCGATAGAAATTTAGAATACTTTTGCAAGTTTCACAGACGTTCTAAAGAGGAATCATGAAAAGTAGAAGACATGCGCTATTCGGTCCAATAAACATTTTATAGGTGCCTAGCTCCCTACAAAAATGCATTGAGACCATCAAGAAAAACCAAAGTTCTTTCCCAAAATAATACACAAAAAGAAGCAAACAAAAGCAGCTGGAGGGAAGTTATGCTCCCTCTGATAATGAACCTGTAAGTTAGGTATGGGAATCGTTGATATTTAAGATCGATAGCCCATATCAAACTATGAAAACCTAATAAAAGCCCACAGGCAATATAAAAAGCAATTGCATATTGCGGACGTATGCTATCCAAATCCAGTGTTGAGCCCAGCGTAAATAACGCCCGAAGCATTTATCTATGAAATTGACGGCACATACGATAGCGGGTGCGTCCTTTCTTACGCTGGGCTCAAACAGGAGAATGAAAAACTCTTCCTAATTAAGGTTCCCATCTTCATAGACTTTTCCCTATTAAGGTTCCCATCTTCATAGACTTCAGAGGGCAGAACTCCAACTTTCGCGTCATATAACCAAAGGCTTTATTTACACCTAAGGTACGAATGATGATGAATCTAAAACAGAAAAAAACATAAAAATGCAAATAAAATACTCACAGCAAGAGGAAACGAAGCCCAAGACCTCCGAGCGCCGCCAGCACGACTGGCGCCAGAAATCCGATAAAGAGAGCGAAGATAACTGGGCCGCAACCCCGGGGAGCCACTGGTACAAGAAATCGACGGATGAGAGGTACAGGTCGTCTGACTCGGCCTCACCGTCGTTCTCCAACATCTCCCGCAAGGGGTTCTCGAAGGAGACAGAAATGGAGTTGAGGCGTCGGCATCCGAAGATCAGCCTCCTCACAACGGACTTGAATGGGGTGACTACGGCTTTGGTTCGGGGGTCCCTCGACTTGCGGTAGCGGTCAAAGGAGCAGACGATATTGAGCGCCTGGACGTCGGCCGCGAGTGCGTTTAGGGTTTTGGAGGCCACCCTGCACCGGGCCAGGTCGCCGGCGTCGGGGAGGCGGCTTAGAATTTCCACCATGATCGCTGGCGGGAGCGCCTCCATCGGATCCGCTAAGAAAGAATCCGGACCCTGGTTCCGGACCCGGTTCCCCCTACTTTATATAGGGAACCAAACCCTGAACTGAACCCGCGAGTATGTGTCCGGTTCGATGAGCCGGTTCGTCTTTTTATCAGCACCGGCTCTGTGAGCCACTGAGCTGAAGCTGACCAGAAACGCAAGGTAGCAGCAGCATCCATGGGGGATAGCGATTGGAGAGAGGGAATCCAGGTTCTGACCCACCTACTGACATCGCCGACACTCCGTCCTTCGCTCCACTCCCAGCTCCTGGTGGCGACCCATTTCCCGTGCTATCTTAGCTGGGATTTCCCGCCGTTTCTCTGCAACAAACAGGGCGGATTCGGCCCTTTTCCCCTTCACGTCAGGTGGGCATTCTCGCTTTTCATGAAAAGGATCTCCAGGTTCGGGTTCCCAGAGACGTCCTGGCGCTGCAAATGCCCGTTTCAGCAGCCCCCGCCGCTGATAATAGCAGCTGGCGTTGAGCCCGCGCCGCCGAGACTTGGTTTGGAAGAGAGGAGGGAGTATCTGAGGAGGAGGTTGAGACGTAAGAGACTTGGGTGCAATGTGAACCCCATGATTCCGGTCGTTGTGCCGAATGTACTGTTATGTCTGCTGCTCTTTTGGAATCCCTTGTCACTCAGAGCTAACTTGTGAAGAGACAAGAGAAACAAAAGGTAACTTTTCTCTTCTTCGGATAGGATTTTTCTGAAGAAACGGAAGAAAAAAAATGTTTTACTTCAAGAAATATTGTTCTTCGAATATGAAATCTATTATCATCAGCTCCAGTTTAAGGAGCAAACTAGATTGAACCAGAGCTAGAAATTTTGCTCCTCGGTCGTTGACAGATTTGGGTAGTGAAGCTAGTACTCATCGGTGATTGGTGTATTCATCACCGGCAGGAACTGGAGGTGTCCAAAAAGGGAGAATTGCCTGCCATCAATTCGTCTGAGCTGATCATTTCATGCCTTGCTGATATTAACGTCCCGGAACTGGTGACTAAGCTAAAGCAATTGTATTTGTTCCTTCTCAGATCAGATTTTTGACTTCAATATGTGCTATTTACATATTTGATTCCTAGGAGAATGCTACTCACAGATGGAATTCTACGCTCGAAATAAATGTTGCTGCATAAGCCTTTTTGCTTAATGGCCTCTTCTTGTTTGATCTGTATATCACCAAAAGATAAGACGCAATTTAGGTAAAAGACACCCAAGCGATGCAAACGGAAATAGTAGATTGAGAGTTATGGGCTGATTGGGCGTAGAAATTAGGTAAGATTTCATTGATTCTGTTTTAATTTTATTAGGAATCACAGGAATCCTATTTAGGCGCATAAGGTAAGCGAAATTAAAAAATTTACCTAAAAATTGATTTCAAGTCATTTCTAATCAGAATTGGTTCTTACCCTTGTTTTGGAATTAAAATTATATTATTTTTTAATATTTATCCCTCATATTATTTTGAGCTTTAAAAAATTATATTATATAGGTGAAACTTGCTTTAAAAGTTCACAATTTTTTACTCATATAAAATGTTATTTATAAATTCGTCAATACGAGTACAATAATATTAAGATAGGACATATCCCAGTTTAAAAGAGAAAGTTATATTAATTTAAAATTTTAGAAATAAATTTACTGCATTATCCAAATTTATTTTAAATAATTTTATTATCGACTTTATATTTTATTCTTTGGTGAATTTATAGAATTAATTCTAAAAAATTCTACTTTTATTTTTACAAAATTTTACACGTTAAAAAAGCAAAAGAAAGCAGCACATTGTGAAAAGTCCTAAAATGAATTAGTAACATGAAAGTTTACTCTGATTGGAATATAATTACAGTTGGAAAGTAGCCTAGGTGCGCTCTGTTTTGTGAGTATACAAAAGTTGCAAATTCAACCTCTTGGGTATTGAGAAGGTACCTGAGTTGGACCAATCTTGTTTTGGGAGTAAAAAAAAAAAATTGAACTGAACCAATGTTTTGGAGTTTTGAGCAAAGGGAGATCCCGATGTTCTTAAGTGGTTTGTGTCTTAACAGTATTCATCGAGTAAGGTCTCCAGACCCAGAGGTGAGTGTGCGTTCCCTCGAGACGGTGGACAAACCAATTAATTGCCTATGCGGAAATGTTTCCTTTATGAATATGCGTGCAACCTCCCATCCCTATGACCCTATCCAATGCTCATGGCATTTTCTTGTTTTACGACGGACATCAGGATCTCTTCCTCCAATTCTTCTCAGTAGTCAGTACAGCTCAAGTGTCAAGCCTCAGGTAACACAATGTTCTATTCTAAGTTCTACTCGTGAAACGGAGCCCAGGATTCTCAAAGCAGATAAATTCAGCCGAGTTTTATATGCATGAAATATAGACACACACGAAAACGTAAAGTGGTATCAAAGATTACATTTTTCATACACTGATAGCATTATTCATTATCCAAAAGCCACATTATTGCATCTGCCACGAAAATTTTTTCTCCCCTTGCCTTCTCTTTATCAGCCAAGGCGTCTACAAATTGTGACTCCATCACCCGCAGAAATATGAGCTATCTGAATGCGAACATCAGCTGCCACGCATTCGTTAAATTTTAACGTGTGAATCCTTGATGGCTTTAATATTTCTGGCACTTTCGACTCGGGTAGTGCAACTGTTCCTTGCCAAAGCGTATTATCATAGACAAGGAGCCCACCAACTTTCACCAGCTTCAACAGCCTCTCGTGATAGTTCCAATAGTTAACTTTGTCAGCATCAACATAGGCAAAGTCGAATGATCCTAGATTCGCCGGCTGCAACAATGGAATCGGTTCAGAGTCATACATAGCAATGAACAGTTAATAGCTTAATTCAAAGAAGTAGATGAAAATTTGGATTTTGGATGTCGGATGCGCAGCATGAATCTTCGAGTATAAGTTAATTTGAAGAGATCATGATTCTCAAATGAAAAGCAATTGGGAATATACATCATCCAGCAATTTATCAAGGACTGGGAGTGCGGGGGACTGGATGAAGTTAATCTTGTGTTCCACACCAGCCTTCTTGATGATTGGCAGACCAATTTCATATGCTTTCACATCCATGTCAACAGCTATAATCTGCATAAGAAAATTTTGCTCAGTAAGAAAATGTGAGGGGGAAAATGCAAGTGAAAGAAGGAATGAGTACGTTAGAGGAGCAACCTGACCATCATCCGGTATTGTAAGAGCTGTCAGAAGAAGTGAGTATCCCGTAAAGACTCCAATCTCAATCGTCTTTTTTGCACTAACAAGTTGCAGAAGCAAGGCAATCAGTGGTCCACAATCCACTGCAGTACTCATTTCTCTCCTGCACACACAACTCCACTTCTTATCATAGTGCTGCCTTGCTATGAGAATGGCATATGTAAAAAACATGATATGATCAAATCAGATAGTCAGGATAGAAAAAAAACAAACACGTTGTAGTACATTGGATGATTAAAAGTGGCTTCCCTTAAGTCCTTAAGAGCTTCCGCTTCCCGTGGTTCAACGCTGGTCTTCAAGACATACTACAAGATAAAGTGGGTTTTCAAGTCAGACATGCATTTCAATGATCCATATCTCTTGCGCAAGCTCAGAAAGCAAGAGGGACAACAAGAAAAAAAGACCTTATGTCACAGACCTGATAAAGCTCCTTGCTTTCTAACAATCCTTTACTTTCCATAGCTCTAACTCCGGAATATTGCCGCCAAGCTGTTTCAGAAGAATCCCAACGGTTGAAAAAATGACAATTGCATTCAATTTCAGTCATACAACGGGTAGAACATTTAGATCAAATAACTTTTGGCACAATCAGGCGACAGCCAGAAATGTAACTCATTACGATTTTAAAAAATATATTGAATAACATAGGAAATAAGAGATGGATATAAACAATCTGTGATAAATACGACGAAGCTCATAATTTAAACATACTTACGATGAAGAGTGCAGAGATAGGGTGCCTGAAGACGATGGGAAAAGGTCAATGGGGAGAGAATAAGAAGATGGAAAAAGCAGAGACAGGAGAGAGACAGGTAGTCATTGATAGGTATTCTCTAAATATGAGTTATTCATGGGTACGTGACTATTTCGTGTCAAAACCTCACTTCGTCGTTCTCACACCACTGATGAAGTGAGACCCACTTATCAATGGTGTGAAATTCATAAAGTGAGGTTTTGACACGTGAATAATCATGTCGCATATGCAGGCCCCATCTCTCGCCGGAGCGGGTTGACATGGCCCACCCATGTTGCGCGGGGTAGCCCACGATAACATGGGGCCCACATCACAAAGATGCTCCGTGATAGTGCTTGCGTGAGTCACTAACATCAGCAACCTTTTTTTATTTATTTTTATTAATTTAATTGAATAATATTTAATTTTAAAATGTGATAATTTTTTATTTTAAAATTTGAATTATATGTTCTTAGTACTAAAAGACTTATATTAATGAATTATTTAAAACTAAATCTCACGTGGATAAATTATTCTACATTTTTCAAGTAGGTATAGTTACATGATATACCTCCCAAGGCCATACTTCTAACCTCTATTTCATGCATTTTTTTATTCATTACGTTTATTATTTCGAATGGTATCATTTCATTCCTCAAACCTCTTAAATATTAGTCAAAAATTCATAATTATCTCTACCTCCTTAAATTAGACATAATTAAAAAAATTGAGTGTTAGAGAATGTCTGGGTATTGTATGTAAGGTCCCTGATTTTTTTATGATTTTTTTATGATTTTTTAGTTATTTTTTTGGTCATTTTCGGTTGAAAAATGTGATGCTATGACATATTCGTATTTGTGTATTTTTTACCTTATATTTATATCCATAGAGTTGAGTGTGGGGCTTAGTCGTGGGCCGCAGGCCTCGCTGCGCGCTTACGACATAAATTTTGGAGGTACAACGCGTGAATGGTAAGTGAATGCGTATTAAGGACATATATGTAAAAATTAAAATGATAAATTGTAAAATGACGGCTTTTTAAGCTGATAATAGTAAGTTTTTCCATAAACTTACATACGATGTCCAGAGAGAAAGGAGAGAAACCCGAGCCCATTTTCGGTCGCTCCATTTTCCCACCTATGTGTCGGATTTTGGTGGTTCTTGTCAAGATCTGCTTTGCCTCACCGCAACGAGTTCATAGGTACCGGCTATGATTGCCGCCACGGCTTCTTCGCTCCTCCACGAGGTACCAAACTTTTCTTTGGGTTTTTCTCTCCTTCAATCCCGTTTTTGAACTGTGGGTGTACGATTTTGATATCATTTGCGGCCGCTCTCAACTAGACTTATGTTTAATTGGCCGCTAGAAACCCATAGGCGCTGGCGCCATACTATCTTTGCTCTGCTGTGAGCTACCAACACTTTGGTCGGGTTTTTATTCACATTCTCCATCTCACTGTCCGTGCCATTATTTTGACGCTAGTGGGTTTCCGGTTGTCGTTCGGCCACCGGTAGGACTCCGTCCAGCCTACCTCGACCGGTATCGGTAGGGGTTTGCCGTTTTTGACCCCGCCTCACCCCTATTGTCTTGCTCCGCCCGATTAGAAGCTTTGAGTGCGTCTCGGGTCATTGGCATCGACGAGCCGTGGGCCATTTGGCCATCATGGGCTCTGCCCCGGCTCGGCGACAGTGGGGGTCAGCCCCACTTGGCCCGATTATTCTTCCGCTCAGAATGGGCTGCTTGCCATTTGCCCTATACCGTGCGAGATGCACAGCCGCCCACACCATGGGTTTTGGTTGTGGGTGGCTATCAGTGATGTCACCGCTTTGATTGGCCATAGCTAGGGCCTTGGCCCTGTTGACTTTTTGTTGGCCTTGGGTCGCGTCCTTTCAGCCCTCCCCCCCCTTTGGGTCGCGTGTGCATGTGGCCACGCGTGTGCTTTTGGGTTTAGGCTTCGCATTCGCGCCGCCTGACCATCGGTTGGCTTTGCCACCGAATGGAGTTGACACATAGCAGTTCTCCACCTCTCCTTTGTCCTCGAGCATTGCCCCACGCTCTCTGCCCTTATGTGGGCCCATGTTGATACGAAATCGTCACCGTTGGGTGCTGTCCATGGCCGATTTTGACGTCTTGTGCCGGCTGAGCATGTCTTAACCACCGGTCGATCTTCAGTGAGTACACCATCAACTTCTGGTCGCACCGCCACTTCTGTTGGCACGACATTTCTCCCGGCCGCCCTAATGTGCCGCTGTGGGTTGCAGATTTTGCCGCATTGACTTCTGACACCTTGTTTGGCCGTGATTGTTTCCGGCACATCCTAAAACCCTTGGGACAACAGCTCTCTCATCCAGGCAACGGTTTTGACCATCGACTCTACCGCCGCCACCGCCATCGTGTGCTCATCATCAAACATCATGATTACAAGGTAGGGGAGCTTTGAACTCATAATTTCTTGATAGCATGCTTTAAATGAGTAGCAACATGCTAGGATTGTATGATTTTCATGCTTTGGATGTTAAGTAACGATCTAATTGCATGATGTACATGTAAGCATGATTATATGGTATGTTGAAATGCATATGACATGCATGTTGGATGTAAGTATGTGCTAGTGATGACTAGCGTGTTTGTTGGTATGTTTCGTATGTTGATTGAGTATGTGCTAGTGATGGCTAGCGTGTATGTGACGTATGTATGCATGTGCTAGTGATGGCTAGCGGGCATGTTTGAAGTATGTTTAGATTATGCATGTGCTAGTGATGGCTAACATGCATGTTTGGAGTATGTATGGATTATGCATGTGCTAGTGATGGCTAGCGTGCATGTTTGGAGTATGTATGAATTATGCATGTGCTAGTGATGGCTAGCGTGCATGTTTGGAGTATGTATGAATTATGCATGTGCTAGTGATGGCTAGCGTGTATGTTGACGTATGTATGCATGTGCTAGTGATGGCTAGCGTGTATGTTTGACGTATGTATAAATGTGTATGTATGCACTAGTGATGACTAGTGAGCATGGTTGTAAGTTTCATATGTATGACAGTATGTATATGTTATACGTATGTGTGATAGACATAAGTATGTATGATGACTATTTGACTATGCTATGGATATGTGTAAGTGTATGTGGGTAGAGGTATGGGCAATGGACAGTAAGGGGTGACAAAGGTTTTGTCTAGATTTGGATATGAATGTGTAAGCGTATGACGGATGACAGAGGATATGGGTATGACGGGTGAGGTTTGTCAGACAGTAAGAGTGTGCATAATTGTACAAACATAACGTACAAATTATGAAGTGAAAAGTAAGCATAATAAGTGAGATATAAGTAAGAGGGCGACAACTGGGTTGGCTATGAAAAGCTTCATTTTATGATGTCAGTGTAAGATGATTTGGCCATAAGATGGATGGCGAAGTATGTAAGACTGTAAGGGTTTGATGTACGATGTGTTATGATCATGATGTGGACGAATTAAGTGAAGTCTGATGCCCTAACGAACTAAGGTTTCGGATCGAGCTCAAGTTCAGTTTGATCAGTCGAGGACTATGAGTTTGTGTGGCATAATTGTACCGCATAATTTACTTAATTCAAACTTAAATTATAAGCACAACTAATGATAGCGTTGTGAGTTTGAGACCTGAGGGTTCGACGGATTAAGTTCCGTGTTTGAGCTAGCCGATAACGAGTCGACTGAGCATTTCTCATGTCTTGCCATGGTGTTTATCCTGTGGGATGTTGTCTGTGTGCTGTATAGAGCACTGGACGTCTGATGCTCTGTTGAGAGCGACATATGTTTCTGGTTTGGTCTATGTGCTGTATAAGCCCAGACATTTGATGCTCTGTTGAGAGCGATGTATGTTTCTGACTTTGTCTGTGTGTTGTATGAAGCCCAAACGTCTGATGCTTTGTTGAGAGCGAAGTATGTTTTTGATTTGGTCCGTGTGCTATGTAAGCCCAGACGTTTGATGCTTTGTCGAGAGCATTGTATGTTTCTGCCCAAGTGGCACTATTGTTTTCTGCCCAAGAGTGGCACTGGCACTATAAGA
The DNA here is from genome assembly GCA_035235625.1 of Saururus chinensis. Taxonomy (NCBI): domain Eukaryota; kingdom Viridiplantae; phylum Streptophyta; class Magnoliopsida; order Piperales; family Saururaceae; genus Saururus; species Saururus chinensis. The sequence goes on along the minus strand of CP141143.1, from coordinate 9,020,227 downwards.
CCCATTATGGTGGGCAATTCTCTAGCACTATAAGACCCATTATGGTGGGCGATTCTATGACACTATAAGACCCATTATGGTGGGCAACTGTATGACCCCTTATGTGTAGGTATTTATGTTTGCGTGCTCAGGTAAGTATCATGGATCTACTCTTACCTGTTTGATCCAGTGCCCCATGAACATTGGTGTGCCTTACCTTCGGAAAAGTCCATGACGTCTAGTCACTCCCCGGAGGTTAAGGTGATGCCCCAATGACATTCTTTTCTATTTCAACGTTGAAGCTTATTAGTTGTAATGAGCTTCAGCGGTCGATAGTATGTGTACGATTATGAGTATGAGTACGACTGTATGAGTATGAGTACGACTGTAAGCATATGAGTATGAGTACGATTATAAGCGTATGAGTATGAGTACAACTGTAAGAGTGTGTGTATGAGCACGACTGTAAGAGCATGTGTATGAGTACGATTGTGAGAATATGTTTTTAAGTAAGACAATAAGTGTGATTTTGGGTAAGTTGTACGAGTAAGGTTGTACGAGTATGATTATACGAGTAAGGTCGTACAAGTATGTGTAAGCTGTATGAGTAAGCATATGATTGTACGAGTAAGGTCATACAAGTATGCGTATGTTGTACAAGTATATGTACAGTGGTACGAGTAAGTTTGTATAACCCTAGATAAGGGTGTTTGTGTAAGTTTAATTTGATGGAATGAGTTTGGCACGATGGTGCATTTGGTATGATTTTGGCACGATGGTGCATTTGGTATGTTTGTATGCGTATAAGCATGATATTGATATGCCTACCTGCTTCATATTTGAGTTGCATGAATGCGTGTATTTATGAACTTAGTGAGTTCACTGTTTTGGATTCCCCTATTGGGAATTTTCCTACTGAGTATGAAAATACTCATTACCCTACTTTTTAGCCCTGTTGTATAGGAGGTTTTGCAGGTTGTGCGGAGAGCTCCTGGAGATGGATGCTCATTTTAGTGGTGGATTGATTCCCATTGACTCAGGTTTATGCTTCACTCACTGCGAGTATTTTTGTGCCACGATCTCTTGTATTGGGTGAGATGAGATGTTAGATGTTATATTTTGGGCTTTCATTTGGATTAGTTTGTGAACTGTTATGGGACTTGCACTCAGGGATGCCTGGGAGAGATTTGTATTTAAAGTCTATGATCATAGCAATTTATTCGTATGTGTATTTTCGAGTAGCGCTTGATGATATTTGCTTTGGCCGTACAATGTTTGACCGTATGATGAAAATATTTAGATGGAAAATAGATGTTTAGTGTTTTAAATTATAAACTGTTTTATCAGGTTTTGATTTTGTCATTTTTCCTTTGATTTACAGACATTATATTGCAAAAATTTTCCGTAAATTTTAAAGAAAATGTGTGAAAAATCTCGGGCATTACATTGCATGTGTCATTCATTGTGGTGGTCGTGACTTGACGCCCTGACATGATTATTCAAGAACCACACAAATGAAGCTTGTTGATGCTAAATGAAGCCTGCTATTCTGTGCGGAGTGCCTAGAATTCCTTAAGAAGCTTGGTGAGGACTTGCAATTGAGGAGAGTCCATCTGGGTGACTGTTGCAAAGGCCAATGCAAACAAGGAATGACAATGCTCTTTTAAGATTCTGCTTCTCTCATAGTAGGGTGGCAAAAGGGCTTGCAGTAGCAAGGCTTTGTGGCTCATAGGAGGCTACAAAATGGTTGTGACTTCCTGTAACGACCCGTTTTTCGGTTACGCTTAACCCGGAAGGGTTAAGGGTAATTTGGTAATTTAAGATTAAATATTAAGGGTTTTCATTAGATAAAATACCCGTTACCAGATAGAGCTTGGCATAACGAGCGTAACAATTCGAAGAACGCGCAAAACGGAGGTCGGGACCGGAAATTACGATATTTGAGAAACGTGCTTTATAGGCAGGACCCACTTGGAAATAGTGTGATTTATTACTTTAAGTGGGTTGGTATCGAAGGGCTCGTCAATACGAGTCCAACGGTACCAAGAACGCGCGAATCCGAATCCGGGGTAGGAAGATACGCGCGTTTGTAATTTGGAGTACAAAAATAAAAAGAAAAAAAAAAGGAAAATGGGTGAGCCGGCGCGCGGCTCGCGGTTTCGGCGGCTCGGGGGTCTATATATACCCCATTTCGTTCCTTCTCTGAACTGGAACTTCTCTACCCCTGTTTCCGACCGTTCTGAGGCCGATTAAGGCCGTTCAAGACTCGTTTCCTACCAAATCGAGTATGCTCTATGCAATGGAGTTGTCCGTTCTTCGAGTTGGAGACCATATGATGAGGAAACATCCCAAGACAAGAGGAGGTTCTGCCCGTTATCTTCATGCACCAACGAACTTCGTTTTCTCTGTTTCTGGCCATCCCAACTCCAATTTAGTCAATTCAAGAGGCGTTCTTGACTAAATCGAGTATGTTCTACGTGATGGAGGGTTCCATTTTTTGAGTTAGCAATTGTATGAAGAGGAAACGCCCCAAGACAAGGAGAGGTTCTACTCGTACCGATGAACTTTGTTTTCTCTGTTTCTGGCCATCCCAACTCCGATTTAGTCGATTCCAGAGCCGTTCTTGACTAAATTGAAGGTGTTCTACGCGATGGTGGGTTCCATTTTCTGAGCTGACAACATTATAAGGAGGAAATGCCCCGAGATTAAGCAAGGCTCTGCCCGGACATTGAAACAAGAAAAAGGCACCCGAAGTAAGACGGGGTTCTATACGTAGATGCCATTACTGTATGGGTTATGATGGAAGTAAGCATTTCTGATCTTCCGTACAGCATGTGCTTAGTTATGCTACGATTTATATATGTCATGCTATGTACCTATATACTATGTACCTATATACTATGCTATGTGCCTATATGCCATACTATGTGCCTATATACTATGCTATGTGCCTATATGCCATGCTATATGCCTATATACTATGCTATGTACTTATATGCCATGTTATGTGCCTATATACTATGCTATGTACCTATATACTATGCTATGTGCTTATATGCCATACTATGTGCCTATATACTATGCTATGTGCCTATATGCCATGCTATATGTCTATATATTATGCTATGTACCTATATGTCATGCTATGTGCCTATATACTATGCTATGTACCTATATACTATGCTATGTGCCTGTATGTCATGCTATGTGCCTGTATGCCATGCTATGTGCCTATATGCCATGCTATGTGCCGATATACTATGCTATGTACCTATATGCCATGCTATGTGCCTATATATTATGCTATGTACCTATATGTCGTGCTATGTACCTATATGCCATGCTATGTGCCTATATACTATGCTATGTACCTATATACTATGTTATGTGCTTGTATGCCATGCTATGTGCCTATATGCCATGCTATGTGCCGATGTACTATGCTATGTACCTATATGTCATGCTATGTGCCTATATATTATGCTATGTACCTATATGTCGTGCTATGTACCTATATGCCATGTTATGTGCCTATATACTATGCTATGTACCTATATGCCATGCTATGTGCCTATATGCCATGCTATGTACCTATATGTCATGCTATGTACCTAGATGCCATGATGTATACTTATATGACGTGTGTGGTCTCGCTCTAAGGTAGAGCGAGACGTGTAATTTGTGTTCTCGGTCTCGGCTCAGTGATAGAGCGAGATACGTGTATGAGATTTCGATCCCGCTCTATGGAAGAGCGAGATGTACGATTCCGTTAATTTATTAACTTCCGCTTGACTCCGATATATGATGAGTGTTTGTATACTCTGATTAAATATTCGGAGATATGTATTTTATACATATGATTTTGTGATGTTTGTAGTATGTAGTAGCCATTAGGCAGAACTACGTTCAGATCCGATCATATTGGAATAATATCCAATACGTACGTAGGCAACCAACGGTAAGGCAACGTTGGCCCGATCCAAATCATTATAACAATATGTTTTATTCTGTTTTACACGCGACAAACTATGAAGCTTCGTCATGTGTACGTGTTCGTTACAACCTAAGTCTACGTACGAGGAAGCCTTAAAGCTCCATAGTGCGTAGACGAACGTTGTACCTCTCGCACTCAGACGATGATTCCTGGCTCAAGGAAAGAGAAAAATTTCCTATTAGTGATTTTGTGGGCCCGGCTCGAGTCGGGTAGTTACACTTCCCCTGTTGGCAACGTGAGGGATGAGGCCGATTGTGCATTGCCCTAGCTTTGCTTTGCCATCCGCTTGGACCATTAACTCAACCTAGGGGCAGCTAGAGGCCTAGGCAACTTAGGCAATTGCCTAAGGCCTTAACGTGAAAAGGCCCCCTGTAAGGTCCCTGATTTTTCTACGATTTTCTGGGATTTTTTTGCTATTTTTCTGGTCATTTTTTATGGGAAAATGTGACGCTTTAGCGTATTCATTTTTGTGTATTTCCCCCCGTATTTTTACCCATAGGGCTTAGTCGTGGGCCTCGCTGTGCGCTTTCGGCGTGAGTGTGGGACTTATAACGTGTAACTAGTGAATTAATGCGTATTGGGGGTATGATTGGAAAAAAAAAAGAACAGACAAAAGATCGGGCTTGGCCCGATCCAAACATTTTGGAATAGTTCCCCCCTTCTCTCTGGCTTCTCTCTGTCTCAGCCACTGCCGGCAGGCTGCAGGACGCCGACACAGGCTCTGCCCCGGCCGTGAGACGGCAGGGGGCCACCGTCCCGGTCACCCATGGCCGCTCCGCCCTTCGCCCCGACTCTCCCCGGTTAGACTCTCCCCCTGTCTTGTGTTTCGGCCGCCGCCACAGTGGGCCGGCAAGGGCCATCCAGCCGTCGTGAGCTTCACCCTGGCCCGACGACTTCAGGTCGCCGCCCCTCCCGGTTCTAGGGGCCTCCGCCCGTCGCTCTAGTCGTTTTCCCCCACTGCCCCTGTTTTTCCGCCCCCCTCTGCTCTGTGATTCCACCGCCACCGTGGGTTGGCAAGGGCTGACTGGCCGGCCACGGCTCCATCCTGGGCCGGCGACGGCGGGAGGCCACCTCTCCCGGCCTAGTGGGCCTCCGCTCTGCCGCCCCGTCCCATTTCCCCCTCTCTGCCTTGTTTCGCCGATGCACTGTTTTGGGTAAGCAGTGGCTGCCGGCGGTGATCCGTGGTCGACACGACCCCATCCAGCCCAGTCTTGGTCCCACGAAGGCAGTGGACCACACCTCCATGCCCGGTTCCGCCTCCGCCCTCCCTCTTTTCTCCGGCCAGACCCATCTTCGCCCTGTTTCTGTCTTTGACGAACTTTGGGGATGTGTCGGCGAGAGCTAGCCTTTGGCTCGCCTCTTGCCGACCAGCCTTGGGCTGATGACGATAGGACCGTCCCCATGGCCGCTCCGCCCTTATGGGTTTTCCCCGGTCAGCCCCTCCGTGTTTGGCTTTTGACGCCATCGGCATTGGCCGGTAGTGGCCGAATGGCCACCGAGGATTCTGCCTCAGTCTAGTAACGACTAGAGATAGTCCCACCTCACACAGTTTGATTGCCTATGACCCATGCTCCTCCTTGCAGCCTGTAGCCGCAATTAGTTCCGCTCACTGGCATATTTGCCCGTTGACCCTCTTGCCTATTTTACACCGTCGGTACTAGACGGCCTCTGGCAAGAATTTGTATGACTTACCTTGACTGAGGTAGATGAGTTCACCTACACAAGCCTTGGCTAGTGACGGCCTTGTGGCCTTTGCTCGACCCTGAACCCTCCCCCTACTCTCTATTGTGCGAGATGCATAACTACCCGCACCATTAGTTTTGGTTGTGGGTAGTGATCGGCAACATCGCCGTTTAGTTTGGCCACAGCTAGGGCCTTAGCCCTGTTGGCTTTTTGTGGGCCTTGGTTCGCCTCCTTTTAGCCCTCTCCCTCGCCCCTTTGGGTCGTGTGTGCATGTGGCCACGCGTGTGCTTTTGGGTTTAGGCGCCGCATTTGCGCCGCCTGACCATCGGTTGGCTTCGCCACCGAGTGGAGTTGGCATTTAGCCCTCCTCCACCTCTCCTTTGTCCTCGAGCGTTGCCCCACGCTCTCTACCCTTATGTGGGCCTTTGTTGACCGAAATCGTTGCCGTTGGGTGCTGTCCACGGCCGATTTTGACGTCTTGTGGCCGGCTGAGTACGTCTTAGCCACCGGCCGATCTTCAATGAGTACACCTTCGACTTCTGGTCGCTCTGCCACATATGTTGGCATGATATTTCTCCCGGCTGCCCTAGTGTGCTGCCGTGGATCACGGGTTTTGCCGCATTGACTTTTGACACCTTGTTTGGCCATGATTGTTTCCAGCACTTCTTAAATCCTCAGGACAACAGCTCTCTCAGCCAGGCAACGGTTTTGACTGCCAACTTTGCCGCCGACGCCGCCACCGTCGTGTGCTAGCCATCGAACGTCATGATTACGAGGTAGGGGAGCTTTGAACTCGTAATTTCATGATAGCATGCTTGAATGAGTAGTAGCATGCTAGGATTGCACGATGTGCATATAAGCATGATTATATGGTATGTTGGAATGCATATAACATTCATGTTGGTTGTAAGTATGTTGGCTGTATGTATGTGCTAGTGATGGCTAGCGTGTTTGTTGGTAAGCTTCGTATGTGTATGCATGTGCTAGTGATGGCTAGCGTGTATGTTTGGAGTATGTATGGATTATGAATGTGCTAGTGATGGCTAGCGTGTATGTTTGACGTATGTATGCATGTGCTAGTGATGGCTAGCGTGCATGTTTGATGTATGTATGTATGCACTAGTGATGGCTAGTGAGCATGGTTGTAAGCTGCGTATGTATGACCATATGTGTATGTGTGAGACATACGTATGTATGATGGCTATGTGCCTATGCTATGGATATGTGTAAGTGTATGTGGGTAGAGGTATGGGCAATGGACAGTAAGGGGTGACAGAGGTTTTGTCTAGATTTGGATATGAATGTGTAAGCGTATGACGGATGACAGAGGATATGGGTATGACGGGTGAGGTTTGTCAGACAGTAAGAGTGTGCATAATTGTACAAACATAACGTACAAATTATGAAGTGAAAAGTAAGCATAATAAGTGAGATATAAGTAAGAGGGCGACAATTGGGTTGGCTATGAAAAGCTTCATTTTATGATGTTAGTGTAAGATGATTTGGCCATAAGATGGATGGCGAAGTATGTAAGACTGTAAGGGTTTGATGTACGATGTGTTATGATCATGATGTGGATGAATTAAGTGAAGTTTGATGCCCTAACGAACTAAGGTTTTGGATCGAGCTCAAGTTCAGTTTGATCAGTCGAGGACTGTGAGTTTGTGTGGCATAATTATACCGCATAATTTACTTAATTCAAACTTAAATTATAAGCACAACTAATGATAGCGTTGTGAGTTTGAGACCTGAGGGTTCGACGGATTAAGTTCCGTGTTTGAGCTAGCCGATAACGAGTCGACTGAGCATTTCTCATGTCTTGCCATAGTGTTTATCCTGTGGGATGTTGTCTGTGTGCTGTATAGAGCACTGGACGTCTGATGCTCTGTTGAGAGCGACATATGTTTCTGGTTTGGTCTACGTGCTGTATAAGCCCAGACGTTTGATGCTCTGTTGAGAGCGATGTATGTTTTTGACTTTGGTCTGTGTGCTGTGTAAGCCCAGACATTTGATGCTCTGTTGAGAGCGTTGTATGATTCTGCCCAAGAGTGGCACTGTATGTTTCTGCCCAAGTGGCACTGTATGTTTTCTGCCCAAGAGTGGCATTGGCACTATAAGACCCATTATGGTGGGCAACTATATGACCCCTTATGTGTGGGTGTTTATGTTTGCGCGCTCAGGTAAGTAGTATCATGGATCTACTCTTACCTATTTGATCCAGTGCCCCATGAGCATTGGTGTGCCTTACCTTTGGAAAAGTCCATGACGTCTAGTCACTCCCCGGAGGTTAAGGTGTTGCCCCAGTGACATTCTTTTCCATTTCGACGCTAGAGCTTATGTAAGGTCCCTGATTTTTCTACGATTTTTTGGGATTTTTCTGCTATTTTTCTAGTCATTTTCGGCAGGAAAATGTGACGTTTCAGCGTATGTGTATTCGTGTATTTTTCCCCGTATTTATACCTGTAGAGTCGGGTGTGGGGCTTAGTCGCGGGCCACGGGCCTCGCTGCGCGCTTATAGCGCGAATTTTGGAGGTTCGACGAGTAACCAGTGGGTTAACGCGCGTTGAGCGTTCGTTTGGAAAAAGAAAAAGAGAAAAAAAATAAAACAGGAAAATTGGATCGGGATCGGGATCGCCCGATCCAGAACCTCCTGCGCGATGAACAGTACCGCCGCCCCCCCATTTCGGCCTTTTCCCTGTGCCCGGCTGCCGCCGGCCGCCGGCAGGCCGCTGGACCGCCGCACCGGCTCCGCCCTGGCCGTGCGACGGCAGGGGAGCCGCCGTCCCGGCCCCCACGGCCGCGCCGCCTCCTCCCCTGGTGAGCCCCTTTTTCTCTGTGATTTGTGATTCTGCCGCCGCCGTGGGCCGGCGAGGGCCGGCCGGCCGCCCACGGCTCCGCCATGGGCCGGCGACGGCGGGAGGACACTCCCCCCGGCCCCGGACGGCCTCAGCTCCGCCGTCCCGCTCCCTCTCTCTGCTGCCCTATTTTCCGCCCCCACTGTTTCGCGCCGTTCCGCCGCCGCCACGGGCCGGCCACGGCTCCGCCCTGGGCCGGTGACGGCGAGGAGCCCCTCCTCCCGGCCCGGTGGGCCTCCGTTCTGCCGCCCCACCCTCTTTCCCCCTCTGTGCACTATTCCGCCGACGGACTGTTTTGGGCAAACAGTGGCCGCCGACGGTGATCTGTGGCCGATTCGGTCTTTCCCCAGCCCCGCCTTGCTCCGGCGATGGCAGTGGACTACACCTCCGTGCCCGATTCAGCCGCTGCCCCCATGGCCGCTCCGCCCTTACGGGTTTTCTCCGGTCGTCCCCTATTTTTGGCCTACGCCCATTTTGGACGTGGTGACTGACGTTATCAGTTGGACACCGGATTTGATTTAGCGGACCTTAGTTCGGCTCCGCCCCAGCCCGGTGATGCCAATGGGCCACCCCTCTGGGTCTTGTTCAGCCTTGCGGCCCGTAGCCGCAGCTAGTCCGCCTTACCGGCATGTGTGTCGTTGACCCTTCTTGCCCATTTTACGCCGTCGGTACCGGACAGCCTCAGGCAAGAATTTGTATGTCTTACCTTGACAGAAGGTGGACGAGTTCACCTGCTCATGCCTTGGCCAGTGACGGCCTCATAGCCTTTGCTCGACCTTGAACCCTCCCCTTGCTCTCTATCGTGCGAGATGCACAGCCGCCCGCACCATGAGTATTGGTTATGGGTGGCGATCGGCAATGTTGCCGCTTAGATTGGCCACAGCTAAGGGCCTTAGCCCTGTTGACTTTTGTGGGCCTTGAGTCGCCTCATTTCAGCCATCTCCCCCGCCCTTTGGGCCGCGTGTGCATGTGGCCACGCGTATACTTCTGGGTTTAGGCGCCGCATTCGTGCCGCCTAACCATCGGTTGGCTTTGCCACCGAGTGGAGTTGATCACTTGAGCTGTCCTCCACCTCTCCTTTGATTCTCGAGCGTTGCCCCATGCTCTCCGCCCGTATGTGGGCCTTTGTTGACCGAAATCGTCGCCGTTGGGTGCTGTCCACGGCCGATTTCGACGTCTTTGTGGCCGGCTGAGCACGTTTTAGCCACCGGCTGATCTTCAGTGTACACCATCGACTTCGGGTCGCACCGCCACATATGTTGGCTTGACATTTCTCCCGGCCGCCCTAGTGTGCCGCCGTGGATCGCGGATTTTTACCGCATTGAGTTCTGACACTCTGTTTGGCTATGGATAGTTCCGGCGCATCTTGAAATCCTCGGGACAGCAGCTCTCTCAGCCAAGCAACGGTTTTGACCGCCAACTCCGCCGCCGACGCCGCCACCGTCGTGTGCTCGCCATCGAACGTCATGATTACGAGGTAGGGGAGCTTTGAACTCGTAAATTCATGAAGCATGCTTTGAATGAGTAGTAGCATGCTAGGATTGTATGATTCCATGCTTGGATGTTAAGTAACGATCCGATTGCATGATGTGCGTGTAAGCATGATTGTATGGTATGATTGATATGCATGAGATGTATGCACGTTTTATGGATGTGGACTATGTATGCGCTAGCGATGGCTAGCAAATATGTCAGTATACTACGTATGTGTTATGCATGTGCTAGTGATGGCTAGCATGCATGTTTGAAGTATGTATGAATGTGTGTGCACGTGCTAGAGATGACTAGCGTGTACGTTTAATGTATGCATGTGCTAGTGATGGCTAGCGTGCATGTTTGACGTGTGTATGCATGTGCTAGTGATGGCTAGCGTGCATGTTTGTAAGTTATGTATGTATGACCGTATGTGTTTGTTCTACGTATGTGTGAGACATACGTATGTATGATGACTATGTGGGCAGAAGTATGGGCGATGGACAGTAAGAGGTGACAGAAGCTGTCTGAATTTGGATACAGTTGTGTAAGCGTATGACAGAGGACATAGGATAAGAGTATGACGGGCAAGGATTAGAATGGATCAGTTTGGGGTGGATTATATGTTGGGCATTTGTTAGACAGTAAGAGTGTTCATAATTGTACAAGCATAACGTACAAATTATGAAGTGAAAAGTAAGTATAATAAGTGAGACATAAGTAAGAGGGCGACAACTGGGTTGGCTCTGAGGAGCGTTATTTGAGGATGTTAGTGTAAGAGGTTTTGGCCATAAGATGGATGGCATAGTGTAAGACTGTAAGGGTTTGGTGTACGATGAGTTTTGTCCATGATGTGGACGGGTAAGTGAAGTCTGCTGCCCTGACGAACTTGGGTTTCGGATCGGGCTCAGCTTCAGTTTGACCAGTCGAGGACTGTGAGTTGTGTGGCATAATTGTACCGCATAATATACTTAATTCAAACTTGAATTATAAGCACAGCTAATGATAGCGTTGTGAGTTTGAGACCTGAGGGTTCGACGGATTAAGTTCCGTGTTTGAGCTGGCCGCTAATGAGTCGGCCGAGCATTTATCATGTCTTGCCATGGTGTTTATCCTGCAGGGTGTTGTCTGTGTGCTGTATAGGGCACCGGACGTCCGACGATGCTCGCTGAGAGCGATGTTGTTCGATTTGGTCTCGTGTCTTTGTATAAGCCCGTACGTTTGATGCTCTGTTGAGAGCGATGTACGTTTCTGACTTTGTCTGCGTGCTGTATGAAGCCCAGACGTCTAATGCTCTGCTGAGAGCGACGTATGTTTCTGATTTGGTCTGTGTGCTGTGTAAGCCTAGACGTTTGATGCTCTGTTGAGAGCGTTGTATGTTTCCGCCCAAGAGTGGCACTGTACGTTTCTGCCCAAGTGGCACTGTATGTTTTCTGCCCAAGAGTGGCAATGGCACTATAAGACCCATTATGGTGGGCAATTCTCTGGCACTATAAGACCCATTATGGTGGGCGATTCTATGGCACTATAAGACCCATTATGGTGGGCGATTCTATGGCACTATAAGACCCATTATGGTGGGCAACTGTATGACCCCTTATGTGTGGGTGTTTATGTTTGCGTGCTCAGGTAAGTAGTATCATGGATCTACTCTTACCTGTTTGATCCAGTGCCCCATGAGCATTGGTGTGCCTTACCTTCGGAAAAGTCCATGACGTCTAGTCACTCCCCGGAGGTTAAGGTGTTGCCCCAGTGGCATTCTTTTCATTTCGACGTTGGAGCTTATTAGTTGTAATGAGCTTCAGTGGTCGTTGATATGTGTACGATTATGAGTACGACTGTATGAGTATGAGTACGACTGTATGTGTATGAGCAGGACTGTAAGTGTATGAGTATGAGCAAGACTGTAAGTGTATGAGTATGAGTAAGACTGTAAGCGTATGAGTATGAGTAAGACTGTAAGCGTATGAGTATGAGCACGACTGTAAGAGTATGAGTACGATTGTGAGAATATGGTTCTAAGTAAGACAGTAAGTATGATTTTGTGCAGACTGTACGAGTGAGGTCGTACGAGTCTGATTGTACGAGTAAGGTCGTACATGTATGGGTAAGTTGTATGAGTGAGCATACGATTGTACGAATAAGATCGTACAAGTATGCGTACGGTGGTACGAGTAAATTGTATGACCCTGGATAAGGGTGTTTGTGTAAGTTGTTTGGATAGTATAATTTTGGCACGATGGTGCCTTGGTATGATTTTGGCACGATGGTGCCTTCAGTATGATGTTGGCACGATGGTGCCTTCGGTATGTCTGTGGCACGTTGGTGCATTTGGCATGTTTGTATGAATTTGAGCATGATATTGATATGCTTCTGCTTCATGTTGAGTTGCATGACGCATGCATTTCTGAACTTATGTCGTACATGTATGGGTAAGTTGTATGAGTGAGCATACGATTGTACGAATAAGATCGTACAAGTATGCGTACGGTGGTACGAGTAAATTGTATGACCCTGGATAAGGGTGTTTGTGTAAGTTGTTTGGATAGTATAATTTTGGCACGATGGTGCCTTGGTATGATTTTGGCACGATGGTGCCTTCAGTATGATGTTGGCACGATGGTGCCTTCGGTATGTCTGTGGCACGTTGGTGCATTTGGCATGTTTGTATGAATTTGAGCATGATATTGATATGCTTCTGCTTCATGTTGAGTTGCATGACGCATGCATTTCTGAACTTATGGAGTTCACCGTTTGGGATTTCCCCTACTGGGTATTTTCCTACTGAGTATGAAAATACTCACCCTATTTTTTTAGCCCCGTTGTACGGGAGGTTTTGCAAGTTGTGCGGAGAGCTCCTGGTGATGGACGCTCGTTTCAGCGGTGGATTGATTCCCGTTGACTCAGGTATCAGCTTGACTCTCTGCGAGTTCATTTGTGCCACGATCTCCTATATTGGGTGAGATGAGAACACAAGATGTTTATTCTGGACTTTCATTTGGATGAGTCTATGGACTGTTATGGGACTTGTACTCAGGGATGCTCGGGAGAGTGATTTGTATTTAAAAGTCTATGATCATAGCAGAATTTATTCGTACGTGTGTTTTCGGGTAGCGCCTGAGGATATTTGATTTGACAGTACGATGTTTAACCGTATGATGTTTTAAATTATAAACAGGTTTTGATTTTATCGTTTTGACTCCGATTTATGGAAAAAAAAAATTCTATGAGTTTTGAGAAAAAGGGATGAAAAATCTCCGGCGTTACAGCTTATTAGTTGTAATGTGCTTTAGTGGTTGATAGTATGTGTACGATTATGAGTATGAGCACGACTGTAAGCGTATATGTATAAGTACGACTATAAGCATATGTGTTTGAGCACGACTGTAAGATTATGAGTATGAGCATGACTGTAAGCGTATGAGTATGAGCACGACTGTAAGAGTATGCATATGAGTACGATTGTGAGAGTATGTCTCTGAGTAAGATAGTTAGTGTATGATTTTGAGTAAGACCGTATGAGTAAGGTCATATGAGTATGATTGTAGGAGTAAGGTCGTATAAGTATGTATAAGTTGTATGAGTAGGCATATGATTGTATGAGTAAGGTCGTACAAGTATGCATATGTTGGTTGAGTATGCGTACAATGGTACAAGTAAGTTTGTAAGACCTTGGATAAGGGTGTTTGTATAAGTTTAATTTGATGGTATGATTTTGGCACGATGGTGCATTTGGTATGTTTATATGCGTATGAGTATGATCATATTGATATGCCTATCTGCTTCATGTTTGAGTTGCATGAACGCATGTATTTATGAACTTATTGTGTTCACCGTTTGGGTTTTCCCCTACTGGGTATTTTCCCCTACTGGGTATTTTCCTACTGAGTATGAAAATACTCATTACCCTACTTTTTAGCCCCGTTGTACGAGAGGTTTTGCAGGTTGTGCGGAGAGCTCCTGGAGATGGATGCTCATTTCAGCGGTGGATTGATTCCAGTTAACTCAGGTATATGCTTGACTCATTGTGAGTTTATTTGTGCCACTATCCGATCTATTAGGTGAGATGAGAAATTAGATGTTTATTATTCTGAACTTTCATTTGGATTAGTATGTGGATTGTTATGGGACTTGCACTCAGGGATGCCTGAGATAGATTTGTATTTAAAGTCTATGTTCATAGTAATTTGTTCGTACGTGTGTTTTTGAGTAGCGCCTGATGATATTTGCTTTGGTTGTACGATGTTTGACCATATGATGAAAATATTTAGATAGAAAATGGATGTTTAGTGTTTTAAATTATAAACTGTTTTATCAGGTTTTGATTTCATCATTTTTCTTCCGATTTACAAACGTTATATTGCAAAAAAATTTCGTAAATTTTAAAAAAAATGTGTGAAAAATTTCGGGCGTTACACCCCCAATATACATATATATTATATGTATATAGGAGAGAATGACAATAAAGCAAGCATAGATGTCACATGAGATAAAATATTGCAACTTTCTTTATTGTCCATAACTTACATTTTTCATCTCATCATTCCTATAAACAAAAAGACATAATGAGTGATTATAAAATAATATTTTTTAACAAACAGTAAGTGGGCATTTCTCTTGTCATAAACTACTATTACTAAATACAAAAAATTATTATTACTTACCTTTTAATTTTATCATTAGAATATACTTATTATACCTATTAACCAATCTCAAAGGCCTTGAATGAATTTTATACTATATAGGCACATACGACTCAGATTTTCAATATAACTATTAACCAAACCTAAAGGCCCCAAATCAGCAAACTTATTTAATAATACACGTGATATATGATTGACGCTCCTTAAACCTATTTTTTGGTAATTCAATTCTCTAAAGTTGAGTAGAGGGTTCTCCCTTAATTCTCAATGACATAAAAGACTATTATTTTTCTCTCTTAATTAAAAAAAAGGTTTACCTAGTTATATTATATTAATTTTTATATTTATTTATATTATTCTAAGTTATTTCACTATTAAAAGGCAAAGTCCACCAAGTTTTTGTTTCTTCCACAAAGCCGGTCTTTTTACCATACATGAAATTGTTGCTAATGTAAAATAAGATTTTAATTAAAAAAATTATTAACAAAATTTGATTAGTAATTTTACATCTTAAGTAGTTAACCATATTAATATTAATTTATTATTATAAAAAATATTGTTCAAAATTTTGCCTTAGGCCGGACATTGTATTGAGCCGGCCCTGACTCAACCCACAGGAAGGAAGGTGATGCTATGATACTAATGATATTTATTCTCTAAAGATAGACTATTCATGGGCATATAAAAGGGGACGAATGAGATGAGGGCTCAATTGGTTCAAGTTTAACCACATAAGGGACAAAAGCAACAAGGTTGAAGATGACGGGAAAAGAGGAGTAATTAGGTTTAATACTTCTTCTTTAATTCTCAAATAGAGGCTCTAAGCCCGTTTCATAGTTATTCCCTTAGTAGGCTTGGGCTATTATTTGTCTATCTAACAATACAAAGACTACAAATGCATTATGGGCCACTTAAATAACAATGCAAAATACCTACAAGAGAATGGGCTAAATAAAAGATAAACTACTGATCTGAATGGGAAAAATAGACTATTCATAACAGTAATGCTTTACTGTCGTGAAAGAGAGGAGAGACCGATCGTTTACTTAATATTAACTAGTTTCTACCCAATCACTGCCCGACCACCCATCTATTTCTCATACGTCATGTGACTCCTAGGCCATCCGTCTATAACATCAATGAATTTTAGACTAAACAACTACAATCAGTGAAAGTTCTAGTCACCTTGTTGGGAATAATCTAGCATGCTTCAAATGCAATTGAGAAACAAGTTGATCCTTAAGTTTCCAACATGATGGTTATTAGCTTGATGCCGTTAACAAAACCCGTCTCATATCCATCTTCTTTCTTTTTTTTATGGGTCTCACATCAATCTTCAAGTGCACTGACATTCTTAAGTTTTTCAAGTTTATGAGTTTTCTGACGATAAGTAAACGGATACATTTGACATACATAATTGGGGTGAATTAAAAATAATATTAAAATAATAATTTGATGTCGAGTTCATCTCGTGTCAAATAATGTTATAACTCAAAGTAGGATTCTTAGATTAGTCTTTACTTTATCTATTTAATTAAGTCTTTGTTTTATTATTAGTAGAATACTTAGTATCTAATATTTAATTTAAAGTAGGATCTTAGTTTCCTTAGTTAAATTAACTTCCTTTGAATTAAGGGCTCTTAAGCCTATAAATTGTAAGACAACCCTCTTATAAAAAATATACAATAAAAAGTTAAGAATTAAGATAGTTAATTAGTATGTTATTCCTTTAATAATCCTTTTGTTTTCTCTCTCTTTACTCTTTCTTCTTTTCATGTCCCTCCCTTTCTGTTTTTCTTCTCCCAAGATATAAATTATTCTCCAATATATAAAATTATCTTTATAATTATTTTTTAATGAAGCAGATAAAATATCTTCACTTATTTTATCTATGGCATCACTAGTCGAAATTCTCTTTCCTCCTCTCCCACCATTGCATTGGATGTTAACCTTGGCCTCCTTTTTCTTGTTAGCTTTTTATAAGATGTCATTGATATTAGTAAAAAAACCTGGCACGACCTGACTCTTTGGGTTTAGTTTTTGAAAATCAACCCGAATACTTAATTAGGTCAGGTTTGAATTTTAGGTGATCTAATTTGACCTGACTCAAATATAATTTTAAATATAAAATTTTAATTTTTTTATATTTTAATATATTTTTAATTTTTTTTAAAATAATATATTTATAAAAAATATTTTTATTCTATTCGGGTCAAATAAGTCGGATTTAACTCAAGTTAAAGTTATAATTTTTTTAAGTAATATCAGATTAAAATTTGACAAAATTAACCCTAACCAGAATCCTGACAACACAAAGCCTTTCTTCTCGTAGAGTCCCAACGGTAATGTTAGATATGAGGTAATAGGAAGCCAACTGGTATCTCAATTGGACCATGTCTTACTGTTAGCAGATGTCTCACTATCAGCAGTGACACTTTTTGTAGCGCTGAAAACCAGAGTGCCATGGTGAATCATTTTCTACTTCTTTTTTATATTTTAGAATTTTAATTTAAAAAATATATTTAAAATAGTTAAAAACGCTTCCTCTCGAAAGAGGTCTTATTTCCCAAGCTCGTTGTAAGAAGCCTACTCCTGTTCGCCTTTTCTTACCTAAAAAGGAAAATGTGATAAATGACTGCAAATTATCGCGTTACAAATTGGTGGGGAAGGCCCTGGGCGGCTAGGCCTGGGCTTTGACCAATCCAACACAATGGTGCCGTCGGCAGTCCACCTCCATTCCAGGTCAGTGAATGTATAGCCACAATGGGCTGTTCTGATTAGGTGGGCCATATCACACTTGAATGGTCCCTTTTTTTGGTAGTGAATTGAAACATGGCGTCCATGACCTCCAACATCATTGTCTTATTTGTATTGATCTTGAGAGGATATATAATCGACCTAAGCACAGCACTTGCCGATGGCCAACATATAAAACCTACACTACACACACGCAAGTTATTCGCTATGTTAGGCAGAAACCGCGGTGGAATAAACGCACCAATCTTCAAGTCACGACTCAGGAGGCACTCGAAAGTTCCTTGTAACTAGAAGAAGAATATTATTCTTTGATCTTTGGAAGAAATAGCGATAATGGCCAATTACACAACCCCCCCCCCCCCCAAAAAAAAACTAGATAATGCCGGCGTGCCGATGGGGAGTGCTGAGTGCATGCAAAGAAAATTGCAATCTGTACACGACCGGGGCATGATCCGCATCGTGCAACTTGATGGTCTCGTGCTTGCTGCTGATATGCTTCTTGACACGTTTTGCTCGGGCTCATTAACTTCATGCTATATCTACCAATCAAACAACTAATATTGGGAGAAGTGGACTAGCCAAGTAGCCATGGTTCTTCTTCTCCTGTTAAAAGAATGATAAAAAAGGTCGCCACTTATGTGCCAAAATATCAGGAGATAATTGAATTTAGACATTATCTATGGAGGCGCTGAGTATAACAAATGGATGGGGCTTCCATTTCTGGTGTAGGCTAAATGGCTCAAATGCTACATATAGTCCTACTGTAATACGACCATTAACTAGATGGCATTTATACCTCAATTAAATCAGCGATGCGGATAGGATGACTAGCAAAGGAATTGGTCGTGTAAGCTATTGCCCATATGTAGTTGTTGTTTTGTGTGCTAGCAGGCCCCAGCTAGACACTACCCTAGAAAGTGAACCTCCCATCTAAAAATTGGTTTCCACGCTGCCAAATCATCATGTCATTTATCACCTTCTGATCAAAGGAACCGCAATTGGACCACCAACTCCACCACACCTAGAGAAAGGCCATTCTAACACCGTGCAATCATATGGTCCCCCCGTCCCCCACACCACGTTGTCAAGAAACTCACTGCAGCAATGGGGCATCCTCTCAACTCTAAGGCCTCTCAATACAGAGTAAAACGAAGAGGCGAAGGACAGAGGATTAATAAGCAAGGAAATAGTTAAGATGCCCACGGATCTGCTAACTCTGAATACCACACGTAGAGAATGTTTTAACTGGACAACGTGATGAGATCATACAACAATGGGTCACCCTCCCAATCTCTATGCAATGGCTTATATATTACTCGATAAAATCAACCCCACCCCACCCAAATCTTGTATTATAAAGTCAATACTTTGAATAAGGCAGGGATAGAAAACTACTCCCTTTGACCTCATTGCTGCAATCAGCCCAGAAAAAGATAGATGCACTGGAATATTTACAAAGCGGATATGCGTAGCAAGTTCGATTTCCCATGTCTTTCCATTAATGAAACAAGCTATCCAAATCAAGCAAATACTCCTTGTATTAATCTGGTGTCCCATACATTGTAATCGGAATTGATTAAAATCCTCAAGAGGTGAGCATGCATTTTATTTTCCTTCCTTCAGCAAACCAATCCATGAGATACCCATCAAACTCTAAAGTAATTGCAACAACAAGAAGCTTTTAATCATATCTATTAGTTACTGATTACCGACTATATACGGAAATAAAGATCAAAACACCCAAATCCCCACCTCCATTAACACATCCTTTTCTAACTATGCCAAGAAATCTATAAACCACATTGCATGTATATAAGCAGCCAACAGAAGAATCATGAAAGCATGAACGAAGGAAGAAAGGTTGTTCTACTCTTCGGTCTTCATTGAAATCTCAAATCTCCCAGTTTCTGTGTTCAGTTTCATTGAAATCTCGAACCTGGCATGTAAATGGCAAGGTTAGGCCATCCATTGGAACCATTCCAACAGTTCGAATCGCCCGATTCTATCGTCGGCTCTCCTGCTGCACCGGCAATCGAATTCACGTTCAAACTCCCATTCTCCCTGTATTCACCAAAGTGCAGCTCTTGAGGAGCAACCACACTCCCGGAATTTACACGTTCCAGCAAATTTTCAAACTGTCCATTTGCAGACAATAGCGAACTGAAACTCCCAGAGACGTCGAGCATCCGGTGGTCGTGATCGACGACCGGGCCGCCGTACATTCCCACTGGCTCGGGCTTGGGGACGGATTGCAGAGTGCCCGTCGTAGTGGATGAAGAGGAGGATGAAGACGAAGATGCAGAAGCGGCCTTTTTTGGCTTCGATTTATTGGTGTTCTTGTGGCTGCCTCCGCCAACGGGGATGTTGCGGAGGGCGCCGCCTTTGGTCCAGTAGCGTCGGCAGTTCTTGCAAAAGTGGCGGGGCTGTGAGAGGTTGTAGTTGTTGTAGTAGCAGAACTTGGTGTTGGTGGAGTCGCAGCGGGGGCACTTGAGCTGTTCATGCTCCGGGAAGTGGTGGGGCCTTATGCCCTGGAAGGCGGTGGGATCCTGCATTTCTGACAGCGGGAAAGTCTCTAAATTTTGTCTTTTGGGAGGAAATTTTTTAGAGTTCAACTTGTTTGTTTGGTTGGAAAGTGGTGAAGAGCCTACCAGGAATGGAAAAAAGAAAACGGAAAAGGCAGACCTGGAGAGAGACGGAGGGAAAATATTTCTTTGCGATTCTGGAAGAAGAAAGGGACTGCAGACTATAGTAGTTTGATAAGATAGGCTTTGGGTGCTGCCTTCATCTCTTATGGTTTGACAACGGAGAGAAAGGGGTGGGACTGAGATTTACCTTCGGAAGAAGATAAGATCAGGTTCAGCGAGAGATGAGGATTGCTATTTTAATAAGGGCGAATATAGACGCAAATAATAAGAGATAATCTCACGAATTTGTGATCTCCAGAGGGTCAGAGAGAGCACACAAACCTTAGAAATCCACAGCTAGCTTTGAGTTGGGAATCAAATCCCTGCCATTAAAAATCATTCATCCAAGCCAGGACTGGATTCTTACGCAAATCAAACATCAAACTCGTACAGAAGCAGAAAACCAGGTACAAGGAGAAGCGATTCTGAAAGCGATCAAAGATGGGAATGGGTAGATGGGCCGGTGAGCTGCTACCTGTGAAGAAGATGATAACAAGACAGGGGAGGAGAGCTGGTCACTCTTTCGGTCTTCTCTCTCTCACTTGCTGGTATTTAAGCTTGATTTGTTCACATATACACATACGAGTTCATATCATGTATACATGGCAGAGGAAGGTCCAGCCGAAGAACCGAGCCCACTTCCTCTAGTGGCGCCATCAAACATTCCACACCGTTCTAAGATCGTTTTAGTATAATAATTAACTCATAAACGTCAATTAACCCAAGTTCCCAGTCCAAGGCACTTGGCGTCTTAAGTCAAGCCCACTTTCCATGTCTTTGCTACAATAAATTAAATACTATATTAACCGAGACAGTTTAGTCATTGTCTTCATCTAATATTAGTATTAGTAGTTAAAAATTTTAATTTTTTATCATATTGTATAAATAATGTACCATCATGTGAAGGCCAAGTAATCAAAGCTAACATTTACTAATTTTTTCCTAATATAATGGCAAATAATTACATGGCGATATAGAATTAGAAACCAAGCGTCCCATTAACAGAGGATTTAATCGTATTAATTACCGTTTGCCCAAAAAATTAGTATACTAATTACTAATTTAAGAGGGGAGAGAGAGGGAGAAGCAGAGTGAGCCGACATAATGGCGTGAAAGCTCATCAGTCCGGTCGTAGCCATTTGTGTGGTTGACGGCTGGCTGGCTCAGACCCTTTTGTTCATGTGTGGGGATGGTTTACAACACCGAGTTGCCGTTATAAGAGCTGAGTCCAACGACACGTATCTTCTACAGATTAGAGGGGAAGGCGCGGCTGGGTTGCATGGCTTTATTTGTTTTTATTTGCTTGAATTGAAACGGCTGTATGGTTATGGCGGACAAGGACAAAAATCACAGGGGGGGAGGGCACAAATGTACCTTCTGTACACGGCAAGAGTGTACAAACTTTGATGCAATTGGCAAAGCCGTTCGATAAGCCCGAGAAGCTGCTGTTAGATATCAATGAAGGATAGAGTCATCATTGGGATACTTAGTGAATGCACTTGTTGCCATAAATAGGATATTTTTTTACTTACGTTAATAATTTTTTATCTTATAATAATAATTTTATTTGATAAAAAAGTTTATTTTATTCCTACTTAAATAAGTTTATCATAAACTTAGTAAGTTTCACCATTTAATAAAATTATTATATTT
The DNA here is from genome assembly GCA_035235625.1 of Saururus chinensis. Taxonomy (NCBI): domain Eukaryota; kingdom Viridiplantae; phylum Streptophyta; class Magnoliopsida; order Piperales; family Saururaceae; genus Saururus; species Saururus chinensis. The sequence continues at coordinate 8,998,506 of CP141143.1, read as the reverse complement.
TAATTATAATAATTATTATAAGACAGTAAGAGTATATATATTGTTGATTTTAAAATGGATGACCCATATAAAATAAGAGTAATTCTCGTAGAATACTTCAAAATAGTGTTTCAAAAATTGGCCTAACTACTAATGTAATCATTAAATAAAGATTCTCATAAATTGAATAAAATATAGTAGTTAGGTACAAAATATACTATAAAATCATTGAGGCTAACTTTCGCTAAAGGCTAAGTGTTCATTTCAAAAGCTACTTTGACCCGGACAGACCAGCCCACTTTGTCCACCGATGCAACTGAAACCGGTTCGAATGGCTAGGCCAGGCATTGGCTTGGCCAGTGACGTAGATTGATTGTCATACTGGGTCAATTGGGTTTAACCATGGGCCAATTATGATGTTATTAAATGAAATGCCTCATAAGTTGAATTAAATGCAGCGCTTTAGTACAAAATATATCATAAAATCACTGAGGCTAACTTGGCTAAGGGCTAAATGTTTATTTCAAAAGCCAATTTTACCCGTATGAACCAGCCCACTTTGTCCAATCCACCTAAAACTGGTTCCAATGGCTAGGCCAGTCCGGGTCCGAGTATTAAAACAACTGCTACTCTAGGAATACTCAATAATTTTTCTCTACGGAGAACCAGCTGAGCAAATGTAGCTAAGGGCGTGAGGAGTTTGGGATTCTGTTGATCGGTTTCTATAAGACAATCCGGCCAGAGTAAAACAAGACCAGACATTTTGCCTAGCTTCCTAGATGGTTCCTTATCCAATAACCTTGGTTCATCATTAATTTCATGAAGAGATTTTCGGTGGTCATTTTGATAAAGAGATTTCAGCATGTTTCTTTCCTGGAGGAAAGGAAGGGCTAGCTTTCTTTTTATCTTTTCAGGTTGGCTTGGACTGATTAAATCCGTGACGACTATTATTCATATTTATTGGCCTCTCGTTTTCTTACTGCCCGTTAAGGTAAGTAATTTTATGAAGACAATAATGAATGATGAATAAATTCCTTTGGTCGGGACCGGACATCAGTGGCCCATGGTCAAATCAGATATTGTATGCACGCCAAAAATGTGAAGTTGGCTTGGGTATTTGTAGAGTGCACAACTGGTGCAAGGCCAACCAAGCAAATAAATCTCTCTTTGTGTCAACTATCAAGTGGGGGGATGAATCTTGCTTAAATAGTTGCTCTATTTGGACTACTCCGGAATGGTCTTATATTCTTATGTACGACGTTGCCTAATGGCTGTGAAACACTTATGTTATGCCACATACTAGAGATATCTTTGATGATGGATAGAGTATTCGATTTTGGTTGGATCCTCGGGCTGACCTTTTTGCCTTGATTTAAAAGTTTGGTCGCAAATTAATTGCCCAAAAACCAAGCTGATTGCTCAATCCAATAGCTGGCTTTTGCTCCTACTTTGAAATCTTTGAAGGTTATTGGCACTTGCGAGTTACAAGTGACGGACAGGCTGCGTGGTCGAAATTATCTTGATCTTGTCTGTAACAAGTTGCCAGTCTTTCACTCGGATTTCTTTAGCTTGAACGACTCCGGAGGGGGAAATTCTCTACTGCTTCGGATTTTAGACTGGACAGGAAGGGTTATGGCTTGCTTGCTCTTGCCAGTTTATTTAGTTGATCCGGGTCGCTCTCGAAGTGGAGTTTCTGGCTGCAGAGAAGGCTGTTTTCCTTACAGAGCAACTCGAACATTATTCAATTTTTTTCAAGGAAAGACCAACTTCCATTGTAGTGCTCGGCAGGGGTAAGATTATGTTTCTGCTGGTTATTCTTCACCTTCACCTCCAGTATGGATGTGCCCCATCTCATATGATGGGTCTGTTAATTTTCCGTACCTTTGCCTTATATATGATGAGAAACGTTATTGGAATGTTTACGATCGAATCAAGCAATCAGCTCTGTCCTTAAGACAGAATTCGCCCTCCCTACTGGTGTTTAGGACTCGTGGACGTCTGCCTCCCAGGATAAGACGATCAACCATATACCGTAGGAACACCTCCAACACGGTATATGCAGCGAACCACAGTGAGTATGCTAACACAGAACACAGATGAACGGAACGGACATGAAAATCCCAAATCGGATTGTTTGCAGAAAGAGTTTTTCATGGTTTTATAGAAAATCCCGTTGAAGACAATCTTACCCGTTCCAAACGGATGCGTCCATCCGTTAACGGACACTTCTTTTAGTGAAAGCAAACCGGACCCATTTTGGTTAATAGAAAACCAAACCAAATGAATTTGTCCTAAAATATTATCTTGTTGAACCAACCCAACCCAACCCGACCGGCCGCGCGTGCGAACCGAACTGAACCGAGCCGGCCGGACGGCGGCGCGCGTGTGGGTTAGCCCACCTAGGTGCATTGGTCCAACATCTCTCTCCCCCACAAAAGTGGGTTGGCCCAAGGGCCTAACATGAAAGGCCAAACTAAAGCCTTATATACCAACACCATCACCTTCACGTAGGCGATGTGGGACTATTCACTCCTTCAACCAATTCCCATGTGATATTCTCATTCAATATGAAGTGGGCTTGGGCTTTCTCTACCAAATGGGCTTGACCCACTTGAGTAATATGGGCTTGACCCACATAACCATTAATATGCCTATCTAAATAATATGGGCTTAACCCATTTATAATGCCCACTTCTAACAATCCCCCACATGAATGAGAATTGGTTGGATAACTATGCAAAACTATGAAGATAAACCGTGAAAGCAATATTGAAAAGATCATGCATGGGGGTGAGGTAGCTTTTGGCTTTGAACCTTCCCTTGTGAAAACTATCGGGTCTACTGGCTAATCAGTGAACGTGATGTCTTGAACTGTTCAGCCGTTTGTGTAAACCAAGACAATAGAATTCACACAATCACTTCTCAGACACACTGTGGTTCTCATGATTGTGTTCATTTCGGCCCTGAACAAACCTGGTTTTCATGAGTGCTCTAGAAGATTTAGCCTTAAAATCCTCATAGAAGCGGCCCCTTCACACTCATATAGGTGATTCTCATTAGGAGTATCCTGCAATACCCCACTCGAACGAATTAAAGCTATAAGAACCATTAAAAGCAAAGCTTATCCTGATTCACTCTGCAGGCATCACTATCTCATCTTAGGAATGGGGACGAGATTTTATCTCAATAGTGATTCCCCTTGAATCCCCCACAATTCGGTTGTCCCTTTGAACCTAGATCTTGGGATCTCCAGTCAACAAGGTTGGGTTGCCATTATGGTGATTCTTAATGTATAGGCTTCAAGCCCATTCCCCTCGATGAACTGCTCACTTGTTCTTTGGTCAAACCCTTAGTAAGCGGATCCGCAATATTTTCTTTTGACCTAACATACTCAATGGAAATTATTCCACTAGAAAGCAATTGTTTTATGGTATTGTGCCTCCGACGTATATGTCAAGACTTACCATTATAAAAGTTACTTTGTGCCCTTCCTATAGCCGATTGGCTATCACAATGTATGCAAATAGGTGGCACAGGTTTCCCCCACATTGGAATGTCCTCTAAAAAATTACGAAGCCACTCAGCCTCTTCGCCTGCTCTATCAAGTGCAATGAATTCATATTCCATGGTGGATCTTGCTATGCACGTTTGTTTTGAGGATTTCCAAGACACTGCTGCACCTCCAAGTGTAAAGACATATCCACTAGTGGATTTTGAGTCTTTTGTATCAGATATCCAGTTTGTATCACAATAACCTTCTAATACTGCTGGATACCTTGTATAATGCAGCCCATAGTTCAAGGTATATCTTAGATATCTAAGAACCCTGACTACTGACCTTCGATTGGTCTGCCCCTGGGTTGCTATTAAATCTACTCAGTTTACTCACTGAGTATGCGATGTCTGGTCTCGTACAATTCATAATGTAATTGAGACTTCCAATAATTTGAGAATATTGAAGTTGTGATATGCTCTCTCCCGTGTTTTTGCTTAAGTGCAATGTCACATCCACAGGTGTTTTCGCTGGACGATTATCATTCTGATTAAATTTTTCTAATATTTTCTCAATGTAATGAGATTGAGATAATACATATCCATCAGATGTTTTAGAGATTTTCATCCCTAGTATGACATCTGCAACACCCATATCCTTCATGTCAAACTGTTTGTTCAACATCTTCTTGGTAGCTTTAATGATATCATCATTGCTACCAATAATTAGCATATCATCCACATAAAGACATACAATAACATAGCCATCAGGTCTGTCTTTCACATAAACACATTTGTCACATTCATTGATTTTGAATCCATTTGACATCATCATTTTGTCAAATTTTTCATGTCATTGCTTAGGTGCTTGTTTAAGTCCATAAAGAGATTTAACAAGTCTGCACACTTTGTTTTCTTGACCCGGTACAACAAACCCTTCAGGTTGTTGCATATAAATTTCCTCATTCAAGTCACCATTCAAGAATGCGGTTTTCACATCCATTTGATGTATTTCAAGATTATACAAAGCAGCAATAGCAATTAACATCCTAATGGAAGTTATCCTTGTGACAGGTGAATAAGTATCAAAATAATCTTGACCTTCTTTTTGCTTGTATCCTTTGATAACAAGTCTGGCTTTATATTTGTCAATTGATCCATCGGCCTTCATCTTCCTCTTGAATATCCACTTGTGTCCTAGAGGTTTACTCCCTGGCGGTAGACCCACCAACTCCCAAGTATGATTTTGCATAATGGATTCAATTTCACTGTTTACTGCCTCCTTCCAATATTGTGCTTCAGGAGATGACATGGCTTCCTTAAAGCTTTGAGGCTCATTTTCCAACAAATAAGTCAGAAAGTCTGGACCAAAGGATTTTGATATTCTAGCACGTTTGCTACGTCTAGGTTCATCATCCTCTCCCTCTTGATCTTCACTATTATCCTTTTCAACATCCAAAGTTCTTTGAAGAGAACTTTCCGTTTGTGTAGAATTCCACGGAAAAATATTTTCAAAAAACGAAGCATTCCTGGATTCAATCACAGTATTGGCATTTACATCAGGAATATTCGATTTATGAACAAGAAAGCGATATGCACTGCTATTATTGGCATAACCAATGAATACACAATCAATGGTCTTTGGTCCAATTTTAATCCTCTTGGGATTAGGGACCGCCACTTTTGCCAAACACCCCCACACTTTTAAGAATTTGTAGGAAGGCTTTCGACCTTTCCATAATTCATATGGTGTCTGCAAGGTTTTCTTATGAGGTATTTTGTTGAGAATATAATTTGCTGAAAGCAAAGCTTCCCCCCACATGTTCTGGGGTAACCCAGAACTGATTAACATGGCATTCATCATTTCTTTTAAAGTTCTATTTTTCCGTTCAGCAACTCCATTTTGCTGAGGTGAATAGGGTGCCGTTGTTTGGTGTATTATACCATGTTATGAACAGAAATCACCAAAAGGTGATTCATATTCCCCACCTCTATCACTTCTGAGAACTTTAATTTTCTTGCCAAGTTGATTCTCAACCTCTGTTTTATATAATATAAACATGTCAATGGCCTCATCTTTACTTCTCAACAAGTAAACATAACAATAACGAGTGCAATCGTCAATAAATGTAAGAAAGTACTTTTTACCTCCTCTTGTTTGAACAAGTTTTAAGTCACAGACATCACTGTGAATTAACTCAAGAGGTTGAGTACTACGCGCAATACTTTGGAAAGATTTCCTGGTTAATTTTGATTCTACACAAGTTTGACATTTATGATTAAAGTCAATATTAAATTTAGGCAGATATTCCATATTAATCAATCTACATAAAGCATCATAATTAACATGACCTAATCTACCATGCCACATATCACATGACTCAATCATATACGATGAAGAAGCATTTGCATTCTTAATAACAGAAATAGGTACAATAGTGAGTACATTGAGCTTAAAAAGCCCCTCATTTAAATACCCTTTGCCCACGTACATCCCACCCTTGGTCAAGACAAATTTGTCTGACTCAAAAACCAACTTGAAGCCATTCTTGCTCAGCAAGGATCCAGACACTAAATTCTTTCGAATTTCAGGAACATGCAGCACATTGTTGAGTGTGAGCTCTTTGCCTGAAGTCATCTTCAGCACCACCTTGCCAAGTCCTTCAACCTTCGCAGTAGAGGAGTTACCCATAAACAGCTGTTCACCATTCTCCACGGGCTGATAAGTGGAGAACATCTTCCTATTAGAGCAAACATGACGAGTGGCCCCGGTGTCCACCCACCATTCACGAGCGTTGGTAACCATGTTCACTTCTGAAATAACAGCAGAAAGGTTGATGTCATTCACATTTGTGGAGAGATTCTCCACTTCAGTCATGTGGGCCTGTGCCTTCTTCTTCTTGGAATCATCTTGTTTATTCCGTTTCCGACAATCCTTAGCCTTGTGGCCTATCTTGTCACACACGTAGCACTTGCCCTTGAATTTGGCTTTGTTGGAGTCACTGTTTGACTGTCCAGCAGGATACTTCCGCTTCTTGTTGTTGAAGTTAGAGCCTTTATGCCCCTGTTCTACAACATTTACTTTGGCTTCTAGGCCATGGCCTTTGGTGTTCTTTTCAGAAGCCCGGTTGTCCTCTTCAATCCTTAATCGCACAATCAGATCTTCCATGTTCATCTCCTTTCGTTTATGCTTTAAGTAATTTTTGAAATCCTTCCAGGAAGGTGGTAATTTTTTAATTAGAGCTGCCACCTGGAAAGACTCACTTAAAGTCATTCCCTCTGCATGAATATCATGCAGGATCACTTGGAGTTCTTGAACTTGGCTGATCACAGTTTGAGAGTCCACCATTTTGAAGTCCAAAAATTTGCCGACCACGAATTTCTTCGTTCCAGCATCCTCTGTTTTGTACTTCTTGTCTAAAGACTCCCACAGTGCCTTAGCACTTTTCATTGAACTATACACATTATACAATGTGTTGTCCAACCCATTAAGGATATAATTACGGCATAAGAAATCCGCATGTTTCCATGCATCTACTGCCGCAACAGCCGTCTTGTCCTCCCTTTTCTCCTCAATAAGAATGGGTACGTCCTCTTGAAGGAAGCGGGCTAAGTTCAGTGTGGTGAGATAGAACAGCATTTTCTGCTGCCATCTTTTGAAATCCGCACCACTGAACTTTTCTGGTTTTTCCCCTTTAATGGGAAGAGGAGCAGTCACCGGAGTGGGAACAACTACCGATGCCAAGTGGGTACCTTCAGCAGACATTTCTGTTCCAAAGAACAGAAGATTAACTCAGTCTTAAAAAATCAGTGAATTTCGAAATCTATGCTAAACAGTGTATTTCGAAATACATATACAGAACAGTGAATTTCGAAATCTATGCAGAACAGTAAATTTTGAAATACATATACAGAACAGTGAATTTCAAAATCAATGCACAAAGCAGTGAATTTCGAAATCTATGCACAAAACGCCCAAAACAGTAACTTTACATGAATTAATGAACAGTGAATCAGGGGTTAAAGTTCACGCTGAACAGTAAACTATATGATTTAATGAATAGTAAACTGTCAAAATTCTGAACAGTGACGTTCCAGAAATTTGTAAAACAGTAAACTTCTGAAAAAGTCGTAAACAGTAAAGTTCAAAATGAATGAACAGGAAGCATAAGAAATTTAACGGACTCAATAGTAAAGCAGTACAAAATTTTGGAAACTTCACACACAAGAGGAAAAATTTTCAAAATTTATACGTACAATAGTAACGCTTCAAGCATGCACGTCCAGAATAGTATGATTTCAGCACTAATAGCATGGAAAAGAAAATTTTCCCATTGTATTTTACGCATAGAAGTAAAAATATGTGTACAGTGAAAAAAAAATTTCAAAATTTTACGTGAAGGATACTATTCTGCATGCATAATAGTGACATACGAAAATACATAAGAATTCGGTCTTAAGATTGTTAATTTTCCGTACCTTTGCCTTATATATGATGAGAAACGTTACTGGAATGTTTATGATTGAATCAAGCAATCAGCTCTGTCCTTAAGACAGAATTCGCCCTCCCTACTGGTGTTTAGGACTCGTGGACGTCTGCCTCTCAGGATAAGACGATCAACCATATACCGTAGGAACACCTCCAACACGGTATATGTAGCGAACCACAGGGAGTATACTAACACAGAACACAGATGAACGGAACGGACATGAAAATCCCAAATCGGATTGTTTGCAGAAAGAGTTTTTCATGGTTTTATAGAAAATCCCGTTGAAGACAATCTTACCCGTTCAAACGGATGCGTCCATCCGTTAACGGACACTTCCTTTAGTGAAAGCAAACCGGACCCATTTTGGTTAATAGAAAACCGAACCAAATGAATTTGTCCCAAAATATTATCTTGTTGACCCAACCCAACCCAACCCGACCGGCCGCGCGTGCGAACCGAACCGAGCCGAGCCGGACAGCAGTGGCGGCGCGCGCATGTGGGTTAGCCCACCTAGGTGCATTGGTCCAACATCTCTCTCCCCCACAAAAGTGGGTTGGCCCAAGGGCCTAACATGAAAGGCCAAACTAAAGCCTTATATACCAACACCATCACCTTCACGTAGGCGATGTGGGACTATTCACTCCTTCAACCAATTCCCATGTGATATTCTCATTCAATATGAAGTGGGCTTGGGCTTTCTCTACCAAATGGGCTTGACCCACTTGAGTAATATGGGCTTGACCCACATAACCATTAATATGCCTATCTAAATAATATGGGCTTAACCCATTTATAATGCCCACTTCTAACAGGGTCGAGACCCAATAAGGGCGTGCCCCATCCTCCCAAAGATGTCCTTGCTCGTAGCCAACTCTCTCCATGGTTGAAGGTGTGCGCTCATAACCATTTATTGGCGAGAGACTCCATTGCGGGTCCGTTGTAGAACCTCTTTGGAACGGCTTGTGCTTCTCACCTTTCATAGAAGTATTTGATTTTCAATGAGTCTCTGGTCGACCCCTTTGTAGAATGTCATGGTGTTACGCCCCGACGATGCCCGACCCAAGCCGAACCCGGTCCAAGGGCCGGTCAAGCGCACGGGGGCAACAAAGTGAAGATTAAGAAACGATATAGCAGAAAACTTAACTTTAACCACAGGCGATTAACAGACATACAGAGCACGCACATTCCACTTTGAGCAAGAGTAAATAAAAGGGGGAAAAAAGAATTGCTTATCACAAAGTAAACAACAATCTCAAACCCACAAGCTTAGCTTAAGTAAAGCCCACACCGGCTCAAAATAAAACATAAGTATCACAACTGTAAAGTATGACATAAATCCAAAGCAAAGAACCCTACACAAAGGTTCTAACATAAGCATGAAACAAAAGAAGATAAGTCACGCATCGATCTCCAAGATCACATCCAAGCCATCTCCAACCTTTCCTCAAAGAGGAGATCCTGTCCGACTGCGTGTCGCACCACGCAGCCCCAAATCAAAACACAAAAAGAGGGGTGAGTTTAACAAACTCAGTAATGGTTTAAACATCACTATCAACATCGAAAACACGATAGCATAGTAATAAGATCATTCAGATCAAAGATTTACATAGTGCATCATTTTCTGATCACATATACATATCACCTAACACTGCATCATGGTGCATAATCAACCTGCATGGATATATCTCTAACATACATATTTCCTCATGCATCATATCAAAATCAAACTACATGGATGTATCTCTAACATACCTATTCCCACATACATTATATTGTAATCAACCTGCATGGATATATCTCTAACATACATATTCCCACATGCATCATATCATCACAACCTGCATGGATGTATCTCTAACATACATATTTCCTCATGCATCACATCATAACAACATGCATGAATGTATCTCTAACATACATATTCCATCATGCATCAACATTTTTATTCATCATGCACGTATAAGTGTCACACACGCACGCTAGTTTATCATGCAAGTCCGTACCCATAGAGAATAAACCTGCTCTTCAAGGCCGGAGCCCTCGAGTAAATACTTATCAAATAGACATGTTCCTCAAGGCCAAAGCCTCTGAGAAAACACTTATCAAATAAACACTTATCAAATAGACATGCTCCTCAAGGTCAAAGCCTTCGAGCAACCCCTGCTTACCAAGATACGAAGTCTCAAGCAACTCCTGCTCCTCAAGGCCAACGCCTTCGAGCAACTCCTGCTCCTCAAGGCCAACACCTTCGAGCAACACCTGCCCATCAAGGCCAACACCTTCGAGCAACACCTGCCCATCAAGGATAACACCTTCGAGCAACACCTGCCCATCAAGTCTAAACTCCTGGGCAACCCTGCTTGTCAAGACTAAAGTCCCAAGCAACAACACCTAGCAAGCCAATGCACTTGAACAAACGAGCTGGATTCTCAGGGTCCAGCGAATCATAAATAATCCCAATCTGTAAGACAAGTACACAACTCATCCCTACTTAACTCCATTTAACTAGACTCAACCCGGGGAGTGCATTCGTTCCACACAGGAACTCAAATTAAAACATGTCCTTTCGGACTAATCAACTTACGATTAATCCACGACCGATCAATCCGGCACACAATTTCACCACATTGCATCCAATCGGTCAAATTCGATTAACCTCGATGAAGCCTCAATTGGAAATCCATTTTCATGATGCATGTAACATGGTACATACGTAGGCAAGACATACATGAATCCTAATCCATAATAAGTGCTCTCATCAGCCCCTAATGCATTATTCATAATCACAATATCACGCTTCAATATCATCATTTAACCCCCACATGTGTGTGTATGTAACTAGTAGAAGCATTTCATATAATGCATGTCAACATGCTTGAAATTAAACTCACTACCACACTACACATGTGAATTTCCATCTAAACATGAATTCCAGTAAAAATCATAGAAGAAGAATCGTTGAAATTGTATCCCAATTCAAAATTCAACCACAAAGGCTAAACACATATAACATCACTCATTTTATCATTGAGTCATGGCATTCACCAACATCCACACACAACTAACCACAATCTATCATGACAAATTAGTCCAATAATAGGTTGTAGTCCTACTGAAAATATGCTTAACCAAAGGGAATCAACCATTCATAATCTCAAGATAACAATTCCAACATCATGCCACAAAACATAAGTCATTCCACAAATTTCTAAGCATATGTCTTAATTTCATACCCTCAATAACATGTCTTTTCAGTAGCATAACATAGCTTAAAACACACCACATTCATATGAAATTGGCAAGCTAAAGTGGAATCATCAAAATAAACATCATGTATTAGAAAATCAATATGTTGTGTAGCCATTCGAACGCCTATCAGGCCGTTCAATCGGTTAAACGCACAAATTTAAAATTTACAGTTCTGCCGTTAGAACACCCAGCAGGCCGTTCGATCGGATGAACTAGAAAACTGTCATTCCGACAGTGTTGCCGTTCGAACGCCCTGCAGGGCATTCGAACGCCAACAAGGCAGAACAGTCCATCTTCTTCCTCTCGCAAATCCAAACCGAAACACTATTGATAACACTTCAAATCCACATCTAACACCCTAATCATCATCAAAAGTCCTTCTTGACTTCCAGAACATCAAACCATACTATAATAATGCAAAACCCTAAAAAATTGGGATTAAATAATTCCATTTTCTAATCTTACCATTAACACACTAAATCAAGCATTCCATTTCAAAATAAGCCAAAAATGAAGAGTTTTACCATGGATAAACAGAGATTTTGAAGACCCATTACCTCAGCACTTGATTAAGCTCGGATTGAAGAGTCACCCTTCTTGAAATCCTTGGAAACACAATGAGTTTGAATTAAACTCTAATAGAAATTGATTTACCTAAGAAATCCCTAATTAAATCTTAAATCTAGGGCTTGTTGGTAGTAAAAATCGAATTTTAAATATTAGGGTTTGTAGTAAAACACAAATTAGTAGTTTTTGATGCCCAAAAACAAATTGAATTAAGGGGAAAATAGTAGATTTGGAAGAGATTAAGAAGAAAGTCATGGATTAGTGCTTAATTAGAGTAAGCTTACCTTAATCGGCTTCTAATTTGGGCCTAAGTGGGGATTAGGCCAGCCTTGCCTCCTTAGCCTATTCCTAAAAATAGAAATGACTCAGGTCTGCCCTTTTATGGTAAGGGTTGGGGTATGTATGGGTAAGTTTTGGGGTACAAATATGAAAAGTAGGCTAAAAATAGATATTTTGCAGATTTAAGCACTAATTAAGCCTAAAAAAATTTTGAAAATTTTTGTATAACCTTAGGTAGATATCTAGGTTCATTTGACCCAAAAATAAAATTTTCGATGGTGGGACTCACAGGGGTCCCGCCAAAACCCTAATTTTTTTTGGGAAAATAGTGAAAATTCTAAAAAATCCCAAAAATTCACATTTGGTTTAAAATCACTTAAAACCACTAATATTTAAGTTAATTTTGGGTAAAACCATCACAAACACTATTTATTTTACGAAATCACCGAACAAGATCAGAAAATACGTTAATCTCACGATAACCAATAATTAAAGAAAACTATAAACCGGTTTAAGATCAAAGATCTTACACATGGAGTTAGAGTTGGAGGTCTAAGATAGTGGACGTAATCTTCAAGTTTCACATCAACAGTATATTTATCTTACTGACCCCATTATGTTATGTATTAATACATGTGTGGTAATGTACTTCTTTGTTTTGTTATTAACTCTATGTAACCATATTTGGCGACTACGTTGAAAATAAAAGAAACTTTTCTTGTTACCATAAAATGTTGTATCACAGAGAAAGTTGTTTTTAAAAAAATCATGAGGATTGCAAAGTAAGGTTTTTTATTTGTTTTCAAACTGTTGCCAAACATGACCTATGTCTCATGATGTACATATTTTTGGCTTGGTTGAGCTTCCCACAACCTTTGTGTTGTAGCATGCACCTAAATACGCTTCTATAAATTAATATAGATTAGCACCCTTTCGGTGCCTTTATTTTTTTTTAAATAAATATTTCTGATGTAATTTCCAACTTTGAAATATGTGATTTTAGTTACTGTTTTTAGGGGAAGCAAATGGATTAGCTCATTGTCTGGCTAGTAGATCTTTGGTTGAGCACTTCCTTTGAAGTGAAGGGATTGAAGCTTCGTGAGCAATTTTATTAGTTGGGATGTAATTCATTTTTGTTGAGCTTATTGAGGCTTTTTTTTATTACAAAAATAATAAGACATACCAAAGATCAATAATTCATCTTTGGGATGTAATTCATTTTTGTTGAGCTCCTTTTTTCAGTTCAAAGACACTTTGAACTCTCTTTTACCCCATTACATGTCTTTCAATCTTATTTTCCTTTTTGTGAGGTCATTTTAAGTCCGATTGAGCATGTTTAAAATATAATCCTAGTTAATTTGATGAAGTTCTACATCATAAGAGGATCATATTTGTGAGATAATTATTCTAGAGAGAAAAATATTTTGGGGTAAGGGGGACTATGTCTACCATCACTTAAAATTTGTCTTGAGAAATGGGAAACTATGTATGTCACTTTTATGTCCACGGGAGGATAACATCCCATAAAAAGAGGAGATTTTATCTTCCCACCCCCGAAAATATCAAAGGAGTAAATATTTATTATTTTATTGCTTTGATACATATTTTTCTAAATCATAGTTGACTTATTATGCATATTTTTAAAATATGTAAAATGACTTGTGATCCTTTGATGAGTTTTTTATGTGTTTTGGTGGGTCTTTGAACTCTTTGGGTAGTTCTTTAGAGAGGAAACAAAGAATTATTGATTTTAGATACCTACTACACATGGCTCTAACATGCATAAAAATTGGGATATCATGAAAAAATTATTTTATTTTATTTTCCATTGTCTTATAAGTGCAGGTGCAAGTCATTTAGTTACATGATATTTAGTGAATGAATGATTAATCTGATTAAGAGAATAATTTAGCCGATTTAATGATCAATTATCATATTTTATGATTTGTTTGATTATATAAATAATATAATTATCATTCTTTTAAATGATTTTATTTATTGGTTATTGTGTTTTCCAAGTTGATTTTGATATATAAATGCATATTCACTTAAAAATATTTAAACATTGCACATATAATGCTATGTTTTATTAAATAGTCTTAATTATTAGGCAAAAATATATATAGTCAAATGTTATTAAAGATATATTAGAAATGTTATATAATAAGTACCTAGGTGAACGATGTTAGCCCAATTTAAAAAATAATAATAATTAATCTTTTAAAAATTGATGTCAAAGAATTGTTACAACTTTTGTACGCAAATTAAAATTTATGGTACTATGGTAGGCCGTTAGATCATGATGGCAACGGCCTGAGAGCCAGAGCTGCAGAAATTGGCCACTGTATGGCAATTAATTAGAGTTTTATCCGTTTCATTTTACCTAATGATAACGATGTAAACGTAATTAAACTTCCCAAAAAACAAATAACTGCAGCTACTGACAAAGGCATGCAAATGAACAATTTGTACAGAGTAATCTAATTCCATTTGCCTGAGGTAGATGCTACCGCCTTTCACAAAGGAGAGGCAGCTGAAAGGCATTACGACAGACAACGGAAGGGTGAAATCTTCCGTAATTCTTTTTCGTTTGATTTTAAAACCCTCCTTTACGAGTGAAGCTCATAAAGACCAATAAAAAATGCAAAGGCCAAATAGACAAGTTCGTGCACCACGCTTGCCAATAACTTTTCGATGAATCATAAATTAAAACACTGCACTTCTAGGTCAAGGACAATGGGATTCACTGATACTTTTTGTCCAGCATTCTCTGACAACTACGAAAATATTTAAGCAAGTTCTCGCAGCAGAGGTATCTTGTATATCTTTATCCAGAAAATATGAAAGCTATATAAACAAGTAATGCAATTTTCTTTTCTAATAATCTGTCGTTATAAACATACTGAGGGCGACAAAAAAAAAACCATTTTCACACAGCTCTTAAGCCTTTTTTTAATGAAGGAAAAAAAGCTGCCTGCGTCAAGTAAACTGCTGTTGGAAGCACCAATTAGGTTCCTTTAAACCATCCAAAAGATATACTCCCTTCGTCCCATGTTAAGTTTTTCACTTTGTTGTTCAAAATAAATTAAAGGATGAGCAGTTTGCCACCCCACGTTTTAGCCAGCCCACCCCTTTATACATACACGGTAGACATCCACCAGCGTTAATAGGGGTGGGCAGGCTAAAACAAGAAAATTACTTCATTTTGAAAAAAAACAAATGGGACACTTAATATGGAACGGAGGGAATATAAAGATGAAAGGATGATATGTCTAAAACTAACTATAGAGAGTAAATCCAATGCTAAAAGGTGATTCAAGAAGATGAAAATACGTTTAGTCATGTAACAAATAATAAATCACAGGAATAATGATCACTTTCTTCAGATAAAATTCTACAACCGCCACATGTTGTCAATAATGAACAAAAATGTATGAAAGGATAAAATTCTAATTCTTCTATACTTTCTGTTAAAATCTTGCTTCAAAAAGCTAACTGGCTGTATAAAATGGCCATGCCCGTCCCCTGAAGCATTGTTGGAATGGATGGATGCAAATTTCTAATTTTTGTTTATTCTTCTGTTACAGTTCTTGCTTCGAAGAGCCTAACTGACTGAATAATATGGCCATGTCCATCCCTTGAATCATTGTTGGCATAGCAGTTTCATAAGGACAAACCTTAGAAAATCCCGACTTTCCTGATTTTTGAACTTTCTTTATGCAGCTTTTGAACTTCTCATGGCATCTAACACTCATCATCCCTGATTACATAACAGCAATTAGCATCCATGTAGTAACTACTGTCCCACGATAATTGCTTCCAGCTTGAAAGCTAATGGAAAAGTACCAGAGACTTCAAACAAAGAAAGAACAAAGAAATACCAACTCGGAGGGAGATAATAAATTCACAAAACTGGTGAAACCTAGGCCTAAGAAAGGTTTCCTACTCTTATAACAAATGGCACTCGCATTCAACACAGGACCAAATATTATTTAAAATTTTTTGTTTTTTCGTTGGGGAGGTATGAGGGGTTGGGATGTTTCCTCTCGTATACTCCTATTGTTGATTAGACGCAACAGTACTAAACAGTCCAACTAAATCTAACTAAGAGCTACAAGTACAACCAACACATAACACCAAAAAACAACTTAAAAAAAAAGCTTGTCCCATTTTAGCACAAGTACATGTCTACTCTAAGGTAGCAACATAGTATACAATCTGAGGAAAAATCCCAGTTGGGGGATAACACCGTTCTGTATGCATATATTTACAGCGCAGCAAGAATGTATAAAACTTATTTGTTTCACACACCAGTTTGTCATTGCTAAATAAAACAGTTTTTTAGTATCTTTTAGTCCTACTTTCCACATAACAGGGCCAGGTCGATGAATTCCTTCATTATAAAGTTCTTGCTTCCAATGTTAGTGCTCTTGCTTTGATAGTTTGACTCTTCAAAATCGTTCAATATTTTAACTCGAACAATTTCGTTTTCAAAAGACATCGCACCACTTGAAAAGGAAATTCAGGTGTTTATTGTTTTAAGGAGCAACGACACTGGGTTGTATTACATAAAAAGCTAAAGATATGAAGATGATTACTAGTGAAAGACAGTCATCGTAAACACGAGTCATCTCAGGACAACCGACAAATACATCGTTCATAAGTAGATGGAATATTTAGTATTTTATCAATCAACGGATGTTGTTATTTGTTGCAAACACGAAGCGACTAATCTAATTACTCAACTCTACGGTTTTCCCAGAATACCATGCACCCATGAACAATTAAAACCATTATTAAAACAAGAGCCTAAACACATTCAGTGTAATCCACAACACGACTGGATCTTCCATTTCAAAATTTTCTCGTGGAACAATGCTCAGTGCTAAGAAGTGCAGAAAACAGCGGCATAATTCAAAATACCTTTTTTTTCTACGCATTCGTCGTGAACCTTGCAACAAGCATCAAGATCATCGCAAGGCAGCCTAAACACATTCAGTGTAATCCACAACACGACTGGATCTTCCATTTCAAAATTTTCTCGTGGAACAATGCTCAGTGATAAGAAGTGCAGAAAACAGCGGCATAATTCAAAATACCTTTTTTTTCTACGCATTCGTCGTGAACCTTGCAACAAGCATCAAGATCATCGCAAGGCTTCTCGCCCCGGCAACCGGTCCATCCAACCCCACAGAACTTCCCGTATCGAATCCCCACAGCTGAATTTTTTTCCTAAAAACGTTAAAAAATTGATGAAAAAGTGAACGCATTTCAAAAGATGACACAGAATTAATTTCATATAACTCACAATTGCAATTCTCAGCGACGCAGACTTTACTGCACTTTATCTGCCACGAGAGACAAAAAGTGAAAAATCAGAATATTACCTAGACGATTAGAATCAGTAACTCGATTGAACAACTAAAATTCAGATTATGAACAGCATTGGGGATGATGACAGATGGAACGATTTGGACGACATCAGACCTGCGGTTGGGAGGAGCTGAGGTTGGTGGCCCTCACCGGCACAAGGAGGAGGAGCAGGAAGAGGAGAGCGGCCGCTGTTCTGGAGACAACGAGTGCCGGCGACATGGTGGCTAGGAGTCGGGGAGTCGGAATCCTCTGCCCGCCCATCTGCGTCACCGTCCCAACGATCCCGTCCGGATGACCGAGTTGAGTCTGATTCAAGAGGCCAAACTGCCAATAAAATGGAGGATTTTCACACAACGAAAAACTTGATCGTCATAATTCATAGCTAAATGGGCTTGCTCTTATGTCCAATGGGTGGCATTCATTTCCTGTGGTTGAGCACGGCCCATAGGCGTGAAAGGTGTGGCAGTGGCAGACTGGCAGGCTCCCGTTGTTGTACCATGAAAAAAATTACTTTCTTTTTCCGTCTATCTAAGGTTTCTAAGAAAAAAAATTGTGAGTTCTTTTTTTAATATATTAATAAAATTATATATATATATATATATATATATATATATATATATATATATATATATATATATTATATAAATATAAATTAGATGTGATAAAATAAAATAAATTATATATTTAATAAAGATTTTATTATATTATAATATATTATTTTAAAAATCACCATAATCATTAGTTATACGCACAAATTATACATCTACTCATAAATATTTGACAACTATAAATTTAATACTATAAATTATATATTATTATTTAGATCGGCAGAGATAATATTATTGAATGATTTTATACTATAAAATATATTTTTATATTGAAAACTAGTTTGAAGGTGAGTCTTATTTCGTAAAGTTATTGGAGGGTTTTTTAAGGGTGTAATTAATATGTAAAAGTCAAACACAATTAATTATTATTGATAAGTATGTTATAAAATCTCATTTAATAGAATTTGTCAAGAATTTTCTAATAATGTTAATAACGTAAAAATCCAAATTCAAAAGTGTAATAGATAATATTATAAAATTTAAATTAACATAACTTAAGAAATATACATTAAGATTCTAGTATATTTAATTTTTTTTATATTATAATAAAGTAAATAGAGGCAAAATTGAAATTTTTTATATTGTACACCAATTTAGTTATATTATAATATTTTTTCAATTTTATTTATTTCATTGCCGGTTGCTAACAAAACAAAGGCCCAAAGTATACATCTCTCCTATCTGGATGGGCCGGTTGGCCTAGTGGTCTTATGGCGAGTTCGGGAGGAAGCTTAAGTAAAAAATTTGATAAACGAATGGCCCAACGGTTACCAGTTGGGCCTGGGCTCAACAGTGGTGGACCGAGTTCTGACAAAATGGAACTTTATGGAAGAATTTAATTATTTGATGAGGAAGGAACCCTACCAACAATGTCGACTTGAAGTCCATGATCAGGATTCAGCAGGTAAGGACTTTCTAGCACCGGGCCATGCCAGTCATCGGTGGGGTTGTTGTGTTCATCAAAAGAAGGAGAAAAAAAACACACCAACTTGGGTCATAAAAAACTCACTTCACTTCACCTAATTATCCAACAAGGAAATTTCCCAGCAGCGAAGACAAATAAGAAAGGAAAGAAGAATAAAACACAAAGCTAATGTTACTCTAATGTCCGACAAGCCTTGTCTTGCTTTCTAAATATGTGCAAGTAGCAGGCAAGAAGTCCCAGTGGAGAGGCACCCAACCATAAATGTATGTTGCTTGTCCCTCCATTTGGCATCAGCTGAGACCACTCATTGGTGCACCCAATTCAACATAACATAATAGTAGTACTGCACGGCCCCTTCTTTCTACGCCTGTAGAAAAAGCATATACGTATGTAGAGAGATATTCATTTATATGTATTTCGGGTTACTCTGCGCGATTTCGATTATACAGGTAGGTTTGGATCTGCCCAATGTGACACATGATGCATTAGCGCATGCTAATATACATGCGACCTAACGTATATTAACTTTTTTATTTATATATATACACAGCCAAAAAAAATCTTCATCAATGTCTCCAACATCGTTGTTTTTCCGCATGATCACAATATATAGGATAATTTCTGCAACACGCCTTGACTTTCTCAAAGCGGGATGGGGAGATTGACAACAGTTGTAGGTTTAATTAATGTCGGTATCACTCCCGGATTAGATAAAAGAAGTAATATAATGGCTGCTGAACTCGTGGCACTGTTTAGGACATAAGGAAAGGTAGAACAAAGTATTTTGTATTGTGTTGAAGGCTGTAAGCGCTAATGCTTCTTTGAACTCTTGGGGTTTCAAGCCCTTAGTTGTACAAGATTATTGCCGGTTATCTTAGCCATGCAAAAGTCAAAATTTAAGACTGTTGGAATATGGAAATTAATAATTTGTTTCCTAGTAGCTTAAACTATAGCAAAACAGCGGTTATCTAAAGTGGTATTAGAGTAGGACAAGAGTGGTATTATCTGACGTCTTATAATTAAGGGGTACTGACTTCAAATTTTGTCTCCCTTCAGTCATGTCCATGGGTATCTAACTAAAGACAAATGCATCTCAAATGCCCATCATCCTTGTCTTGAGAATGGATCTGTCCAGTTCAATGTGCTCCTATACCCAGTGAAACGGGTTAATGCTAATAGAAGTGCAAATTGTGATTCTACCTTCAAGCTACTTGCACAGACAAACAGTTCGGCTCTCTCTCTCTCTCTTTCTCTCTTCCCCCGCTTCCGGCTTCCTTGTACTTGTCATTGCCAAAGCCCAAAAAGGTAGTATTTGACTAATTTGTGCTAATTTGATTGGCCTCAGTTTTGATTTATTTAACTTAAAAAGAAGCTGACTTCAATGTCTATAAGACTTGACACTTCGAGGACACATAAATAACGTGAATAGCAAGCGTGTTGATCTTTTACATCAATATAAAAGATTGAGAGCACGTAATGGCGAGGCTTTGAATAATTGGGAGTCATGAGTTCCAACAAAAGGTGATGGTTGGAGACAGTGACGCGCCAAGCATGCATGGGCTGGCATGGATACAGGAAATCAAAGAGAAGTTCCTCGACAGAGGAAGAAACGCTCAGGGGTCCCCATATTCCATATTCACACACCTAGCCCATGTACATATATAGTACACTTGAATTACGTTCAGCCTCTTCTCACCACATTTTGTGTTTTAATTGAGGACTGAACTTGAGGTATGTCATTACAGAAAGTGGAACTCTTTAAAAAGTCAAATGCTCACGTATACTATGGTTAAAAACTTACTGCCAAGCTTGTCGGCCTTGAAAACTTTGCAACATACCCGGCTAGATGACCTTCAGATATTTTAAGCTAAACAAACTCCCAAAAACGTGAAGAATCTCTTGGTGTAGAAATTAAGTTGGTCTTTTTTTTTTCAATGTAAAGAAATACTGATCGAGTATGCAGATGTTAGTAGAAACCCACCATTACCAACATTATTAGATGGTATCACCATATCTTTTAAAAAAGAAGAAATTAAGCATGTCTTTCATAGAGGTCTATGAGGGAAATCTAAGCACATAGCCGGAGTCAAATTAGTATCCAAACAACCAATTATGCTACTACACTAAATCGCGAAATTCTGATACGATCATTAGCAAGATCAGGAAACAAGATTCTTTCGATGGAGTGGAGATTGATGTCACTCCACACCAGATCTTCTGTTGATCATTCATAAAATGGCGATAATGTTTCTTAATGCCATGGAGATTGTGAAGGCAGGCTAGATGCCCCAGCTATATCGAATGTCCATATTCTTCTACTAGTTTATCAGAATTATTATTTTGCTGTAAAAATCTTTTATTAGTAAAAACTAGTGCCTACTACTAGTTGCTGTGACTGGTTTTGGAACTTTTTTAAGTTTCACTATGATATTTCATTAAGTTTCTATATTCCCATGTGACTGAGGGCTGAAAGGCGCTACTCTTCACTCGACTTGGTAGAAATGAGACTTACCCACTTCTTTCAGGAGAACACTTAACGGAGTAAGTAGAATCAGCCCAGTCATTTCAGAGTTCCACCCATTAGGGAGGCATGTAAGAGGAAGTAGTCCAGTAGCGGGTCAAGTAATCCGGAAAACGAATTGAGTCTGACAAGATTGGCTGAACCGCCGAAGAGGCCAAACGAATTAAAGAGAAAAACTACTCAGTACATTTGAAATACAAGTAAGCCAGCAACGCTGCAAGGAATTGTCCTTTCCATTCCCTTGAGCAAGTGAAAACATCATCCTTCCCTACTTCAACCCGGTACGGTTCAGTACAATACGTACATGTTACTTTTTAATGTAAAAATAAAAGACTTATTAAAACTCTCTCCCATTCCCGATGAATTTGTTTGTTTCGCTGTTACTAGGCATCTAATGTAAGTTTAGTAGCAGAAAAATTCAAATAAAAGTAAGATAAGCTACAGCATGTTAATTTATGGGAAGTTTTGTGTTGGTGTTTTTGCACCAATTATTATTTTATTATGCAGTGAATTAGGATGGAATTAGCTTCATAAAATCAATAAAGAAAATTCCTCCATCAATTAGGAAACCCATTTGAAGAATGGTGAATAATTGGCATGCCAGCAATACATAGAGTTGGTTGTGGCATTCTATAAGAACTAAGAAGTACTATTAACAACTCAATTGGTAAAAAAATTTGTTCCATATTAATAACTCTATTTTGTTTAATTTAAGTAATTGAATACTTAAAAAAGATATTATAAACTTTTTTTCTCTTTCTCTTAGAAGTAAATTTTACTATTTAATAAAAACTACTATTTTTCTTAAATGTAGCTATTAATATATGAGGGAGGGAGTGATTCTTTACTAAAAACTAGTACCCCTCGCGGACCATGTGGGCTTATTCAATTCTCTTTTGCTCTACAGCCAATAATGGTGAGTTCTTCTACCCAGCCAACCTTATCATCGAAAGAACAAATTTTTTTAGCTTGGTGGAGACCTGGCTTCTTTATTTGTCGACAGTTTATAGGTCCCTTCCTCCCTCTACCCTTTTTCTACCGTCACTGCTCACCACTAATTTTTTTACTGGAAGATGCCTTTTCTCCTGTTGGCACATTGTACTTCATTATATTCATCTGCTCACATAGAAGATAGTTTCTTCTTAAATATCCTTGTCCCTGAATCTGTGCATGTGTGATGGAGCTTTTTAGAACTTTCAGTTTCATGCTGAGCAGAAGACATTACTGATTAAGTTACCTGTGGCAAATAAATGAATTAATGAGCATTAAGGGTAAATATTTAAGAACCTAAAAGAAAAGAAGTCATATATTCTTTTGTGGGGTAATTTTTGTCTGGAGTAGACCTGTGATTAGGCATTGTTGTCTCCCAAGATTTTCATTTATGTTGACCTAATCATAATTTTGTACTTGATCAATCTTGAGTTAGCTTTCATGAGTGATTAATCAAACACTGGGAAAGGCTTTTGTCTTTCTGTCTTTTTTGACGAACGGTAGAAGACAGTAGATCTGTGGGAAAAACCAATGAAAAGGATTCTGAATGAAGGCCAGTTAACAAACACAACAATCATCAACCACCATATTTCTTATTTTTGATTCAGATCTCATGGAGATTGGATAAAGAAAGGGCGCCTGTGATGAATGACGAGGGGAAACAGCTGTCCCAAAAGATAAAACACCTTTTTGTTAAGGAGAAGTTCGCTCTTGCTAACACAACATAGTCAATCATTGGCTTCTCGCAGAGGAGAACATTTTTTTTATTTGTATCGACAAAAAGGAACCATATACTATTATCAAGTAAAATTGTGTGATCTTTGGTCTCTGCCCGTCGGTATATATATATGGGGCTTCTGTAGAGGATTGCAGGAGAGCAACCTTCTTTAGACTTTCGTCTTCCACATCCATTGCCTTTTGTTGAAGACTCCTGTCCGCAAGTGATCATCATTATGGCCGTGAAGTTAGCAAAACCATGTGTTGCCTTATCAGAGGTTGCAACATCTGATATGCATGGGGAAGACTCCGCTTACTTTGCTGGATGGAAAGCATATGATGAAGACCCATATGATGCTGTGCGAAATCCGTCAGGGGTCATACAGATGGGATTGGCAGAGAACCAAGTAAGTCTCTGAAGCCCAACGAAGAGACACAACTGAGCAAGAAAAAGGAGATTTTAAAAGGAATTATTGTTCACACCCTTGATTCTCATTTTGTGTAATTGTGTCGTGAACAGGTTTCCTTTGATTTACTGGAGGAGTACTTGGAACAGCATCCGGAAGCATCAAAGTGGGGAAGTGGGTTGTCCAGCTTCAGAGAGAATGCCTTGTTTCAAGATTATCACGGCCTGAAAATTTTCAGAAAGGTTTTACTCTCTCCTTTTTTCTTCCTTAAAGGTCTTTATTTTTCAACGTAAATCATGTCGTTTTTAACTGCCAAGCTTTATTCTTCAGGCAATGGCAAGTTTCATGGAGCAAATCAGAGGAGGAAAAGTGAAATTTGATCCTGATCGAATCGTCCTGACTGCCGGTGCAACTGCAGCTAACGAGCTCTTAACATTCATATTAGCTAATCCAGGAGATGCGTTGCTAGTTCCAACCCCGTACTATCCAGGGTAAAGAACTAAAAACTGATGACCAAAGCATCTCATAATCACCATTATTGCATTAAATTCATGTGTCCAGCTGGTATTTGCATATTAGTTTTAATATCTCGTAAGTCGTAACCCATGGAAAGTGTTGTACGTAACTTTTCTATAGTTGAAGTGAGTGATGAATGCGAGCATATCCATTAATGTTCATTCCAATGAAACATATCTGCAGGTTCGACAGAGACTTGAGATGGAGAACAGGGGTGAACATTGTTCCGGTCCACAGTGACAGTTCGAACAATTTTCGCATCACGCCCGAGGCCCTGGAGAAGGCATACGAAGAAGCAAAGGCAAGCAACCTCAAAGTTAGAGGGCTCCTCATAACAAACCCGTCAAACCCATTAGGGGCAGCGATCGACCGCCCGGTTCTGGAAGAGATACTCGACTTTGTTACGCAGAAGAACATCCACCTCATATCCGACGAGATCTACTCGGGCTCAGTCTTCTCCTCAGCCCAGTTCACAAGCGTGGCAGAGCTACTGGAGCCTCAAAACTGCGACAACTCGGCCAGAGTCCACATTGTTTACAGCCTCTCTAAAGATCTTGGGCTTCCGGGCTTCAGAATTGGAGCTATCTACTCATACAACGATAGGGTGGTGACCACCGCCAGGAGGATGTCCAGCTTCAGCTTGGTCTCTTCGCAGACTCAGCATCTGCTAGCCTCTATGCTGTCAGACGTCGAGTTCACGCAGAAATACATCAAAACAAATCGAGAGAGACTGAGGAGGAGGCACGCGGCCATGGTTGAAGGTTTGAGGAAGGCGGGCATCGAGTGCTTGCAGGGGAACGCTGGGCTGTTTTGCTGGATGAATCTCAACCCGTTGCTTGAAAAGCCCACCAGGCAAGGAGAGTTGAAACTCTGGAACTCGATTTTACATGATGTCAAGCTCAACATATCGCCTGGCTCGTCATGCCACTGCTCCGAAGCTGGATGGTTCAGGGTGTGTTTTGCCAACATGAGTCAACAAACGCTAGAAGTTGCATTGAGAAGAATATATGAATTCATGCAACAAAGAAGCGAGTGTTGACACTAATTAATACGTGTTTAACACACTTTCATTTTCTTCTCTTTTAAATTTTTGTCTCATTTTCCCCCATCGAAAAGTACCCAGGACTGCTGTGATGGGGTTTCATTTTTGTCTCATTTTTTCCCATCGAAAAGTACCCAGTACTGCTGTGATGGGGTTTCTTGGCTGTAGAAGGGTTTTTGTCACCAAGAAGTGACTAATTAAGACACGTAATAACACAATTCTTTTACTTCCATGTGCATTTCAAAGTGGTTGGTGAGCTGTTTGCACTGTACCTTTTCCTCGCAACTTTAGAATAGCTGTTCTGTACCAAAAAGAAAACCTTGTAGTCGCTGTTGTTGCTGGTATGAGAAGCGGCAAATTCTCGTCTAAAAGTCAGCTCGCTGTTTAATCAAGCCAGTCACGTACGTTTTGTTGTGTCCGTAGTGTGGCCAGACTAAGTGAAGCGCAGTAGGAATTTGTTGGCGCACTAATGAAGAAATAATTTTTAATTAATCTATAAAGATTACAAGTATAGATCTATTATTAATGAGTAATAATTATATTTTAATTAATAAATTAAATAAATAAGAATTTAATATAGGATAAAAATATGAACCAACTTGGGCTGTTTAGCCCTTGTAAGCCCTCTAATAGATCAGCCCTTGTACCCTAATCATAATAATTAATAAATAAAATAAAGGATAAACACCTCTATGTGTTAATTCTTGGAAAACCCTTTACTTGGGTTGAATTCTCAACAAATATCACCCCAAAAACCTTGAATCCAATGTTTCAACTAGTAAGGATGGCCACCACCTTTGTCAACCTTGATATGGAGCGAATGAGAGAAGAGGAGGAGGGCGGCTAGTAAGGATTTTCTCCAATCTAAGGGGCTAGCCACACTTAAGAAAGAGAGAATGGGGGGTGGCTGAATGGGAGAGGAAAGGAGAGGAGCACAAGGAAGAGGGTGAACCACTAAGGTAGCCCCTCTCCTTTCCCCTCTTT
The DNA here is from genome assembly GCA_035235625.1 of Saururus chinensis. Taxonomy (NCBI): domain Eukaryota; kingdom Viridiplantae; phylum Streptophyta; class Magnoliopsida; order Piperales; family Saururaceae; genus Saururus; species Saururus chinensis. The sequence continues at coordinate 8,972,367 of CP141143.1, read as the reverse complement.
TTCTTTTATAGTCCATTTTGTTTAAGTGGGCTTCAATTAGGCTTTTTTTGTAATGAGTTTTGGCTTAAAACAAGAAGGTCTGACACAACAAGAGCAGACTATATTTTTTAGAGTCCGCGGAGGTATGGACCCTACACATGCTTAAGTCCGCGATAGAGTCGACCCCTCATAAACTACGGGTCTCACCCTTAACACTTAATTCGCGCATATGGTTCTCACAACATATTAATGTGCAATTTAAATATTATATATATATATATATATATATAAAAATTATGTTAATTCTAATCAAATTAATATAACAAAAGTATATATAAAATCGGCGTAACCACTCACCATTCTTAGAGCCCATGGCCCATGCCAGGACCAAATTGAGCCCAATCTCATATCATAGTCCGAAAAGTGTCCACCCAATAATTCTCAGTCGAGGGAGCACCAGACGATTTAGTGTTTAAAAGGTGATCCGCCCACTTTCTCAAACTGCGGTGCAGTACAATGTCAGCCTACCTGTATGCAAATATGGATAAAAATAAAAAAGGATAAAGTATATTTGTACTTGTGCACAAACTTCTCAGTATATGAAAAGTCACGAACAAGTTTTTCTATTTTTTAAATTACGTAAGGGAGCTCTTCCATTTGCGAGATTGACGGTGCATATGTTAATATAAAAATATCAATACTACTGAAATATTAATATATATGCTATTAATATTAAATATTAAAAACTCTTGACACTAAAATGTATACTTAGGCTCATTGTTAAGCATAAAAAACCCTTCTATAAACCGGTAATACTTGACGTGGCTGATGAACTAGTAATACTTGTCAAGGCTAGTGCTGATGAAATTATAAGGTATGATTGACTTGGTAATCAATGGAATATCAGTTGCCATTTACGTTTGGTGTCTGTAACTATGGAATGCCGTTTTAAGGCAAATTATGCTGAGTTCCTGATGTTGTTTCAGGTGACACCTGCGTAAGCTCACGGTATCTTTCAGGTTCAGGCGGTTTAGCAATTAAGAGTAATAACGTTGACAGAGACTGGAATTGAGATTATAATTGCTTTTGTGCATGCAATGTATTAATACCGTGGATCAGCATCAGAAAGTAAACAATAAACACAGAGATGGCTGACTTTGGCTGGATTGGACAGCCATCATCGGGATTTCCTTTCACATGAAGCGTGCTTCACATGATTGACTAAAACCCAAAAACGAAAAAACATATTGAATCAAGCTGACTCAAATGAGACAGCAAGCCCAATTCAAATTCAATGAAGTGGAGAGACTGGAGCGGCCCCGAGGTTGAAATGTGTTTAACATCTTCATTTCCTAAGCATCATGTTATAAAATACTCTTATCTTAAATCAATAACTTTATTTAATAAAAAATATTTCATATTAATAATTTTATTTTATTTTATTTAAATAATTAAAAAAGAGTATCATAAACTTATTTTTCTATATAAATTTTATCATTTAATAAAAGTTGCTAATTTTTAAAATATAAATATTAATATAAAAAAAGTATTTTGTTGAAATGATTAATGGAACCTTGTGGGCTTCATTGAAGGTAGATCGGGCTTGTTTTTTTTTGTGATAGGTTTATAACTGTTTGAACCACAATGTTTCGATGTTAATATTACAAGGGAATTATATTTCGAAGTTTCGTAGGCCTTTGGGCTATTTACACGTGATTAAGTTATCCGGGTCCGGGCCTATATACACCTTATTATGATCTTCTGGGCTTGGATGCTGAGTGTCCCCCCATCCCCAATGTTCTATCCAGCATGGTGGTACTTCTTCAGCAGGTAATGTCTACACTATTTTCCAATATAGTGATACTTCAATTATTTGAGGAATTAGAAAATATTAAAATAAATATTTATCAAATTGAAAGGGAGAGAAATTTAATTACCACACGTGTTTTAACATGCCACACAGGTGGCAATTGGTGCATGCAAATTTTTTTTTAGTTTTTACTTAATTTTATCACTTCGACGAAACAAGTATCTCATCGGTTGAAAGGACGGAATAAAAGTATAAGGTAATTTTGTCACTTAGAATGAAGAACGCACAACATTTAGTCATTTTAACGACAACGGGCAACTTGTAAGACTTCAATTGCAACTCCTTCGTACCATTTACGTCCGTCATCTTCCATACTATATTTTAATGATTAAGGTTTAGGGTAATTTTATCATTCAACAGTTGTCCAGACTTAGATTTTTGGTTTAAGGTGAGGTCGGAGCCGGGTCAAAATATAGGCTGGAAACCACCCCTGCTCAATGACTTGGACCCCAACCTTACCTTTAACCAAGAATTTAGTCTTCACGGACAGTTTTAAGTGACGAAATCACCTTATACTTTATTTCAATCTTTCCAGTTGACAAGATATTTGTTTCGTGTCACTGGAAGTGACGAAATCAAGCAAAAGCCGGGAAAAAAGCCATACGAGTGCCGGTTGCTCTGTTGGTGTCTACATGGCATGTTATAACACCTCTTCCGTAATTAAATTTCTCTATCTTCTATTTCTATAAATATTTATTTTAATAAATTTCCCTTCTAGTGACTTGAGCTCTTGATTTTGGGTGGAGCACCATGTAATCAACGACCTACGAACAATCAAAGCAAGGATGGAGCATCTCCAGATTCAGGTCATAAGCAGGATTTATCGAGTCCTTTCAATCATGACTTGCCACTTGCATTTTTTCGTAAAAGATTACTTCACTTATCTTCGAACCATGACTCGTCAATTACATTATTTATAAAAGATGATTTCACTTACCCGGGAGTTGGCATGTGTATAATTCTTTTTCTTTTTCAGTCCTTTCAAGTGATTGCAGTCCAAATCATCCAGATAGTAACGTACACTGAGATTTGGGAATGTTGCGTTATCATTATGAGGTGCTCCCTGGTTTGAGTTTGGAATTCAGTAACACCCCAGTTTCCCAAATTACAGCCGGCAGAGTTATGTCATGAAGGGCATGAGAAAACTCCCTGCAAGGCTCTGAAAGGTGAGTGAATTTCCCACCCATAGAGCATTCTATTACTTCTACCCTTAATTATGGTATTTGGCAAATTGACAAGCGTATATAAGATTAGTAGAGACAATTAACAAGCAGCAGCCATCAACAACAACAATAATCACAAGCAATTCAACTTAAAGCGGGATTCTACCTCAATATAGAACTACAGAAGAGGCAAGTGTAAACATATAAAAAAGGAGGCATTATTCATGACCGAGGAGGGGAGAAAATGATGATCTCGCCACCACATTATTAGGAGGCTACCATGTTTGCCTAGCTGATCCAAGCAGCATCAGCATTTTCCTCTATAATTTAAAAAAGACAATGAGAATCAAAATTTTGCAAGACTAATAAAATGGAGGCCAGTGCTCAATTCGCCTCCCATTGCATAATCGGATCCCTTCATGGGTAATAGCCCGTGAATGTGAAACCTCTTCCAACAATCTCTCCAACGCAGAACCATGCATAGCACTCAAGTCCAAACAAGGCTGCAATGCCAGCATCCTCAACCTTGAAATCCTGCTTATTCCTCCATAAATGTTTCACATAATCAACTTCCTTCCAGAATGACTCGTAACGCCCAGGAATGCTGTAGCACAAGGGCAGAGAACAAAAATTAGCATCAATAACTATATTTGTATGTGAGCCACCTCACTAAAACAACAATTAAACAATGACCAATTTCTATGCCACTTGGGCACCATCAAAAGGCCCAAAAAAAAATCATATCTAGTGCCAAAAAGCAAAAAAAATAATCAACTTACCAAGCAAAAAACATAATAATTATGACAATAACATCATCAACAAGAAAAATAACAATAATAAAAATGATAATCTGGCAAGCACATTTATCAGCTCAAATGAAATTTACTTAGAAAAGGAATAAAAATAACTATAATAATAACAAATAAATAGTAGCAATAATTTTGCTTCTCCCGTAATCTATCTGATTTGAATCCCTTTTTGAGGCTAATAGAATATTTGGGTTGTGGCACCATTTACCCAGAAAAGAAAACATTAAATGGGGTTCAACTTCTATACAAACGAATAGAATGCCAAAAGATATAAGCCCAGATCCTTTGCAGCATCAACATGATATGGGAAAAGAATAACCAGAAATTATATTACCATTAACGCACAGTGCAAGCATTTTTCAATGGGTCTCAGAACTAAAGATTCAGAAAAGTAAGAGCAAATTCCATAAACATGTTGGAAACATTGCCAACAGCATTTCATGGCATAACATTGCCAAAATTTAGATGTCCGCTTAGCTTAAAATCTCTAAATAGAGTTACAAATCCACAATGTACAAAAAGTTGCTACACAACTATCAGAAATAGTAATAAACTGATGGTAAACTGTAATAATGTGTCTCACTTGGTTGAAATAAAGTTCAGCTCTTTAAATCAGCCTTTTCAAAATATTACCCAACAGATCAAGGTACATTGGGAATTAGCTTATCCAAAACATAAAATAAGCGCTATATCATACATGTAGCACAAAACCTAAAAAGACTAAATTATATCAAATTATTCTTAATGTTAAAAAACATTAATAGCACTATTTATGGTTTTTATCTAAACTTGTAAGAATCAATAGGGTAGTAGAGAGCAATTATTACAAAGACTCTTGCTATAATTTTAAGGCGCATGAAAACATGTCATGAGAACTGAAGCAGATCAGCTGATTGCATTTTCCTTATATCTTAATAAAAGCCTAACGGTCATCATTTTCATGTTCAAATTGTGAAGTAACTAAAATATTCTGTAAAATAAAATGAAACAAAAAATAATACTTTGATATTTAACGGCCATTTAGAATGACAAAAGATACTGTCACTTTAAGCATTGAAGTCTTCAGTTTTTTAGTTCTATTCCACATATATGTCCAGCCAGATACCGAGATAGAGTTAAGTTCAATCTTCGTAATCATTACTAAGAAACGCTGTTCCCGTACAAATAATAAATAAGTACAGTTCCCACATTGGTTGAGAGACTTTCAGGTTACAACCATGGGATCGATGCTAGTATGGGATTTCCATTCTCCACCGACTAATGCAATACTCTCCGTTTTAGAAGACATTCTGGATGGGCACCATACCAGTGCACAAAGAAAACACCTCAAAGCACCCCAGGCCAAGGCACAACACCCATGAGGCATATGCCTCAATTATAAGGTTCATGTATGCTTGAAGCACGCCTCATGCATTACTTTATTTTTTTTTTTTAATTCTTAAAATTTTTCTTTTATTCAACTTTTCTTGTTTTGTATACATCCAAATTATATGCTTATTTACTAATCAATTAAAATTTATTAGATTTTACTATTTATTTTATTAATTTAACAATTTTTTGGTTTTATACATTAAAAATTGATGTGCATGAGGCTCACACCCCACTTTTTGTGGGTGGGGTGGAACCCCCTGAGGCACCATCAAAAGCCACTTAAAAAATACAAGATAAAATTTCTTGAGACTGCTTTGATTTATTGAGACCCAAATTAAAATTTCATCATTTATCAGAAAAATTATCAGAACATTTGTCTCAGCAGCTATCGCTTAAAAGGACTGTTAAATGTATGGTTTGAGAAGTTTCTGGAAGATTGCAATTTTGGAGTAAAGTATGTGAACAAACATCACAAGCTCACTAATATAACATGTACCACTGGACAGGTTCCAATTCACAGGTCACATAACCAAAAATCTAATCTCCCAGAAGGAATGACTATTAATTTAGACCTCATCCATATTGAAAGATCTAATCGATAAAATTTGAAGCTTTCCACTCTCTTCTCCTTGTTCATCTTTTCTCATTCCTTTATAATCTCTTCTCTGATCATAGAAAAAGAAAAAGTTATAAGTAATGTGTAAACATACATAGAATAGACTACTCCTCCTTAGGATGTTCAAACAGTTCCTACTTAATTACAAACAAAGCAATCTCTACAGGATTACAAATGTTTGGAACATTTATCAAAAGGGTAATAGGTACCAGAAAAAAGAGTGCATACTAGTCATTTGGGAGCAACCAATTTTGACAATAGGGGGTGTCCTTTTTATTGCAGCTAGATATGGACAGTACTGATAAGATCTTCTCAATGCTTACCACATCAAAATACAATAAAGTGTGCCCTTCTTATCCAAATTAGGGGGAGAACGCTATGCGTAGCCAAAATAACAAAGCCCTACTAATGATGTTGAAGCCAATGACCATACCAAATGAGGAAAGCTCAGTACCAATGGAACAGATTATTATAAAGAATAGACAGTTTCATCAATAACTCTATGCAAGATACATACAAAAATTATCAACAGATTAGCCAATTCAAAGTAGGATGCTTAGGTATTCAGTATAGTCTCTCTACAAAATTAGGACAAGGTTGGCCTATGACAAAATGATGTCACAGTTCCCTTGCAAAACATAAAAAATGACCATCTTCAACAGCAAATAAAGAACTACAATAGCTGCAAATTCACTTCACCATTAATAAAGAACATATAAAACTGGTCCATATAGACAAAAGCAAAAATCTAATTGCCAAAACCATAATTGTCACAATGTCCCAGCAACTTACAGATACTATTTAATATATCAACTGCAAGGAGTAATTAGAAAAAAAGGTGGTCAAAAGACCCAAACATTCCAAAAAGCTCTAAATACGTAACAAATGCATAGTAGAAAGCCATTATGGCGGCCCAGAGAGCCCCATGACAAGCTGCAGTGTTGCCTATACTATTTGCGTCCAAACAACTAAGAAAGCCGTCACACCTCTAATATTATGTACATGTGAGAAGCAAGTAATTAAACAAAAAAATATATGAAGAGAAAGCTACGAGAAGAACATAACGAGGAAACAACAGAGAAATCCGCATATGGCAACCAACCAATAATCCAACTATCAGACTAATTCCGAGCAGATTATTTCGAACACAAGTGAACAACAGAGATAAAAACCTGGCAAGACGGGTGTAGAATAGCTGTTTAGACAAAATACTGCATTTTTCCACAGTGGGCGGCTCCTGGATGTACTGTTTGTTCTGTTCCAGCAACTGCTTGTAGTAAGCATTTCCATGCTTGGCGACAAACTGGGAAGCCTGACAAGCTTTGGTCTGCAGCTGCGCCAATTTCGACGCCATTGCCCCACCTAACCAGTTTAAATAGATTTTCAATTAAACCCTAAACCCTAAAATAAAACAAAAAATAACAGAAAAATACCATGAGCGATATGAATCGGTGAAGGGTCTTTCAGATATCGATTTGTCTCAAGCTGTCCTAATCGCCTTTTGACCATAGAGCCAAGACGTACACCATAATCGCAAATGTAGTAGGAAATGAGAAGGACAAAGGAAATTCATTGAAAGGCCATATTAAACCCCAAGGAGCGGTTGAAAAGGAACATGGACAGGAAGAAATAAATGGCGAAATGCGCTCGGATATCAGCATGATGAATGGACGAAGGCTCAGGAAACACACTATGTTTGTAACTTTTTCTGACAAAAGAGATAGAGAGAGATGAAACACTGGATCGGTAGGGTGTAAGGGAATTACCTCAAGCAATCTCGTGTACCAAAACGTGAAACTGCAAAAAGGGGAGAATTTTCGACCTGGTGTTCTTCTGTTCTGAGGAATGCGGATTGCCGAGGTGACACAGGGAAGCCTCTTCGCCTGCCCCGTCTGTTGATCGGTTATTGTCTCGCTCGGTTCAAAGAATATCTAAAATTGCAGCGGACTCCTTAGTGTTTTTTTATTTTAACTCGCTCACCGGTTTATTAGCCGAACGACTCTATTTCCTCTACACCATGTGAGTCTCTATCCAAGATGTAAAAACTAACTATCGGTATATAGAGAAAGTGGTGTAGAAAACCCCCTCTAACCCTGAATAATTTTTTATGTTCCAACTTGATAATGAGCCTATTGTTCTTTTCTTTTTTTGTGTGGGCTTAAAGAAGAGTTTTTAATATTCCCTATTCACTATGAGCTAGTATAAAAAATATTTAAGGACCGTTATTCTATGAGATTATTGCACAGATCTTAATGCATATTAGAGTTAATATTATCGATATTAATGTACACTAATATGTACATCATTAGTCTTAAAAATAAATAATCCTTGACCATTCTTTATATTGTGCTCACGGTGAGCATGGCAAATAAAAAACTCTTTCGGGCCAAATATGTTGGCTCCTATAATTCTGATACAAATTCTGATTTTTAGGGTAACAATTAGTGATAATAAAAAGTTAAGATAGATAGGGTCGCGGGGTATGTGCCCAGTGCATCATCCCCCCATTAATCAATATTTGATGTTGTATATGTTTTATTAGAAGGGCGGGCTATTAAAACCTGCCTACCCGGTGAATAACTCCAATTGTATAATTTTTACGTGTGCACTTGGTGCATATAAACTGGACTCATTGATAATTTATTTTCATATTTTTTATAGACGACATGTCTTTACTTCCGTTGTGTAACTCCATTTGATCCTTAGGTTATTTCGGAAAACCAATTAGAGTTGTTAATATGGGACAGAGAAAATACTTGGTTTGGCTTTGTATACTGTAGCCACTTGTTCATTCCATTTCTTATTGATCTACAGGACCATTATGTTGAGGTAACTTATTTAAGTCATCCAGTGTAAGGTTTTGATATTTTTTACGAAATTCTTGATGATTTGAGATGAAATCTCATCGCATGCAACGTGTTCTAATGGAACACAAAATGATGCTGCATTAGAAAATGTTCTAAAATAATGATAACCATTCCTAAATACCCCAAAGAATAACACGATAGAAATATACTCGTCTACAATCTGATTATACGCATTAGGTGGACCACAGTATTGGACCAAGATTGGGGTCCACATTTCTGACTTGGACCATTTTTCGTGGGTCCCTTTATACTTCTTATTGGAGTAATAATATATATCAAAGAGCTTACCTCATCATGCAAATACCGTTGATAAGTTGAGTTTTAAAAAGTAGGCCTTGCTCATCAATAAAATTTATATTTATACAATAAAACTCTTATATGAGTTTTGGTTTGATTGAATAAGTGAGCCCAAGTGAGCTTTGTGTGAGACCCACTCGATTAGTCTAACTAAAATTTATATGGGAATTTTTGCTATGTGAATATTACTATCTATTCATCACCAATATTTGGTTGGATAATGAAGTAGGCTATTGATATATAAAAATGTATGTCACTAAAGTAATTTATTATTATCCTATTTTTTTCATAATCAATCCATCCTCCTCAACATTGTTGCCCCCCTTTTTAGGGTTATTTTCAAAGACCTCATTTGACCTGCCTTAAATTACTAAATTCACTTTTTCTCACTATTCATTTATTACTTATTAACAAAAATGTATATGTATTTTGCATGTAAATATAAATTAGATTAAATTATATAAATTAAATTTAAAATAAAGTATGTATTGAATAAAGAACTCTCTTGCATGATATAATTATAGTGCATGTTTTTATGATCATAATTTATATACCTAAGTTTTGTATTAACCCATATATAACTTGTTGTGGGCAATTACGAGTCCAAATCTCATAGGCTTGGTTTTATGTTATAAGTTAGCAAAGACAATGGTGTGAAAGATTTTGTGCCATAAAATGTGTTATTCATATCTATGACCAGTTTGGCCATGGGTCTCTGGTAGAGCTCTTTGAAAGTTTGGCAATATGTATTTAATAGAACTTTTTGGGAGTTTTTTTATGATACAAAAAATGCATAAATTTGTACATGTATAATACATACAGAGTACAAAAAGATTCAAGAAAAGCATAGTCATGTGGGATCCACAAAAAGATTCAAGAAAAACATAATCATGTAGGATCTCATTTGATAGAACTTGTGGAGAGTTTTCTAATAATATAAAGAACGTGCAAATACAAGTCAACATATAAATCAACATCCTAAAAAATAGAGTTCATGTCATAAGAGCCACTTTTATTAGTTTGACATATGATAGGCATTTAAAAGAATCTAAAAATAATAATTTTATTAAAATATTTTCAAATCACATTCCGATTCAAACTTGTATTAAAAGGTGCAAGGATATAAAACATGGTCATACATGAATAAGGGTAAAAAATGTGGGTAAAATGCTCCAAAAATAAAAGTTCTATAGTCACTTTGATTTATTTTATGTAGTAGTATGTTATCCAATAACTTTCAACTTTTCAAAAAGAGTAAAAGAGGTTCACAAAATTTGCTACCATTTTTCTCCTTTTTATCTTTTGGTTATTATTATTGTCACCTCCTTTCCGATACCACCACCATCCTTGTGAAGAGTTTTGGATGCTCCACTCTCATAATGAGCTTAATGTAAGAAACACATGAGATCCATAAAATTGGCAGCGCATACGCTAGTGCACATTAGCGCCAGTAGTAGTGATACTAACGTGTGCCAACGCGTACTTTGACGATCTCAAATATCAAGGGCTCATATGAGTTCCTTATGTTTTTCCCCATCCTCGTTACCTATATTGGCTAAGCATCCCACTTCGAATGTGCAATGCCACGAGGCTACACAAAAGGCAAGCAACTAACCCAAACATTAAAGGACCCTATTTTGCATTCAAAGGGGATCATAACATAATCTCTAGCGAATTAGGCATGCACCTTGCATCCATTTGCAAGGCTGACCATCATACTAGTAGCACACATAATCTCAATCAATTCCCCTACTTAATAAAGGGGATTTCTGTATTGTACTAGAGTAACAATCAAAGTAGTTACAACATACTCAAACCAAAATCTACTTAAGTGCTACAAAACATTCCACAAGCCCCCAAAGGAAAAGTGGTTACAACATGTTGAAACCAATATCTACTTAAGCGCTACAAAACACTCCACAAAGCTCCCAAATGAAATTAGGGGGAAGGGACATCTTAAAAGGATCGAATAAAACAATGGTACACTAAATGTCCCATTATGCTCGTGCATGGCTAACCATATGCACTATCAACACATGTCCCTAGGGCTACAAGCGGGCTGGGCTAATGCCAGGCCCTATCCCAACCTTGACCCTACCCTGGCCATAGACAGGTTTTCAAAATACCGGCCCTAACCCGACCCTATAAGGGCTCAGGCTGGTTTTTTTTTTAAAAAAATATGAGTAAGAATACAAATGCAACATTCAAAATAAGATTTCATTAATAAACAAAATCTCGTTGTGTTGGATTAAAAAACTATATATTTATAATCTCTTTGGTGGGGCACAGAAAGTCCAAAAACTAGAATTATCATATGGTGAAGTTGGCACTTACGAAGCCATTAGAGTTGATTTATAAACTGCCGAGGGAGCCTCACCTCTTCGAAATAACACAAAGTACTAAAAAGAATATTTGCATTTACATCCATGATAAAAAAAAAAGTATAAATAAAGCTATGTCTAATTAGCATAACCCCTATGCATGATGAGACATGCGTCCTGGCATCATAAAGGTATACAAGCAAACTATGGTCATTACAAAGGCAGCCTAAATCAGTTATTTGAAGGAGTTTGGAAATGGACTGCAGGTGATAAGCCTGCAACGGCCTATAAAAGAACTAACCATTATATCTAATCAGTTCACAGTAGATGCAAATCAAAAAATTTGGCAACCAATATTAGCATATACATTAAGCGTCCAAAACCAATTCATATGAAGAAATCTAAGACATGAATATTAAAATATATATCATATATAAAAATTATATATCAATTATAATTTAACAAGAATATATATCATAATCTTTTTTTTATAAATTTGGACTCACATATGTCAACGTAAAGCAAAGTATTGTAGGTAATCAGATCAAAATTCGAAGGCGCAAGAAGATATAAACTAATGTCTCATAAGTTATATATGTTATTAAATCTTAATATAAAGATTTACGACATCGAAGCTCAAGTAGTCATAAGTAAACCTTGGCTCATATAAACAAGTCTCATATATGATACATAATTATATTCAAGTTCAAACCAAGCCTGATTCGAGTCAAGCCTTAGCTCGACTCATTAATAACCCTAAATAGATTCAACAACCATAATTTATTTGTTACGTTCAGCTAGGGGTGTTCACGGATGTCCAATGTCCGTTTATCCATCCGTGTCCGCATCCATAAACACATAGAGCAGACAAATTTTTTGGTCCGGGGCGGACGCGGACACGGACCGTTAAATTTGTCCACCCTTGTAGGTGCATGCGGACGTGGACAAACTGTTGTCCGTGTCCGCGGACGTCCGTGTCCACCACCTAATTAAAAAATTAGATTATGGTTATATTAAGTACTTGATAGTTATAATTGACTTAATTACAAAGAAGACTTTGTTTTTGTTATAATTGATAATAAGAATTTTAAAATTTTAGTATTGTTTAATTATGGGTAATTTTTAACTTATTTTAGCATTTTGTATATGTATTTTTAAGGTAAAAATATAAATACAGACCTTATGTAACATGTTAGGCCAGTTCTAACATGCTACATAAAGACTGTTCATGTAAAAAAATAAATACAAACCTTATGTAGCATGTTAGGACAGTTCTAACATGCTACATAAAGACTGTATATGTAAAAATAAAAATTTGACTTAATTGTCCGCGTCCGTCCATGTCCATGACGGACGGACTTGGACAACAGATGCTACGGACATTAGTGAACACGGATGGACGCGGACAATACTTAGCTAATTGGCGGACGGACGCGGACATACCTCTATCCGCGTCCGTATTTGTCCGTGAACACCCCTACGTTCAGCACAAAAAAACACTGGTATAATGTCATGAATTAACGGTAAATACAAGCCAAAAAAGTTTCCTGTTTAACCATCCGCATACAATGAAGCTCTACTAATCAGGTTATAGCATACTTAACGCAGCCCACTACTAAACTACCGGAGAGGCGAAAATATCGCACTCTACACTGAGTCCAGTTCACAAAATTGCACTCTACATTGAGTCCAGTCCACAAAATTAAAATTACCAAAAAATTTGGAAGGTATTAAACATTATTCAGCAAAGGAAAAAAAGGATACCGAAAGCGGTAAAAATAGAAGCTTTCTCCATAATGCAGTTTAATTGTGGTGATGAATGCAATTTCCCGGCAGATTCCATCAAGATCTCTAAAGCCCACACGCTCATCAAGTCGATGGCATGCCCAGATTTTGTAGAAGAGGCTATATCATGTCCACAAGTGTTCCCTTCTGTATTCTCGGACTATAACAGGTACGCTTGTAGGTGGGACCTGCAACACATGCAAAATTCAATAATTATGACCTTCCCTAACATAAATGAGCAGATCAACCTGTTCAAGACTCACCATTCCATAATCCGTCACAATCATTGACACATAATCAGACGGAGTTACATCATAACTGTTACACCACCAAATTTAGAAGTGAGAATACTACGAGACAGTGAGGGAGAAAAAGGTTGGTTGCTAATAACTTTTGAGTTCCAGCTGCTTACACAAGATTAAGAAGTTGTAAATTCTCATTCTCCGCCCAATTTTCAAGTTGTGTTAATTCTTTTCTACCATGAACTTTAGAAATTGAATCTGGGTTACCTGCCAACAACATATCATCAGTCAAATCGATCTTTGAATAACAAATGTACGGAAGAAACTGCAGCTCCTTCAATAGGCCATACCAAGTTCATTTGAACAAATAGAATCCAGCTGCACTCTTTCATGGAACTTGTATGCTTCGCAGCATATTAAGACTGGCACACGAAATTCATGAGCAACCATGGCCACACAGGCAGTCCCAACCCTGGAATAGACTGTACCATTGGATAACACAGAAGCAGCTCCCAAGAAGACCCTCGTGACTTCATGCATGATATAAGAAACGGCATTCACATGGGTATATGTGCAACTTAGACCCTTGGCCACCAATCTACGAAGCAATGATTGCCCTTCAAGCTTTGGACGGGAGTCCACCACCACCACACGAAAGTGTTTCCCAAGCTCATGAGCATATAACAGTACCATTTCAACCACGGAGGAATACCCATATGTGAGAAGAACATCTCCATCACGGATCTTTGTCACTGCATGTCTCACAATAACCTTATCAGCAAGCACAATCTTCTCGTTAATAAAACGATCAATATCTGACTGAACTGCTGCTTTTGCTTCTGATTCAGTGAGAGTTAGTGGTAGCTTTGCAATCCTGTTCTTCAAAAATCTAATGGCATTACCCATGCTAATTGAGAGAGGCCTACACTCATTTAAAAATGATATATATGAGCTGATCTTGGCAGTCAGGTCGCGGTTGAGAGTTTTCTCTTGTGGGGTGGAGTAGTCTCTGACGGCTTCATGAAACGCCTGAAGCATAGCAATACAACGAGAGTTGCCACCACAAATGTCACCTGCCAAGTACTGCAAGCCAACCTGATCACATTGATACAGAATAGATACACAAAGTTAGAGCATAGCGACTTTATGCTTATACACAGGTACTCAAAATAAATTATCTTGTATTCCACAATATTTACATCGATAATGCAAATTCATATACCCACTACAAATCCAACTGGAAAAGTACAAACATCTTCAAGAAGCCAATTAGTCATTCACAAGTCACATTGGAAAGTCAGATTCACAGTTAGGTTCTTATATATACATAGAACATCTGAACATGTTATGAAGAGATGTAGAACATCTCTCACAGATTTATATTCTGGCTTTGATGTTTACGGGTGAATTAATTGAGCCTGGAGTCCACACCGTAACTTCAGTTATTTACATATCTTAATTATTGATTAGTGTAATAGTCTCTTCCAATTTGTCAAGTCCATGCACATCTGTGTACCTTGTAAACAGCAGGGTGCATTGGTTCAAGCTGAAAAAACTTTGACTCAAGATCAGGAAGCTGAGTCCCATGTACATACTGAGGCAGATGTCTAAACAATTCAACCCGGTTCCTTGCCTCAGTTTGCTTCACTACAGCACGCCTTTTAGCTTTTTCAACACGCTGCATGTCATCAAATTGCATCCGAGGGTGAGGAACATCTTTCTTTCTCTCCTTCTCTGGAGGCCGATCAACTCCTTTCTTCTCTGAAGCAACAGCAAAAAGTGCAGCAGAAAAATCATCTTTTTTCTGTGATGAACTCTTCCCACCCTTAGGTTGTTTAGATCCAGAAGTACTTAAACCCTTGCCACCTTCACCTGCTCATGGCAATGACAAATTAGAAGCTACAAGCCAACAATCCAGAAGCTGTATAAAACCTTTATTAGCACCCTCATCTTCATGCAATCAAGGCTATTCCTCTACTATCTATGACCAAACGTTACACTAGCACACAAATAATCCCACAGTTGTCTAAGAAATGCTATGGATTCTCCAAGCCAATCTTCCTCTCTGTGCTCCACCTATGTGGATCTCATGGCAAGATTTACTAGGTCTTCCGATTGCCAGTAGCCAAATAGGACAAACAATTGGATTGGAAGAAGGAACAGAAGACCAATAGCAACACTCTTATTACATACAAAATAAATTAAAGAGGTAAAACCAATATAAATAAAAGGATTGTTTCTCTAAATTTGCACAAAACTAGATCTTTCAGTCATGTCTGGTATTAACACCAAATCAATGAAAAAAGGCTAATGCATAATCAAGAAAGTTTACATACTTAAGACAGGGATGCATTACAATCAGCAATTTAATCAGGAACACTGTGTTTACATGCCAATGTGTGATGCCAGCATTACAATCTCTTTAAATTGTATTAAGGCACAGCGCCAAATGATATTTATCTAAAGAAAAAGCGAAAAACAAGACAGAAAAAACATGTGCAGCTTTTCCGTAACTGCATCAGGATCTACTGTGCATTCACAAATAAATATGGAAATTTTCATAAATACAAGTGGCATATACAATATTGACATATTGCAGATATTACACTGAGAACCACTGAATAGTAAATATGCATACAATATAAATAACAAAAGGAAAACATATAAACGGCATTCATCACTTAAATTAGTTTTCCAATGAAAACACTAAATAATAAGTCAAATAGCTTATCCTTAAAAACTGAAAACCCACCTGTTTCTTTTGCTGCAGCCTTTGCAGCTCGCTGTGCCTCCTGAAGAGCACGCCGTTCAGCCTTTGATGTTTTTTCTTTCTTTGAAACAACAGACCGCTCATTTTGGCTGTCAAGGACTGCACCTCCACCTTTTTCTACCAATACAGACAAAAAAAACATCAGATGCCACGTATACCCAAAAGACAGCATCAAATCAGTAAATGATTTGACAACAAAGCTCACTATTTGATTATAAAGCTATATATACGATCCAAAGTAAACAACTAGCTCCAGCTATTTCTGCAACAAGTTCATCTTCCACAATATCAATAATCTTTTTACAATTCCCTATCAACACGAAAGAAAAACTAAGAGAACAACAGCCAGAATGAGGCTCGTAACAGTCAAATGGAGAGCTGTTCACAAATCATATATTTCATTGTATAAATATACAATTTGATGACCGCATCATAACAGGTTTTACCCAAATATATTCATATATTCAATCCAATAACCATATCTTGACACAATTACTTCAAATATGTAATCTATTAACCATCTCTTAAAGGCTTTACCAACAAAACTAATTCGTTAATTTATTCAGCCAAACCAAATATGCACTTTAATTTAAACAACAAATTAAAACACATAGCACTCTCAAAAGTGTTTACTAACCATAAATTTGAGGACCTATAACTATATTCAAATACAGTAACAGTCAAGAAGCTACAAATTCAACTGCCAGAAAGCATATCAAGTACTCTGGTGTGAATTCCGGAGACTACTAGCCACTTTTACAGTTAGTCACAGACAATAACCTGATTAGTTTCCACGCAGCGAGGTGGGAGCTGGATATTGAAATTTATTTAGTAGACAAATAAGAAGTCCAAAGCCTAGAGAGAATATCTTTTCACTAGAATTCCGCATAAACTCTATTAGTAAAATAAATCGCATGCCGATAATGGATATAGACAACCAATCCACCTTAGACCCTTACCTGAAATTCCCGGCGGCAACTTAACCACCGATACTGTCGTCAGATTGCTAGCAACGGCCGAGAAATTGCTCGCTTTCATCGCAGCCATCTCAGCTCCGGCAGTCGGCAACGAAGATGCAACCTTTGCGGGGCTCCCCCGGGCCCGACTGAAGGACGCCAAGTCCTCCGAGAAGCCTTCGTTCCTACTGGACGGTGACGACATCATCGGTGAAGTCCCCAGAACCGAGTCCGAAGGGTTATAGCTCCCGAGCGGAATCGCGTCCGTAATCGGCCGCCGAAGCGCTGGGACAGGGATCGCCCGGCCGGCCGGCATGCCAAGTGATGACGACAGGTTATCGGACGCATGGCGCGGGGGAGGGATCATTACAGGGGAGAGAGTCCCGGCCGGCGAGAGGTCGGAGACCGGCGGCGATGAGGAGATTGTCGGAACGGAATGGGTCCGGTCAGGCGGCGCGTTGGGGGTGACGAAGCCCACCTGGCGGACCTTCGGGTCGATTACCGCCCGTGAAGTCCGGCGGGCATCCATGGGAGATGCAATTCGAGTATCAGAGCAGTAAAGACTTACGGATGACTAGGTTTTCGTCCGCCATCGCGGAGGCATCAAGCAGATGAGATTGTAGAGAACAAATTGCAGAGAAATTTGGTCTTGCAACCCGCCATGGGCATAAAAGCTCAATCGGGATTGCTAGCTAGGGTTTTGAGGAGTTGCAGAGGGAGAGGCGAAATCGGATGACTCTGATCATGGCTGACGAGGCGAAGGAGCGAAACACCGATGACGGGCATCTTTTCCCGAAATTCCCTTTCTCTCCTTTTCCCTCCCGGTCTGGGTTGACCTAGGTGGACACATTACCCGGTCCGGAACCGCTGGTTTTCTGTCACATTACTCGGTGGGACCGCGATACCGGTTTTCCAAAATAAAAGCGGTTCGCGGTGTTTATTGACTCGAGTCAATGCGGGGGCCGGGGAGGTAAAAGACGGCGCGAGCGTGAACGAAGCACGAAAGGGAAGGAGCTCTAGCATTTTGAGGCTGAGAATGGCAGGCAGTTCTTAAGATCAAAATATGTTTTTCTGAAGATTTCAGATTTACAGAAACAGAAATCTGCTAATTCCAGATCCTCAGTCCCAAGCCGAGCAGACTTCGGCGACTCTGCACGCCAATTCCCATTTCTTTTTCGGATATTGAACTTGTCTTTCTCTCTCCGTAAGCTCAGAAGTGAAACCCTACTGGCATTGTAGTTCTCGGGGCTTGAAGCTCGAGTGCGGTGAAATGGCTGCGTCTGTGTCGCCTCTACCGCCATTCCTCTTACTGGGAAACCGGTCCTGGTCTCGACGCTCTGATGCTATCTTAGTTAGTGAACGTTTTAACTTTGGGTGCTTGAAGTGTCGTAGAACGTCTTTTTTGGATAGTACCGTGGCCCGCACGAGGCTTCATGCGTCTTGGATCGCTGCAGAGGGAAACGTCGATGACGATGTAGGTGGTTGGTCGGCTGTTGAAGATGTTCCGACGGAGAGGAAAAAAGGTCCTTTTTGCGGGGCAATTATTTGCGGAAATTGAGTTTTTCCTATTGGTCTTTTCAGTAATTTTATTTAAAATTTCCTTTTCAGGATTTATGAATGTTCTCATTATGGGTTTGGGAACTTCAGCTGTGATTTTGGTGGCTTCATTTGCTGCCAGCAAATTTTCAGGTGAATTGCAGTACACGTTTTTCTCTCATGTATCTTAAATTCGATAGCCCACTTTTTCTCAGTAAATTTGACCAAAATGACTTTGAAAGGAAGATTATTTTTAAAGTAGAAAACTTATTCTTTTGTAAATTGGAGGCGTGAAACCATGGTATTGGATTTTGTTCTCATATTGTGTTCAAGTTTCGATTTTTTACCGCCTTTGACTTATTTTTTCTTATCGGTTTATGCACTAGTCAGAGTTAGTAATTCTGGGCAGTAACTTCATGCTAGCTTTTAACTAGACCCACGTTTTTTTAAAAGGTATGAAGTTTTGCTTCAAGATTCCATTGCATGCTTTGAACCCAGTACTCTCCAAATTTGAGGCTGATGTAACAATGGATTCAAATGCTTGTGAGACTTCTACAGTCAATAATCCAGACACAGTCCAGTCTGGAACGGAGAAGAAGGAATCTAATCCTGTTTCATGCGGGAAGACTGGTAATAAACCTATACGACTTGGATGCAATCCTATACTGTTTGCAATTTTTAACATTTTTTTTAATTTGTTTTATTGTATTATGATTATGTTTGGGTAATATTTTTTTTTGGTAGTTAAGTTTTTTTCTTCTTCTTCTTTTGTTTGGTCTACAAAGTGAAGATTGATATGCCAGTTGCAATGAATTAAAAGAGTGGGAAAGAAATATGCAAAGTCATCAACACATGATGTGAAGTTTGAAATTGGTTTTTTGATGTGGAACACTTGATTGCGGAAGATAGGTCCAGCTTGTGCATTTGAAATTTAATTCTCTGCTTTTCACACAATGTTTTCTACAGGCAGTGTTAGGCTGAAGAAATTGGTCCAACTTGTACAGTGGAAAAGTTTGAAAACCTTGTTTGAAGTTGATATTTTCTAATTGAATAATGCCTTGGAGATGAAAACAACAACTTTTGTCTATTTGTAAATTAGTTGTAAAACTTGAAAGTAAATTAAGTAATTAACTTTGAAGCTTCAAAGTCGTATTTTCTTCTTCTTCTGTTTTTTTTTTAAATAAATTTAAACTCATATTTCATTTTAATGTTTTAAGTACTCTTCCACTATTTACATTTTTCTGATTGCACCGAATTTTGTTTCTTTTATGTAATATCTTTTTTGAGTGAAATTTTCAGGTGTGAATTGTGTGAGCTTTGTTAAAATAGTTTTCACAACTCCTATTTTTTTAGGACGTTTTGGTTGAAGGAATTTAGGTAAAATTCTCTTAATTCACTTATATAGGAGTTTCAGGTTATATCATTTATATTATATGTGCCTCATTCTCATTAGTCACTTATGAGGCATCTCGTGGTTTAGCTTTTTGGGGGTTAAGCTTGATTTCTTTTGCACATACATTTCTTTTCTGCCCCTTTGTAAATCAAATTGCTAGATGCTAATGCGCAACACCTCAGAATGCTCAACAGTTCATTATTTCTGTGTTAGATGTGAAGGAAAAGCTTCAGCGTGCCATTATTCCAATTGTGGTAGATTCCACTCAGCAAGAGGCACTTTTAGTTCTTAAGAAACTAAAGGTTTGTTGAGAGAGCATATAATATATGCCGCACAGCTTCTTTTTAAGTGTTTTAATCTCTTCTTGTGTCTCAATTTGAAGCTGCAGTTTGTAAACTAAACAATGTGTTCATTACCTAGTTTTCATTGCTTACTCATTTAATTGTTTATTGCCATAGCATTGATTTCTCATATATTGTAAGGTGTGCAGGTAATTGAGGATGATGTTGTTGGGGATGCATTATGTACAAGAAGAGAATATGCGAGATGGCTTGTGAAAGTTAATTATCTTTTGGAAAGGTAATTGATGCATCAGCCAAATTTAGTGCTGGAGGACAAAAATTTCTAAATTCTTTTGTTAGTTTACATCTTCAGTTTCTATATGTGATTATGTAAGGGGATGTGTGGGGTCTATTTATTAATGGCATGATATATATGCTTATGTAAACAAATCTGTTGCATATACAGAAATCGGAAACGTCGACTTGCTCCTTTTCTTTTAGCTTCTGGCTTTTCTGTTAGTGCATTCTCTGATGTGAATGTGTCAGACCCAGATTTCTGCTGTATTCAAGGTAAGTTTCTGTCATGCATTTGCTTCCTGTGTATCTTGTGAGTGAAAAGTGATAAATTTGAACTTATGTTTTGAAACATTTGCATCTAATAGCTCTCGCTGAATCCGGCCTTGTCTCCAGCAAGTTAACAAACAAAAATTATTACTCAGAATGCCAAGCGAAGTTTGAGTTTTCCCCAGAAAGGTGGAATCATAATTATGAATTTTATTATTATACAATGTGAACTGTTTTTTTTTTTAATTATGTAACTGCAATAATCGGAAACTCATGTCAATTTTTTTCTTTTTCAGTTATATATCTCGGTTTGACCTGGTTAGTTGGAAAATGCGGTTGGAGCATTCTGTTAGTGAAGGAAATGAGAAAAAGGTACCCACATAAGATCAGGTTTACTGCATTCGTTTGTCTTTCTTTGAAGTTATCAATAAATTTTTGTGATTCCCATAGCTCTTAAAGCCTGACTTGTTTACAGTCCAGACATCAAGCAAGAAAATGTGTTATGTGGATTTAAGATCGATGGATCTGGATGCATGCCCAGAGATACTTTTGGACACCATGGCTGGTGACAAGAGCATAATTAGCAGAGTCTTTGGTATTTTACTTAACTTACCTGATTTTAGTTAGATAAATTATTTGTACTCTAGATGTATGTTTTTTATGTCTTGATCAGCTAATGTGTTTCACATTTATTGGCAGCTGAATATATCAGCACGAAGTATGATTTTTTTCCTACATTTTTGTTTACATTTTATAAATGTAGTATGCTGAACGAATTCCATTTTACAAAACATTTTCGCTTTGTAGGATGTACCAGGCGGCTTCAACCCCACCTCCCTGCCACTATAGCTCAAGCAGCAGTAGCTTTGACGGGTGGCAGGATGATTGATGTAATTCGCTCTGAATTGTCCAGGCTTGAGTCTGAAAGTTTTGCAAGGCAAATTGAAACAAATTCTATAAAATCTGAGCTCCTTCTTAGAGGAGAAATTTCCAAACTTTGGGAGGAAAAGCTGAGTGATGTAAAAGCTCATGGTTTGGTGGTTCATGAAAATCTTCTTGCTGCTAGAAGCAATTTGGAGAATGAGAAGATTGTTCAATGTCAGATTCAGGCTGAGTTTTTAAAAGCAAAGGCTGCTTTAGACTGTGAAAAGAAACTACTACTGAATCTCAAAGTAGAAGTCAATGAGATGTGTGAAAGGCTTAATTGTGAGAGAGCCAATGTTGAGGTGGAGCTAAGAAGCCTGGAACAGTTATCACAGGATTGGCTGTCCAAGCAGCAGGCTGTAGTCAAAGAAAAATCCATACTTGAAGCTGAGAAAGAATCAGTACGTATGTTAAGGTGGGTATTATTCAATGCCACAATCTTTCAATTACTGCATTTGATCAGTTGTCAAGACCACATCAAAATTTATATCTTATCGCTTCTATCTGGCATTGAAAACTTTGATTTTATATCAACATTAGATGTTTACACACACAAAGTAATGAAACTGAATCCATGCAATGTAATGTATTTACATGTTTTATGCCAGATGCCCATCGTGATGCAATTTTTAATCAAGGAATCAAAAGGTTATTGTCATTGCATGCCCTCCTTGGTTGCTTGGATGTAGTTGCAGCAGAAACATTATTGTCATCTTCTAGAACTTAGCAGGCATCAGAACGACCATTCTTAAAAAGCAAAGCTGCATGAATTGCATAAAATGCTTAGCATAAATTTTCTTGGGTCCATGTTATTTTGATGATGCATGCTGTCAACTGTAGGAGTTGGGTTGAGGATGAAGCGAAGCAAATCCAAGCTAGGGCGAAAGTTCTCGAGGATGCTGCACTGAGGTGGAAATGGAATGTATTGCAAGGAACCACTTGCCATAGTTAGTAGTTACACTTTTCTACTATTTATTGTTTCAGCGGATGGAAAAACTTAAATTTGTGTAAATCCAATTGTGCATGCATCTAAAACAAAATTGAAGAAGGTTGTTTTTGTAGCCATGCTAAATCCAACACTGGCGTGATACAGCTCCCTCCTCCCTGCCAAAATCCATGTTTTTATATTTTTCACTGTTGTGCCCGCCTCCTCTCCCCTCCCCTCCCCTCCCCTCCTTCCTTCCTCATTTGGTCTCCACCCACCTACCTACACCCCTTTCCCCACCTCCTCCCGCCCACGCACCCCCTTTCCTCCCCTTATAAATGTATCATGCGTTATCAGCAGATGTGGTCGCAAGTTCATCATTGGCTTCTTGTGGACAATTGGTGTTGTTATGTCATTAATGTTTGATTAGAACTTCGCAGTGACATAGACCATGGTCAAATAGGCACTCAAAATCTCATAATGAATTATTGATCATATAATGTTTGTTGCTTGGCTCGCTAATAAGCTTCACAGTCGGATGCCAAATCTTGCAAGAAAATTTGCTCGACTTGTTGGTGCATCCATGTGACCCTAGGTTTTCCTTTTTTCTCTTGTCCTCTTTTACTCTGCTGCCTCACGATGGGAGGTGCGCTGTGGGGTTTACTCTCTGCTTCATTGTTCCTAGCCAGACTTAGAAATGTCCCGTTTCATTGTTCCTAGCCAGACTTACGAATGTCCTGTGACCTCGGAGCATCTCCAATGGGGGTCTTTAAAAATAGTTGTTGGAGGAGCATCTCCTGTGGCAAAATAAAGACCGATGAATTCTAACCATAGATGTCATTTTCAAGCACGAAAGGTAAAACTTTGAAAAATAGTGATAACAAAATTAAAAAGTAAGTATTTGCAGTCTCAACCTGGGATTTCATTAAAATTCCAAGTGAGGGATGTCTTTTCAACTTAGGAAATGGTGTCCCGGTTGGAGTCCAAAGGGACTTCAATTCTGTCTGCTGTAGATGTCACGCATCTGCCATTGAAGATGCTCTCAGATGCGGGAAGCAGTTTTAGAACGGAAGAGCAGACATAAAAATGCTTAGACTGGGTCAAATGTTAGCTTCCAGTTTAACTGTTGTGCTGTGATGAATAGAAATCAGCAGTACAGCAAAAAATAAAATGAAAATGTAGATCAGCAGTGCCAACTAAGCCTCTATGTTTTTTTTGTCTGACCCCTCAGGGTTATATAGGAAATGGAAAAACTTCATAAAGAAACCTGTTACAATTGATCACTATCTTTATATGTGCATTATCTCGATAGTGTATTCTTCCGTACTCTAGGCATAAACAATGACAAGTCTATACGCGTTGATCACAAAATCACCTGTAAAACCTGCTCGCGAGCTTTTTCTGCTTAATTTGACTTGCCTTAAGTCATGGTCAAGCCTAAGTTTTGTTAGAAGCCGGTATTTTATTTAATGGGATAAGTTTATATTATTAAGGTAGGTATAATATATATGTAGGTTAAGTCTATATTACTTATGTAGGTCAAGTTTATATTGTAGAGAGCCCAAGCCCACTTTATGTTAATAAGAATAATACATGTTAATTAGTTAAATGGGTGAATAGTCCCACATCGCCTAAAAAAAAGTGATGATATTAGTATATAAAGTATTAGTTTGGCTTTTCAAGTTAAGCTTTTGTGCTAACTTATTTTTGTGAGGAAAAGAGATGTTGGACCAATGCACCTAGGTGGACTAACCTATATGCACACGCCGCTGTCATCCGGCTGGCTTGGTTTGCATGTGCGGTCACCCGGGTTGGGTTAAGTCAATAGGATAATATTTTTTAGATAAATTCATTTGGTTTGGTTTTCTTTTAACGAAAAATTTTATCTTCAACGGGATTTTCTATAAAATCATTGAAAACGATCTCTATACTAATCATGTAATATCCTGAATTTTTCTGAGTTTCAAAAATTAAATCGTAGAAAATAGGGTGTTTAACCCATTGACATTCTTAGTAGAATAACTACCTACCTAGATAGAAGTTATAGTTAAAACTATTCTATTAGAAAGTAGACAGACATAGCTTTAAAATGCCACCAAAAATGTGCGAATTAGAGTTCGGATGAGGGAGATATGACTGTTTAAAGTTAAACTTCTCATATAGGGCCCGTTTACCCGATTTAGGCGTGTATTTGGCCTGTTGAAGTCGTCTTGCGGGCTCGGTTAATTAAAATTCTGAAATTAATTTTTTAGATGTCTAATTAGGGTTTTTAAGTAAGAATGATTAACTAAAATTCTAGAGAGATTAGAAACCCTAATTCTCATGTTTATAAAAGGCCTTCTTATGACACAATTTTGAGGGTCTTTTGTCAATTCGAGGAGAGAAGGCGGTGAAAGACGAAGCTCCAGCAAGGCTTTGGTGAAGCTCCTGTTGCGGTGGATTAATGACAACTCAACTGAGGTAGGATTTCAAGTTGGAATTTGTAGGGAATTCATTAATTTATTTTATTAAAAATAATAGTAAAAGCAATTTATTCAAAAATTGTTCACGTAAATAGTTTGTTTCGGTTGTAAGAAAGGGCAGCCATGGCCTTGTCCATGGTGGCCCTGGCCCTAGACTTGGCGTCCACTGGCTGCGTCGGCCCCTTGCTCTGGCGAGGCCCTGGTGGCGGCAGACTCGGCTGCCCCTGTGCTGGCCACTGGATCGTCGCAGAAAGAGGGAGAGAGAGAGAGAGAAGAGAACATTGTGCTTGCGCGGCAAAGCTCTTAGCCGGAGGGACTTGGGTGGCTGGAATCGCCAGACAAAGGTGATCCGGTCAAGCCCAACCCATCGGCCGACCATGGTGCCCTGCTGTCGAGGCTTCTTTGGTGGAAAAAAAATGTCTTTGGCCTTAGCCAACCATCGGTCGACAACGATGGCCAGCCTCACTAGGATCGCCGCCTGGAGGTGATATGGTGGAGCCCAAGCCATCGCCCTACCATGGTGGCCAGGGATGGCCCCGCCAGAGGTGTTTCCGCCTTTGGCCGGACACGGGGAAGACGACCCACGTTGCGGGTCATCGACCCGAACCAAACCGGTCCAATCCGGTTTAGGGAGATAAAATTGTCAAAATTTTTTTTGAAAAATTCCTATTGGACCTTGACAAGCGTGGGAGTATTCTTATCAAGTTTCAGACTTAGAAAAAATCCCAAAGACTATAAAATAACCTTTTTACCCCTAGTAGTTAAATCATCGTGTGAAAATCACTTACCCGATTTAGAGGCTCCGATTCAAGGGCCTATGAGTTGATCTAAAAATTGGCAAAATTCTCAGTGAGAGTTTAATTTGTAAACTAATTAGAGGCTAACCCACTTAGTGAGAAAAAAATCCCAGTGAATGGGTAATTGACCTTCTTGTCCTTAGGGTTAATCATAAACCGTTAAGTCAACCTAGGTGGTTCAAGTGGTTCACAACCCCGTCACATTCCAGGAAAATCACACATAGTCCATTAATTTAAGTAGTATGCTTACGTTCAATTTTGGACCCATTAGATGTCATTAAAGCCTTAAACCAAATGATAGAAATACCCCTATGCAAACCGGCCCGTATTCGCATAGATGTTATTAACGGGCCAATGTGATATTGAAACCTTTTGAGAGGCTAAAGACTTACCCGAGAGAAGAGAAGACCATATTCAATGTTGGATAATTACCTTAATGCCCTCAAGTGCATTATGATGAGTTTTTTTAAGAGATTTAATAAGTTAACCTAGGGAGGGTTAGGGCACGAGAGCTCGAGTAATTATAATATCATTATTGATTTTGATTATTGATATTATGATCTACTTTGACCTTTATGGTTTGAATTGTTTATGTTGTTCTTTGTTTCAATTTTTGATATTGATGTTGTGATAGTAACTTATCACTATTTGAATATTATTGAAAGAATAATTATTTGGGTGGATAGCATTGGATTGGGCAAAAATACCTAATCAAGATAAAGACTAAAATACCTCAAAGGTAGGGGTGTTAACGAGCCGAGCTTAGCCGAGTATTAGGCTATTTCGGCTCGAGCTCAAACTGCTGAAGCTCGGCTCGAAGCTCGAATAAACTCGAACTTTTCAGCTCAAGCTCGGCTCGATTTAGAAATCTAAAGCTTGGCTCGAGCTCGAGCTCAAACTTGAATAAGTGAATCATAAGCCTTGGCTCGAACTGGGCTCGAACTAAAAAAATAAAAATAATCTATATATAAATATAAAGTATATGAAGTATCACATATACTAATATACTTTTAATATTAAATATTAATTAATATACTTCAACAAGTATTATGACTACACCGTGAATATTTGATTATAGTCACTATGAAAGAAGAAAAGTATGACAAATAAGTTTTAGTTACATATGCTAAAAAAATGCAACATTATTATTTTTCTCTCTTTATGTACATATAATCACTAAAAAATATGTAAAAGATAAAAAAATTATTTAGGCAACATTGTCATCTACTTTTTTGTGTTTTCTTTTCTTTACATGCTTATAAATCACTAATAAAAAATTATTCTATAATCTTAGTGTGCCTCTAAAAAATTCTGAAGTACATGTAAAAAGATATACATTTTGTAAGATGAGGATAGTCCCAATGTCATGCTTCAACTTTTAAAAGAATATTTAATCATTCTTTTCTAAACTAAGGTTGGTCCACAAATGTCATACTTCTTATATCGTAATATGATGATGTATATCATCTATACTCACATAGTCGTGAGTGAGCCTTGACTAATATAAACGGGTCTCATATATCAATATGATACATAGTATTAGTATATAAATATGTGATTATATGTCATTTTATATATTCCATTCGTCTTAGATTAATAACTCAATTAAAATTTTCAAAATGAACTAATCAAATAGAGCTATTAATCTAAGAATGGAGGGAGTATGTTATAAATATGTATTTAAATTAACAATTATGTTTATATAAAATATGCATATATATACATTATTTATATATAATTTTAAAATTATATTTGAGTTCGAGCTCGAGCTCGAGGTCGAGTCGAGTAGCATCGAGTTCGAGTTTTATTCGAGCCGAGCCGAGTCGAATAGGGGTCGGCTCAAGCTCAGCTCGAACTTATTCAAGCTCGAATTGAGTTTGAGTCGAGCCTGATTCGAGTCGAGTTTAACTCGAGCTGAGTTTGCTCACGAGCTAGCTCGGCTCATTTACAGCCCTACTCAAAGGGGTCTGGGTGTCACGGCCCGGATTTTTAAAAGCATTTTTAAATAGCATGAATAGTAAGTAGCAAGAAATATTTTTTTTCTTTAAATACAAAATAAACCATTCGATTAAATATTCAGGTTATGATAACTGGGGTTCACAAATATGAATATTAAATTATACGATATTATTAACGTCTGAAAATTCATAAAGACCAGCTCATCCATCTAAGTACAAGTCCATCATTCGTCTGAAAATAAATAATAAGTTGACTCTCACGCTTAAGGTACACTTACGTACCGGAGTTACAGAAATGCAGAAACCTCTTGTGCACGCCTGCCTTGGTCTCACTTTTCGTCGCCTGGAGAATCTGCAACAAAGCAAACCAAACAACAACCACAACCACATTGGAGCATCTCCGCCCACAGGAGAAGAGCTTCCAAAGGACAAAAGGTTTTATTAATATTTTCTGGATCGGGCTAACATCACCCGATGTTAGTTGTCTATGTACTCATCAGACAACATCTCCAATGTTTCCAACAAGATCGGATCTATCGGATCTAGACGTAGTTCTGCCTAGAAACTACTCTATCCTAAGAAGCATAACATCACACATGCAATGCTTAGATATTTTCAACCTACATTTTAGTAAGTCCTTTAACCGTTCCACTTGTCTAATTAACAGGCAATATCAAACATTGTTATTAATTATCTCACATCCTTTGTTCGATAATTAAAACTATCAAATTTGCAACTCGGAGATGACTCGCCCCTCAAGAAATCCTCAAACAAAGTACTCCAGCCTTGGAGTGGACTGCTTAACAGCAGTTTGACCCAAATCCCCAGGGCTCTCAATAGCCTGCCATGAATCTGGAGAAGAGGATCCCAACTATGCTCATGGACACAGATTGGCAAGAAACACAAGCCTTCCATGATGCTCATGTAACTCCGCTTTTCGTATGTACTAAATAGTCCTGGGAAGACCTGCAGGAGACCCGCGGTAAAGACCCTCTGGTCAACACCCAAACCATCATGGCGATAAAGATGCATATTGCAATCTCCACCTTCCCAACGCTGGGAGAAAATGTCTTATAAGACATTACTAATATATCTATAGAAGCCTCAGGTCTTTATGACCATTGACTCCCTCAAACATCTGAAACTTAAATTAGATTATTTTCATCCAGTCAAGTAACCACTCAACCATGTGGGTCCTCTTCACCTTGTGAATCGGCCCACTAAATAGCTCATCCACTGAGCTATGACTCAGAGAACATCCCAAAATCACCCTCGGTTCATTAACCAAGGTCAAAATCTATGTCAGGGCCCCGTTCACTCCATGAACTAGTCCCAACCCTAAAGAGGGTATTTTAGTCTTTATCTTTATTAGGTGTTCTCCCCTCAAACCAATAGCAACCCATGTCTCTTGATTAATCTTCATTAATATTAAGTTATTGATATAAAGCAATGCATCAATATCAAAAGCATGCATAAGCATAAATAATCATGCAATCATACAAACGTATAAATAATAAATGGAGGCCCATTGCATTCATTTGCAAGACTAGAGCTCAGAGAATTCAAGCTCGATATGTAAATTAACATATTCCACGAGTGACGTACATAAAGCTCTAGTGGATTTCTGCGTTGTGTTACGGACACGTGTAATACCCTGCCCTAAACCCTGAGAATTAGGGTTTTCCATTTGTTTCCCACGACACTGTGACCTGTCAAGGTCTTCGTATCACCTACCAGTCACACCCCTTCCTTTTGAAGTCATTTATAGGGTACTTTAACTCTTGATTCACTAGGTCATCTGTTTCTACAGAAACAGAATATATTGCCCCTAAGGGCATTAGGTTAATTTTACTACCTAAGGTATGATACAATCCCTTGGGTCATTCTAGTCATTTTATTGTCCCTCTATTGATTTAAGTCATTGACCTCTCACAAGGCTCCACTATCAGACCGACTCACGCTTCCATTCACACGAATATGGGCGGGTCCGCTCAAAGGGTATTTTTGTTATTTGGTTTAAGGCCTTAATGACATCCAATTAGTCCAAAATTAGGGTCAAAGGTACTACTTGACTTCATGAACTCTGTGTAATTTTTCTGGCATGTGACGGGGTCATGAACCCCTTGAACCGACCCAAGTTTTGACTAACGGTTTACTATAAACCCTAAGGGCAAAATGGTTAATTAACCACTCACTGGGATTTTTCTTCAATAAGAGATTTGGCCTATAATTTGATAACCAATTGGACTCTCACTGAGAATTTTTCCGATTTTTAAATCAACTCCTAGGCCCCTGGACCAGGGCCCCGAAGTCGGGTAAATGGTTCTCACACGATGATTTAACTACCAAGGGTAAAAAGGTCATTTCACAATCTCTAGGATTTTTTCGCAATCTGAAACTCGGTTAGAATAATCCTAAACCTCTCCAAGTCCAATAGTAATTTTCTAGGATTTGTTTGACACTATTAACCCCCTGAACCGGACCCGGTTCAGGGAATGTATATTGTTTTTTTTTAACTCGGGCCGAACGGGTTGGTTCACCCCGTCCGGCCCGACCTGAAACAGAGCCCGACGACCCGCTAGGTCGTCTTTGTAAGGTCCCTAATTTTTCTATAATTTTCTAGGATTTTTCTGCTATTTTTTGGGTCATTTTTGGCAGAAAAATGTGACGCTACGGTGTATTTATATTTGTATATTTTCCCTTATATTTATACCCAGAGTCGGGTGTGGGGCCTAGTCGTGGGCCGCAGGCCTCACTGTGCACTTACAGCACAAAGTTTGGAGCTACAATGCATAACCAATAGGTGAACGCATGTTAGGGATGTGGATGTAAAAATTAAAAAGATTGACTATATATATAAAAGAAATCATCCATCGGATTTCACTTCTAGAAACTTTTTTTCACGTCTAGTGACATTTTGGAGAAACTCGAGCTTGATTCCGATCGCTCCGTTCTCCCTCCTCTGACATGGGATTCCGTTGATTCTTATCAGGATCCGCTTTACCTCACCACCACGAGTCCGTAGGTACCGGTTATGACCGCCGCCACGGCCTCTTCGCTCCTCCACAAGGTACCGAACCTTTTTTCGGGTTTTTCTCTCCTTCAATCCCATTTTTGAACTATGGGTGTACGATTTTGACATCGTTTACAGCTGCTCTCAACTAGACTTATGTTTAGTTGGCCGCTAGGAACCCATAGGCGCTGGCTAGAGCCACCGCCATGCTTTGTTCGCTCCGTGGTGAGCTATCGATCTTTTGGTCGGGTTTTGTTACTATTTGCATCTCAATGTCCGGGGATGTTTTGGACGGCTGGTGGGTTTCCAGTTGTTGTCCGGCCATCGGTAGGACTCCGTCCAGCCTACCTCGACCTGGTGTTGGTAGGGGTTTGCCATTTCCGACCCCGCCTCACCCCTATTGCCTTGCTCCGCCCGATTAGATGCCTTGGGTGCGTCTCGGGTCGTTGGCATCGGCGAGCCGTGGGCCATTTGGCCATCTTAGGCTCTGCCCCAGCTCGGCGATAGTGAGGGCCAGCCCCGATTGGCCAGATTATACACTCCGCCCGGAATGTACCGCTTGTCATTGCCCTATACCGTGCAAGATGCACAGCCGCCCGCACCATGGGTATTGGTTGTGGGTGGCTATCGGCGATGTCGCCGCTTTGTTTGGCCACAGCTAGGGCCTTAGCCCTGTTGGTTTCTTTTGTGGGCCTTAAGTCGCCTCCTTTCAGCCCTCTCCCCCGCCCCTTTGGGTCGCATGTGCATGTGGCCACGAGTGTGATTTTGGGTTTAGGCGCCGCATTTGCGC
Organism: Saururus chinensis; assembly: GCA_035235625.1. Lineage (NCBI taxonomy): Eukaryota > Viridiplantae > Streptophyta > Magnoliopsida > Piperales > Saururaceae > Saururus > Saururus chinensis. Next base: position 8,940,678 of record CP141143.1, on the reverse strand, counting down.
CGCCTGACCATCGGTTGGCTTGGCCACCGAATGGAGTAGACACATAGCCCTCCACCACCTCTCCTTTGTTATCGAGCATTGCCCCACGCTCTCTGCCCTTATGTGGGCCCTTGTTGACACAAAATCATCACCGTTGGGTGCTGTCCACGGACGATTTCGACGTCTTTGTGGCCGGTTGAGCATGTCTTAGCCACCGACCGATCTTCAGTGTACACCATCGACATTTGATCACACCGCCACATATGTTGGCATGATATTTCTCCCGGCCGCCCTAGTGTGCCGTCGTGGATCGCGGGTTTTGCCGCATTGATTTCTGATGCCCTGTTTGGTCATGACTAATTCCGGCGCTTCCTAAAATCCTTGGGATGACACTCTCTCAGCCATGCAATGGTTTTTAATGCCAACTCCGCCACCGACGCCGCCATCGTCGTGTGCTCGCCATCAAACATCATGATTACGAGGTAGGGGAGTTTGAACTCGTAATTTCATGATAGCATGCTTTGAATGAGTAGCAGCATGCTAGGATTGTATGATTCCATGCTTGGATGTTAAGTAACGATCCGATTGCATGATGTGCATGTAAGCACGATTGTATGGTATGTTGAAATGCATATAATATGCATGTTGGCTGTAAGTATGTTGGATGTAAGTATGTGCTAGTGATGACTAGTGTGTTTGTTGGTAAGTTTCGTATGTTGATTGAGTATGTGCTAGTGATGGCTAGCGTATATGTTAATGTATGTATGCATGTGCTAGTGATGGCTAGCGTGCATGTTTGAAGTATGTTTGGATTATGCATGTGCTAGTGATGGCTAGCGTGCATATTTGGAGTATATATGGATTATGCATGTGCTAGTGATGGCTAGCGTGTATGTTTGACGTATGTATAAATGTGTATGTATGCACTAGTGATGGCTAGTGAGCATGCTTATAAGCTACGTATGTATGACCATATGTGTATGTTATACATATGTGTGATAGACATACGTATGTATGATGACTATTTGACTATGCTTTGGATATGTGTAAGTGTATGTGGGCAGAGGTATGGGCGATGGACAGTAAGAGGTGATTGAGATTTTGTCTGGATTTGGATATGGTTGTGTAAGCGTATGACAGCTGTCAGAGGATAAGAGTATCACGGGCAAGGATTAGAATGGATCGGTTTGGGTTGGATTGTATGGGGCGATTGTCAGATAGTAAGAGTGTGCATAATTGTACAAACATAACGTACAGATTATGAAGTGAAAAGTAAGTATAATAAGTGAGATATAAGTAAGAGGGCGACAACTGGGTTGGCTCTAAGGAGCTTCATTTGATGATGTCAGTGTAAGATATTTTGGTCATAAGATGGATGGCGAAGTACGTAAGACTGTAAGGGTTGGTTGTACGATGAGTTTGGTCCATGATGTTGACGGGTACGTGAAGTCTGTTGCCTTGACGGACTAGAGTTTCGATCGGGCTCAGCTTCGGTTTGATTAGTTGAGGACTGTGAGTTTGTGTGTCATAATTGTACCGCATAATATACTTAATTCAAACTTGAATTATAAGCACAACTAATGATAGCGTTGTGAGTTTGAGACCTGAGGGTTTGACGGATTAAGTTTCGTGTTTGTGCTAGCCGATAATGAGTCGGTCGAGCATTTCTCATGTTTTGCCATGGTGTTTATCCTGCGGGATGTTGTTTGTGTGCTATATAGAGCATCGGACGTCTGATGCTCTGTTGAGAGCGATGTATGTTTCTAAACATCGAAACAGTAATTGATTGGGCCCGCATAGTGACTTAAACGGCCAATTCGCACGTTCAATTCGGGTAAACGGGTCCTGTACGATATGTTCCACTTCAGACGGTCGTATCTCCCTCATCCGAACTCTGATTCGCGTGTTCTTGGTGGCGTTTTGAAGCTCTTTTTGTCTACTTTCCATCTCTATATATATATATATCAGCCACCAAATCCAAGCATTGATTTATTTATTCCAACGAAAGTTCAAGGGGTCTAGCACCCTAATTTCCACGTGTAAGACTTCGAGAATTTAGAAAATTCCCAAACGTTACACTGGGACCAGTTCATAGAGTGAACAAAGCCTTTAACCTGACGATAAGCCTTGGTTGATGAACTGATGGTAGTTTTGAGTTTTAAACCCTTGTCTAGAAAGGACTAATAGGGTTTGAGATAGTCATTCGGAATCCTGACTTATAGATGAGTAAGATAGGGTTCAGAATAGTTTCTTGTGTTTTAGCTTTAATGAGGAGCCGCTAATTTAACTGTGTAATTGCACCTCCCCATTAGAGGGAATTCTGTATGAGCCGGGCTCACTACAAATCTATTAAGGATATTTTAGTGTATACGCAATTGGATTGGTTGACATCCTGCTTAGTTAGCTTTTCCCGCCACTTCTGTTCATGTACAGTTGTGGGACATGCCCTTCCACTCCGGTCAAGTAGGGATGTTCATGGATGTCCGTTGTCCGTATGTCTTTCTGTGTCCGCGTCCGTTTTTATATAGAATGGACATTATTTTTTGTCCGGGCCGGACACGGACACGGACATGGACAAAGTTTTTTGTTCGCACTAATAGGGAGCTACGGACACGGACATACCCTTGTCCGTGTCCGCGGACGTCCGCATCTGCCACTTACCTAAGATTTTCTTAAATATAGTAGTAATTATTACTAACTATTAGAAAAAAATAAAATTCAGTTCCTATGTAGCATCTTAGGACAGTCTTAACATGCTACATAGACATTTGATAACTTGAAAACATGAATCCAGTACTTATGTACCATGTTAGAACAGTCCTAACATGCTACATAGGCACTTGACAATTTGAAAATATAAATTCAGTACTTATGTACCATATTAGAACAGTCCTAACATGCTACATAGGTACTTTAACAATTTGAAAACATGAATTTAGTACTTATGTATCATGTTAGAACAGTCCTAACATGCTACATAGGCACTTGACAATATCATATTAGAACAGTTCTAACATGCTACATAGGCACTTGACAATTTGAAAACATGAATCCAGTACTTATGTACTATGTTAGAACAGTCCTAACATACTACATAGGCACTGGACAGTTTGAAAATATAAATCTATAACTTATATAACATGTTAAGTTAATCTTAATATACTACATGGGTATTAGATAACTTGAAACATAGTTTTAGTACCTATGTAACATGTTAAGATTACTTTTACATGTTATAAAAGTTCTAAAAAAATTGGATTAGGATAAAAATTTTGGTGTTAAAATATTTGTCCATGTCTGTCTGTGTCCGTAATAGACGGACTTGGACAAAGTATATTACGGATTAAGGCGGACACGGACAAAAGTTATTCAAATGATGGACGGACACAGACAAAAGTTATTCAAATGATGGACGGACACAGACAACCCTATGTCCGCGTCCGTTTTCGTCCATGAACACCCCTACAGTCAGGTCCTTCTTAGGCTAGGTACTTCCTGGTGGATTCCAGGGTGTTTTGTTATCATTTGTGTAACACCCCGCGTTTTGATTACATCTTACCAAGGGGGTTAGAGGTAATTAGTAATTTTTTTTATATAAATTATATATGGTTTTAACCGTTGAAACCTCCATATGTGAGTAGAGCTTGAAGAAATGAGCGTAACAAAATAAAGAACGGGTGAAACGAAGGTCAAGACCCGAAGTTATGACCTTCGAGAATCGTAGAAAATAGGCGGGACCTACTTAGAAAGAACATGATTTATTACTTTAAGTGGGTTAGTATCGAAGGGCTTGTCGATACGAGTCCAACGGTACCTAGAACACGTGAATCCAAATCCGGGGTAGGGAGATACGCGCGTTTGAAGATTTGGATTTTAAAAATATATATATAAAAATAGAAAAATGATAACAACGCATGGCTGACATGCCGCAGTGCGGGCAGACGCGGAACAAGCGCACCGCAAAACTGCGGGTGTGAACCTCGCCACATTCGGTTTCGGTGGGTGCCGCCAAATTTGGCGACACGGCACCGCGGTTTCAGCGCGCCGGGGGCCTATAAAACCCCATTTGATTCAGTTTTTCGAGGAGAACTTATCCTCCCTTGTTTATGACCATTATGAGGCCGATTAAGGCCGTTCAAGACCCGTTTCATACTAAATCGAGCGTGCTCTATGCAATGGAGTGGTCATTGATTCGAGTTGATGATCATATGAGGAGGAAACGTCCCAAGACAAGGAGAGGTTCTGGCCATTATCTTCGAGCACCGACCAACTTCGTTTTCTCTGTTTCTGGCCATCTTAACTCCGATTTAGTCGATTCAAGAAGCATTCTTGACTAAATCGAGTGTGTTCTATGCGACAGAGTTCTATTTTTTGAGTTGGCAATCATATGAGGAGGAAATGCCTCGAGACTAGGAGAGGCCCGTCATCCTCAAACAATGGAGCAAGAAAAAGAGACCCAAAGCAAGACGAGGTTTTGTCCATAGTTACTGAGCCTCAACAAGAGAAACAATCTAGAGTAGGGGAGGTTATGTCCACCGCTCACGGGCATGAAAAAAAAAAGAGTCTCCGGTAAGGAGAACGTTTGTACATAGCCTTTAAGTGCAAGACGAGGGACATATAAAGGCTAGAGGAAATTTTGTCTACTACCTCTGGATCTGAAGGGGAGGATGCCCAAAATGAACAAGTAACTCCGAATATCGATACCTTACGAGACATGGTGGGAGTAAGCATTTTGTATCTCCTGTTTTAATTATAGAACGACATGTGCTTGTTATGATGTGTGCTATGCTTATATGTCGTGATGTGTGCTATGCCATAATATGTACTTATATGCCATGATGTATACTTATATGCCATGAGGTGTGCTTATATGTCATGATGTGTGCTTATATGTCATGATGTACGCTTATATGCTATGACGTGTGTGGTCTTGCTCTAAGGTAGAGCGAGACGTGTAATCTGTGTTTTCGGTATCGGCTCAGTGAAAGAGCGAGGCGTATATATGTGATTATGATCCCGCTCAATGGTACAACAAGATGTATGATTTCGTTGATTTATTAATTTCCGCTTTACTCCGATAGATTACAAGTTTCAGTATGATTTCGACTAAATTTTAGTATATATGTATTTTAACGTATATAATTTTGTGATGTGTGATGTATGTAGTAGCTAGTAGGTAGGACTACGTTCGGATCCAATTGTGTTGGGATAATATCTAATACGTACGTAGGCAACCAACTACAAGGCAACGTTAGCCCGATCCAAATTAATTATAAATTTATGTTTTAATTCTATTTTACGCACGACGAACTATGAAGCCTCGTTGTGTGTATGCATTCATTACAATTTAAGTCTATGTACGAGGAAGCTTGAAGCTTTGTAGTGCGTAAATTAACGTTGTACCTCTCGCACATAGATGATAATTCCTGACTTAAAGAAAGAAAAAATTTTCTATTAGTGATTTTGTGGGCCCGGCTCGGGTTGGGTCGTTATAATTTGTCATTTAGGTTGGCATCTAATGAGTCTGTCTATCATTGGGATTAGACGGAAATATTAATTATCAAACAATAGTTCGAGAGATAATTAATAACATTGATTGATATTGCTTGTTTAATTATAACAAGTGGAATGATTAAAAAACTTACATAAAATGTAGGTTGCTTGAAAATACTTAAGCATTACATGTGTGATGTTATGCTTCTTAGTATAGTGTAGTATTTTGTCTAAATCCGATCTTGTTGAAAACATTGGAGATGTTGTCTAATGAGTACATAGGCAACTAACTTCGGGTGATGTTGGCTCGATCTGAAAGATATTAAATAATACTTGTGTTTTTTTGAATGTTCCTCCAAGGGGAGGAGATGTTTTGTTGCATGTTTGGTCTTGTTTACTTGCAGGTTCTTTAGATGGGGACGTTACGAGATTGGGGCGTTGGTGGGCATTTGAAGACGATGTTACATTAGTAGGATCTAGTTTCTTACTTCTGCAATCGTGTAAGTAATTGTAATTACTAGCGTGAGAGCTAACTTTACTTAGTTATTTATTTTCAGAAGGATCATAGGCTTGTACTTAGAGGGTTAACTTGCTATTTACGAAATTCGACATGTGTAATAATTTTATATATTTTGATATTCGTATTTGTGAATCCCAATTATCACGATCTGAATATTTAATTGAATAATTTATTTTGTGTTTAAGAAAGAAAAAAATTTATCGTAATTTTTCGCATATCTTTTATTATAATTTTTTTTTTAAATCTGGGCCGTGACAAATCAGATATTGGATTTCCGTTCGTTTTATTTCTATGAGAGCGTATATTATGTATTGCATTAAAGGTAATCCTATTGTACGTAATTGATCATTTTATCTTAGTAGATGGATACCAAAAGCCCTAAACACCAGCGACTTAGCTGATTCAATCATAAACATTTTAATAAATTTTTTTATCACAATACTTATAGAGACACGAAAATAACAAGTCTAAGGTCAATTTGACCCCGTCTTGACCGACTTTCACAGCATGCACATAATAATAAGAAGATTGTTTATTTGTGCTGAGTCCCCCTATTGGCAGGTGCGTATGAGTCAGTAAAAAAGTTAGAGAGTTGACTGGAACCGATTTCCATGGGCTTGCTTCTATCACCGTTTGACGTGCATTATTCATGTTTTGTACTACGTGAAAGTTTAAATCTCAATATCTATTGAAAGTTTGATAAAACATGTTATTTTATATCTTCAACCACGAAACTCATGTTTTGATGTTAGATAATAGATAATCCCATTGTCCATATTAAGTATCCTATTTGCTTTTCAAAATAAAATAAATTATTTATTTTAAAAATAAAATATTAATATATGATGGAAGGTGTATAAAAAAATTATTCCCTCCTCATAATAATAATTCCATTTGAAAAAGTAGAACTCACAGCCAAGAGCGTGAAGAATAAGTTTCTAAGACGCTTTTTTCGCTACCTAGCAGCTTAATGCTATTAATATAAGATAAAATATTTATCTAAACAGAACTATTAATATAAAACAGAGAGAAAATAATACAAGGAAATTATGCCATTTTTTAATCACTCAGACAAAATCATTCCAGCTCTACTCGATTCAATGCTGAAACCAATCTGCCTTGGCTAGGCTCAATATCGGATCAAGGTCAAGTCAAGCTGAGCGTATATCAACTGGGTAGACTTTTTATCGCTCCTAAATCCTAATTAGTTCTACTCAGACGACCGAGGAAAGCTCCATGGAATCAGTAGACAGATTTTGCGCCATGTTTGGTCCGATACTCAGGTTGATGGACATAGTTTGAGAACCCTCCCTTAGGCGATTCAACATTCAACATCTCAGCTCGACTTGTTGAACAAGGCGGAGCAAATTATGGGAAAAACTTCCTCACAATCATGTCAACTTTTCACAACTTTTTTTGGTACTTTTCTCAACTTGCATACATTGTATATGCGGCTGTGCCTCTAAAGTCTCAACCTTTACAATTAACCTGGAAATTGGAATGAGAAGCAACATATTAATCAAGTTCAAAGAATCCACTAATCAATAATCAGAGTAGCTACTACATAAATAGCTCTATGGCTCATTTTGAGTAATTGGGTACTTTTAAAAAAATTATAAACTATTTGTTATTCTCTAAACTGTAGATTTGATTATTTAATTTAAATTAATTTTTAAATAGAGTTATTAATACGGAACGTTGTGAGTAATTATAATAATCAGAGTAGCTGATCTACAAAGTCGGACTCAAATGGGGGATTGAACCATGTTTGATGGGTGGTCCGGGATTGGAATGGTGGCTTTGGGTACGCATGTACTTGTATAAGATACTGCTATGTCACATGTGCGACCACCACACCGCCCTCGCTTTGATCGTCATGTGTCGAAGACACTCCACCTCGCCCGATATCCGAAATCTCAGAACTGCGGGGCCCACACATCCACCGTGGTGTCCGGTGACACACTTGCCCTGCGAGCCCCACCTTCCTGACTTCCCTGCCGTAGGTAATTGTATCAAATGATGGGGGACATTCTGGTCCTTTCATCCCTTACCCGGCTACCCCACCACCTTCTCCGTCTCTCTCTCTCTCTGGGCGTTTGTTTTTCTTTTTTTTTTTTCACAACAGCTAGGGCGGAGGGGCGGATTTGGCTCTCTCGTCATTTCTCTGCTGATTTCGGTCACTCTCTCTCTCCACGGCCATCTCTTCCCTTTCGCGGACGACGCAGAGCCTGGTGGAGGAGATCCTCAAGCTTCTTTCGTAAGCTTCAATCATCGTTTCGCCCAAGTCCGTCTGGGGAGGGCGGCCAAAGCCCTCATTTTGGCTAACTCTTTGAGGACAATCGCGGCGATGATATCTTTGTAGCTCCTGGGAATTGTCTGGATTTGGATGTGCTGCGGCTGATTAGACCGGCCGATTTTTCGGGAGTGAGGGAATATGGACGGCGAGGGAGACAGGGACGATGCGCCGGGTGGTGGCCCGCCGCCGCCTCTCGAGTGGAAATTCTCGCAGGTTTTTGGCGAACGAGCGGCTGGGGAGGACGTGCAGGAAGGTGCGACCTTTTCTATTTTCTCCTCCGTTTTGTTTGATGTTTTTTGCGTCATTTTTGTTCCCTTTTTCTTTCTAAAATCCATGATCCGTTCTTCCATCTTACATTTGAGGTGAAGGGGAGGTTTTCCTTTATATATGTATATATTGGTAATATAATAGGAGGACAAGGAAGCGCACTGAGGTTTATTGAATTGACTCGATGTGACTGGTAAGAAAGTTGTAGGCTTGTTGCTAAATGGTTGAGCTGTTAACTGAATGGGATCCTGATGGCATACGAATGGATGATTTTTAAGATGGATCTACTGAGGCGATATTATGGAAATGAGTGTGTCTCTATTGCTTTATCTGTGTCACTCGGTGTGCACCAAGGGGTCATGGAGAGCTCCTTAGCTTGCGCCTTTTTATTGTTTTAAGATATGCTTTTAAGCTAGAAAGCAGCTGCGAAAAAACTGGATTCTTGTATAAACAGTAATTTGTAAAGGGATCTGCAGTATGCGCTATGTCAAGAGTACTATGATCATTAGATGAGAGAAGCAATAGTAATTGTCATGCAATGGCTAATCATAGGTGACAGTTTGCACAGGCGTTGACAAAGGTCATGCATTATTAGATATCATATATAGTCATTCATGAAGCCTTTCTTATGAGCACATAAGTGAGGTACCCTGCAACTTCCTGATTTTTCCTTAACATACTACTTCTATGTTTTCATTCTTATAGTTGATATCATATCTGCAATTGAGTTTGACAAATCTGGAGACCATCTTGCAACTGGAGATCGAGGAGGCCGTGTAGTCTTGTTTGAAAGAACAGATACTAGAGATGTAAGCCATTATCAAGCGTTTTCTATTTCTTACTTGCTTCATTACTCAAAGTTTTTTCCTGATATTGTTATTGATTTGTTGGTAATGTGTATACATGGTATATTCAATATATAAGGTACTTGGGACGAGAAGAGATCTTGAGAGAATGGATTACTCAATCATTAAGCACCCTGAGTTTCGCTATAAAACAGAGTTTCAGAGTCATGAACCTGAGGTATAACTTTTTCTCTAGTCAACTGCACGGTATCCTTGAGTAGATAAATATCAAGGTGCATACTGATAAGTAATCCTTGTAAATTCAGTTCGACTATCTGAAGAGCTTGGAAATAGAAGAGAAGATCAACAAGATTAGATGGTGTCAAACAGCCAATGGTGCTCTTTTCCTTCTATCGACTAACGATAAAACAATTAAGTTCTGGAAGGTAATAAAGTAGTTAGTTGGTTCTCCTGTAAACACTTATTTCTGTATTGGTAATATTGTTGAGAGAACGGACTGTTAAACATTATCACATGCTGTCTTTGTAAAATTTTTACTTCAAACAATTCTTTAAGTGAACTGTCCCTATGTGAAGAATCAACATTTTTTAAGATGCTTCCCCTGTAGAGTGCACGTTTTTTTTCAGATAAAAGATTTATACCTACGTATGGGTGGGTTGTGGAGATAAGGTTTTTTTAGAACTACATACAATTGGCATTTTATATCATTTCGAACAGATCCTGTAAAACTAAGAAATTTGAAATTTGGTTGTCACCATCGCCATTATCATACACCTGATTCAAGTTTTATTTTAAGAGAATGGGTTCAGCTTAATCATTTCACTGAACCATCTATGACTTTTTTTTTGTAAGTTGGTCTGTTTTTCTTTTAACTTTGGCAGGTTCAAGAGAAAAAGGTCAAAAAAGTATGTGACATGAATTTGAGCCACCTTCAAGGTGTAGCCAACACTGGTCTCCTAACTTCAAGTGCATCGCCTAGTGCAAGACCAAATATTCCAAATGGTGAATCTTTTGAAAAGTCAAACAATATTCTGAGCAACAATATTTCCTTCCCACCAGGGGGAATCCCCTCTTTACGCTTACCTGTGGTAGTTGTACCTATCTTTGCTACTTGTATATATATTGTATTTTACCTATCTTTATTCATTATAGATTATTTTTCATAAAGAGATGCAGGGTTTTTTTTTGAAAAAAAGGGGAAATGCATGCATGCTTATATTGCACATAATGTTGTTAGAGATTTTTTCATGTTCCTTTGAGATTCTTTAGTTCATATTTTGCAATACATTACTAACATTTCTTGTGAGTAGTTCTTTACAAGGTTCGTAATCTTGGATCTCGGTCTCGTCTCGATTGGCCAAAGAGAAGGGATCTCGGAGAGACCTAGGATAGATTATGGAAAATGATCTAGCCATCTTGGTCATGTGAAGAAAGGCTTTTTATATATAGTTTTGACAAGCAAATACATATTTAAATATACAAACACTAACATAATACATTAAGTAGAAAGTTTGAGAAAAACACCTAAATAAAGCATAGAAGTCTGAAATTAGCATCAACAAATATGAAATTGCCGGCAGTTCATGCTGCATGCCAGCAATTTCAGATCTGCTGCTGTCAGTAAACCCACTGGCAGTTTAGATCATGAAGGGAGAAAAAAAAAAAAGAAGAAGAAAAGAGGAGGAAGAAGAAGAAGAAATGACCCACCTCTGTCTTGCCAAAAATTTGAATTCAAAGGAAATAATTGGCCCCAACTTACAACAATCATTGAATGGGAATATTTGAAGCTCCAATAGAGTGGCGGTGAGGCCCTTTTTGTTGTTTTTTCTTTATTGTGTTTTTGTGTAAGAAATTGGTGAGAAATTGTGAGTCCAAATGAAAAATTGGCGAGAAATTACCGAGATTAGCGAGACGTTACCGAGATCTTGCCAAGACCTTGTAAACATGCAAAATGGTCTGGTTCCATGGTCTCTTGCCTTGGCATCCCTGCCTAGACCGAGAACTCATGAGATTGGGAAACTTGGTTCTTAATGATATTCATGTGTTGTATTTTGTTATTTGGTGGCCATAACATAGTTTGTTTGATTCATTTACTAGGTCACAAGCCAAGAGACAAATCTCATTCCTAGATGTCGAAGAATATATGCTCATGCTCATGATTATCATATCAATTCTATATCAAATAACAGGTTAGTCAAAATTGTTCCCCAGTCCACTAGTTTACACCCAGCCACAACTCACAAGTCCATGAATTCCTTGTGGAAAAATATTCAGATGTTTTATTTACCTTGTGACTGAATTTAAGAAGAAATGTTGTGATTGAAACTTTGTTGTGTGGACACTGCCATATATCTTTCATTATGCTTTACTTTTGTTATCCCTTTCTGCCTATTTCTTTTATCAACAAATCTGATTTGTGCATATTAATTTCTGTTCGCAGTGATGGTGAGACTTTTATATCAGCTGATGATCTACGTATAAATCTTTGGAACTTGGAAATTAGCAATCAAAGTTTCAATATTGTTGATGTAAAGCCTGCAAACATGGAAGATTTGACTGGTACAATCTCTCTCTCTCTCTCTCTCTCTCACACACACACACACACGCGTGCACACATGTGCGCGTGGGGTATCATGCTACAAGGAAATGGCTCCAAAGTAAGAGTTTGATATTTGTAAGACTTGGTTGACTTGAATGCTGTTTTTTACTATATTGGTATACTTGCTACTAGACATTTTGTATTTTATGTCCATGTAATAATGAGTGAAGTGTGAAGAAATATCTTTTATTATCCCTAGTTGAGGCCTTTTCTGTCTTTGCTGTATACAATATGTAAAGACAATAGCCAAGAGATTCCTACAAAAGGAGGAAGGTCCACATTTCTGTTTGCTAATGCCTTCAATAGTATTTTTTATGGCTGCTTAATGCTTCTATATGGTGCCTGAGTCTGCAAATATGGCTTTGTGTTTTTAGTTTACATGTGATGTTTGTTGTACTCCATCTATAATATATGTGCTATTTTTGCAATTTATATGATAACATTAATTAGGAAGTGGCGAAGTGCCTTCTCCCAACAATTTGGGGTCAGCAACATGGATCTTGCACCTCCACTTTAGATTGCAATTACTTATTTGCCTGAAAACTAAAATTATGTAGTTGGTTTACCTGATTATATTTTTTTTCTTATCAATGCAGAGGTGATAACATCTGCTGAGTTTCATCCTACACATTGTCATACATTAGCATATAGTAGTTCAAAGGGCTCAATTCGGCTTATTGATCTGCGGCAATCAGCACTATGTGATAGCCATGCTAAATTGTGAGTTGTTTTAGCCTTTTATTTTACTTGTGAAGAATATGATTTAACATATTTGTAATCTTAAAGAATTTTCGTAGTAAGTCCATTATTTGTGTTCCCCAAGGGATGACATGAAATAAGTTTATTGTTGATGTCTAGCTGATAGTGTTTTGTCATATTCAGGTTTGAGGAAGTGGAGGTTCCAGGATCAAGATCGTTCTTTACAGAAATTATTGCCTCTATATCGGATATTAAGTTTGGGAAAGATGGGAGGCATATCCTTAGTCGTGATTATATGACTCTAAAGGTTCTGATTTTTTTCTAAATTTGATATATTTGCTACTTTTTGTCATCATTGGATTTGTTTTAGACTGAAATTGTGCTAGTTATATGCATGATTGTTTAACAAATTTCCTGGTTTGGTCTACTTGGTTTTTGCCTGCTTTTCCCACATTATTGCGACTATTACATAATAACTAAAATTTGTATTTTATTGAGAATCAAGCATTAATTAGTTGCAAATTGCCTGCTGTGATTATTACATAATAACTAAAATTTGTATTTTTTTTAGAATTAAACATTAATTAGTTTCAAATTGCCTGCTGTGACTATTACATAATGACTAAAATTAGTATTTTATTGAGAATTAAGCATTAATTAGTTGCAATTACCTACTTTGACCTTTCTCGTTCAATCAGAATTTGGGAGATATGTTACTGGTAGTAGGAGGATTCTTTTAATCTTAGCTTTGTAAATCTTGCATAGATGGAGTCACTCCTTTCATTTATTTGGAGAGCCTACTGCTGACTTAACATGCATTTTCTTTTACCAATATGCAACTGTTTTCTATGTTTTTCTTGCCCAATTGTCCTCAAGAACGCCTGCTGTAAATTTAGACATCTTGGTTTTTGTTTTATTTGTAATGTTAATGTGTTTTTCTTGTTCGTTTCAGCTGTGGGATATAAATATGGATTCAGGTCCTGTTGCAACTTTCCAGGTTCATGAGTATTTAAGACCAAAGGTAAATAGCATATGTCTGTTTTACCAGAAGCTCCAGTGTACTTAGTTTTCGCAACTGTAATGATTCTATATTGTTTCCTATGATTTGTGCAGCTTTGTGACTTGTATGAAAATGACTCTATTTTCGACAAGTTTGAGTGTTGTTTAAGTGGAGATGGACTTCGTGTAGCGACTGGTTCCTACAGGTTTGGTGCTACTTCTTTGGTAAATGTATGATTGTATTCTTCCTCTACTAGAGTTGTTACAAATGTGTATCATATTTTGTTGGTTGCAGCAATTTGTTCCGTGTTTTTGGTTGTGCTGCTGGAAGCACTGAGGCTACAACATTAGAAGCCACCAAAAACCCTATGAGGTAAAGCATTTGTTTAGGTCTCTGATTTATTTCTAGGTTGTCCATCTTTAACGCCCACTTTGCTGCAGGATCTGTAAATGTTTTTGTTATGAATGCGTGGTGGCAATTGACAATTTATATAACTCTTTTGTTCAATATTTATTTTCTGTTAAGTCTTTTATGTTATTTCATATGTACCCAATATTTATTAGGAGACAAGTGCAAACTCCGTCAAGGTCTTCTCGATCCCTGAGCAGTCTCACCCGCGTAGTAAGACGAGGTGAGTCAATAAATTATAAGCATGAGGCTACGTGCTTCACACATTTCATGGGTTACTTCAACGTCTTTCTCTTTGTTGGTAGGAGCTGAAAATCCTGGAGTTGATGCAAATGGAAATGCCTTCGATTTTACCACGAAGCTACTCCACTTGGCATGGCACCCAACTGAGAATGCGCTTGCCTGTGCTGCTGCCAACAGCCTGTACATGTACTACGCATGAGGGCGTGTCATAAGTGGAAGGCAACAACATGGGTTACTTGACCAAGTTTTGTTGGTGATTGTAGTGAAAGCTGTTAAGCTTTTCCTTCTATTCTTGCGACTGGGAAGAGGCAGGAACTGCATTTCCTTGTGCACCCCGATCGGCAACGACATTCTAATCAGAACACTTTTGTCAGCAATTTCAGCCAGGGCTGTCAGAATCCACGAGGAAGTGAAAACGGTGTGTTTTGTTCCCGGGCTGGCAGCTCTTTTCTCATTCTTTGTAGAAAAGATTGTTTGGGTTTTTGAGTTGGAAGAAACGATTGTAGACCTCCAGTGCTGGAAAACGAAGGTGTGACACGTGTGGAAGGACTTGTTTCTGTACATCAACCCTGTAGGTCACCTAGGGAGTTGGGGCTAGCAAACTGCTGTACTTTGAAGCTTATGATTATTATTATTTTTATTATATTACTTTCAATGCTAATTATTTATTTCGTTTTAGTAGAGTTGAGCTGCTGCCCAAATTTGAACTACTCCCTAGTGTTGGTAACTTCGGTTACTTAGTTCTCTGGGTAATCTTACTTTTTATTTTTGCATCACAATGGTAATTTTACTGTTGATTGGTGGGATGGGGAAGTATTTTGTTTCTTGTCAGTTAAACTGTAAATTTAAAAAGATGGATATATGACTTGTTGGAATTTGTCCTCAATGAATATAGGTGTTTATCCACTTTTTATTTCCTTTGAGTAACGTGGCCTTTTCGTCATTTGAGTATTATCAATCAGTACGGTTATGCCAAAAAAATCTATCAGAACTGGTCCGAATGGTTTAAGATATTGTTGGAAGAGTAAGCTAACGGCGCACTTCTTGACTTTTTCAGAGAGCCCGGCAGCTGGCAACTCTCTGAAAGGAGAATCTACGGCACTGTTAGTGCCGTGACACCGGTGCTTCCCTTTTCCGCCCGGGTTCTGGACTGGCATTGCCAGATTCTCGTCTATCCCATTCAAAATGTTTTATTCTAATAAAAAAGGGCGAGCTACTGATAAACTAATATCTATTTAGTACCAACCGAATTGTATTATATTCATGATGGATAAATAAAATATATTAATACCCCTGTCTTAAAGGTATGATTGTGTTGTCTTAAACTTACCAACGCTGATCAAGTAGCGCTTTAAAAGTACCGAGTTAGGTCTTTTTCATTGTGCATCTAGTTTACGTCCAAACTCCTTGTTGGCAAGGAGCTTTGCCTTCGACGATAGCTCCTCTCTGGGTATTACTAGTATTGAAGCCTATAGTGACCCAATAAAGCCTGGACATTTTGCATTTCCCGCCCATAGCCACCATCTGTTCTTCCCAATAAAAGATTTCATAAACTCTAAAATCACTCATTACTAGCAAGTTTTTTCCTTTTCTACTTCTCTAATTTTTTGGCTATTCGGATTTCTATCTTATTTGTTTATGCATTTATTTGGGTTTCCACATTGTTTGTTGCTCTATCAATTGTGGGTTCTTAAGTGGGTTTGTCTTTGTTTGTTCTCTTTTTCGTTATGTAGTTTATGATGAAAGAATACTAAAATCAAGATTTTCTTGCTCATTGAAAAAGAGTTTTGTGCCACTCCTTCGTTATCCAAGCTCCTTCCCCAATACAACCAATATTCACCTTGCCGGAAAGGAGCTTCGCCTTTAATGATCGAGCTTCTCCCCATCGAGACAAAAAACATCAAAATTTTCTCTGTGGAAGGGCAAAAAATACCTTCGGAATATAAATTGACTGTTCAATGTATAAAATTAGAGTATAGATTGATAGTTTAATGAATTTAATCAAAGTATAAATTTATTGTTCCATGTATTGGTCATTATAAATTGACTATTTTATATATGTAATTAGAATATAAATTTACTCTTCCATGTATGTAATGAGAGTATAGATTGACTGTTTTATGTAGGTAATTAGAGGTATGTAATTAGAGTATAAATTAATTATTTTATATACATAATTAGAGTATAAATTTATTATTTTATGTATGTAATTAGAGTATAAATTTATTATTTTATATATGTAATTAGAGTATAAATTTACTATTTCATATATCTAATCATAGTATAAATTTACTATTTTATGGATTTAATCAGAGTATAAATTTACTATTTTGTGTAAGCAATTAGAGTATAACTATTGTTAAGTGTATGGTATTACTATGATTTGATAGCATATGCACGTAATTAGAGTATAAATTTATTGCTATTTGTATGTAATTGTACTATAAATTTATTGTTCTATGTATATAATCATAGTAAAATATTATTGTTCTGCATATAATATTACTATGATTTGATAATATGTATATGTAATCAAAGTATAAATTTACAGTTTTGTATATGTAAACAATATATAAATTTAATGTTCCATGTATGTAAATAAAGCCTCTTATAACAATTGTCAATATCTAATTTATAGCTTGTTTAATAATTATTTAACTTGATGTTTGATGTGTTTCAGTTATTGGATTTGTAAAGAATACAAGGTTAAAGTCTACAGAAAAAAAAAATAAGACATTGGTCATCTACCACAATAACCTACATGGATCACTTTTAAACCTTTTGCCTTATAACATATCACTTCCAAACCTTTTCAATGCAAGAGAATCACAATATTAGATTAACGAAGAGGAGGAACCACTATTATAACTTTATACCTTTTTGTCATACATGAGCACCACGTGCTTACATGGGGGGATCAACATGGGCATCCCTATTTGGGAATGGTGGTGCACTAGTTTAAGAGACTCTTCTTATATGAATGTGGAAGCATCAATATGTTGTGAAATTTGATGCATAATGGTGTTAGTATTGTACATTGTTGAAGGATTTGAATTTGAATTTTACGATCATTTGAATTTGATGTAGAATAATGTTAGTATTTGGAGGGGGCTTGTGTTTCTAATATAGACCGATGTCTGCACATGAAAATTTGAGGGAAAAAGGGAGAGAAGAAGGAGAGGGAATAGTAAAACTAATAAGTTAACTAGACTAATTGTTAAATTTTATTGATTGATTAGCACATGGTTGTGCACTATAATTTATAGGAGAATTATAAATTAATCCTATTAGCATAAGGAAACTAATTCTAGTTTAATTATAATTTAATCAAAATATCAAACCCTACTTAATCTAAGAAAGGAGATTAATCAAGTAAAATATAAATATAATTCTAATTAGGTTGGGACATAACATTCTACCACTGCTTTTGTTAGGCCTTGTCCTCAAAGTCGAGAAGTATCAATACTTTCTTTGACTGTAGACGACTGGAGAACCAAAACATACTTCAGTTGAGGTTATTGAATAATATGCAACTTATCTAGAGGTTGAGCAGCAAGGAGGCATTTGACTCCATCAATCAAAGCTCATCTGCATGTGTTCAAAGTCCTCTTTGACATTTTGCAATGTGCAACTAATCTATGTTAAGAATAATATCAACCCCCTTAATAGATAAGACGTAGAAATCAAATGTGATAGTAAGGCCTTGAGTAAGCAGACACGCCTTATGACAAACCCCCATACTATGAAGCTTTTCACCATCTTCGATCGTAACATCAAAATTAGGACATTCGGAGATCGACAAACCTAACTCTTTAATGACAACTTCACTAATGAAACTATAGGTGCTACCGGTATTGATAAGAACCATGATATTTTATTTCTCCATTTGGCCATTGATGTGCAAAATGGTAAGAGCATTACCACTTGCATACACATAAAAGGACAAATATGGATCTACATTATTCACCAAAGCAACTAGGGAAAAGTTAAACTCAGCCACATGGTTTTGAGAATCCATGGGGTTAAAAACATCTTTTGTAACACCCATAGTTTTCAAAAAAAAAATTAAAAAATTTTAATTATAATATCGTAGAGTAAATTATTTAAAAAAATAGTAATTATGTTAAGTTTAGAGGTAAGGAAATTATGACTTATTTTAAAAGTCGGAGTCTTGTTAGTGAACCACCAACACATCGATGAACTCGCCAGTGAAATAATGTTATCACTATCAGAAACATTTGATGTGTCAATGAACTTACCGATGGAACAATAAATCTTTGTCGATGATATTCAACATTTTGATGAACTCGTTGATGAAGCTGTAATCTCATTATTGGCAAAGTTCAATGTGTCAGTGACGTAGGAACCAACTTGCCTACGATTGCAAAACTGCCATAAAGGTTTTTTTTTTAAGTTTTAGGGTTGGTTACACACCAAAATTAAGTTTATAGACTTCCTTATAAGTACCTTTGACAAATTTTTTACATATAAATTTTTTGACTTTGGGAGAGAGCAACAGTTTAGGGCATGTCAAGGAAGCAAAAACAAATTTGTAGATATTTCTTCATAGTTTTGTTCATAGGTTAGATTGTTAACCTTAAACTGTAATACTAAAACAAAAAATATATATTTGATGAGTGTTGATAGAGTTATATGCATGCTATGGTTGAATGAGATGCTATGTTATTCTTGATAATGGTAAATTTCATGAATAACTTATGTTAAGTAGAAAAACATTTTCTCATTCTCCTTGTGTGATAATTGATGAATGAATCTAATGGATTACATGATTAGATTTCATAAGAAAAAGTCATTTTAATGAATAAAACAATTTTTTGTATATCGGTAGAGTCATTGATGTGTCGATGATGCTACTAATGTGGAAGAAAGAAGATGATGGAATAGTGTCAGTGAACCGATGATACATCGGTGATATATTGGTGGGTCATTGACAATGATGTTGACGTGTTGATGAGGATGCCAATGAGAATAATTTTTCTATTTTATTTCATTGTCGGCAGGCGGTTCAACTTGTCGTTTAGTTACTAATGGTCATCGGTGTCTCGGTCGATACGTCGATGTGTCTACCAACAATATGCTATATTGGGTACTTTTTGCTATGAATGTTAGACTAGTATTAAATCTTTATACCAAAAAAATTTGTTCCATATTAATAGCTCTATTTTTTAAAATTTAAGCAGTTGGATACTTAAAAAAAAGAAGAGTATAATGGGCTTATTGTTCATTCTCTTACATGCGGGTTTCACCATTCAATATAAATTATTATTTTCTAAATGTAGCTATTAGTATAGGATAGAGGGAGTATTATTCATGTTAATAGAGTATGTATTATTACTTTCGTTGAGGGCCCCTATGAACATCTTTAGGAGGGATGGGAATTCTTCGTAAATGCCCCATATCAACACCTAGGTCTGAAATTGAAAAATGATATTTATACTTTTTTTTACACCATAGGCCTTACACCACACTTGATTAGATAGGGAAGGTCGATCCCATCGAACAAGATAAGATTCACTTTTTTATGTAATTATAAATAGTATAAGGCCTATGGGTATAGAGAAACATGCCTAAGGATAGTGACCTTAAAATTCTCAGTTAAGGCCCTATACTAGTACCTAAGCCATGTTTGGAGAAGTATTTTGTCCTCCTTAATGACATTGAACCTATCATAATATACAGTGTTATGTATCCAAAAAATTAATAGTAGAATGCGTCTATCCCCCCCTCGCCCCCCCAAAAATAAAAATAAAAAAAACTTAGAGCCCCCTACCATAGAATAATAAGTGGCATTTTTTAACAGCTTAATACCCCTTACACCCCCCTATAATTGTACTCTTTCCCACCTTAACACCCCAAAACTTCTGGAAAATTTTTGGCTAGTGGTACTCTTCGCTAAATAAAATTGATTTGGATGGAGAACTTTGGTCCCGTCAAATTATGCATATTATAGCGGTGACCACTTCCTGCCAGAAGTTTTGTAAACTTCTGGAGGTTTCATGGCAGGGGGTACCCTTTGACAAATAAAACTGCATTATACGGGGAACAAAGGTCCCCATTAATGTTTATATATTGTGGTAGTGACTTCTCTCTACCATAAATTTTTAAACTTATGGAGGTTTCTTGTCATGGGACATTATCCTCCAAATAAAACTTATTTAGACGGAGACCTTAGTCCCTCGTTAAATTTTGCATATTTTGACAATGACCACCCTTTGCAATAAACCATCTAAAATTTTTTCAGAGGTGCAACAAGGCGAGGGGAAGAGGGAAAAAATCGTGGAAGAGGAGCCACAAGCAAGGGGGAAGAAGGAAAGTGGTAGAAGAAGAGGAGCGACAACAACAGGGGAGATTGAAGAGCTCATGCCTGAGGGGAAATATTGGGAATGAGGTAATAAAAGAACAAAAATATAGTATGATCTGTTTGGATTGGTAGAAATGGGGAGAAAGAGAAAGAGAAAGAGAAAGTGAATTCAGGTGAAAGAGAAATTAGGAGATTCATAGATATTTTTTACTGTTTGGTTACACAAATGATGTTAGAGAAAATTGACAGTAACAGTGGTGGTAGCGGTGGCGGCGGCAGCAGCAATAGTGGTAGCGGTGGTGTTGGCGGCAGCAATGATGATAGCGGGGGTAGTGGTAGTGGTGGTGCTAGTAGCGGTGGGGGCGGTGACATTTGTGGTGGTAGCGACGGTAGCGGCAATGGTGGTGGTGGCGGCGGCGGTAGCGACAACAGCAGTAGCGGTCATGGCGGCGGTGACGACATTGGTGGTGGCGGTGGTAGCAGCAGTGATGGTGGTGGCGGCGGCGGTAGGGATGATGATGATGGCGGTGACATCGGTAGTGATAAAGGTAATAATGACGATAATAGTAGTAGCGATAATGGTGGTGACAACGATGGTAATAACAATGACAGTAGTAGTAGTGGAAGTAACAATAAGACATAAATATTTAGTATAATAATTTTCTTCTAAAATTTAAGGATCAATGAGTAAAAAAAATTTGGGCCAAATTTTTATATATTTTTGTTCACTTTTCATTATAGTTTCTTTTTTTTCGTTACACCAAACAGTAGAAACGGAGAGATTTTAAAAATATTTATTTATTTTCCTCTCACTTTCTACTGATCCAAATATACTCTTATTAATTTATTTAATTTTTTTAAAATATATAAAATATGGGGCTCAAGTAACGGCCGCATTTTTAACCGTATATACGCTAATACACGTTATGGCAGAATTGACACTAATACGTGCAACGTCTGTTTCAAATATCACCGAATCTCATCTGCGCGCACGAAGACTCTCAATCATATTCCCGTTTAACCATGCCAAAGTGAAGTCAATTTGTTCTCGTGATGGAGTTACGGGACCATCAAGAGCCATCGATTGTAGGTCCCGCTTTTTAAACACGGTGGAGATCATGTGTGCAGCTAGTACGTAGCTCATCCCGTACACCAAAGGGGAGTATGAAGGTGTAATTTTTAGGTAAATGTTCAACACAAATGCCAAAATCCGAATGATCGGGTTAATCCCGAAACAGATGTACTTCCATTTTTTTAATTTTTACCGTCTTCTGAATTTTGATGGCGAGTCCAACGGGAGCCAGTTCCATGGCTTCCTCTCTTCGCTCCCCGCCCGATATCTCTTTTGAGCTCCACGCCTTGAATCGATCGAAGCTTGGTGATGCCCTTCGCCAGCATCTCGCTGCCGCCTCTAGACCTCTCCATGGCTTCGTTTTTCTCCAAGTGTGTATTTGTACTGGCTTTCGGATGGTGTTTTGCCGGTGTTTTTTTTATTTGAATTTATGATTGCGACATCTTTTGTGTTTTCTCGTTCTTAACTACCAGGGAGGAGAGGAACAAACACGCTACTGCTCTGATCATGTCTTACTTTTCAGGTATTTGAATTCTACGTGCATTATTCGTTTCATTAATTTGTTATAATGAATATTAATTTGGCTTGGGAGACAACGAGATTACCTAACTCACATTTATCTAGTGTCTGCGCTGGCACTGCACATCATCGATATCCTCTGACAAGTTTAGTGGGCATGGGAATGGGAATCTCCTGTTGCAATGTGACTGAAATTAGTACTCCCTCCCTTCCACATTAATAGCCCCATTTATTTTTTCAAAATGAACTAATTTTATTTTATTTTGAAAAATCAAATTGAGATATTAATATAGGACGGAGGAAGTATGTTTTTGCATCGTTCATCGGGAAACTTGTTCATGCCGTTTGTTGGTGACTGTTGTTGGTAAAAAATAGTAGGTTTGCAAAAGGGGAGTTGCAAAGAGAAGATGTTGAGCCCGATAGATTTAAAATGAGTAGGTCTGGAGATTGAGAAAAAACTTGTAAGAGAGTCAAGAAAATTGATAATTAAGAGGGAGTGAATTAGGAATACGCTCATCATGATAACAAAAT
This sequence comes from Saururus chinensis, assembly GCA_035235625.1. NCBI lineage: Eukaryota > Viridiplantae > Streptophyta > Magnoliopsida > Piperales > Saururaceae > Saururus > Saururus chinensis. Next base: position 8,917,924 of record CP141143.1, on the reverse strand, counting down.
GATGGAATTCATTATTGTTCTCCGGTTTTTCTTTTATCTTCAGAGTTTGGCTTTTCTTTTATCTAGTTGTGATGGATGAAATGTTTTTCAGGCAGGAAAGTTACTTTGCTTACTTATTCGGAGTAAGAGAGCCTGGTTTCTATGGAGCAATTGTGAGTTTTTACGTGGAAATTGATGGGGTTTGCTTTCTTTATTCTGTAGCCGTGGCCACTTTGAAAATTGAACACATATTTTGTTCTGTGTTAATCTACCTTTTTGTGACTTAATAAGTTTCTGTTTGCTTTGGGATTTTTTTATTATTAATGTTAATTGCATGACACAATTTATTTTGTCGTTGTTTTTTATATATAGTAAGTTGGTAATGCTCGGTTCTTGTGTATTCAAGGATCATTTATATTAACTGGATGAGGTATATGACATTTCTTGTTTGCAAAAGTGCCAATTAATTGATATGGCTAGGGCACACATATTCACTTAGAATTATGAACAGGTCCTACAAGGTTCCATTTCATAGACAACATTAAATTTTGTATGTTTTTGTAAAGGACCAAACCATCTCCAGTGGTCTTATATCTTTAACTTTATGAAAAAATTGCATTTGTTCTTCATTTGAAGGGCAATGCTTTTGGTGTTTTTTCTCTCTGTGCTTCATATATCTGGGCACCGATCTCTTCTTTAATCCTTCGTGATATTTTTTAGTAGCATCCATTCTGTAGCTTGATGGAGTTGATGGTTATAGTGATGATTTTTTGCTCCAATTTTAATTTCACTGATGATTTTGTTTTGGAGGACATTGCGTCTGGGAAGTCATTTCTATTTGCTCCCAGATTGCCAGATGAATATGCTGTTTGGTTGGGGGATATAAAGCCGTTGTCCTACTTTAAGGTAGTTCTCTTTCTTTTTTAATCTTGCAATGAATCTTATTGAAATTTATGTCAGTTTCTTTATATTTGTTATGTGTTTCGTTTCTTCAGCAAAGATACATAGTCAGCATGGTTTGCTATACCGATGAGGTTGTAAAAGTTCTCCATGATGAGTACAGTGGCTCAGGAAAACCTCTACTGTTTCTCTTGCATGGGCTGAATACAGACAGCAATAAATATTCCAAGCCAGCAGAGCTTCATGTATGTTCTTCTTTAACTTGGGAGTGCTGTCTGGAGTCATTTAGAAGGATCAGTCTGATGGTAGTTTTGTTTAGTTATAGGTTCTTATGTGTGAACTTACATTAGGAGAATTAGGCTGGTCTTGGGGATGTTTATGCTCTTACTTTCAAGTAGTATGTTGTATATCTCTTTGACTCTTCAATGGTAATTTTTGTCAGTTAATTGAAAACGTATGTGCTTCCAATTGTCAATAATATTTTCATTATGCTACAGGAAATTGAGAAGTTTGATACAGATCTGAGTACATTGCATCACATTTTAACTGAATGCCGCATATTGAAGACTGATATGGAACTTGCGCTTATAAAGTATGCAAATAATATAAGCTCAGAAGCCCATGTTGAGGTATTTGTTTTAACGCGATTGTTTCATTCTATAATACTCTGATGCACCATTAAGTTTTGCAGACATTGTTTAGATCTTGCACAGAAACTGTGCACAATTTTTGATGGCCCATCTGGTGTCTCACTTATGTTCTCAACCATGTCATCAGCATCTTACACCTTTTACTAGCTATCTCATCATCTATTTTGTGATATTTAGACCAGGAGAAATTCTATTTTAAAACTCATTTGAATTTGCTCGTGTGTCTTTTATATAGGATAATGCTTTAAATTTTTTATCTGATGTTAATGACGGGCATGGAAATGGGTCATGAAAATTAAAAGAACATATCAGTCACTTGTGTGTGTGTGTGTGTGTTTGTATCTGAATGTGGCCTTAGCTAGTAGTTTTTCTTTGAAGAATTAGGATTTATCACTTGTTTTTTATCACAAACTTTACTGGTTTATTCAAAAAAGAAAAGCAATATTGGTTTTCTTGCTCTGATTCTTATTGTTATCTTAAGTGGAACTGAGGCTGAACAATTTTTCTTATATAAATAAAGTTAACTTCTAATTGATGTTTCCACGCTGACATTAGTTGTATATGCTTGTGTAGGTTATGCAAAAAACTAGGGTGGGCATGAAAGAATATCAGTTGGAGAGTATGTTTCTCCATCATGTCTACATGTATGGTGGTTGCAGACATTGTTCATATACTTGCATCTGTGCTACTGGTGAAAATAGGTACATTTATAGCTTATGTCATGACTCCATTTATTTGTGTATCTCCTTGAATGATCAAGCACTTTCTGTGGTATTTGATTAGGTAGGCCTATCATATGGTCTGTGTTCTGACTAAGGCTGGCCTTTGCTTGCAGTTCTGTGCTTCATTATGGACATGCTGCTGCTCCAAATGACAGGGTGAGTTGTGTGTGCTTTTACCATCCTTTTATTTGTTCCTTTCTGTTTTGAGAATATTACGTGAAGAAAGCAATCTACAGGAATATATAGATGTTACAACAAAATTTGCATAACAGGACAATTAATACTTTGAATTGTGACTTCCAACATCATTAGTCACACACTAATACTTTATGAAACTTAACTAGACTACTTGCGTATCCCATTAACTATTTATTTCTTTTTTGTAGTTCTTTTATCTCATTATATAGGTAAGGGCATAGCTGAAAAATATTTTAAATGAAGCTAGGAATTTTACCAATCCGTTGTGGGCAACTGGTTCACAAATCACCGAAGTCATTGATTGAAAATTATGCACAGGTGATGCCATAAACAAATTTGGGCCTTAAGAAATAATCAGTAATCCATTTCTACGAACTCTCGTTGGGGCTTGAGGAATTATAGTATGAAGAACCATGAAAATTAGGAGGCATATGTATAAATTAGGAACCATCAATTATTTGTATATTTTCCTTAGCTAGTTATGATAAATTGATAAATTCTTGGATCCATCTCAAAAATGTTTGCTCAGATATTGTCAACAAGTTGCAACTGCAGTTTTATACTGCCGCATGCAACAAACCCATCCTCTTATACTGAAGGACACCTATTGTCTTCTAATTTTGTTGCATTTTAGAACTATCATTCTGTACTGTCAATTATCTTGTATGTATGTTTTATTACAGTTTTTTATTGTAGAGCAGAAACTTTGGGTGGATTGATCACTTTACTTTCTAGGATAGTGTCAAACTGACTCAAATGCAGTTTCTGTATTGAACACTAGTAATAATGCTAGAATTAAGGCTAAGAACCGGAGAAAGGAATTCTTCTGATATAAGCTAACTCACCAAATCACCATGTCCATTACTCATAGTCCATCTCTTGAGAATCACTTATATCAAACACTTGAAAGCTAATAAGCCCAGGTTATGATACCAGCTAATGTGTAGAATTATTTTTTTTATGATTTTTCGAAACAAACAAAGATAATTTAGAATCCATGGAATGCATGATCATGATGCTACTGTATGAAGGCTATGATTAGAGTTTTTTTCATTCTAAATCAGGATGCAAAACAGCAGCTTCCCAGCTCATTGAACAGATCAATGAACTCTTCCTTACTTTATTTTTAGTTGTATTTCAATTTGCAGACATTAGAGGATGGAGACATGGCATTGCTGGATATGGGAGCAGAATACCATTTCTATGGTTCTGATATTACTTGCACATTCCCTGTAAGTTGCAATATGGGGAATCATCGTCTTTGCTGAAATATCAGTTGGACCATCATTATTCTTTAACTACTGTTAGTTTTAATTGGAAATATAATTAATTTATTGATGAGAAGGGAATAAAAGTATCAAGGTGATAAATCTGCACAATACTATGTACTTGAATGAATATAATACATTTGATAGGTGGGGCTTGAAGCTACTGGTTGGAACTAAATTTGCTTTACATTTCAGCATTTAAGGGTAGTCTTCTGTTGGTGAAGATTATTTTATCTGGTTTTAAGTTTTAACTTGTGTCTTATGTTACAAATAAAACAAGTTTAAAAGGAGTTTGGATTTGATGCGTGGGTATGCGTGGCTATCATAAGAAAAGCCTGTGAAGTACTGCTAAATTTTTTGTGTTTTTTTTTGCATTATTCTGGTCGATTTCTAATGGATGCGTGGGTATTGTGACTTCATGTTTAAAAGGAGTTTGGATTTGATCTGCTCATTATGTTTATGTTAATTTAACTCCAGTATGATTTTTTTATTTTAATTATATATATATTATTTTGGACACAGGTCAACGGGAAATTCGCCAGTGACCAATGTCTTGTTTACAATGTGAGTGATTTGTTATGTAAAATAAAGTATATTTTGTTTCCATTGAGGATCAGTGCTTAAAAATATATTTTCTGATTCATTGTATATAATTAATTATATATGCATTTGACAGGCTGTTCTCAAGGCTCATAATGCTGTTATATCTACAATGAAACCAGGAATAAACTGGATAGACATGCACAAGTAAGTATATATACGTGGAGGTCAATTTGCTTTATGAGTTTTTTTCTTCTTTTCTTTTTTTTTTCTTTTCTAATTGTTTAAGTCCATTATGGCAGACTAGCTGAGAAAATTATTCTTGAGTCACTGAAGATTGGCGGAATAATTCATGGGTATGTAGAATGAGTTGGACATACGATAACTCATCATGACATCTTCTGTGTATAAATTAGGCAAATTTTGTATCTTTATTGGTGTTTCTTGTAGTGATGTTGATAAAATGATGGCTGAGAGATTGGGTGCTGTGTTCATGCCCCATGGACTCGGACACTTCCTTGGGATTGATACTCATGATCCAGGTGGCTATGCTGAGGTAATTTTTAATTGTCTCTTGTGTTGTGATCTTAGTGCTTCTTTATCTTTTGAATTTTAGTAATCTTGCCTCCAATTCATACTTAATTTACTTTACTAGCAGGGACTTGAGAGACCGTACGAACCTGGATTGAGAGCTTTACGAACAATTAGAGATCTTCAGGAAGGGATGGTTAGTAATCAGTGCATTGGATAGTGGTGATGCTTGGCATTACTGAGTCATTTTTATTTATGCCAAAACATAGAAAATCTGACTGGCATACCATTTTCTTGGATGTGGTTTACAAATGTCTCTTACAGGTGATAACAGTGGAACCTGGCTGCTATTTTATAGATGCCTTGCTTAATCCAGCGATGGATAGTTCGAGTTTGTCAAAGTTTTTTAATTACGCAGATATTAAAAGATTTAAGAATTTTGGTGGGGTCCGAATTGAGAGCAATGTGGTGAGTCCTTTAATGATGCTTCTTCTCATATTTGAACTATATAATAAACTTGCATGTATTTTTTCAAAGATTTCAATAGATAGATGGCCTCATTAATTAGAAAAATACATTCAGGCATGCGTATGTGGCTGTATGAGTGGTGCACAATATGATGCAAACCCCTTTAACCTCTAAGTGTGAACTTTTGAGTAAAAGTACATCAGTTTAGAGATAGTTGGTGCACATCGCAAGAATTTCAGTCTGTGGTTTGAGCCCCTTTATTTCAACGACTTAAATATTTAAGCGCTTGGAGTGGCGGGTTCCACTTAAGATTGAGCTGATATGCTGTGGCCAAAACTCCAGGCTGTCTTCTTTTTGTCAGAACTGCCCCCAAGTATATTATGGGTTAGCTCCAACTTTTGTATTTTTCAGTTGCTGCATACCGTCCTCCTATTTATACAATGACATAAAATACCTTTCACATTTTCTGTATCATGACCGCTTATTCTCTTTTAAAGAAAAGTGTTGGTCTCTTGCTATTTTTTGGAACATTTAATCATAGCAAATGCTCTATGTCGCACCTATTTTTTTGGTTGGGTTAGTTTTTGACGTTCATTTCGTTTTGTATTTCCAGCATGTCACTGCAGATGGTTGTGTAAATCTCACCAACTGTCCAAGGGAAACATGGGAAATTGAAGCTGTAATGGCTGGGGCATCGTGGCCGCTAGATAAGAGCTCTGCGTTTGCAAGCTGCTGAGAAGGCGTTTACTATTTTACAACCATCTCACTTCCGAGCTGGTACAATTATCTTCCATGAGAGAATTTTTACAAATTTTTTGTTGGCTACTTGTCTATTAATTATTCGAGTACATTGCACAACTAAAAGGTCACATTGTCAGAACAAGGTGAGCTTGAGTGGATAGTCAGTGAGGCCGTCATCGTATATGGTTCTTTTGTTTGGAATCCCCAAGGTTTGGTCAAGGGTCAGACTAACAATTGAGGTTATGTACAGTGCCCATTTATGCATAATACGATCTAGTATATACTCCCTCTAATAGGTACATTTGAATATTCAAAATGAACTAATAAAACCAAATGTAGCTATTAATGTGAGATAGAAGGAGTATCTTTTGATAACCGCTGGGTGCATTTTACAGCACTTTTCTCATATTAAATGCGCCATATTATCCGTGCTGTTTGGTTCACTGCATTTTTTAAGATGGGGAGATAAAGATGTATTTTTTTTCCAAATAGCTAAAGGACCATCGTCATCTGTATTCCTTACTTTCTTTTTCCCTCACCCTCTCTCCACCTTCTCCTACAATCGCCTCCTTCTCTGGCTACTGCCCCTGCTCCTCCAACGAACATCGCACCGAGGTCAGTACCTCCTCTATCGGCAAGTGCTAACACAACTGTGGAGCAGACTATTGCCGCTTCGTCAAGCCTCTCGGCATTTACTCTCTCCTTTTCAGCTTCATCAGTCCCATGAGGAGCAAGCTTGTTGCACTAGCGGACAAATTTGACCAGCCTGCATGGATAGGATGGGCCAGCTGCTTGGTCGTCTTGTTGTTCATAGACAAATTTGGTCACTTGACGGCTGCGACTAGTAAGTAAGTTCGTGGCCGATGAGTAGCTCTGGTTTTGGCTTCGGTGGCCGGTGTCTCCATTGCTGTTGGCCGTCAATGGTTAGAGCCGGTCCAGTTGTTGGGCTTCTACCGGCCAATGGATTAGCTAGGCTAGGTTAGATAAGGTCTAGTAGTCTGGCCATAGCCGTTGGTGGCTAGCATTCCACGCTATAGCCATAATTGCCCAATGGTCTGGCGCAGTCAGCCACCAAGGCCTCTGGCCCTCTGGTGTGTGGCCCAAGGTGCCAAGCCATGGCGACTGAAAGTGAGCGGCCAATAAGCCACTCCATGGTCGGTGCAACATGGTGTCCTCTCTGTATGTCTTTGTACATACATTAATCATTCGTGTTACATACATTAATTCTTTTGTGTGTAAATGTTTGCTTTCTTAGTAAATATATAAAGTGTAAATATTTTTTTCCATTTCACAAAAGAGAATAAATATATACTCTTTTTTTTTTTTTGTTCAATATAAGTGATTGAGTACTTAAACAAAAATATCATAAACTTATTTTTCTTTGTCTTAGATGTGGGTATCACCATTAAAAAAATTAATATTTTTATAAATATAGCTATTAATGTAGAAAAGAGAGAATAATTGCATACGCTGATTCAAGATTTATTTTTTTGCTATGATTAACATAAATCATAAAACACTACTAGTAAATTTAAAAGGAAAAAATTAATAATAATGTGCGCCATCGATGCATCACGAGCCATTGAATTATGATCCAAAGGCGAGCATTTATGTAGGGGTAGGCCGGCAGATCCGAACCGGCCGGGCCACTGAGTAAGATGTGGCTCGAACGGAGCTCAGGGTAGAATGTGGGTACTGCTAATTGGTCATAAACGGAGTTGCGACGGCGCGGGTAATAATCACAGGCGGTCCCAACTTCAGTAGCAGAACAGAATACGGTCTCGGACGTAAAGCGGTCGACATCACCGTTGCGTACGACTACTCGCCCATTGCTATTTCTAGGCAAATTAAGTAGCCCTAAAACAGCCCTCTCCCGAGCCCTTTCAAAATCGTCCGCTGTTTAAAAGAACCTTCCTTCTCTGCTGCTGCTGCTGGAGTCCCGAAGCCACTGCATTGACATCTCAGAGGATGGGGCGGACAAAGGGCGGGAACAAGAGGGTCGAGAATGGCTGCTCAAGCAACAGCAGCAGCTTGGGTAACAAAGTCACGAAAATGAGAGTTGATGACGAAGAGGGCGACGCTGAGGCGGTTGTTGAGACATTCGATGAGCCCATGTGCGACCTTTCCGAAGACGTCATCGGCAGCGAAAAGACCAGCGCTGATTACTACTTCGACTCCTACTCCCATTTCGGTACTGTGTTTCTCCACCTTTTTCTTTGAGCTGCCTTTGCTTGGATGTGGATTCGTTTGGTTGTATTTGTATTTGCTATTTCAGAGGGATCAAGTTTTTGTTTTTACTTCCAGGAAAGTATGTGTTTTGTTTGTTCGCTTTGTTTATTATCTGCTTGTTGAACTGCACTTGAGTGTAATATTATAGGACTATTATAAGAGATTATTCTTAGCTTTTACTTGTTTGTTGCGCTACTTAGTTTTGCCTTTGTTGTTTTTGTTGCAGGTATTCACGAAGTAAGTAGGCTGCGTTCTGGTGTAGTAAATTATAGATGTGTTTCTTGTCCTTTTCATTGTTGAAAAGATGTAGAGCAGCTGTTATACTCTCTATGCCAAAGGCTGATGAAATATATTTCTCTCTCTATTATTAAGTGAGCTAGTGCCTAGGATGGTGAGCTAAAAGGATGCCGGTTTATTTACTTGAATTCGACCATTGTTCATAGATTCTTGTAAGAAGAGATGAGGATTATTCAGCAGAAAACTTCTGCGGTTATGTGGATCTACATATGATGATGCACATTCATAACCTCCTTTACGCAATTCCTTCAAAAATATGCAGCTCTAGTTGAGTTTTGTGGACGGTTCTGATTGTTGATAAGTGGTCCAAGTTGGTCAACGTTGGTTATTGGTGATAGTCAAGATTTAGTATTGATTTATGTCAATAACATTTTGTCTACAAGTTTGTGCATTAAGATGTTTGGTTTTAAGACATTATGAAAGATAATGATGAAGGACCCAGGGAAACAAGACATCTTTTCTGTACTTGTGTTTAATTTATTTTTACATTAGTTCTTAAGGATATTGTCAGACTGATCTGAGATTATTTTCTTATGAGCAGGTTGAATACTGTGGATGGTAGAGCTTCCTAAATCAATTTTATTATTTGACCATTTAAGCTATTGGTTTTCAGAGTAATGTCCGCATTGGTGTCCTTACTTCTGCTTGAATTTTCAGGAAATGCTCAAAGATACAGTCAGGACTAAGACCTATCAAAATGCCATTTATAAGAACACATTCCTGTTCAAAGACAAGATAGTACTTGATGTCGGTGCTGGAACTGGGATTTTATCCCTGTTTTGTGCAAAAGCAGGGGCGAAGCATGTGTATGCAGTATGTCCTTATCCTTTTATAGTGTTTTTGTCGAAAAAAAAAGTTAATGATGTATAAATTATTACTAGATCTTAAGGCCAAGTTAGTTAAACGTGAATCTCTAAAGATTGTTTCAATCTTTAGTTAATGTGTAGAGAGTATGCTTAGGATGGGTAAGAAATATTAACTGACTCCCCAATTGTTTTTTATATGTAGTTTTAATGCTGGGAAAATGACAATATCAGTGATTACACGCAGTTCTTGAAGTTATTTGTTTATAATGTTGTTGGATTGAATTGTTTTGCAGGTGGAATGCTCTCTTATGGCTGACATGGCAACAGAAATTGTCAATACAAATGGGTATTCCAATGGTGAGCGTCATATATGTATGATTAATATAACTAGCATTTTTTTTCCTGTGTTCTGCTTCTCACAACCATCTATATGTTGTGCTATTTCTTTTTTCCAGTGATTACAGTTTTGAAAGGAAAGGTTGAAGAGATTGAGCTCCCAGTTGACCATGTAGATATCATTGTGTCAGAATGGATGGGTTACTTTTTACTGTTTGAAAATATGCTGAACACTGTTTTATATGCTCGTGATAAATGGCTTGTAAGTAATTAACTCCTCAACAACGTTTATTTAGTACATTGCACATGGTGTTTATGTTAATATCGAATCACTTATTGGATTCTGATTTTAGAATTTAGGCTGCTTCTTGATTTTTGGTTGGTTACTAAGATTGAACACAATAAAATTTACAGGTAAGTGATAAAATTACATGTGTATATTTTTATGAAGGATGGAACAACTGTCAATGTAGGTATCCTACATATTGCTGAACTGAGCAAGTAATTATATCTTCCATTTTGCTCTAGCTTTATAATCGCTTTTGAGAAGGATAATTAAAAACGTTATTACGCTATGTCCCTTTTGGGAATGAAAAGGTGACGTATAGAGTTAAAGGGATGAAATGATGATATCAGAAACGAGAGTAAATTTGAATATTTAGTATTTGAGTGCAACATGTAGTGCCAGACAACACAGTTTACTATAAATGTGTTGCATTTGGTTCTGTCACTAGAGTACAAGGGGTGGTTGACTCAAACCCATAATTATCAAAATACTTGCCAGTTTATGATTATTTAATGGAAAGGCTAGCCAGAGCTGTAGTGAGCTAATGGGTCGTCAGATCATGGTGTGACGGCCCATAAGCGGCTACAGCTCTGGCAAGGTTTTTTCTTATTTAATAGGGATTATAAGAGATAATGAAATTTATGGTATTCTTTAAGATATATGCAAAATACAGATTTTTCTGTATTTTTTTATTATTTTCTTCTAATTTTTATTATGTAGAGTTTTTTATCAGCAGTCCCTGTTTTTAGGGAATAGATATTAGTGACTAAACCTCAATTTTCAATTTATATTTTTATAAGCAGTCTCTGTTGTAAGGGAATAGTTAATTGACTGAGTAAACCCCAATTTTCATTTTATATCTCCCTCTTTATCTCTCATCTTTCTTTCTCTACTTTCTCTTTTTGCTTCGTCTCACCTTTCTTCCCTCCCATCTCTATATAAACTCTGATTCTTTCCCTTTTCTTGACAATTATAGTCTGCTGGCATTATCAGTTATGTGTTACGTTGTAGGTTGTGATTGAAAATTCATTGAATAGTGGTTTCTTACACTACAGAATTGCAGATATGTAATGTTGGAAGTTCGTTGTTAAATGCAAACTGTTTTTTTATTCATATAACTGATCAATAATCATCTGTACTGCTAGTATTTGAGGCCAGTTATGAGTTCTGCACTACTTTTAGTGGGGTCAGCTATGATGTCGTGACCACTTTTAGCTGTTTTTACAACCCATAAAATCAGGGGAAATTATGACTTATTTATATCCTTCTTCTGTATCTTTTTCCACTTGTTAACTCAGTTAAACACAAAGTTGGAGTCGAGCTGCCTACCAAAACCGCCAAAACAATCCCTTTGATGGTTGATCGATTGGCTCGCGTTGAAGTGATTGTAACACTGCCTTGTAGATTTGGAAACTATAACATCCAAGTTGGCCTGTTCCCTTGTTGGGTCGGCATTTGATTTAAGTAAAAAGGAACACTGCCCTGAAAGTGGTAAAGTAAAATATATTTGAGTGACCCAATAAATCAGCACTTTTAGACACGGAGATAAGACATTGAACATTATTTATTGCCTGCGGATTATCAGTGTCTTTTCTTTTTCAGGTATATTCTTATATTGTTTCACCTCATGTACAGGTTGCAGAAGGAATTGTGTTGCCTGACAAAGCTTCACTCTATTTGACAGCCATAGAGGATGCTGAGTACAAGGAGGACAAGATTGAATGTAAGCATATGCCTGTATGTTTAACGTGGTCCAATTTATTTTCACCTTTCATCTCCTCTTTGGCTTTGAACCTCACCACGGCTTTATTTTTCTGCAAAGTATAGTCAATAAGTCAACTAGATTCCCTCTTCCAGTCTGTATTACTGAAATTCATGTTTAGGATGATATTTCTTTTGTTTTTAGCAAAATTGTCAAAATTGTTGGAAGATTGTAGCATTCATGGAAATTTCTCTTATGTTTTTTGGTATGGTACAAGTGTCAGCTTTGATCTATCTAATTTAGGAGGTTGTAATTATGTTATAGCAGCAAAAAATATAAACACTAGTAAATAGAGGAAGACAAAGAAAAGGGAAGAAGCGAAGAAGATATGATAGAACTATATTACCTATGTACCCCAGTCCTATATATGTGATAAAGATACAACCTCGTACTGGAAGTGATGTGATAGAACTGTATTCTCTATGTTCCCCGGTTCTATATATGTGATAGAGATACAACCTTGTACTGGGAACCTAACCTAAGTTTACTATGTTGATGGAAATCTTAGCTTCAAACTGGAGATGTAACACTAATGAACTACGAGATGGAAGTTTTGGGAAAATGAATGGCTGCTTGTCGCTGCTTTGCTTGAAGCTCGAGTTACTATTCAATAAGTTGTTACATGATCAGTAAGATAGGAAAAAACATATTCCTCTTGGATATATCAATAGTGTCACAACACTGGAGCAAGATTCACTAGCATGAAGACTCTACTTTCATCGCTTAATTCTGAGCTTGTCTTTATACTGCTGACAAAATTTTTTAATCTTTTTGTTAATTATGTAGAGAACATTTCACGGGTAAGTGCTCAATCTTTATGGGAAATCTCTATAGGTTGGTCGAACAGGGTCGCACATCCCCAAGCTTTTCCTCACTTACCCCTTACAAGTCTTTGGCCTTTCTTTCCTCCCTCTGGGAGCCTCTTCTATTTCTACACTCATGTAGGGGTGTGCTTGGCAGTCTCGTTTGCACAAGAACAATCTTTTTCAAATGGCTACTTTTAAATTTATCACCATTGGAGCATCACCTAACTCGTTCTAATGTGGTTGTTTCTAACATGGTTCTCAATTTTCATACTCATCCACCTTACCATTCACTACAGGGTCATTCATCTCCATGCTTTTACTCACTTTCTCCTTGCGTACCTGCTTCTGGGGGCCTCTTCAAGCCATCCCTGTACCTAGGTAGGGTTGTGCTTGGCAGTCTCCTTTTGGGGGCCTCTTTGTGTCACCCATGTACCTACGTGTAGGGGTGTACTTGGCAGTCTTCTTTGCACCTGATTAAAATATCTCAAAAGGCTATTTTGTAATTTATCACCAATTAAAGCATTGCCTAATTCATTCTAATGAGGTTGTTTTCATACCCATCAATTGAACCATTCTCTTTCTGCACGCTTATCTTATAGAAATGACTCTTCTTATTTGGCCAGGTCTATCCCATATACATTGCTTGTCTTTCTGCAATTCTAATTTTTATTTTTTCCGTTTTGTGGTTCAAAAAATTTGCTAGATAAGGTCAAACTTTCTTGTAGAGCTTGTCAAGTTACCGTAAACGGGTTGTTAAGTCAAATGCAATGTATATGCGGAGGTGTGTTGCCAATTGGGAAGCCATTTATCATATTAATAGAATTGATTACTTCATGAGATTTAATGCCATTGGCCGCCCAATTTTGGATCTTTTGAATGGTGATTTAAAATTGCAATCTAATATGCTTTTCTGACCATATTTCTCCAATCTTACAGTCTGGAACAGTGTCTATGGATTTGACATGAGTTGTATAAGGAAACAGTCCATGATCGAACCTCTTGTTGACACTGTTGACCAAAATCAGATTGTGACAAACTGCCAATTGCTTAAGGTTGATTAATATTTAATCACATGACAACTCAATTCATAATTTTGCATTGGTTTTGCTGACTGACAAAGGCATATTTGTTTTTCAGACCATGGATATTTCTAAGATGGCTCCTGGGGATGCCTCCTTCACTGCACCGTTTAAACTTGTTGCTGAGCGGAATGATTATATTCATGCTCTTGTTGCCTATTTTGATGTCTCATTCACGAAGGGTCACAAATTAATCGGCTTTTCCACAGGTTGGTCCATCTTTCCAATTGCTGAGATTGAACAAATAACAAATATCATTTTCTTTTGGTCTTAACAGTGTGCTTTGAGCAGTAGTTTGTGGGTGAGTCATCAATTGTAGTTCTGATTGTTTTGTAGCATTTGAATGCTCTTTTCAATTGTAATTACTTGTATCAGTCTACAATTTCACTTCTCTTTCTAATGAAAATAACACAGGGCCAAAATCACGTGCAACTCACTGGAAGCAAACTGTGTTGTACCTTGAAGATGTGCTAACGATCTGCCAGGGTGAGGCTGTTGTGGGAAGCATGACTGTGCGTCCCAGTAAAAACAACCATCGTGATGTTGATATAATGCTCAAGTACTCATTGAATGGTCAACGTTGCAGTGTTACTAGAACTCAATACTATAAGATGAGATGATTTGGTCCGTTCTGGAAATTTACAAGGTTGCTATTTACAAGGTTTGCCTTAAGTTGAAAACATGATATGTTGAAGTGGGTTTTTGTCTCCCAATGAGCAACTCAGCAAAAGATGTTAGTTATTGTAATATTTATTTTTTCAATGCGACGGTTTAACAAATGCATTGGCAATAACAATCTAGAAAATTATGTGTAGAATGTGTATTCTTATAATCGCAAAGGAGTCAGGCGGAGATTGGGTTGATGTCTGATAAAAATGTGGATTTAAGAAGACTCAGGATGCGGAAAACTTTCAGTTTCTGGTGGCTTCTAGATAGGTCCTTAGCACTTCGAAAATTAACTAATACTATAACCCATCTGGTGAGCGTTTGAAGAATACTTTTGATACTGAATTTGTGATATGGCTGGAGAAGAAGATATGGAAAGTTGGTATTTCATGTTAGCTGGAGAAGAAAAGCATATTCAGGCATGCGTGCACAATAAAAGATCATATGAATTCCTAAATATTATTACCTGGCAGTACACCAGTTCTCTGAATTCGAGGTTTGTGCACAATGAGCAAGCTTGGAAACCGGTTGTGATATGTTGATTATGTTGTCGGATCATAAGCACCATAAAAGAGACTCAAATGGGTATGGGATGAGGAGTCTCCCACCCTTTACTTTATCTAGCTCACCCTATTTTTATACACTTAATATCTAGTAACTGGCCTAATACATATAGGTAGTAGATATTTATCGATTGTGTTAAGGGGCTAGATATTAATTGACTTAATATTTATAGACGATAGATATCTATTGATTGTGTTAAGGGGGTAGATATTAATTGGCCTAATATATATAGACGGTAGATATTTATTGACTGTGTTAAGAGGGCAGGCTCGATAAAGTAAAGGGTAGTAGACTCCTCATCCATAGGTATATTACCCATTACCTTTGTGTTTTGATATAATTTATGCAAAACTAGGCTCTTTGTTGATCAAGCTTTTAGTGGCCATTACTACTTAGATGACTCGTGAAGATATATAATTGCATGACAAGTTTTTGACATGGATGATAACTAGTAAGGCATCTGCAGACAGTAGGAGGGCATCCGGAGGCAGAATTGCCTACAATCTACTCATTGAAATTCTGAAGAGCCTATTAAGCCAAGGTCAATGTTGCGGTAAGTTGGAAAGACATTTGAATGTTTAGGCTGTGAGCTTGTATTGTGCAACAACCTTCATTGGAAGGTTTTAACAAAGTTAAGGTCATTTGGCTAATAATTTTGATTTTTTAGCATTTTTTGCAAGAATTTTCATTTTTTAGCTTTGCACCTTTTTCTGAATTTTTTGTCACATCTCCTTTTGTCTAATCCCGTACATTCACTACATCATATGTAAAACTCCAAAGGAAGACTTCTTTAGCTTGTTCTCCCACCTTCTCTACAAAAGAAGAGACCTCCAACTCCTCATTGGTAACTATGGCGGTGACGCTTTTGCACTCTACCCCTTGCTTCCTCTTCCATGGTTATATTCTTCACAAATATCTTCTCTTCTTTGACCCCTACCATTCTTTATTATGAAATTCTCCACTATTCCTCTCCTTGATACTCAACATAAGGCAATTTAACTCTAATTCCAATGGCAACATCTCCTTCAACTTCTCCAACTCTGACAACAATGATAACAAAGAAATAAGCAAAATGCTCATCGACCCATCAAAGGGGCAAACAATCCCTTTAGCAAGAGACATATCTTTTAGAAATGATAGGCATCTAGATGCAACCCAATGTGAGGATGTACATGATAGTGTTTAAGGCATATGTGAAGGGGGAGTTAGCGGAGGAGGAGAAAGAGTTGATGGTGGAGATGAAGGGCGTCGGTTTTGGAAAAATATTTTGTTTTAATTTCATTGTATAAAAGCTTTGATAGATGTGTTAAAAAAATTTCCATTAGTTTGAACAATACGTTTAAAAAGTTTTGATGGCAATGTCAAAACTTTTTAATAATAGTATTAAAACGTTTTGATGGCCGTGTTCAAACATTTTAACAACAATGTTAACACGTTTTAACGATGGTGTTTGAGGCATATGTATGGAAGAGAATGCAAAGGAGGTGAAACCCAATACACCGTGTTTATTAAGGGCTTGTCCTAGAATGTGAAATTGGGGGATGCAAATAAGTATCTTTTGGAGATGATAGGCTTTGTGCCCAAGACAATGTTTAATTTTTTTTTATTTTAATATTATCATCAAAACAACCTAAGAAACAACACAATGTTAAGTAGTTTTCATAATTGTGTCAAAATGTATAAACAACTATGTTAAAACATTTTGATAATGGTGTTAAATCATTTTAACTACAATGTTAAACATTTTGATAATGGTGTTAAATCATTTTAACAACAATGTTAAATATTTTTAATACTGCTGTTAAGATGTTTAACACTATTATTAAAATAATTTAATGTTATGGTCAAAACTTCTTTTAAAAAATTGAACATAAGATTTAATTATCTGAGATATAACATCTCTATTTAAACTTTTTAATTTTGATGTCTATGTCAAAATGGCCCAAGAAATAACACGATTTTAAGTACTTTTAACAATTGTGTCAAAACATTTTAGTATTAGTGTTAAAATATTTTAACAAAGATGTTAAATCGTTTTGACAATAATGTTAAACAATTTAACACTATTGTGAAAAAAAAAATTATTAGTCAATGAAAATCATTTAACTTTGTTTGGATCTTGTACAAACTTAAACATGAGAAAGCAACATATGAAAAGACCGAAGAAGATAATAGTGTCATGCATGCCACAAAAGTTAGAGAGAAGATGGAGGTTGGTGTAACGATGGGGTTAACATGTTGTAAATAGTTGCTAAAGCACTTGGTCTTGAATTGGTGTTAAAAGTCCTTACATTTTTATATCAGAGAACAATATAATGTACAAACAAACAATTTTAAGTTTCCAAGAGATTAGAACTCAAAATAAGAAAAAGTCTAGATTAATACAACAAGCCAAATAACCAACAATGAGTTTTTCAACCAAAAATAGAACCTCAATTCAATCCAATCACTTGCCAAAGAGCAATCTCATGATGCCTCATAACACAAGACTATGTTTATCAAGCTGCTCCCTCATGACCTTCTCTTCCGATAAAAATTTATCCTTCAGCAGCTCCTCCCCCTTCACATACGCCTTAAACACTGTTGTCAAAATATTCTAACAATGTTGTTAAAACATTTTGACACTGTTGTTTCTTAGTTTATTTTGACATAAACATCAAAATTAAATAGTTTTAACATAGAGGTTATGTCTCAAATAATTAAATCTTGTGATCAATTTTTTTGAAAAGAAAACCTGTTAGCGGAATAATCAAAATATTTTAACCCTATTGTTCAAACGTTTTAAATAACAACATAAAAATAAAAAAAATTACTTAGTGAGGTTCTTTAAAAAAAAAACTTTGACCACAAGCATCAAAACTTTTTAGCCAAACTGTTCAAACAATTTGAAAAAAAGTACAAAAAAATTTAATCAAAAATTTTATATAATGAGACTAGAACAAAACTCTTCCCCAAATCCCTATCCTTCATTAACTTTGGTAGTTGCTTCCCCTCCTTTGCCATCTTCCTTTTCACATACACCTCAAGCACCACCATGTACGTCCCCACATTGGGCTGCAATCTAGTGCCCATTATGTCCAAAAGATACACCTCTTGCCGAAGGGATTGTTCATTAGAGGGAGCTTTGACGGGTTGACAAGCTTTTTGCTCGGTTTTGGCCGTTGTCATTGTCAGAGTCAGAGAAGTTAAAGGGACAAGGCCACTGGTGTTGGAGCAGAATCACCTTCCACTGAGTTCTAAGGAGAAGAAGAGTGGAGGATTTTGTAATAAAGAATGGTACCAACAAGAGAAGGGCAGAGGTCTAGAAGAAAGCAACCATAGAAGATAAGGTTGAGGGGGGTAGAGTGAGGAATCACTACCCCTATTGCTGCCACCGCTGGTGTCACACCCCGGTGATGCCTGGCCCGAGCCGAACCCGGTCCAAGGGCCAATCAAGCGCGCGGGGGCGACGAAGGGAAATTGAGAAATGGTTTAGCGGAAGACTTAACCCTAATCACGGGCGATTAACAGAACTACGGAGTATGCACAATCCTTTGAGCAAGAGTAAATAAAAGGAAAGAAAGAGAGTTGCTTATCACAAAGTAAACAACAAATCTGAAACCCACATGCTTAGTTAACTAAAGCCCACACTGGCTTAAAATAAGTCTTAAGCAAACATAACTGTAATATGTGACATAAATCCAAAAGAAAGAAACCCTACACAAAGGTTCCAAACATAAAGCATAAAAATAAAGGGACTAAGTCACACAACGATCTCCACTATCACATCCAAGTCATCTCCGACCTTTCCTCAAAGAGGAGATCCTGTCCGTCTGCGTGTTGCACCACGCAGCCCCAAAACAAAACACAAGAAAGAGGGGTGAGTTTAACAAACTCAGCAATGGTTTTTAATATCACTACCAACATCGAAAACACGATAGCATAGCGATATAATCGTTTAGATCAAAGATTGGCAAGGTGCATCATTTTCTGATCACACATACACGTTACCAAAACTGCATCATAGTGCATA
Organism: Saururus chinensis; assembly: GCA_035235625.1. NCBI lineage: Eukaryota > Viridiplantae > Streptophyta > Magnoliopsida > Piperales > Saururaceae > Saururus > Saururus chinensis. The sequence continues at coordinate 8,899,084 of CP141143.1, read as the reverse complement.
ATTGACATAATTGTCATTCTCATCATAACATCCTGCATGAAATGTATCTCTAACATACATAATCTATCATGTATCATATCAAAATCAACCTACATGAATATATCTCTAACATACATATTCCATCATACATCATATCAAAATCAACCTGCATGGATGTATTTCTAACATACATATTCCATCATGCATCATATCAAAATTAACCTACATGGATGTATCTCTAACATACATATTCCTACATACATCACATCATAATAACCTCCATCAAGGAGTAATCACAAATTTCGTGTCACACAGACGGGACATAGACGAGGCCACAAAGGCGTGTCATGGTCCAAAATTCTACACAAGAATTCAAGAAAGATTGGGGTTGTCAATCCCAAATGCTGCTCGTCCTGGACGATCCTGGCCAAGGATGTCCCATTCTCACACAGAGAATCTAGAGCAGGGGTGTTCGCCCAGGGACATCTCCTGTGGAGGGAAGAGCCCGAGTTCTCACACAGAGAACCCTAGAATATGTAGTGGGGTGCACATGGCATACCACGTTGGATTCTTAGGGTCCAGATGACACTCATAATACACATTCTCACAATTCGCAATACAAGTACACAACTCGTCCCCACATAATTCCATTTAATTATACTCAACCCGGGGAGTGCACTCGTTCCACGCAGGAACTCAAATCAAAATATGTCCTTTCGGATCAATCAACTTGCGATTAATCCACGACCGATCAATCCGGCACACAATTTCATCACATTGCATCCAATCGGTCAAATTCGATTAACCACGATGAAGCCTCAATTGGAAATCCATTTTCATGATGCATGCAACATGGTACATACGTGGGCAAGGCATACATGAATCCTAATCCATGATAAGTGCTCTCATCAGCCCCTAATGCATTATTCATAATTACAATATCAAGCTTCAACATCACTATTTAACCCCCACATGTGTGTATGTAACTAGTAGAAGCATTTCACACAAAGCATGTCAACATGCTTGAAATTAAACTCACTACCACACTACACATGTGAATTACCACCTAAACATGAAATCCAACGGAAATCATAAGATAAGAATCATTGAAATCATAACTCAAATGAAAACTCAACCACAAAGGCTAAACACATATAAGATCATTTATTTCATCCTTGAGTCATGACATTCACCAACATCCACACATCAACTAACCACATTCTATCATGACAAATCAGTCCAATAATAGGTTGTAGTTCTACTGAAAATATGTTTAACCAAAGGGAATCAACCATTCACAAGTTCAAGATGACAATTCCAACATCATGCTACAAAACATAAGTCATTCCACAAATCTCTACGCATATATCTCAACTTCATAACCTCAATAACATGCCTTTCCAGTAACATAATATAGCTTAAAACACTCCACATTCATATAAAATTGGCAAGCTAAAGTGGAATCATCGAAATAAACATCATGCATAAGAACACAATTCTACTGTGTAGCTGTTTGAACGCCCTTCAGGCCGTTCGATCGGTTAAACATAAAAATTTAAAATTCACAGTTTGGCCGTTCGAACGCCTAGCAGGCCATTCGATTGGTTCAACTGAAAAACTGTCGTTCCGACAGTGTTGCCGTTCGAACGCTCAGGAGGGCCATTTGAACGCCAACAAGGCAGAATTGGTCATCTTCTTTCTTTCGCAAATCTAAATTGAAACATCATTGATAACACTTCAAATCTACATCTAACACTCTAATCATCATCAAAAGTCCTTCATGACTTCCAGAATATCAAACCATATCATAATAATGTAAAACCCTAAGAAATCGGGATTAAATAATTCTATTTTCTAATCTTACCATTAACACACCAAATTAAGCAACTCTATTCGAAATAAGCCAAAAATAAAGAGTTTTACCATGGATAAACAGAGATTTTGAAGGTCCATTACCTTAGCACTTGATTAAGCTCGGTTTTGAGAGTCACCCTTCTTGAAAACCTTAATCGGCTTCTAATCCGGGCCTAAGTGGGGATTAGGCCAGACCTCCTTCCATAGCCTATTCCCAAAAATGGAAATGGTTCAGGTTTACCCTTTTATAGTAAGGGTTGGGGTATGCATGGGTAAGTTTTGGGGTGTAAATAGGAAAAGTAGGCTAAAAGTGGGTATTTTACAAATTTAAGCACTAATTAAGCCTAATAAAATTCTAAAAAATTTTGTATAACCTTAAGTAGATATTTAAGATCATTTGACCTAAAAATCAAAATTTCGACGGTGGCGCCCACAGGGGTCCCGCCAAAACCCTAATTTTTGAAAAAATAGTAAAAATTTAGAAAAATCCCAAAAATTTACATTTGTTTTAAAATTACTTAAAACCCTAATCTTAAAGTTGATTTTGGTTAAAACCATCATAAATACTATTTATTCACGAAATCACCGAATAAGTTTGAAAATGTGCAAATCTCACGATAACCGATAATTAAAGAAACTAAAAACCGGTTTAGAGATGAGGGTCCTTACAGCTGGGGAGGTAAATGTCTTTTATTTTGTAAAGAGGGTAATAGATCACATAGAAGGAGATGTGACGGTGAGGGTAAGAAGGTCAAAAAAAGTGCAAAGCTAAAAAATGAGAATTCTTATGAAAAATGCTGAAAAATTAGAATTCTTCACAGAATGACATGAATTTTGATAAATTACTCACCTTCATTGTAGTGACACACCATCTCAATACCGGTCCAACGTGTCTCCCCAACTTTGGTTGGAGTAGGTTTGATAGATTACCTCCACATTAGGGCTCAACAAGACTTACCTGCCAGTTGCCATGGCATGGATGTTCTATTTGGACTTGGCATTTGTAGGGTTGCATCTAGTTCATATGATGTCATATTCTTCATATCCAAACCAAAAATGAAACTAGAAGTAAAATACCATTACCAAATTAGAACCGAGTAAGAAATTGATTATGTCATAACTAAACTGGAATCAATATAGAACTAGATGTCACGACTGGGGTTTTCTAAATAATATTTTCGAAGTAAATGCAGCAAAAAATTTGAGTAATAATTTTTTTTCTTCAAGTCAAATCATGCAAACCATCGACTAAAATAAACCCCAATCCGTGACTGTTGTTTTTCAACATATTGATAATATCAAACCATGAATAATCGTAATAGTCGATAGAATTCATTAAATAAAGAGCCAGGTATCGTCCATGTGCAAAATCTAATAACTAATAGATAATAACAAATAAAGTATGCAATGGCAACTCTCATGCCTTATTACAATCTACTGAATAAAGCAAATCCTACTATGAAGCAGTGAGATCCCGCTCCACAAATCCAGCTACTCTGCTACTCCTCCTCCGAGGTACCTACATCACGAAGATGCATGAGTATGCCCACTTATACTCAATAGGATCAAACAAGTTTATAAAACCCAGTAAAAGACTAGGCTTTGGTTTTTAATTATCATTCATAAGCCACTAAATTTTTATTCTAATGATATCTAGCTTTGTTAAAACCAAGTCCTTAACTCATTCCCATAGTGTTAAAAGCCTTAATATTAGAGACTAAACCACCAAAGTAAAACAAAACTGATGCAGAAGTTAATCTCTGCAACAACTCTTAATACCAGACTCCAACCTTGGAGTAGGCGCTAATGTGCAGCTTGACCCAAACCCCCAGGGCTCTCAATAGCCTGCCACGAGTCTAGAGGAATGGATTCCAACTGTGCTCATGGACACAAATTGGCGAGAAGCACAAGCCTTCCATGATGCTCATACAACTCCACTTTTCGTACGTACTATATGGTTCTGGGAAGACCTGCGGGAGACCTGCGGTAAAGACCTTCTGGTCAATACCTAAACCGTTGTGACGATGGAGAAGCGTATCGCAATCTCCACCATTCCCCAATTGTGGGAAAAATAAGTCTTTGCAGGCTTTTCAGATAAAATTCCAAGGAACCTAAGACTCTATGGCTCAAGGTTTCGCATAAAACAAGCACAATCCAAAATAATTTATTTATGTCACACGTTCGCTCAAATGAATAAATATGTTCTCACACCGTTCATTAACCCCTAATCACCCCTGAAGGTAAATTAGTATATTTAAAATATTAATGAAGGTACTATTAGTCATTTAAACCCCTCATGTCCCATTGCAAGGTTTTAACTAATTATTATTATTATTATTTCACCATTTATAAATATACACTTGTATATGTATTTTAACAAGATACAAAATTAGAGTATTTTGGCCTGAACTGGCCCAAAAATCCTCAGGACCGGACCGGTTTAGGAGGAGAGGCCCTGGGTCGGCCTGCAAGGAAAAAGCCTCACGGGATCATCTTCCCCGTGAGCCTTCTTCTCCCAAAAGCACGTAGATGCAGGGAGGGTGGTCTGGAGCACCGCCGCCGGTCTGGCGGATTGGGTCTGCTGGAGCTTCTCCGCCGCCCACTCCTTAGCCTTTTGGGATGGGGTGAGATGTCAAGCACCACCCCCAACCACCCTATCCCGCTGCCTCTTCATGTCCGGAAAAAAAAAAAAAAGAGGCCAACGGCCAATGAGCTGCCAGTCGTCCGGCAGGTCCATAACCGTCAGGGATTTCCTCCCTTGGATGTGTTCAAAAGCATTTTCGGCACCACCAGTGCGATCTCCCATCTGCTCCTCACTTCTCACAATGTTTAGACGTAGAAACAGAGTCTCGTCGTCTCATGTAAAATGAGCAGCAGAGACTCCACTTTGCATCTGTGCTGCCGAAGAACAAACCAGAGCTGGCCCTTGGGCAGCCAGGGCGGCACCGGTCCTTCTGTGGCGAGCAAAACTAATCCGTCTACCGCAACCATCCTCTAAGGTTACAGTCAAGTATGCCGACCGGGAGTTGCAGATGGACCTTTTATATATATATATATATATATATATATATATATATATATATATATATATATATATATATATATATATATATATATATATAAATATCGATCATACAGAGGCCATATAACCGATCTAAAATTCCCATCCACAACCAACGGCTACTTCAGCAAGGATTATCATACGTTCAAACCGCCATAACTACTTCTACGTTCATCAATTCTATATTCATGAAACCGAACAACTACAAGCTAAAAAAAATACTACTTCCCGATTTCAATAGTCAGGTTTCAATATTTACAGTAGTACTAAATATCTAACAGATTAAACTTTTAACTATAAGTCTATTCCTATAACTGAATTTCATAAATAAGGATCCTACCTCTTCCCGGCGGTGTCTTCGCGCACGCTCCTCCTCCTCGCCTCCTTTTCCGGCGATGAACCCTCTTTTCTAGCCACTGGAACCTCCAAGCTTTCTGCATTAATGGCTTTTCTCAAAGCTTAAGAAGAAGATGGTGGCTAGGGTTTGTTTGAGGAGGGTTTTATATAGAGGAAGGGAGAGGAGAAACATGTTATATATGGGGAAGGTAGTGGTACGTGATGCCAATTGCCCCTACGCCAAGTCACCCCATAATAGTTCCCACTAGGTGACCCTACCCAATTTAAGTTCTTAATAAATAAATAAAAACCCTAACTATGCTAATTCTTCATGAATTAATTCTAAAAAAATATAGAAAAATACCAAAAAAATCAAAAAAATTACCTTGAAAATCCTGGATGCTACACTAGAACTAAATTGAAAACCGAACCAGAATATGGTCTTGGCCATTCATTCAAAATAAATGATCAAGATTAGGTTTTTATAAAAAATATTCAGTTCCATTTTATTTTAAGGAAAGAACCAAACTAGAACTGAGATTGAGTCGGTTCCTTAACTCTTGAAGCCAAATTGCAATCAAATAAGGAACCAAATTGAATTGGCCAATTTTAGTTTAATTCTACCTGGTTCAATTAAATTCTGGTTTTTTTGGTGGAACCCTAGTCAATTTGTCATCCTTCAAAGGCAATGGCCATTTTTTCCAAAAAAAGAAAAAAACGAGTATAGTAAAACATAATGAAAAAATAAAAAATAATATTTTAATATAAAAAACTCACACATGAGTGTTAATTGATCTAGAGAAGCGAGCCCATGTGAATTTTGTGGGGGGTCTATTTGTGAAGTCCAATCAAACCTCTTGTGAGAGTTATGTGTTGTTGTTGTTGTGGGCCTATCACTATCTTAAAAAAAATAGATGATACATTGCCTTACCACCGACCATTTCTATATACAAATAATCAACAACGAAGAAGCATGGTTATTGACTTCATTATAGAGTAATAGAGAACAACGAAAGATAGAAGAGGACAATGAAAGATAGAAGAAAATCAACACATCTGGAAGCAAAGGTACATTAATAGTGGTTAGATGTGAGATTTGGTTTGAATAAGTTATATTGTCTAATAGTACATGGTGAGTTATTATTGGAAGTACTTACTACTTAGGTAATACTCCCTCTTTCTTTTATTAATAGTTATGTTTGAAAAAAATATAATTTTTATTAAATAGTAAAATTCATATATAAGAGAAGGAAAAATAAACTTATGCTACTTTTTTTAAGTACTTAACTATTTAAATTTAACAAAATAAAGCTATTAATATGGAACAAATTTTTATTCAATGGATCAATTAATTTAGGACAAAGGGATTATTATGCATCTCATTTGTTAAAAATATAAATTTTAAAAAAATAAGAAACACCTTAGACGGCAAAAAGAAAAAAGCCGAACTTACTATTACTAACTTAGATTTTCTTGATTTAGATTTTCATGATGTCCCATGTTCCTCCTACTTACGTTAAGAAGCATATTAGAAGTTTTTTATTTAATAAAGTGTTAAAAATAAGACACTTATTATAGGACAAAAATGAAAACACTCCATATAGGACGGAAGGACCATTTTTTGAGCAGAGATTCGGATGGACCCGTTGCGAGCCAAAAGTCAATAGGAGGTTGGCTTGTTGGTGCATGGATCCAAAATAAAAGACTTTTACACAATAAATTATTTTATATATCAACAACCCCTGTAGCATTGTCGGTGTCTCACTAGTGACTAGTGAGGAGTTAGAGATTCAGGCTTAGGGTAGATTAGAAGTAAAGTGGCTTTTTATCCATTTTAGCCTCTTTCCTTGAGGAACGGGTTGGATAGAATTGTAGAAAGCAAGCAAAAGCGAACTCTCCGTCTAATGAGACGTTCTGGTATTCACTAAAACCCTTCAGTGAAATTACTTTTGGGTCGAAACGGTTGCCGAACGGCCCAAAAAATTCATTAGAAACAGGTGCTCCGCTTCCATTGATAATTCTTAAGTTGGCTTATGTGCCAAAAAAAAAAACAAGTGGCACCTTTGACATCGTCTCATACGAGCTATCACCAATTCCCCTATGTTTTTTTTAATTGAGATATTTTTATTGGTACGACACGCCTTTGATACACAAATTGTGTCACATGATCTTAAGCACACCACTTGTTGCATTGAGACCTCATTTTTAGAATTTCTGAGCATTTTATCATCGCAATGATGGACACTAATATACAACTTAAGGGATCTACCCAAGAAACCATTTTAATTGGGTTTTAGTTGTTCAAACTATGTAGACCTCACACAAAGCTCACTTAGTTTTATATATTATATCCAATCAAAAATTAGTTGGGAAGGTTTGGTGAGTAAATTCGCCGGGTAATTATCACTTTCCATGATGAGCTCTTAGCCCCACGTTCATGCAAATAAATTATTTTATTTTTAAAAATTTGTAAGAATTAATTTTTTTTTCCTACAGCTAGAGAAAGCAGGGGGATCACAATAGGTTATGGGAGCCCACACAATTAAACAGGCTAGATTAGATAGTCCCAGAAGTTAATTAGTAATAAATGAGATCATTACTATTATGACTAAGCAACTCAGAACTTAGAGGCTGGATATATAAAGCGAAAAAACACTAAGAAAGTAGCGGAATGAGTGCTATGTGTATGGGCACGGTGACGAGTAGGCTACATCTGACTATGACAAAGGGGCTTCCCTTCAACGATTGATTGGTACATGCCATCTTACCCAGTTCTTTTCCTGCTGCTATCGTGGGGAGGTCCAAATAATTAAAACCCGTCCAAATTATTTGCAAGTCAAAAATAATCTGAAAGCTTAAGGAAGTGTTCATGGTGGGATGTCTGACTCCCTTGGTCCTCACCTACCGGTCAGTAACTAGAGGAGATGAAGGAATGCACCCAGTCCTTAACAAGCACTGAGCAAGAAGATAAAGTTTTTTACACATAATCATTTTAGTTTACTAAAGTTTTCTAGTATATAATAATTTTTTTATTATAAAAATCGTAATAGACTGTGACACCTTATGGCCAAAGCAACCTCCAATCGGGGACTCTTTTATGACGTGACTTTTTCCTTTATCAAGAGAGAGGAGTACAATGTTGCTCACTTGGGAGTTGGGAGAGCAAAACTATTACTCTCCCGGCGTTTGGACCGACATAGTTTTTAAATTTCTTTTTTCTACTCTCTGTTTTGATAACTCTGTTTGCCGGTTATAATTTACCCTTTGGCTGCACTGTCAAAGAAAAAAAAAGTGTACTCTTCTATTATATCCTTACTCAAATGGATTAGTTGTCAAAGAACGTCAAAACGATTATTAACAGACATGTACATGTGGTCCAACCCAGCAACTTCTGTTGCATAGTCATATTGATGGTGAAATAGATGAGATAATCATCATAAAATAAAGATAATTGATATTAAATGCATAGGTATTGAGACCCATCTAAACTAAGATACACCTCCCTCTTTCAATTTTGTTTGTATTCGCCACTACAAAAGACACCACAGGCACTTGATGACTGTCCTTGGACAGACTGCTCCATTTGCACCAGAAGGCTTGGGAATATACCAAAAAAACAAAACTATCAAAAGGTTTATAAAAAGGCTACAACATAAACTCTGATCCTACCATTAATGAAAAGATATTACATCGTCTTCAAAAGCACGAATGAGCAAGTCCATTAAGGTAAATCTTTATTTGGTAACAAATGTTTATTAAAAAAATTAGCCAGAGCTGCTGCAGCTCTGGCCGTCAAATCATGGCACGCCAAAGAGAAGTTGGACACCCTTAATATTTATATCTTAGATATATTATTAATTAATACTCTCTCTATCTTAAATTAGTAGCTTTATTTAATAAAAAAATTATTATTTTATTAAATTTGAATGATTGGGTAATTAAAAAAGAATATTATAAACTTATTTTTTTTTCTTAACAATAAAAAATATTATTTTTTCTAATATAACTATTAATATGAAAGAGAGGAAGTACTTTACAGCAGATTATAAACCAGCCAATATAAGGGTCAGCGGCACAAAGTGCAGTCACCTACCATTGTAAGGGGCAATTGATATCGACCTCACACTGGTAGAGCAACAACCAGCAATGCTTTACTATGGTACATGCAATTCCCAATATAGGAGCTAATACATGCCTTTAATCAATCAATAATCTAGTAAGACAGAGATCTACTCACTTCATCTCCTTTGGGAACTATCAATATGCACTTGCCAATACTATGAAAACACATTCTCACTTTTGTCTTCTTTGGGAACTATGTATACAATACGCCTTATTACTCTCTGGTTATGTAAAAGAATTTTTACTAAGGCTGGGGGCCATGGCCCCCATAGTTTCTGTCCCTGACAACCAGGCCATAAAAGGATCACAGTTCTCTTTGGAGTCTCGTTAGTGTGTGCATCTAGCAGGGCGTGGGGCGTCTGTGAGGGGCATCGCGAGTTGTTGGATATCAATATAACGAGGCATGTTACATAGACACAGGTTTGAATTACCTGCCTACTTCCTTGAGTAACACACAACCACACTCTTATCTATGCTTACATTTTCTATGGATTTAGCAAGACTTGTTCTCTAATTATTTTTTAAATCATGGTCAAACTGTCAAAGAATTGAAGTGTTGGTTCACTTTCCCAATGTTAATTTATCACTCATTGGGCCCGTTTGGATGATCTTTGGTTGGTAACGAAATGGAGTTCAAATAATTTTATTTTTTTAAAGAAAATGAAAATATGGTCATGTTTGGCTCTTTCTTATTAATTATTTTTAAGCAAAATATATTTTTATATCATTTATATATGTAGTCTTTAAATTAAGTGAGATGATGGGTGATATGTCTTTTCACAACATTTATCAGAAATATCCTTTCTCATAAAACCCTCCTTTGAATAAAGATCTTTTTATGCTTAAATTGACATGAAAAGCTTTTTTCTTTATGTTTTTAGCTAAAAAGACTATTTTAACATAAAATAGCATATCCAAACAAGAAATGGGACATCCAAATGATCCCAAAATGATAAAATCTTACTCCCTCCGTCTCACATGAATAACTCTATTTGACAAAAAATTTGTTCTATTAATAACTATTTTTTTTAAATATAACTATTAATATAAGACGGATAGAATATAAATACAATTAAAAAATCATTTGATGAATCCGTATAATACAATACAATAAGATTTTCAAATGATAGTAATATATATATACATCGAATTTATCCAACAAATATTCTTAATTACGTTTTGGTTGGATATGTCATACGGGCTTCACATAAACTTCACTTGGTCTATATGTTATGTCCAACCAGAACTTAGTTAAAAAAAGGTTGTTAAGTAGATTCATTGAGTGATAATTATTTTCTATATTTAAACAAATACTCTTTATTATATAAGGAAAATATCAAAAAATAATTAATAATTTGCATATTCTAGAGATCCTGCTGTACATATTCTTGTGTAAAGTTATGTCCATTTAAGAATAGAAAATTATATACTTATACTCTTATTTTTTTATATTATAGGCCTTACCACTTGATAAAGAAGATAAGACCCACCTAAATGAGATTCACTTTTCTCTATAAAGCTTATAGTGAATTGAAATAGGGTGTAAGATTATTACTATTCTTTAAGAATAGGACGTAGATTTTATTCACTCCACAGAATTCAATTTCAAATTAGCCAATTTGAGTGGGACCCACAGCGATGGGCCCAGCCTAGCCAAAGTGGGGCTCTCGCTATCCCTGCCGTTGAATACTTGAATTCCGCGAAAAGGGCATATTGCCGCCAACACAACGAGGACTGCATCTGTCTCCATCAGGGAAAAAAATCAAAATCAGAGCGTAAATAAAGGCCAATTTCGTAAAACCACAGCGGATCTGTCGACTGTCGGCTCTTAACTGCGGTCACGCACGCTGAAGTCGGGGAGCCGGCCGAGAGACCAGGTGAAGGAAAAGCGTCGGTGTGCTTAACCATGGTTAAGCTGCGGTTAGCCTGCCCCTTTCTTAATTCTGCCTCTTCCCACCTTGGCTGCGTATATAAAGCCCCCACGAAGCGTACAGACATCCCGGCGACGGGAGCTCGGGGGAGGGAGTATCGCATCATTTTATGAAAAGGACGGAAGAGAAAGGCCGGGTGGCGAACAATTCCGATTGCTACGGGGCCGCTGCAATGGGGGATTCCAGTGGCTCCGTCTCCATCGACGTGGAAACGATCTCCCTCGGCGGAAAGGTAAAAGCTTTTCTTCTCTTTCTCGATGCTTTAGCGGTTATGGCAATCAGCTTCATCATTTCTGCTCTTGCCCCTGCACTCGTTTTTATTCATTATGCTGTTTTCTTTTTCCAACTTTTTTTTTATGTCTCCTATCAGTCTTTTCATTGGCGCGGACGGGCGGTTTTTTTGTTTTCGTTTTTTTTTAGTGATATTTGTAGGTTGGGTGATTGTTGGAGTGCTATTGTCGTTTTAGCTGCATTGGGAATTATTTTGTTGTTTTTTCGATTTGATTATATTGCTCCGAAAGCCTTGTTTCTACTAAAATGGACTTTCTCTTTTTCTCTTTTATGGTTTGTTTGTTTTTTCAGTTTATGTGATGTGGACTATTGCACGGATATGGACACTTTCCAATTGTGCCGCAGTTATAAATAATAAAAGTGTATCTTTCTTTATTACTATTTGTATTGGCTGCAACTTTTTCTCATATTAATCGTCTTTCACCTTTTTATTCCTTGTCTCTGCTTGAGGAAATCACAGTTCACGTGCATGTAAGTTATGAGCGTTCCTTTTATAAGTTTCCTTTTAAATGTACCATCTCTTAGCTCTAATATTTTTTTATTTTTCAATTGAATAGCGAACTCTTCTCTCTCAATAAACTTGATGTGCAAATGGCTGCTTTTAGCTTAACGTCAGGATCATTGGTTATACAAACGTATTTTTCTTTTTCTTTTGCTTAAACACTAAATAACGTGACATGTCACACTATGGATGCGCTAGTGATATGTCTCTCTATTTAATGTATGCGTATTCACAAAGGGACACTTGTTACAATTCTTTTTTCGATGGGTATAGGTAAGAGGTCTCCGACAGCAAATAGTTAGAGGAAAGAGTTTCTTGGCTATTAGACCATTTTTCTTTACTTGTTCGTTGATATTTTTTGTATATATGACTAACTTAGCACAATCGACATTATCACTCAGGAGCATTTTGTACAAACTAGCCATGGCTCTGTTTTTGTTTCTGTGTATGGCGACCAGGACAAACCCGCACTTGTTACATACCCAGATGTGGCCCTAAATTGTGAGTTTGCTCTTTCTTGATTCTTATTATTTAACTTTGTTCATTAGCATTGATGTTCAGCTAAAGCAGGTTATATCAGGATCATCTGCGCCTTATTTTGGTCATGACCGAGTTCTATCTCCTCATTTGAATTTGTCATAATTGAATGATGTTGTACAATTGCATGTGAAAATTTAAATGCATCATCATATCTTTTGTAACTTTACACATTGAATTGGAATTACAACCTTAGGTTCTCAATTGTGATCTAAAAGTTTAAATTTATGTTACATCATTTCTTCACACTTTTATTGAGGTATGCCACTGGTGGTTTATGCTCAGATATGTCATGTTTTCAAGGACTGTTCTTTTACCCAGAAGCTGCATCTTTGCTTCTCCATAACTTCTGCATTTATCATATCACTCCACCTGGGCATGAGGTTAGTAATTTCAACAGTTTAAGCTTTGTTTTGGACGAAATTCAGTATCTGTTCTATCACCATGCTTGCAGCTTATATTGTTGGTGATCAAATGTCATATTAACGCAATACACTTTGGCATTCTTTTAAGAGTTCTCTCAGCTGGGAGCTGCGGCAGTTTCTACTGAAATTCTCGAGCCTTCTGTGAATGATTTGGCGGACCAGGTTGCAGAAGTTCTAGACTATTTTGGGTACTATGGAAACTTTAGAATTCTTGTAATTTTTTTCTTTGGTTGCTTTAACTTTGCACTCACTTATTACTACATAGAAGCTGTTAAAGACTGACGATATGTAATTTTGTTTTGTTCCTCGAGCTGATCCTGTTTTTTAACCTTGTTTGTTACTTGTTGCCCTATGACAGCCTAGGTGCAGTTATGTGCTTGGGGGTCACAGCAGGTGCTTATGTTTTAACACTTTTTGCTGTAAGTGTTGCTTTTTTAATCTGCACAATGCTTTAATTGAATTCATGTGTGAATTTTTATATTAAATTATCTTGTTTTCAACTCTCGTACTTGCAGCTTAAATATAGGGAGCGTGTTATGGGTCTGATTCTTGTTTCTCCTCTGTGCAAGGCTCCTTCTTGGACAGAATGGTTGTACAATAAGGTTCAATTTTTTACCTCGTGTTTGATGATATGTGAATGGATAAGACTTTTCAGCATTCCATATTTACTTGGGAGCACTCCTTCCTATCTGTTTTCTTAGAAAAATCTCAGTTTTTTATTTTCTTGATTTGCATGCTCAGTAGCACTCCCATGCACTCTCTGACACCCTCCTCCTAAGCTATGACCCTTCTTCCTCCTCCCCCACCATGCCACCTCTCCCAGCCCTCATACTCCTCATACCATCCTCCATGCCCCTCCTCCTCCACCATGAACCCTCGTCTTCCACCACACCTCGTCCTCTTCTTAAGGTAATGGATTCATTGGACTCATCCTATTTAGGGAATTTGCAAAGAGATGTTCCTCATCTTTGTTGAATCAATACCAATTGTAAACAACCAGTCACATTTTTGTTAGAACTTTGCAATGGACAGTTGATATCCACTGCCCCTGATTTCCAAAACTACAGTGGATACCCACTGAAAAAAAAATTACAGCACTGTGAGACCAACAGTGGATAACCACTGTCAATTTTAAAGGAATGTGACCGTGGAAGTTTCCCATCATATGTCCTTGTAGCACTGTGATTCAAACGATTGTTAACTGCTATCCGTTTTAAAGTAATGTGACAGTGGAATTTTATGGTCATATTTCTTTGAAGCGGATGGTCGTTATCCATGATGCGCATCACTACCAGAAATATGAAGTAGTTGCTCCGAATATGAATTAGTTTCCCTGCAAGAGGTACTGATTGTGACAGAGGCTATAATGTCCAACAGGGAGGTCGAGGCCGAGCTCATTGCGAGAATGAGGTCGAGTGGGTGGGTGAGGGCAAGCATGAAGTCACAAGGAGGGGGTGGCAAGGATGAGGCCAAGCTGCAAGGGGGGCGAAGGAGGAGGGAGTTAGGGTGTGTTAGGGTGTCGGGATCGGAAGGCTAGGGCATGAGAGGCACTGGGGGGAATGGGAAAAAGAGACATTGAAAGCAGGTTACTCTGGGCATTTTCTAAAAAGGTTTGGTTTACACTGAGTAAGGAGTGATACTGAGTTAATCTCGGGTGCTGAAAAGTCTTATCCTCTATGAATTTGCATGCTGTTTTTTCATTTAAGATTCTCATTTGTTGTGATCTGTGAAACTTGTATGCAGGTAATATCTAATGTATTATACTACTATGGGATGTGCGGTGTGGTAAAAGAAATGTTGCTTCAGCGCTATTTCAGCAAGGTGTGTCTATTTATCTTGTGCACATATGGGTCTTATTAGTTAGGCACTTCACCATTAAGGTGATTCATTCGGTTTACTCTTTTCGTTAAATTACAGGAAGTACGAGCCAGTGTAAATGTTCCTGAATCAGACATTGTGCAAGCCTGCAGAAGTGTGAGTGAATTGCTCCCGCCATTGTTAGATACATTTTCATGTGCAGTGTGCCACGATCAAGATAGTTTTCTCTACTGATAAACTGTGTGCTGGATATATTTTTGCAGTTGCTGAACGAAAAGCAGAGTAGAAATATCTTGCGGTTTCTTCAAGCCATCAATGGGTATATCGTGCATGATTTCTTACCTTTGAAAAAAATATATCCCTATCTATGAATTTGTTGGAAGAACATAATGATTTGAAGTGAATATATTGTGCAGGAGATGCGACATCACTGATGGGTTGAAGAAACTACATTGCCGGACACTAATTTTTGTGGGCGATAGCTCTCCCTTTCATCATGAAGCCATTAACATGACCTCCAAACTGGACAGAAGATACAGTGCCCTGGTTGAGGTAAGCCATGCATTTGAATTTGTGGTTATCGTTTATAATTGGAAGAGGAAGGCTGAGAAAGTAAGCTTATGGTGTGATTTTCGTGCAGGTTCAGGCATGTGGCTCACTGGTAACGGAAGAGCAGCCTTATGCAATGCTTATTCCTTTGGAGTATTTTCTGATGGGTTATGGACTTTACCCCCCCTGCCTGATCAACGGCAGTCCTAGGAGTCCATTAAGTCCAATTGTCTTCCCGGAACTTCTGTCACCAGAAAGCATGGGAGTGACGCTAAAACCCATTAAGACGAGGGTTTTGCTGGAAGTTTGATGACCAAAACCTGTCAGAGGAAAACAATAATGTTGTAGAGGGAGAGAATGGAACAATAGAGATGCGGTCTTCCTGCTGTGAAATAGATGCTGCCAGAGACGTGTGGTTCAGGTTATAGTGTCTGGAGTTGTGGGGTTGGCTGTAGATAGTAGTTGAATAGGGAGTAGTCCTGAAGGATATGACTCTGCAGATCGAAAGAGTAGGTTCTATTCCATTCATTTATAGTCGTGCATAATGTCAATTTGTCTTGTAAATTTTCATTATTTGTCTTGCAAGCTAATAAGGAAAGGAGGTTGCTTTTTTTTTTCCCCACTCGGTGGTAGTTTTTTTATGAATGAGTCTATTTCCCTCAACAAAAGCTCAGTACCCCTACAAAATAAAAAAAAAATTATTGATCAAACCCCCTCCTGAGCCCCACTGTTTCAGTTAGTGGCCACCCCAATACCATGTATTCCCTCCCCTTTCTCTCTAGCTTTGGTACCGGCAGTTGACCATTTTTTTTCTTCTAATATTTAGTGGCGTGTTGGTGGCCTGCGTGAGGCTTTAGCCGTGGCTGCGGCTGTTGGAACTGGCCATGGCCACGGCCTCCTTGGCCCCTGGCCTTTGCCACTAGGGCTGGGAACGCCCTGGCTTTTGCCATTAGGGCTTTCCCAGCCCATCCCTGATCGCTGCTTGGGCTGGGAAAGCCATGGCCTTGCTGAGCCAGGATGGCCTTAGCCCTTTCCTAGCCTTGGCCGTATTGCAAAAATTCTGCCCCTATCTCTACTAAAGCATTCGTAAGAAAACACTCTTGGCTATTTGTTTTTCTAGATGACATATCTTTGACCTCTAGCACGAGGATATTCGAAATTTGCCTTTGCAATTGCAACAATTAGACAAAAACTCTCTAACTTTGTCATTGTTGGCAACTTTTACTATTGGCTATTGTTATGGGCTCGAAGCTTTGCCTAGTGTTTGCTCTCATGATAGCTTGGTTACATGTTGTGACAGTTACTTATCTTCTTCCCCTACAAATGACAGTTTATTGCAGTCTGATAATTGGTAGACCAAAAGTCGGATCTCCTATATGGTCTAAAAGTCACCACGGTGATTTTACTGTTGCGAAATGAAAATCTTTATAGGGATGCTAACAACCTTATCCAGTTTGCCCGGGACTTTCGACATCCCTTTGCCGCTCTTTTTCTAATTGAGCTTTTTCCACCATGATTTCCTCCATTCGGGACTTTGACATCGCTTCATCAATCACCACTATTTTTCTAGTCAAGCTTTTGCCACATTTCCTCCACCCCTGCTTACAAGTTTTTTTAGTAAGAAGTTGGTTGGTGCAGGAAGTTGGTGCATATGTAAGTAGTTTTGTAGTGTAGGCGGAGGATTTTGTTGAATAAAAATAATGATTTTATGGCGCTTCCAATTTTAAGAAAGTTTTCGTCTATCCTTTTTTGTGTGGAAGAGATACTAAACTTGCTTAGTTGGTACATGGTTTGCGCTCTCGTATTTGGGTTTTGTCCAATAAGTTAAAGATATGAGATCCTAGGAGAGAGCTGAGAGAGATCTCAAAAATATCATGTAATATAATTTAGATTATTTAAATGTTTGTCAATACATATATTTGTCAATCTAAGTATATATTTTTATTTATAAATATAAATATTGACATTAAATAATTATAAATTTATTATATAATATAATTTATATAAGGAGAAACTTGATACACGCCCAAACACCGATGCACTTGGGTGTGTCTCAGCCAAGGGATGTATAATCTGGTGGCCAATGGGGCCGAAAAGGTTTGCCCTCCTATTTGCCATGATGTTGTGGGATAAAAATCCCATGACATAATGGGCTAAATGTATACTAAGAGTACACTTTTATATATAATAAGTAGAATATGTTATATCAAATATAACGTAGAATTAGAATGAATAGTCATTATTTATCCAAAATCATGAGATATAAAAACTAGGTATTAATAAACTTAATAAAATAATTAATGATACTTTAATGTCTCTTTTGTCTCTCAATCTTAGTCATATCATCACAATTTTTAAAATTTTACATAAATTTTGATAAGATCACGCCAAGATAATATGAAACCATTTTTATATAATCTCGAGTTCCCAAGTCTAAGATTTTGTTAGAACTTTGTGAGAACTCTCCCAAATGGTGAACCATGATGGGGGTGAAAAAGAAATGGTCAATGTTGTAGAAGAGTTTTTCCTGCTCCTTACTCACAATGAGTTTAGTGTAAAATACACATGGGAACCGTTTATCTATGAGATCAATGATACACATACTAATGCCTGTTAACATCAATGATACTAACATTAATATGTGCTAGCATGTGCACCGTTAATCTTAAATATCAAATACTCTCTATACGTAGCTTATGTTGGGCTCATTATTAGAGGAGGGCATGAAAAACTCTTTCCAATGTTACAGTGTAAATACTTTTGTGTTGTGACTATGGACTTGATTACTGTTTAAGCCCATCTTTTAGATGACCTTAGTGGTGCGAGAAGCCCTCATGCTCTGTTGCCTGACATGTGCCCATATAAAAGCATTGCCAAAAGTAGTGGTTTAGTGGTCATTATCATTAGGGGTGGCTGCATGTCAAGCTGGGCTCACAGGGGTGGGAGGCAAGCCTCGCACAACCCGTGGGCTGGCCCGCTTCTGTGCTTGGCCAAGCTCTTTCATCCCTTGCAGCAACCGGGAAATGCAATTGTGACACCAATGGTGGGGCCTCATGTAAGGCTGAAAATCGGGTTGAGTTAGGATTGACCCATGCTTAAATAAGTCATGACTAGATCCTATTTATCAATTAAGTTAAAAACCCAAATCTTAATCCGACTTTGATCGGGTATGCGGGTGACCCTACTTTTATTCGTCAATTATTTTTCTTCTTAACTTAATAATTTATACATTATCTTTGCATTAGTTAAATATTTTATATGTTATTTAAGAAAGTGATAGTTAAAGAGAGCATTGCAAGATTAAATATGTGTCCAAAATTATAAAAAATTCATAAAAAATTATTAATTAACTTAAATAAAATAAAAATATAAAAAATAAAATTTTAAGAGAAATTTGTTCTAATCTTTCTACTTTAGGTCATTATATTATTAAATAATAAGGTTAAAGTTAAGTTGTGCTGATTATGAGGGTAAATTTTAACTTTTTAAACTGGTAAAATTTTAAAACCGTGAACATTATAATCAACCTCAAGTCTAATATATGGTTTGGGTCACATTCGATTCTAGGGAGATTTTTCCAGCTCTAGCCCACGGGTCTGTGGGCTGGTTCGAGGCCCAAAAAATAAGGCCCGGCCCAGCCTAACCAGCACAAATCCTACCCCTAATTATTACACACTGTAAAGGAATTAGACAGGGCCTTGATAATTACCATTACTTATCGGAGGCAATTTAGTCATTTCATCTAAACTGCCATTGCCGAAGTCGAGAATCTCAAACGACACCTGAGGCTATTTTCGGCAAACAATCTCGAACGGACACGGCACCTCTATCACAGAAGGGCCCCACATTCCCAGCAGCGGCCAACTGTCATCCAGGCTGTTCGTCCGGTCAGGTGCCCGCCCCAACCTTTCCTGCCCGGTTTAATCATTTACCCCCGCACTATAAATTGCCCTCCTCCTCTGCCAAAATACCTCCTTTTACGCAACCATATTCCTCGTCCCTCTCACTCCCCTGCTTGGCTGCTTCCGAACCAGGAGGGGGGACTCGTCCGAGAATCCTCCCCCGCCAAAGCAGAAACCGCAAATCTAACTGGTGCCGAAATGGAGGCCATCAGCCCCCGCGCATTCGCTCTCTCCCTCGCCGTCCTCGCCCTGACCAGCGGCTCCCTCGCTCAAGACGCGCCGGCGCCGGCCCCCGCCTCTCCCGCTGTCGTTCTCGCGCCATCCCTAGCCGCTGCCGTTTCCTTCTCTGCCGTCTTGTTTGGGTTTCTCTTTCGTTGAAGGTTCAGTGAAATTCCCCTTGCGGTTCGCGTATGCTTCGATGCCTCGTCCGATTCGTTTGGTGGAAGATGAACGACTGTCACAAGGGATTTGCTGTTAGTTATAGCGTTTTAGCGGTCGTACTTGTCTTTTGGTAGGACCTTTATTTTCTATGATGGGAACATTGTTCGGATCTCTTTTCTGCAAATAATGAGGCGAGTTCTTCTCCGATTGTCATCATCTGTAGAGAGAAGATCCGGACGATAGAATTTGGGTTGGGTGGAGGGATTTCAGTAGGAATTAATAAGATGGCGTATCTGCGTCTTTGATTACATGTATGGACATCGGTGTATGAGTTGATATTATGCTTGTTTACTAGTAGTCGACCTCACTGCCATTGCTTCCAATTTTGCTACGTCATTTCGGCGCTGAAGATTTATTACCTACTGATTTCATCTAATTCGATGAGATTGACACAAATCACACCCGTGCTAGGCGCCCGCAATGTACGCAACCAAGTTTCTCCAGCATTAACTGCAGATGCTGCTCTTGGAAAGAAAAGGGACGACGAATCGACAGCTAGTTCTTTCTTTTTTGGTACGGAATCGAGAGCATTTCGAAACCGGCGATGCGACGACTGATTGAGTATCGTTTCCAATTCCAATATTCGCTTCTAAAAATAAAAAAATCCAATATTCGACAGAGCGCACAGCATCATTATGGCTTTTAGTGTCCTTTTCGGGGAAAAATTATTGTCGTGTTCATTGCGGATGTTGCATTTAATGACAACATTTTGCGGGGTTTCGACGCGAATCAATTCCGGGGTATTAGGTTCTTTTAAGGCAATTGCATCCCCCATGCGCTAGTGGATGAGGTACTGTTAACAGTGATACGATGCTACGAGAAGACGGTAGTTTTCTCTCACACAACCCTTCTTAAATTCAAATTCTACGTCTAATACATTTTACTTACCGGTCAATACAATTTTTATTCACTTATATCACTAGTGAATTTGCTTCACATCCCACTAACAGTTCAGTCTATAACCACTCGATAAATAATGGTATTATATTTTTGAAAGAAGTTAGCATGGGCCAGTGCATTTTGGCCATGGACATGCGTTGCTCTCTAGAAGGATTAGGCGATTTAAACCTGCTTATCCCCTAAGTAATAAGTGTTGTTAAATCAATATCTAACGACTTTCCGATGTGTTTGTTTCATGCCATGCTTGATTCGTCAGACACATGATTATGTTTTTTTACTTTCAGGAAAATATAGTAACAGTTTGTGTATTCTTATACCCCATGGGAAACCCCAATTTTATGTACCACCTGAACATGACTTCTGTTTGAATATGAAATAAATAAATAAATTTTTTCTTTCTTAATAGTTTTCTTATGGGAACTTAGTTATATGGTATCAAATCTCTATATTCTCATAGATCTTCATGTGAGGCAAAATATTAAAATATAAAATAAATAAATAGAATTTCCTTTCCTAACACCTCCATTCCTTAATCTTGGCCGTAATATAGGCTCACACTGCATTTGGTGGGAGGCACCAATCATATAGCTGCCAATTGTGGAAACGTGTAAAAATTGAGTCTGTATTTCCCTGAACTTTCACGTATTTTTACGGCCGGCAACCACTTGATTGGTGCCTTACACCAAATACAGTGTAAGTGCTTCGACGTTCTTTTAGCTGCATAAGTGTTGGATAGCATAATATAAGTCGTATCCAACTTAAGGTCCAACGCAAATAATTTCCCCTTACATTCCATTTGCCCCAGAACACTTTGCTAAACCAAGGAATGGGCGTTAAGTGGGATTATACTAGCAAACTTCTCAACCCCATCCAGTTTCCTTGATCGACCGAGGACATCAACTATGCAAGTGTGGTGATCTATTGTTGGAGTAATTCCATCTACTTTTGTTAATGAATCGAAGTATCTCTTCACTTCTTCCACTAAGCCTATGTGTGATTTACAAGCAGAGAGAACCCCGATTCCAAGCCTTCATCTGGCAAACACTAAAAAGATTCAAGAGCCTTTGCACGAAGGCCATGTTGCGAGTTGCCACATATAATTTGTTATTGTCATATGTTTGTAAGTATTGTAATGAGAAGTTATATTGGAATGATTATGATCAAATCAAGTAAATCGTTATGTCTTTAAGACATAATTCGCCCCCCTTAACGGTGTTCAGAATATTTTTAAGCGTCTGCCTCTCAGGATAAGACAATTAACTACATACTATAAAATTACCTTTAATATAGTACATACAGCAAACTATAATATATTATGCTCTCACATAAAGTAAAGAGACGAAAATATATAAAAGGTTTTTTGTAAAAATTATTTTTCATAATTTTATAGAAAATTCCGTTGAAGACACCATGTTCTATTCAAACGGATGCGTCTATCCGTTAACATATACATTCTTTAGTAAAATTAAATAGAACTAAGTTTGGTTAATAGAAACTAAATCAAATAAATAGATAACTAAACTAAATAAAGTTGAGTTAAGAGAAAACTAAATCAAATGAATATGTCCTAAAAATAATTATCTTATTAACCCAACCTAACTGGTCAATCATGGTGGTGGCACATGTGGGTTAGCCCACCTAGGTGCATAGGTCTAACATATTAGTCTTCCACAAAAGTGAGTTAACTTAATAGCCTAACTTAAAAAGTCAAATTTGTGCCTTATATACTAATATCATCACATTTTTCTAGACAATGTAAGACTATTTACCTCTTTAACCAATTCACATATGTAATTAGTAGGTTTGGGTTCTCTACCATGTGGACTTAACCTACATAAATATTATAAACTTAACCCATATAAATATTATAACGACCTTTATGATACAGGGTTAACCCATTAAATATATTACTCACTTCTAAGATAATTGTGCTCCACAAAACCATATCCTTTTGATAAATGCTGGCAAATACTGCTTCAAGACTCTCCTAAGTATATTTCCCATACATAGCAGTAGTAAGTGCACCAGCTACGAAGCAATCGCCTAACTGACCAGATTTTAAAACCCATGAACGAAACCGTTGCCCTGCTCGAAAGTTGACGAAAGTAGAGCAAGCTATTAAACAACATGAAAACGTCAACTCATTGGCACTTATTCCAGTTTTCTGCATTTGACGAATGAACTTAATTGCCGTCTCCGGCCCCTTGCTGAGCACGAGTATATCAACTAATAATACAATCTGCGAAAAAACATCTCCGTCCTTCGGCCTATCAAAAACCAGAAAAGAACCATTTAAAAATCCACATTTCATGTACATGTTAATGAAAGCTGTTCCTACAAAAGAAACGCCGTTCTTTACAATATGGGCATGAATTTATTTCCCATGGAAGACTTCTGAAATACTATAGCACAAGATCTTAATGTGCTAATGATCTATGTGTATTTGTTAGGCTTAAACGATTCCAAAAGCATCTTCTTAAATATTCTTAACACTTCATCACTATCCGTACGTACTACGAAGCATTCTATGAATCAACGTCCTTAACTGTTCAAATTATTAAATATCCTACAACCATCTTAAATGGCCCGAGTCTTCGTGAGATATTTTTGAGTGTGCGTCACGCCGTGTTGGTTGTGTATTTCACCATTTATAAAATAACTCGTATAACCGTTTATTGCCCTCCCTCATGGGGCATAACTATGCTGATAAGTCTGGAGTGTGCGTCGTACATAATAATTTCTCCATCTTTGTACATTGCTATAAACGCATTACAAACTGAGTTATCAGTTGCAAAACGCAAAACCTGCTTTCCTAGGCATGTAAACTTTTGCCGTATCTCAAATCTTCAGTTCAGATGCTACACTAACAAGAGTGGATAAAGTATATTCATTTGGCCAAACACCCACTTTTATCATCTCAACAAAGAGATATGCAGCTTTCATGACATATCCACACCGCTCAAGTCATGAGATCTTTGTACTCCATCCACCACACCTCTGGATAATCAATCAATTCAAAAACCAAGTATGCTTCTTGGGTTAATTTACCACATCTGGAATATCATCAATCAATTCAAAAACCTAGTATGCTTAATAACACATAAAGATCAGAACCGATCTTAATTGATGGCTAGCTAAAGAATGAATAGTCTGACCATGCCATGCGTCTGCCAGATCTGTGCAAGCCTTTATAATTCTAGCTAATGTAAACTTGCTCAACCTTGTTTCTGATTCCGCCATTGCAAAACAACTTGGATTCTCTTTACCATTCCCAACCCGCACATATATATGACATCCATTCAGCAATACGTTAATACAGCATTGCGATTTTCAACGTGATCAAATATTTTTTGTGCAAGCTCCATTTCCTCGTACTAGGCATAAACGTCAAGCAGAGCTGATCCCATAAACAGATATGATGAAAAATTTGAAAATCTAAGACCCGTTCTCTGAATCCAAAGTCCATGGACAAGGAGCAAGCTATGAAACCAGTTACGTATGCCCTCGGATATCAATATACACCATATACGAAACATATCTTACCCACAAACGTCAGTTCGCGCTTTTATGCAAAACTTGGCTCTTTGCTGATCAAGCTTCTAGTGGCCATTACCATTGGGATGGCTCACGAAAATATATAATTATATGACGAGTTATGGAGATTAGGTGTGAGGTATATGCGGACGGGAAAATTTAACCCCACCAGAATACCTGATGTGTTTAACCCACACCCGACCTTATTAAAAGTTAGGTCAGAGTTTTAAAATTTTACTTATTTTAAAAGTAGGGTAGGATCAGGATTTACAAATATAACCATTACAACTCACATTGAGTGTATTTTTTAACGATGTCATGACCTAAGGTGGACAAATTAGAAGAAAAAAAATTCTCTAAAAAATCTATTTTTTACATTTTATATTATTTAGTAGTTAATTAGTAATTTTTTGTGAAATTTTTATAATTTTGAATGTGTGTCTAATAATGTCGTAATGGTCTCACTCAAACTCTTACTTTCTCATATAATATAGAAAATATTTGACATCTATTTATAATATTGTAATGTATTTAAATTTTTATGTTTGGCCCATGCAAAAATAATATATAAAATATTAAGTTAAAAAAAAATTAACTTATAAAAAAAGTAGGGTTACTTATATACCCGACCCAACCCGACCAAAATAGGGTTAGGGTTTGCATTTTCAACTGGCGCCTCTAGAATTGGGACCAAGCCGCCAATGGGAGTTAGACTCAGGCCATATATGGCCCAATTGGTGTGTTCTCGAAGTGAAGGTTGTGGCCAGCAAGTCCATTGCCTGTTGCATGGTACATCTAGAAAGGTTGCATCCCTCCTACATTCCCTCGAAGCTGGGTTTCCTCATCACCTTGCATCGCCTCTCCCTTCGTTGCAACAACTTCTCCAATCACATCCCCCCCTACCTCTTTGCCACCTACACCCTCACTTTATCTTGACCTCTCCTACAAATCCTTCATTGGTCTGATCCTCGATGGCATCCAGGGTCTCAAGAACCTGACTTTCCTTGACCCTTCTTCCAACTCACTTAATACATCATTAAATATTTTTACTTTATGAGTTTTATTAATGACGTGATAGAGCACTGAAAGACGAGTGTAACGGGTCTTAAACTGCTCGATTCAGACAAGAAGGCAGAAAATTATGGCATTAGGAAGCATCCTTATGGGTGGGATTCACTTAAAAAGTGTAGGATAACTTAGACATGAGTAGTCTTATTTTATAGGGTTCGCCAATATGAGCCCATAAAAATCAAGAACACACGATTTCGGCTTATGATTGGAAAGATATAGCGTTTTCTATGTGACGGGTGGTGGGCCTACACTTCGGGTTCACATTGTGTAGGACTGGGCCAGTGCGACAGTGTGCATTGGCTCAGCGGTGCCGCAACCGGGCCCCGATAGAGCAAGTGATGCGCATGTAGCATGCATCACACATGTGTTGCAATCATGTGATGCGCATGACATGTGCACCACATGGCATACATGGTCCCATGCGCATGCGGCTATAAATAGTATTTAGGGAAGTTTTTTACGTTGTTTTTCACTTTTCCCGCTTCTCAAATTTTATTTCTCTCATTCTAAGTTGTTTTAAACTGGGTTCAAGTAGTTCAAGAGACATTCTTACCTAAATTGAGTGTGTCAGACATAGGGGTAGGGTTATTTTTCTGGTTTGAGACCTTTAAGGCTTGGAAACATGACATCCAAGTTCTTGAAGTCTGGTGTGTTGCCTTCGTTCTCTCACGGTAAATGAGAGAGTTTTAAACTCTAATCCAATCCTTGCTCGTAAAATTTAACACTTTTGAGTTATTTTGCTTGGTCATACTTATTTGTTGTGCTTTAAATCCATACTATGTTTATAGAATTTAACTCTTTTGAGCTATTTTTCTTGGTCATCCTTATTCATTGTGTTTCCTGGAAAGAATATAATAATTGTGAGAAATGATTATATGCATTGTATTATGTTTTGATTGTATGCTCTATCATGGTAGTTCCTTGGGTAAAGAACTAGAAATGTACCATTTACTTAGATACTTGTAAAGAGATATGATACCTCTGAAAAATAATTGTATGCATTACATTATGTTTTGTTTGTATGTTCTATCATGGTAATTCTTTGGTTGAAGAAAAATAAATATATTATTTTACATGAATACCCGCTAAAAAAAATAATCGGCACCAATACATGCACTAAAAGGTGTAGAGTATTATAGAAAAATTCTTATCCTCCTAACGATGTATGTGATTATGTTGATAATATATGTAAGTATTCAACACTTATGACGGCTGTCATGTTCAGTCACATACATGATAAACAAGTGTATTAGATAAAATTATTATGATTATTGTATCATGTTAAAATGACAGTCATTACGCCTTTGGCTGCTTTGTGGTCTCTTTCAGCCTTGACGTATGCTAAAATAATCTCATTCCTTAGATCGTATCGCTGCTCAACCAGTACCCTACTGCATTCACCAACAACCCCTACCTTTGTGGCAACCCTTGTCAAGGTCCCAATTAGAGTTCAAAAAATCCCAAACAACCCCAACAAAACCACTGTCTATACCTCTGCACCACCTAGGGCTGCCAACAGAATGATACGGTTACGGTATAACCTATTCCATTACCATAACCATTTCCCAAATCTTTATCCATAACCGTTCCATTAAGTAAACGGTATAGGTACTTCCATAACCGTACCTTCCACTAATAAACGGCCGGTTAATCGGATAACCATTATCCATTACATTTTTTAAAATGTGCTAAAAAAGCTAAAATAATTATTTTTTATTCACTTAATTAAATATTACTAAGGTAAAAAACTAATATCATTACTACTCGTATTTATAGTTGTTGCAAATAAATTATAAAGATTAAACATGAAACATAAATGGATACATATATTAGGCATATATATATACATAAACTACTTATTTTTCAATAATTATTTCATATTATATGAGTCCAGCTTCAAGACATCCATCTAGTGCCTGTTTGAGGAGAATCCCAATGTGAGAATAATAATTATCTTCTCACAGCTAGCTATATTTAAATGTGCATTAAAAGCATGAATGAGACCATATATAGTGATGCTCATTATCCATTAGTGTCTTTTTGAAACAATGTTTTAAAACCCAACCAGGGAGCCTGACCCAGATTAGTGGTCGGGCAAATGTTTTAAAAACCGGGTCGGCCCGACCAGTCCGACCGGGCTCAATCGGACATAGTTGATAAATCTGACAGGTTCATCTACTTTAACTCGTTAAGTTAACCCAACCGGGTCAACATGACTCAGCCGGTTCAACCGCTGATCCGCTGCCCGGGTCAGACCAGTTTAATATTTTCATGAAAAAAAATTATGTTGGAGACGGGTTTCCAACTCACATTCTGTGAGAGCCCATCAGCAAACCTAACCCATCGGGCTGCAACAACTTTGTTTATACACATTTTTATTTTATTTAATATTTATTTGTTTTACATTGCTCCAAAAAAACTCTCCACGACGGGATTTGAACCCTTGTCGTAATAAAAATAGCATTTACACTCTACCGACTGAGTTACAATGATTTTGTGTGAATATTGTACCTAACTTTCTATTTATTTTAATATATGAGAAAATCGGGTCAACCCAAGTTGACTGACGGTTGAACCCAATTAACCCGGCCCGACGACCAATCTGGGTCAATGGCTGGGCCGGTTTTTAAAACCTTGGGCTGGGTTAAGTCAACTCAGGTTGATCGGATGATGACATAATCACCTAAGAAATTTAAAATAGTTCCCCATATTTTAGATAAAGTTTCACTTAAACCTATTCAAAGTTTTACTTAAACCTATTTGGTCATTCAAAACTTATTGATTCCAACCAATTTCAATAACTAAATCATTCTAAATTTTGCAATATCCAACCAACACTCAAACCAAGCTAATCGAGATGGGCCAAACAAAAGTTTCATTCTATTAGCCCAAGTTCAAGCTTTGATTTGAGCTAACTTGAGTCTAGCCTCGAGTAGAATAGAGTTGACTCAACAATCCTATTTCAAACCCACCAATCATTTCCTTATACAAACAAACATTCTACAAGTTTAATTATCAAAAACATAAAAAAGACTCATGTGTTTGAGTTATCAAAATTGAATCTAAATTAACCTGAGAATTGTAAAAATATTTTGTACAAAGTGTCTATGTAGTTAGTTAAGATTTTATCATATATGATTAAAGATGAATTGTGACCTAATAAGACCATAAAAATTAGACAAATCAACCAAATGAGAAACATAAAAGTAAAGTTAGTTTAAGAGAATATACATTATAAATAGATATTTTAAAAAAATAGAGTTAGATATGAAATGTTAGAAAGAGTAAATTATCTTCCAAGTAGTAGCTTGTAACAACTATAGTAAATGGTTGAAAGTAGTTAAATAAATACAATAAATATTTAGATTTGAATGATATCTTTCGTTAAGTAAATCACCATGGTGAATCATGACATGAAGATTATTTTAAAAGATCATAAGTCAATCTCTTTTAAAATTAAACCACTTAAGACTAACAAGTGATATATATATATATATATATATATATATATATATATATATATATATATATATATATATATATATATATATATATATATATATATATATATATGACAAACGGGTAACGGATAAACGGGTATGGAAGAACTTTTTCTATTACCTTCCATTAAGATAACGGTCGGATAAAATTATCCTCTTATTTACCCATCGAATAAATTTAACTATATCATTTAACTTCTTAACGGTACGGTACAAACGGTAGAACGGTGAAACGGGTACCATTGGCAGCCCTAGCACCACCTACACCACTAACCAACAAAACCCAAAGCTTTCTTCTCCAGCAAAAAGAAAAGCAATGGTGGTGGGAATAATCACGGTGGTAGCGGGTTTTTGACGATTGTCATCCTCCTTGGCGTGTTTATTGCCGGCATTGTTGACATCTCGGTTGCCTTTGCTAGACTAGGGCTTGGCCTGGCTACAGCCGGCTAGACCATGCGCATGCCAAATCTGGCTTGAGGCCATATATGGCCTACACCTAGTCTAGGTGCAGAGGAGGCTGTTGGCGGTGCAACCATCCTTCATTTAGCAGGCAACACGGCAACTCATCGTGTCGCCAACTACAAAAAAGAAGGTTAAAAATATTATTAAGTGGGAGGGGTGCAAATGAGCAAAATTTTAAGTAATACTGAGCTGTAAAAAATGGGGGCTTGAGCATAATATAGAAGGAAATAGACGTGTTCTTATATTAATAACATTAGAGACGGATGGAATCAGTTATGTTGGTTATTCTGATGGTGAAGCAGCGACCTAACCTGAAGCGATGGATCAAACCATGTAACAGAGTAACAATATCACTAAAGAATAATAATAAACTAACAAGACAATATCAATAGAACCATTGTGGCAGTGCCGGTGCTTCACTAGTCGCGAGTTCAAAATTCGTAAAGAAATAGGTGCTCCACTTCCGATGATAATCCCCACGTTGGCTTATGCGCCATCGCTTTCTTTCTTCTGGTTTTTTTCTCTGTTGAGATCTTTATCTTAAAATTTTCGATCTGTTTATCGTCACAATGACGAATCAGCTACAAGTTCATGCAAACATATTATCTTATTTTTAAATTGTTAAAATAATTAAAAGATTTTTCCCTACAAAATACCAGCATGAGAAAGATCACCATGCTCAAGTGAATGAGGATCACAATTTGTCTTCCCATCAACGATTGATTGGTACGTCCCAACTTATCCAATTCTTGCTGCTATAAATGGGAGGTCCGAATTCATTCCTTCCAGAACTTCAATGACTTGGTGACTATCATTTAATTAAAAACCATCCAAATTATATATTTTTAAGTAAAAATTAATCTCATAGCTAAAGGAAGTGTTAACAGGTGCGATGTCTTACTCTCCCGGGCCTCAGCTACCAGTAAGCAACTATGGGGAGTAGGAATGCACCCCGCATAAAATGATTTAACATTCAACCTGCCATGAGTTAAGCCTATATTAAATGTGGCTAAAGTATGAGGCGAAACAGTACTCGATGTACGGATTTATCAGGTTAATTTTGTTGTAAATCGACTTCTTATTGAACCCAGAACACTTGTCAGTATTTAAATAGAGAAGCCATAGTAATTAGTACATGCTAATTAAACTCAAAGTTAATGTGTTGTGCCAGGCTTTTCTTTTGGATCGGTATGTGCCTAAGTCTTTTTCACATGGGGGCCCTTGCTGAAAACGCAAGTTTTTGCACGTGGTGACCGACAATCGCATTGTGAACAAACATTTCCAGTATCTTGGGCCCCGCCTATGTGTCTGCTTGGTCTAAATTAATCCCCTCTTGCATCTGGATCTAATTGCCTGGTGATCATTAGTAAATTCAAGTGGGTCCTCAAAAAACTGTCACTCTATGCTACAGGTTCTATGGATTTTGTAGTACTTGTTCTTTTTTTTTTTGGGATGTTGAAAGGAAGGGCCTTACAAAAATAATAAAGACTACTCGTTGACTGCAGGAAATTTGGGACCGCCTGTCCCCAAACCTTCTCAAGGTTACAATGTTTGGCGTGGCGAGCCAAACCATGGCACTTGGGAAAGGAAGGCTTCGACCAGTTCGAACTGACTGTGCCTAATCACTAAGATACGGTTGTGAAAGTACATGCCTACGTGAGACCCAGTTTTTACACTTGATTTGACGCATACATATCATTGGCTTTGAGTGCCTCGCAACCAATCTGAAGTCTGTTTCAACATGGGGGCTAAGGACTGCCCAAGGGAAACATTTTTAATGTTTCGTGGTGAGTATGAGCCGAGCGTAAGGAATGTCTACGAGATATTAATTTTTAAGATCAATGATGCCCATGATAGCATATATTAGCGCAAGTAATATTTACACTAATGTGCGTTACTATGTGCACCGTCGATCTTAAAAATTAATGCCTCACAGGCGTTCCTTACGCTCGGCTCACAGTAAGCGCGGAACATTAAAAACACTTCCTTGCCGAAGCTATTTTTCTTTCCTTGGAATGCTGCAACCAGTCCTTCAAATACACCCTTTAAATTAGGAAAATGATCTTATTTTACTCTTTTTTTATATTAATTTTTTTTACCTTTTGATTTGATTAAATTAAAAAAAATAGATCTCTCTATTATCACATGAGACTCATCTTTATCAATTCAATCAAAATTTAAAATAAAATTTTAGTGTAAAAAAATTAGAATAGGAATATCAATATACTCTAAAATAACATTCTGTTGATGACACATGAGATAGCCTCCAGATGCACCAAGGCTTCCGCCACTTGGGCATTCTCATCAGAAAGCCCCTTCTTACTCATATGCTTTTTTTGTCCAATGTTAATAATTATATTTTAAAAAAAATTAGTGAACGATAAAACTCTTATGATATTATTTTTTAAGTACCTAACAACTTAAATTAAATTAAATAAAATTATTAATATAAAAAAAACTATTTTACTAAATGAAATTATTTATATGGGAAGGAAGGAGTAGAATATTATTGCTCCTTCGTCGTCCCTAATACATCAAATCCCAGTTCTAGAACAGTTTTCGTATTTAAAAGTGGCCCCGTCAAAGTTGATTATAGGGTGCCAACACCTGGAGAAAGGCATCCAGGGCACAGTTAGCAAGTGAATCAGCCGCGCAGTTTGCTTCCCTGAATATTTGAGCTGTGGCAATTTGATCAAAATGGAAAAGAGCCAAGAGGATCGAGTGGATGATAGCTTGGATATGCCACCGGATGACGGTGAAATTTGGTTGTAATGCCGAGATCATCAGACTAGAGACACCACAAATATGGAGGCTGCGGGTTCTTCAACCCGTTAATTCTTAAAAGTCT
This sequence comes from Saururus chinensis, assembly GCA_035235625.1. Lineage (NCBI taxonomy): Eukaryota > Viridiplantae > Streptophyta > Magnoliopsida > Piperales > Saururaceae > Saururus > Saururus chinensis. The sequence goes on along the minus strand of CP141143.1, from coordinate 8,867,021 downwards.
TCCAATTTATTCTTCTTGAAGGGTCTTAGATAGTCTTCTTGAAAGAGTTGTTCTATTACTCCCTGTCCGACATTAACAGAGGAAATATTATTTTAGAATCATAATCAAAGAATTGAAGTGCTTGCTCACTTTCCAATGCTAATTTGTTACTCATCGTCATAAGACATTGATTTTCTTTTTAGTATCTGAATTATATGAAAGTGTAGTACTTGAGGAGATGAGCTTGTGGTGGGGGTGCAGAAAGCATTTCATGAATACTTCAACTACAATCAGACACTCTTCGCCACAGTCGTAGTACTAGTAACAATCAAATCCTCCTGTTTCATACGGAGAGGGAACATCTAAGAATCGGACATCAGAACACTTCAACCCTTTTTTTATTCTACAAAATCCTACTTCCAATTAGCCGATGGAGCATGAGTGGGAGTGGGCCCAGCCTAGCCCAAGTGGGGCTCTTGCTTTCCCAGCCGTTGAATTCCGCGAAAAGGGCACTGCCGCCAATCCAACAAGCACTGCATCTGTCTACATCAGGGGGAGAGAAAATCGAAATTCAGAGTGTAAAACAAGGACAATTTCGTAAAACCATCACATATCTGTCGGCCCTTAACTCCGGTCACGCGCCAGCAGGAGTCTTGGCAGCTGGGGCCGAGGTTGGATCAAGGTAAAGGAAAAGCGTCGGTGTGGTTAACCTTGGTTAAGTTGCGGTTAGCCTGACCCTTTTTGAGTTCCACCTTGGCTTCGTATATAAGCCCCCCGAATCGTGTGCAGACATCCCCGGCGACGGAAGTTGGGGCCTGAGGGGGAATAACGCCTTATTTTACGAGAAGGAAGGGAGGCAAGGCCGGTCGGCGAGATATTCCGATTGTAAAGGGCCGCTGCTATGGGGGATTCCAGCGGCTCCGTCTCCATCGACGTGGAAACCATCTCCCTCGGCGGAAAGGTGAAAGCTTTTCTTCTTCTACTATTTTTTTCACGAAGCTTTAGCCGTCATGGCAACCAGCTTCATCATTGCTGCTCTTGCTCCTAAAACTCGTTTTATTCACCATGCTGTTTTTTTACTATTTTTTTATTCTTTATGATATCACTCATATCAGTGTTTTCATTGGCACCGACGGGCGGCTTATATATATGTTGTGTGATTTTTTTGTAGTTTTGTTAATTATTGAAGTGCTATTGTCGCTTTGGCTGCATTGTGAATTTTTTTTTTCGTTTGTTCGAGTAGTTTACGTTGCTTTTAATACATTATTTCTACAGAAATTAATGTTTTTATTTTGTGGTTTGTTTGTTTTTTCAGTTCATGTGAATTGTGGACTATACCATGGATATGGACACTTTTCAATTGTGCCGCAGTCATAAATAATAAAAGCGTATCTTTTTTTATTACTATTTTTATTGGTTGCAACTTTTTCTCATAATAATCGTCTTTCACCTTTTCATTTTCCTCTTATCCGATTGAGGATATCAAAGTTCACGTGCACATAATTTATCAGCGTTCCTTTTTAAATGTACCATCTCTTAGCTCTTAGCAGTATTTTTTTTTTCAATAGAATAGCGAACCATTCTCTCTCAATAAATTTAAGTGAAATGGCTGCTTTTAGCTTAATTTTTGTATCTTTGGTAATATATAATTAATTTTCTCTTTTGCTTGAATACTAAATAATGTGAATATATGTCTCTCTATTTAATGTATGCATATTCACCAAGGGACACTTCATAAAATTCTTTTTTCGTGGGGTATAAGGCTATAGGCAAGTGGTCCTTGAACCCTCCGTATAGTTGGAGGAAAGGCTTTGACGGCTAATATTCTATTTTTCTTTACTTGTACGTTGATATTTTATATATATATGACTAACCTAGCACAATCAACATTATCACTTCAGGAGCATTTTATACAAACTAGCCAGGGTTCTGTTTCTGTTTCTGTGTATGGGGATCCGGACAAACCTGCACTTGTTACATACCCGGATGTGGCTCTAAATTGTGAGTTTGCACACTCTAATTATTAAACATTGTTCATTATCATTGATGTTCTGCTAAAACAATTTATATCAGCAATGATCTGTGCGTTATTTGGGTCAAGACTGAATTCTGTCTCTGCATTCAAGTTTGTTATAATTGAACGATATTGTACAATTACCTATGAAACTGTGAATGCATCATCATGCCTTTTCTAACTAACACATTTAATGGGAATTATAACCTGAACTTCTTCTCAATTGTGATCTAAAAGTTTAAAATTGTGTTACATTATTTCCTCGCTATTCTATTGAGGTATGCTACTGATGGTTTATGTTCAGATATGTCATGTTTTCAAGGACTGTTCTTTTGCCCAGAAGCTGCTTCTTTACTTCTCCATAACTTCTGTATTTATCATATCAGTCCACCTGGGCATGAGGTTAGTAATTATATTTGTCTAAACTTTGTTTTGAATGATATTCAGTATGTGTTCTACCACCATGCTTGCAGCTGACATTATTGGCTATTAAATGTCATATTAATACAATAGTCTCTGGTATTCTTTTAAGAGTTCTCTCAGTTGGGAGCTGCAGCAGTTTCTACTGAAATTCTCGAGCCTTCGGTGAATGACCTGGCGGACCAGGTTGCAGAAGTTGTAGACTATTTTGGGTACTATTCACACATTATAATTCTTGTTTTTTTTTCCTTTGGTTTACTTAACGCAATAATTACTATGTAGAAGCTGTTGAAGACTGACTGCATATAATTTATTTTCCCCCAAGCAGATCCTGTTTTTTTAACCTTGATGGTACTTGTTTCCCTATGACAGCCTAGGTGCAGTAATGTGTTTGGGGGTCACAGCCGGTGCTTATGTTTTAACACTTTTCGCTGTGAGTGTTGCTCTTTAAATCTGCACAATGCTTTGATCAAATTCATCCGTGAATTTAATATTAATTTATCTCGTTTTCAACTATCATATTTGCAGGTAAAATACAGGGAGCGTGTTCTGGGTCTGATTCTTGTTTCTCCCCTGTGCAAGGCTCCTTCTTGGACAGAATGGTTGTACAATAAGGTTTAATCTTTTACTCCTGCTTGGTGATAAATGAATTTGGTTGCTGATTTTGCATTTAAGAATCTCATTTGTTGTGATCTGTGAAACTTGTATGCAGGTAATATCTAATGTATTATACTACTATGGGATGTGTGGTGTGGTGAAAGAAATGTTGCTTCAACGTTATTTCAGCAAGGTGTGTCTAGTTATCTTTTACTCATACGGGTCTTATTAGTTCTGCACTGCACCGTTAAGGTGTTTTTTCAGGTTACTTTTCCTTAAATTACAGGAAGTACGTGCCAGTGTAAATGTTCCTGAATCTGACATTTTACAAGCGTGCAGAAGTGTGAGTGAATTGTTCCCGCCATTTTTAGATACATTTTCATGTGCACTGTGCCACGATACAAGATAGATTTCTCTGCTGATAAGCCGTGTATGCTTGATCTATTTTTGCAGTTGCTGAGCGAAAAGCAGAGTATAAATGTCTTGCGGTTTCTTCAAGCCATCAATGGGTATATTGTGCACGATTTCTTAACTTTGAAAGAAATTTGTGCCTATCATGAATTGATTGGAAGAACAAAATAATTTGTAGTGAATATATTGTGCAGGAGATGCGACGTCACTGATGGGTTGAAGAAGCTACATTGCCGGACACTAATTTTTGTGGGCAATAGCTCACCCTTTCATCATGAAGCCATTCACATGACCGCAAAATTGGACAGAAGATACAGTGCCCTGGTTGAGGTAAGCAATGCATTTGAAACTATGGATATCGTTTATAATTGGAAGAGGAAGGCTGAGAAAGTAGGCTTCTTGTGGATTTTGTGCAGGTTCAGGCGTGTGGCTCACTTGTAACCGAAGAGCAGCCTCATGCAATGCTTATTCCTTTGGAGTATTTTCTGATGGGTTATGGACTTTACCGCCCCTGCGTGCTCAACGGTAGTCCTAGGAGCCCATTAAGTCCATCATTCATCTTTCCGGAACTTCTGTCACCAGAATGCATGGGAGTGAAGCTAAAACCTATAAAGACGAAGGTTGTGCTGGATGTTTGATGACTGGACTAAGTGGTGGTCATTTTGGAGGCATTATGGAGGAGGGGAAGCGCTTTCCCTTCGAGAGTTTCTGGGGAAAGCGCGTTCTCCACCTGGCGCTGCCTCCCAAACGGCCTCTAAAACCTGGCAAGAGGAAAACAATAATGTTGAAGAAGGGAGAGAATGGAAAAATAGAGTTGCAGTCTTCGTGCTGTGAAATACATGCTGCCAGAGACGAATGAACGGTGCGGGTTAGATTGTCAGAATTGTGGGGCTATCTGTAGATAGTGGTTGAATAGGGAGTAGGGCTGAAGGATAGGATGGGCGATAGAAGAGTAGGTTCCATTCCATTCATTTATAGTCGTGCAAAATGTCAAATTGTCTTGTAAATTTTCATTATTTGTCTTGCAAACGTAATAATGGAAGGCGGTAGGGTTGGCACAACTCGCAGGTGCTCGATTTGGTTGCATAAGAATAATGGTTCGCGGCGCTTCCATTTTTCTTTTATTGTGTGGAAGAGGCAACTTGGTTGGGTAAAAAATGAAATGGTCAATGTTGCAGTATAATGCTATTGGGCCGTTGTATTATATCTCCTTAACTAATAATTTGCATTAATTATTTTGTAGAAGTGTACATGTAGTGCACTTGCTGCACTTTATTATTATCATACGCAAATTGAGTTTCAAAGTTAATAATTTTTTCTGGTTCATAATTAAGAGTCCATAAATAATACTTTAGACGATTTAGAATATGCATTTACATTAATATATGCTTGTACTTTGCGAAAGGAGAGTCGGTTCCCTGCTGGATTGCTTATAACGTGCAGAAGAATTATAGGCACTTGTCTATGTATTTGGGGTGGTAAATGGGTAACTATTAGACAATCCCACGTGTTTTATTGCTTACTTGCTGAACTACTGATAACGTGCAGTAGAAGAATTGTATGCATACCTGTATTTAGGTTTGTGCAGGGGAATAATTTAACAACCCTACATGTATTATTGCCTACATTTCACTTCTTAGGGTTCATTCCGTTATAGTGTGGGAGAATAAGACAAACTACTTAAAGGAACATGAGTACGCAACGGAGGTCCATCTTTCGCGGACGTCCATCTTAAAGCCCTGAGCGGTTCTAGTGGAAAGTGCAAGGAGATAGCATTTTGTTTCGGAGGCTAGGACTGCAAAAAGAGCTGTGCAAATTATTTTTCGTGAAGAACGGTTAAAGCATGGCAACAGGCACATGCAGGCAGCTTTTTTGGTTGTGACATGTGAAGACAGAAGAGTGAAGAGTCCTGATTCTTCTCTAGTTATGGTCTCATTAAGAGGCTGGCATGTCACGATTTCTCAACGTAGTGACAATTGTGTTATGACCCGCCCAAGGGGTTGGGTCTCACGCTCATAATTTATTAAAGTTAAAATTTAATTATTATTAATAAAAATAATTTAGTATAATTAAAATATAATTATAAATTATATTTTAGAATAATTATAATTTTATTAGGCTTAAGCTAATATTAGAGACCCATTTGAATTATAAGTTTTATTAGCATTAGAATTATGATTCTCAATTGCCTATCATATAGGGGCTTTGCCTTATTTAATTATTTTAAGTTATTTTTTTTATACTTTTCTTTATAATATAGTTTTTGTAGACATCAAGCTACAACACTGGTATCAAAGCGTTCGATTTTGGATTGCCCTTCACCATAGTTTATGTATTACCTACTCGGTCGTTGTCACTGTCTAAGATGCCTCCATCATCATTTGCCTAAAAGAAGATGATGAAACAATTTAAACAAAAGGCCTTTCGTTGCAAAGGGAACCCATTCCAGAGCAATCCGCCAGCCCACCGTTATATATCATTGAAACAAGGCCCTACATTGTTGCTTCCAAAGTCACCATTGGTGCCCTCCATGGCACTGGCCATGACTATCACTCCTATAGTGTTGGCTATGTACCATCCATCACTTTTGCACATGTTGTACATTCAATGATCAAAGGCCCTTTTGCCATCTCGCCCCCCGCTACACAATCTAAACGAAGCTCTACACTACTTGCACCAAGCCATGGAGCATAACCAATGTGTCTTGTACGTAGTAAGACTATCTCCAGGGATGTCAAGGGGTTCTTTTCCTTGTCTTGGAGGTTCGAGGCCATGGTGGGCTGCTCTGCTAGCACCCACAACAACTCCTTCCTCTGTCTCACAAACCACTACATGGGATTTCTTACCTGGTTTTTTCATGTTTAGGCTATTGCCTAGCCACCTCCATTGCCACCCTTCTTTGGTTCATGGGCATGCCAATGACCTCCGTCCATTTGTCACCCATAAGCGATCGTAACAACCCTAGGCCATGCACCGTTCAACCACTAGGCTTCTAACTTTTGTCAGCCAGTGATTCGGCTCGCACCCATGCATGACAATGCTAATTTTAGATTCTCCCCAATTTTTGATCAATGAGTGGATGCTCAGGCCACCCTTCTCCTTACTAGTGAAGATGAATATCAAATGCTCTAGACCCACCGTCCGCCCAGCCAACCTCTTCCACGACACCTCCAGATTTGCCGCCAATTGACTCTCCCCTAGATGCATGATCCCTTCCTTTCGACGGTTATTTGGAGGATCGAGTCCGTAAATGTCCATCGTCCACTTGCCTTTGGTCCTTGCGCCACCAGAAATCTCCATAACCAGAGTCTTACTCAGACAATTTTTTTCCTTGAGAAGGAACTCAAAACTGTATATCACAAGCCTGCTCTAGAGATTTTTATCCTGGTGCGGGGTCACAAGTTCATCATGGGTGCGCTTGAGCATGTATTTGCCCCGGTTTCATCCATTGCGCTTTTAGTTCCCAATGGATTCTTTCATATGACTCATCTTTTGACCCACATCCTATTACGTCTTCCATTGCACATTTGTTTCCAAGACCCGTTAGTCTCTTCTTTCTCCATATCCAAACACACGGATAGGGTCAGATATTTTTCGAATTTTATAGGAATTAGAGTCCAAGTTATACAACATTTAACACATAATATTACTGGGCTCAAGTGCATATTTTCATTGGTGTTACAAAATTTAATTACCACCTCTAGGACAAGGTGAAAAAGGAAACAAGGTGAAATGTTATGAGCCGTCCTAGGCCCCACCTTGATAGTCCAATTAAATTAGGATTTAATTATTATTAATAAGAATAGTTTAATATACTTAGAATTTGATTATAAAACATATTTTAGAATAATTAGGATTTTATTATGTTTAGGCTAATGTTAGAGGCTCATTCGAATCAAGTCCTTTTAGCATTAAGATTATGATTCTTAATTGCCTATAAATATATATGTAGGGGCTTTGCCCTATTTAATTAATTCATAAATTAGATTTAAAAGTTATTTTAAGTTATTTTTCTCTCTAATTTAGCTTGTGTAGATATTAGTCTAGAACATATTGCCACCTTAGATAAACCCAAAAATGTCTGTTAGGGTCGCTATGCACAAGGTCATGATGTCTTTTTTGTTTTGTTTTTTGGCAAAAGGAATAATATTTACTTCTATCTAATGAGGTTATCTATGTGTCTATCTAATGAATATCTAACTATTTCTCTCTCTCTAAAAAAGATAGTGACAATATTGCTAAAAAAATGAGAAAGAAAAAGAAAAAATAGGGACAAAATACAGGCTATGAGAATAGAGAAAGTAAGCATGACTACATCTTATGATTTGTATTCCCTCTATCCCACATTAATAGTTTCATTTGATATTTCTGAAAATTAATTTATTTTAAAAAAATAAATAGAACTATTAATATAAGACATAGGGACTATTAAATATAATTTGAAACCAGATCATCTATTGAATAATTCTAAATTTGTAAAACCACTCAATTATTAAAGGAAAATGCAAATTTCCTTGTGAAAGTACTGAATGCAATTGGTTTGTAGATATATAGGTTATAATAAGTTCTTTTATACTCACTCTGTACATTAATAGTTTTATTTAATTTTAAAAAAATAAAATTCATTAATTGTGAAAATAGGGGACATACAGAGTATAATAAATAGGTTATAACTTTGATTATGTGCTTTAATTTAACACATTCTTTTGTATAAGATTGACAAGAATAGCTTCTTTTAAATCAAAGTAGATGTGCTCAGTCAAATTGTCCAACCAGGACCACCGAACTAAAAAGAATTTGAAAGATAAATTTGCATTCATAGACAAAGGGTAAGTGGACATGGTATACGTACTCTTTCCTAATATTTTTATGGACTTTATCATAACACCTTTAAAATTAGTCGTCAATCAACCCACAGACCCGGCCGATTCATATAAGCTTCGATTTATGTAACATACACACGTCTCGATGAACATTCCCTTTTCTTAATTAAGTGATAATTATGTGGCGGAATAATCTTTAGCCGAAGACGCTAGACTCATTAAACAAGCAGGTGCGTAGAAAGCAGCGGAAGCCAACCAGAAACTTAGATGCATGAGCATGTGCAAGGTCAATATGCATGAAATTCTCGTTTAGGCTTTGATTATCATCACAAAGACCAAAAGATCATCATGAACGATAAATTTAATACTAGAAAGAAGAGAAAGCCAAAATACATACGAAGTGGGAGTTGCGTAGTAGAATCAAAGATAGGATGGAACCAAATCCAAGCAGCAACCCAACTTGAAAAGGGAAAAGGAAAAGAAGATTCATAGGTCTCAAAACGGAATATGCTGTTTGGTTGCCGGAGGGACATTAGTGGGTTTCCTAAGTGACGATCTTGTGCCTTGGAATATTCGATTATCCTCATCCATGTTGGGCACATTCTGTTCCCTTAACCCGGCGTCCACCCAAAGTTTCCAACTAGCTGCCATGGGTGCTGGGCCTCGGCTATAAAAAGACTTCCCCGTTGCCCAGACCCACAAGTCAGGGAGAATTAGAAAGAGTTTCCTTATTCTCCGCAGCATTCTTCTCTACAGCTTTAGCAGAGATGGCCGCCGGTATCGTGGTGGTTTTCGACTTTGACAAGACGATCATAGACTGCGACAGCGACAACTGGGTGGTGGACGAGTTGGGCGCCACCGACCTGTTCAACCAACTCCTCCCCACCATGCCGTGGAACTCTCTCATGGTTCGTTTTTCCTCTCTCGCTCTACCTCATTCTTTACATAATCTTCTTTCTCATAAGATAAATCATCTTCTTACGTAGTATTCCATTATAATGTTCATGCACTTGCATGTACTATTGGTTAATGGAATTTTACTAATGGTTCCCAGCTTGTGGACACCAAGTTAAATACTCCTATTATTTAATATACAAATAATTTCGATTTTGTTCAAGCCTTTTTATACTCTCTTCTTTCGAGGAGTTAAGTTTTTTTAAATTTGTCCTGATTTCTTCTGCTTATGCTCTGATGAGACATTGAGACTTGAGAGAGAGAAGGATTGATGTTCATGGTTTTTGTTTATTACTAACTATATTCCGTTTTGTGTGTCTGTTTTCAGGATAGGATGATGACGGAGCTTCACGCACAGGGGAAAACAATCGACGACATTGCCGAATGCTTGAGTAGGGCTCCGTTGCATCCCAGAATCATTAATGCAATCAAATCTGCTTATGCACTTGGGTAATTATTATATCCTTTACTTTGCTACTAAATTTCTTTCTTTCTGTGTTTTAAACTTTCCTTGAATGCTTTCTTATGGACTGATTAATGTGTGTATTCAGTTGCGAGTTGAGGATAGTGAGTGATGCCAACCGCTTTTTCATTGAGACCATCCTCAAACACCATGGCTTGCTGGACTACTTCTCTGAGATCAACACAAATCCAAGTTTCATTGACGAGGAAAGAACGCTAAGAATTCTGCCTTACCATGATTTCAAGTCTTCTTCCCATGGATGTCCATGTGACCTTTGCCCTCCAAACATGTGCAAGGTAACGCGGCCTTGTCTAATTCATCAATGGTTTATTATTTTGCACTTCTTTTTGCTGGTATTCTTTACTTTTTAGGAAACTTCTGAATATTTTCGTATTCGAATCAGTAGATAGTAGTGGACATAAAAATATGGGACAATTTCTTAACCATAATGACTTGTCACAACAGGGCACTGTGATAGAACGAATCCTTGCCTCAATCTCTGCAGAAGGAGGGAAGAAGCGAGTCATCTATCTCGGAGATGGAAATGGAGACTTCTGTCCATCTCTGAAACTAAGAGAAGGAGACTTTGTCATGCCGAGGAAGAACTTCCCTGTGTGGTATCTAATTTGCAATAGCCCGTTGCTGCTCAAGGCAGAGGTTCACGAGTGGAGCGATGGAGAGGAGCTTGAAAGGATTCTCCTTCAGCTCATCAATGCAATCTTGGTTGGGGAGATGAGTCCTGCCCAGTTGACTTCAGTCGACTGCAAGCTTCAGACAGTTCCCATACCATCACATGAAGCTCTCCTCCCACAGGCCCTCTCTGTTCCACACTGATTATAAGTTACAGTTGCATATTTGTAGCATTCAAGGAATGAAAGAGAATACCTTGAGTGCTGATGCAAAATGAATTTTCTTCTTTTGCGTTGTTCAACTTCTTACTCGTATAACAAAATAGTAAGCCACTGGCCTCTGGTAATGTATAGTGAGCAGCTAGTGTGCTCAACAGAGTCTTAAATTTGCGTCCGCCAGTACCAGATAAACAATAAAGTTATTTAACACTTCAGTTGAGGCGGCAATTCCGCAAAATGGAAGTCCAGGTTCTGGTCTGCATGGCTCTCCCCACGTATTTTATCAACTTAAAATTGTGGATGAAGGCAGCGTTGAATTTGTTACATAGACTGATTTGAACCATGAAGGAATTGGAAGAAAATTGACTGAACTGGAAATTGTATTATCATGTTTTTCAGATGACATTTAACATAGAGAATCCTTCTATTTCCGACAGAAATTCCTTTTCAATACTAATTATGTACTCCCTCCCCGATATTAATAGTCTAATTTGATGAACAAATGATTGTATTTAAATCAGACAGTTATTTGAAACCACTAATTACTATGAGAAGACAACATGAAATAGGATTATTAATATGAAATAGCTTTTTTTTAAAATGAAATTATTAAAAGGAGAGTGAGGAAGTTAGAACTAAATCATTAAGTTCGTGGAAGTGATTGATCGATGTGAGATTATAGTCTTAGAGTTTTTGTTGGCTAAATTCATTGGCATCCTAAAGTGGGATTATACACATTTTGTCGCTAAATTGAAATTGGCTTTGGGTTTCTGGGCTTTTTCTTTTTAATATACACACCTCGCTCATTCAATCATAATATTCAAGTGACCCAAAAACAAACTCGCACATTTCTTGGGCAACATGTCCAGCACCGGACTGTTAATTTTGCATTTATAAAGTAAATACGATGAACATATGTCCTCAAAATGGAAGTAACCTAAAGTACAAAAATCTAATATTCCTTCAGTTTCAGTGTTTCACATTCATAGTTCTATTTACTTTTTTGAAATAAATTAATTTTGGTGTAGTTTTCCTGCCTAGTGAGCTTGACCAAAATACAAGACCAGTAAAGGGGGGACAGAGCATGACCAAACTGATGGACGAGTAAACATAGGAGGAGGGACCTGTGAGATCTGGTTCCCAAGTTTATCTGATCACTTAGCTACCTTGTTGATGTGGCAGCCTTTCATTGTTGGTCATCAACCTTAATCATGAAAGTTGGTTAGGCTACACAAATTTATTCATGTTTGTCTTGTCTTGTGACTGAAATTGAGGAAAGAATTTTTATGCTCCACTTTGGCTGAGCACAAGGAATATATGTAAAACATTTATTTTCGAGATTGACAAAAGAAGCTTTGGCGCATGTTAGTGTAAGTATTATTTACTGTAGCACACACTAGTGCATGTGCCATTGATCTAAAAGTTAAATATTTCACATGCGTTCCTTACTCTCAGCTTACAGGGAGATGGAGTATGAAAAACACTTCCGAAATTGAGAACATGTTTTTTATAGTAAAGTTGGCAAGAATGGTAATCTTAAATCGAAAAAGTTGCACGTACATCCACATAGGTGGGATTGTTGGAAGCTAACTTTCATTTGGATAACAATTATCAGCAAGCATAGCCAAACCGGAAATTCCTTTTCTTTTTCATTTTTGGATACTCAGAAACATAACTAGTCTAGCCTTATGAGGTTTTGTATATCTAAGCAGACTAAGCAACACACAAAAAATTGAACAATAGAAAGAAAATGTTCCCCTATGTATTATATAATTATCTTCATATAGTTAAAAATATTGTCTCATTAATAATTTTATTTGGTTCAATTTAGGTAACATCAACTAATAGCCAAAAAGAAATATTATAAAGATGTTGATTTCCTTGAAAATTTGTAGTAAATCAGCTGGTTAATTTCTTTTCTTAAATAAACCTTCCTCTTCTAATCTTTATCTTTCTATGGTAGTATGGCCTGCCAGAAGTACTATTACTACCACAAATAAGTATAAAAACCTTATGGAATGCAAGTGATATTCACCAAAGTCAAAACACAAAGAAAAGATCCCATAATGACTCAGGACAAACATTTCCACGATGAATAAAACCAGAAATCGTGCTTTATGTGCTTGTGACTGAATTGATTATGTTTACCAACTCAATCATGACACAAATAGCCCACAAAAGGATGGTGATATTTCTACAACTAAAACACATACAAAAATTAATACAATAGTTTTGATTGGATTTTATAAGTGGGCATTATATAAAATTCACATGGGCTCATTTATCTAGACCAATCAAAACTTATATGTGAGTTTTTTATGTATATTTTTGATAATATATTATTTTCCCCCACAACGCATCAAGTTGAGGATACACTTGCACCATCTTCATGTTTTGACTATCAATAATATAAATGTTAGCACAAGGGCAGCTAAACAGATAGTTGTCAATCAACATTACCATCATTGACGGACAAAATTGGATAATACTAGAAAGATAACAAGCATTTTAAAGCCTGTAATACCTCATTTTTTTATTACGTCTAACATGAAGGGTTAGGGGTAATTAGATAATTTGATAAGTTTTAAGGGGAGTTTTAAAAGATGAAATCTCTGTATATTGGTAGAGCTCAAAGAAACGAGCATAACAAATCAAAGAACACACGAAATAGAGGTCGGGAGTAAATATTATGACCACCGGAAGCATACAATTTGGGCAAGACTTACTTGAAAAGAGCAGGATAAATTGCTCAAAGCGGTCTAGTCTTGTAGGGATCATCAATACGACCTCTACGGTATTAAAAACGCGCAAATTCGAGTCCAGAGTAGAAAAGTTAATGCATTTGAAAATAAGTATAAAAAAAATCCATGAGCACGACCTGACCGTACAATGCACAATGAACGAAGCAACATGCGGTCCTGAACATTGCAGGTCGGTCCCGTGTGTTACCGTGTGCGTAGTGCCTTTTTGGAGGGTGGCACAACTATTTCTACATGGTTGAGGGCTATAAATAGCCATTTTGAGTGTTTTTGAATATAAAACTCAGTTTTCTCTACTTCTGATCATTCTGAGTCCAATTTAATCCGTTCAAAAGGTTTTTTTAACTAAATCGAACATGCTTTATGCAATGGAGGGGTCCATTTTTTGGTTTGGTGATTATATAAAGGGGAACATCTTAAGGGAAGAAGTGGCTATGCCCGTTGCCCTCGAGCACCAAAGAAAGAGGAGCAGTCCAGAGCAAGAGGAGGTTTTGTCCTCGGTTGTTAGGACAGAACAAGAGAAGTGGCCTTAAATAGGGGATACTTTATTCTCTAATGAAGGGCCACACAGTGAGAGAAACATCCTCAAGTTAAGGGGAAGTTCTATCCTCAACTTACAAGTGCAGAAAGAGAAAAGCGTTTCCGGGAAAGGGGATGTTCTATCTGTTGCATACAGGTGCAGAAAGTGAAAAGCTTCTCTAGCGCAATGAAAGAAATGTTCTGAAGCAAGAGGGGGGCTCTATCTATCATCTCCTAACCTGAAGCAGAGGACGCCCTAATATAATGAACAACTCCAAATGCCGCCACTTCTAGCATTTCAAAGGAGTAAGCATTCTTGACCTTCTGTTTTAATATAAGTATAAGAATATGTACGCATCCTAAGTAGTTTACTTAGGATGTTAAATTACTTATATGCATGTACATCTTAATTAGTAATATTAATATACTAATTAAGATATATGATTTGTTATGATCTTATATATTCTGATATATTCTGATTTGATTGCATTGATATACTCTACTTTGATCCAATCTGCTCTGAAATGCTATATTTGATTTGATATGCTCCAATCTGATCTAATATGACTAGATGGGATCCGATATGATCCAGTCTGCTCTGTTGTGTTCTGCTCTACTCTGTAATATAATGAGATGTGTAATTTTGTTGATTTGTTAGCTTCTATTTAGCTCCGATGATTTATAAGATTTTTTGTTTGACTCCTATGATTTATAAGATTTCTGTTTGACCCCAATGATTTATGAGATTTTTGCCTAATTCTGATGATTTATGAAATTTCTGTCTAATTCTTATGATTTATGAGATTTCAGTCTAACTTCAAATGATATACTTGAACATAAGGATATATGCGTTTTAACATATATAATTTTGTGATGTTTGATATATGTATTAGCCATTAGGCAGAAATATGTTCGCATCTGATCATATTGGGATAATGTCGTAGATGATATACAATATATACGTAGGCAACCAACGGTACTACAACGTTGACCCGATATAAATTTATACATACATGTTTTATTCCAGTCTACATACGTGGAAGCTTTGAAGCTCTGTAGTATGTAGAGGAAGTGTATGACTCTCGCACATAAATTATGTTTCTTATTTAAGGAAGAAAATTTTTAATTCGAGATTTTTGGACCTCTGCTCGGGTCAATGCATTACAAAGCCCTCCATCCTCATCCCCCCAACAATGTTTTAATATTAAGCTTAAAAAATAAAACTATGCAAATGGAAAATTTTGAGAGTTTTACCTTCTTTTTTTTTCATGGAATTGGGTTATTCATATACCTTCCCTTTTCCATGTAAGTCTACCTATATATTAAATATTCATACATTTTTTTGTTTTTAAATATTAAAGACAAATTTTACATTCTCATCTTCTTGCAAGATGTGATGCTATTTAATTTACAAAAGTATCCAATGCTTGATGCGTAGAAGAGCGGTGGGAGGGGGAGATAAAAGCACGAGGGTAATTTAGGTATTGTCAAAAATATTTATGTAGCAAATTTATTCATGTTGTTATATGTAAATATAAAATTTGTTAAAAAAGTTATTTGATTGAAAACTTATCAACAAAAGTAATGTATGCAAATAACTTAAAGATGGTGATAATATGTAGAAATTTCTCTAAATTAAAAAAAATAGTTTTTTTATTTAAAATTCAATCATGATCAATGTAGTGTGATGTACGACAAATATATCCTGAATTTTAATTGGTAGTTCATACATACGAAGCAAGAGAAGTTTTACTTGGAAATGTAAAAAGAGTTTCGATGAATTTACCTTTGTAGTCATTGAAGATTTAAGACAATTTGACTTAGCTGTATTACAAGAAATCTTGTAGAAGCATGGGTTAAGGGCATTTTTCTCATACCTTCCAAACTTTATATCATTTTTAAAAGAGAAAGGTTATTCGGTGCGCTTAATATATTTGACTAACTCATTATGATTTGTACTTTCATTGTATGTGAAAGTATTCAAATTAGCTAATGAGCTTACCGTGTTACTTAATTGTGTTTTGCTTCAAAGTTGTGTTTTCATACTTTGAGCTACACCAATTGACGTGCCTAGAAAGATGTACAATGCTTCTAGTATTGAGATGTGTTTGGTAGTGATTGCAAACTACCCTCAATATGGTTTGCCCAAGATTCTCCTGTTCTTTCTTTGTCAAACTACTGCACATAAAAAGCTTTGCTCTTCTTTGGTACACTTTACCATCGCCCACAACCAAAGATTGACGGTGGCATAGGCGATACTTCATCATTGGATTCTGTGTCGAACTTGAAGTCGGGATGAATCAGCCCTTATTCGACATGTAATTGACTTTGTAGAGTGTTGGAATTATAGACAGAAATATGAGAGTGAAAGTATAAAGTCATTTATCTAAAACAAAAGGAAAGGGGGAGAGAAAATTAGAAAGAAAGCATGGGATTAATAAAGAATAAAATAAAATAATTATATTATAAAAAATAATTATTTCAAATTTGTATAGGTAAATGTAGGTAGTTGAATATTGCCCCTTAGAGACTTTGAGTGTCAAAAATTATATTGGAGGATGAAGATTGTTTTTGTAGAGAACTTAAATATATATTCTTAAAGAATTTATAGAGAGCTTAAAGAAAAAGAATTCCAAGATTACTTGAAAAATTTATCATAACACTTTTAAAATTAGTCGTTAACCCATTAAAATTGTTGGACCTGATTCATATTCTCCCTACGTCCCATATTAAAAATTACATTTAGAAAAAATAATTTTTATTGAATAATAAAACCTACTTATAAGATAAACAAAAATAAGTTTATAATACTCTTTTTTTAAGCACCTGATTATTTAAATTAAAGCGCTATTAACATATAATAGACTTTTTTATCAAAATGTAGCTAGTAATTTGGGACTGAGAGAGTAACATATAACCCTGATTTATGTAACACATACGCGTCTAGATGAACATTCCCTTTTTTTTAATTAAGTGATTATTATGTGTGGGAATGATCTTTACCCGAGACACCAGACCCATTAAACAAGCAGGGTACGTAGAAAGCGGCGGGAGCCAACTACTTCGCTGCGTGAGCGAAAAGACAGAAGGAGTGGGAGTTGCATAGTAGAATCAAAGATAGGAAGGAACCATATCCTACCAGGACTCAGGAGTCTCAGAACGGAATATGCTAGTCCACCCAATGTTTCCATTTATGTGCCATGGGTTCTAGGTCTCGGCTATAAATACCACCTCCTTGCCCGGACTCACAACTCGGGAAGATTAATTAGCATTCTTCTCTACAGCTTGAGCGGAGATGGCCGCCGGGATCGTGGTGGTTTTCGACTTCGACAAGACGATCATAGACTTCGACAGCGACAACTGGGTGGTGGACGAGCTTGGCGCAACCGACCTATTCAACCAGCTGCTCCCCACCATGCCGTGGAACTCTCTCATGGTTCGTGTTTCCTCTTTCTTTCTCTTCTCTCTCTCTACTTCACTCGTTACAGAATCTTCTTTCTCATTAGATAAGTCATCTTCTTACGTAATAACACATGTTCATGTACTTGCATGTAGTAATTTAATATTGGTTAATGGAATTTTACTAATGGTTCCCAGCTTGTGGCCACGAAATTAATTATTGTTTGATATACAAATAATTTCGATGTTGTTCAAGCGTTTTATGCTCTCTTCTTTCGAGGATTTAAGCTCTTTGAAATTTGTCCTGATTTCTTCTGCTTAAGCTTTGATGAGACTTGAGAGAGAAGGATTGATGTTTATGTTTTTTGTTTATTACTAACTGTATTCCGTTTGTTTGCCTGTTTTCAGGATAAGATGATGACGGAACTTCACGCACAGGGGAAAACAATCGAAGGCATTGCCGAGTGCTTGAGGAGGGCTCCGTTGCATCCCAGAATCATTAATGCAATCAAATCTGCTTATGCACTTGGGTAATTATTATATCCTTTACTTTGCTACTAAATTTATTTCTTTCGATGTTTTAAACTTTCCTTGAATGCTTTCTTATGGACTGATTAATGTGTGTATTCAGTTGCGAGTTGAGGATAGTGAGTGATGCCAACCGCTTTTTCATTGAGACCATCCTCAAACACCATGGCTTGCTGGACTACTTCTCTGAGATCAACACAAATCCAAGTTTCATTGACGAGGAAGGAAAGCTAAGAATTTTGCCTAACCATGATTTCAAGTCGTCTTCCCATGGATGTCCATGTGATCTTTGCCCTCCAAACATGTGCAAGGTAACGCGGCCTTGTCTAATTCATCAATGGTTTATTATTTTGCACTTCTTTTTGCTAGTATTCTTTGCTTTTTAGGAAACTTCTGAATATTTTCGTATTCGAATCAGTAGATAGTAGTGGACATAAAAATATGGGACAATTTCTTAACCATAATGACTTGTCACAACAGGGCACTGTGATAGAACGAATCCTTGCCTCAATCTCTGCAGAAGGAGGGAAGAAGCGAGTCATCTATCTCGGAGATGGAAATGGAGACTTCTGTCCATCTCTGAAACTGAGAGAAGGAGACTTTGTCATGCCGAGGAAGAACTTCCCTGTGTGGTATCTAATTTGCAATAGCCCGTTGCTGCTCAAGGCAGAGGTTCACGAGTGGAGCGATGGAGAGGAGCTTGAAAGGATTCTCCTTCAGATCATCAATGCAATCTTGGTTGGGGAGATGAGTCCTGCCCAGTTGACTTCAGTTGACTGTAAGCTTCAGACAGTTCCCATACCATCACAGGAAGCTCTCCTCCCCCAGGCCCTCTCTGCTCCACACTGATTTTAAGTTACGGTCATATTTATAGCATTCAAGGAACGAAAGAGAATACCTTGAGTGCTGATGCAAACGGAAATTTCTTCTTTTGTGTTGTTCAACTTCTGACTCGTACAACAAACTAGTAGCCACTGGCCTCTGTTAATGTATAGGGAGCAGCTAGTGTGCTCAATACAGTCTTAAATTCCAATACCAAATGAACAATAAAGTTATTTAACACTTCGGTTGAGGCAGCAATTCTGCAAAGTGGAAGTCCAGGTTCGGGTCTAGATGGCTCTCCCCAAATATTGTAACAACGTAAAGTTTTGGAAGAAGGCAGCGTTGAATTTGTTACATGAGACTGATTTGAATCACGAAGGAATTGGAAGAACATCGACTGAACCGGAAATTGTATTATCATGTTTTTCAGATGACTGTAATTTAACACATTTTATCGCTAATTGAAATTAGCTTTGGGCCTCTGCAGTTTTTGTTTTTAAAATACATACTTGGCTCCTTCACCCATAATATTCAAGTGGCCCAAAAACAAACTAGCACATTTCTTGGCCAACATGTCCAGCACCGAATTATTAATTTTGCAATTATAAAGTAATACGATTAATATAGGTTCTCAAAATGGAACTAAACAAAGTATAAAAATCTAGTATTCCTTCAATTTCACATTCATAGCTCTATTTGACTTTTTAAATTAATTTAATTTTAGTGTAGTATGATTCATGTTTGTCTTGTTTAGTGACTAAAATTGAGAGCATGTTTCTTGCGATAAGGTCGTCAAGAATGATCTTAAATCGAAAAAGCTACACATGCATCCACATAAGTGGAATTATTGGAATCTTACTTTGGAGAACAATTATCAACAAGAATAGCCAAACCGGAAACAAGATTTTCCTTTTCCTTTTTGAAACATGACTAGTCTGGCCTTATATTGAGGCTATGTACATCTACTAAGCCACACACAAAAAAACTGAACAATAAAAAAAAATATTCCCAATACATTATATAAATATCTCCATTTAGTTAAAAATATTGTCTCATTAATAATTTTATTTGGATCAATTTAGGTGGCATCAACTAATAGCCAAAAAGAAATATTATAAAGATGTTGATTACCTTGAAAATCTACATTAAATCAGTTGGTTTCTTCTTAAATAAACCGGCCTCTTGTGATGTTTCTCTTTCCATGGTCTGAAATAATATTACTATTACCATTAAATGTAAAAACCTTATGGAAGGCAAGTGATATTCACCAAGGTTAAAACACAAAGTAAAGAACCCAAAATGACTAATTAGGACAAACATTTCAGCCATGAATATAACAAGAAATTATGCTTTAAGTGCTTGTGACTGAATTGACTATGTTTACAGACTAAATCATGACACAAACAGCCCACAAAACATCAAGTTGAGGATTTGCTTGCATCAGCTTCATGTCTGGACTACCAATAATATAAATGTTAGCACAAGGGCAGCTATATTGTATAGGTGTTAATCGAACATTACCATTTTGATAGACAAAATTGGATAATACTAATAAGATAGCAAGCATCTTAAAGCCCTCCATCCCCATCCCCCAACGTTTTACTATTAAACTTAGGGAAAAAAACTATGAAAATGGAAAAATATGATAGTTCCACCTTAAATTTTTTTTATTTTCATGGAGCAGGGTTGTACATGTACCGTTCTTTTTCCATGTAAGTCTACCTATATATTAAATTCTCATTCATGTTTTTGTTTTTAAATATTGAAGACAAATTTTATGTCCTCATCTTCTAGCAAGAAGGTTTTTTAATCGCCACTCAATTTGCTAAGTTGCTGAAGCTGAGGATGTGATGCTAATTGATTTAGTAATCAATAATTGACTTCTTGTCTCAATGAAGTTAACTGAAACGAACTTACCTGAAATGCAGGTATATAAAAAGAGAAAAATGTTTGGGTGACGTGAAGTTTTCCATGTCAAAACTGTACTTCATTATTTTTACACCATTGATAAGTGGAGCCTATATAAAAGTGGGCCCCATGCATCATTAATAGTGTGAAAATAATAAAATATAATTATGATAACATGTGCAATAATACGCTTGAAATATATACATTTTATATATTTTTTTACCGTATTTGCTAACATAGTCATGGGTTAATAAGGGTTTATTAGTATTAGGTTAGAAATTTTACGTTTTATTTATTTATTTACTAAGTTAGCTTAAATTGTTAGTTTAGGTATATGATTGAATGGTATTGTTTATACGTCTAAGTTTTGGCTTATTGTTTTGTGTAGAATGGGATAAGTGTTCAAGGCATCTGGATGGGGCAGTTTTGTGGAAATCATTTGGATGCATGCATTGGAGATGGGTGAGAAGAAGCCATAGTCGCGTTAAATGTGCAACAAAGCATATTCCAAGTCATAGTACTTTCAGGCATATAGATGGCTTGGAAGTAAAGAAGCCCATTGTCCATTGGGGAGGTGTATGCCAATCTATTTCAGAAGGCTTGTCCAGCTCACGAGTAATATATAGTTTGTATAAATAGCATGTGATTGGGTGAAATAAAAGGTAAAAATAGCAATCATAAAGAGAATGGAATGTGAATGACATGTACGTAGTGCTGAAAATAGGAAGGAGCAATGGAAGGCAAACCGGATGAGGTCCAGTTTCCATTCATGTGGAGTTTGAAGGAAGAAATATTTAATTGACATACCAAACAAGATAAGTCTAGCTAAAACGAATGCAACGAATTTTTTATAGAAAGGTAGAGCAGCTTTGGTGAGAAATTATTGTGCATGGAAGTGGTGGGACCCATTTTCCATTCCTGATTGAGTTTAATAAATGAAAATTAAAACTAGATGGAAGATTGAATGGCAGCGAAGTGGGATATATTCCATTCACGTGAAGAGAGAGCAGCGAGTGGAAAAGCCGGATGGTTTAGTGGGACCCATTTCTAATGATTCATTTTTGCTATAAGCAATGGAGGAGATATAAACATAAGATAAGTTGGCTTTCGAACGGGGGATGGCTGCTGAACGTAAGTCACAAGACGTTAAGAAAGAGGAGGAAGCTGACAGCAGCCAAATCCATAAACATGTGACAAAATTTTTAATTAGGAGGCTGAACTATTTCTTTTTATTTGTTAAGTTTTACTTTTATTTAGTGTGTCTTGTATATTAAATTATTAGGATTATCTATATGTGTGAGAGATTGTACTTGTAATAATTGAGGGATACTTAGTAAATTAACTTTTATGTAGAGATCAATGTTTTGAATGCTTATAATTTTGGAGTTGGGAGTGGCAATAACACGTGGAGTTATTACATATTCAATGCCTTAGTTCATCCATATCTTTGATTCTCTTAAAGCTTTTATTTAGTTATTTTAGACTGTCAATTTATTATCTTTATTCAATAAATTTTTATTTTGATAGTTTGCCTCGGTTTAAGTTAGAAGCAATTATTAGTGGTCTAGGGTTTTAAATTTTTTCTCAAAAATAAATATTCCATGTGAGATCGACCTTAGATTCATTGAGCACTTTATTACTTTGTTACCTGCGCTTAGGTAACACTATTTTAAGTTGTAGCATAAAACTTCACGTCACAATAGCATTACTCATAAAAAGATATCAATGTAGCTTAACTATTTGATGATGTTACAATTCGTGTAGCAAAAATTTAGTAAACACAAACCAAACTACAAATAATTTCAGTGATAATTAGGGTTCAAGCATCATAATTAAATTTATTAATATGATACACCACATAGAAAAGCTAGTTCAAGAAGGGGGGGAAAATAAGCTTGAACTTTTCACCTACAACACTCTTCTCTAGAAGAGGAAGGATAAATATCCCCTTGTTCTTCTCAGAAAGCTGATCGCGCAACCACACAAAATCACTATAACAACGAATGGTAATCTTTTTTTGTCCTTGATATTGACACTTAGTTGGGAGATGTTTAGGCTTTGGTTATGAGTAGGAGCTTTACTTTTTAGGTCTAAATTTGGAAGATATCTAGAAAAATTTTGTGATGGTGGGGGAGAGTGTTGGAACACCTATTTGGTGTAGGTGTGTTTCTTAGTTGGGCTTTAGTAAAATGAGATTCTTAAAATTAACTTTCTCAACAATAAACTGCATGTTTGAGATAGGGGAGAAATGTGATATCATAAGTGAAGAAACTAGCGTTTCTATGATCTTATAATCACTACATTGTGTAGTCGTTGTCTTGGAAGTGGCCAGGCACAACGATGTTCCTCTTGGCAGGGAAGTGGGCAACAGCGTTGAAGAAGACGTAGTAGGTGTAGACGTGGAGGTCTTCGATTTTGGGAAGGGAGGAGACTAGGTGCAGTCTACGATAGTGGGGCACCTGTGTGCGGAGAACATGTGCTCCTTCTAGTAGGTGTTGCTGGAAAAGGAGAACGAGGAGGAGTAGATGGGCAATTGCCTGTGTAGAGCACATAAGGGTGGGAGATGAGAGCACAAGGGTAATTTAGGTATTGTCAAAAATATTTACATTGCAAATTTATTTATGTCATCATATGTAAATATAAATTTTGTTATATAAGTTATTTGAATCAACAAAAATCATGATCAATGTAATGTGATGTAATGCAAATATACCTTAAATTTTAATTAGTAGTCCATCTATATGAAGTAAGAAAAATTTTATTTGGAAATATAAAAAGAGTTTCGATGAGCTTTACCTTTGTAGTCGTTGAAGAGTTAAATAAAGTTTGACTTAGCTATATTACTAGAAATCTTGTGAAAGCATGGGTTGAGGGCATTTTTCTCATGCTTTCCAAACTATATATCATTTGGAAAAAATAAGGGTTATTCGGTGCATTTATTATATTTGACTAATTCATTATGATTTGTACTTTCATGGTATATGAAAGTATTTAAATTAGTCGATGAGCTAACCTTGTTACTTAAGTGTATTTAAATTAGGCATTCACCGGTTGATGTGCCTAGAAAGCCTCTAGTACTGAGATGTGTTTTGCAATGGTTGCAAAATGTTCTCATTATGGTCTGCCTAGGATTATTTGGGTCTGACACTTCTTTTTTTGTCACGTGCTCCCACACATAAGAAAAATTTGCTCCTCTTTGGTATACTTTCTCGTTGCCCACAACCATAGATTGGCGGTGGCATAAGTGGTAATTCATTATTGGCTTCAATGTCAAACTTGAAGTCGGGATGAATCAACCATTGTTCAATGTGTATTTTACTTTTCAAAGTGTTGCTCATTGATAGAAACATAAGAGCAGTAGCAGTGAGCCATTTATCTCAACAAAAAGAAAAATGGAGAGAAAATTAGAAAAAGTATACAAAAATGAAGAATAAAATAAAATAATAATATTACAAAAAATACTTAGCTCAAATTTGTGCAGGTAAACCTAGTTGAATATTGTCCCTGGATACTTGAGTATAGAGAATTGGAGGATGAAGATTGTTTTTGAAGAGAGCTCTGGAAGAATAACTTGAAAATGTCTTCTTGAATAATTTGTAGAGAGCTTAAAGAAGAACTTAAAGATTGCTTGAAGAACATAAACTTAGAGATTGTTTGAGTTTTCTTGAAGAATTTAAGATTACTTTGAGAGATTAAGTGAGAGTGAGGTGTAAAAAATCTTGAGCCCCTCCTATTTATAAGGGAGCTTTCCCTTGCAAACTAATAAAAATCCCCCCCCCCCCCCAATGGCTCTGTTAGAGAGTATTTTAGTAAATTGCCTAACTAAGCCGATTGATTAGTTCCCCTACTACCGCTAGAAGGACGTCCTATAGATTTTTTTATCTATCGGTGTGACAACCTAGATTTTTGGTACGTTCTAATAGTATAATTTTAATATATTGATAAGATTTAGTACCTAAAGAGTTATTGTAGAACTCTAAAAGACGAACATAAAGGTGTGTTCACAATATGGTATAGGATTTGAAAAACATAATAGACTAAGAAGTGGAGTTGTGTTATTACTTTGCAAAATATAGAAAAATCACATCATTATAATTGACATGATGAACAAAATCTTTTTTTAACATATAACATTAAAAGAAAATTCAACAAAAACTACTCACATAAAAATTTTAATATAGAATAATTTAATTACTTAATTGAAATATAGAACTAGTGCATGCATATCCATAAGGGTGCTAATGAGCTGAGCAAGCTCGTTGAGCAAATGTGCCTCGACTCGAAGCGTCTCCACTAGCGTTCGAGCTCGACTCGAACTCGAATATTTTTGAGTTGAGTTCGAACATACCCTTACTCGACTCGACTCGGCTCAAATAAAACTCGACTCAAATGTGACTCGTACTCGACTTGAACTTGAATGAAATTTGTAAATATATTTTATAATATATATAAATACATATTGACAGTTATGTATACATGTGCACAATTATCAATCCCAATTTATATTTATAACATATACATATATATTAAAAATGTATATGTTATTAATGAATGTATAATGTCTATGTATTGAGTATTAGCTTATATCACACATGATATATGTTTTGGGGAAGTAAACATTTAATGACACATTATACACATATGTCCATATGTGATATGTATTGAAATTTAGATATATCATAGAAATAAGATTTAATAAAGTATATACATATATAGTACAACCGAGTGAAAAAATATGATATATTGTACTACATATCAAACAATATGTCAATCATTAGACAATATGTTATGCTAATATTATTTACTATTTTTACATGTTAAACAAATTATGATATTTCTTTTCGCATTTTCTATGAAGACTGCCACTAGAATCCTTAGAAATTCAAATTTTACAATAATTTTAGAAATATTTTTTAGCATTGAGTCATAGAGTTTTTTTTCTTCATAAAATTAAGGTAATTTATATTTATTTGGGATGGGTCCAAGAGAACAAGTCATCAAGTTTCATGTTCCCACATACTAAAACTCGACTTAACCGGGCTCCTTAGCACCCCTACACATTACACATAATATAAACTATTTGGAAGTAAATATTTTAAAGAGACATAATATACATATATTATATATAAGATATTTTTAAAAATTTATATGTATATATAATATAAATAAATAATATACATTCATATATGATATCTCATATACACATATGTAGTTAACTATGAATTCACTATTTTTTTTCTTTTTGGTGGTTATAGGATGACACTTGAAGTAAAAAGTGGATACAAAGATTTAGAAATTTTAGGTTATCAAATAATAAATATATTTGATACAACTAAAAGAAGGTTGGAGTATGCAAAAGAGGTTGTGGTGCCACATATACATATAGTATATATGTGCTAATAAAAATGACATATTCATACAAAACTACAAAAAAATACATATAATACAAACACATGAACACTTTAATGGTATAGAAGGAGTGTATATGTGCTAACAATAGTGACATGTTTATAGAAGATTACTAAAAGAAGCATATCTGGTTAAACATACAAGCACAAAATATAGCATAACAACAAATGAGAATATTAGTAAACAAAGCTAATAAATAAGTAAATGGTATTATTTATGCTTTAGTTGTCTAATTACAAATTTATGAGCTTTTAGTAAATTAGGGCAATTTTGTACAGTATTGTATCTATAAATACTCCATTTGTCCTACATTTATGGCTCCATTTAGTTTTTAAAAGTAAATTAAAATTAATTCATTTTAAAAAACCAAATAGAGCTATTAATTTAAAATAGAGGGAGTATTGATAATATTATTTTTTACCAAGTAATTAATATATATTGGTATAATGAGGTAGAAATATTAATTATGTTTTTGTACTCATTTTCATGCATTGAAATATATAATTAATATAAAAAAGTAAAAATATTATTTAGAATAACATGGACCAAGCATACAATTTTAATGATGTAGTGATAAAATTATAATTCATAAAAATATATATTTAAATAATGAGAACATTATATTTATTTGATGGAATGCTTAACACAAAGGGTATTGTATGTGAAGTGGTCAAAGAAGTTGTTCTTTATAGGCAATGTCACAACCAAGCCGAATTCGAGCTAAGTTATGTAGTCATTGTATATTGATTCGAGCTTGAACACAAGTTGAGTTCCTGATTTCCTTCTTGAGCTGAGCTCAAGCTAGATGATTGGCAGCTCGATCGAGTTTGATCCAAGCTCGAGCCAATACCTAAAACTTTGAATTTGAGCTAAACAAACCTCAAACTCGACTCAGCTCGGCTCGTTAGCACCCCTACATATCCAACTATAAAGCTTTGTACCAAAAAAAAAACTAGAAAGCTAGTAAGGCATACGCATACAAAAGTAAGTGTTGAACCACTCAATATGCATAGGCTAAACATCTAGTATTTACAACTTAGAGAGTTAGTTCTTGCTTTTTAGTTTTTCATGACCAAGGACATAGAATATTGTCATCTTTATAATTAGGGGCACAAACAGATAAGGCATGTTTGCAACAGTCTCTTTTTTTTGTGAACCATGTGTTTATCCATCTGCAGATGTCTGTAATGAATATTGACAGAAATGGACGTACAAAGCCAAAATGAAGGTAAAAGTTTGGTATAAACTACTTTGTTCTAAAATTAAGAGTGGCCGGTAAAAAATTGATTAATAAATAAGTGATAATAATAGTAGGATATGCTAATATATAAAATAAATAAAGAATAATGTTATAGAAGACATGTGGGAGTATATCATGTATTTTTTATAATCTTTTTATAAAGATTAACTATGTGATATAAACTACTAATTTAGCATAAATTTAAAATAATAATAATAAAATATATAGTTAGTAAAAGCGGATGGTTGCGAACACGTGCAACCCTAGTCCATGTCCATCCGCATTATGGATAAACAAAAATAATATAGTCTATTTTAGTGCAGACAAATGTAGACTAAAATTTGAAAAAGGGCACTATTTACACCCTTATTTATACTATACCCAAACAGATAAGGGGTAATTTTGTTATTTTTATACTATGCCCAAATGAGTGGGGTCAGGCTTGAGTGAGTCAAGCTCGTGGTGCAATCTAGTTACTTATTATAGTCATTGGACCTTTGTTCAACCTTTCCATTCATCATGCTTGTACATATTCCTTATTTTGTTTGCATGTAAATTTCAAATTTTGTCTTTGGTATATAAAAGTTTTACTAAAATTCAAGTCATTGTGTTAAGAGTTACAAGTCTTTAGTGTTGTTCACAATAATCCTCATTTTTTAGTTTTGGGCCTTTTTTTTAATTTTTTTGCTCTTATCCTCACGTATCCCTTCATCGGATCCCTTACACTCATGACGTCTTATGTGCAGCTCCCACTCTTTAGCTTGTTCTTCGGCCCTCTCTATATAAGAAGAGACCCCCACCAACCTAGCGGCGGCGCTTCTATACTACACCCCCTCCGGCTCCGCTTATATGGTTGTATTCTCCACATACCTCTCCCATTCTCTTACCCCTATTATTCTTTATTATGAAATCCCCCGCTCTTCCTCTCCTCAACACTCGACGAAAGGCGATTCAACTTCAACACCAACGGCTTTGTCTCCTTCGACTTCTCTGACTTTGACAACGATGAAGGTAAAAAGCCGAGCAAAAAGCCCCATAAACCCATCAAAGCTCCCCCAACAAATGATCCCTTTAGTAGTAAGTGTATATAGTGGTATTTGAGCTGTATGTGAAGGGGGAGAAGGCTGAGGAGGGAAAGGAGTTGTTGGAAAATATGGTGGTTATCGGTTTTGGTTAAAAAAAGTTTAAATTTTTTTAACACATTTGTCAAAAAATTTATACACTAAGATTAATACAAAATTTCTCCCCAAAACCCTTTCCCTTCATCTCCTTCACTAGCCCCTCCCACTCCTCTGCCTTCGCCCTCTCACATATACCTCAAATACTACCATATATATATCTACATTAGATTGTATCCAAATGCCCACAAATGCCCATCATCTCTAAAAGATATATGTCATACCCTGAATTTTCTTAAATTCATTTTCTAAATAAAATTCAGCGGCAACAAAATTTTTATAAAATTATATGCCAAGCTTTCAACAAATATGTCATTTTATGACACTCATTTTTTAACATATGGATAGTCAATGACATGTCTTTAAATATATATAAAACATAATAAAATCACAACTAAATCTCATAGGGTCTTTTTCCGTGACATACCAATCAACATCATACACATAATTATAAGTAATTAACACTCTTGTGCCTATGTCTTAAGAATTACACACATCAACTATAAATTATTAGTATGTTTAGAGAATAAATTTTACTTAGATTTAAGATCTTCATGACCTGTACAAGTGCCCCACCTATTATTCCTCTAAAAACTCTTGCATTGACCACGAATACTGAGTATAAGAATATACTCAGTGAGATGACTAAATAAGAATTATAATACTTCAAGAATGACATTTTAATTACATTTCATTGAGAGAACATAGCACAAATTCAATATCAAGTGCATCATACTTCAATCAATAAATGCATAATAATTAAACATGTGTCATCAATCTTTTTTCAATATAGCGTGACTACCACTTAGAAGTCTCCAACTTCTTGAGTGAAAATTGTTGGTTCTCTATGACATAGCATTCATAGTCCTAAAATATAGTTTTGCTTTGCGAGACTAGTAATTACTTTCATTCTAACTTGAGGTACTCCAAAGTTTGCCCACCTCATCCACATTAAGAAATTAAGGCTCACATGGGCTCATGGACCAAAGTAGTTGAAGTTTCACTTTTCATGATCATCAAAACCTTATGTATTATGTTGCATGGGATCAGTCATCTTTTAATACTCTAGTCCATTCGAACACAACTTTTAAGTCAGGGAAGAAGTTTTGCATAACTCTCATTTTGAGATAACCGAAAAACTCACTTAAGAAGCTAAGACATTGAGGATTCTTCTAACCTCAAATGTCATAAGACATTGGTCTTGAGGTTCGATCTATTACAAGGATATACATACACAAAAGTACATAACATCGTCACACCTAATTACAACTTTATGTAGAGATAGCATGTTATTAAGACTCTTAATAATAACCTAACTTTCATAACAATTTTTACTAAAATACTCAACACCAGCACACTGTCAGTAGACTCATCGATGTGTCAACAAAGTCATTATGACCATCGGTAACCCATCAATGCATCAAACTCCTTGTCAACAGTGGAATCAAAGCAAAAATTCATTCTCATTAACGTCCTCATAGACACGTTGACATCACTATTGGTGACCCTCTGCTAAGTCGCCAACGTAATCATTGGTTGACCAACACTATTTCATTATCTTCTTCCTTTTGCATCTATCGCATCATCAACACGTCGATAATTCTACCAATGAACGAAAAGTTATGAAACTTTTCTATAATCATTGGAATAATTTTCATGAAATCTAATCATATAATTCATTGAATTTGTTGATCAATTATCGCATAAGGAGAATAAGAGCATGTTTTTACTACTTAACACAAGTTATTTATACAAAATTACCAACATAAAAAATAATGCAGCATCACATTCAACCCTAAATAATATTCAACCATAGCATACAAATTACTTTATCAACATTTACTAAACATGTAGTTTTTGTCTTAGTATTATAGTTTAAGGTTAACAATATGACCTATGAACAAAAACAACAAAGATATCTCTATAAATTTGTTTACGCTTCATTTTCACTTCCTAAACCGTACTCTCCTTTCAAGTCGGAGAGCTAGTATACCTTTGAGTCAAAGATTCGTCAAAGGTATTTATAGGAAAGTCTTAGAACCAAATTTTAGTGCACAACCAACTAAAAAATGTTAAAAATTGCTTTAATAACCATTTTGCAACCATTGATAAGTTGGTTCATCTACCACTGATGCATCAAACTTTATCGTCACTAAAATTACAGCTTTATCAACGAGTCCATCGATATATTAAATATAATTAATAAAGATATTATTATTACATCGGTAAATTCATCGATACGTTGAACACCACCAACTATAAAAATACTATTTTATTGACGGGATCATCAATGTGTCTGTGATTTACCGATAAAACTTCAACTTTTAAAATATATTATATTTTTATTTACTTTCAAACCTATAATAATAATAATAATTTATTTTATAATATTATAATTAATTTTTTGATAATTTATTTAAAAATCTACGGGTGTTACGATATATATATACCCCTTATTTCTAAAGTCGCCCGTAAGGAAGAATAAGCTACTTTTGTGAAGTACTTCCATTCACCACTATAAAGTCTGGCGTGCAGGGTGGTTGCGGGCCCCATAGTGTTTTGGCTGGGTCCATTCGCTATAAAGTCTGCCGTGCTAGGTGTTTTCGGGGCCCATAGTATTTTGGCTGGGTCCTGGGCACAAGGAAAGGTCACGTCGTGCCCGCTGCCGCGCTCGAGCTTTGCCAACGAGTATCAGAAAAGGACAAAGAGGATCTAACTGGTAGATTTTTGGTAGACTTTTCCTCTCAGTTTCCACTTTCGTTCATCATACTTATTCAACCTCAACTGAACCACTTTTGCCAGACGCATTATTACTCCCAAACTCCTGCTTTGGCCCATCTCTGACACCGCTTTTTTGGCCCAAAGCCTTTTTAACTAAGTTCTTGCGCTCTTTCTTGCTCACAGACTTAGAGCAGTGCTGTTTTCTATTTTTGGATAAAAAAAACTTGACCAGAGCTGTTCCCACGGTTTGGCCTCAATAGCTGAGACAGTCAAATTTGATATTTCCCCCTCCAGAGGGAGCAAAACCTCCACTACTCCTCTTTTACCAGCAAAATATGGAAAATATGATGAGGGAGTAATTGCTTTTGCCGTTTCTTTCAAGTTGCACCTGCTATAGTTTTTTTTCCACATCAGGCTAAAAAAGTAGGCCTCGTTTGCCTCCAATACTGCTGAAAATGGTTCTGCTGTGGAACAGGAATGTGACCAGAGAAATGCAGATATTCGTAGATATTGGTAGTGATGATTACATAGAGAAGGGTGGAGAGAGAGAAACTGAGAGAGGGAGTGAGCCACCTGTGGGGAAGACAAACGAGATGAGAGAAGAGGGGAGGGTAATGGGCCCCTCTAAAACCTGCAGGAGAAATGATGTCACTGCTCAAAGTGTGATCTTCTGTCCTCTCTCTGTTTCCCTTGTTTTTCCTGCTGTGTGGCTCTTCTTTCTTCGTCTTTCTTTCTGCCCGGTTGGTTGTTTTAAACTTTTAATGCTATTGGACATTTCTTCTTCTCTCACTCTATCGCTCTGTCATGTTTTCAATCGTTTTCTGGGCTGGCGTCTTCTCTTTCTTGGTTCTGCCGAACAAGGAGGCGAAAAGACGAACCGGCCATCCTGTGTTGCTTTGCGCGCATGATTGTCTGTAGTTTTTTAGTCTCGTCGTTTGTGTTCTTGGGTGCTCTGGCCATAGCCCATTACTTCCTTATATTGCTACTGGTTGTGTGCTCTGTGAGAAAAGAAAGGAACACACTCTTTACTCGGTTATTAATCCCTCTATTAGAGGAAACCATTTTAGTGCTATATATGCCTGCTAAACCGGGGGGGAAGGGGGGGGTGAAGATTGAAGGGTCACGGTTATCTGGTCTCGATTGTTTGGAGAAGCTCCATGACTCCTGAACTTATATTTGTGGGACATGCTCACTTTCTTTTATGTTTGAAGTTCAAATCACACAAAGGACGCACTGTATGTTGAGGTATTTTGTGCTTGATTCTTTTGTTTTACGCTCGTTTTGGCAATACTATATTCTTCCTGAGGTAGGAGACGGTTTTACTTGCAGTTGTAGTGTTTGAAGTTCTCATGTCATTTGCATTGTATTATAATAATGGAATTTCGATAAGCACAATATCATCCCATGCCCACGAGTCTTAGACAGGGAATGTAACGACTAACCAGCCCATCAGGAAGTTCCACTCCAACATACTAGCTATGGAAACACATAACTCGGTTTCTGCATAACAAATTCTTACAGGTTCTCGGTTTCAAAATGCTTAGTGAAGATGAAATGTAATTTTATTTATATATATAGTTTCTCCATAACTATGGTTAATAAAGTTTTCAGAAAAAAGTTCAACTATTAAATGATGTTTAATTTTTCGTACGGAAACAGGATTGTGGCCTATTTTTAAGTTTGTTTAATTATAACTACACACAAATTTCTAAAAGACACATTTATTTCCCATTAGTAAGTTTTGTATGCTACTAACAACACGGTACATCTTATCGTTCAACCTCTCTTTTTTATAATTTGGTGTCCCTCCTGCATTGATAACCATATAATCATTACAAATCTTTTTTATTTACTATCTTCCTTGGTGTTCCGTAGCAGAAGTAACCTTATACGTAAGTCAAACAACTTATGATTCAGGTTTATCACCTCTAGGTCAAATTTTCCCTTCTACCAAAGAAAATTCAACTTCATATACATTATTTTTCTTACGGTTTTATATGTTTTAAGAATGAATTTGGGATTCACCATTTTAAATGATATGTTTATAACCATCTTATTAGTTTTGTTATGACAAAGAACAATTATAGAATTTGTCTTCTCTTCCTTCAAATTTGTCTGGAAAACCTATGCCATTAAGTTTCTGTCTCTGGATCACAGCTATTTGACCTTGTTTTAAAAGTTAATCAAGCTGCATCTCCATTTCATAATTTATCTAACCGTGGTCTCTCAGGTAATGCAGCATTTTATGTTTATTACACAAGTTTGAGTCCCCTGATTAATTGAAATGTTTGAGGGGAATGGCTGGATAGACACTTGGAGGTCGACTGCTATCCAACTCAAATTCAGCAAGGGAAGGATAGTGACGTTGCTGCCAGATTCCTGCATGAATTAATTCCTGATTGAGACCTGGTGCATCCAATTTGTTTAGAATGGAGAATGATATTTATAACTCTTCACTACGTATCAGAGATCAAATGCCCATCCTTGTAGAAGCTGAATCCTCACATTCATTTCCTGTTCCACATCTTCAGCCAGAACAGTTTGATCTAAACACTCAAGCTCATTTGATGACTGGGTATCCTTTTTGTTCAGCCTTTACCACTGACCGGATAAACAATCAACAGACAGCAAAGATCTTGATTAGCAATAATAACGGAATTGGATATCAAGAAGAATTCGAAGGAACGTCCCTGTCAGTCAATTCTCTTGCTACTCTTTTATCTGCAAGTACGGGGTTGCATGAGAATGACGCAGATGCTTCCATCTCTGGCTCCTCTCAATCACCATTGGATTGTTTGAATTATTTTGTTTCAAATCATAATTCTCATATTCCGAATTTAGACAAAGATCTTTTAGCAGGCAAAAACGACCTGGGTCTGGATAGCCTATACAGATGGGATTACAGCAAGATATCCGGTCATCCAGAGCTCCTGAGGAAGACCCCAACTACAGTGGCTCCATCTTATCACGTCTCCACTAATCAGTCATATGGCTTTAATGTTCCTATCAATGATCTTTCCCTTAGTCTTGCTACATGCCAGCATTCCATTATTGTGCCAGACCAGTGTTCAGGTGTCAGCAGCTCAAACCTTACTCAAGAGAAATCAATGCCAAGTACAGATCCCAGGGAGTATCATGTAAGGCGCCAGGCCATGTGGCCCATGTTCCATGATGCTGAAACGGGAGCCAATTTGGGATTTCAACGGACCTCTACAAATGGCGAAGATGTTGTAATGAGCTGTGGTTCGGGGAATCAGTTCTCTTCTACTGTGTTTGGATCAAAATATCTTCGTGGTGTTCAAGAAATACTACTTGAAGTTGCTGGTTACACACTGAAAAATTTAAGCAAACCAGATGATAATGAGTTTCAAATGGGGACATCAGCCACAAGCTCTCTTGAGATGCCATTTTCGTCTGGGCAAATCAGGTGGGAATGTGAAGCCAAGAAAGCGGAACTATTAGCCATGCTGCAAGTGGTATGTCAATGGTTTGTTACTACTACTTGGGAAAAATAAACCATCAGCAAAGACTCTTTGTTTACTTGAATATTATCATTGAGATTTCTTCGTATATTTTGTGCAGGTAGAACGGAGATACAGCCAATGTTTGGATCAAATCCAGGCAGTTATAGGTGCTTTTCCTGCTGTAACGGACTTGGACCCTCAGATTCATGCCCAATTTGCCATTCAGACGGTCTCTGACGTTTATAGAAATCTTAAGGCGAGGATCTCGAGTCAAATTCTTATTAGTGGAAATCATTTTGATGGCCAGATTGAGAGAGAGAAAGAGAAGTCAGTAGACTCGTCCTTCGTCCAAAAGCATTGGGCTCTGCAGCAGCTAAAGAGAAATGATATACAAGCTTGGAGACCTCAAAGAGGATTGCCTGAAAAATCTGTCTCCGTCTTGAGGGCGTGGATGTTTCAAAACTTTCTTCATCCGTGAGTCACACACTACTTACTGCATTGACTTTTCTTCACTTCCATTATAAGTTTCCATGGTGCAAGCATTATCTAATGCGCATCCAATTTTGATTCCCCTAACTTCAGGTACCCAAAAGATGGGGAGAAGCAGTTGCTTGCAATACAGAGTGGGCTGACTAGGAACCAGGTGTCCACTGTTATCTAAGCTCACTTCATCTGATAAAATGTTAATGTGAAAGAGAAAGTTGATCTTAATTCAACCTTATAGTGAATCATAACTTTCATTAATTTTTTAGATATTTCTTTATATTTAAGAACTGAGTTTGATACTGTGATGAAAAAGTGATGTTTTAATTTAGTATTTTTCCCCTGATTTCTGTGTTAATTTGGAATGTCAGGTATCAAACTGGTTCATAAATGCCCGTGTTCGTCTATGGAAACCAATGATAGAGGAAATGTACTCTGAGATCAACAAGAAGGCTCGAAATGAGGGCCACAGTGGTAAATGAGGAATTATATGATTGTAAATAAGTGGAAGACCAAAAGTTGGTTTAATGATATTTATGGCTAATGACCGATAGCAAGTTTAGCAACCTGCTGGAGCTCATTCACTCCTTGGACATTCCCCCTGCATGATCCTTCTGTCACTGGATACCTGGTCAAGCATTGGAAGCAAAGGCCCAACAACTGAGGAGATAATGAACAAAGCTATCTTATCTGCTAAAAGCTGTGAGGCATACAAATGAAATATATGCTGATTGTTATTTTTGCCATCGGAGAGAAAATTGGTGCTTGGCCACAGCTTGTGTATGTAGAACTCATCTGTAGCACAGGCTATTTCGTCTTCTGATGAGAGAATAAATCATATGTTTGAGTGCTGCCATTCCCTATTTCTTTTATGGTAAGATGGTATGCTGCCGTTATGTAATGCCAATTCCTAGCTAGGCTTGCCTTCCGACTTCAGCAAATTCAAGCTTAGGACCGTCCTAATTTCTTTTTTTAAGAAAAAAGAAAGTTATCTAAGAACAGTCTTAGTTGATGCTAAAACTGTTCCCTAAAGTTCACTCTAGGTAACACTCCAACGCGAACTCTACTTTGAGATTGCTGTTTTGATAGATACCTTAATATAGAATACTCACTCCTTTTGAAAGGCTCATATTTATTGTCCTACTCTCCATTGTCCTAACGCCTACCCACCGGAAAGTTCTAAAATGTTTCTTCCTATAATAGGACGAGCATAAGGAGTAGCATGAGAATCTAAGTAACAAAGGTTGGGGACATTTTTTTGGCCCTAAAAAAGTGTGGAGTTAGTTACAAATTTGTCTTTTAATAGTCTCAGATGCTTCTTCTCATTCTATAAATTAATTTTACAATTAAAATAGGACAAAGGGAATCCATGACATCAATGAATACTCACTCTGCCCCACTTTAATGGTCCACATTGGAAAACTTGGCATCAGCGAATACTTCGTCTGTCCTAATTTAATAGTTCAGATGGGAAAACTTGTATCGTGGACTTTAAAGTGGGATAGAGGGGGTATAAGTTTAGTTATTGTTTTTAGAGTGATGCTAGTTTCTGCTTGTTAGGGTATTACTGATTAATACTTAACAGTTGAGCACCACAAATGCATGGGCCCATTACTATTTTTATCATCTTCTTAAATGAGGATCGAGATGTTACGTAGGGTCGTACTTAGGATAGTTTAATGTGTGCCAAAGTAGAGGTGTTAGTGGTATTGTTACGCCCTAATACACACTACCCCCGAGCTGAACTTGGCCTTAGAGGAAACGACACGTAGCATGACAAGGTAGAGTTAAATTACATAAGACTTAACTCATCCTCGGGTAGAACATATTACAAAGTTGCATATATATATATATATATATATATATATATATATATATATATATATATATATATATATATATATATATATATATATATATATATATATATATATATATATATATATTGTACAAAATCAAATAGAGTAAACAAAAATTACTACTTAAAACATTAATCCACTCATACCTACACGTAGTTAAAATAAGTCTAAGCTAACAATGGCTAATAAGAGTCTAAGCTAACAATGGTTAAATAGAAGGTGCAAAGTAGAGTTAAAGTGTAATATATATATATATATATATATATATATATATATTAACATAACATAAATAAGCTAACATAAAAACCTAACATCTCTATGAATCTTATCTCAATAATTAGCATCATCTAATGCTTAATATAGAGACCATCCAAACAAGCTGCATGGCACGACATGTAAGGATCCTCATCTTTAAACCGGTTTTGGTTTTCTCTAATTGTTGGTTATCGTGAGATTTACGTGTTTTCTGATCTTATTCGGTGATTTCGTAAAATAAATAGTGTTTGTGATGGTTTTAACCAAAATTAACTTCAATATTAGTGGTTTTAAGTGATTTTAAACCAAATGTGAATTTTTAAGATTTTTAAAATTTTCACTATTTTCCCAAAAATTAGGGTTTTGGCGGGACCCCTGTGGGCCCCACCGTCAAAAGTTTTATTTTTGTGTCAAATGAACCTAGACATATACTTAAGGTCACACAAAAATTTTCAGAATTTTATTAGGCTTAATCAGTGTTTAAATTTGCAAAATACCCACTTTTAGCCTACTTTTCATATTTACACCCCAAAACTTACCTATGCCTACTCCAACCCTTACTATTAAAGGGCAAACCAGAGCTATTTTCATTTTTGGGAATAGGCTAAGGAAGGGGGGCTGGCCTAATCCCCACTTAGGCCCAAATTAGAAGCCGATTAAGGTAAGCTTACTCTAATTAAGCACTAAACCTTGGCTTTTCTCTTTATTTCTTCCAAATCTACCATTTTCCCCTTGATTTAATTCGTTTTTGACCATCAAAAGCTACTGATTTGTGTTTTACTACAAACCCTAACATTCAAAATTCAATTTTTACTACCAACAAACCCTAGATCTAAGGTTTAATTAGGGATTTCTTGGGTAAATCAATTTATATTAGAGTTTAATTCAAACTCATTGTGTTTTCAAGGATTTCAAGAAGGGTGACTCTTCAATCCGAGCTTAATCAAGTGCTGAGGTAATGGGTCTTCAAAATCTCTGTTTATCCATGGTAAAACTCTCCATTTTTGGCTTATTTCGAAATGGTTTGCTTGATTTAGTGTGTTAATGGTAAGATTAGAAAATAGAATTATTTAATCCCGATTTCTTAGGGTTTTGCATTATTATGGTTTGGTTTGATATTCTGGAAGTCAAGGAGGACTTTTGATGATGATTAGGGTGTTAGATGTGGATTTGAAGTGTTATCTATGGTGTTTCGGTTTAGATTTGCGAAAGGAAGAAGATGACTGTTCTGCCGTGTTGGCAATCGATCGGCCATGCAGGGCGATCGATCGGCTGAACTATAAATTTCAAATTTTTGCGTGTAACCGATCGAACGGCCTGAAGGGTGATCGATCGGCTACACAGTAATTTGTTTGTTGTGCATATGATGTCTATTTAATGATTCCACTCTAGCTTACCAATTTTATATGAATGTGGAGTGTTTTAAGCTATGTTAGGCTACTGGAAATGTATGCTATTAAGTTTATGGAGTTGAGATATATGCTTAGAGATGGTGGAATGACTTATGTTTTGTGGCATGATGTTGGAATCGTTATTTTGAAATTATGAATAGTTGTTTCCCTTTGGTTAAGCATATTTTCAGTAGGACTACAATCATTGTTGGACTGGTTTGTCATAATAGATTGTGGTTAATGGTGTGTGAATGTTGGTGAATGTCATGACTCAATGATGAAATGAGTGATGTTATATGTGTTTAGCCTTTGTGGTTGAGTTTTGAATCTAGCTATGATTTCAACGATTCTTCTCCTATGATTTCCGCTAGAATTCATGTTTAGATAGAAATTCACATGTGTAGTGTGGTAGTGAGTTTAAATTTCAAGCATGATGGCATGCATTATGTGAAATGCTTCTACTAGATACACACACATGTGGGGTTAAATGATGATGTTGAAGCTTAATAGTGTGATTATGAATGATGCATTAGGGGCTGATGAGAACACTTATCATGGATTAGGATTCATGTATGCTTTGCCCATGTATGTACCATGCTGCATGCATCATGAAAATAGATTTCCAATTGAGGCTTCATCGTGATTAATCGAATTTGACCGATTGGATGCAATGTGATGAAATTGTGTGCCGGATTGATCGGTCGTGGATTAATCGCAAGTTGGTTGGTCCAAAAGGACATATTTTGATTTGAAGTTCCTGTGTAGAACGATTTGAAGTTCCTGTGTGGAACGATTTGAAGTTCTTGTGTGGAACGAGTGCACTCCCCGGGTTGAGTCTTGTTAAATGGAATGATGTGGGGACGAGTTGTGTACTTGTCTTGCGGATTGTGAGAAGGTTATTATGTGTGTCATCTGGACCCTGGGAATCCAGTGTGGTATGCCGTGTGCACCCCGCTACCACGTGTTCTAGGGTTCTCTGTGTGAGAACTCGGGCTCTTCCCTCCGCAGGAGATGTCCCTGGGCGAACACCCCTGCTCTAGATTCTCTGTGTGAGAATGGGACATCCTTGGCCAGGATCGTCCAGGGCGAGCAGTATTAGGGATTGACAACCCCGATCTTTCTTGAATTCTTGTGTAGAATTTTGGACCATGACACGCCTTCGTGGCCTTGTCTATGCTCCCGTCTGTGTGACATTATTGTGTGGTTACTCCTTGATGGAGTTTGATTTGATACTATGCATGTGGAATATGTATGTTAGAGATACATCCATGCAGGTTGTGATGATATTATGCATGTGGGATATGTATGTTAGAGATACATCTATGCGGGATTGGTTATGACGTGAATGCATGTGGGAATATGTATATTAGAGATACATCCATGCAGGTTGTGATGATATTAAGCATGTGGGAATATGTATGTTAGAGATACATCCATGCGGGATTGGTTATGATGTGAATGCATGTGGGAATATGTATGCTAGAGATACATCCATGCAGGTTAAATTATGCATTATGATGCAGTGTTAGGTGATATGAATGTGTGATCAGAAAGTGATGCACCATGTAAATCTTTGATTTGAACGATCTCATTACTATGCTATCGTATTTTCAACGTTGACAGTGATGTTAAAACCATTGCTTAGTGTTAAAACTCACCCCTCTTTTATGTTTTGATTTGGGGTTGTGTGGTGCAACACGCAGACGGACAGGATTGCCTCTTTGAGGAAAGGTCAGAGGTGGCTTGGGTGTGATGATGGAGATCGTTGCATGACTTACCTTCGTTTGTTTCATGCTTTATGTTAGAACCTCTGTGTAGGGTTCTTGTTTTGGATTTATGTCATATACTACAGTTGTGATGCTTATGACTTATTTTGAGCCGGTGTGGGCTTTACTTAACTAAGCTTGTGGGTTTGAGATTGTTGTTTACTTTGTGATAAGCAACACCTTTTTCCTTCCCTTTTATTTACTCTTACTCAAAGGATTGTGCGCACTCCGTATTGCTGTTAATCGCCCGTGGTTAGGGTTAAGTCTTCCGCTAGAATCGTTTCTCAATCTTCACTTCGTCGCCCCCGCGTGCTTGACAGGCCCCTAGACCGGGTTCGGCTCGGGTCGGGCATCGCCGGGGCATGACACGACATGTAGCCCCAAAATAAAATACTAAATAATGACGGGTGAGTCAAAGCTTGACAAGAATTTTAATACAGAAAGCTAATTCATAATGACAACACAAGCATGATCAACTTAACATTCATCAGTATGCTCATTCATCATAGAATAATCACATAAATTTACATTCGAGAAACATCTAATCATGTCACATTTATGTCATGCTGTTTATAACTTATCTTATCAATACATAGTCATGTCACTTACATATCATGATATAACCCACATTCCATAAGCATATTCATGACACCTATGCATTATAGGTTCATCTATAGCTCATAACACACATACACCTCATATGTAAATATATGAAACTCATTATCATAATCACATCTAGCATGAATTATTTATCAACACAAACATATCATGCATATTCATTTCTCAATAAAAATATTCATCCTGCAACATCAAATGCATCAACTACCACCATCCTATATATTCATACAAATCATACCATAATCATGTGTAAAATAAGTTTTATTGTTCCTACATAACCTGTGTCAATGAGCATTATCTCTCATACACATGCAACAAATCAACGTTGAATGTCCCACAATTAAGAAAAATAATCAACCCGCTTGCCAAAGACAATCCCTAGTGGGGAAAGTCTAAATTTCTATAAAAAGAAAACTAGAGTGGTTGGGTAGGTTCCCTTATTAGGAAGGTAACAATCCTTAAATAGGAAGATCCAAATTCCAAGAAGGAAAACTAGAGTAGCCTACTCACCTAGGACTAACCTTGTAAGGGAAAGTCCAAATTCCTCGAAAGGAAAACTAGATCAGTGTGGTAAGCTAGTGCACATGGACATACCATCCTTAATTCTCAAAGTCCAGATAACTTATTAAATAAACTCACATAACAATTTACTTCATCTCAACCTGGGGAGGCACCATATTCTCAAAGGAACACAAAATGAAAACATGTCATTTTGGACCCAAAACCAATATAATGGGCATATGTACATATGTACACATAAGTAAACATGATCAAATCAGTCCACATATATATGAAACATAGTCCATTATTTAAATAAAATCATATAAGTCTATGCAAGAGTGTACATACATGATAGTGTTCAAATCTAAACTAGAAAATGTGAAACATGGATAAGCTATAATCAATGATATATATGCAAGCATTCATACTTAATCATAGTCCTATCTAACTATAAACATGGAGTAAATGTGTAGAAAATATTGAAATACGAGTTCAAGACCTAAACAACCATAAAAATGCCCATACTTAAGCTAAAAATATGTGAAACATAATTCACCCTAAATCAATATAACATGCGTAAACATATATATCTAATAATGGTTAAAAACCTACTGGAATTATTAGGTAAATTATGAAAAAAAGTCATTAAACATGGATTTTAAACAAGTAGAATATTATACTATAACTAAAAAAGTATAGTAGGAAATTATGTTTGAGCTCAATTATAATTTAAAGATGGTTCTCATGCAATTACAGTAACAATCCATGTAATACTAACTCATTTTATTCGTAAGGAATTAGATTTATAAGAAGAGAACAAGAGATGACCAAAATACATAAAAAAATGGCTATAATTACAAAATCTGCCATTTGGCCTTTCGAACACCTTATCGGGCCGTTCAAATGCCTGGTTGTTCAATCGGTTGGATAGGCCGTGCAAATGGCCTTCTAGTCCATTCACATGCCCTTCATAATTCACTTTTTACTCACTTCTTAGTTCATCTTTAACTTTCCGAAATTCTAACAGAAAATATTCAAAAATTCAAGATAAATTCTAAAATCATCATAGAACATCATGTAATCAAAATATAACTATAGAATGTAATAGATCTAATCATCTTAATGCTTAATCATAAGAAAATAGTAATAAATAACATATTTTTTATAAATCATCATTAAAGCTCAAAATGAAGAACCCACGTAAACCTACAATAGATAAAACTACATAAGATGAAATTCTTTTAACTCTATAAAGCCCTTTGATCTACGAAGAAGCTTAAATCTTCAAGAACTCTTAACTAAAAATTAGAGTTTTTGCTAAAATTTAATTAAAATTAACTAATATGCTCAAATCAACTTAAAAATATGCAGATCTAAAATATCATTTGGTTAAAAATAAAAAATCACCCATTTAGGATTTTAAATCAAAATTAAAAATAGGGAAATTTATTAAAATAATAATAAAAAAAATAATTATCAAAATATACCACTTTGGGAAATATTTCCCAAAGTGGTGTTCGTTTTTGCCACGCTGGCGCCAGCCAAGAAATTGGCGCCACAAGTGGCTTTTTTTTAATATTTTTTAAGTTGATTTCGTCGTTTAGAACGACGAAATTGGCTTGAATACGATTTCGTCGTTCTAAACGACGAAACCTTATATTAGTTGACTCGGTTTCGTCGTTCGTAACGACGAAATCAACTTAAGCTGATTTCGTCGTTCTGAACGACGAAACTACCACCCTTGTATTAACACTGATTTCGTCATTCTAAACGACGAAATCATTGTCGTTATATCCGCGACTCCGCTCCGCCTCCCGTCGCGTTCCAGTCAGTTTTTGCTCCGCCGCTGCTGCCGACGTTCGGACGCTGCCAAACTCACCGCCGCCGTCCAGCCCACCTCCGCCGACCTCATTCTGCCGCCGCCGACTGCAGTCCGCCGCCGCCGACCTCAGTCCGCCGCTGCCCACGTTGAACCGCTCCGATTTCATTTTTTTGGTATGTATTTTTATATTTTTTTTTATTTACCTATTTTTCAATTGTTGTAATATATTTTTTATATGTTACATTGAAGAAATATAGTTTTTGTATATTACATTGAAAAAATTTGAAGTTTTGAATGTCCTATCATTTAGCCCTAATTTTAGAAGTATTGTTCTAAGTCATTGTGTGTGTTTTTTTGTTTAAGATTATTAAATTGAGATAGATTTTTAATTAATGAGTTTTTGTTTTTTAAGATGGCAAGTCTCTCAAATTTTGGTAAATAAGGAGGATTTGTGTTTTTGAACATGTTTTTATATGATATGTGACATTGTATGCGTTATTACATTAAATGTCTAATTTTATTAATTAGAAAATTTACTCATTAATATAAAGTATTAATGATATACTTATATACTTGGTAAAGTTATTAGTTTCTATGCGTATATATTTTTAAAATATATTTATTAGAGTAGATATTAGTATTAGTTTGCTTAATCTAATATTAATTTTATTTATTATTTATGAATTAATTGAATAGAAATGGCAGAAGAAATGGTTAGTTTTTTCATTAACTACGACGGACGCATAGAAGGATTATTAATGAAGAAACCGTCTACATTTGATGAATTTGAGATGCACGTAGCAAGTAAGGTTGGGTTGGATCGAAGAAGATGGAAAATTACTATCAAATGTAATCTTCCGTCCTATGGATCGAGAATGATACTAATGAACATAAATGATGATTCATCAATGGCTTTTATGTTTCACCACTCGTGTCACATAATTTCTTTCGAGTTATTTCTCGAAAAAGAGGCTCGAGTGACTAGTGGAAGGCAAAGTAGTTCACATAGGAGCTCTCACAGAAGCTCACAAAGGAGCTCGGATAGAAATGTGAACAATGAAAGTCATATGCAAGTGCCGGTGGACGACGAAGAAGAGGGAAATTTATCTATGACAGTAGCTTCAAATGAACGTCATAGGTCGTCTGCCCCTATTTACGATGGAAGTGGACCTACTTGGAGGTAAGGGTTGATTTAGTTGTGAATACATTTTCAATCTTATTATCCTTTAATGAAAATACGTTTAGCTAAATTTTCAGATTTTGTGTGTAATATGGAAGGTCTACGACGCATGCACACGAGCCATTTAGCGTTCCAATGTCTCAAGGCGGTGCATGGTATGAAACTCAAAGTTCGATGGGCCTTCATTACCCCTACACGTATGTTGGTCATACCGATGTTGGACCATCTAATCAGAGGTGAAATATATATTTATAAATAAATTCAACTTTTTTAGGCTTACGAAATTTAATACATATGCGATGTTTATATGTAGGGGGGATATGTCTACGGTGAAGATATTGATGAAAATGAGGATAATGAAGGTGAAGATAATATTGACGAAGTAAGTGGAGAAGATTCTGATATGAATGTAGAAGGGGTTAGAGGTGAAGAAAGTGCTCAACAGATGGTTGACGGTGAGGGGGATGATGCGGTAGACAATGCCATTGCTGGGAATGATATGAATGTA
Source organism: Saururus chinensis (assembly GCA_035235625.1). NCBI lineage: Eukaryota > Viridiplantae > Streptophyta > Magnoliopsida > Piperales > Saururaceae > Saururus > Saururus chinensis. The sequence continues at coordinate 8,822,182 of CP141143.1, read as the reverse complement.
GATGATGAAGAGCCGCCGTACTTTGAAGTGGAGCCCCTTTATGCACACATCACAGATGAGGAGATAGATGCTGCAGTGAATTCTACAATAGATTTGGACCAACAAAACGAAAATGAGTTATACGTTGGCCGCATCTTTGAGAATAAAGAAGCATTCGTTATAGCCTTGCAGGAGTTTTCCATTCAAAATCATGTCGAATACAAGGTTGTACGAACAAATCCGGCGGAGTATACAGTGAAGTGCATTGATAGCACTTGCCCTTGGAGAGTGCATGGCTCAATCAAAAGGGGTGGTGGGTTCTTTAAATTGAAGACGTACAAAGGTGACCACACATGTCGGAATGCCCAGCTTAGCACAGATCATAGGCAGTGCAGTGCCTCCTTTATTTCGAAGGTCATAATGCCCGCTATCCAAGCCGAATTAACTCTCACACCAGGGGATATTATTCAAAGAATGAAGGAGAAGTATCATGTTGACATATCTTATAAGAAAGCATGGGCAGCAAGGAATATGGCGATCAAGGCCATTTATGGAGATTGGGTTGAATCGTATAAATTGTTGCCAATGTACCTAAGGGCGGTGCAAGAAGCCAATCCTGACACCCACTACCGCTTAGAGGATGATGTAGTACCTCGTGCAGATGGTGGCACTTGTAGGAGATTTAGACGGTTGTTTTGGGCCTTTGGGCCGTCTATAGCTGGGTTTTGACATTGCATCCCTGTGATTGGCGTTGATGCCCCTCACTTGTATGGCAGATATCCTGGTGCTCTTATGGCTGCAACGGCTACAGATAGAAATAATGGGTTATTTCCTCTTGCATTCGGGCTTGTCGGGAAGGAAGACGGAGACAATTGGAAATGGTTTCTAATGGAATTGAGGGATCATGTATTGATGGGCATGACGAACATCGTCATTATTTCAGATCGACATAAGGGGCTTCAAGGCACCGCTCGAGGTTCTCCTGCAGCCGGATTACCACCATCGTTATTGCATCCGTCACATAAAAGCAAATTTTAAGAAGGAGTTCAAAAATGATACACTGACGGACTTGATTGGGGCAACAGCTTGTGCACTCACAATAGAAAAGTTTGATGCTAAAATGGACTTGATTGGTCAAGAGAGTCCTAGGGCAAAACATCTCCTCTTAGGAGGAGAATTGCATCCTGCACAGTGGTCCCTTGCACATGGTGGTTTTATGACATTTGGCATGACGACTACAAATATGGCTGAAAGTTTAAATAGCGTCTTGAAGGGGGCACGAGGGTTACCCATGCAGGCTTTAGTGTCAGCTATCTTTTATCGGCTCATAAAATTTTTTGTTAAACGATCTTCTGCCACCTCTGCCATAGTCACCCCATATACTCCTAGAGTGGAAGCCATATTGAGAGAGCAAACAAGAAAAATTGGGGAGTATATAGTTAATAGGATCAATAGGAGTCAGTACGAAGTGACATCAATTCGTGCCCGCAAGGTTATGGTAAATGTTGCGATGCATACTTGTACATGCAACATCCCTCAGGTTTATGGTTATCCTTGCTCGCACCTTATCGCCGTGTGGGCAAAGCGGCCGGAGCCAATCAATGCATCACTGTTTTACACATCTTCTACTTATAGAAATGTGTACTCTGCAGAATTTTATTCTCCTCGTGGTCGGGAATATTGGGAGAGGGATATACCGTTTGTGTTATACCCACCGATAGCAACAAGGCAACCCGGTCGCCCACGGTCTGTTCGCATTAGGAATACCATGGACCGCAGAACAATAAAAAGAGATGGTAGAGGAGGATATAAATGCGGGAGGTGTAAACAAAGTGGGCATAATAGTAAATCATGTAGAAACCCTCCTGTTGATTGGTAAACATATAATCAACCTCTTTATTTATTATATTTTTTTAGTTACGTACGCATGTATTCCTTACGATTAATGATATGATCTTCATCTTCCACAGATCATATGGATCATGCAGAGCCTTGTTACGGGCCAGGCCCGAGTGACGCTTCTTTACTCGTAGAGCAGGAGTCACATAGGTCAGCTGCTATTTGGAGAGGAGAGGTATGATAACTTTTTTTAAAATTTGTTTCATTGTTTTTTGGTTGATATAATACATGTTATAATTTTAAAATTTATTATAGGACCCCGGGTGCCTTGAGTGCACCGAACATTTTAAATACCTCCGTCATTGGCCTATAGATGAGCGTATATTACCTTATATCGAGCGAGCAGGATTCAGCCATTTCATTCATCTACAGTATGTTCGTCTCGATCGGCCTCTATTGACGGCTCTTGTTGAGAGATGGAGGAGGGAGACACAGACGTTTCATTTGTCATATGGAGAGATGTCTATCACGCTTATGGATGTGGCAGTTCTATTAGGACTCCGTATTGATGGACGTTCGGTGACAGGCACGACAGGAGGAGCTCATATGGATATATTACTTAGACTTCTTGGTAGAGCTCCTCCTCCTACAGTGATGCGTGGTAGCCGAGTGAGCCTACGATGGCTGTTACAGGAGTTTCGTGAGCTCCTAGCCGATGCTACAGAGATAGTTATCGAGCAGCATGCACGAGCCTATATATTGCATTTACTTGGAGCCACTATATTTGCGGATACCACGAGCAGCCACGTGCATGTTTCGTATCTCTCTCTCCTTCACGACTTTAACATGGCTGGCACTTATTCATGGGGCAGTGCTACTCTCGCATTCTTATACCGAGAGTTAGGAAAAGCATGCCAGGCCATGACCTCGGGGATTGCGGGCTGTCTTACTCTTCTTCAGGTAAATAATTGTGTAACTTTACTTGGAGTTTTAGTCACGTATAATTTTTTATTTATAATATTTGTTATCACTATTTTATGACATAGTTATGGTCGTGGGAGCACTTACACATCGGCCGACCAACTACTGAAATGGGTCGCTTGGTCGAGGGTGCTCCATTAGGGGCAAGGTAGGTTGTATTTATGTTTACCACATTACTTTTTGTGCAACGCTTTATGAACATATGCTGAACTCATTTCTTAAATTTAACTCCTTAAGGTGGAATGTTCGGAAGAAGAGAACCGAAAATCCACAAGGAGTCCTCCGTTTATATAGAGGGGAGTTAGACCACCAGCGGCCATACCAGGTAATTTTATTGCCGTGTTGAACTTTTTTATATAGTGATTTTAAAAATTTTGTCGTTATTTAAACTAACTTATCTTTATATATTATATAGATTATTTGGCAGCCGTACTCGGATGACTTGTTGGCTGTGATACCTCCACTCTGCACTGACGGTCGAGAGGTGTGGCTTTCTCGAACCCCTCTCATATGTTATGAGATTATAGAGATGTATGTGCCGTATCGTGTAATGCTCCGCTTAACCTCGGAGCAAGGGGTCCCACCTTCTACTGTCGAGTTTGTCCATCGCATCACTCGACAGGGCCGCCATATTACCGACTGGGCTATATATCATGCGTCGTATATTGCTCGATGGGAGGATAGGAGATCCACTATTATTAGAGGGGAGCTGGCTACGACATTGCGAGATGTTCGTAGTACTTATATGCACTGGTATTTACCGATTACACGGCGATATATTTTACCGCGCGATGATGTAGAGGAGATGACATATCAGCCTAGGGGAGCATCTGAGGCAGCTCTAGTAAGTACAACTTTGTTAATTAAGGCATATATTATTTTCTTATTTTATTTTAATTATTTATCTAATATTTAATTTATTTTTTTATAGCTTCGTCAGCTTCGACATACTAATGCGTATTTGAGTGATGCACTTGTCACCTGTATTTCGCGCGAGGACTTAGCAACAGCATGTGAGTCGGTGATTAGATCGTCTAATGATGTCCTTCGTAGCTTGCCACTACTTCATTCGGTGATCACGGATGTTCATCGAGATTATCCTGTCGACGAGGCCGCTCAGACGCAGCCGATGCACTCTTCATGCCATGATATTCCATCATCATCAGCAGCATATAGCTCTCCTCCAGGTTCATCATTTCCAGATACTACACATGTCACTCAGCCAGATCCGATTTTATATTATAGACGACATCGGCCAGCTCGTATTGTACCATCTATTACTTATGTTGAGCCGGAGCCCGAGCAGGAGCCTGACATGGAGTCGCAGCCCGAGCCTGAGCCCCAGCCCCAGTCGGAGCCCGAGCCCGAGCCCCAGTTGGAGCCAGAGTTAGAGCCACAGCCAGAGGTAGATCATGAGGAGCTTGTACACCCCCATCGAGGACGAGGGCGAGGGCGAGGACGTAGGAGATTATGATATTACTTATGATGTATTATATTTGTTACTCGTATATGATGTACTTTACTTATATTTGTTATGGTGATATTCGTGATAGTGATATTTGTTATGGGTGGAATGAATGAAGTCGTGCATATTTATGTGTGTTTTGTGTTCTGTGTTTTGAATGAATGAACAGGGACATGTGATAAAATTAGTTTTAAATAGTAATTTTAAAAAAATTTAAGTTGATTTCGTTGTTTAGAACGACGAAATCAGTGTCTTTCCCACGATCGGATGGAAATAATACAAGGGTGGTAGTTTCGTCGTTCAGAACGACGAAATCAGCTTAAGTTGATTTCGTCGTTCTGACCGACGAAACCGGGTCAACTAATATAAGGTTTCGTCGTTTAGAACGACGAAATCGTATTCAAGCCAATTTCGTCGTTCTAAACGATGAAATCAACTTAAAAATATAAAAAAGCCACTTGGCGCCAAATAAGTGGCAAAAACGAACACCACTTTGGGAAATATTTCCCAAAGTGGTATATTTTGGTAATTATTTTTTTTTTATTATTTTAATAAATTTCCCTTAAAAATAAGATTTTTAATGAAAAAATTAAGAATTAAATTAAGAAAAATAAAGATAAGAAGGATTAAGACCAAAATTGAAATATTATGGGTGATTAGGGCAAGATAATATACTTTAATCCATTTTTCCTATTTGAGAAATGGGGGTAGAGCACCTCCTCCATTGTACAACTTTTTCTCAAATGGGCAAGTGGCTAGAGTTTTTTCTTAAATAGTAAAGTTTTAGGTTAAATTTACAAACTATTGAGCTGTAAAATAGGATAAAAATACCCTAAGTTGATAATTAAGATTATTTAAAGATAAAAATGAGTTTAATCATTCTAAAACTTACTCAAATAAAATAATATAAGTCTAGAGGTTAAATTAGTCATGTTGACATAAAAAAAATTTAAATACAAAAAATTCAAAGCTTGACTAGCTCTGGATGAGATCAAATTTTTAAAATTGATAAAGTCTCAAAAGTGGACAAAGGCTAAAAGAAAAAAATTCTAATGCTACACACGTAGGAATGTGATAAAAAAAAATTAAATGTCAAGATTTTGGAGCATGACTAGCTCTAAATGAGACCAAATCTTCAAAATAGACAAAATGAAAAAAAAAAGTAAAATCCAATCCTACATGCGTAGGAATGGACTAAGGCTTCTAGCAAAAATTATTATGTGAGGACCTCATGACACCTCCTTACACTCAAAGTTAGCCAAAAAAATCAAAATTATTAAGCGAGGCTCTATAAGCCTCACGTAGCCACATTAAAATAAAAAAATATGAATTGCAAAGTATTGTGTGAGACTTCATAAATCTCACACCAAAATAGTCATAAAACCAAAAGGCTAAGTGACACTTGTGGATCCCACAATAAGTTTTGTAAAAAAAATATAGTCACAAAAGACCAAAATGTCTTAAAACACAAAAAATTAAGTTTGAAAGAACTCAAAGATAAAAAAAATATTATGTGAAAAATCTCATGGGTCCCATATGGAGAATGAGAAAACCAAGTCAAATGTATGATGTTGAAACTTATCTTACACTCCCCACTTCCCACTAACTCACTCCTCATTAATCAATTCAGTTCTTACTGACCATCCCACTAACTCATTCTCCATCTCCTACTAACCCACTTTCACACATCCCACTAACTCACTCTATTTCCCACGAACTATTCTTCCAATTCACCCCCACTATTTACTTAACTGTACAAATTTAATGTTATAAATACCCCTTCGTCTTCATAAGGAGGGGCTTGTGACTTTGAAGTATACAAAACTTCCAAAAAGAAATCCAGAAGTCCATCATACACCAAAAGAAATTCAAATTCTAAAAAGGCTTAACCTTTTGAAAGTTGAAGAAGTTTAAGGAATTAGAAGACAAACAGAAGCAACCAAGAAGGAAAAAAAATTATGCAAGGGGAGCTCTCATCTTCAAGAAGAATTTTTCTTATTTTTTTCTTTTATTTTTCTTTTTTCTTTTTAACTTGAAAGTTGTAGTCATTTCTCTTGGCAATTCTATTTTCTTATTTTAATAAATTTCAAGTTGTTTCTTTCATTTTTGCCAACTAATCGAAGGGTTTCAAAAATTGGTTATTCACCACTACTTACTCCAAAGTGTAAAGAGTAGACTTGATTAATCAAGAGAAGGGCGTCCTATATAAAAAAAAAGGTTCTTCTCTATCCCTTGCAAGGAAGGATCATTCGATCCATTCCCTTAACTTGTGCATAGAGAACAACCAAAATCTACCAACAAGTCACACACCGTCCAATGTGGATGTAGGGTCCACAACGGGTCCACACCCTTAATTACAAAAAAATTAAAATAAAATCTCATAAAATCCATAAAAAAAATAGATAAATCGAGTTTGACACTAAAATTTATAAAAAGTAGAATTAAACCTTATTTAGGCCATACATACTAACCCTTACCTTGAAAATCAAGTAAAACTGACAAATAAGTAAAACCATACAAATTTACATAATTAAAAAAGAAATTAAATTGGGTGAAAATTAAAGATCTTATAGGTATTGGTGCTAGCATGTGTATTGTCAATCTCAAATATCAAGGGCTTATATGCTTTCCATACGCTAGGCTTATTGCAAGAGGGGAATATGAAAAACTCTTCCATGGGCTTGGGGTTGTTCATCTTGGTGTTTGTGCCAAGTTTTACTAGTATACATAACATTATTCTAAAAAAATTATGGATTCAATAGATACCAATTGTTTAGAGGTAAGAGTGTTAACAAGCCAAGCCGAGTTGAGTATTGGGCTTACATGACTTGTACTCGAACTGCTCAAGCTCTACTTGAAGCTTGAACATGCTCGAATCTTGTAGCTTGAGTTGGGTTTGAACTAGAAATCCAAAGCTCGACTCAAGCTCGAAGTATAATAAATCAATCACGAGCCTAGGCTTGACTAGGCTAGAACTAATATAAAAGCAGTATAATATATCTAAATTTAAAGCATATAAAGTATCTTACATAGTAAGATATTTTTAGTATTAAATAGTAATAAATATAATTCAATAAGTATTACAATTATACCTCGAACAACAAACTAGTCACTAGGAAAGAAGAAAACTATCAAAAATGAGTTTTAGTTATAAATACTCCAAAAAGACAACATTATCATTTCTCTCTCTTTATGTGCATATAATCACTCAAAAAGATGGAGAAAATAGAAACTCATATAGCAACATTATCATCATTTTTTTCATATTTTTTTCTTTATATTCTTTTAAATCACTAAAATATCAAAAAATAGAAACCTACATAAAAAAAACTGTTCTTCCTCAAATATGCCTCTAAAAAGTGAAATAGTATGTAAACTTACACTAATCCCATAGTATCATGAACTAATATTTTAACTTTTAAAAAAATATTCAAATTATTTTTTTGTAAACTAAGGTTGGAACCCCTAGTGTCATTTTTCTTTTGGAAGAGTTCTTAGTATCTTAGTGTGATATCATGTTGACCTTAGTCTTATATTAATAGGAGTACATTAGTGGTTCATCTTTAAAAACCAAATGAAACTACCAATTTGGGAAAAAAAGGAGTACATTAGTATTTGTGTCACCAAAAATTTTACTTTTAAAAAATATATATCATACATATAAATTATATATTCATTATAATTTAATGAGGATATATATGTAATATATATATATTATTTATTTTACATATATATTATTTATATACAATTTCAAAATCATATTTGAGTTCTGAGTATCATTGAGTTTGAGGTTTTATTCAAGTTAAGCCTATTCAAGATCAAATCAAGTTCAAGCCAAGCCTAATTTGAGCTGAGTTGAGCTAAGCTTTCTCGACAAGTAGGCTTGGCTTGTTAACACCCCTAATTAGAGGTAGTTAGTCTGCAGTATAGTAGAAGATATGGCCCTTAGATGACACATGTATGTCACTACATTAATTAACATCTATCATGTTAAATAGCAATATGGTTAGAAAATAGTTAATATGTGTCATCCAAAAAATATTTGATGTCATACATTGTTTAGGAAACAAGTAGCTTATTAGTACCCTGATCAGCCTCTTTTTTATGGGGGTGTAGAATAGTAATTGTACAGCCCAAATGAATGGTACACATATTGCATACACTAGGTGCATACAAACAAGACCTATGTAGTTATGTTACTAGGCAATATAGTGTCATGCACTGCATTGTTAGTAATATACATTATATGTTATTAAGTAACTTAATATGTCATATTCCCCTTTTTAATAGTTTCAATTTTTTTTAAAGTGAACTAAAATTAGTTATTTTAAAAAAACCAATCGAAATTATTCAAGTCGGATGGATGGAGTATAATTTCCTTACACAAGATATTATGTTTTTCTTTATTGTAATACTATATGTATTTCATATTAATAGCTTCATTTAATTTTTTTAAATAGTTTAAAAAACTGAATAGTGCTATTAATGTGATATTATTTATTGTAAAAATTAAATAGAACTATTAATGTAGAAATAAAAAAAATAAAATACCCCCAAAGTTCTATATTAATATCTATATTTAGAAAATAGTATTTTTTATTGAATAATGAAGCCCACACCACACATGGGAAAATAAGCTTATGATACTGTTTTTTAGTACCCAATGATATAAATTGAACAAAATAAAGCTATTAATATAGAATAACCTTTTTTACTAGATAGAGTTATTAATTTAGGACGGAAATAGTAGTTTTTATTAAATGGTGAAACCCACATCTAAGATTAGGGAAAATAAGCTTATTCTATTTTTTAAAGTACTCAATTACTTAATTTAAATAAAATAAAGTTATTAATATGGAATAAACCTTGTTGTCAAATAAAGCTATTAACTTAAGACAAAGAGAATATTAAAAATGTATTAGTTAAATATATATCAAATCAATCCGTTGGGATTCTACCTAGGGCGACTTGAGTTGCAGTACATTGAAACTTTAGTACTGGGCTCCCAACTTAAGCTTAAAAGGTGGCATTTACTCTTCGGCACCATACTTGGGTATGGCTTGTGTAATGAACAGTTATTGTGTACATTTGCGGCCATAATAAGGTGGCTGATAGGTTTGGCCAATTGGGTCTTGTTTGTTGTTTAATTCTCTACCCGCTTGTGTTGTTCAGAGACTGTTGATGGACTTGTCAAAAGAAGGAGCTGTTGATGGAGAATTCAATAACCAAATAAATCCCCTAAATCAAAATACCACCTAATTAACAGTAGATCAAGGGTATTGGCGGATACATGTACCCAAAACGAAAGAACTTAACCCATACAAAATTTAGATAGAAAAAATTAATATGAGGCAATATCAGACCTCAGCCCATACAAAATTTAGATAAAAAAAGTTAATATGAGGCCAGATCAAGCACGTCAATGTAAGCATGAACATTTTAGGGTACAAGATTGAGATTAAATGGTGCAAATGGCAGGTATAAAACCTATCTGCTCTTAAGTAATATAACGACAGAGTATTCGAATAAGGTATCAACGCGGCGGTGCCTCCTTGGGAAAAAGAGAATCTTTGATTGCGAAGCCCAAACGCCGCAAAAAATGGGCCGGCTACGCCTCATTTCTCACTTTAAAGGGCCCAAATGCTGATTTGCGGGCATGAAGAAGATAAGAAGGCCCTCAAAAGAAAACCCCCCCGCCCGTCTCCGCTTGGTTTAGAATTGGATCCCGGCGGTCTCCTCCCTGGTCTCTTTTTAGGGTTTTTGTGTGGTACACAGGCATGAACTCTCTCATGGCGACCCAGCGAGCTGGAATCTCCGTCTTCCTGTCTCCATATAAGGTTCGTTCTCTCCGCTCCCACTCCTTATTAGTAAAATCTTTTACATCGCTGAAACTCGCGCCTCCTCGAGACCTCACGCTCAAGTGTCTCTGCACCTCCGCCTATCCAAACAGCTTCCAGCCGGCTCCGCCCCATCATCACCCTTCCCCTCCGCCTCCTCCAGACTCTGGCTTCGCCCATCGTCCCAACCCCGGCCAGTGGAGCTCCCAGGACACCAATCAAAGACCCTCCTTTTCCGGTAACCATCGGTATCAGTCCCATCCTCCTCCTCCTCCTCCTCCTCATGACTCTGGCTTCGCCCATCGTACCAACACCGGCCAGTGGGATTCCCAGGACCCCAGTCAAAGATCCCCCTTTTCTGGTAACCATCGGTACCAATCCCCTCCGCCTCCGCCTTCCCCTGGCTATAATCAGAGGCCGATCCCCGATAACAGAAGCCAGTTGAATTCTCCTCCCCAAGGGCAGTACAACCAGAGGCCAGTTCAATGGAATTCTCCAGTTACTCAGAACCAGAGACCCACTGCAGACAACCGGGCGCCTGTAGCACCTGCTGCTTCTTCCCCTGCCGCAGATTTGGCGACTCTGTGCAAAGAGAAGAAGATTAAGGAGGCGGTCGAGCTTCTGGGTCAGGGCGCTCGTCCGGACGTGCCGACCCTCATCATGCTCTTGAACGCTTGCGACAATCCAAAGCTCTTGGAGGAGTTGAAAAGAGTTCACGATTTTATACTCCGGTCTCCGCCCTTGAGGGTGGATCTGCAGATAACCAATAAGGTGCTTGAGATGTTTGCAAAATGTTGTAGCATGAAAGACGCCCGCCGGGCGTTCGACCATATGCCTGACCGAAATATGGACTCTTGGAACATGATGATAAGGGGTTATGCGTCAAATGGGCTGGGGGATGACGGGCTACAGCTGTTTGAACAAATGCGGAAGCTGGGGTTGAGGCCGGATAGTGACACTTTCCTTGCTGTCTTCTCTGCTTGCGCTAGTGCTGAAGCTGTTGAAGAGGGCTTTATTCATTTTGAGTCCATGGAAAAGGAGTATGGCGTTAAGCGGGATATGGAGCACTATGTAGGCTTAGTAAATATCATAGGAAAATCGGGTCATGTTGCTGAGGCGGAAGAGTTTATTGAGAAGCTTCCGTTTGAGCCCACGGCTGCTCTATGGGAAGCGCTTAGGAACTGCGCCCGAATTCATGGAGAAATTGAGATTGAAGACCGGACTGAAGAACTAGTGTTGTCACTGGACCCGTCGAAAGCTGCCAATAAGATCCCAACTCCACCTCCTAAGAAGAGGTCTCCACTCAACATGCTAGATGGGAAGAATAAGGTGAGTGCTTTCCGTGAGCCAACGACTCCAGGGAAGGGTGGTGCGTATGCCAAGGCGAAGGGTTTAGAAGGCCACATAAAGGAAGCAGGTTATGTGCCTGACACCAGATATGTGCTCCATGATATTGATCAGGAGGCAAAAGAACAGGCTTTGCTTTATCACAGTGAGCGGCTGGCTATTGCGTATGGTCTGATCAGCACTCCAGCAAGGACACCGCTGAGGATTATCAAGAATCTTAGGATCTGCGGGGATTGTCACAATGCGATCAAGATCATGTCTAAGATTGTTGGGCGAGAGCTTATTGTGAGGGATAACAAGCGGTTCCATCACTTCAGGGATGGAAAATGCTCCTGTGGAGACTACTGGTGATGCCCCATATGGATTATGTTTAGCGCTAATGTGCATGCAACCTTAGATTTATTATCTTGACAAGCACGTTAGTGTATAGACGACGAAGAAATTTCTACTGTGAGATGATGCGTAGAACCAGTGTGGCTATGATCATTATTGATCTTCATGAGTTAATTCGGGTTATAGGGTGGTTGAGATGGAGCTCTACGTTGGTGGTGGTAGCGGAAGCTATTGTTAAATTTTGGGGTTTCATTTCTGGCAGTCTGCTAAAATTGCATATAATGACTTTCTGTAGCTACAGTTATCTCGTATCATATATCCCAACATTGAGCAACTCAAGTGTGAGCAGCATGCAAAATTAAATTCTAACAAAAAAAGAGCATCTGGTACTTAATGGAAAGACCCTGCATCTCATCACCAAATAGTAACAGGCACTTCCATGCTGTGGTTGGATCAAAAGTTGCTAGGGGCAAAATAAGGAGGGCAAGCAAGGGAGAGGATATAGCATTACTTGGAGTATACGTCTAACTCTAGGTACTGTAGAAGTTATTGTAGGAATCATATATGATTTTATCTATATATAATTGATGTCAGCCTACGTACGCAGCAGTGCTGCTATTAGCAATTGGAATGACTTCGTCCATTTTCCTGATTCTGATAGACCCAATTACATAAACAACAGTATTCATCCTCAGATTCCAGAAAACGACATTTAATTTCCTTCGAATTTTGAGGCTATTAATACGTAGAGGTTGACGCTATACAAAGAGGGTAATGGCTGAGCCGGATCATCAGACCGAGCATGTTCATTTTGGACGGTCCAATGATTACTGAATAGGTGGTGCCGGGGATCCATGTGAAAAAGGAAAAGCATCTCGACGCGGCATGTCATCGTCACATTTCACAACGCTGCCACCCTTGCGGTCTTGCACGGTCATGAGTTGCGGTTTTGTAAGTTGTTCTAAGTTTGCATTTAAATTTGTACACAATCCTAGAGGGCGTGCAGCTGGAGCTAGTTGCTGCCTGTCAGTCCTTTTTGAGCTAAACTCGGCGTCTTGCGGCCAAGCAGAGCTAACACAGCCTTTATGTAAAAGGGGCGGATATAGGGGCGCGGTTATGGATGCTCCTCTAAGCAAAATTCGACTTAACCCGACCCTAATGAGTTAGATTTGATTTTTAAAATTCTAGCTATTTGGATTTAGTTTGAGTTTTAGGTAATTTAATCTAACTCATCTTATGAAATTATAAATGTAAAATTTAAATTATATATATTAATATTATTTTATAAAAATAATTTTTTCTTCTAAATAGGTCAAATGAGTCGGGTTTGAGTTACAAATTTTTTTAGTATCAGGTTCAAGTTTTATAAAACCCAACCCAACGGCACCCATAGGCACGATTGGCCATTTTGGTTGTACATTGTAGTACTTTAATTTTTCTTATGGCCCCAGCTCAAATGGCTCCGCCCCTGGCCTTTGTCTGGTTGTATGCCATTGGCATCAGTGTAATTTTAGTTGTAATCGGTAGAAGGGTCACTCTGATTATATGCATCATGCAAAAGGCTCGGAAGTTATATAAGAGCTGTAGTATATGCCAGCGAAAATATGAATATTATGCTTTCCGAAACAAGGGTCTTGATCAAATTAATAAAATTGAATATATGAAGATGTTTAGTTAGAGCTGTAGCTTCTTACATTTAAGTCTGACCAATTTTTTCCTACTTAAAATATACAATGGAGAATGATAATTCTTGGATTAGAGGTTAGGATCAGGATGATTAGATGTGTGGGAATTTGGATGGCTCAGCCAATCGGGTTGGCTGAGACCTGGGAGGAAGGATAGAGTTGCAACTAGGGGTACCTTTCACGTGCATGGAAAAGGCTCACATGTTTTCTAAGGTATATCTTATCACAGCCGTTGACATTTGAAGCCTTTACAGCAACTTGACACCCCGACCCAAATAGCTTACCAACTGCCACCTTCTTCGAAGAAAAAATCGGAGCTTGTTTGGCTTGCCCCTTGAAATTTTCTTTTCTCCTGTAATTTCCACAGTAGACAATCAAAGCTAGATAAAGAACATAAAACCAGACCTGAAATTCTGATAAGATTGAAATTATATCACGAACATATGCTCCATTGTTTTCAATGCTTGTGACTTATCCTTTTAGTTTACAATCTAAATGTAGTAAGTAAAGCGAACAAATAATGAAACTGCCGAAGAAGAACAAAAATTAAGGGAGGCAAAGACGAATACTAATTTGATAAAAGCTTAGGGATGAGAAAATACAATGAGACATGAATAGGTCGATCAGATTGTTGTGATTAAACCAATAATACTGGTTTTAGAGGAATCTTTCAAGCATTACCTTACACAAAAGCTAATTGATCGTAAAACCATTAGCTTACACAAACCGTTATCTGCCTAACCTCCTCCCTGCTTCTACTTGCTTTTGCTACAAAGGGAGTTATAAAATAGAAGGAACAAAAAAGAAACCGAAATGAATCATCTCAATCTGCTCATCAATCACCTCCAGAACCCCTATCATCTTCTTCAAGTAGCATGGCTGTCATTGCCATGTCCATGTATAGAAGCCATGGCCACCACAGCCAGCTTCTGCAGGTTCAGCTTCACCACCGTGTCCACAAACATCTTGGTGTCTTCCACTGTATTCCCCTCCGGTATATCGACGATGTACGACTCCAGCACAATGGTGTAGACCTTCCCTTGATCGTTCCTAAACTCGTTCACAGAGGTGACAGACCTATAGTTCTTGAGCCTGTGCTCGCCCCCCACCACGCTAAAGCTGATTATGTTCCTCTCCTCGTCCAGCATCTCTAGCCTCTCGGTGCTGGTGGAGGCCGGCAGGCCGGAGATGACGGTGACCTCGCGGACGGAGCCCACACCGCCTTCGCCAACCGTCATGGAGCAGCTCTTGATGAAGTGCTTGTACCTCTGAGGGCTGTCGAAGTTGCGGACAAGGGGCCAGACGGCGCCGGCCGGGGCGTCGATCCTCTGCATGATGAGCGAGGTGCATGTTCCCTGCCTGGCATCAAACTTGTGATGGGCTAGAATGGTGGGTTCCAGAACAGCGAATTCCTCATGGGTGAGGCCCGGGGGCCGGGCAGTCCGATCTTGGTCCATGGCCGCTGGATTCTTTTGTAGCAATTTCTCCCTGGTTGAGGATAGACTAAACAGAGGTGAATCATGCAGTGCAAGAAGAGGCAGGAAGAGACAGGACATGAGGTGAGGGTGCTTTTATATGGGATGGGCCAAAATAAAGAAGAAGAAAAAAAATCCTGAAGATGAAAAATGAAAGCAGAGGGACATCGCTTTCCATAAAAGGGCAACTCGAAGAGCCTCATGCTTTGAGTTTTGCAAGTAGAAGAAAAGGCAGAGGTTGCGGGAGTGACAAGGCTTTGCGTGCAGAAGCCCGGGGGTGGGACCCCAGCTAGAACGCAACTAACATCGCTCCTAAGGACAGTCTTGTCCCCCATTGGCCATTGTTACTGTTACAGTGAGTGAGAAGGAAGAACAGGTAGCAAATAAATTTTCATAAGTCCATATACGACGATTATTAGCAACCCCCATAAAAAGACAAAGCGAGGGTAAATGAGGCAGGGAAAGGGGAGCCAGGACAAGGACCCCTGATGGGAAGAGTTGTCGTAGTCTTTGAAGGGTAGGAGTGCAGATTGGTAGAGATCATGTGAGACTCGTAACAAACTCTTCTTATGTCAGGTTCCCATTATTCCGAAAAAAAAGAAAAAAACTAAAGGAAAGAAAGCCTGAGGTCTCAGCATGCATAGCCTGCGGCCGCGTGATATCTATCGCCTCTGCAGATTCCTTTCACTTGTCCCTACCCTGACCAGACCTGGCCCTCATGTTCAGGCTTCAGTTCAGCTGTAGAAAGTATGGGGTCCTTGTCCTGGCAACTCCTAACAATTCAGTCCTATTGCCGAACTCAAATCAAACCGCTTGTTCAGGATGTACTGTACTCATCGCATATTGACAACTTCAGTACCAGAGAGTTGGACGAGATGTAATGTCCGGCCTCCACTTGGTGTCTTAATACACTTGAAAGCTTGACGAGAAGATTATGTTTGTATATAGCTCATGTTAGTCATTAGCTTCCATCTGATTTACCCCTAACCCTTAGTATAAAATGAGAGGATTCTTCATTTACTTCCCTTCGGAACATGAATACCCCGGTATAGAAGGAAGAGAAAACTTAACGAAAGAAAGACTCGGGACTGCTCAGAATGCCACAGGAAGTACTCCTAATTCTTAAGAAGTCGTATTCAAAGTTCTGTAGTCCTGGCAGTGCATCTGATTTCTGTAAGTTGCAAGTGGGCTTTTCCGTGTTGTCGAATAGACTTTAGGCATCAGATGTTGGGCTGGCGACTGACTGTAGATTTGACTTGTCCTACATCATTTTGCAACTTCACAACTGTTCACTTTTTCAGTTTATACCTGCCTGAATATTTGTTCATAACTTGGTCTTTTATCTTTAGATGAGAAGTCTATTAGCCCCCTTTATACAGCTCACCCCACATTTATATAGTCTGTATATACATATACAATAGATATCTCCGGACTATTTAAGGGGCTGGGCTGAATAAATATGGGGTGACAGACTCCCTTATCCCTTATCTTTATCCTTCCATCTAGTTGTGTCATGCTCCTATTTACACCAGTCTAATGTCCTCTCTATCTACCACGAATTTCAACAGCTCAGCCTCCCTTCGTTGAGACCAACATTAGGTGTCCTTTTTTCTTTCTTTTTTGGTCAGTTCTAAAAGTTGGGGCCGTTGTTTCACATTCACTTCATAGATCATTTAATTGGATATTTTACAGCCACAATTTACTAGGTTCCTTACTTATATGGGCATGAACTCTATCATTAGCTTGACATCATGTGAAGTACTCATTCTCTCCTAAATTAATGATTCTATTTGGTAAAAAATTTTATTCTGTATTAATTATTTTATTTTATTTAAGTAATGTAGTACTTAAAAAAGAGCATTATGAGTATATTTTCCTGTGGGTTTCAACATTCAATAATTTTTTTTAAATATAACTATTAATAGAAGGTAGAGAGAGTACATATTTAAGACAGAGAGAGAGTGCATATTTTAATAGCAAAAATCTAATAAAGACAGAAGCTTATGAGTGTAAAAGAGTCATTGTCAAGTGGTTAGTGGTAGCAGTTGGTCGTTAGTGAAACACCCAATACATTATATCCCATTAAAATCTCGTCATAGTTCTGAAATTATCATTCATTATTAGCCACTTTTTTTTGCTGGGTCATTTCGAGCCCACTTTGTGTATAGAAAGCTGGGACTCCCACCAATCACCATAATCTTTTGCTTTTGATCCCCAAGACGACATGGTTTGATTAACTTTGTGCTTATTGATAACTCAAATGCACCACGCATATTACGTATCTTTTCTGTACGGATTAATTAAATTGTCACTACAGATCAGTGTCAGTCTCAATTAAGACTGGCAACGATTATATTAAAAAACTGGTGTCAACTTTTCTCTTTCTTTATATTGAACAAAAAATTCTTTTTTTTTTCATTGTTCACTTCTATAGTAATATTAGCTATTGAGTACTAACCACTGATATTTGAGCAATATCAGACACTATCATCAAGATATCCAACGCAGCCTCCGCCTCCTGGGTAGCAGCTACAAGCAGCTTCCTGATCCTACTTGAGTCTAATAGACCACTTCTCACAAGTTTCTGTGCCAAGTGGCTATAACATGTCATTCTTGCAAGAAAAATACAGACCATGTTAGATCTTTCAACTCCACATACTCCAGAAAAGTTGTGACTAGGGAACCCCAGCTGCAAACCAGAACACATTATCTAAAAAAATATTTATAATCATCATGATCATCTAAACTTTATCCCAGCTTTCGGGGGGCTCTGCATCACAGATTCTATAAAGGCATTTGACTCTCCTTCTAATAAACAAAATGATGCAAAAGCCTTGCATTATCCATATTATTGCTGCCAACACTTTTTTAAAAACTATTACCAGCTAGAAATTAAAAAAGATTGGCAGGCCATACCTCCAGAAGTATATCAATAAATAGTTTTATGTTGTCCTGGATTTCTTTGAGCTTGCCTCGGTTTCTAATCCAACTCTTCCACCAGGAGATCCTATATTTACAAGGAACTGTTAACCAAAGCAGTTCTGGATGGTGCACCAGGAACACTCTGCACAGTGACAAATGAGAACGCCTGAAGATCAATTGCTGCCTTCGGAAAAACTCTAATCCAGCATTTTAGATTTCTTGAGTGTACTTCAGAGACCAACTCGCATATGAACTTAGCAGGTTCTCTCTTGAACAATCTCCCGGAAATCACCACCAAGAAGGCAATAGCATAATGAAGAAACAGTCTACACAAGTCCAACAGGAGATAAACCAACTTGATATTTCGTGTTATCTGATCTTTGGAATGAGGCAGCTAACAAGGAAATAAGGATCTGGGGAATGCCATTTAAACACGCTTAGTCCAAAGCTAGTGGGCCACCCCACTTGAACCTTTTCTCCAACAAGCCAACACACCCATCCCTGAGATCATGCCAATTCCATTGCTTTTGGAACTCAATTCACTTTCATTAGACACTGACAATGGAATGTGTGCCCTTCGTCCTGCAATAGGAGGAATTAAGGCCAGGGCCATCTGACAGATGGTGGAGTTACAAGGTCATCATATTCAAGAAAGATTAAAGATGCAAGAACCAGCATAGCTGATGCGCAGGAGGATAGAAGGAGCTTGTCATTCTATTGTCAGACGAAGAAAGATGTGCTAGGAGCGGAAGGAAGGCACGCTGTTTCTTTGGACTAGTCGTAAGCATGCATGATAGAGAAGTTTTCCCGAATGACTTCAAACATTGTGCAATTGTGGCAAGAATCAGGCAAGAACAGAACACAAAATTATGACGATTTAATAGTATTGCTTCTCCATTTGAGGGATCTTCGTTGGCATATTTAGCACATAAAGATAGCAATGTAAATATTCCTGAATGTACAGTCCCGTCGCCACCTCCATTTGATCACAGTGGTTATAGTTAGAGTAGCTGGCAAGCCACATATTACTTCACAAGAAGATCTGATACATGAAGCAATCCTTGAAACAAGCTGAAACAAAAGAAAAATAAAGCCAACGATACATTCATTTCTATGAGTGATAATCTGTTGCATGAAAACAGATGAGAGCTATTTACTAACCATTCAGCAGATCAATAATTCTTAAATATGCAGATTGAAGCATAACAATGTGTACATATGGTACTAAAATATTAATAAGAATGCTGCAGCTGAAAGGAACAAAGAGAATTGGCAATCATAATAAGAGAGCAACATCAGCATGATATTGAAATGCAATCGCACCTCTTAAATATTAATGTACCAAGATATGTGACCAGTAGGGTAAATGGTGACACAAAAAGCTTACCTCAATAGCAGCTACAAGAGAAGATTTGACACTCTGTCGAACGCATTAGTACTGACCAACCTGCATGCCTTTGAATTAATGAATTTTTGTGTTACTATGTCAACAATTTTAGCAATACCTGATTCAACCATTGGACCTTGATCATGACACCTGATATCATGTACACCAGTCTGCAAAGAGATCAATGGAAATGAATAAGAATGGTCCCTACTTAACAAAATTTCCTATGCTTTAGTTAAAATCCAAATTACCCTGCATGCTTCATGTGCAGCAGGAAAACTTGACGACCCTGTCAATAGACTGGAACCAGAAACAACTAAACATTGACATTTTAGTTCCAAAATGCCACCTGATTTGACATGACTTAGTATATCTCTTAAATGTTCACTAGCTTCAGAATCAGTAAAAACTGCTGCAGACCCTGTGGCTGATATGAGTGATCTAAGTCCTATCTACTTGATTTAACATGACAACAATACATGCTGTTGCCTTGTTCAACATCTTTCCAGATGAATCTCTGCAGTCATCAACAATCTGCAATTTCGAAGAATGCAAATTCAATTAAAACTTTAAGAATTGTAAGCAAACAAATGTTCAATACACAAATCACGGTAAATAAATTATGAAATTTTTGGATAAATTAAATAGAGGGCAAGCAAATCTTGGCAGTATGAACACTCCAATCTGTTTCTATCAACATCCAGAATTTTTTTCAAAATTGAAAGGCACTACATAAAGCACAAGGATGTTCCATTAACAAGCAGTAAAAACTTGCAGAATAAAAAAGATTAATCATTTTTGGTGTTGAATGGGCATTAATGTCATTGCCCAAAGGGTATTGTCACCATAAAAAATCTCCTTTTTAACCAGACAAGTTGCCAAACCTAGCAGTGTGCTTATTATACTACTCCCTCCGTCCTAAATTAGTAGCTCCATTTGGCAAAAAAGTTTGTTCCATATTAATAAATTTATTTTGTTAAATTTAAGTGGTTGGGTACTTAAAAAAGAGTACCATAAGCTTATTTTCCTTTCTCTTAGATGTGGGTTTTACTATTCAATAAAAATCACTATTTTTCCAAATGTAGGTATAAATATGAGACAGAGGGAATATTAAGTATTGCATTCAACCGAGTAGCTCCAGCGGCATTTAAGTTTGAAAGAATTGTCAGTGACTGGTTTAAGTATGCATTCATTTCATCCCTGAATAATACACATCAAAGTAACTTTTTAGGATTTGCACCAGTTTATGGCACCAGTAAGATGAAATGACCAATAGTGCCAAGGGATAGCTACAGAGTAAGGAACAAATATACTTGAAGGGCACAATGAACGTGGAAATGCTATAAAAGTAGCATAATTACTGACCAACAATTCCCAAATAATCCCTCAGTCCGACTTTAATCATTTGAATTAGAAAACCAAAATGTTGGACGATTAAATTCACACAGAGTGAGCAGTTCAGATAAGATGGATGACTCATGATAGATGATAGTATAGTGTGTCATAGCTCACAAACGAAGGCCATTTAATATATGGAATTATTTTTTTTACTTACTAATTACATATTTTTTAATTTTGGCTGAGACTTCAAATCACGGATCAACCCCACTATCCAAAAATTTCCTAACAGTTGATTTAAAAGGCGTGCTAAGTGTAAAATTTTTGCAGCATAAATGCAACTTATGGAGAAGTTTACTTCCACCAGAGTATCTGCACATGTCCTCAATCTATTACACTCTATAAATTCTGTTTTCTGTACAAGTTGGCATGTGTAATATATGTTTATATACCTTCTAAAATACCTTATTCATATAATGTGAAATAAACTATTTGATGAAGAAACCTCTGCCTTCTGTGAGATATAGAGGTTCCTGTAATCAACATAGGTACACAACACACACCGGGAGTGGGGTATCAAAACAATGGTTCACATGGGCTATCAAAACATGACTCGCAATGGTAAAGACTAAGGGAATTTGATTAAATGAACTCATTTTCAGTCATTCAGAGACAGAACAATGGTTCACATGGGCTATCAAAACATGACTCGCAATGGTAAAGACTAAGGATGCAAATGATAAGAGATGTATGAAGCAAGCTGACTCTTCAGATAAGGTTTTCAACGAAAGCAAAACAAGAGCCAATTTTCTTTATCTTGAGCAATATATGCTGCTCCTTTCACTGTCTGGGGATCGCTTTCTAGCCAGTCTAGAACTTAAGAACCTGAAAAAAAGCATATCAACACCAGTAGTGTTCACAATGTAGAAATTTTTAAAATGGGCAAAAAGACAACAAAACCATTAAAGTTGGACTGATGCAAATTGTTTTCACATGAAGCTCGATTGATGCAAGGTGTGTAAAGTCGATTAAGATCGGATAGAAAATTGCAAAATTAAAACAAAGTTCAACTGCCAACCACCGTTGCTCCGCATTGGGGGGGGGGGGGGGGGGGGGGAGTGGCATATGTTTTCTAGAGTTTCAGGAGTCGAGTTTGACTTCCACTAATGTACGTCCCACTAAGATAACCCAGTTTCCAGCTTTTATTTCTAACTTAAAAAAAAATATCTAGCTAAAGGCAATATCGATTGATCACTTCACAATAACAACTACCAAAACAGCCAGAAAACTTGTTCAGACAATAGCCATTTTCGGAGGAAAGATAACTATAAACGAACTGTTTATGAAAAGAAGAGTACCTAAGGTACAACTCCTCAGATAGAGATGCATTGTTAATGGTAGAGCACAAATTATCAACTTTTCGATTATTGACAATGTTCTAAGGATCATCACTCTCCACACCAGAAGTAAAATAACCCTGACCTGAAATTTAATAAAATTTTTTGAACTGTCACAAGGCCATACATCAAGTCACCCTTAAGAACAATCATTTAGACCTTATCTGATAAACAACTTGCAGAAGAAAAATGCTGGCAGTAAATTATGTCCATATCGTCACAAACCTACGAATAGGCGAATAAAACATCATAAATTTTTTCATCAAGTTGACGAGATGCCAGTTCCCCCTCCCCATATCTTCCCCGCTCAGCAAGAAGATAAAATATTCTAGAACATCACTGTCAGTCTAATTGATCAACTAAATGAAGAAAGAAATAGCTCCTGTTGCAAAAGTACTTCAAAATAAACATGTTCATGAAGTTCCCAGTTATTCAGCATAATAACCACTAGCATCATAATATTCGTAAGTTGCAGAATTCGAAAGTTTTTCTCCTAACAAACTATTTTCATATATAAGAAGACACATTTTGCATGTAGAAATGCAATAAAAACAGCCGAATCCCATGATTTCGGAACCTTGCAACCAAACCTGTAGAAGCACAAGGCTGAAGGTCGATCGGGTGGAAGAGAGTAGGAGGTCCTCTGGTAACGGCTAGGAAGTGGGAGGTGCTCGGCTGTTGGGGCCTGTTTGACAACCACTTTGAATACGCAACCTTCGGGTTATTTATAAAGTTACTTTTTTTTAATTGTCATAAAGAAAGCCATTTTACATTGAGCCCATGCATACGCTTGAGTATATTAGCGCCAATGATATTAATGCTGTCTATTTTAAATATTAAATGTTCGCATACATTCGTTATGCTGGGCCAAGAAAAGCTCTTCCCCTATGACTTTTAACTTTTGGAGCTTCAAGAGCGGGCACTGTTCATACATTTATAATTGCTCTTGTATTTGAATTTTGCGTTCTCGTTGTTGTACCTCAACCACTCGCCCAGATAGGAACACTCACCCCACACCCGCACCAATGCTTAGGTGTCATTTGTGGCACTCACCATAACTGCAAAGCTTTGCTCAAAGTGATTATGCGAGCATAATAATGGTCTCGTTGATGCCGCCTTGCTTAGTTGCCACCTACATAAATTTGGACCTGGTCCAACATGAGTTACATCCTAATGATTGGTGGCCTAAGTCTAAAAAGTTTCTTATAGTATTTGAAGTCTAAGGCATCACATGTCATCAAATCGGGAGCCGGGCGTAAATTAATTTGCCCCCTAAGTTATATACATCATTTCGATCTGATCAGAAGGCAATACTTATACTTAGGCTCACAGACTCGAGGTGAGACCAGGTTCATATAAAGATGACTCTTTTCAAATGGAAAAAAGTTTGCATGAGTCTGAGCTCATGCACAGGAGTATGAGCTTAAACTCATGTACATTATCATATCATAGGTTATCATATCGAGATCCCATGACAAAGGGGCAGAAACCAATCTACTTTATGAGTTATGTGTATTAGTATATCAAAATACGATAAAAAGTAATGCCTAGTCTCACATAGTTAAACGTGAGCTTATTTAAATATGGCTCTTTCCCGAATTCAAGCATAAATATTGTAGGTACGTGATAATTGTGGCCCGAAGTAAGATACTGATAAAATGATAACAAGACCCGTGCTACAAAATGTTGATAGTTTGATGAACACCAATGAGGCCGCCTAGTTATAGATTGCTAAATACTTAGAAAAGTGAAATTTTATTTAGGAGGGTTCAAAGAACAATGCAAAAACACTATCAAATTAAGGTGCCTTCGCTCTGGTCATCTAAACTTTAAACATGAAGCTGAATCACATGAAACCATCGCAAACAGGCTGTAACAAGATCTAGAAGACCAAAGCCATCAAGGAGAGAGAATTAATATCTCACTTGTGTTTTAGGAGGAAAGAACAGAGAGAGAGCTGATCCTCATCGTATTCAGATCGGAGAACTCCTAACGAGAGAAAAAGATAACTCAACAGTGCAGCCTTCAATGAAGTCACTGTCTAGTGTCTACAAGGATGGTGGGTTGTTGGTGGGACTCCCATCGCAAAATTTTAGTAGAATAATATTTCTTTTATTTTAAATTAATAAGTTTATTTAAAATTTTAAAATCAAGCTGACTTTAATTTACTTTGAAAAACCCAATAAAACTATCAATATAGGACTTGTTAGGTTGGGCAATACGGCACCCTGATTTGCCCCTTTAGGTGGGACCTAAGTTGCCCCCAAACACTTGTTTTCCTAATTCCGTCCCTATCGGAAAGAGAGAGAGTGAAAATAGGTCGATAGTTTAGTCATGCGATGCAAGAGATAGTAAAAGGGTTTTTCAAAAATGATGAAAGGGGAAGAATAAAATTTAAATGAAAAGAAACGGATACTAATTGGAATGAAAATGAGAACCATCGTGGCCTATTTTGTGTGTCTAAAAGCATGTTCTGACGTAGCAAGTTTGTAGCCAATTCTATGTTATTATTCTATTTTAAAATGAAAATAATTCTCTTTTGTTTTATTTGGATTTTGAAGTTGTTTGAATACAATTTGGCAAAGAAAGGAAAGTATTTTTAAAAAAAAAATTTATTTTTTAAGAAATAAATTTAAGAACTTCCTCATTTTACCCATGTAAAAGTGGGGAGAAGTGACGCAATCACAATTCTACAATAACAATGATAACACTTCAAAATGTAAAAATTCAATGTGGTAAATTCGGAATTGTAGAGAACTAAAGATAAAAATGTACTTGACAAAATTTACAGACAAATTTTCTTACAGCTCCATTCATTCAACAAATCAACAAATTTACCAATTCAAAGTTGAATTCAAACTAACAACAATAAATGACAATCAAAATTAAACACTAGCAGGAATCTACCCAAGCTACTTGAATCCACAAGGATCAGAAAAACTCTCGCTAAATCCACAACGAGAAGTTCTCAACTCCATGAGAACAGAGACTTCGAACTTCAGATCCAGAAGTTTCGAGAAAGCAAATTTCATCAGTTGGCCAAAAGGTCCCCAATTCAGCTTCACAAACTTATTTATACTAATTAGTTGTAGTCTTCCAAATCCGGATGATTCAGAGCACATTTAAAATTTTCCTGCCATAAACCAAATTTTTCTTTTCCCAGCACTCTCTAAATCCCCTGCTCGAGAAGATGACTAACGACATTACTAGTCGTTTTGGTTAAACTAAGATGTCACAAATGCCCCTTCATTGTTTCATGTATTTACCCATCAAACCAACACCGCCAGAATTAAAACATCAGTGATTACCAAAAATAGCCCTTCGCATTAATACCTTACAATAGGTGTTTGATCAAATGCTTCCATGAACCTTTTTTATTACAGTTTTCACAGGTCTCAATTCACAGCACTACGTCAAGAAGTGAAGAATTGAGAGTTCCATAAAAAAGAAAATAATGAACTTTGGAGGCATATAGGTGCCTTTTTGGCAAATATTTCATTCCCAACCCAAAATGAACTTTTTTTTTAGTTTTTCTATTATTTTCTAAATTTTAGTGCTTTGTGGTGGAAAGGGACAAAGTTGGCTTTAAAGCCTCCATCTCCGATTAAAGCCCCTTCTCCTTCACAAAGAAGGGGCATCTAAATGAGCTTTTGGGTTAGATTAGTGATGTTATTGAATTAGGTTTAGGTTAGGTTTTATTAAACTCAAACTTATTATTATTTAAGAAATGATATCCAAATATGTCAAGCTTAAACTCGACTAAACTCAATTAAGAATAAAAGATATTTTTAAAAAAATTACTTATAATAAAAATATAAAATTTTAAATAATTATTTAGATTTATCACTTACACATAAGAAAGTTATAGGGTATGTTTTGGATCACCTTTCAATTTGAGGTAAAATTTTCACCATTTAGTGGGTTTTACATTCTTCTACCAATGCCTATTTTGGTGGTACAAAACATGAGTGATACGCGAGGGAACGTATTTAGCAATGAAAAATGATATTTGTACTTTATTTCCTATTCACAAAGAGTCTACTCCACCTATGATTATATTGAAAAAGTGACTATAAGAGGTTAAAATATAATAGACTTTTAATATAAAAATATTAGGAATATCATCTTCCCAAGTAATTTACTAGATATGTTGTGGCTTTTGTTCAAATCAAGAAAAGCGATGACAACCAAGAGCATGCATAATTGGCTTCCAGTTACGGATCTTCCCTTGCATCAATCACCGTGTTGCAAATGTTCACGCGGCTCGTTATCCCTTGGCTATATCTATTCACTCCCCCTGATAGCTCATCTTGTCACTTATAGTTGCTGAAATCTTGCATGGAGTTCCTTCTGCAGTTGGCCCAGTACTCCGCCACAAGCTTCGAGAAGGAGGAGTTGGTCCCCAACAGTTTTGACGGATTATCATATTCAATCAGCTTCCCTGCACAAGCAGCATGCACATACAGGATACAGCAATCCTAATCAGGCCAATCGGATGGTATCTGCCATAATAAGAAAGGCTTAGTAACCTAATTACCGTAGGACAAGACCATGACCATATCACTGTCGGTAACGGTGGGAACCCTGTGGGCAACTGTTATAACCGTGCACCCCTGAAATTCCTGTCTGATGACACTCTGAAGGACGGCATCTGTTGCGGAATCGACGGATGCAGTGGCTTCATCCAAAACCAGAATTCTGTTTCTCTTGAGCAAAACCCTGCCCAGGCAGAAAAGCTGGCGCTGCCCTACGCTCCAATTCTGACCTTCATCACTCACTGTAAAAGCGTACGTGAACATGTATTATAAGCAATAAAGCCGAACTTTTGACAGTATTTGGGGAACTGATCAGGCTTACCAGAAGAATCCAGAAGTAGTGGTAGACTTCTGACTACTGTACTTAACTGGCACTTCCTTAAAGCCTATGACATGAATGATATGAGCTGTAATTAGGCCCAGTTAAAGTAGCTATACCAGGTTCTAACTCAAATAAGATTACCTGCCATATATCACTGTCGGAGTAGAGGCCAAGAGGGTCCAAGTTGCTCCTTACACTACCTCGGAAGAGTGCGGGTTCTTGAGGAATAATGCTGAGCTTCAACCTCAGATCCTTCAGACCAATGGAGCATATGTCAAGTCCATCTATGAATATTTTCCCACTAACAGGCTCCACCAGGCGGAATAACGCACTTATCAACGTTGTTTTTCCACTTCCGGTCCTTCCCACCACTCCTACTCTCTCCCCTGCTTTCAACGTGCATGTTATTCCCTTCAGAACCAGTGGGGCATTTGGACGATATTTTATCTGGAGATCATTCATGAACAGAGAAGAAGTCCCACATTAGTAGAGATTCAACATGGTCACGATTCTAGTGCAATTTAGTCCAGGAAATAAAGCTCACTTTCAGATCCTGGATGTCAACTCTCCCTTCGGAGGGCCATGAAGAAGGTGGCCTCTTATCATTGATAATAGCTGGTGGCTCTGGTGGAATATGCATGTATTGCTTTATCCGTTCGGCTGAAATTATGTAGTTGGCTAAGCTGCAGTAAAACCGAGTTAGAAATACCTGAGTTGCTGTGAGACTCAAGGCATATGAAAGAGAGAGCCCCACGAGTCCTGCATTAGACAAACACCCGTGTTCTTAGTCTGAAGAAAAATCAAAAGCATACGCGCGCTGTAAAACTTTGCAGCTTAGCCAAATAGTTACATACCAGGAACTATTGCAGCTTTGGGGAGGAGAACGAGGAAAAGAGCGGAAGTGAAGATAGTCAGATTTTGGAGGGTTTCTACCCGGAGGAGCACCCATTCCATGGCAGCGTTTGTGTAGAAGAAAAGACTGGCATCTGTGTCAACAAGCTTCAAGTTGTTACGAGTTGATGCCTCTGCCATTTCAAAAGCTCTAATGGTGACCACCCCAAGTGATGTCTCAGCTGCATAGTTCACAAGCGGCGCCTTTGTGGTTCCGTTGATTCTGATTAGAGCTCTGGCTGAGGCCAAGTAGTATTCCTTCATTCAAAACGTACATGTTGAAAACCATGTCAAATAGACAGGTTTTTCTGTGATTTTTCCATCTAAAGCAATCAGATGCTATTAGATAATTGTCTTAAGGCTATTATTACCTGCACATATATTGCAACAAATAGAACAGGGATAGCAACAAGTAGCACTTGCCATGTCACCGTAGCCATTACTATAATCGCCAATATCACCTCCAAGAAACCAGTCAATGCAAAAGCTATTGAATAAGGTATGTCGTAATCTATCACACTCATGTCTGAAGATGCCTGCTCAATATAAGACGTTAGGGATTTATTTCTTCATAAAATAAAATGGAGATTAAAATAGTGAATGCAAACAGATCATTTCCTTAGCATATATAAAAAACAAAAGCTCACCCGAGTTAAGATCCTCCCTACAGGGGTCGAGTCAAAAAATAGCATTGGAGCTTTAAAAATTGCCCTTATAAACCCTGAAAAGAAGGCTTTTGAAGCTTTCAATCCTAAGAGTGCTGCAGATAAGGTCCTCAGATACACAAATATGGCACTCATGGCAGAGATTCCTGCATAAACCCCAATTAGGATGCCACTTCCAATGCGTGACATTTGAACAGCCAGAGCCAGCCAATAGGTTGAGGCAGTTTGCAGAATGATAAAAGCAGACTGATTAATTACAAGTGAAGCTAGAAGTAGACATCCATTTGACACGACAATATAATCAATGTACGGGGTCCACCCAACATCTTTCTCCATTTGTTCTTCCTCTGTCAGTTGAATTGTTGATAAATCCTTTGCTAAGATCTCTTCTTGACTATGCCCTGTCACTGAAAGAAAACCAAGTGTATTCATCTGATGATTGCCTTCTTTTTTATGTTCATGAGAATCTCCATTTGTTGCACGATTAAGAGCTGTCATTGCTTGCTGATGAGCAGTTGTAAGACGTTCAAAAGATGTCCCCGCTTTAAGAAGATCTCCATATCTCCCCATTTGAGTCACCCGTCCATCCTCCATAACCTGCACAATTATAAGATCTTACATATAACATAATCATAAGTAAAAATTCACGTGGACGTCATACTACTGTTGATTATAAGGCCATTTACCAGAATTTTATCAGCTTCCTCGAGAAATTCAACTTGATGAGTGACCAGAATTACAGTTTTCGTCTCAAGAGCCGCCATGACACATTCCTACACTTGCTTACGTCATATTCATTAACCAGGAATTTTCACTTTTTTTGCCAAATTAGAAATGATTGATTTCCTTCTGATTGCAAAAAAAAAAATGCATGATAATGTATTCAATTTGGGAATCAATTTCTTTTTTATTTCTTACATTGAACAGGATTGCGGCAGTGTGTGCATCTACTGCACTAGAAGGGTCATCAAGGAGGTATATCTCGGCATCGTTATAGACAGCTCTAGCGAGTTGGATCCGCTGTTTCTGTCCTCCACTCAAATTAAGCCCTCTCTGTCCGATTTCCGTCAAGTCCCCATGATCAAAGTTGTCGACGTCTTTGTCCAGAGCACATACTTTAATGGCCCTCTCGTATCTCATCTTGTCCATGGGCTTCCCATACAGTATGTTGTCCCGGATTGTACCACTCTGGATCCAAGATGTTTGGGCAACGTATGCAATAGACCCATGAACACTAACCTGAAATAGACAACAAAAAAAGAAGAAGATGTCAGTTTAGCAATGTTAACCTCAGTGAACAGGTAAGTTCTTGGGGTTCATGAACCACTCACAAATCCTGAAATTTTTGGCATTTCACCCAGTAAGGCGTATAAGAGTGATGACTTTCCACTTCCAACAGGCCCGCATACAGCTATTTTCTGCCCCCTTGTAATATGCAAGTTTATATCCTTCAGTGTAGGAGAAGCTTCAAGCGGGTTCCAGGTATAGAAACCCGAATTGATCCGAACACTCCACTCTGAGTTTTGCGAATTTCCTCGCTCCACATCCTCCTGTTTGAGCTCAGACTCCAACAAAAATACGTCAAGGCGATCCAGTGAGACTTTTACTTGAATCAACATTGATAGGGCCTCAGGCAGCGTTCTCACCGGCTCCGACATGACACGCAATGTGGCCAAGATGGTGAAAATTGTGCTCGCATTTAGGGGTGCACTTCTTAGAACGGAGCACCCTGCAAAGACCATTGAAGAAACGAGCAAAGGGGACATCCAGTAGAGCATGGTGCCGTAAGATTTCTTGATCTGGGTCTCAGTCAGCCACCTGAACTCCGTCTCCCTGAGAGACTCAATCACATTTTTGAAGTTCTCTTCCCACGACTGTAGTTTGATTATCTTCATGTTGTTTAAGACCTCAGAAGTGGCTCTGAGCCTTTCATCTTGCGCCACCATGGACTCACCCTGGCATTTTTGTAGTATTTTGGCAAATGGGAAATTTAGGAGCCCACATATGAGGAGGGGCACCAAGCCGGGAAGAGTACCTGATCCAACTGCTCCAAATAGTACGGCAATGGACATTGCCAGCTGCAGTGGGAGCGTCCAGGTTGTGTGAAACCACCATGGAAATTCACCTAGACGGTAAGCATCCACCGCAATGTAGTTAACTATCTCCCCAGTCGAGTGTCTCTGTTTACCAGAGCTGGACAGTTTAAGCATCTTCTGATAGACTGCTGCCATGAGAGCTGATCTCATCCTCATTCCATATCTTCTAGCACCAAAATACCAATGCCTCTGTGATAAGGATTCCATAAGTTTAACAAAAAGCAAACATACTACTAACATCAAACCCTTATGGAGCTCTTCCTTCTCATTTTCAGAGTAGCTTACAAAAGCATAGAGTAATAGAGGGGCAGCCACGATGGCAACTGTTCTAAGCAATGCAAGAAATCCTACTAGCATCATTTGCTTCATATAACAGTTAGCAAGTGCTCTCAGAACCAGATTATTACTAGAATTTGAGTTTTTCTTTTTGAGAATATCAAACTCACGGGCAAAGGTCTCATAAGCAACATGGGCTTCATCTTCTGGCTCCAGAGGAGGGATGTCTTGGAGAGATAAAGGCCTTGAATATCCTATGCGTAGTAAAGGACTGATCCAAGCAAAGGTCAGGCGATTCAAAAAGGAAGGCCTGCGCAGTTCTGTTTTTCGGTCTTTTTCGGCAAGAAGAGGCTCAAATAAGCCATGGTTGGATGCATTTTCGTCAAAACATCTGAAGAGTCTAAGAGAACAGAAAAGTAGCAACAAGTTCACTGGCCAGGAAATCAGGTCAATGATTCGAAGAGGTTCCGATCGAACTAAAGCTTTGACGTTAAAGGATGATATTATAATAGAGAAAGAGAGCCACCAAATCAAACTTAGGATCCTCTCTGCTCTGGTTTTGTGAACATTCAAGGAAGCTGCTAATGTAATCCACACTATTCCCCTGATCAGATCAAACACCAACTTCCAGAGTTTATGTCCATTCCCTTCCTCATTAAGGAACACAAATCCACATATAACATATCCAATGCCAGTCAAAATGCAGCAGGCTGATACAATCACAAAGATGAGATCTCTGTTCCTGTTATCACTTATGTGTTGCTGTTTGATGTATCTCGCTAGCACGAGTACGGTGAAAGCAATTGCAAGGAGGATATTCAGACCGTCTATAGCAATTCTTTGAAGACACGAGGACTCCATATCAAGTTGATTCTCACAAGTCCAAGAAGATTTCCCTGTAACAGTGTATGATTATTTATTTACATGATACAAACTAATAGGCCTACCTTCTTTCCAAGTTAAAGAACTCAAGAAAGAGAAATGTAAACGACAAAATTTCTACTCCTCTTGCATCTGTTATATGGAAAGAGTGAACTGCAGCAGGTTCTTAGCCTATTTACTTTGCTTTTAGAGAAATCAGAAGCGCTCTTCTATGAAAACTATAATAAAATAATCGAAGTCCAATGTAACTAATGGATCGAAAAGACCAAAGAAAATGAGAATATATATATACTATGTCATGAGAAGATAACAGATACAAAACTTATAACTAATCACTAGAGAAACTGAAAATTTATCTCTCCATTATATATTATGTCGCATGAGACGGCTAAAGTAACTCCTCAAATACAGCAAGAACAGAAAGGAACCGAGTAAAATCGTAGAAAGAATTCAAAAAGACAAGTTATAGTTAAAAGATTTCAGGAAATGTTGCGGACTTGACACCAGAAGAAAAGTTATAAAGAACTTAACAGTGAAAACTAGACTTAGGAAATTTGGAGACAGAGATAATAAAAAAAATCTGAAAAATAATCTTATAACAAGCAATGAAACAATACACTTACCATCTTAAACCTCTACATAAATTCTTAAAAAAATAGTAAATTTAAAACCTGTTGCAAACTTGAAACATACATAATGTTGGAGACTAGAGTAGCAACTAAATGGGAACGATCGGCCACAATGAAAAAAGTAAGACGATAATTACTAACATTAACATATAAAATCTGCAATAATAAATCTTCAGCTTTCAAAACATAGACAGCTGCAATAACAAAGAAATGTGTACCTTTAGATATGAAAAACGTTTTCCTGATTAGTTGCATGACTAGATTATATGACCAGTTGACACGAAGAGGAGGGAAACATTGAGAATTATTAGATCAGTTCCTATGTTTCTCTCTCACTATTTTTTAATGATATAACAGCTTTCGTCACCGGCCTTTTGGTCATCCTTTAAATATCTTTGGGAAAAATAATTGGTACTCATAGGGTACCAAGGCACGAGATATTATTATATTAAGTAAATTATTTTTAAGGAGTTCATAGAAAAAAATATAAATTTTTTTTTTATTAGTGATAGGACTACCTGATATTTAGGACTTAGGAGACAGATTTTCCAAATAATAGGTCTTGCTTCGCCGTCTTTCTGAGAAAATTTTTCATGTTAACGTGTGCGCCGTCTATTTTTAAAAACATGTTCTACAACTTTAAAGCGGCACATATAAAACCCTTCCTAACTAGAGACGTGACATCTTTTCCAGCGTAGAAGTTGTGTAGGTGGACCACAAACCCAGGGATCACCGATGAATTATTAGGCACAAAGCTGTGTCGACGCTGATGAGTCCATTCGTACTTCGTAGTGTCTGCCCCTCGGTTTCAGTGACAGTTCTGGACCGATCAACATGGTGATGGTAGCCCGCCCCCTAGCTAGCTGTCAGCAATATTACCGCCTGCATGCATATTTCACCCCCATGTGATCTTATAAAAAAAATGGCCCAAACTAAAAACTAAAAAAACCATGTTTTTCACACTGTCGGTTGGGAATCAATTTGGTATCCGCATAAGTCAGTTTTTATACGAGGACGTGTTCTTTTAAAAAGGTGATTGCTACTAAAAAATAATCTATATGGGATAAGGTTATGCATCAAAAATATTTATCGAATTATCCAAAATCTAAAGAATAGTTCTCATGGTTGAAAGATGTTATCGAGACTAATACATTATCTGGAATGGCTGGTTAATGGCTAATGGGAGATCCATTCACATTTTTTCCCATTCGTTGTGAGATGGTTCTTTTTACCTCAAATTTCCCATAAATGGTTACGCCGGATCAACTTATGTCTCCTATAACCAATGAATGAAATAATGAATTTATTTTCTCCATATGGCCTCAAGAAATTATCAGACAAATACTTCATTGTCTCTTCCGCTTATCATCTCAATGCTAAGACCACTTGTCATAACAGTAATTTATTCTATAGTCGAAGTTGTGGCATTATAACATTTGATATCATATTTGTAACAACTCTGAATTTTGTATAATTTTAAAATTTTAACTTTTGGGCCCAGTTGAGTTGCGGGACCTAGTATATATTTTGCTTGTAATTAGTTTTATTTTTTAAGAGACTCTTAAATCAGGTTTATGAGAGACAACCGTATCAATCCCAAGAAAGCGTAAATTTAAAATCGGGATTATAGGTTACCACCTTGAAAAGTGTATCTTGGGTGGGTCTTACTTTGATAAGAAATGTTGAGGACTTTACACCAAAAGAGAGGTTATGAAAGAACTTACCCTTGAAAACTGGACTTAAAAAATTTGGAGTAGATGAGTTGCTATGGGGGTGAATGAGGGTATTATTAGCAAGATGGTGATGCATGGTACCTTTGTTAGATTAAAATTCTTATCTCGGTTTGAAGTGTTTATCGTAAGGGAAGTTCTAAAAAATACAAAGTTGTGCTTAGCATAAGGGATTATTTATGTTATCAGTTATCATAAAGAATATTTGCATAAGGAAAATATTTATCGTATGGGAATATTTCTACTTATTAGTTATCATACAAGATGTTTTAGTGACATAGGTTCAAAAGGATTTGTTAATGAAGTTTTAGATGTCTATGTAACGCCCTAGAATTTTAATATGTTAAAATTTGAATGCTTAGGCCCATTAACGAGCTTTAAGGCCCAATAACAGTTTTCCTTAAAATTGGACTATTTATAGTTTGACTTGTTTGGAGGAGCCTTAAGATATTTGATAAAGCTTAGAGAGATAAACATATCGAGCCCAAGAATGTGTCAAACAGACACTGGGATAGTAGGGTATCTCATTGGAAAGTGTGTCATGGGCTAGTGTAATACCCCGCTTTTTTATTATATCTAACCAAGGGGGTTAGAGGTAATTAATACTTTTTTTAATAAATTATAGGTGGTTTTAAAGGTTGAAACCTCCGTATTTAAGTAGAGCTCGAAAAAACGAGCATAATGAAACAAAGAACGGGCAAAACAGAGGTTAGGACCAGAAGTTACGACCTTCAAAAATCATAGAAAATAGGCGGGACCCAATTAGAAAGAGCACGATTTATTACTTTAAGTGGGTTTAATATCGAAGGGTTCATTGATACGAGTCCAATAGTATGAAGAACGTGTGAATCCGAATTCGGGGTAGGGAGATACGCGTGTATGAAGGAAGAAAAAAAAAAGTTGCGCGCGGCGCACGACTAGCGCGCCATAGTGCTCAGCCGGCACGGCATAGTGCGTGCCAGTGAAACCGCGGATGCTGCTGTGCCACGATAACATGAGCGTGACCCATGTAACATGCGGGCGTGACCCGCGCCAAGCATTACAGCGGGCGCCGCTATTTCGAGCGGCTAAGGGCTATAAATAGCCCTCTTTTGCCAATTTTTCAAGCAGTTTTTCTTCTCCTCCATTTTTGACTGTTCTAAGTCCAATTAAGGTCATTCAAGAGGCATTCTTAAGTAAATCAAGTGTGTTTTACGCAATGGAGTAGTCATATCTTCGAGTTAAAGACCATATAAATAGAAATGCCCCAAGAGAATGAGAGGTCCTATCTGTTATCCACAAGCACCGACAATCTTCTTTTTCTCTGTTTCTAAGCATCCTAGCTTCGATTTAATCCATCTAAGAGGAGTTCTCAACTAAATTGAACATGCTCTTCGTGATGGAGGGGTATGTTTTCTGAGTTGGCCATTCATATGAGGAAGAAATACCCTGAGACAAGGAAATGCTCTGCCCGTCGTCCTCAAGCACCAAAGTGAGAAAAAGGGTCCAAGAGCAAGACGGGGTTCAGTCCGAAGTTGTCGGGCCACAACCAGAGAAGCAATCTAGAGTAAGGGAGGCTCTGTCTTCCACTGAAGAGCCACAATGTGTGAGGAACATCCCCGAGCAGGGGAAGTTCTGTCTATCGCCCACTGGCACAAATAACGAGAAGAGTCTCTAGCAAGGAGAACATTGGCACATAGTCTTTCAGTTCAAGATGAGGAGCATATGGAGGCTAGAGGAAGCTTCGTCTACTGCCTTTGGATCCTAAAGGGAGAATTTTTAGAAGGAATGATCAACTCTGAATACTGTTACCTTACGAGACATAAGGGGAGTAGGTATTTCTGACATCCCGTTTAAGTTATAGAGTTACATGTGCTAAATTAGGATGTGTGTTATGCCAAGATCATTTGTGTTCTAACCTGCTATGCTTGGATGTGACATGTTTATGTTCTATCTTGCTCTAGGGTAGAGCAAAACATGTAGTGTATGTGTGTTCGGTCTCGGCTCAGTAATAGAGCGAGACGTGTGTATGCGGTTTTGATCCCGCTCTGTGGTAGAGTGAGATGTACGATTTCATTGACATTAATTTCTGCTTGACTCCAATATATGACAAATTTTTGTATAACTCCGACTAAATATCAGTATATACATATTTTAACATATATAATTTTGTGACGCTTGTTGTATGTATAAGCCATTAGGCAAAACTATATTCGAATCCGATCGTGTTGAAAAAATATCCAATACGTACATAGGCAACCAACGGCAAGGCAACGTGACCTGATCTAAATTAACTATAAATATACGTTTTATTCTGTTTTACACACGACGAACTATGGAGCTTCATTGTATGTATGTGTCTGTTACAACCTAAGTCTACGTATAGGAAAGCTTGAAGCTCTGTAGTGCGTAGACGAATATTTTACATATTGCACACAGACGATGATTCCTAACTTAAGGAAAGAAAAAAAATTTCTATTAGTGATTTTGTGGGCCTGGCTCAGGTCGGGTCTTTACAGCTAGACACACTTTTAATTGATGAGAAAACATGTTCTTGTGTAGTTTTATTTTGTAGCACTCGTCGATACGAATCCAACGGTACTAAAAATACCAATTCCGCATTCGATGTAAGGAGTTACTCCTATTTAAAATTTTACATTTTATTTTATATAAAAAACAAATTTTAACATATATATATATATATATATATATATATATATATATATATATATTGCGTTAGCTGCAGAGCTGACACATTGTGTCAGCTGGGCTGACCCTAGCGCGTCAACCATAAAACTGCCCATTACAGCACTTTGAACTGCCGCGATGGGCAATATTTTTTTATTGTAGCTAGCCACTAGGCTAGCCTGTGGCTAGCTTGTCCTTGACTGCAAGAGCCATTTTGGCTCCTACAACTACCGGATGTGCAACACGTGTTGCTCATCCGAAAGGCTTTTAAACTTATAAAAGGGTGAGAAGGGGAAGTGTAAATTCACCCCAACTCTCTTCTTTTTGTTTCTTTTGTGTAAACAAGCATTTCTAAAGTTTAAATGTGTGTTTCTTACCCATTTTCGTCTGTTCAAAAACATATCCTACTTAATTCGAGGGTGCCCAACATTGTGAGAGGGTCCATTTTTTGAGTTAGTGTCTCTAAAAGGTGGGAACAACCCAGGGCAAGAGGAGGCTCTGTCTGCCAATTTCTGTTCGAGAGAAAGAATTTATCCTAACGCAAGGGGAGGCTTCATTCACCGTTTTTAAGCTAGAAGGAGAAATCTACTCGACACTAGGGGAGACTCCATTCGCCGCTTTAGAGCCTGAAAGGAGATTCTATTTTGGCACGAGGGGAGGTTCTGCCAACCGCTCCTAAGCCCACGAACAAGACAAGGCTCCGAACACTAGCCGTTACCTCGGTCAATTTCAAGAACGAAGTCTAAGTGGCTTATAACTTCTAATTTTGTACTACGATTAGACCGTATGATTTTATAATTCTATTAAATAAAATATTATTTTGAAAATAGATGTTATTTATTAGGGGTCGGGCGAACGTTAAGATAATAGCTTACCACACACCTCTAAGATGGATTTTATCGTGATACGAGCTTTAAGGATATTATTATTTAAATTACATTTACAAATGATTTGACCGGATTTGAAAGGTAATTATTTGGTATAAAGCCCAAAAACTACGATCGATTCCAAAGGGTAGTTATTTGGTATAAGCCCTAAAGCTATCGGAGTAAGTATTGCCTATTATGGCATATGGCACACCAATGAAGTTGGATATCTTGAGAATATCATCTTCATTCTGATCATATTGCCCCACGAGCACAGGTGTATATCTCTATGGTATCAGCAGCATTCTGTGAATAATGATTTATCTGATTTTAAATAATTTATCTGATTCTGGCTACAAACGAATTACAAATTTACTGAATTTTGTGAAAAACTATTTTATCTGACTTTTTGTATAAGAAGTGTGAGTCGACTTTTGAATATAAATGATTATGATATATTTATTTATGCTTTATATTTTTGCATGCTAATATAATTTAATTCTATTTATTGAGTATAATTATACTCACCCACCCCTAGACACGGTAGATCCGATCGATGAAGATGATGTCAATGCAGAGTGACCATAGAGTTTTAAAAGATCTACTTTTAAATTTACTTTATTATGTTCTTTTCCTATGTATTAATTTTGAATGTGCACAACTTTGATTTTGTTAAGGCACGATGGGCTTTATTTTGTAAAGTTTTTATAATTACCTAAATTAATAAAAAATTATTATTCTATGCACGATTGCTCTTAGCCCACTTTTAATTATAAATTTGCGACACTCCGACCTTTAATTTAATTTAAAAAATTGATGCACTACAATAGATGTAAGGACCCTCATCTTTAAACCTGGTTTTGATTTTCTTTAATTATGGGTTATCGTGATATTAACACGTTTTCTAATTTTATTCGGCGATTTTGTAAATAAATAGAGTTTGTGATGGTTTTAACCAAAATCAACTTCAACATTAGTTGTTTCAAGTGATTTTAGACCAAATGTGAATTTTTGGGATTTTTTAGAATTTTTACTATTTTCCCAAAAATTAAGGTTTTAGCGGGACCCCTGTGGGCCCCACCGTCAAAAATTTTATTTTTATGTCAAATGAACCTAGACATATACTTAAGGTCCCACAAAAATTTTTAAAATTTTATTAGGCTTAAATTGTGCTTAAATTTGTAAAATACCCACTTTTAGCCTACTTTTTATATTTACACCCCAAAACTTACCTATACATACCCCAACCCTTACTATAAAAGGGCAAACCAGAGCCATTTCCGTTTTTAGGAATAGGCTAAGGAAGGAGGGCTGGCCTAATCCCCACTTAGGCCTGAATTAGAAGCCGATTAAGGTAAGCTTACTCTAATTAAGCACTAATCCATGGCTTTCTTCTTAATTTCTTCCAAATCTACCATTTTCCCCTTGATTCAATTCGTTTGTGACCATCAAAAGCTACTGATTTGTGTTTTACTACAAACCCTAACATTCAAAATTCAATTTTTACTACCAATAACCCATAGATCTAAGATTTAATTAGGGATTTCTTGGGTACATTAATTTCTATTAGAGTTTAATTCAAACTCATTGTGTTTTCAAGGATTTCAAGAAAGGTGACTCTTCAATTCGAGCTAAAACAAGTGCAGAGGTAATGGGTCTTCGAAATTTCTGTTTATCCATGGTAAAACTCTTTATTTTTGGCTTATTTCGAAATAGTTTGCTTGATTTGGTGTGTTAATAGTAAGATTAAAAAATGGAATTATTAGTCCTGATTTCTTAGGGTTTTGCATTATTATGGTTTGGTTTAATGTTCTAGAAGTCAAGGACTTTTGATGATGATTAGGGTGTTAGATGTGGATTTGAAGTGTTATCTATGGTGTTTCGGTTTGGATTTGCGAAAGGAAGAAGATGATTGTTCTACCATGTTGGCGATTGATCGGCCCTGCAGGGCGATCGATCGGCTAAACTGTAAATTTTAAATTTTTGCGTGTAACTGATCCAACGGCTTGAAGGGCAATCGATCGGCTACACAGGAAATTGTATGTTGTGCATATGATGTCTATTTTGATGATTCCACTTTAGCTTGCCAATTTTATATGAATGTGGAGTGTTTTAAGCTATGTTAGGCTACTGGAAATGTATGCTATTAAGTTTATAGAGTTGAGATATATGCTTAGAGATGGTGGAATGACTTATGTTTTGTGGCGTGATGTTGGAATCGTTATCTTGAAATTATGAATGGTTGTTTCCCTTTGGTTAAATATATTTTCAGTAGGACTACAACCTATTGTTGGACTGATTTGTCATGATAGATTGTGGTTAGTGGTGCGTGGATGTTGGTGAATGCCATGACTCAATGATGAAATGAGTGATGTTATATGTGTTTAGCCTTTGTGGTTGAGTTTTGAATTAGATATGATTTCAACGATTCTTCTTCTATGATTTCCGCTGGAATTCATGTTTGGATAGAAATTCACATGTGTAGTGTGGTAGTGAGTTGATTTTCAAGCATGTTGATATGCATTATATGAAATGCTTCTACTAGTTACACACACATGTGGGGGTTAAATGATGATGTTGAAGCTTGATATTGTGATTATGAATGATGCATTAGGGGCTGATGAGAGCACTTATCATGGATTAGGATTCATGTATGTTTTACCCACGCATGTACCATGCTGCACGCATCATGAAAATGGATTTCCAATTGAGGCTTCATCGTGATTAATCGAATTTGACTGATTGGATGCAATGTGATGGAATTGTGTGCTGTGTTTATCGGTCGTGGATTAATCGTAAGTTGATTGGTCCGAAAGGATATATTTTGATTTGAAGTTCCTGTGTGGAACGATTTGAAGTTCCTGTGTGGAACGAGTGCACTCCCCGGGTTGAGTCTTGTTAAATGGAATGATGTGGGGACGAGTTGTGTACTTGTCTTGCGGATTGTGAAAAGGTTATTATGTATGTCATCTGGACCCTGGGAATCTAGTGTGGTATGCCGTGTGCACCCCGCTACCACGTGTTCTAGGGTTCTTTGTATGAGAACTCAGGCTCTTCCCTCCGCAGGAGATGTCCTTGGGCGAACACCCCTGCTCTAGATTCTCTGTGTGAGAATGGGACATCCTTGGCCAGGATCGTCCAGGGCGAGCAGTATTAGGGATTGACAACCCCGATCTTTCTTTAATTCTTGTGTAGAAATTTGGACCATGACACGCCTTCGTGGCCTTGTCTATGCTCCCGTCTGTGTGACGTTAATGTGTGATTACTCCTTAATGGAGGTTGATGTTGATATTATGCATGTGGAATATGTATATTAGAGATACATCCATGCAGGTTGATGTTGATGTTATGCATGTGGGAATATGTATGTTAGAGATACATCCATGCAGGTTGATGTTGATGTTGTGCATGTTGAAATATGTATGTTAGAGATACATCCATGCAGGTTGATGTTGATGTTATGCATGTGGAATATGTATGTTAGAAATACATCCATGCAGGTTAATGTTGATGTTATGCATGTGGGAATATGTATGTTAGAGATACATCTATGCAGGTTGATGTTGTGCATGTTGAAATATGTATATTAGAGATACATCTATGCAGGTTGATGTTGATGTTATGCATGTGGGAATATGTATGTTAGAGATACATCCATGCAGGTTGATGTTGATGTTGTGCATGTTGGAATATGTATGTTATAGATACATCCATGCAGGTTGATGTTGATGTTATGCATGTGGAATATGTATGTTAGAGATACATCCATGCAGGTTGATTATGCACTATGATGCAGTGTTAGGTGATATGTATGTGTGATCAGAAAATGATGTATCATGTAATTCGTTGATTTGAATGATTATATCGCTATGCTATTGTATTTTTCGATGTTGTTAGTGATATTAAAACCATTGCTGAGTTTGTTAAACTCACCCCTCTTTGGTGTTTTGATTTGGGGCTGCGTGGTGCGACACGTAGACGGACAGGATCGCCTCTTCGAGGAAAGGTCGGAGGTGGCTTGGATATGATCGTGGAGTTCTTTGTGTGGTTTATTTTCCTTAGTTATGTTGTTGTTCAGGACCTTTGTGTAGGGTTCTTGTTTTGGATTTATGTCTCATTTTACTGTTGTGATGCTTATGACTTATTTTAAGCCGACGTGGGATTTACTTAACTAAGCTTGTGGGTTTGAGATTGTTGTTTACTTTGTGATAAGCAACACATTTTCCTTCCCTTTTGTTTACTCTTACTCAAAGGATTGTGCACACTCCGTGTTTTTGTTAATTGCCCGTAGTTAGGGTTAAGTTTTCCGCTAGATCATTTCTCAATT
The DNA here is from genome assembly GCA_035235625.1 of Saururus chinensis. Lineage (NCBI taxonomy): Eukaryota > Viridiplantae > Streptophyta > Magnoliopsida > Piperales > Saururaceae > Saururus > Saururus chinensis. The sequence continues at coordinate 8,780,311 of CP141143.1, read as the reverse complement.
TTCACTTCGTCGCCCCCGCACGCTTGACCGGCCCCTGGACCGGGTTCGGCTCAGGTCGAGCATCGCCGGGGCGTGACAATATATGACGTAAATTTATCTATAAATATAACGACCATTGTGAATTCAACAAAGTAGTTACGTCGAAGACCCATATAATTGCAAGAGAACAAAATTTAGGAGTAGAAGTGATCTTGGAGTAAGATAAAAAAAATTGAGGGTACACTCTTAGCATTTTTTAATATAATATAATTTTTTAATACTGTGAAAGGAAGGTCTGGTTGCTACGTTTACAGGAGCTTCTAACCATTTTATCGTCAGTCTTGGTTCACAGCTGACTGTATACACAGATTCTGGTGCAGTACTCTTTACCCAACAAAAGAAGACTCTGGCGCAGCCAGCCGCGGAGAATAATCAGAAACTATAAACGATATAAGAGATAAGCCGAAATGATTGTGTAGTCACTGTATAGCCACGAAGAGAAACTTTTTTCTAAGGAATTACAGTAAAAGAATGTACCGGTACACGAGTCTAAAAAAAACGTACATAAAATGAAAATGTTTTTTTGTCCAGATTCATGACTTGCGCCAATCACTATGCTACATGGGGCTTGTAACAGAATATATAGAGGTAATGCTCAATTTTATATACCATGTTAGAAACCTCATATAACATAGTTATGTGGTTGCATGCATTAGTCATGGAGAGTGGTCAGGCTAGATACATCCTACTTAAAAATACATAAAAATGATAATGCATGAAGAGATTACATTTTCTTTTAATTGAGCTAAAGAAGCTCTAAGAAACAAGATTAACAGACTCATCACACTGGATAGCAAGGTCCAGAAACCCTAGAGTCTAACCCAGGGCCGGCTCAATGTAATTGGGGGCCTTAGGCAAAATATCTAACATTAATATTTAGTATCTAATGTAATAGTAATATGTTAATTAAATAATTTTACTTAAAATTTATCCTTCTTACTCTTTGAGTGGCAAATTTATTAATTAAATTTTTATAGTCAAGTTTTACTAAAATATATTTTTCAATAGATAAAATTAACACCTGCTTAATTTTTCTTGTGACATTGTCAATTGTAAGTAAGATTTTATTAATTTTAATTTTGAAAAACTTTTTTATGCAGAAGCAATAGTTGCAGGTATTGTCAATAATATTCTATAAGCAATACATGCATTTGGAAAAGAATCTAATTTCTTTATATAGTTTAAAATTTCAATTGGGGTAAGTGTTTGTATTTGCACAATTTCTTTTAAAACATTCTAATTCTTTAAAAATTGGTTGTTCAATTGCTAAATTGTCGCTTAAGCTTCTTGTTAAATCTTGTTTATTACTTGTTACAAATTTATCAAGGGCTCCTTTTTTAGATTGAATTAATTTATCTAATCTTCTTTTCTTTTTTAGTTTTTCATATCCGAATTCATATTTTTTATTAAACATATTTGTTATTATATATTTGCAAACAAAACAAAGCCTTGTAATATAAAACTATGATAAAATTATAAGAAAAGAGCAATATAGCTATAAAAGTAATATAAATTAAAATTTAAAAATAAAAATATAAAAAAAAAATTGATGTGACCAGTAATCTCCAAATTTGCAAGAGATGAGTGAGCACAAAAGATGAGATGAGAGTCTTTGTCTTTGACACTTAAAAATTAAGATAGATGTAGAATTAAAACGGGTGAAAGATGAGAAGAGTTTGACTTATTTATAATATACACATAAAAGAAAACCTTGGCTCAATGGCTCATTATGAGCTTTAAAATTATTGATGGAAAGTGGAACTTAGTTTTCTTTATACTTTAGAAATTAAAATATTTTAAGGAATAAATTAAAACATATAACCATTGGCTATATGTAATTTCCTTTGTGACTTGGATTCTTGGAATAGACAATTTCAAACTCATTAATTATGGCAAAGGACGTTGGATACCTTTGCGTCTTTCCAAAGCTATTTAACTCTAATTTTTATAGGCTATTAGCTAGGTCAGGAAAATAAGCTACTAGGCAAAAAAAGGAGTACATTAATTAAGAGGATGAGATATAAAGAAAATATTATTTCTCATCAATGCATTAAAACTTTATATATTAAATATAATATATTTAATATGGGGGCCTTAGTTTTAGGTGGGCCTTAGGCAATTGCCTAAGCTGCCTAATAGTCAAGCCGCCCCTGGTCTAACCAATTCAAACCTGCTCTAGGATACAAAAACGTGCATGTCTGGCTATATACTATGCAAAACCGCTCCCAGAATGCCTGATAAAATGGAAATACAACCTGCATAAGCTCCTCAAGCAGTCCAAAGCTGACAAAATTACTGTCTCAAAGATGACTTGAATCCTGGAATATGCATTTTGTACTAATAAGTCTAATGTCCGTATTCTCCAAAGCAAATGCTAGTTGTATTTCTTCGAATGACTTCCCTCTTCAAGTACTTCTTAGTTTGTTTTCCATGCTTCGTAGTGTGCAAAATAGTCGAAGAGGATATCCCTAAGCATTGGCTGACCCGCCTAGTCGACCAAGGTCAGCAACTGACGAGGTCTCGATCCGTTGGCGAGTCAATTTTTTATTACTCTTTATTTTAAATTAATAGTTTTATTTTATTTTTTAAAATAAATAATTTTTAATTTATTTTAAAAAATTAAATAGAATTATTAATGTAAAACAAAAAACGTATATAATAATAAAAAATTAAAAGTAGAAATGCTCTACAATGCTTAGAAAACAAGTAATAAAATAAAAATGTTTTTATGAAATAAAAAGGTAATCCCAATAGAAATAGTGTAGAATTGAAGTATTTAATTAGCAGGTCAGTTAGTTAACCGTACTTTAAAAAAATATTAATAACTTCACATGTCTTCGGTTGTGAGGTACTCACACCCGATTTTGTTTGAGTTTCCGCCAATCAACCCTAGTCGTCTGTTAAAAAACAAAAAGCAATAAAATTCGGACCCATTTTCATGCCTTTTTACAACCAGATAAGGCTGATTGGCGAGTTCGGGTTTGAATATGTTGTGATGCACTCAGACTTGATTTGGTGTGAGTTGCCTGTTTTCACGCATGTGCAGCACCTTTTCATGATTGGCGATTTGCAATTCACAAGTCACATCGTGTGAATGCCTAAAAGTTAGAGCCCATCCGAACGGGTAGAAAGGCCTATCATTTTGGATCGTGCAAACTTGAGGGGTGTGCTTTCTGACTCTGAGTGGTTGGCAAGGAAATCCAACAAAGCAACTTGGCTTCTTGTGGCATATCTTCTAAGAAAAAAAGCTAAGAAAAATGTTTAACTTACGTTGAGAAAGATAAGTCAAAAAGTTATTTCATCCTTACAAAATCGTTGATGAGTGGGATCCATATTCATCAACGGTTTTGTAAGGATGAACTAACTTTTTACCATTGTTTTTTAACGTCAAAATAGCATGACTCAATCGTAACCATCCAAGGTGAGTCGGAAAGAGACAAAAATATAATTAACTCCATGACAGAGACAAAAAAATATGATTAACTCCTCACTCTTTTGGGGGCAAAAAAATAAAAATAAAATTATTCTTTTTTATAATAGATACCCATGCTCCTCTCGCTGATCAAAGAGAATTTAAATATGCTGCGGGATCAAGCCTCGCAGCGTTAGCCACTAGTCGTGTATTTCCACGTTAGGGAGCCCCAGCTAACTACACAGTAAATTCCCCGTGAGAGAATTGACATCCCGTTTTTTGTTCAGGTGCCGAACCCACTTTCTCCCGAGCTATCTTTTTCCAATTGCCCAAATCTAGTCTCTCCCTTAGTCATGCCTTTGTTCTCCACAGCTATATGCTACATTCTTCCCGCCCAGCCACCACCCGATGGACATCACTTCACACACACTTGAATTCATGGCTCGCCGTCCTTTTTCCTTATGCACTTTGCACCGGTCAAGCAGCCACAATTGACAAGTCTTGCCCCTATATTTGGTTCTTCGACTCCTTGGCTCCCAAAAGGTTCTTAGAATAACCCCTAAGGGTCCTTCATAGCCTTTCTTTGTTGGACCATGAAATGGGCTTGGGCCCGATTTGGTCCAACATGTCATGGTCCGGGTGAATTAGTATATGCCACGGGGTTAAAGGGTGGTGGGGGTAATCGTGTCAACCTCACATGTACCTTTGTTACACATAATTCAAATAGGACCCACATATATCACACACGTGTACTATGAATTTGTTAGGCTATGCATTTACACGTTGTAGGGCCCAAATGCAGGAATTAGGTGTCGAGGGTGGGACCCGTGGTTAGCGAGGGCTTGGCCATGTGCAGGGGGTCCAAGCCTCCCGTTGTGTAAGACCCTCTAGAGAAACCATATAGAAAAGACCAATGAAGCCCATTTAGTAATAGCCCAATATAAGCCCACTTAGAATAGGATTGGGGAAGGGTATTTAAGGGAGAGATTAAGAGAGGAGACACCCTAATCCCATAAGCAAGGGCCGACCCCCTCTTGGGCTATCCTCCTCTTCCCAATTGGCCGCCCCCCTCTCTCTCCATTGTTCTCTTGGTGCGGCCTGCTCAAGCAAGGAATTTGCTTGTTGCTAGCTGCCCTCCTTCTCCCCTCTCTAAGGTTTCTTTGGCAGGCTCATCAAGGGAGATTCATCTCCTCCTAGGCTGAATCTTGGAGGCTGGTTCAAGGGTGATTCATTACTAACTTTTTTCATCAATTCCAAGCAAGGTTTTGATGGATCTGCACACAGAGGTATTTATCCTTAACTTTGCTTGTTTGATCTTGTGTTGGCGTGTAAGATCTTTACGTGGAGGGTGTGCTAGGGCTGAAAAAGCCCAGGTCAGTATGTTTTGGTTCCTATTTCAATTCTCCTTTATGTGATTCATGATTGGGATGCATGATTATTGCTTAATCTATGTTGTATTATTCATTTTTTGTGTAGATTGATTTTAAAGATTGATTTTTTATCTGTGCGCCAACCCCCTCCCTCCACGCTTCCGCTGGTTCGGCCATTCTACATTCTTGAGGCCCTATTGATGTTGGGCATATAAACTTTGAAGGGGAAGTTTCCCCTTTGAAGACGAATCATGCAAAATGGGAATGGAACAAAATAATGAAGGTGGTATGAGTTTTAGAATAGAATTAGGAATAAGAGTTTGCATTTGCTTTGATTTAGGAGCTTGTTAGAAAATAAACTTTGTTCAATCTTTCTTTCCTTTGTAAGATTGTAATAGGGATTGCCAATACGAGCTATCCTTTCTTCTATAAATTATGTGCCTATTTTTTGCAGAGACATGTTATTGAATGAAAATTATTTTCCCCTAAATTCTTCTCCTATCTCCTCTATTTTCTATATATCCATCTTGGGAAGCCCTTAATAAGCCAAGATTCGGCAACCGGGTGTAAAGCCAGAAAAATTTCCAACCAACAACAATTGTAAGACTTCACCTTTATGATTCATACAACATCTACTTGGTAAGCTTTATGGTTTAGCTACACTTACTAGAATCAAGGCGTTTCAAGTCTTAAAATCAAAATACAAATTAATGACTTACATTTCCAGTAATGCCCTATAAACAATTTTTCTAGTGCAAGAGACGATAACCTTAACTGACTTATCTTTGCCTTAGTTTGTAACGCCCGAGATTTTTCATACATTTTCCTTAAAATTCACAGAAAATTATTGCAATATAACGTCTGTAAATCGGAGGAAAAATGATGAAATCAAAACCTGATAAAACAGTTTATAATTTAAAACACTAAACTTCAATTTTTCCATCTGAATTTTTCCATCATACGGTCAAACATTGTACGGCCAAAGCAAATATCCTCAGGCACTACTCGAAAACACACTTACGACTAAATTGCTATGATCATATACTTTAAATACAAATCCCTCCTAGTCATCCCTGAGTGCAAGTCCCATAACAGTCCACAGACTAATACAAATGAAAGTCCAGAATATATAAACATCTTAACATCTCGTCTCACCCAATACATCGGATCGTGACACAAATAAACTCGCAGTGAGTAAAGCATATACCTGAGTCAACAAGAATCAATCCACCGCTGAAACAAGCGTCCATCTTCAGGAGCAATCCACACAACCTGCAAAACCTCCCGTACAACAGGGCTAAAAAGTAGGGCGATGAGTATTTTCATACTCAGTAGGAAAATACTAAGTAGGGGAAACCAAAACAGTGAACTCACAAAGTTTATAAATACATGCATTCATGCAACTCAAACATGAAGCAGATAGGCATATCAATATCATGCTTATACTCATACAAACATACCAAATGCACCATCGTGCCAAAGTCATACCGAATGCACCAACATGCCAAAGTCATACCATCAAATTACACTTATACAAACACCCTTATCCAGGGTCTTACAAACTTACTCGTACCACTGTACGCTTACTCATACAACATATGCATACTTGTACAACCTTACTCGTACGACCTTACTCGTACAACTTACACAAAATCACACTTACTGTCTTACTCAGAAACATACTCTTACAATCGTACTCATACTCTTACAGTCGTGCTCATACTCATACTCTTACAGTCATGCTCACACTCATAATCGTACACATACTATCGACCACTGAAGCTCATTACAACTAATAAGCTTCAACGTCAAAAAGGAAAAGAATGTCACTGGGGCATCACCTTAACCTCCGGGGAGTGACTAGACGCCATGGACTTTTCCGAAGGTAAAACACACCAATGCTCATGGGGCACTAGATCAAACAGGTAAAAGTAGATCCATGATACTACTTACCTGAGCGCGCAAACATAAACACCTACACATAAGGGGTCATACAGTTGCCCACCATAATGGGTCTTATAGTGCCATAGAATCGCCCACCATAATGGGTCTTATAGTGCCAGTGCCACTCTTGGGCAGAAATCATACAGTGCCACTTGGGCAGAAACATACAGTGCCACTCTTGGGTAGAATCATATAATGCTCTCAACAGAGCATCAATGTCTGGGCTTATACAGCACACAGACCAAATCGAAAACATACTTCGCTCTCAACAGAGCATTAGACGTCTGGGCTTTATACAACACACAGACAAAGTCGGAAATATACATCGCTCTCAACAGAGCATCAAACGTCTAGGCTTATACAGCACGCAGGCAAATCGGAAACATATGTTGCTCTCAACAAAGCATCAAACGTCTGGTGCTCTATACAGCACACAGACAACATCCCGCAGGATAAACACCATGACAATCGGTTAGCTCAAACACGGAACTTAATCCGTCGAGCCCTCAGGTCTCAAACTCACAATGCTATCATTAGTTGTGCTTATAATTCAAGTTTGAATTAAGTACATTATGTAGTACAATTATGCCACACAAGCACTCAAGCATACCGTGCTCCACTAATCAAACCGAAATTGAGCCCGATCTGAAACCTAAGTTCGTCAGGGCAACAGACTTCACTTAACCCATCCACATCATGATCATAACACATCGTACATCAAACCCTTACAGTCTTACATACTTCGCCATCCACCTAATGGTAAAATCATCTTAAACTGACATCATCAAATGAAGCTCCTTAGAGCCAACTCAGTTGTCGCCCACTTACTTTTCACTTCATAATATGTACGTTATGTTTGTACAATTATGAACACTCTTACTGTCTAACAAACCTCACCTGTAATACCCATATCCTCTATCATCCGACGTATGCTTACACATTCATCGTATTTACAGCCAACATGCATGTCATATGTATTTCAACATACCATATAATCATGCTTACATGCACATCATGCAATCGGATGATAAGCTAACATCTATAGCATTCAATCATATAGTCCTAGCATTCTGCTATCATTCAAAGCACGCTATCATGAAATTACGAGTTCAAAGCTCCCCTACCTCGTAATCATGACGTTTGATGGCGAGCACACAACAGTGGCGGCATCGGCGGCAAAGTTGGCGGTCAAAACCGTTGCCTGGCTAAGAGAGAGCTATTGTCCCAAGGATTTTAGGAAGCGCTGGAACTAGTCACGGCCAAACAGGGTGTCAGAAATCAATGCGGGAAAGCTCATGATCCATGGCGGCACACTAGGACGGCCGGGAGAAAAGTCAAGCCAACCTAAGTGGCGGTGCGACCAGAAGTCGATGGTGTACTCATTGAAGATCGGCCAGTGGCTAAGACATACTCAGCCGGCCGCAAGACGTTGAAATCAGACGTGGACAGCACCCAATGGCAATGATTTCGCGTCAACAAGGGCCCACATACAAGCGGAGAGTGTGGGGCAACACTCAAGGACAAAGGAGACGTGTGGACAGCTCTCGTGTCAACTCTTTTCGGTGGCAGAGCCATCCGATGGTTAGGGGGCACAAATACATCGCCTAAACCCAAAAATACATGCGTGGCCACATGCACACGCGGCCAAAGAGTGCCACTCTAGGGGGAGATGGGTCGGACGGTGGCGGCCCAAGGCCCACAAAAGTCCAACAGGGCTAAGGCCCTAGCTGTGGCCAATCAAAGAGGCGACATCGCCGATCGCCACCCACAACCAACACCATGGTGCGGGCGGTTGTGCATCTCACACGGTATAGGGCAATGGTGTCACGCCCCGGCGATGCCCGACCCGAGCCGAACCCGGTCCAGGGGCCGGTTAAGCGCGCAGGGGCGACGAAGTGAAATTGAGAAACGATCTAGCGGAAAACTTAACCCTAACCACGGGCAATTAACAGAATTACGGAGTACGCACAATCCTTTGAGCAAGAGTACATAAACAGGGAAGAAAGAGTGTTGCTTATCACAAAGTAAACAACTGATCTCAAACCCACAAGCTTAGTTAAGTAAAGCCCACACCGGCTCAAAATAAGTTATAAGCATCACAACTGTAAAATGTGACATAAATCCAAAACAAAGAACCCTACACAAAGGTTCTAACATAAAGCATAAAACCAAAGAAGATAAGTCACACAACGACCTCCATGATCATATCCAAGCCATCTCCAACCTTTCCTCAAAGAGGAGATCTTGTCCGTCTATGTGTCGCACCATGCAGCCCCAAATCAAAACACAAGAAAGAGGGGTGAGTTTAACAAACTCAGCAATGGTTTTTAATATCACTAGCAACATTGAAAATACAATAGCATAGCAATATAGTCGTTTAGATCAAAGATTTACATGATGCATCATTTTCTGATCACTCATACATATCACCTAACACTGCATCATGGTGCAAAATCAACCTGCATGGATGTATCTCTAACATACCTATTCCCACATGCATTATATCAAAATCAAACTGCATGGATGTATCTCTAACATACATATTCCCACATGTATTATATCATAATCAACCTGCATAGATGTATCTCTAAGATACATATTCCCACATGCATCATATCATCACAACTTGCATGGATGTATCTCTAACATACATATTCCCACATGCATCATATCATAATCAACCTGCATGGATGTATCTCTAACATATATATTCCTATTCCCACACGCATCATATCATAATCAACCTGCATGGATGTATCTCTAACATACATATTCTCACATGCATCATATCATCATAACCTGCATAGATGTATCTCTAACATACATATTCCCACATGCATTATATCAAAATCAACCTCCATCAAGGAGTAATCACAAATTTGGTGTCACACAGACAGGAGCATGGACAAGGCCACGAAGGCGTGCCATGGTCCAAAATTCTACACAAGAATCCAAGAAAGATCAGGGTTGTCAATCCCTAATAAAACTGCTCGCCCTGGACGATCCTGGCCAAGGACGTCTCATTCTCACACAAAGAATCTAGAGTAAGGGTGTTCGCCGAGGGACATCTCCGCGGAGGGAAGAGCCCGAGTTCTCACACAAAGAATCCTAGAACACGTGGTAGCGGGGTGCACATGGCATACCACACTGGATTCTCAGGGTCCAGATGACACTCATAATAACATTCTCACAATCCGCAAGACAAGTACACAACTCGTCCCCACATAATCCCATTTAATTAGACTCAACCCGGGGAGTGCACTCATTCCACACAGGAACTCAAATCAAAATATGTCCTTTCGGACCAATCAACTTACGATTAATCCACAACCGATCAATCCGGCACACAATTTCATCACATTACATCCAATCGGTCAAATTCTATTAATCATGATTAAGCCTCAATTAGAAATCCATTTTCATGATGCATGTAGCATGGTACATATGTGGGCAAAACATACATGAATCCTAATCCATGATAAGTGCTCTCATCAACCCCTAATGCATCATTCATAATCACAATATCAAGCTTCAACATCATCATTTAACCCCCACATGTGTGTGTAACTAGTAGAAGCATTTCACGTAATGCATGTCAACATGCTTGAAATTAAACTCACTACCATACTACACATGTGAATTACCATCTAAACATAAATTCCAGCAGAAATCATAGGAAGAGAAACGTTGAAATCATAACTCAAATTAAAAACGCAACCACAAAGGTTAAACACATATAAGATCATTCATTTCATCCTTGAGTCATGGCATTCACCAACATCCACATACCAACTAACCATACTCTATCATGACAAATCAGTCCAATAATAGGTTGTAGACCTATTGAAAACATGCTCAACCATTGGAAATCAACCATTCACAATTTCAAGATGACAATTCCAACATCATGCCATAAAACATAAGTCATTCTATAAATCTTTAAGCATATATTTCAACTCCATAACCTCAATACCATGCCTTTCAGTAGCATAATATAGTTTAAAATACACCACATTCATATGAAATTGGCAAGCTAAAATGGAATCATCAAAATAAACATCATATGCACAACATACAATTTACTATGTAGCCGTTCGAACGCCCTTCAGGCCGTTCGATCGGTTAAACGTAAAAATTTGAATTTCACAATTTTGTCGTTTGAACGCCCAGCAGGCCTTTCGATCGGCTGAACTGGAAAACTGTCATTCCAACAGTGTTGCCATTCAAATGCCTAGAAGGGCCGTTCAAACACCAACAAGGCATAACAGTCCATCTTCTTCCTTTCGCAAATTCAAACCGAAACACCATTGATAACACTTCAAATCCACATCTAACACCCTAATCATCATCAAAAGTCCTTCTTGACTTCCAGAAAGTTAAACTATATCATAATAATGCAAAACCCTAAGAAATCGGGATTAAATAATTCTATTTTCTAATCTTACCATTAACACATCAAATTAAGCAACTCCATTTCGAAATAAGCCAAAAATGAAGAATTTTACCATGGATAAACTGAAATTTAGAAGACCCATTACCTCAGCACTTGATTAAGCTCGGATTAAAGAGTCACCCTTCTTAAAATCCTTAAAAACACAATGAGTTTGAATTAAACTTAATAGAAATTGATTTACCTAAGAAATCCCTAATTAAATCTTAGATCTAAGGCTTGTTGGTAGTAAAAATTAAATTTTGAATGTTATGGTTTGTAGTAAAACACAAATCAGTAGCTTTTGATGTCCAAAAATGAATTGAAACAATGAGAAAATGGTAGATTTAGAAGAGATTAAGAAGAAAGTCATAGTTTAGTGCTTAATTAGGGTAAGCTTACCTTAATCGGCTTCTAATTCGGGCCTAATTAGGAATTAGGCCAGCCTCCCTCCTCAGCCTATTCCCAAAAATGGAAATAGCTCAGGTCTGCCATTTTATAGTAAGGGTTGGGGTATGCAAAGGTAAGTTTTGGGGTGTAAATAGGAAAAGTAGGCTAAAAATGGGTATTTTGCAAATTTAAGCACTAATTAAGCCTAGAAAAATTCTGAAAATTTTTTTATAACCTTAGGTAGATGTCTAAGTTCATTTAACACAAAAATAAAAATTTTGACGGTGGGGCCCACAGGGGTCCCGCCAAAACCCTAATTTTTGAGAAAATAGTAAAAATTCTGAAAAATCCTAAAAATTCACATTTGGTTTAAAATCACTAATCTTAATGTTTATTTTTGGTTAAAACCATCACAAATACTATTTATTTACGAAATCACCGAATAAGATCAAAAAATACGCAAATCTCACAATAATCAATCATTAAAGAAAACCAAAACCGGTTTAAAGATAAGGGTCCTTACAAATGGCAAGTGGCCCATTCCGAGCAGAAGAATAATTAGCCAAGTGGGGCTGACCCTTGCTATCGCCGAGCTAGAGCAGAGCCCACGATGGCCAAATAGCACATGGTTCACCGATGGCAGCGACCCGAGATACACCCAAAGCATCTAATCGGGCGGAGCAAGGCAATAAGGGAAAGGCGGGGTCGGAAATGGCAAACCCCTACCGACACCGGGTCGAGGTAGGCTGGACGGAGTCCTACCGGTGGTTGGACATGACCGGAAACACACCGTCATCCAAAAATCCCACAGACAATGAGATGGAAATAGAAACAAAACCCGACCAAAGTGCCGGTAGCTCACCACGGAGTGAAGAAAGCATGGCGGCAGCTCTAGCCAATGCCTATGGGTTCCTAGCGGCCAACTAAACATAAGTCTAGTTGAGAGCGGCCGCAAACGACATCAAAATCGTGCACCCACAGCTCAAAAACTGGATTGAATGAGAGAAAAACTCGAATAAAAGTTCGGTACCTCGTGGAGGAGTGAAGAGACTGTGGCGGCGGTCATAGCCAGTGTAACGCCAAAGATTTTTCATCCTTTTTTCTTAAAACTCATAGAAATTTTTTTATACAATAAATCGGAGTTAAAATGACAAAATCAAAACTTGTATAAATAGTTTATAATTTTAAACATCATACGGTTAAACATCGTACCGCCAAATCAAATATCCTCAGGCGCTACTCGAAAACACATGTACGACTAAATTACCATGATCATGGATTTTTAAATACAAATAACTCCCAGGCGTCCCTGAGTACAAGTCCCATAAACAGTCTACTATATGATCCAAATTAAAAGTCCAGAATACATACACTTACATCTCATCTCACCCAATATATTAGATCGTGGCACCAAATATACTTAAGTCGAGGGGGAAACAATCCACCGCAGAGATGAGCATCTAACTCCAGGAGCTCTGCAACACAACCTGCAAAAGCCTCCCGAACAACGGGACTAAAAGAAGGAGGGTGAGTATTTTCATACTCAGTAGAAAAATACCCAGTAGGGGAAATCCCAAACGGTGAACTCAATAAGTTCATAAATCATGCGTCATGCAACTCAACATGAGGCAAACAACGTATAACATAATTATGCACACAAGCATATAAGCACGCATAACACACCATCATATCAAACTTACACAAACACCCTTAATCAGGGTCTTACAAACTTACTTGTATAATCGTATGCCAACTCATACAACTTATACATACTTGTACGACCTTACTCATACAATCTTACACTTACTCATACGACCTTACTCATACAGTCTTACACTTATTGTCGAACTCATATTCAAACTCTTACAGTCGTGCTCAAACTCACACTCTTACAGTCGTACTCATCCTCAATCTTACAGTCGTGCACATACTCATCATCATACGCTTACTCAAAAATGTACAAACTCAGTCATACAGTCATATACATACTATCGACCTCTGAAGCTCAATACAGCTAATAAGCTCCAGCGTCGAAAAGGAAAAGAATGTCACTGGGGCATCACCTTAACCTCCGGAGAGTGACTAGACGCCATGGACTTTTCCAAAGGTAAGGTACACCTATGCTCATGGGGCACAGGATCAAACAGGTAAGAGTAGATCCATGATACTACTTACCTGAGCGCGCAAACATACACCCACACAAGGGGTCATACAATTGCCCACACATAAGGGGTCTTATAGTTCCATAGAATTGCCCACCATAATGGATCTTATAGTGCCATAGAATTGCCCACCATAATGGGTCTTATAGTGCCAGTGCCACTCTTGGGCAGAAATCTTACAATGCCACTCTTGGGCAGAACATACAGTGTCATCTATAGGCAGAAACATACAGAACCCACGAGGGGTGGAAACTTACAGCACTTTCAACAGAGCATCAAATGTCTGGGCTAAATACAGCACACAGACCAAAACAAAGCATACATCGCTCTCAACAGAGCATCAGACGTCTGGTACTCTATATAGCACACAGACAAAAATCCCGCAGGATAACCACCATGGCAAGTGTCACGGGCACGAAGCTTTGCCTAGCGTTCGCACTCGTGATGGCCTGACTACACCGCGCAGCCAGCAGCCATTCTCTTCCCTTCCCACTCGTATGCGCAAGGGAAAACAAGCAAAACAACCAACCTGCAACACAGTCCGACCTGGTGCAAGGGTCTCCGCCCAAGCTATGTAAATCAGTCCGTCGAAATACACAAGTAGGGAGAGGAAAGGGCTGAACAACCAGGCTGAGATCTCTTTCTTCTTCCTCCCTAGTTCGCTGTGCAGGAAAATCAGAGCATTCTCATGCCTTGGCCGCCCCTCTCATCCCTTTATATAGACTCAGCCCTAGGCTGGCCGTCCTAGAGCAACTAGAAGTACAAAATCCACCCAATACAAGTGTCCTCACCCTGTCCAACTCTCAGCCCAAAGCCAATCCGGGATTAGCATAGAATAGGAAACCTTCGCGAGTCCATCTTCCGCTAGAAGTCCTTCGCCATGCTGTCACCAAGAGTCATGCCATCCAAGGGAACCAGCCAACCAACTCCCATCCGTCCTAGGAGTGTAGCCAGCCTGCTTGTACGAGTCCTGTCCGTCCTAGGACTCTGCTGCCCGGTCTCCTACTCCAACTAGGAGTGCAGCCAGCCAGCATACGCTGAATCCTATCCGCCTTAGGAGTCCTCCCCTAAGTCCAAGCAGCGCCCAGCTTCGCTGCGAGAGTCCCGCCCGCGCAAGGACTCCTACCCAGCCTGCTCCACAAGGTGAGTAGCTCGTCCGGAACATCTCCCGCGCTGTCCCAGCATCCGTCCGTGCCCAAGGGGCTGCCTAGGCTGTCCGCTGCCTAGCAAAACTTGGTTGTCCGCTGCCAAGTATGGGGGTAGCCGCCCCCTTTCCGCATCCGTCAAAGTTAAGGGGCTAACAGCAAGACACAAGAAGTGCTCAACCGATTCATTATCTGCTAGCTCAAACACGGAACTTTATCCGTCGAACCCTCAGGTCTCAAACTCACAACGCTATTATTAACATTCTCATAATTCAAATTTGACTTAAGTATATTATGCGGTACAATTATGCCACACAAACTCAGTCCTCAACTGATCAAACCAAAGTTGAGCCCGATCAAAACCCTATTTCGTCGGGGCAACAAACTTCATTTACCCGTCCAAGTCACACATAACTCACCGTACACAAATACTTACATACTCATACAACCTCTAACATCCACCTTACAGTCAAAACATCTTACTCACATCGTCAAACTGAGCTCCTCACAGCAGATCCCCGTTATCATCCTCTTACTTAATTCCTCACTTATTATACTTACTTTTCACTTCATAATTTGTACGTTATGCTTGTACAATTATGCACGCTCTTACTGTCTAATAAACATTCATAAGGCTCCAAGCCTAAGTCTTCTTACTTACCGAACCCCTGACATACGCTCCAATCCGATCCAAACCAATCTGCTCCACTCCTTGCCTGTCAAACTTACGTCTGTCGTCTTTTGTCACACGCTTACACATCCACATCCACAACCAACTTCGTACCAAACCCTTACCATTCTTATTGTCCATCGCCCATACCTCTGCCCACACACACAGTTCACATACGTAACTTACTCGACATCGCTAGTCATCACTAGCAAGTCCATCACACACATCTGTAGCACACTAACACATTCGCTAGCCATCACTAGTGCATACATCATACACATACATAAAACATGCTTACAACTCACATACATACATACATGTATCTCAATGTAGTATAATTCACTATCTTACATCATGCATACATGTCATGATTTAATATCCAAAATATGGAATCATACAAGCCTAGCATGCTGCTACTCATTCAAAGCATGTTGTCATGAAATTACGAGTTCAAAGCTCCCCTACCTCATAATCATGACGATTGATGGCAAGCACACAACGGTGGCGGCGTTGGTGGCAGAGTTGGTAGTCAACATCATTGCCTAGCTGAGAGAGCTGTTGTCCCAAGGTTTTAAGAAGCGCCGGAACTACACACTGCCAAAAGGGATGTCAAAGTCAACGCAGCAAAATCCGCAATCCACAGCGGCACACTAGGGGCGACCGGGACAAAGATCATGCCAATGAGTGGCAGGTGCGACCAGAAGGCAGGGTGTACTCACTAAAATTCAACCGGCGGTTGAAAAATACACAATCGGTCACAAGACGTTGAAATCGGTCGTGGGCAGCACCCAACGGTGTCGATTTCACGTTCACAAGGGCCCACATAAGGGCGGAGGGCAACACTAAAGGACAGAGGAGAGGTGAAGGAGGACCCCGATGTCAACTCCA
This sequence comes from Saururus chinensis, assembly GCA_035235625.1. Taxonomy (NCBI): domain Eukaryota; kingdom Viridiplantae; phylum Streptophyta; class Magnoliopsida; order Piperales; family Saururaceae; genus Saururus; species Saururus chinensis. The sequence goes on along the minus strand of CP141143.1, from coordinate 8,763,862 downwards.
GATGATTGCAGAGCCATCTGACAGTCGGGCAGCACCAAAGCGGCTCCAAAACCCTAACTCGCACGCGTGGCTACTTGCACACTCGGCCAAAGGGAGGGGAGAGAGGGCTAGATGGTGTCGGCCTGAAACTCGATAGGGCGGTAGGGCCATGCCCAAGAGTAGTGACCGACAAAGATGGCCTTTGCCATTGTCGTGTCGAGGTAGGCTGACTAGAGGTCATACGGTGTCCGGTAGAGGTAGGACGGTAAGAGGGCAAAACATAGCGCTCTCTATAGCGCGGTCAAACACATATCATCGGCAAAGGGGGAACCTACCTCATGCCGAAGAACAAGGGCGATGCCGCACTAGGGCGGCCAGCCATCTCCAGGCTGAGACCCACACAACTACTAGCGTCCAGAGGAGACGCTATAGTGGCCCAAAACAGGTGAAAAACCCTGGGGCACAAAGGAGCAGGGGTTACTGGCGGCTCTGGCCGAATCCATCATAGCCCTAGCAACTGGGAGGAGCTATCTCCAGCCAAAGGTGACTGCCAAAGTCAACGATGACAGGCCGAACAGGCAGCACAGTGAGGGACAAAGACCCTATTTTTCCAAGTGAGAGCACCCGAGTACGGGATGCAGATATGGTTTCGACAAAGCGGAGGGAACGGACGCTCAACAGGGCCCGGAGGGGTGGCCCACTAGCACACTGGGCCGAGGTGGAGCCGGACAAAGGTCCACATGGCCATGTCCGACGTCCGGCTGGCAATGGCAGTCGCAACATCCAAAACAGACGTAACCCAAAAATAGGGGCTAGGGAGGGCGGAGGCGGAATAGTGCTAAGGTCGGCGAACCTGAGCAGGGACGGCGTCAGGGAGGCGGCCTAGCCGTCACCTGGCCATCATCAGGCCAAGGTCGGCCAGCGGCCTGCCCGCGGCATTCCTTAGGCTCAGCCAGAACCAAGGGGGGCTTTGGGTGGTCCACCACCTTCGCCGGACTCAGGCAGGGCCGGACGGAGGTCTGGTCAGCCAAGGATGGCCGCCGGCGGCCACTGTTTCACCAAAAATAGTGTGTCGGCGGAAAACAGGGCAAAAAGGGGATGAGGACAGGGCGGCGAAACGGAGGCCCACCGGGCCGGGAGGGATGGCCTCCTGCCGTCGCCGGCCCAGGGCAGAGCCGTGGCCTGCCGATCGGGCCGTGTCGGCCCGTGGCGGCGGCGGAACATCTCAATACAGAGAGGGGCAGAGAAAGCTAACTGGGACGATCCAGGTGGGGGAAGCCGACGGAACTGGCCAGGGCGGTGGCCCTGCTGTAGCCGGCCTGAGGCTGGCCGGACAGAGGCCGGGCGGAGCCCATCGACCACCACCGGTGCCGTCCACTCGCAAATCAGAGAGAGAGCAGAGAGATCGGCGGAACAGGGGCGAGACGGGGCGGACAGCGGAGCGGCCGTGGGGCCGAGACGGAGGTCCCCCTACCATCGCACGGCCAAGGCGGAGCCGGCGGCGGTTGGGATAGAGAGAAGCCGGAGAGGAGGGGGAGAAACATTGTTCCTCCTCCAGAACCATCTGGATCGGGCTCTGCCGAGCCCGAGCCCGTTTTCCTCTTTTTTTTTCTTTTTTTTTTTCCAATCGTATCCTCATCACGCGTTAAGTCATTGTTTACGTGTTATAAGTCCAACACTCGCGCCGAAAGTGCGCCCAACACTCACGCTGAAAGTGCACCCAACACTCGTGCCGAAAGTGCGCAGCAAGGCCCACGGCCCACGACTAAGCCATACAGGTAAAAATATAGTAGAAAAATACATAAATATAAATACGCTGAAACGTCACATTTTCCCGCCGAAAATAACCAAAAAAATAACAGGAAAATCACAGAAAATAGTAGAAAAATCAGGGACCTTACAGCCAGTACCTACGGACTCGTGGCGGTGAGTCAAAGCAGATCCTAACAAAAACTGCAAGAATCCAACGATGGAGGAGGGAGAACTGAGAGACCAGAAATGGGCTTAGGTTTTCTCTTCTCGCTGGACGTTGCCTTTTTTTTCTTCAGTAAAGAAACTCACTGGACTCCTGTTTAAGCCATCAGTTTACTATTCATTCTTTTCAATTTTTACATATACGTCCTTAACATGCGTTCACCCACCGGTTACGCATTATAGCTTCAAAATTTGCACCATAAGCATGCAGCGAGGCCCGCGGCCTGCGACTAAGCCCTACACCCGACTCTACAGGTATAAATATAAGAGAAAATACATAAATACGAATATGCCAAAGCGTCATATTTTCCCACCAATAATAACCAAAAAAATAATAGAAAAATCCCAAAAAATCATAAAAAAATTAGGGACCTTACATAGTTTGGTCATCGATGATCATCTCAAAGCAAAAATGAGATTACCTAACTTGGAACATTTACTGTTTGAAAGAAGCTTTCAAGATCCATATTCCGATTTCTCCTATTTCATAATCCAATAATCCTTATGGTTGTGTCGAAAACCGAGACCAAAACTAATCAAGATGGAACTAGCCCAAGATTGATTCGGGTGGATTGGGTCAGGTCTAAAAAAGTTGGGTCCAGCATATGAAAACACAAGAACCGACTCGAACCGACCCAAGTTCCTAATTAACTTATAAAACTATATTTAACTTTGATTATATGAAATTTTATAATTTTTTATAAATAAAATTAATTAAATATAATGTTAAATTGGTTTGAATTATTAGAACCCACTCGACCCAAGATAGAATATCAGTTCCTATTTTAGTTTTTGGCTTTTTTGGGTCTTATTTTGGGTGGTCGAGTCGGATCCATATATTTCAATTCTTGTCTCGGGTCGGATCGGGTCCAAGGAATTCGGTTTCTATCTCAGTTCCTACAAAACCCGACCTAACCCAACCCAAAATGCAACCCTAGTAATCCATAAATTTGGCATCAGGGAAAGGCATTCAAATAAAAGAGAAGGATGTTCCATATTATTTTTATTGGTGGGGATTGTTCAATATCAATTTTTGTTGAACCCTCTGATAAAAATTGGGAACTTGTTTCTTATAATGCTTTAAACAATCTAAATAATTTTGTAATTAAATCAAACTTAGAGTACAAACTTAAAATTAGTGAGAATTTATAATCAGTCTTAACATCTCACTTATTTTGAAGATACATGATAACATCTTTCTTCAACTATCCATTATTAATTACCTATGTGGCGGGAGCTGCAGTCGCCACCCCTTTAAAGCCCTTGAAACTAACCTCATAATGCGGCAAAATTTTGTCATCCCCAAGAGGTCATCTTCCCATCAGAGTATGGGTTCTATACGTTTTATATGCGTAAACATTTTTTTCCTCATGGTTATATTATTTATTGTAATAATTATATTTTTTAATAATATGCATTGTTTTCTGTTTGATACACATTTTTTTCGTTTAATAAGTATTTTTTCTCTATAATACTCATTTTTCCAGTTTATATTAGGCTACATAATCTTATGGTACTTCTACTCTAAAATAAATTTAATTTTTATATCTTACTTATTTTTTATTATTTCTCCTTACTTTTCACATTTTTTTCTTTTATTTTTTATTTTTAAACATTTTTTATGCACCTTATCTTTAGTCGTATTATTGTTGTACCCATACTTTTTTACTTAGCTTTAGATAGCAGATATTGCTGGTTTGGGTGCCACCTCTAGCTATGCCCATAAAATTCTTTTCATATGCGACTTATTTACCATCATAATGAGTTTTTTTGTTTGTTGTTTTAATAATTAAATTCAATAAGCAATTGTAAAAATAACCTCAAACTAATGACATATGGTTAACAACTTATTTTGCTGTAACTTGTGCCATTTATTCAACTAGCATTGTTACCACATGGTCCTGTTAATATGCTTGTATGCCGAGGCATGTGCGATGTATAATACTAGGCAAGTGTGTTTTAATCACTTGTCAATCCCTTAATATCCTACATGAGCCTTATATGACAATCTGATGGCTCACATTGCGTCAAGCAGATATTAACTTTTTCCTATCAACCGATAGATTTTTTGTTAAACTTTTTATAACTTACTTATATTTTTATAATATTATTTAATATAAATTTAAATTAGTATGTTATTTGAATATATTTAAAAAAAAACTACTCCCTCCATCTTATATTAATAGCTCTATTTAATTTTTAAAATAAATTAAAATTAATTTATTTTAAAAAATCCAATAGAATTATTAATCTAAGACTGAGGGAACATTTACTTATTCTTTTATACGGGTGTCACATGCCAACTTAATAGTGGTTACTTATATGACATGAGTTTATATTAATTTTATCTTCATAAAATTATATTTTGCACTCTAAAACTCAATTTTACCGATTCTTATTATCGTTGAAAAGCTCTTAATGAATTTTATCAAATTAGATCTCACATAATCTCAATTTTTTTGTGTGTATCGTGCATATAACATGCTTTTCGATGATAATTTTTTATAATTTTGCCTCTATTACACATGTTTGGGTTACATTTTTTTACACTAATGAAAAATCCAAACGAGTTCTATCAAATAAGATCCACAGCCAAACTAGTCCTTTAATATGAATACTAAACACGGTGTGAAGTCCTTCAATATCATTATTATTGCCAACCTAATTAAGCCAATAAGATTTAAATTAGCATAGTCTAATATGACTAATATGGGTTAATATAGTACTTATAATTATATCTATATGTAATTTATGATCATTATGATCCTAAAAGTAGGCATTATAACCATAACATGCAAAGAAAACCTTTGTCATTCACATACTTTATTTTTATTTTATTTTTTACTTTTTTTTATCTAATTTATATTTACACACATAAAACATATACATACTTAGGATATAAGAAGGCAGATTACGCTAACGAAATGAAAATTGAATCTATTACTTGGGGAGGGTTATTGCACCCCGTAAGTACAGATACACCTTTTAAAACTTCGTCAAGAAGGTTGTCTCCGTTTTGGGAGAACAAAGCAAATAATAGCTCACGGCCTCTTTGAAGATTATACATTTTCCATATATGATATGTCAAAAAAATTTCAAGTTGCAATTCTTTCTCTAAAAAGTATTCAGAGTATGGAATGGGTCTCCTCATTCACCGCCAACATAATTAGAATCATGAAAATGGCCCATCGCCATAAATATTTCAAGCTGAAGCCAAATCTGAATCACCAGTTCACCCGCCCGTGGATCTACTCTTTCTGCATCAGATGCTCCACGTCTCCAAGTTCCAATTCACTAGCGTGATATTCTCCCCCATGCTGAAACAGTAACTCAATCTGCTCCAGAGTTTTTCCTTTTGTCTCGGGAACAAAGAAGTGGACAAAAGCCACAGAAAGGGCTGAAATAAAACCAAAGACGCAGAAAGTCCCAGCCACGGAAATCGCTTGGGTCACAGACAAAAAGGACATGGCCACCAGCCCACTGCACACCCGGTTTCCAACTGCCCCAAGCGCAGATGCTTGCGCCCTCAATCTCAGAGGGAAAATTTCTGACGTCAAAACCCAGCATACCGGACCTATACCAATTGAGAAGAAAGCCACATTCCCACACACTGCTAGAATTGCAAGTCCAATCCCAACTTCCTTTGAGCCCCATTCGTGGTGCACGAAGGAAAGCGCAATGGCTAACCCAAACAGGCAAATAGTCATTCCAATTGTGCTCACATATAGAAGTGGTTTCCTCCCAACCCTATCAATTAAAAGTATCGCAACTAAGATAAAAGAGGTTTTGGTGAATCCAACAGCCACGGTTGCAGCAAGAAGCGCTCTGTTGCTTTTGATTCCTGCATCTCCAAAAATCTTTGGGCTGTAGTAAACAGTTGCATCAATGCCTGTTATCTGTTGGAAGCACTGAATTCCAAATCCTGTAATGAGCATTCTTCGCACCATTGGCGAAGGTCTCAGCAGTTCATACCAGACCGCTTTCTCTTCATATTTCCTCTCCGGGTTCTTTATCCCTGCAGCTTCCTCAATCTCGGCCAGTCTCTGTTCAACTTCCTCCTCGTTCCCATTTATTTTTAGCAGCACAGACCTGGCTTCTTCCACCCGGCTCTGCATCACCAACCACCTTGGGGACTCTGGGATAACAAACAGAGCAAACCCAATAAAAACCGAAGGGAGTATCCCTACCGCCAGCATGACCCGCCAACTTATATGTGTTGAAAGGCCTGAAAAGGCATAGTTGGAGACATAACCGAGTAGGATCCCAATGTTGATGAAGATCTCGGGGAAGGAGGTGAGAGCACCCCTGGCTACCGCTGGGGAGATCTCTGCAATGTAGACCGGGGCAATCATGACACCGAAGCCGATCCCAACCCCTGCCAGGAGCCGACCGAGCATAAGAACCTCAAAAGAAGGGGCAGAAGCCATAATGACAGCCCCAGTTTGGAAAACTATGGCAGCCAAGGCCATCGTCCATTTCCTTCCAATAGCGTCCGAGGTTCTCCCACCCCCCAAACTGCCCAGAAGCGACATAATGCTCAAGCATCCCACCAGGACTTCTTCTTGAACTTCCGTTATCTTAAGATCTTCATGGATGAATATGATCGCACCGCTCATGACTCCCACATCTGCAGGGAAGAATTGTTTCACAAACAGGGGATTTTGACTTTATAGAATACTCTATCAAGAGTGATTCAATCCTAAAATAAACGAGACCAAGGATATAACATGCTGCTTCTAGAGGTGATCATCAATATCAGAAAATTCATTTCAGAAGTAAAAATGCTTACTAATAAATATCAGATCCTACGCCTACCACTGCTAATAGATAAATCGACGGCATTTTTTCAGTTTTAACCAAAACTAAAGAATCATTGACAAGCAGTTATAAACTTAAGCTAAATGAGGAATAGGATTAGTCCTAATTCCCACCATAGGTCAAGATAGCAAGGAAATGTCAGAATTGTTCAATTTGTCTGAAGTCTAGTAAGTCTCCACATACTATACAAGCCCAAGCAAAAGATTTTCACCTAAAGATAAAAAAAGAAATTGATCCTAGGATAAAGAAATTGCTAAGTTCTTTGCAGCACCGAAACGACTACGACACAAGTAGCTAAAAAAATTAGAAAAAAACGAACTCTTGGTGGAAAAATTACGATTTTTTTTTAAGTTACTCCCTTTCACTAGAGGCGCAATTCTATTTGCGTGAGTGAGTGCCTCCAAATTACTGAATTCGAACACAGTACAGTAGAAGTATTACTTCGTTGTAGCTCTGATCAATGTCAGAGAGATCGCAAAGAAACTCCTTGGTTTTCACTAAAGCAGAAGAAATATTAAGACGGACAATCATATAACCGCACCGTATCCGAGGAGGACGGAGTTGAGAGAGGCGAAGATAGCGCAGGCGAAGACGTACTTGTTGCTGCAGAGGCCTCTGTTATCCCGAAGACTTTCGGCACCATCGTCGTCCCTGAGCTCGGACCCCATTTTCTTGTACTTCCAGTGACTCCATATCGAAACCTTGGAGATCCCATCGCCGGTTCCATCTCCATTAGCGTGGGGATCGGCCATCCCCGTGCCTCCTTAGCTCTGCCCAACGGGAAGACGAGATGAGGGCAGATTCTGTCTTCCTCTGTCGAAAGACAGAGCAAGTGACGGGAGGGACGTCAGTTTGCCTCTCCTTCAGATCTGAAGGAACTGTGGAGGAAGGCAGAGACGTGTCAGACACTTTGACTGGATTTGCGCTTCGCGTCGGGTTTCCTTCATCTCGTGGAGGATCGATGGAATGTGGGACCCGCGACTCTATGCAACCTCCTACTGCCCTCGAGTAGGGCTGCACACAAAATTCAGACCCGACCCGACCCGAGTAGAACTGATCCGAAATTGATCGGATTTGAAGCGGGTCAGGTACTATTTCGAGTCGGGTAGAATTTGAATAAAAAAATTCCGTATTCTTTTTGGGTCAGGTCGGGTTTAACAAAAAATATTTAAAAATTCGATTTAACCTGACCCGACATTATATATCATTATATAAATCTTAATTTTATTATTTTAATTATTTTGGATTGAGCATCGTAATACGACTAACTCCATATAAATTTCTAATATGCCTAATATAATAATTATTAAAAAATAATAATTTATTATAAATAATAATTCTTATTTTTTTATAAACAAAAGATTTAATAGTGCTACGTGATTATAAATTTGTTATTTAAATTGTTAGGTTTAGTAAAAAATTAATTTGACCCGGGTTTTATTTTGGGTTCTCAGGTAAGGTCGGGTTCTATCTCGGGTAAGGTCGGGTATAGGAATCTCGGGTTCTATCTCGAGTAGGGTCAGGCACTGCATTACCCGACACTACCCTACCCGAGATGCAGCCCTACCCTCGAAGCATCGAGTCCGACAGTGACATGATAATATATAGATATTATATTAACATTTTAAATATTATAAATTATATTTAGTATATTATATATATGATGTTGTTGCCAAAAATATGTATGAATCACATATAGAGTTTTTTTTTAATACTCCCTCCTTTCACTATTAATATTAATATTTAAAAAAATTATAATTGTTATTAAATAATGAAAATTACATTTAATAGAAGATAAAATAAATTTATAATATTTTTTTAAAAATATTAAAATTATTTAAATAGAATTATTAATATAAAATAAAAAACATTAAATAAAATTATTAATATAAGAAAAAAAAAGATAAGAACATGTAGTTTTTTATTCCATACATAAAATAAATAAAGTAAAAAATTATATACGCACTTACATGCTATTAGATGATCACAGGGTGAGTGGTTGGATAAGTGGTTGGATAACCCTCCTGCTCATGAATAAGGCCTCTAACAATAATAACTAGTAGTGATATGTCCAACACACATAGTCAACCCATACTAAGGTTGGATAACCCTCCTGCTCATGAATAAGGCCTCTAACAATAATAACTAGTAGTGATATGTCCAACATACATGGTCAACCCATACTAAGGGTTATTTGGGTATTGAATCGTAAGAATATTCAATCGATTCACCTCAATTTAGCACTGAATTTTTAGAATCCTATTTGTGTACAAAAACTGTGCTGAATTAAAAATTCAATATTCAAGTTAGATTCAGGTCATTTCAAGCCTCAATTAACCTGAATTATTGAATTACCTCAGTCTCTTAATCACCATTTTAAAAATTACAAATTTTATATTTTTTAATAATTATCATTTCATATCAATTTAAGCCTCCACAAACATGGCATATAAGTAAGACCCACTTTAAAAATTCAAAATTGCCTACCCTTATGGGATCTTATTTAATAGAGCTCAAATTTGAAAACAAAATGACATAAAAAACATACATATCCAAGTTTGAGAGATAGAGAGTTATATTAGTTTAAAGTTTTAAAATTAGATTTAACACAATATCTAAATTTATTTTAATAAATTCTCTTACCAAATGTAATTCACTTTCGGCAGTAAATTTTTAAAATTAATTCACTACTAAATTAATTACCCAAACGACCCCTAACATGTCTCTACTTAAAATATCTATAATTTTTATTATTATCAACTTCACCAAATATACTATCCCTAAATAAGAAGATGTGTGCAGCTTCGGAGTAAAGACAAGTGGGAAGATTAATATTGCGCATAGTGATATGTCCAACAACATGCTCAACCCATGTCTCTATTTAGAATATTTACAATCTTTTCTTACTTCCTTTGTCTTATATTAATAATTATATTTAAAAAATAATTTTTTTATTAAATAATAAAACTTACATCTAAAATAGAAAAACAAACTTATAATATATTTTTTTCTAAGTACCTAACCACTTAAATTTAACTAAATAAAACCATCAATATAAAATAAATTTTTAATCCAAATAGAGCTATTAATTTAAGAATAGTCACGGAGAATTTTATTGATGACGCTGCTGGAAAAAGTCCTAGTTCCTTCTTATTTTAGTCTTTTGCTTCATAAATAACTCCGTTCATTGCAAATCCCTACCCCAATTACCCTAACCAAATTACCGTAACAAAGAAAAATAAAAGTAGAGTTAAAAGGCACAATTATTTCTTTATGCTATAATGTCTATAATTTTACTCTCTCCGTCTCACATTAATAATTATATTTATAAAAACAATATTTTTTATTGAATAGTTTCACATCTAAGACAAGGAAAACTACTATACTTATTTTTTTAAAACACCTAACTACTTAAATTTAACAAAATAAAGTTATTAATATAAAATAAATTTTTTATCCAATGAAACTATTAATTTAAGAGGGAGGAAATAGTAAATCTCATATGTCTCTTACAAGGGGCGGGAGGTCGAACATGCAAATAAAGAACCCTTCTCCACTGGGCCTTGTTTTACCGACGACAACCGACTAAGATTCAGAACTACTTTAGACCATGGCCTAGTTTCTGTCACCCCAGCTAACCTTTACAAGTGTCATTTTTGGTATTCATCACCATCACAAACTCTAGACAAAAGGCCAATCCTGTGTCGATTGCAAAGTTCGGTGACACCTATTTGCAGGTGATTCGTAGGAGAAATTACGGATACGCAAAGAAATTCGATATTGAATAGAACGTGATGATTAGAGGGGAGTCTCACCCCAACCAAATCTGCTTGACCAACGAATTCGAAACCTGGTTGATGCTTTGACCAAAAAGCATAATATTGGTCAATCTCAAGTCCGAAAAATCATCTAGTGAACAGTTTGCATGTTCATTACTAATTAATACTAACCCTCCCCTTGTGGCGTTCACATCTTTTCCTCCCAGGCACAGGAGAAAACATACAAATGGATCCATCCTTCAAAGGAACACCACAAACAGATTCTTGTTCTCCTATTGCAAGCTCCTTCTTGGCTAAAGGCGACATCAAGTCGCCTATCCTCATTCCTTTGTGTTCACTACATCTCTTTCTTCCATCAACAGGTCTATTTGGACAGCTAGACCCATTGCTAAAGTTAACTCCACATATAGGGTAATCCATCCTCAAACTATCTAAAAAACCTGATACATTTGGCATACAACTCCGCATTCCCTTGTGTTCAGTACAGCTTTTCCCTCCCGCAACAGGCTTAAGTCTACATATAGATCCATCTCGTAAGTACTCTCCACATATAATTGTATCCTTTTCAGTTATACAGCCTTTCTCAATCTGTAAAAATGAGCCCCAACCACCACTATGCATTCGTCTCTGTCCAGTGCATCTTTCTCTTCCATCAACGGGTCTGCTTATACAGACAGAACCTTTGCTTCTGGACACTCCACATGTAGAAGAATCCAAATCTCCTGCTGTAATTAATTTCTGCACTTCATCTAGCAAAATCTTTCCGCTTTGTTTACCATCTTTTTACTTCAACAGATGGATATGTATTAGTAATTTCATTACTTATAAAAGCTCCATCTATGCCATGTTCTTCCTCAGAAGGCCATTGTCCTCCAACAGATTTAGTCTTTCTTAAGCTAAGTTTCAGTTTGATGAGTTGAGATATCAACATGGTAGAAGTCACCCTCCTTCCTTTGTGCATTTCACATCTTTTCCTCCCATAAACAGGGGACACCAAACAGATGGAACCATCTTCTAAACTCACACCACAAACACAAAATTTATTGGCTGCAAATTTACCCGATACTGAATCTGTCGTCTCCTTGTTTTGACCCGTTCCTGAAACCACCTCAGAAGTCATATTAGTCTGATCAGTAAAAAAGCTCCCTGAGGCTAACTGGGGCCTTGATTTGCTATATTTAAGTACAGAGGGAATCAATTTGGATTTCCAGTCATTCGAAGAAAGTTGAGCCTTTCCACATGAAACTTCTAATGACGCACAACCATCAATCTTAATCCCCACTCTCTTTCTGCCATTATGTGGCTTCCAATCAGGAATGATATCAAGGATATATAAACAAGCGGGATTGGCGAGAAATAATTTTGTCAAGCAATAAGAGAATATCCTCTCAGCGGCGGTCCCCATTTCCACCTTTGTTCTAGGCATAATAAAAAATTGAGAGCAGCTGAGCTTCAGTTTTTTCAGCTTTGCTTTTACTATCCATCTATTAAATTGAAGAGCAATTTGTGTAAATAAACATTGAACTGCAAATACATGAAAAAACTATAAAAAAGCCCAATATTAAAGTACTAATTGTTCATCAAGCAGGAAAAATGACAGGTGTCTATAAAAATTAACACTGAAATCACCCAGTTGTTAAAAATGCATAACTGGTATTGGAGTTTACTTGTAGTAAATATGTTTTCATTACCCTAAACAGACTACTCTCTCAATATAGTTAGTTGATTTTTTTTTTAATGTGATAGCATCTCCTCAAAACTGATACAAGCCAACAGATCTCTATATATGCTGCTATTGAGTTCTAATGCATGTACAGGAATATGGAATGCTTGAAGACCAAATAAGGGAATGTTTTATCATAGAATTTTTTTGACATTTTGTCTTCTAAAAAAGAAGAATTTAAAATAGACGTCTTTCTCTAAGTTGGTTTCCGCAGATCTCAAGCTTCTGTCCTTTTGGAATGTATTGCACGCTCTTATACTGGATTAACTTGTGTTCATAAAAAGGCCTTATTAGTCATTTCTGCATCTAATCGACTTATAGGAGATGCCTTTTCACATCAAGAAAATAATGATACAATTACAAGTTGATTATTCTCTTCCACCACGAAGAAATACCCATGTTTCACAATTAAAACATTATCATTCAAAGAATAAGAGGGAACATGTACTTACCAGCGCCCATCTGTATGCAATGGAGAAGCCTCTGAAAAATACATCTTTAAACAATCCTGGACCTCTTTGACAACAGTGGTTTTGGTTCTCATGTGATGGACAAATTGAGTTTCCATGGTCCAGATGAGAACCAGAGTAGCCATAATGCTGGAGTCTTGTTCAAACATTGTGATCTTGGCCAAGGTAGACCACATTGACATGTCGAGGTTCAATGTGTCGGACTCCATGATCCAGATCAGAATAAGATGCCAATATCCCAAGCTCATAAAGTCCAGGGCTTGAACTGCTTTTGGGGAGATTGTGCGTTCTATATCTTTCAAGGCCATCCCTTCCCGAATCATAGTCTTCCCAGTCAAATGGTCCAATTAGAATCTGGAACCACTTTGAAAAAGATTAATCAGATTATTATAATCAAGGTGGATTGAAGCCAGAAAGTGGCCGTCAAAATGTATTTGCACAGTTGGTCTTTTTCTGCCTTGTAGTTTGCTTTCTCGCTGGTCTTATAATGTTGTATCAAAGAGAATGCAGAAACGCCAAATAGCAAGCATCACAAATATACATTGCCAAGTGCCAACATTTTGGGAATGCATTGCATTATGGTGCTAGCGAAATAGACATACAGGAAAAGATAGATCCTAATAGCGGATCTTTGTGGTGACTGATTTCAATGCAAAGCATTAGTGACGATTTAAATAAATCCATTAACATGCGGAAAATAAAAGAACAGGAGTATTTGATATCTGATCCACATGATGCAAAAGCTAGCATAAAGGTACAATCAACCAACATCGCTAACAAAATTCAAGGTCATTGATATATACAAGACAGTTTTTAATGGTCAAAAGTAGAGCAGATATATTCCCCCAAGGAAATGGTCAAAAGTTACTCCTGTTGGTATTATTGGATAATTTCTCCTTCAGATGGCATCATGTAATAACAGTAGAAACATCCCCTCAGCATTTTATTACTTCCTCTGTCCCAAATTAACAGCTCCATTTGGTTTTTTAAAATGAACCAAAATTAGTTCATTCTGAAAAACCAAATGGAGCTATTAAAGTGAAAAGGAGGAAATATTAAAATGCCTTGTACAAATGTTAAGCTATTGCCTTGTACAAATGGAAGACACGGAAAAAAGAAGGTTGAGCGGTACTGACCTTCCATGAAGAGAAAACGGAGTCGTGATTCGTGTACTTGCAGTCCTCCCTCTTCAGTCTCGCCGCTCTCCTCTCCCCCATTTCCTATTCGTACTCCACGATCCAAAACACGCCCATCTCCGATTTCTCCACCGGCACATGTACCTCGCTTTTCTTTTCCTTCCCGACGCCTTTATTCGGCCTCCCAGTGTAGCGCGACCGGGCGGCGCGCCAAAGGTTTTCTTTGTTTTAGGAGATTGGGCCCCCAGTCAGTATGATCGGAGACCTGGGCCTGCCTGCCTTTCGAGTTTAAGTTCTGGCTAGTTAGTGGCCCATCATACCATATGGCGGCCTTCTTAGCTGCCTGCGCTTTCTGCGTGACAACTTCCACAGTCAGAGGCCCACAGTGTGGGTCGGAAAAAGCGCTGTGGGTCGCTTCTTTACGGAAATTGTAAGGACAATATGCTGGCAGAATTTTGTTTGGTTGTTTGTTCAAGTACCCACTACCCAGTCAAAGATTGTAGTACACGTCTGTCCCATATTAATAGTTTTATTTAATTTCTCAATATAAATTAAAATTATTTTATTTTTTAAAAATCAAAAGAGAAACTAATAATATGGGAGGGAGGAGTATTAATCTCGATTAGTTTGACAATTTTTATTTGTTTGGTCAAAAAAAGCTACAATATGATTTTAAGGGCCATCATATTTCTAAAACAATCCATTTTTTTGGCTTAAACAATGATCAATCTTCCTTTTCTGTTTAAGATTCAACAATCTACATTGTTGTTGGGCACGTAAATCAAGTTAATTAATGTCATTTTCAAGAAAATTTTGCCAACAATAAATTTTTTCAACAATTGTATTCTCCAATAATTAAATCTTTGCCAAACAAAAACCTTAGTGTGGTCGATCTGTGGCCAATCCAACCAAGTGGGTACTTGTGACAGCTACTAAACAAGAAGGCAATCATGGAACTTTATATGTATATGGGCAAAAAATTAATTTGCGTCATCCTTAGCTACACGTTAGAGCATTTGGTAGAACATTTCAATTACAATATTATTTTGTTTATTTGATATAAGTGACCCTTTTATATGAGCCCTCAAATTGCACCGTTTGGATTTCAAATATCAACAGCATACAAGTTTAAAAAAGATTATATAATTTAAATCGGCTTGCGCCATACACTGCATACAAGTCTAAAACAGATTAATTTGTCATTTCTACTTTGTATCGCCTTGCGCCGTACCATGCATATATGGCTCACCCAGACGCGTTCTTGTAAACTTTTTCCTAAAAAGAATAAAAAAGGAATACAGGGAAAGCATATCTGACTACTGCTGGCATAAAAGCAAGATTGCAATCGTGACTATAAAATCTCCAGCGTCAGGGACTTTGTTATGTTCCTTTTATATAATTATAGATAAAAAATGCACTTTCATGCGTGGGGAATTTCTGTAGGCAGTCTGGTCTTTGCCATCATTGATTGTAAGGGGGAGGCAGTAGGTAGTGTTAACCACGGTGATCGACGAAGTCAATCGCATGGATCCCATGTTCAAGTTCGCATCTGCTGCCTGTGCTTGCAGTACTCTTGTCCTCCTCTACTGTGTCTTTTTTACTGCTTTTTGCCTGCTTTTTCCGTTGATGATGCTCTCTCAAGCCTGCCTCCCCTATCGGCTTTTACGATTTGATCATCACTGGGGACCATCTACAGTGATCACCGATAATTCAACGTACGTAATCACATGAAACAGTGTGACTCACTTTTCATCCCTCAGATTCGCTTGCATGGGATTAGGCCTCCCCTTCTTCTTGGTCTTTTCCTATATTTGCATGATAGTGAACATGAAAGAGGTCGTCCGGCAGGCTCATGTGTTTCTGCAGTAACTCTCAGATGCCCTAGTTCGTCGCAAATCAAGCCGTGGGGCATGGCTAATTTTGCTAGCATGGGCGACCTCTCACAAGCAGCACGGCAGCAGCATAATATTCCATCATTATTTAAATGACGATGTGTCTTGTCCATGAACATTTTTACGCTATGAACATGGGGCTTGCTTGTCTGCACATACGATGAGTGATGTCCAGGCCACTCAGATTTTAAATTTCTGCGATCCTCTTTGAGGCTGAGAATTTATTTCTTATCCACGCCGAGTCTGTTGACACTCTTCAGTCCCCACTTGTCAGCGTCAAACTGATGAAGCGAAATTAGTAGTGCTGTCCTATCAGAATGGATATGCCAAAATAAGTGACAGAAAGTATTAAACTTGATTGATTTGGCTCAGTCACATGTAATACAAAGCCAAACTAAGCACGAGAACCATTCTACGTGAACTATCTAATAAGTCAGGCTCAGAGCCGGTTGATTTTCGATAGTGATTTATGGGCTTCTCCAGTCTTAATTTGATGCTAATACATCTGATGAAACCGGAGGAGGATATGGGAAATTCTAAATTAGAAAAAATTATTTTTATATAAAAAACACACATTAATAACTTATAGACGAGTTTTAATTGGTTTAGATAAGTAAGCACGTGTGAACTATGTGTAAGACCTAGCTACTTGTGAAGTTCTTGTATGAGTTTTTTGAATATTTTTGTTAGTGAGAATATCACTATCTAACTAAATTAAGGTAATCAGAACAGGCAATAAATAGAGGTTAACAGTTGCATAAAGAAACAAACTCGGCATCAAAATTTTGGTTCCATATATCACTATCGTTTGTGTTTCTTTTTCTAAAAATACATAATATTATCAAAATACATAATAGCTTTAAGTTTACGCTGCTCATGAGTTCTTTTGGCGTTCAGGCCATCAGCACGGCCCTCGACCACGAATACGTCGAAATGCAAACAACAAACCATAGCTTAAAAACGGGAGAAACTCTACTGCAACGAGGTAGCTCTCAGTTGTAGCGCAGATGCCATCATAGTTTGGTTGGACCTGACAGGGCAATCCAGACGCACTGGGATAAGACAACCTGCACAGTCCTGTTTCCCGCACTCCGACGCAAGATATCTGCTCCGGTTCGAGCTACGGACTCCAAACAAAGAGGCAGCCAGGCTTTTCACACTTTTTACCTTTCACGACAAATTTGGCTTGGCTCCGAGCTTTTACCGAAAAGTAGGTATGTCGTAGAGGTAGGGGAAAGCGTTTTTAATATCTTATTTTTACAATTAACCCAAATTATAAAATATTAGAGATTGATAGCATACATATTAATTAGCACTATTATTATTATAGTTAATATAAACTAGTTTACGAGCCGATACACGAAGGGCTCTCATTCAATCCTTATAATATGTGCATTGTTAGAGTAAAACATAAAAAATAATTTTATTTGATTTAAAAAAAAGCTCTAAAATAGACTGCAATATATTGAGTATCATCCTCATCATGCTTTAATGCTTATATGCACACATGTGACTTTCACACATATAATAGGAAGTATCTAAAATATTTATTTTAAAAAAGGCTCTAAAATATATTGTAATATATTGAGTATCATGAACATCGTGCTATGGGAACATGTGACTCTCACGTGTATAATAGGAATTATCTAAAGTACTTATATTTTTTATATTTTTACTTTACTAATTCATTACATTTCCTTTGCTTCCAGCTCCAACTTTATTGTTGTTTTACCTCTATTACTCTGCCACCTTCGCTACGAATTCTACCTCTACATCTACCTCCTTTATTGCCTCTACCTACACCTCTTCTTCTTCTATTGTCTCTTCTGCACCACCACAACCTCCTCTGCCTCTTTCTCCCCTAATGGGATTGATTATAAACCAACCAATAGAGCTATTAAATATTTTATCTTTATAAATTTAAATATTAAAAAATGAACTTATAAACATGTCAAACAACTCAAATTTAATAGTGAGTTTTATTTTAACTTGATTATGAACTTTTCTTAATGTCATGCAAACCTCATACTTGCAGTATAATCGATAGCCAACAAACATATTTATCATAGTATAAAGGGCCAATAAGCCGGCATTTCAAGTGATAATATTTTTTTTAATATTTTACAATAAGCTAACTCAATAAACCAAATACATAAGCAAACAAACAAATAATTATCCAATGTCAACCATCAATTCAAGACTGTCGAATTCCAATTGTTAGTAGTCATATACCAAAAAAATGAGTCGCTGGTGTAGGGGAAGAATGAGGTCACCAACATCGGAGAATGAAGTATTTGGTTATATAGAAGAGATAAGTCACCAATAGGGGACTTCATATCGTTTGGTGTTGATACCCCCTTCTCTACTGTTGTCGACTCCTTATGATATATAATAATTGGCAATTAATAGTCAAAAGTTGACAATCGATAGTTGTATGTTTTAAATCTATTTTATTTTTTTATCTATTTTGTTTATTAAGATGATCAATTACAAATATGAAATGAGATGTTGCTACTTAAAATCTTATCTTACTGCCTATTTACTGCTACAAATCTTCCACTCAACTGTTGACTATTGATTGGTAAATGCTAGTACGAGGTTTGTTTGCCATTGAAACAAACTCATAATCAAGTTAATATAAAACTCACTTTTAGTTTTAAATAGTTTAACATGTTTATGAGTTTATTATTTAAGAATTGAACTTGTAGGGAAAATAATATATTTTTACATAGAAGAGTAGGAGAGGAAGAGGAGGACGTGAAGGCCGAGTGAAAGTCACTAGTGATAGAGACTATAAAGTCATAGTTGGAGCCATGGAAAAAAAAAGTTTGGTGCAGTAAAAATGTAAATTATGAGAAGAATACCTTAGATATAAATGATTCTAATCCCCTTCTAATAGAGACAAAGTACCCCCAAAGAATGCTTAAGGCTCACTATTTAGATATTTGTTGTCATAAGTGAATATTTATTGTTTTATTTAATGGGGATTACATATATGCAAGGTCATTTTTAGATCACAACTCTCTCCTTCCTAAATTAATAGCTCCATTTGCAACAATTATTTGTTCACATTAATAACTTTATTTTATTAAATTTAAATGGTTAAGTATTTTAAAAAGGGGTATCTTAAGCTTATTTTTTCTTATCTTAGATATGGGGTTCACTATTTAATAAAAATAACTATTTTTTAAATATAGGCATGAATATAAGATGAGCTCTATTTGACAAAAAAATTATTCTATATTAATAGTTTTATTTGTTAAATTTAAGTGGTTAAATGCTTAAAATAGAGTATCATAAATTTATTTTTTATTTTCTTAAATATAAAATTTACTATTTAATAAAGAAATTATTTAATTTTTTTAAATATAACTATTAATATGAAACAATGGGAAAGTTTAAACTCGGCTCGGATGGGCGGCTCACTGTCGTAACGAAAAAGACTTTCCAAACAAAAAAAATTCTTACAACATAAGTAACCCAAATCTGTAATGGCTCCATTTACTTCTCCACGAACGTCTTCATTTACCGCGCAGTTTGCATCTCTTCTGTAATGGCTTCATTTACTTCTCCATGAACGTCTTCATTTACCGGTGTCAGTTTGCATCACCTTGTTGACGGCCCCACCTATCCGACAACGGGCCACCTTTCCGACAACATATAATATAGTACATGGCAAGTTGGCCAGAGTAGACTCCGGCATCAACGGTCCCAACCACATGCCTCCCCTCGGCTTTCTATTTGAATTCTTAGATGACCTGGGCGGCCACGTGGAGTCGATGGGAACTGCGACATAGACACGTTTTGAGCCACATTGCAATAATTGTTCGATCCACAAAACACACATAAAATTCAGAGTCCCGCCTTTCCTCTCTGTTTTATTACTAATTTAAGCTGGTTAATGGTTATATAATGACTTTTATGTTGTTGCTTCCAAATGAGTCCAAACAAAACATTGCCCCTAATAACGAGGCATTAACAATTATCCAGTGTGATTTAATTAGCATTCTGGTTGAGTAGGAGGAGGGAAATTTTACTAACACGAGGAGCTCGATTTTAATGCAAAATCGCGGAGCCCACAGTCAGAGGACGCCGCTCGGCATCAGAGGTTTCGGGGTCTGGAAGGCATGTCAGGACCCCAGGACCCCGCAGGGGGTGCCAAAGTACGACGTCGTTAGACCATTGGGATGCCGTTATCCCCGATAGGTAACGCCGTGACCTTGGGAACGTGCCATCCCGCTTAATCGTCAACCGAATTTTTGACGTCGTCAATGAATTACGGCGCCGGAGTTCGCAACGTCGTTTGCGTACAAATTTGAATATCCCATGTACATGGCCACAGCTAATGCATGACGGGGATGTATGGGGCAAAGGTGGGCCCCGCGGCTTCGCTTGTCCATAACTCTAACCCCGGGTTAGGCTACTGATGCAGTGAATCGCGCTTGAATATGGCGGTCTCCCCCTGCGCGGTTTAAAATGCGGTACAAAAGCCCTGCTTATTCCCCTTTATTTACAAGAACGCCAGTTGACTGCAATTGCGCCGAGGGAGCTGATAAGACAGGCGCTAAATAAGACAAGACAAGAAAAGCTCCGGTCGGCGACTGTCATATTTGACACGAGTAGTACCCCATTTTCCGTTGGGTGGACCCACACTGCCTTCCAATTATATCATGAGTGGGGACCAGCAAGCGAGATAGACTAACTGTTCGCAACTCAAGTCTTACGCGGCCGTCTCACCTAGTGTCAATTTGGAAATTAGCGAGAAAAACGAGGGGCGAGATGCAATGGCCGGGCTTCAGCGGGGAGGTGTAGTTAAAGAAAGACCTGGACCGTGCACTGCAGCAGAAGTGGAAGAAGGCCTTGGGGTTCCCTCCCACGCCTCCGCCTGTCTTCTTCCTTGTTGCTCATCCATCTCGCGTCGTTTGCGTGCTGCTCTCCCTCTCCTCAAGGACTCGCGGCGGCGGAGTTGGTAAGTTTGTTCAACCCCGAACCCTAAATGAAGTCTCTTCTGTCCTTCGGTGGTTATGGTTTACATTTTTTATGGATAAAATTGTATGATTCTCGGCTGCTCGGAGGATGATAGATCGGTGTTCAGGGACCTGAACTTGATTTTGGTGGTTTTGGATACGGATGTTTCCCTGAATTCCGGTGAGATTTTTTCTGTATGTTGTGTTGAGATGCTGCTTGGTTTTCCCCCCTTTTGCTTTTGGCCCTCCCCGTAGTTGTATGCCTGCTTTCGAGCTTCAATGCGGCTTTGTTTCGTCCTTTTTTTTTCGGATTTGAAGGGTTCGAGTGGTGGTTTTCATCTCCCATTTTCGATTAGTGTGCTAATTTGTTTTCAAGTGAGGGGTGATGCCGACAAGCTTGCTGGCCAGATTTTTGTGCGTTCGGTTTTTTCTCTTTTTTCGTGGGGATGAGGGTTGGAAATTTTAATGAGCACTTGTGTTAGAGGATTTCCGAGTTCAACTGCAGTGCAATTTTTTTTATTACGAGTATTATTTTATACCAGTGTAAGCTGTGTTAGTCTTCCTCTACCTGCTTCGAAGGCTTTAAGAATTTCCGTCACAAATGACTGCAGATTTGTTTTTTGTTTTGAAGGTTCTGGTCTTCTGGAGCTCCTAGTCTGAACTGAATTTTTGATAGTTTAATTTAATTTTTTATTCTTAAACAAGTTAAAATTTGCCTGAACTTCAAGCTGTCTGTACAAGACGATTCAATCATTTAATTTGAACTGAACCCTTCTATTTCCTTAATGTAGATCTAATATGATCCATTTATCTACCAAGGGCTAGAGTTCCTCTGCATAATTTTTTATGAGTTTTGAATCATCATGAGATCCACTTTTTCTGAGTGTGTATGTATCATCCTTACAAACTGTTAATTGCAAATAAACTACCGTTTGTTCGTAAGCTGGAGTTTTTTCCGTTGTCACAAGGTTCCGATTATTCTTATATCTAAGTAGGGACGAACAGTCATTGCTGACGTTTTAGCGGCATGTTGATTGGCACAGGAAGGGACAGGCAGAATCCTATGGGCTGGAGGACTTCTTTCTTTACTAAATAACAGCGTGATGGAAGGCTAATATATAAAACTGTTGTAGAAACATCTGTTGCTGGCTCATGGGGTAAGGCAATACCGTTTGGGAGAGGTAATTGAGTTATAAAGGATGCATTTTACAACCTGAGGTTGTAAAGGCTGCTTTGGATTGAGCATTGGTTATGATGAATACTTGTTTGCACCCGAAGCAAGGGAAGCAAGACAAGGGGTCCGGTGTTGCAGAGAAGGTTGTTGTCGCCGTCAAGGCATCCAAGGAAATTCCAAAGACAGCCCTTGTCTGGTCTTTAACTCATGTTGTTCAACCTGGAGACTGCATTACTCTTCTGGTGGTAGTTCCAGCTCACAGCTCAGGTGCGAGTCTCCAGTGAAGTTGCTGTCTTCTCATCACGTGTCATTGTTAAAATGCCTGCTTGCTTCATGCATTCTCAATTCTTGAGATTATAGCTACAGGGTTTTGCATTGCGAAAAACTTAAAAATGACAACTAGACATTATATGAAACACCAATCACTTGAAAAACGCTTCATGCTTGCCATATATTTGGATGGCGGCAGATCATATTTAAAATTTTCTGGTTGCATAGTCACTATATAATATTACCTGCTTTCATAGGAACTGTCATTTTTCTTTTTCCAATGTGCAGAGTGTATGTCATCATCTACAAGAAGCATATCATGCTTGCTGATGTGTCACTTTTAGTTCAAGGTCCAACATACCTATGTTCATAAATAATACTTCCTCCATCTCACTTTAATCGTTCACGTGAGAAAACCAAAATGAGTTGGTTTTCTAATGTGGACTATTAAAGTGGGACGGAGGAGTTTATATACATTCCATGATCAGATCATCTAAAAAAACTTATTTCCCTTGTTTCTTTTTTCTTAAGTATTGAGTTGTCTCATTATCTTGCTGTTGTTGATAAAGCAAATTTTTCTCTTTCTTTTTTTTATCAGTTTGTTGAGAACAATTGAAAATTAATACACTCCTCTTCAGGCAGAAAACTATGGGGTTTCCCAAGATTTGCCGGAGACTGCGCCAGTGGCCATAGGAAATCTTATGTAGGAACTACTGCAGAACAAAAGTGTGATATCACAGATTCCTGTTCGCAGATGATGCTTCAGCTCCACGACGTTTATGACCCTAACAAGGTTGCCTTTCTTACACAATTATTTACTGAATGTTTTCTGTCTTCTTCATGATGATCTTTATTAAATATAAGAATTTTAATTGAACAGATAAATGTGAAAATAAAGGTGATTTCTGGATCTCCACCGGGAGCAGTGGCTGCCGAGGCCAAGAAAGTCCAAGCCAACTGGGTCGTATTAGACAAGTAATAAGAAGCATTCTCTCAGACTGAATCTGCATATATTGTGATGATGTATACTCATGCTATGCTTGTCTCTAAATGCCTAAACAATCTGTCCAACACTCCAATTTATTTAGCTAACTTTCTTGTTGCATTTTTAAAAAGATTCAGTTTACAACTGAGAGTTGAGGCACTTCAGGAAGATTCTTAATTTCTAGGATTTTCTTCTTCTGCAGGCAGCTGAAGCAGGAAGAGAAGCATTGTGTGGAAGAGTTGCAATGTAACATTGTGGTAATGAAACGTTCCCATCCAAAAGTCCTTCGTCTAAATCTGGTTGGTTCTCCAAAAGAGGAATCTGATGTGGAGTGTCCATATAAACTTGATTTAGAAGATAGATCTGGTAAACCTTCTAAAGAATGTTGTGAACCCATGAATGCTATTCGTGGACCAGTTGTGACTCCCACAAGTAGTCCGGAACAAGGGACACCTTTCACTGCAACTGAGGCAGGAACTTCCTCGGTGTCAAGTTCTGATCCTGGAACGTCACCGTTCTTTGTGCCTGATGTAATTAAATGCCTGAAAGAGGAGTCAAACATTCCAGAGGACCAGAATTTGGACCCAACAAGCTCTGATAGTGATAGTGAAAATATGGAAGCTTCAACTCGTTTTGACTTTCAACCCTGGATGGCCGAGATCCTCTGTGCTGGACGTTCTTCAAAGCATGGTGATGGAATTTCAGGAAAGCATGACAAAAACCAGGTTTCTCCAGCAAAAGCACTGTTGGAAAAATTCTCCAAACTTGACAGAGAAGCTGGGATCACCTCTTTGAATTATAGTTCGGACATTGAGTTCAGTGGTAATTTACGAGAGGCAATGACACTAGCCAGAAATGCACCTTCAGGCCCACCTCCTTTATGCTCTATATGCCAACACAAAGCACCCATCTTTGGAAAACCTCCAAGGTGGTTCAGCTATGCTGAACTGGAACTTGCTACTGGTGGGTTTTCACAAGCAAATTTCTTGGCTGAAGGTGGATTTGGATCTGTTCATAGAGGGGTCTTACCAGATGGCCAAGCCATTGCCGTCAAGCAGCACAAACTAGCCAGTTCTCAAGGGGATCTTGAGTTTTGCTCTGAGGTGGAAGTTTTAAGCTGTGCACAGCACCGAAATGTTGTCATGCTGATAGGATTTTGTGTTGAGGATCGGAGAAGGTTGCTGGTTTATGAATATATCTGCAATGGTTCATTGGATTCTCATCTTTATGGTAATGCATTACTATTTTGAACATGTTCGTACTAAATCATTTCAAGCCCCAGTTTCTTGCCTCAAATTTTAGAATTATGTTGCCCTTTGGCTCAATTATTGTCCATCAGTAATAGTTTACCATAATGACAACGCATAGTTGCATCTCATTTTATTGAAGCAATTATCCTTATATTATGTGCTTCTCAGAGTTTTTCCAGTCCGTTCTTTTATGGTTGTTCGATCTTTGAATTGCTCCACTTGCTTCAATTTGATTCCTTCTGGAAGGAGTGGTGTTTGGTTTTATTTTTTTTCTCTTTCTTTTGTTCCTTTTAAGTTGATTTTGTTGAAATGGACAAAACATATCAGGGCGCAATCAAGAACCATTAACCTGGTCTGCCCGACAAAAAATTGCTGTTGGGGCTGCTCGTGGGTTGCGTTATTTACATGAAGAATGCAGAGTGGGATGTATAGTTCATCGTGACATGAGGCCTAACAACATTCTCATTACTCATGATTTTGAGCCACTGGTATGTGCATATATAAATTTTGTTGAAAAATAAATGGATGTTTTTATTTGTTTTGACATGAATATGTCATATGTGAGCAGGTCTAGTGAAAATGTGTGGTTGACTTAAATTAGGTCTATAAGCCCTTTCTTTCTTTTGGGTGAATAAATGGGAATATCTCATGTCATGGCCTAAACAACAGATCTGGGGTCTCTAGTGCTGAATTAATGCAGCCCCATATCGATTTGCTCTTTACTACAAGTGGTTAAGCATAAAATCTTCATTTTTTCCCAGGTTGGAGATTTTGGTCTAGCTAGATGGCAGCCAGATGGAGACTTGGGTGAAGAAACGAGGGTAATTGGAACCTTTGGGTAAGCCTATGTAACGGATAAATCTGATCTTTCCGTCATTTTGTGTGATGAACATTGCCAATCAGCTCATCTTCTCTGCGTGTAGGTACCTTGCTCCAGAGTACGCCCAAAGTGGCCAGATCACAGAAAAGGCTGATGTCTATTCTTTTGGTGTGGTACTGGCGGAGCTTGTGACTGGGCGGAAGGCTGTTGACATTAATCGACCCAAGGGCCAGCAATGCTTGACTGAATGGGTAAGGCACTATGGCCCTGCAAACATGTTTTTGAGTTGTGTGAGGGTCAAGAATGTGTCCATAATGGTAGTATTGCATCTAATTCAGTTCTCAATTATTTGTACGTTGTATTCTCGATATTTTTGTTAATTCTCATAGTTTCTAATGTCGTGAGTAGGCCCGCCCTTTGCTTGAAGAATACGCAATTGAGGAACTAGTCGATCCACGTCTTGAAAATTGCTACTCTGAACATGAAGTTTACTGCATGCTGCAAGCGGCATCTTTGTGCATCCGGCGAGATCCTCATATGAGGCCTCGTATGTCCCAGGTATGACTGAGAGTATCTACTGCAGGTCTTGAGTATACTTCTGACAAATATTTAATGACAAATGTACTTCTGTTGTTGGTAAAGATTGTTTATTTTGGTACTTTGTCCCATGAAGGTGCTACGTATTTTGGAGGGTGACGTGGTTGTGGACCACAATTACATGTCCACACCAGGACACGAGGCAGAAAGCAGTAGTGGGACGATGTGGCCAGAGCAGGAGCGGCTGCATAACAGCGGTCCAATATTGAACGAGGCCGCAGAAAAAGTGAGCGGGAGAACTCCATGCGAAGTCCCGCGCCCAACTTACGGAAGAGGGAAGGTTAGGAAGGCCCCGTGATGATAATTACCGGGGACGAGAGGTATCACGCTCACAAGGGCTTTTGCTTGTGGTGCATACTTCTTTCCACGTCGTATACCGGAGCCGTACAGATTCCCATTTTGTCCTTTTTTGTATAGAGCGTTGAAAATGGTGATATTTCTGTGCTATAAATAGAATTTTGAAGTCATAATTTTTTTTGTTTAGGAAATGATGAACCTTTACCGTTCTCGGACAAACTTCTTGTCCGTCCTAGTCCCTCCCATGGTAATAATATGCCTAGACGTAAAAGTTTTATCCCGTTGCTATTTACCTCGAATGATCCTATAAGGTGTGCCTTGTACAATCCTTGATCAGGAAGACCAGCGTCCTTATTGAAAATACAGATTTACCAACATTTTTAGTGCCGCATAAACTAGGAGTAATGGTATGATCGCTTAAGCCCACAAATTGCACCAGCAGCCTAGCATTTTCAATCAACTAAACAAGTACGAAGAGTTTAACACATATTGGAAGAGGCGATTATCTGTGCGGAAAAATCCAATTAAATTTTCAACACAAGGTAAAGGGCTTCAATTTGGGTGGAAACCTGACCATTTGCAGTTTTTTTCTCATCATTTGATACCATAAATATATGTTTCCGCCGATTCGTCTAAAATAGGGCCAAGAATGAAGCCCATATGCATATTCTCACAAGTTAAATGTCAACATTAACCTTTTAAGCCTGGAAACACAATCCTTGAACCAATAGCACATGGACATGACTTATGAAACCCCCCTTTGGCTCGTGATTTGCAGTAGCAAATGCTCAGAAATTAGTCTTTTCTTAGTTCAACATACTCCCGCGTAATCCCTGTTGCATTCACAATCACTATTTCCATTTTATCTCCCTGCAAAGCGAAAAAAGTAAATAATGCTCGGGGGCCACAAAATAATAAGATAAAGACATGAAAAATGCAAATTATCTAAACAAATATATTTAAGTTCAATACAGCATATACACCTATAATGAAGTATTAAAATTGGTGAGGCAGGAGCCCGCGTAATGAACAACATCCTCCAACCTTTTCCAAAATTTTACAATATGATGCCCAGGGGCCACGACCCATTGGACATTGCACATGGAATCCCAATGTTGCAGACAAATGGAAGAATGTTATGTTCGGACAGTCAGGATTGCTTCGCAAAAAAATTCTACTGACATATTTTATTATATATAAAGCCTGACTAGTAAAAAAATTTGGACCATTTAAATATCTCCCAATTTTATCGTACCCAAGCCATTATACCATAAGTTTGCAACAATGGGTTCGATTTTCATGTATAGTAGGTTAATAAATCCTGCCTCGGGTTTCAAATTCATCACTACTGTCAGGAAACTGAACTTAACCATAGGCGGGAAAGACATATTTCTTGTCTCGTAGGCTTGTCTCTAACTTCATGAATCATTCCAAAGGGGATACAATAAACTTACAGTATAAATGTCCCTTTCAGCAGCAGATGCAAAGACATCTTTGACCAAATCAACTGCCTGAGATTCAGAAAGGGGAGTAACAGCATCCTGTCCAAACAACAACTTTTTAGTTCAACCAAAATATATTAAATGTGAGGTAAGAAAGATGAATGCAGCTCCTTCTTGACCTTTGCAGGCAGTAAGAGAGGACTTGGAGATTTCAGTTGATTGTCCAAAACAGGCATGATGAGGGTAGCACCCGAACCTTGGGCACCATATCCAACTCGCTCATATGAACCGACCGCATCATAGGTGAAAACACAACCTTTACCTAAAAGATGCATGAAAAGCAACACCATATTAGTAAAAGAAGATTAGCACATAAACAATATTTGGTTTGTACGAGTTCTACCATCAGTGTCCAGACCACCCAACACATTGAAAGCATAGTATGGGAAAAATCTCTTATAGTAGAGGGTATTGGAGAGAAGCTGAGCCATTGCTGGACAACTCATCTGCTTATTGTGCTGATGCTGGTAGATCTAATCAGCCACAAAAAAAGAGAGAGAGAGAGAGAGCGAGTTCAGCACACAGCATTTGAAAACAAAGAATTCCAGTCAAAAGTCATTCAAAGATCTGTATATAAATCTTATCAGCAGAAACTGACATCAGCCTGAAATTGACAGTTGCACTAAACTGCAAGTGTCAATACATAATATGTTTTCTTCATGTTACTGAAACTAGAGTATGTGATATTTTCCCTAATAAAAAGTGCAATAGCATTGTCAAAGACAGAAACATTGCCCAAGGGCAACCAATGCCAGAAAATACATTAAGAAATCAAGCCCTATTCAACTGGAATGCTTCTATATAAAAAGCAGCCTGCTTTCTCCAATGCCAACTATGTGTCGGAAAAGGACTGTATAAAGTAAAAAAACAAGAAAAACCTAACACAAAACCCGGTGGTACCCATTTGTCAAGATACAGGGTCCCACCCAAAATTGTGTTTGGTGCCCCAACTTGTCACAAAATTTGTTGGCACGATGTCTATCAGTACTCTAATCATCTTTCCCCAGAAACAAGAGAATAACATTCATTAGTGATATAACTAAACATCTGTCTTATTGTTTCCTCCTAAACGGTTGCACTCATTACCACGAAACCTTACTACTATGTTCTCACATGCATTTCTTTCCATCGTGTACTTATAAAACAATGTACCATGCTTTCAAACAATCAAACTGATTAAATCATTAACAGCACTTTGTTGGAAGATGGCCATCATAAAATATTCTCATATGAGGCTTTCTATCAACATTTTGAGTTTATGAGACAACTGATAAATAATTTGTCACCAATCCCAGATAGCTGAGACAAGGCTTAAATAACAATGTCACATAAATAGGATATTTAGAAACATATCAAAAGGGAAACCAATAAAATCCCAGTTTATGTAAGTTAAAGGAATAAAAAATGCCTTAGGCAAGTGAACTAAGAAATTATCTTCCCTTGTATCTCACTAAAGTTAAAGGGGAAACCGAAATACTAATTCTCTTAAAGAGTTTTCTTGAGCAAAGTTGACATCTTCACACAAAGTGACGTTGGTTCAGTTAGGTGCCACCATTGCCATGCTATAACATGTTTAAAGACAACACTAAAAAGCTTCGTATTAATCGCAACTGTTGCATATGTGCCAAAACTAGGTTTATGCGTCAAATACAATAGAAGAATGTCTTAAAAGGAGTACAAGAGATGTATGGCCAAATTGAGATAAATATATTTACTAGGCATTAACACAAGGGGTAAGGGGTGGGTTGATTTAATTCCAGAACGTTGATTATAAATTAAGCATAAAGGTAGAAGAGTAAAAAAGTTATTAAGCTAGTAAAAACAAGAGACATTGTAAGCAAACAAAAAGTTAATTTCATGAGTAGTAAGTGGTAATATTCACCAGGTGTTTGGCAGCCAAATTCTTCTGTAAAGCTTTAACATCAGCCTGAAACCCAGATGAAGCCATTACACATTTGTCTGCTCTGCACAAAAAAATGGCACAGTACCATTTAAATTTCAGCAGTGAACCACGAAAAAGTAGTAGCAGTTCAACAAGGATCAGATTCTTGACAAATCACAGAAGACAGTCAGCAATGGGCAAGACAGATAGTTCCTTTTCTAGGAACTTAAATGCAATAACAGAAAGAAGAATCCGCAAGAGAGCGGTTGTAGATTTTGGCATAGCTATTGCACTGAAGCAGAACAACCGGTAGACTCAATGGGAAACGAAAAAGCCGAAATACAAAAACAGATACACTTCCTGTTAATCAAAGTATGTATGATGCGTTCAAACACATCTTAACTCTAAGTGAATGTTTTAGAGCACAAGATCTAGCCATGATAGGCAGGATTTCACAGTTAGAAAAGCTGTATATCACGTGATTCAGCTTACTTATACAATAACCACAGATCATTAGGACTTCGGTTTATAAAAACCCACAAGTTAGGTCTGCATTCGATCCATCTAATGCTCCATCCACTTTAAGTAAATCAAAACTTTAAAAACGCTTTGATACCACACTTGTATGAACTCGCAGAATCAGCCAGAAGTCATACATACGAGCGTTGACGAAGTAAAAAAACTATTACATGAGAAGATCGAATCGAAAGACGAATTCTCACTCACAGTTGGTAGAGTTTAGAATAATCACGCGTGAGGATGCTGTATCCGGTCGACATCCTTGTATCCGCCGCGATCACGCAGTAATCCGAACCTGCGATAGCAACGCAGGTGCTGCATACAAACGAAAGCCCGTAAATCCCAAACACAAGGAAAACAAAAACCATTTAATTCAACGGGAACAGAGCCTACCCGCCATTGTTGTCGTATGGAGACCAATTAGCATGTTCCTTCGGAGCCATCGGTTTACTCTCACTCGTGAATCAGACGGGAGCGAAAATGAAGATGCGGGTTTTAGGGCACGAATTTATCTGGGGAGAAAAATTATTAATCCACTGGACCGACTATCCTGCAAACTTTTGGCTGAAGCAACTTCATCTGAAGAAAAAAGAAACAACATGCCCTACGACCCATGCCCAGCACGTGTTAAGGGCCCAAGAGCACGGCACGGTCTTTAACATTATTATCATGTGTTGCTCGGTTGCTCCTCCTGGGGCCTCGCTGCAGCAAAAATTGTTACATCGTGTTCCAGCGTGGAGTTATTTCTGGCTTTGTGCCCAGGTTAGCTGGTTGTGGGTAGGTTGGGAATCGGGTTAGGTTTAGCTTTGACCCGCAACTAAATTTAATACTCGTAGCCTTCTCCACCTCTCCTCGTGGATCATTTACCTACGCCTTTTACCCTTTTATATATAGGCTGTAGTTAACATAAATTCATCGTCATTGAGTGGTATCCATAACTTATTTTGATATTTTAAAACCGTCTAAGTACTTAATGATTGGCCAATTTTTAATTAGTCCACCTTAGTTTTTTAGTAAAATTTATTATTTCTTTGGCACAACCTTGCTCGTGGCCTCCCTTAGTGAGCTACTATGGATCATAAATTTTATTGCATAAATTTTTGTCACCCCGTCTAGTTGTAATTACTTATGGTACTTTCTAAAACTCGGGACAACTAATCTCTCAATTAGGTGATATTTTTTGCCACAAACATCACCACTGTCATGTGTTCTCTATCAAACTTTATGGATTACGAGGTAGAGGACTTTAAACTCATGATTTCATAATAATATGCTTTAAATATGCAGAAGTATGTTAAGGTTGTATGATTCAATATTTTTGATGATTCAATTGCATGTTGCAAAAGGGAAATTTAATAAAATTCAGTATGTTTAATTGTGCATATGATGCACATATAAGTCTTGAATATATGCTATATTATATAATGTGTATGTTAATGATGGCTAACAAGTA
Organism: Saururus chinensis; assembly: GCA_035235625.1. Lineage (NCBI taxonomy): Eukaryota > Viridiplantae > Streptophyta > Magnoliopsida > Piperales > Saururaceae > Saururus > Saururus chinensis. Next base: position 8,732,375 of record CP141143.1, on the reverse strand, counting down.
TATTAGTATGCTATGTATTGAATTACGATTATGTGATGCTTAAGTATGATGAAGTATGTATATGAGATACAAATATGTGATGGACGTATGATGGGTATTGCATATCTTAAGGATATGTGTGTGGGGCAGATGTATATGCAATGTACGATGAATTGTGGTAGAGAGTTTTGCATTGATTTGGATGCAAATTTTGCAATGTTATGATGGCAAATGAAGGATGTAAGTTTGACATGCGAGAATTGGAGTAGATTAATTTAACTTTGGATTGGAGCATACATTGGGGGTTTAGTAAATAAGCGGACTTAGGGTTTTTGAGCTTCACGAAGGATTGTTAGATAGTAAGAGTGCAATATAATTGTACAAATATAACGTACATATTATGAAATAGAAAGTAAGAACAATAAGTAATGTATTAGTAAAAAGGTTCATAACGGGAATGAATTTGAGAGGCTTAGTTTGAGGTTTTTTGAGTTAGATGATTTAACCTTAAGGTAGATGGTGAAAAATGTATAAATATGTAAGGATTTGTCATATGGTGAATAATGGTTATGGGATGGATTGGTTAAATGAAGTAAGCTGCCTTGATGAACTAGGGTCTGAAAATGGGCTCAACTTCATATTGGTCAGTGAAGGTCTGTAAAACTAAAGAATTTTATGGCATAATTGTACATGCATAAATTACTTAATTCAAATTTAAATTATAAGCAAAGTTAATATGATAACATTATGAGTTTGAGGCTTAAGGGTTTTGATGGATTAAATTCCACGTTTGAGCTAGCCAATGATGAGTCGAATGAGCCTCGAGCATTTTTCATGTCTTGTCATAGTGTTTATCCTATAAGATATTGTTTGTGTGTTGTATTTAAGCACAGACTTTTGATGCTCTATTAAGAACGATATATATTTTTTATTTTGTCTTGGTGCTATATTAAGCCCATACATTTGATGCTCTATTGATAACGCGATATGTTTTACTTTTAGTTGACATTGTATGATTCTACCTAAGAGTAGCACTGTAAGATTCTAGCCCAAGGGTGTCACTATATGATTTTGCCCTTAGTTGGCATTATATGACCCCTATAGTGTGAGCGTTTAGGTAAGTAATATCATAGCTTACAGAGTTCATTGTTTAGAACTCCCATACGGAGTATTTTTACTAATTAAGAATGAAAATATTTATTTTCTCTATCTTTTTAGCCCCGATGTTTAGGAAGTTTTTGCAGGTTTATGACGGAGAGCTCCTAAAGATGAACGCTTGTTTCCATGGGTGGATTAGTTTTAATTGACTCAAGTATACCCTTGACTCAGTGTGAGTCATTATTATTTTTGCCAAATCTAATGTATTGGGTAAGATGAAAAATAAATAAATTTATACTTTCTAGATTTGTAATTTGGATTAGATTATGGATTATTTAAGGGATATGTACTCAAGGATGCCTTAGATAGATTTGTGCTTGATGACCATGATCGCAGTAATTCATTTCACATGTTTATTTTTGAGTAGAGGAAGAGAATATTTGGTTTGGTCATACTTTATTTGATTGAAAAGAAAATTTTATATAAAAAAAATTAATGTGATATTTTAAATTATAAAACCACTTTGTCAAGTTTTGTATTTCGTCATTTTTCTTGATTTACAGTCATTATATTACAAAAAAATTTCATAAATTCTTAAGAAAATATGTTAAAAATTTTGGGTGTTTCAAGAATAAATATGAAGAGTATATGATGTAGTAACCAGCAAAACGTCAAGTGAATCAAAACACTCCTTTCGGTTTTTACCAATATAAGCCAATAGCCAAAATGAAAAACAGAAAAAATGGTTAAACCCAAGAACATGAAGTGAAGGTGTTGATCGCCAATGCAGTAGCAAGCGAGACACAAGAGGCTCAAAAACCTATTTTCACTTTTCACTATTAAAAACCTAAAACAATTGAAGACAAAATAGATACATATAAAAGAACAGGACTTAACAACATGTGGGAGGAGAAGAACTCAGAAGAATAACCTACCAGATATGAAATGTAATGTCTAAGAATTTTTTAAATTCCCAAAGTTGACCACAATAAATTAGGGTGTTAGATGCCCTGACTTTCTTATGATAATAACTTGATCATCAGTTAGAATTGGTGGTTGAAATTTGTTTAGATGGAAAGTAGACAGAAAGAGCTTTAAAACGCCACCAAGAACGACCAAATCGGATTTCGAATGAGGGAGATACGACTGTTCGAAGTTGATTATAATGTGCATGACCTGTTTACCCAAATTGGACATGTGAATTGTCCGTTTAAATCACTATACGGGCCCGGTTAATTAATATTACGAAATTATGCTATAGGGACCCAATTAGGTGGCCTAAGTGGGAACTTTTGGCCCAACTTGTGGGAGGATTAGGGTTCCTAATCCCCATATTTATAATTAGGGTTTCTTAGGGGAGGGAGCGAGGAGAGTTTTTCAAGGGGACCGGTCAACAATGAGCCAACGGCATGGAGGATAGTTGCCATGGTGGTCATTCCCCCATAGCAGCCAAGGGCATGATCCCTCCTCCCCTTACTCGTCTTCTCAACCTCGACGTACAGTGACAAGGTGACCCATGAACAAAATCTATAATAGTTTTTTTGGCCACAATCCGTTGCACTCCATGGAGGGGAAACAGACGTTGGCATATCTCCAAGCTTAGGTTACATACGATGGAATATTGAAAATCAGGGACCCATTATGTTCCCTACGCAATTCATGCATCCAGCCTAGCCACAAGACCAGTGACATCAACCTTGCATGTTAGTTCAAGGTTTCAGAAAGGTGATCGGAATTTGGCTCCACAAGGGTACGTGTGATTAGTGCATATAATTAAGGTACAATGCATATATAGGGTTTAAATTGTGCATTTTATGCTTAACTTATGATAAAGGGTTAGGGTCATGTTCGAGGGCGAGGCTCAGAGGTGGTGGTTGTCGATGGAGCGTCAGAGATTCCATGGCCGCATGGACATTCCATGGGAGGAGTTTTTGTCTGCCTTTAATGACAAGTACTTCCCTCTTCATGTCCGAGAGGAGAAGAAGAAGGAGTTTCTCAACCTTCAGCAGGGTTTGATGACAGTCTTGGCTTATGAGACCCAATTTGTGGAGCTCGAGTGTTTTGCTCCTCACTTCTTCAGCAATGAGTATGAGCGGGCACGTAAGTTCGAGGATGGTCTGAAGCCTTTCATCAAAGGCCGAGTTATGCCCTTTCGGCACAAGACTCTTGCTGAGGTGCTTGAGATGGCCATTGTTGTGGAGCGGGACTCGGATTACTATATGCGGAAGAGAGGGCAGCGGCAGCCTAAGAGGCCGAGTACGGAGGATAACCGTAACCGCCAAGACTTTAAGCGGTGAGATGCCCGTCATGCGAGGCATAACACTTAGCAGGTGCAGCAGGACCCTCATGATTGTCGTGCTAGTGTGACTTATTTTGATTGCCGACAGAAGGGGCACTATGCTAACAAGTGTCTTCAGAGAGCTAACCATGCTCAAAGACATCCTTCAGCGACACTTAACTCCAGTCCCAGGCAGCCGGGAGCATCTCAGGCGAGGCCACATGCTAGACCACCTACCGGGCAGAAGGATGCTATGGGGAAGAATCCGGCTAATGATGGGAGAGTCTTTGCTATTTCAGCGCAAGAGGCGGCCAACTCTTCCGGCGTGGTGAAAGGTATGATTCTCATTGCCTCCCACTATGCTAGAGTGTTATTTGATACCGGTTCCTCTAATTCTTTTGTCTCTCCTCATTTTGCTAAAGAGTTCGATACTTGTCATAAGTTGTTGCATGTTCTGTTGCGTGTGTTTACGCCTTCGTCCTCTCTGCGGGCAGAGGAGTATGTTGAGATGATTCCTATGGAGGTTGATGGGCATGTGCTACATATAGATCTGATTATATTGCCAATGATTGACTTTGATGTGATCCTAGGCATGGATATAATGTCTAAGTTCCATGTGCATGTAGACTGCCGTAGGAGGAGTGTGAAGTTTGAGTTGCCAGGAGCTAAGCCTTTTATCTTCCAAGGGGTGAAGCGTTCTAATGACAAGTTCTTGGTCTCATCCTTCAAGGCCAAGAAGTGGATTGATAGGGGATGTGATGCTTTCCTTGCTAGTGTTATGGGGTTGAACATGGAGTTGCCTTCCTTGGATTTCATTCGTGTTGTGGCAGAATTTTTTGATGTCTTCCCTAGTGATGTAATAACCCTATTTTTTTGATATTTTATAAATTTATTATTTTCCTAAGTCTAATTATAACTCGTTAAGGCAAGCAAAAATATGAAAATTTGAGACTGGAAAAAAAGTTACGGCCTCGGGAAATGTGCTCTAAACCGGTGGGATTGTGACGACCCGACCCGAGCCGGGCCCACAAAATCGCTAATAGGAAATTTTCTCTTTCCTTGAGTCAGGAATCATCGTCTGAGTGCGAGAGGTACAACGTTCGTCTACGCACTACGGAGCTTTAAGGCTTCTTCGTACGTAGACTTAGGTTGTAACGAACACGTACACACGACGAAGTTTCATAGTTCATCGCGTGTAAAACAAAATAAAACATATTATTATAATGATTTGGATCGGGCCAACGTTGCCTTGCCGTTGGTTGCCTACGTACGTATTGGATATTATCCCAATACGATCGGATCCGAACGTAGTTCTGCCTAATGGCTACTACATACTACAAACATCACAAAATCATACGTATAAAATACATATCTCCGAATATTTAATCAGAGTATACAAACACTCATCATATATTGGAGTCAAGCGAAAGTTAATAAATTAACGAAATCGTACATCTCGCTCTACCATAGAGCGGGATCGAAATCTCATACACGTATCTCGCTCTATCACTGAGCCGAGACCGAGAACACAAATTACACGTCTCGCTTTACCCTAGAGCAAGACCACACACGTCATATAAGTATACATCATGGCATCTAGGCACATAGCATGGCATATAGGCACATAGCATGATATATAGGCACATAGCATGATATATAGGCACATAGCATGACATATAGGTACATAGCATAGTATATAGGCACATAGCATGACATATAGGCACATAGCATGGCATATAGGCATATAGCATAGTATATAGGCACATAGCATGGCATATAGGCACATAGCATGACATATAGGTACATAGCATAGTATATAGGCACATAGCATGACATATAGGCACATAGCATGGCATATAGGTACATAGCATAGTATATAGGCACATAGCATGACATATAGGCACATAGCATAGTATATAGGCACATAGCATGGCATATAGGCATATAGCATAGTATATAGGCACATAGCATGGCATATAGGCACAAAGCATGGCATATAGGTACATAGCATAGTATATAGGCACATAGCATGGTATATAGGCACATAGCATAGTATATAGGCACATAGCATGGCATATAGGCACCTAGCATGACATATAGGTACATGGCATAGTATATAGGTACATGGCATAGTATATAGGCACATAGTATGACATATAGGCACCTAGCATGACATATAGGTACATGGCATAGTATATAGGTACATGACATAGTATATAGGCACATAGCATGGCATATAGGCACCTAGCATGACATATAGATATATAGCATATAGGTATAGTAGCGGGATACAGAGTTGCTTACTGCCCTTATGTCTCGTATAGTAGAGGTATACGGAGTTGCTCACACGAGCATCCTTCCCTTCAGATCCGAAGATATTAGACGGAGCTTCCTCTAGCCTTCATACGTTCCTCGTCTTGTACAGAAAGACTACGTATAAATGTTCTCCTTGCCAGAGCTCTTCTCGTTTCCTGTGCCCGTGAGTGGCGGACAGAACCTCCCCTAGTCTAGATTACTTCTCTTGATGTAGCTTGGCAACTTCGGACAAAATCCCGTCTTGCTCCAGGCCCATATTTCTTGTTCGTTGCTCGAGGATGACAGGTGGAGCCTCTCCTTGTCTCGGGGCATTTCCTCCTTATACGGTTGCCGAATCAAAGAATGGACCTCTCCATCGCGTAGAACATACTTGATTTAGTCAAGAACACCTCTTCGACTGACTAAATCGGAGTTGGGATGGCCAGAAACAGAGAAAATAGTTTGTCGGTACGGGTAGAACCTTTCTTTGTCTTGGGGCGTTTCCTCTTCATACGATTGCCAACTTAGAAAACGGAACCCTCCACCACGTAGAACATACTTGATTTAGTCAAGAACGCCTCTTGGACCGACTAAATCGGAGTTGGGATGGCCAGAAACAGAGAAAATGAAGTTCATCGGTGCATGAAGATAACAGACATGACCTCCTCTTGTCTTGGGACGTTTCTTCATCATACAGTCTCCAACTCGAAGAACGGGTAGCTCCATTGCGTAGAGCATGCTTGATTTAGTAGGAAACGGGTCTTGAACGGCCTTAATCGGCCTCAGAACGGTCAGAAACGGGGGTAGAGAAGTTCTCGTTTCAGAATGAAGAAGAATGGGGTATATATAGCCCCCGAGCCACGCCGAAACCGCGGTAACGCCGCGCCCGCATTACCGCGGGCGCGCGCCGGCTTGCGCCGAAAACACGCTGCGGCGCGCATCAGTCGCGCGCCACGCGCCATTCTTTTATTTTTATTTTTATTTTTAAATCCAAAACTTCAAACGTGCGTATCTTCCTACCCCGGAATCGGATTTGCGCGTTCTAGGTACCGTTGGACTCGTATCGTCGAGCCATTCGATACAAACCTACTCAAAACAGCAAATCACACTATTTCCAAGTGGGTCCCGCCTATAAAGCACGTTTCTTAAATATCGTAATTTCCGGTCCCGACCTCTGTTTCGCGCGTTCTTCGAATTGTTACGCTCGTTATGCTAAGCTCTACCTGGCTAAGGGTATTTCACCTAATGAAAACCCTTAACATTAATCTCAAATTACCAAATTACCCTTAACCCTCCCGGGTTAAGCGTAACCGAAAAATGGGTCGTTACAGGGACCCACTTTGTAATTAGGGGTGAACTAGTCCATAAGTGGTTTAGTATTATTGGGCTCATAAATACAAGCTCAACGGTACCAAGAACGCGCAAAATGGAGTTTGGGATAGGAAGTTATGATTATTTAGAATTTAATAAAAAATAAAAATTAAATTTCCGGCGGCTCGACATGCACAAATGCGTGCGTCATGCACTGGATGAACGTGTGCGTGATAAACGCGTGTTCATCACGCATCGTGGATTTTCACGGCGGCGCCCGCAGGAAACCGCCTTCTCCCCTATATAAGGCCATTCTGGCCAGTTCTTCCACCCACATCTGATTTTCAACCCCTTTCACTGTTTTCTTCATTCCCGACCCATTTTAAGCCAGAATTACATGATCCAATACCCGTTTCCTACTAAATCAAGGGTGCTCTATGCACTGGAAGGGTTATTTTCTCAAGGTGACCCCTCTAAGACCTCAAAAAATGTACCCCTTCTCTAATCTCCCCCTTTCACCTTTTTACTGTTTCTGGACCATTTTAAACTTGTTTCAGCCCGTTCAAAAGCCGTACCCCACTAAATTGAGGGTGCTCTATGTGTTGGGACCATTATTTTGCCAAATTTTTTGCTTGATGGAAGGATCTTCTACAAGGGGATTTTCTTATACTTCGTGCACGATATAGGTAGGCGGCTTTAAATTATAATCATATGCCGAGATTTTGACTCGCCAAAGCTTTGCTAAAGATATTTTCTCAAAGAAAATTTTGTCTTTAAAAGTCTCTCCTCTTTTCAAAAAATTCTTCTAGTTTTGGGTAATCGTACCCTCTAGATAGTCCTTGGTTTCTCGAAACTAAGGATTATTATGATGATTCTAGATACCGCCAAATTTAGCTTCCGGCGCACACAGGACTGGGATATCATGGGGAATTCCCTTTCCTTCCATCTCCTGTTGCCCCATGAGTGCGGGTGTAAGTCGTCTGGTATCGCAACATTCTGTGACGATGTTTTTAGATTTTGAAAGAAAGATGGCACGATATTTCTACATGCATATTTTTAGAACTTAACTCAGCCTACTGAGTATAAATTAACTTACCCACCCTCAAATTCTGCAAGTGTGTGATTTGAATACGAAGAAGTCGACGAAGAGCTTTTTTTGTAAAATTACGATTTTGTACTTTTCATGTATTTTTTTTGTAAATTTTGTATTGACTGATGTATAAAGGCATATTATGCCAAATTTTGGAAATCTCTGTATAATATAAAGTATATGTAATTACTCTTTTGGTACACGGTGATCCTTGGCAATTGTATTTAATATTCATTATGTTTTCAAAAATCATGATGATTATGAAGGGTATTACAAGTGACTTGTCGGGTTTGCCACTGAAGAGGGAGATAAAGTTTTGCATTGATCTTACTCTAGGCACTACTCCTATTTCCAAGGCTCCCTATCGTATGGCTCCAGCCGAGCTTAAAGAGCTCAAGGCTCAACTGCAGGATCTTATGGATAAGGGGTATATTAGGCCGAGTGTATCTCCTTGGGGTGCACCGGTCTTATTTGTTCGGAAGAAGGATGGTTCTCTACGGTTGTGTATCAACTACTGAATGCTTAATCAGGTGACCATCAAGAACAAGTACCCTTTACCTAGAATTGATGATTTGTTTGATCAATTGCAGCAGACTCAGGTATTCTCTAAGATTGATTTGAGATCGGGTTATCACCAACTTCGAATCCGTCTTGATGATATGGTGAAGACGGCTTTCCGTACCCTATATGAGTATTATGAGTTTTTAGTGATGCCTTTTGGTCTTACTAATGCACCAGCCTCATTTATAGACTTGATGAATCGAGTCTTTCGGCCTTATCTTGATCGGTTTGTGATTATATTCCTGGATGATATTCTAATCTATTCAGCTAATGAGGAAGAACATGAAGCACATTTGAGGACTGTCTTGCAAACTTTATGGGAGCATCAGCTCTTTGCGAAGTTTGACAAGTGTAAATTTTGGCTCAAGAAGTTGCAATTCCTTGGTCATGTTATATCGAGAGACAGTGTGGCAGTTGATCCCTCGAAAGTCGAAGTCGTGTTGAAGTGGGAACAACCGAAGAGTGCATCGAAGGTTCACTGTTTCCTAGGACTTGCCGGGTACTACTGTCGTTTCATTGAGGATTTCTCTAACATTGCAAGCCCTATGACCAAGTTGACAAGGAAGAACGAGAAGTTTGAGTGGAACTCAGCTTGTGAAGAGAGTTTCCAAGAGTTGAAGAAGAGGCTAACTTCCGCTCCGGTCTTGACTTTGCCTTCCGGGAGTGGTGAATTTGTGGTCTATAGTGATGCTTCACTTCACGGCTTGGGTTGTGTACTCATGCAGCATGAGAGAGTGGTGGCTTATGCATCTCGACAACTTAGAGTGCACGAGCGAAATTACCCCACTCATGAGTCATGACTTGGAGTTAGCGGCCGTAGTTTTTGCATTGAAGATTTGGCAGCACTATCTCTATGGTGAGAAGTTTGAGGTATTCACTGATCATAAGAGCTTGAAGTACTTATTCACTCAGAGGGATCTTAATTTGAGGCAAAGGAGGTGGCTAGAATTCTTGAAGGATTATAACTTCACGATATCGTATCATCCCGGTAAAGCGAACATGGTGGCAGATGCTTTGAGTAAGAAATCAGCTACTACGATTGCTTGCATGCGAGTTCGTGAGTGGCTCCTTTATGAGGATGCCATTGAGCTAAGGCCAGAGTTGACTTTGGAGGACACACAGAGTTGGTTTGCTAACCTCTTTATCAGCTCTAATGTGGTGGAAGACGTGGTCGAAGCTCAGAAAAGCGATGAAGAGATTCTAGCTCTTAAGGCCAAGTTAAGGGAGAATGCAGTGTTGGGCTTCGAAGAAAAGCCTGATGGGAGTTTGGTGTATAAGGGTCGGTGGTGTGTGCCGAACTCCGGTATGTTGAGGGAGCGTCTCCTATCGGAGGCGGACCATTCTAAGTTCTCTATCCACCTTGGAGGAGCGAAGATGTACCACGACATGAAGAGGACATTTTGGTGGAAGGGGATGAAGAAGGACATTGTGGTTTATGTGTCCAAATGCCTTATGTGCCAGCAAGTCAAGGTAGAGCACCGGCATCCGGGCGGCTTACTACAACCACTTACGATTTTGGAGTGGAAGTGGGAGCACGTCACCATGGATTTTGTTTCTGAACTGCCACGGTTGCCGAGTGGTAATGATGTGGTTTGGGTGATTGTCAACCGACTTACGAAGTCTGGTCATTTTCTCGCGATCAGGATGACTACTCCTTTGGATGCCTTGTCTGCTCTATATTTGAGGGAGATTGTGCGGTTACACGGGATTTTGGTATCTATTGTCTCCGACTGTGACCCACGGTTCACTTCTAGGTTTTGGCAGAGCTTTTAGGGTGCTTTGGGCACATCTCTACATCTCAGCTCCGCCTATCACCCTCAGATGGACGGACAATCTGAAAGGACCATCCAGACTCTTGAGGACATGCTCCGAGCATGTATTCTCGAGTGGAAAGGAAGTTGGGAGCAACATTTGCCGCTGGTTGAGTTCTCTTATAATAAGAGTTACCAAGCGAGCATCCAGATGGCACCCTTCGAGGCGCTTTCTGGGCATCCTTGCCGATCACCTCTGTGTTGGAGTGAGGTTGGAGAGCACCTTCTCACTGGCTTAGATCTTATCCAGCAGTCAGTGGAGAAGATACGCCTCATTTGGGAGAGGTTGCAGACAGCTCAGAGCTGTCAGAAGAGTTATGCCGATAAGAGACGGGGGGAGTTGGAGTTCAGTGTTGGCGACCATGTGTTCCTTAAGATTTCTCTGACTCGCGGTGTTGTTCGATTCTGGCAACGGGGGAAGCCTTCACCTCATTTTATTGGGCCATTTGAGATCTTGGAGCGGATAGGCGCCGCAGCATATCTGGTAGCACTTCCACCTCGATTGGCCGAAATCCATAATCTATTCCACGTCTCACTTCTTCGGAAGTATGAGCCAGATCCTACTCATGTCTTGGATTTCGACCCATTGGAGCTCAAGGAGAATCTTTTCTATGAGGAGGTACCTATACAGATTCTTAACCGTAAAGAGAAGGTATTTTGGCAAAAGGTTATCCCATTCGTGAAGGTATTGTGGAGGAATCACGGAATCGAGGAAGCCACGTGGGAAACGGAGGACGAGATCAGAAAGAAGTACCCTCATCTTTTCGTCGCTGACCTCTAGCGAATTTTGGGGGACCAAAATTCCTAAGAGGGGGAGGATGTAAGGACTCTCATTTTGAACCGGTTTATTTTAATGTTATTTATCGGTTAATGCGTGGTTTACGCGTTTTCTAATCTAAATTCTGAGGTTTTCAAAATAAATAGGGTTTATAAAGTTTTTAAACAAAACTAACTCTATATTTATGAGTTTTAAGTAATTTTTAGTCAATTCTGAATTTTTGGGATTTTTCTGAATTTTTACTAATTTTCTAAAAATTAGGGTTTGGCGGGACCCCCTGTGGGCCCCACTGACAAAATTAGGATTTTTGGACCAAAATGCCGTAGACATCAACATAAGCTCATACAAATTTTTTTAGAATTTTATCAGATTTAATTAGTGCTCAAATCTTCAAAATACTTATTTTTAGCCCAAAATTCTATTTATACCTTATTAGTTTATTAAGTGTACCCCAAGCCCTACTATAAAAAAAGAGCTGAGTCATTTCTATTTTGGGAATAGGCTGGGAGGAGGTGATAAAGGCCTAGTTCCCCAATTAGGCCAGGATTAGAAGAGATTAAAGTATGTTCTTCTTTAATTAAGCTTAAACCCTAGATCTTCTCCTAATCCATTTTTAATTCAACATTTTCCCTTTTATTTTATTTCAAGCATTAACGTCACTTATTTACTTTCTTACTTCAAACCCTACTTATCAAAATTTATTTTTTATACTTAACAAACCCTAGATCTAAGATTTCTTCAAGGTTTTCAATGTTAAATAGATTTTTAATGGAGTTTAACTTGGACACTATGTTTTTGGAAGGTTTCCAAGAAGGGTGAAGGTCAAATCCAAATCTAAATAAGTGACAAGGTAATGGGTTCTTCAATCTCAACTTTGGGTAGCAAAAATCTCAATTTTTATGATGTTATTAGAAGTGGGTTTTACTTGATTTAGGCTCTAATGGTAGGTTTAGTAAATGCTTATCTTTCATTTCGATTTCTTAGGGTTTTGTTTTAGAATGGTTTAGATTAGTGTTCTGGAAGGTTTGATGAGTTTTTTATAATGTTTGGTACTATAGATGAAGATTTGAAGGTGTTTTCATGGTGTTTCGGTTTTGAAATTCAAAATGAAGAAGAAGGTCAAAACTGCTGTGTTGGCGATCGAATGGCCTACCAGGGCGATCGATCGGAAACACTATAGTTTTGGCAAATTTATAATATAGCTTATCAAACGGCCTTGTAGGGCAATCAAACGGCTACACGACAATTTTTGCTATTTTTGAAACTTATGCACATTTCAATGTTTTGCTCCATTTGATGATTCTAATGGTTATGGGAGGTGTATTATGATGAAATTAGGCTACTGGAGGTGTAGAATGGATGATAAAAGTGTATGAATTATGTTTAGGTGTCTTCTTGTGACATCATATTATGTTGATAATTATACATGTTAATATTGAAGTACCTTAAATTTGTGAATGTTGGTATTCTTTTGAATAGAATATGTTTTCAGCAGGGATATAATGTGAAAAAATGGTGAGATGTGTTCTCTTATAATGAGGATAGCTTATGGGTAATGAATGTGATCATGTTGTGGCCTAATGAATGGAAGAATCATAATTGTGGGAGTGAATGTTCGATTTCACATAGATGGATTTAATCCTTATGGTGGATTTTGTTTTGATTTCAGTTAGAAATTATTGTTTTGAATGTGTTCAAGCATGTGTAAATTGTCTTATGAGTTTATGTCAAGCATTGGGCATATGCTTAGATATACATGAACACACACGCATGGGGAATTTACTATGACATTGTAGTTAATTATGATGCATGAGGGGACTGATTAGGACCATGTTCCATGTGTTGGAATCCACGTAGGTCTTGCTCATGGATGTATCATGTTAGTATGCATCATGGATCGTTATTCATGGACAAAGTTTTACTGATGTTTAACCGAAATTAACCGATTGTATGCAATGCTTGAGATTGTGTGCCGGATTAATCGCTCAGTAAATTAATCAAAACTTGGTTGGTCCGAAAGGACATGTTTTCGATTTAAGTTCCTGTGTGGAACGTGTATACTCCCCGGGTTGAGTAGAGAAATGGAATTATGTGGGGACGAGTTATGTACTTGTCTTGCGGATTTGAGATTATTATTATGAGTGTCATCTGGACCCTGAGAATCCAATGTGGTATGCCGTGTGCACCCGCTACCACGTGTTCTAGGGTTCCCTGTGTGGGAATTCGGGCTCTCCCTTCCGCAGGAGATGTCCCTGGGCGAACACCCCTGTTGTAGATTCTCTGTATGAGAATGGGACATCCTTAGCCAGGATCGTCCAAGGCGAGCAACTTTAGGGATTGACAACCCCGACTCTTTTACATTTCCTGTGTGGAAATCTGACCGTGTCTTGCCTTTGTGGCCTTGACTGTGTCTTGCCTATGTGGCAATGCTTGTGTTTACTCCTTGATGGAGGCATTCACCATTTGTATTGATGAATGTCTATTATGAATGCTATGCATGATTGTGTATCATGTGTTTGGCACGTTTGTCGTGCAAGGTGAATGAATTTGATGTGATATAAATGCATGATCAGAAATAGTGTGGTTGAGACACTATTATGTAGGTTTATGTGATATAAATGCATGATCAGAAATGATGTGATTGAGACACTATTATGCATGTTTATGTGATATGAATGCATGATCAGAAATGGTGTGAATGAGACACTATTATGCAGGTTTATGTGATATAAATGCATTATCAAAAATAGTGTGATTGAGACACTATTATGCAGGTTTATGTGATATGAATGCATGATCCAAAATGGTGTGATTGAGACACTATTATGCAAGTTTATGTGATATGAATGCATGATCCAAAATGGTGTGATTGAAACACTATTATGCAGGTTTATGCGATATGAATGTATGATCAGAAAGTGGTATAACATGTTAATCTTAGATCTGAACTGCTATATTGTTATGTCGTCTCGTTTTTTTATTATTATAGTTATATTCAAAACTATTATTGAGTTTTTATACTCACCCCACTTTCTTGTTTTGTTTTGGGGCTACGTGGCATGACACGTAGACGAACATGATCCTCTATATGAGGAAAGGTCGGAGAGAGCTTGGGAGTAGTTGTAGAGGCTTCTAGTTTTGCATGTTTCTTCGTTTATCTTATTTTGATGTTAGGACCTTGTGGATGATCCTTATTTTAGATTTGTGATATACTATGTCTTTAGTTTCTTTGAGACTTTGTTTTGGAGCCAAGTGTGTGGCTATGAATTATTAGTATGTGGGTTTGAAATTATTGTTTAATCTAGAGTTTAACTCTTTTGGTTCTACCTATTTACTCTTGCTCAAAGTAGTGCGTAAACTCCGTAAATTAGATTGCCCGTAGTTGGGGCACAAGTTTTCCGCTATTTTCCTCAATCGATTCAATCCGTCGCCCACGTGCATTGGTTCAACCCTTGGATCGGGTTCGGCTCAAGTCGGGGAGTGTCGAGGCATGACATCAACGATTAGTAGCACTAAATTTATGTGGGATGTAAGATAATTTTGTTTGGGATAAAGCTTTAACTAACAAAACTAGGAACAAAGCATCGTCTGCTATGTTATGAGCGGGCACTAGGTAGAAGATGATCCTTCGGGGGATTAAATACCTGGTCAAGTCCAGTAAAAAGAAGATGAGTGGGATCATTGAACCGGTCTAGTTTATGGGAATAAAAGAGTCAAATAAATTCTTTAAAATTAATCATGTATCTAGAGAGGGGTGGGAGTATCCACCAAGTTTGAGATCAGAGAATAATCTCAAAGCTTATAACATGACCCTTTTACCCCTAGTAGTTTATTGGTCGTATAATACTCACTTACCTGACTTAGGGGCTCCGGTTCAGTGACCTATGAGTGATCTTAAAAATCAGAAATATTCTCACTGAGATGTGAGATTTTAATGGGTAACCTAAAATATAGACTAAACCTCATAGTGAGGAAAAATCCCAATGAATGGATAATTAATTGTTTTACCCCTAGTGCTAAGGATGCACAATTAAGTAACTGTCATGGTCGGTCCAAGGGGTTCACAACCCCTTCTCACACCAAAAAAATTACACCGAATCCATGAAGTTAAGTAGCAACATTGAGCCCAATTTTGGATCAATTAGATAATCAATAAGGCCTTGGTTAAAATGATAGAAATACCCCTTTGAGTGAACTTCCCACATTAGTGTGAATGGAAGCGTGGGTTAGTTTGAGAGTGGAGCCATATGAGAGATCAATAACTTAAGATCAATAGAAGGGCAACGAGATGAAGTTCCTTGCTTTTGCAATTTTGGTACGTAAGTGTATCTCTGATGTGAGAGTCAACTTAATTATTTATTTTCAGACAGATGACAGACTTGTACTTAGATGGATGAACTGTTCTTATTGAATTTTGAGACGTATAATAATATTATATGATTGATATTCATATTTGTGAACCCCAGTTATCATGACCTGGATATTTAATCGAATGGTTTGTTTTGTATTTAAAAAAAATCTTGTGACTTACTGTTTATATTATTTTTTTAAAAAAAAAACTTTTAAAAATTCGGGTCGTGAATCACATACCTCTTAGCTGAATAGAGACAATCATTAAAGCCCGAATGTGAAGGCACAACCACATCCTATATAGACATATGCCTTAAGGGAATGGAGAAGGTGAGAAGCCATAACCTGCAAGTATTGTAAGGTTTTTTATTAGAACGCGCATATATGCACCCTAAAAAACCCCTTAGTATCCTATCTTTTATTTACCCCAAGTAAAGCTCATTGAAATGTCTCCTATGTACCATGACATATGAATATTTTCTCCCTTTTTCCTTTCTTTGTCTTCAGCTCTCACACACCAACTATGGTAGCGCATGTTATATAAGATCCCTCCTTCTCAGCCCCCACATGTGGTGGCCATAGCCATTGGCCTCCACTGCCCAAGGATGGTACCTATTATGGTCTGAATAACATTGGATAGTGCTCTTGAAACACCTTAACCCATAACCATCAACTTATCTTCTCTGCATGTTGCATGTGCCTCTTTTGTTGGCACTGAAGCCATATATATCAGTGCCGCCAACCACTCTAGCACGCACCAAAGAAAACTCTATTAGCATCATTACCGTGACTTGATGCCTATTGCACTGATCCACATTAATGTAAATGCAAGGCCAGAGATACGAAGAAGAGGGAGGAGATTCTATTGCGATTGATATGGGTCCTTATCAGTTGATACATATCTATATTAGCTAATATCGATATGATACGGGGGGCAATATACTCCCTACACGTATGTTTGATACGTATTGGCTATATCGTATCGATACATATCAATACTTTAATATTTTATTAATTTTTTAAAAATTAATTTTTTTAAATTTTTTGTTTAAAACAAAAATTCAAATTCAACCTCTTCGAAGGTTTAAAATTGATGATGTTTTTATTATATTAAAAATATTTTTAAAAAAATTATATGAGATCAATATAGGTAGGTCTATATAGTTTACATAAGTTTTTTTTAAATATAGTGCTCCACAATTATGTATTTACTTAAACGTCTACCATATGAGTTTCTCCGTAATAGTCATGTGACTCATATTAAATATTTTATTTGGTTCCAAAATAAATTAATTTCAGAGCACTTAATATGGGACAAAGGGAATAACAATTTGTAGAGGACATAGAGAAGTGTGTGGTTCTAAAATTAAATAATTTTAGAGCACTTGTGTCAGTTGATACGACCTTTTATTGTATTATCAGGCTTTAAATAAAAATATTATAATAATATATTATTAATTATTTTATATATATATATATATATATATATATATATATATATATATATATATATATATATATATATATATATATATATATATATATATATATATATATATATATATATATATATATATATATATATATATATATATATATGAAAGGGTTTATAACTATTTCGGCATATACCTATATTTATAATCATTGATATTATCATCCATATTAATATTGCCTTCCATGGTTGGGTATATGGTTAACCGGGTCAGTTTCGAGTGGGGTAAAATATAAATAGGTATTGCTAGATTTTCCCAACCCTATCTGTGGAGGCCCTAAACGCGACTACACAGTCACGGGTGAAGTGTGCCTTATTCAGTTGGACAAGTCACATATGCCTTTTGAAGGAGAAATTTACGGCCCTTAACGCGACTACATGGTTATGGGTGGACTGGGCTTTACTCGGTTGGACTAATTATATACGAGCATCTAAATAATGGCCAGTTTGGATTCCATTTGAAGGAGAAATGAATAGGCCCGTAAGCCCATGTGGTTTCTATTAAATCAAAGGGAAATGCTGAGCAGGTGGGATGAAAGGCGATGAAACCTCTTCCTCCTCAAGAGGAGGGTAAGTGAAAGGTTTAACCAGAAAACTAGTTTTTTCTATTTTAAATTATTGGCCTTTTTGTCTTTTAAGAAAAATGTACTTTTTAAGTTAAATTATTTTTCCAAACGCATTTTAATGAGAAATGTGTTTTCTATATATAGTTTAAAAGGCCCTTTCTAGAAAACTGAAAAGGCCATCAAAATAAATCCAACATATCAACTACTCCCTCCATTTTATATTAATAATTTTATTTAATTTTTCAGCAGCTAGTGTCATCGTTATTCTTGAATTCTGGTCACTAATGATACTCTTCACGCTTCGCTCAAATATTTGATCAACATCAATTGATGAATATTTTATCAGCATCAATTGATAAAAAGTTTAAAACCCATATCTCTTGGTAAAAATGTTTATTTTGCTAACGATCTTGGTAATAATATGTTTGTAAGGAAGATAGTTTATAAGAGATGCCTAACAAGTTACAAACATTTTATTAACAAGATCTTTAGCAAAATAAACGTTTTTACCAAGAGATGCCGGTTTTAAGCTTTCAGTTGATGTTGATTAAATGCTTATGTGAAGCGTGAAGAGTATCATCAGTGACCATAATTCATGGACAATAATGATACTAGCTAGTTGTTATGTTTTTAACGTTTTTTTCTGATAGCGAGTATCATCAGTGACCATAAAGCACTTATGAGAACCGTTTAAAAACACTAGTACACATTAATACTAATAATATTAATATTAATATATACCGTGTATGCCATGATTTCAACTATCAGAGTTCACGTATATTTATCACGCTAAGCAATATAAAAAACTCTTCCATATTATTGCTGACTACTGACCACTAACCATGGAAGACCCGGGGGCGATATGCCCCTAGCATGAATCTACGATATGTATTAGTTGTAATATATTAATATGGTTAATATATATTAATATATAATTAAAAATTAAATTTTTTATTTAAAAAATATTTTTTTATTTTAAAAAATAATTTTTTAAAAAATTAATTTTTTTTAAAATAACAATATATTTTAAACCTAATTTTTTAAAATTTTATGTTTTGTTATATTAAAAATAATATGTTTATAATTATATAAAATAAATACGGGTAGGTCTATGTAATTTACATAATTATTTTTTTACATATAATATTTCATAAATATATATTTATTTAAATATATAACTTAAACTTATATTAAGTATATTATTTATTTTTAAAATAAATTAATTTTAAAATATTTAATATAAAAAATCATGAACAGTAATTTATACGGGATAGAGAATATAATAATATATAGTTTTAAAGAAATTAATTTTAAAATATTTATTTCAGTTAATACAGTATTTTATGGTCTTATTATATTTTAAAAAAATATTATAATAATATATTATTAATTATAATATTTTTTATATTTACAAAAAAATATATACCTATTTTAGCACATACCAAATATATAATTAACGTATACCTATATCTATAACCTTATTCGTGTCAATACTGCCTTTGATGCCCCTGACTGTAATCCTGTCCCCGTTCTTTTTTTACAATATATGTAACCCCATTCTTCTTTAATATAATACTTTTTGCCACCTTACCTTAAAATAAGATAACTCTATATACTCCATGCTTGTCCTTGACTTTCATGTGACTCACAAGCTGCCACTATCTTCGGCTTCACTCAGTCCAGTTGCTTGTTGTCTCCACGAGTGAAAACCCACGAAATATCTCTTCCTCGCTGTCCTCGAGAGCACGTGGGCCATGCAGTCCCATCAACAACAACTTGCTTTGCTCAGATTCACTGAACTCAGATCACTTGGAACATCACACATCGAACACTATCAAAAACTTGTCTCCAAGTAGATTTATTATCATTATTCCCCGCCAAAGCCTCCACCATGACGTAAGCACGCCTCATAATGCATTAACCGTTCATATGTGCATCTTCGCGTGTTGTCTAGAATCTCTAGACCAAGACAGGCGGCTGCACTCACCTATGCTAATCAAAAGGCAGATGTGATGAAATTTGTTGGGGTTTCATTAGTGGCTTTTGAGAAATTACTTGTAAATGGTTTCATAAGTTTTAGAGAAGATGTGTGCAAATGATTTCGGAGGCTTTGTTTGTGACTAATTAAGTGTTTGATATAACTTCTTGTATTCGCTTTTGATTACTGAAACTTGTGTCAAGTAAAATTGGCGAATTTGTCTTTTGCGTTGTTTGGTTGATCATATACTTTTGAATCTTTGCTAAGTATTTATCCTACACTTAAAAAAATGATTACTGGGCGATTCGTATGTATCACTTTGAGGAGGATCCAGGCCACTTACACCTTGTGGGAGGCCAAGGTCCTACTTGTATTATAGTGTGTGCATGTGATCGGTGGGACACTGGTCGCCTATTCCCAAATCCCAACAGAATTCATAGCAAAGTGGCTGCCCATATTGATGTTGAGTTGGAGGCTGGAGGGGGACGTGTGTGGTGGATTTCGGGTTGGGACTGGAATATCCCATTACCCTGAGGTTCGGTGGGATGGCTGTCATATCGTTTGGAGACATCTGTTGGACGCTTTCATACGGAAACAAAGTTTTTCGGCAGGTTTGCTCGTACAAGAAGTTGTCCTCTTTGAAGAGGCAACAGTCATGATACGAGTGGATGGAGTGTGGACTAACATAAAGGTGGAAGAGTAACACAGTATAATTGACTGCTCCCAAGGGACGTCTTCAACGGCAGCCATTGTCATCATTGCCTTGATGCATCTGTTGCCGCTTCTTTCTTCCAGATAGGAGCATCTTTTTTGTTTTTACTCATTATTTATCTGTCAACTGTATGGACGTTCTTCGTTTCATCACCTCACCTGCTTTCGCCGTTCCATTTAGTCGAAAATGTTTTGCTTCCCAGTAAGTAAAGAACAGAAGAATCAAAGATGGTGGCTAAATATTGGCTGCCATAATATATTCTTATTCTACTCGTCACACCAGTCATTGTATGGGCTATGACTTGAGAAACCATTGTGGATTCCACAATCTTCAAAGGGCATCCTTTCCTTTTCATTAACAAATAGCTTTTTTTTATTAATTTGTTTTGCTTTTGTTTTTCGTAGGGATAAAAGAAAAGAAAATCTTCGATCCATACGTCGAGACTGTCACTAATGATCCACTATAGGAGTGATAAATTACAATATTCAACTACTTGCAGTACAAAGTTTTCTTTTGGTAAACCAGTACAAGTTTCTTTATAGCCTACTTCACCAAATTGTACTGCTGCAACCTTCTCCGAATTAAATAAATCAACAAAGCGCCACCTCCTTAGAGGAAGATTTTTTGTCTTGCTACCTTCTATCTGCAGTTAGGATATCTTCTACTTGGTAGGAGCCGTCCATTAGAAAAAACGATGCACAGTATATATATATATATATATATATGCGCTATGCTATGCTATGCTAGCATGTGTGCTATCAATTCTCATAATCAACAATTAACCCTTATTCATGGAGGATATCCCATGGACATCCTCCAAGAGGGCCATAAAGTTTTCCAATCTCAAAACGGTCAGTCACGGTGTGTGCGTGTTTGCTGTTGAAGTGCCATGAAGGCTGTTGTTGCTAGTTTACAAATGTACATGGACGCTTTCCAGTGTTCAGGTTCAAGCCCATTTTTATTTGAATAGGAGATGGTCATCTTTTATTATCTTAAACTATATGGGCAGCAGTGCAAGTGCCTTTTGGCCATTAATGTATCAGCTACTTGGTAGTTCTCACACCGCTAACTATTCATTCAAGTTGAAAGTGAAATTTGGCGTAGGAATACTTAAAGATGGCTACCGATATAAAAAGCAAAAGTTAGTCATGTTAGGTTGACGAGTTATGTGTCCCCAAGATTGGATACTTTGGTCCTCCAGAAAGTTGATGACATTCTAAGCATTAGCTTACCATATCAAAGAAATCCAAAGGTATGGAAAGAAAAAGTGTTATTCTCTTACAGAGGAACCCCTTGTAACTTGCCTTGAAAATTCTTTGTAATCTTCAAGAAAAGAGCCTGATTTGTTGCATTATCATAGCTTGCATTTCAGAAGGAACTGAATCCAATAAAGTCAAACGATATTCATGTTCACTTAACAAAGGTTCCTTTAATGATAATGAAAAATGGGGTGATGCTGGCAATTAAGATGTGTCCAGTATGAGCCGTAAAGCACTTAAAAATGGCCGGCAGGGGATCTGGATACATGTATGGGATGGCAATAGCATCAAACAAACAACCCCTAGCTAGTCTAGCTGTCTCAAATGTAGTAATACCATTGAGACAAACATAGAATTGATGGGAAATTTCTTAAGTATGATCATGGTATTTTGTACATTTTCGATCTTCTACACCACTCTTTTGCTTACATGGATGAAAATAAAATTTCTTTATCCGTCAATTAATCATGAATCAACTGATGTTTTGCTTTTCAAATAAAATAGCAGAGGACCCGAGATTTGGTGCTTTCATAGTTTCTAATAGGGGCATATATTATACTAATCTTAAACAATACAAATTTGTTAGCGGTCCCCTTGAAGAGATTTAAGTCGACTTGGTATTTTCGGAAATTGCTTGAGTTTGCCTATTATATAGTAATGCTTATGGAGCTCTTTATTAGTATTAATAAAGTAAGCATCAATTTGGGCAACTTAGTAAAGTAAGCACGTGGCAGCAAATTCATATAAAAGTAGAGTTGAATGCTCATTGAGAATTAATCATCATACGGCTTTTTCGCATTAGAACAAAATTTGTAGGAGCAAATTTAATACTCCTTATGAAATCTCCAAAGAAATGCCGCTGAAAGTCTTCAAGTCTTTTCTTTTGTTTCTACCATCCAGCAGGCGCGGGATGCCTCCTACCCACCTGCAAGCAGGTGGAGGATCTGGCCTTCCTTCAATCTAAAGCCCCACGTCTATCAAGTTCCAGATCATCTACTGAAGTAAAACTGCTGTAGATTCTGAATGTTTTAACCACTAATTATATTTGATTATATTGATGTGCTGGCAAGGATGTGGTACGACAGTCACTATGGTCCCCGTGCATGGTTAATTTCCTGACAACAAGTCATTGCACAAACACAATATTACATCATCATGTACAACCAGATGAGATGAAACATGCTCCGGAAACCCATTATCCAATTTCCCCCTCCTTTTTTTGTTAAGCTCATCATAAACGCCCATCCATCTCTACATCAGACGACTAAAGACTCCTCTCTCTTTCTCTCTCTGCTGTGTTTCGTGTTGGCGGTTGGTTGTCTGAGCGATAATGGGCAGGAAATGTTCACACTGCGGAAACAAAGGCCACAATTCAAGGACTTGTAGCAATTTCAGGGGGACAGTTGGTGGACTGAGGCTCTTTGGTGTGCAGCTTGAGGTGGATACTCCCATGAAGAAAAGCTTGAGTATGGGCAGCTTAGGCTCTTCAACGTCATCGTCGTCTCGTCTCTCTATTGATGAAACCTCTGATAAATTGGGCAGTGGATATCTTTCGGACGGTCTCCTCGGAAAAACACAAGATAGGAAGAAAGGTCAGGCAGAAGTACCCAGAGTCGTTTTTCTCTGTTTCCCTTTTCTGCATATCTTTACATTTGTTTGGTTTGGTACCTTGTCATCTTTTGAATTGAGTTACAATTCTCGTTGCCTAATAGTTCTTGTGCACTTATAGCAGTTATCCAATTTAGAACCTGATTAACTCTGTTGTAAGTGTTGTGGAACTGTTGACGGTAGCATGGCAATGTCCAACACGTTGTACTTGATGTCCAAGGGATTCTGCTTACGAGTGTTGCTGCTCTGACCTTAATTCTTGTAGTTTTAGATTCTGTTGGTTCTTACAGCTTATAGTAGTATTATTATGAAACCATAAAATTAGCCTTCAAAACAAATGTTTCTAAACTACTTCTGTATCTTAATCTTTACATGAAACTAGTTTTCGAAAAATATAAAGCCCTTTATGAAACTGAGATTGAACTTCTGAAACTTCATAGTCTTAGTTGTATAGACAATATGATTATACTGTTGTTTTCAAATTTCTTTATCAGAATATAACTATAAAGACAATTTAATGCACTCTTTCTGGAGTTTCTTAAAACTGCTTTAGAATATAAACTTATTTTCCTGATCTGAAAAATCCTAATATCTCTGAATTGCTTAGTTCCTCTTATATGTGGTTCATTCGTAAATTTGTTGTGGCCTATGTCTCTTATTCTTGAAATATACTTTGAAATTGTCTAATTTGGCGGATCCTTTTGGTGGGCTATTGGTTTCATTATGTAAGTAAAATTAATCTTCCTGTTGCAGTCGGTATAAACGGATATCGTCTTTAGAAGAACACTAGGTTATTACACTAGCCTCTGAACAACCCACGCTCTTTTTTTCTTCTTTTAGGATTTTGTAATTCTTGGGAAATTTGGTTTTAGTCATTTTTTCGACTGTTCTTAGGCGTTCCGTGGACGGAAGAAGAGCACAGAACCTTTCTAGCTGGTCTTGAAAAGCTAGGCAAAGGTGATTGGAGGGGCATTTCAAGAAACTTTGTTATAACAAGGACTCCAACCCAAGTTGCCAGTCATGCCCAAAAGTATTTCCTAAGACAGAACAGCCTCAATAAGAAAAAGCGTAGATCCAGCCTTTTCGACATGGTAAATCTCTTACATATCTTACAATGTTCCCTCCCCACTCACATCCAAGTTGATCATTTTTGTCCCCCTAATTTCATCCCTTTTGCTGCAGGTTGGAATCAACAGCTTAACAAGTCAGACGACAGATTGTAGTATAAAAGACCCTCCTGGAAAAGAAGAAGAAACTCAATTACAGTACCAAGGACTCAACCATATTCAGCCACCATCTTCTCTTTATCTAACAACAGCTTGGCACGCCCCTGAATCATCCGGTTTTACTCATGGTTTTGTTTCTCAATCAACATCTTCTCTTACACATCCTCTTGATCCTCCTGATCTAGAACTCACAATTGCTTCTCCAAGGCCACTAAGGCAAAGCAAATCAGTCCACGGATCACTACTTGTCGGACCTATTAGCGTAACCTGATGATCAATATGGGGTGAAGCGTCAGAATGGCTCTTGAGTCTTGAGAACAAGCTATAGAAATGTCAACCATGTAGTCGCTACAGTTATGCTAAAATTTTGTGAAGTCAAACTCCTTATACAAATCTTTTCTATAATTAAGAATAGGAACCTGTTAATGACCCAACTAAAGTAGAGTTTCTTGAGAAACCTCTCTCTCTCTTTCTCTTTTCTGCTCACTTCAAGTTCTAGTCAAATCAGCAATTCCCATGTAGTAGTTGTTCCTTTGTTTATATAACAGGGTGGAGATCGTTCCTCAGCTACCAATGAAAAAGGGAAGAGAAAGGAAGATTAAAATAGAAAATTAAATAAAAATTAATTTATTTCTATTCCCTGCATTAGAATGGGTTGCATCATACAATTTATAAAAAAGTAAAATAATAATCCTACTAAAAGAAGGTAAACAAGACTAATCTTAACTAAAATAGAAAATAGACTAATCTAAATAGGTAAAATTAATGAAGTAACTAATATCCTCGTCTAAATAGGAATGGAACACATTCCTACTTTTGTCTTCCTATAGCTAGGTTGAATATGGTGTGCGTCCTAAGAAAGGACTCGTACAACTTGTATATCCAAATATCAAATACGAGAAACTGTCATTCATGCTTCTCCACAACTCCCACTTTAGAAGATGTAAACGTAGTCAAAAGTTCGGGATTCAACTTCAATTCGGCCGGTTTGGTTTGAAAAATTTTGAAAAAAATCAAGAAAAATCTGCTAGAAGTGGGCTACATGAAGAGTCACAGGACAGCGCAAATCTTCAAGGAGGTCAGGTGAAAATTGCCCAGAGCTTCATTTGGTACTGTCAGACCCAAAAATGAGACTACTAATAAAACTTTTATCCTAAAAATCCGCCTAAACCGGTTTTAAAAAAATGGGTTGACCTGAAACAGCAACAAATTCAGGATCGAAAATTTTGGCGAAAATTTTACCCAATGTCTATTTTGCTATTTTTTGGAGAATCAAAATTCAATGAATTTTGTCATTAAAAGAAATTTTACACAATTGACAAGAGATCTGAAATTGTTGATAGTGGACCAGCAGTCAGTTCCTCATCTTTTGAGTCGTATATTTTACAGAGACAATTTTTTTAGGTTTTTTTGCTAATTTTACAATGTTACTTGCCATAATAATGTAAAAATTATGTTTGTTAGACTATGCCATCTACAATTAGACTAATCGACGACATTAGAGGTGGGCCAAATTGCGTTACGGAGACTCAACATGGCTTGAGAGCGTAAGAAGCTCGTCATGGCAACACAACTAAAACATCTTCGTTGGCCAGGCTCGTGGACATTTGCGGGCTCAAGCCGAAGACTTTCTTAGCACTTCGAGTTGGTTGTGGGTAGTTAAGCATTAAAAAGCCTTCTTAATGTGACTTCACAAATGCAAGGAAACTACACGGGTAAGATGTTGTGCACGTGTTGTTTGTACATCTTGTCATATAAACTGTCCTCCAAATTCACAAATGACCAGAAATGCCCACCGGGTTGTTTCATACTGCTGAAATTTTTGGATATCTCCTGGGCTCTTGCCTTGTCTTTTCCACACTACCTTACTCGTTTCTTGTTTAGACTCAGATTTTCATGTGTAGGTTTTGTGACCACACAGATATCTATCTGCTAAGAATACCAAGATTTCCGAATGCATTCATTCCATCAGGGCCGGAGGCGGAGAAAAGAAGAAAGTAACGTGTTGAATGGAGGTCCAAACAATGAGTTCTTACCTGTCCCAAATGCTGATGTAACCAGGAACCTCATGATAATGGTTGTTATCTGGATTCTGGACGACACATCCGATCTGATGAGCCCACCCACCACCCATATTTTAGCTTCTCAAGTCTCATCCACTTGACACGAGAAAGGAGCGCTTAAATCGCCAATCACTCTGTTGCTGTGAGCTTGTTTAAGTTATTACCCACCGAACCTACCTATTCAAACTTTTTAAACTGAATTTTGGCCGGACAGAACATGTGAACCCAAATAAACTTTATGTGAGGTCTACATGACATCGAAAGTTCGAAATGTTGAACATGCTGTTGTGTACCTTTAAGTATAGCAATCACTGAGGGGTCAAAACCACGGGCGGAATCAGGATTTTTGGTGAAGGGGATCATGAAATAACGATGCTTAAATTTTTTTTTCTTTCATATTAGAATAATAAAACTAATAATTAAAATATACTTAAGTAAAACATAAATTAAGAAAGGGGTCAAATAATAAATACCAACTCAAATTACATATAAGTTAGGAAGAGGGTCTTAAAAAACTTAAAAAATCAAGGGGGTCATCTGACCCCACCTTATAGCGTAGATCCGCCCCTAGTCAAAACGCATGACTTGTTGGACTCATTTTGAGTTATTTGCCTTTTCTCCATGTATAACCATGTAACCGGTAAGAAATTTACATTCATTTTGCCTTTCACCACGAGATAAAAATAGGTTGGATGTTGGAACTAGAAATCATCCATTCCTCCTCCATCAAGCTTTGGCTTCCTCTCATCTATCTATTCTAGCCATGGTCATGGGCAATCTCATATTATAGAGTAGGTTTTGTTTGCACTAATGTGCCCCTGTAGTTGCTATGATATGACTTGTCCACGTTTAAATTTGGATGAATGCTAATGTTGTCAGTTAGTTCAGGGCCCACAAGCAATAGAAAGCCGTGTTGGAGTATCCCCACATGTAGACCTCATTGTAAACCCAAAAGTTACAAGGAAAATAAAGTCATTTAAAAATAAAAAGTCATGTTTTGTATTAATTGAAATAGAAATTCGGAGTCAAGTTCGTCAATTATAAAAGGGTGTGTACAAAGCCATTTATTGGTATCTTTTTAATAAGAAGACTTACTATAATGCTATATATATGCATAGTCTCTTCACTCGTTAAACTTAAAATTTCCTATCCATTTTTAACAAGAAGAGTGAATAAGACACTTTGTGTTATTTATATTTGGTAGATTCTTTATATATATAAAGGCCAAGTTGAGGGTAAGGTACGAGCCAAGCTGAGGGGGACGTTGGGGGTCAAGCAAGCATGGGGAAGGGGGAACTAGAAGGCCGACTAGTGGACGGGCATAGGACTTTCAATTAAAGGGGTAAAAATTAATTGGGTTTTAAATAACTTTTGTTCATGTGTGGAATAAGTAGATTTATAACTAAGTTGAGCAATGGAACCATGCAGCTGCTCTCATTTTATGATGAAAGTAAACTTAATTTGCATCATCTAAGCAGAAACACCAAGCGAAAGATCAAGATAAGCAAAACTTAATGCCAATTTGTTTGTAGGTGATAATTGGCAATATTATAAAGACAAAATAAATCAAAAGAGAAGCTAAAAAAATCACGCAAATAAGCAACTCGCTAGGGTGCATGGCAAGACGTGGAGGGAAAGAGGGAGTAGTTGATGAAAGAAGGGGGGGTGAACCGGTGCAACAATAGCAAGGAGTCGGTAAATCATATTGGTTTTCCTTTTGATATTTTGGTTCGTGTTCTCCCCCTTATAAGGAAAGAGGGTGGCCGGTGGGCCAAGGGGGGAAGGTTTTCTCAATCCTATATCATATAGTTGAGAAGCAGTGATTTGTGTAAAGAGTGATGGACCATTTTGTCTAGTCCAAGCCGTACTCAAATTAAGGGTGCCTGCTGTTGTTCTAAAGGAATTAAATTAGTGCCACAAACATAAACCAAATCCTTTCTAGTAAAGTACCTGCCCTAGTGTCAATTTTATTCTTCCTCCTAGCCTCTTCTGTGTATCCTCTTCTCTAAATTAGTTTTCTATTAGTCTACTTTTCTTAACCAAATAGAGATTTTTACTTTCTTTTGCTAAATTTAACCATATACGTCAATACATATAGCGGAAAGCATAAAAGTGAACAACCGGAACAGGAAAATAATAAGCTGGCGGCCGGCCCACAACTAAAAAATTGTGTGTGCTTACAGATATGATCGTACCGGGGACGCAATTCGGAAAATACAAATTTTTTGTCTCTTTTCAACGATCATTCACACTGCTGTCCGTAAAATCACATTCTAACAGTTACCTATAAAAGAAAAAATAGATTCTAACAATTATTCGTTAGCACAAGAATAAAACATTGATTATGGCCAATAAAAAGAGTGTTAAAACTTTGGCGAAGTTTGTTGCAAAACAGTACCCATTATTAACCGACAAGTCTCCCCCCACCACAAAATCGTGCCTTCCTTAAAAAATGCCAAGAAAAGGCATATTAGAATATTACCAACATTCATTTGACCTTTCTAACTAGGCCAAGAAAGGGCATATTAGGATATTACCAACATTCATTTTACCTTTCTAACTATGGTAAAGCAATTTAAAAATTGCAGTAAAATGGCACTTGTGTAAAAACAAATCACTGAACTGATATTATGATTGAGTGAACTACATGAACTAAAGCCATCTACAATTTCACAACCGCACTGCAAGTTGCAGTAAAAAATAAACCAAATACATGACAATTTACACAAAATGGGATGTGTGAGTAGTAATATTGACCTGATTAAAGGCGAAATGATTTAACTGGGGAAATGAAGCTTTGCTGTTAGACTCGTTATCCCCGTGCAGCTGCTTGTTTGATTCAATGGAGGCTTTAGAGGAGCTTCTTACCAAAATGAGACTCAGTCTATCTCCTTGGCACTCTTAAGTACCTGCTCTCCACATTATAGAGATGCCTATCGGGTTTAAAAGCTGGAATTCCACATGTGGTGCATCATGATTTTGTGTTATGAATCATGAGGGCCTTGGACCATCAAGGTAATACGCTTAGCACTGTCTGCACGTAGGCTATCACCTTTAAATCCCATCTGGAAGTTGAAAAAATATAATTGGACGACCTTAACCTCTTGTTAACTTCGAAAGAAAGAAAGGATAATAAACATCAACTAGTATTCAATAGTTTTGATTATTGAGGAACAGCAGTCAATTAACATGCATACTAAGAAATAAAAGTTAACTTAACAAACAATAAATTTCATCAACCAATTACCTCTATCTGACTGCCCTCAGGTGAGAACCACCGCAATAACACTCCGAGATGTATGACTGCAGGAATTAGCTTGAAGAGCAATGGGGTAGTCACCTGTGTAAGGCCATCATTTTGTTAAAAATATAGTCCGGCCAATGAGAAATATGACAATTTACTCTAAAAGATCTGAGCCTGTCACTTCAATGTAATGTAATTTACAGGGAGGATAATCCTTGTAGATGGTTCCCGTCTCTCCCAGGCATCATAGCATAAACATATATTTGATCCCTACCACCATTTTTTTTATGTCAAATTGTATTCTTCCCTTCCACTCAATATTGCGTCATTCCCTAATTTATTGCATGCACCATCTCTCTCATCCAGTTTTCGCACTTGAGACAGAGTGATCAACTACATATAATGAAAAATTACCAGACTAAGTGCTGTTGTGCCAAGTAGCAACAAATACAGTTTTCCCTGCACAAGAAATAACAAACTGAGTAGTAAGGTTTCTTTATACTAGACAGTGTAGTAAATGTCTCTTAGAATCTTCTTATGCTCACTTAGCGTATTCTTTAGTTCATCATTCAAGCTATATGATTCAGAGAATTTTAAAATGTCATCCTGATGCCAAAGAACAGTGTGCAAGAATTTTCATGCGGGGTTACCCTTCAGTAAATGCTGTTATCCGCCATGACAAGGCACAACAAATGAAAGAAAAACAGAGGCAGTCAAAAGAGTAAACGGATGAATCCCAATAATTCTCATTTCAATGAGGTGGGCAATAGTGGCAGGCTAGAAAATTTGCCTTTGAGGCCATAGATAGGAATATACTTGAAGCCATAACATTAAATTTGAGGTATCAACTCCAAATTATCATTAATTTTTGAGAGAGTGATGCTACTCGTCCTTCACTGTATATCCCCCACCCTACCTCCAAATTATCAACATTTTTTGTTTAAAGATGCATGGCCGACGTTAGAAATTTTTGTTGGATGATGGGAGGCGGCAGGGGAAGGAACAAGAACCAACAACCCCAACCACCCCTTCCCCAACTGCACCACTACTGAGCAATGTCAGGCTCTTCATGAGAAATATAAGATTCTGCAAACTCCACATTGTGCATTTTTTTCTCGCTCAAAAAGATAACTATTAATTGTGTCTATACTGAAATTTCCATTTGCAAGGACAACCAATATAAGTGCTTGCTCAAAAACACTCACAAACCTCAACAAGATGAAGATTGGAAGCACGGCTGAGAAGCACAAAAGCAAATTCCCCAATTTGCGCCAACGACATGCCAACCTACAAACAATAACAGTCAAAATCTGAGACAAATCAACATCATTATTAGATTAAGAAAAGGATAGCACATCAACTGAAACTGATTCCCACCAACACAGAAGTCTTGTTGGTATAGCCAAATCCCTTCACAACTGCAGTTATCACAATTGTTTTCACAATGATCACCAAAATAACAGCTGCTAGTAAAATATCTACGTGGTTCCAAAGGAAGTGCACATGGATCAGCATTCCAATACTAGCAAGAAAAAGAGCTGCAAAGAAGTTGCGAATGGGTTCAACCTGCAAAAAGGAGAAAATGCAGAATGATTGGATCCTAAACCAAATATAATGAGCAAGCCAAAACATACTAATATAGCTGATCTGTGATAGATGCAGACTGCCAGAACTTAAATTTGAGACCTCAGAGAAAAAATACGAGGGATTGAGAGCAGATGGCTTTCACAAACATCCACAATAATTCCCTTCCTTTCCAAAACTCTCTAGGAAAAGGTGAATCTCGGTAATAATCAGTTGCACCTTTCTATTATAATGGGCCAACAGTATACTTTGCAGTGGCCTTTTTTGAGGTGGTGATTATGGCAACAAAACCATGAGTTTGTGGGGCATAAAATAACTTAACCATCTCATACAGATGTTAAGCACCATGCTCACAAGTTGGTTCATTTAAGGCATAAATAAAAAGCAATATCATTAATTTAATATTTGACCAGGCCAGACCAGACAAAATGAGTTTCACTACTAATTCAGTGAGGACTAGAAACATGCCATTACATTCCAACTGGCAGCCTATTAGTAAAGTTGGTCAGATTTTGCTTGTGTGTCAGATATCAACTGATCTCAGTATCAAAGCACAAAAAGGAAACCCCAACATCAAGATCATGTGATCAACAAGATCTCTGACAAAATTCATGTCATGTTCTCTGAAGTATCATAATTTTTTATTTTATATCTTCATGTACTTCTAATATTAATTTCTTGCTCCAATCAATTAACTCTTGGGAACCTTGTTTTAATCTCATTGGCTCTAATTTACGTTTTCAATTTCTTTGTCAAATCACACACACCGACATGCGCACACATTATTTTAATACTAATTAAAACTTGAGGAATAACAACACCAATAATGGCAAATGATCCTGTCTTTATCACAAAAAATTGAAAATCTTACACACACCCATATAATATTTGGATACCAATTAATACTTGAGGAATAGCAACCTCAATATTGGCAAATAATCCCGTCTTTAATGCATTAAATTGAAAATCCTGCAGTACTATTTTTAATTTTCATTGTTTGGATTAAGTACATTGGCCTTCGTAGTAGATATCATGATTATGCTCGTAATCTAAGGTTATAATTGCGATCACCAAACTACATATACCAGATACTGTCGACAAAAGAATTTCTATATAGTCTGATGTGTCTCCACCCTCTAACCATCGAACCACGGCAATATACCTCCTCCTATAACCATATCTAAATAAGTTGGTTATATTTCCAGTGACAATTAGAGAGTTCTCAGGTTTAGTCTAATGTGTTTCCACCCTCAAACCATTGGACCATGGCAATATGCTTCCTCCTATAACCACATCTGATTAAAGTTGGTTAGATCTCTCGTGACAATAAGAGAGTTCTCAGGTTTGAACCCTAAGACACCTAAGACAACATCACAATACAATATATCATCATATTCTACACACATATGACATGGAAGTATAACAGTCTGGAAAAATATTCATTAACAATCCAACTGAAACTATCATCGAACCAGGAAAAGATACAAGCAAAGCATTGATCAACAGATGAGCCATTCACTAAACTACCCTTCAAGAGAACTTAATTGAATGATTGAAACTAACTTGTTCAAGTGTATGTTGAGAAAGATCAGTTGTTGATATCATCACTCCAGCAGCAAAAGAACCTAACTCAAGGCTCAGACCCAATTTGTCACTACACTGGAATCATAAAAAACGCCAAAATTAGATGTAGTAATTACTTGAGCAACAGAAGTTATAATAGATGCAAACTGAAGACCATTTTCATCAAGGAACTTACCCAAAGAAAAGGCCAGGGAAGGTGATAAGACACCAATAATAAGGTTCTATTTTATATTAATTATGAGGAATTAGAAACAACAAAAAAAATATTTGGGGTCATATATTCTGTGCAAATTTTCATTAACATCCATGCTTAAAAGAATAATCTAATCATTAATTTTTTTAATCAATTGGATCGAGAATAAAATAGAAAAAAAGAAAAAACTACTCTGACAATCAGAGTAGCTTCTCTGTGCTAGATGCTTCCCAGGATGAAAGAGGGGGCAGAGAGCATATCAAATATACCCAATAAGGATAAGATATTAATCATTGCAGCATGATAGAGAAAAGCAATCAAAAGGCAGGGTATCACTGAATACAAACCCATGCAACAAGCAAACAAAATGCTACAGCTGCCAATTGATAAAGTTCATTGGTCTGCATGAAAAAAAATCACGTTAAAAAATATAATCAATCAATAATACCAGTAAAAGTTATGGTTAATAGCTACAGCAGTACAAAAGTAAAATTGTCTTCTATAATAATTAAAATGAAGCATTTATCATTATATTTGGTTCAAAGGTTCATCACAATCTTAAACATTACATATACCTGTGAAGATAGACTAATCATAAGCTTAAGAAACCAAGGCAGGCAAGTACGAGATAATATTGACAATATGGCCAAAAAAGTGCACAACAACACCAACCTGCAGGAAAGAGAAGCCAGCGTAAATGAAATCTTTTAACATGACAAAAAATTAGGAAAGAGGAATATAGTCAACAGAGAGCATGTCTCTCACGATTTGGTCATGGATATCACTCCTTGCAGAACACCAGAAGTCCCACCCAGAACTGGAAGAAGTGCAAACAGCAATCCAACAGCACAATCCTAGTAGGTCATAAACAACAATTATATAAATTGTGTGTTTTAATCATGTGCAGGGCTTTCACATCCCAGATCTGATACAAAATGTCTTCCTAATAGTGAATGTATTTTAACTGGACTTCTCAAAAGGATATGTTGTTAGAAAAGTGTGTTAATCTTTTCCAAATAATTCTAGGATATGTAAGAAAATTACAAAGATTTTCATTTATTTTCACATTGTATGTAGCCATACATGACATGGTTGGCTCTTGACATACAAGTTCAATTTACGATCATAATGAGAAAAATCTGCCTCAAAAAATAACAAAAAAGTGTCAATATTGCCATCTACATCCTTTCCAGCTAAGTGGAAAGGCTAAACAAAATTCTCTATTGCCTACTGAATTCACTCTACTCAAATTAATGGTACTAAAATTATGATAAAAAACGCGAGCCCTCTGTAGAAGAGCTTTCCAAAGGAACCCACTGAAGAGGAAATACAAAGGAAGAACATATTGCCACTATGGGCAGAAAACACTCTTAGTAACAAGTGACACAAGTATCTATCAACTCTACCAGCAATCAGCCACACAGTACCTTACAGGAAGGTATGACAAGGTGTCAAAGTAAATTACAGACTATTTACCTAGGTTGAGGAAGAAGGAAACCCAAGAAAGAAGTTTACATACCTGAAGGATAAGGGTACCGATTGTAACTTGACCATGAAGGGCACTAATACTATTTCTTTCCATCAAAAATTTCAACACCTAAATATTAACAACGCAAATACTCCATTCACTGTTTTGTATATAAATTTGAAGCACACTAAAGAGAAACTAATTAATATGCAGATAGCACCACAGCCAAAAAGAAAACCAGGCAAAGCACAAACCCACAAAAAACAGCATTCTCAATTCTCCAAGAGAATGTAAAAATTTTTAAGGGAGTTTTTTTTTTCCGAGTTCAAGAAAATAATGCACACCAGAATAAAAACGGAACCCAGCATATTCAAAATTTCACAAGCAATGTCTATCATTCACAATTTTCGGTAATTATTTTTTATCTTTAATAGGACCCAAATATTAGATCAGCGATATTTCAGTCTGAGTTATTCAATTAAACTATTAGAGTTAAAACCTTTTAAAACAACTTGTTTGAAACGTATGAGAAGGACCTGAAACATGTGAACAGATTGAGAATCCCAAATATTTCAAATACTTATCATTCAAGGAATTATTTTTTACATTGAACCCTCTTATTCCAGCTGTAAATTTCCTTCATCATGTGATGTTGTATTGAGTGGATCCCTCAAATGCTAGCCAGTTTTCCTTTCAAAATAAACCTAAACCAACTTTGCATAATGAATGTAAACACCAGCAAATTCACCATTGACTTGACAACCTAAATGACATTTGAACATACTAAAATGGCATAAATCTTTCCCTTCATTAGTAATCACCATAAGTTAATTTCTACTAAAATTATCTAAAAAAAGAATACCACAGCTGTTGAGGACATTGACAAGAATGCACCCACAAATATCCCCTCTGTAGCCTTGCCACCACATAACTGCAGAAATGCACACAGATTGACAAAATGAGCAAAACATGAATTGTTCAGCTACCTTGAAGTGTATAATTGCATCTTATAAATTCAAATATTGTGAAGCTACCTTCATAGAGTCCAAACAACAATAGCAAGTTGTAATAGAACATAAGTGGCCAGCAAAGAAATGACAAAGCCATGCTATTCTTTAAAAACAACATTCCTGCCTTCAAAGAAGAGACTATATACAAAATACTAAAAAAATGCATTAATTTTCCTCACTCATTAGGATAGGTAAAATGCTAATGCTTCACATTCATGATGCAGTAATCTCCAATAGCAGTATTTAAGGTAAGGCCACAGAGGTAGGCAACCCAGCAGATCAAGCTGGATTAAAATCACAAACTTTGGCCTATAGAAGTAATGTACTATAAGCTGTCCCATAGGAGTCTCTCAAGTCTTAATAAAAAAATTCTCCTATATGCATAAAACAAGTGCTATGAACACTGATCTCAACTATAGTTCATCTACATATTAACTCAGCCATCTAAAGTCAACAATATGATCTCTTATCACCATTTGACAAAACCGCAATGCCTTATGGGCAAAGCAAGTTTAACAAGAAGTAATATGATAACACAAAACTATTTGAATGTGAAATGTGGAGCCAGTATTCACAACAAAAAGGTGAAAAAGGAAAGAACTCTAAATGGTCTTCAAATAAGCTTTGGTTGAATAGGATAAAAAACAAAAAGGCTGAATCACACTGCTAACATTGCCACTTCTGGTCAAATCAATCCAATCTAATAGTTTTGAAAACCTTGTTCATATATGAAACATTTTACAATAACAGATAATAGAGCTCTCATCGATGATTGGTTGGCGTTCTTTATGACCCATCCTACAATGTTGCCTTTACACGTTTTGTTTCTGTTAAATTAATATCAGAAATCAAGAAAATAGTAAATTTCTAAAGAAAACTGCAAATGAAATCGAAGGCAATCATGTCCAACAATTCAGGACTCATAACATGCCATGACACGCAACAACAATCCAATAAAATCTGAAGTGCACGTATGTACACAATTTTAAATAGAGTTTGAAACATACCGAAGTTATTATACCACATAAACACATAAACAGAAATATTTGGAGTAGGCCACCTAGAACAGCAACTGCTCGAACTACTTTTAGCTGAAATTTATACAGAAAAAATAAATTTAGTGAATCAGCCTTATCAATGGACCATTACACAAAATATTTTCCACAAATGCAAAATCTTGATGAGTACTAATAAGAAAGACCTTTGTTATGGAGAATTCCAGACCCAATGCAAAAAGAAGGAATATTACACCAAATTGAGCAACTGTCTCAACCTACAAGTGAGATCAGTAGTGAAAAACTGTAAGTGTACATTATACATATCAACTCTGACATTTCACGTTCACTGAAATTGCTCCATTTTCCACATAAGTCCAGGCTCCATCCACATTATTTTGTTTTCCATTTGTGTTTTCCCCATTATATTTTCCTCCGGAAAAAGGTCTGCATCCTACTTTAGAGGAACATACTTAACTGAGAATATTACATTACTGACGTATTTTTTGGCTTGGCTTAATTAGTCCCTTTAGCAGGCATGGATATATCTCCAACATAAAGGTCTATGCCTCGATAAACTTTTCTTGAATCAGTTGACACATAATATGGATCACTTCCTTCGATGAATAAACTTGTGCTTGTGTAAATGGCTTGAATCTAGGTATTTTAGTGAGATCAGCCCAGCATCCATATCTTTCTACTTTAAGAAATGTAGATAGAGAACACCTGGGATCAAATTTTTTGATCTATTATAATGCTTACCTGAACAATTTCACTGACAAAGCTCAATCCTCCAGGGCCAATAAGAGATCCTGCTAGCAGATATCCAGTGATAACCTACAAGTTGTGGTATGAAAGAACACCTTAACTAACATCATGTAGTAGCCTTAGAACACTAGCAACAATTTTTAATGGAATTTAAGTGCATATAACAAATTACGTCTAAGCTAATCACGTAATCATAGGGAAGACATAAGCATGAGGACATTGATATTTATAATGAGTAAAATAAGACCAAAAGAAATGTGCAGACCGGTTGCCCCACACAAGCAAAAGCAATGCCGCCACAAGCTGCTGATACGATAACCACTACCAGATCTGATATCAACCTGTATACATAACAGTTGTAGAAAGATAAATTTCCACCTAGAGCTATGAATATTAAAAGGAACGGAACATGAGTGTTGTAGTTGAACAAAAGACTGGGGTTACCTCAAATCTAACTGTAATACAGGGTATTTGGATTTGGGATTTGATATAATGAAGACATTATCCTGTGAAACAACATTAATATGAAGTAAAAAAGCTACCATCAGCCATATGAAAATTTAATTTTTTTTAACCGACATCATATAGATGATGTATTCCTCAGGTGTTAACACCTGAGGATATCCATCCCAACTGCAAAAAAAGAACTTGCCATGTTTAGAGTACCTTCCGGTCTATTATAGTTGGAGTATCTTCTGCTCTGTTCTCATTATCCAAGTTAAATATGTTATGAAGTTGAAATGACCTGATCGAGAAAGCAAAAAAAGCATGTTACAAAAACATTGCATCAGTGTTTCTCTTCTTTCACATCTTAAAAATTATTTCCAAACAGCAAGAACAAATAATATTAATGTCTGTTCACATGAGAAAAACATATACTTCTCCTCCTTCGTGTCATTTTTTTTGGGCTTAACTCTTGCTACAGTTTCCAGAACCGCCTGATGGAAGGAAAAAAACATGTAAAAGGCAATACTTTCAGCATGAGCAAGCTCAAAAAGGTCAAAAGAAACATGTAAAAATCCAAATTAGGTGTTATTAACACGTTATGCCAAACAGAGACGACATCTGCAATCCCATCCTATTGTAAATAATCGCACTAGCAGTTGCAAAACAGAAGTATTTGTGAACATTGGAGCAAAGCAATGCTAGACAAAGGGTTTGAACAAAGTAAAAAAGTTCAAAGGTCACATTCAAACATCCAAATAAATTATGGTTTCTTAAAAAAAGCCAGACAGTGCTCTGCTTACTAATGAAATTTAATGTTCCTCGTAATGACATTTGCTCTTTCAATGGCACACAGATAACCATCCCAACTACAATACAATATCTTCAGTAAAATTTATCTTTTGACAAGCCTCAATAAACTATTATCAAGTGCAGAACCCAATAGAAACGAAAACACCGAAATTTGACTGCCTTTGAGTTATTCTAGAAAAAAGGCCCACATTTATTTAGAGGTAGACATTATTTCTTTGTTAAAAATTATCTAATGCTCAAGCAATTAGGCAAGGAACTTCACAAAATGTTGCTCTAGACAATTTTAACATTTTTAATAATAATCATCAGCAATGTCAACACCCTAAGCCATTTGTGTACGGCATCAACACAGATCTCCTCTGTCATTTGGCCTCATCATAAACCATCTCCACGTCTAAGCCAGACTTCAACAAGCCTTTTCTTACTAATTTCTTCCAAGTCATCTTGGGTTATCTTTTTTCCTATGGGCCACTACAAGCCACTAATCATCTTCTTCCATTCATTATTTGTCATCTCATTTGCGCAGGACTAGACTGAAACATCAAAACATACGCAATCTAACAAAGCTTTTAGCTTTAATGGCCAGTCATGTCCTCAAATCTATTTGTACTCGGATTGAAAAGTATTTCATCACGTCTAAGCCCTAAGATTGAGCTCACCTAAAAATAATTAGCTTAAGCATTTTTGGTCCCACAGTCATATAATGGCAAAAGCCCACCTGGCTAGACCAGAGATCAATTGTTAATTAATGTCAGAAAAGATTGTGTTTCAAATGAATTAAACAAATTTCAAAATGTGTATGGTACAGGGACACAGTTCCACAATGATGCACTGCCTATATACGACTTGTACAAAAAAACACAGAGAGAAACATCGTCAACCTGTTGTCCAGCAACACTGTTGTTAAAGCTACCAGGATCAGCAACTGCAACAGAAAAGCAAACATTCAGCTTAGATGTGCCATGCACAAGATATTCGTTTCTTGGCAGAACTTCAGCATAACAGACATATAAGAAGTGTGGATTACTACTAGTAGTTATGTCATACATCTTTTAAACATAGCAGGCATTTTTTTTCCTTTCTTGATTGAACATAGCAGGGAGCTTAATATTTGATAATAATATAGGTTGTGGATTCTGCTTTCCTCTTTGTTATAAAGGCGAGTTAGCACAAACTAGTCAACACTTGTAGCAAAGAGTAGAAAAATTGCAAAAGAACAGAAGCAAACAATTATGTGAAAAAAGAACAGAAGCAAACAATTATGTGATTGGCACCAAAAATGCTTAGAGCTGAAAGCAGTATAGAGCTAAATTGTAGATCCCAATAATCACTGGACTATACCACAATGAACAGAAAAGGCAACTGGCCTGCAGCCTAATCACCATGTCTCTAATTTCATTAATATTCAACATAATCAAGGATAACTTAAAATGCATGAGTGATGAAGGTGCAATCGCTTAATCTCGACTAAAAGGGGACAATAGTCTATACTTCTCTTCTACCCACCAACTGAATTCACTGTAGAAAAGGGAAAATCTGTACATAGTGAAATCTACTTCATAATTATCCAATCACAATTTCATAGGTAATCTGGCAGGCCAACGCGACTCTGCAACTCAGAAATCAACTGAGTAAATAACAACTTGCTCCAAACCCTAACGTATAGTAGCTTATTTCCCTCAGTACACATTACACACACGACAGTGGAATTCGAATCTAACAATAGTAAGTAAATAATTTTAAAAAAATCCAAGCTGGATAAACACAGATCTACCAACCATCGGCCTGCTCATTATCGGGGAATTCCTTCTCCAGTGCGCGATCAATCATGTCAGCGAAGCTGTCCTCCTTGGATCCCAACCCGGTTGCATTCCCTTCGTTAGATCGATCCCCGGGTGTGAGGGAATCAGCAGAAGAAACAGCGGAGAGGAAGAGGAGAAAGCAGAGGAACAGTAGGGAGGAAATGCGCGCCGCAGAAGGGGGTGAGCTATTCATCTGCAGAGCGCGGAGGGATTGGCGTCCAGGGAGGTCTTAGAAGGCGGCAGCGGAGGAGGCCGTCATCGTAATCTAAACCCTACGCCACAGAAGAATAGAGCGAGGGCCCGGAGTTCCAGTGCTCAAGGTCGGCCAGGGGAAAGCGGGTTGGTGGTGGTTCTTCACCAGATGAGAGAGAGAGAGAGAGAGAGGCAAGCGGTTGGGTTCCGTTAAAAAGCGCCGAGCTCGTGAGGTTGGGTTACCGAGATCGAGAGAGAGGGCGGGGTGCAGGGCCACTGGCAAGTGACTGGAAGTTGGGCGGGGGGAGCAACAGAGGGGTCGATGAAATGACGGGCACGCCCCCCAACCATAAGGCGGCGAGAACCCACGCGGGAACAAATAAGATTTTATTCTTAGCGATAATGTTGTCATGCAAGGGAGGAGTTTGTGAGAGGAAAATGACATTTTTTCATTAAAAAACTCAAAAGTTTTAATTAATTTAGATAAGTGAACACACGTGAACTTTACGTGGGACCTATTATTGAAGTCCAATTAAAATTCTCTTACAAGAATATCATTGTTAAAAATACATCATGGGAAAAGTTAAGGTGAGTTAAAGCTCATATCCTTAACTATGTGCGCTAAACATATATGAGGACGCCTAAATGGCTCTCTTCCTTTGCTAGTGTCACATCTCCCTCTCTGATCACTCTATTTCATTGCCCATTCACACTTATATAGGACTTATAGATAAGTGTTGCGAGAATAAACTCTTACATGAAGTCTGTGCGGCGATAGCCTAGTCATACCGTGCAATTAGCTTTTCCACTTCACTTTCACTTATTTTTTGCATTTTAACCCGTATAAAAGAGATAAAAAAGAGAGGCTCCACCCAAAAAAAATTTATTCCGTCAATTAATGATGGAAGTTACATAGAACAAGAAACTCTCCCTTGTTCTCTAATTTAAAAGAACTATCCTATATTTACATAAGACAATACTTCTATGAATTTGACCCGTGACCAACTCGTCAATCACTCTCCTGCTATTTTTTTTATTTTAGTACTAAAGTTGAATGTGTTTAACAAATAAATTTTAAAAAAACCCGAGTTTTAAGAAAGGATTATTATAATATTTAACACAACTCAATACTTATCCATGTGCAAGCACATGCAAGCTTAGCACTTAGGCATAATAAGACAAGAAAAGGATAATAAACCAAGATCTTATAAAATATGCCCTGAAATATAAATAAGAAAAAAACTGTTTTGATGCAAGATTCGAACATAAGTCCTTGGTTTTGATGTAACTAAATTTCATAAAAACTCAAACTTTTAGAAAAATATTATTTTAACTCAACTCTACAAAGGTGAAACTAGAAACTCCGGCTTAACAGGGAGTGAGGTCATTACAACCAAAGTGTGGGGATTGGTCATGTTTGGAGGAGGCTATCACGAGGGGTAGGGAAAATATTAACACCGTAATTTTAAAGGGAGCCTGGTTTGGAGGAGGATGCTAGAAGTTGGCGCGGTAGGGGAGGCTAGGTTTTGTATGCACGCAAAATATTTTCTAGACTAGATTACATCACAAGATTTAATAACCAGTGGACATACAAAGGTAGGAAATATGAAGACTTTTAGATTAATTTCCAAATTTTTCTCACACTAGTTTTTGGGTGATGTGGCAGCTTCTCATTGTTGGTCCCCTATCCTTGATTATGAAAATTAATTAAGTATAAATTGGAATTGAGCCCCACAACTTTAATATCTTATTATTTTTAAATTCAAATTCAACTTTAAATCCAAATTGACATTATTTCCCCAATGGAAAATTTATAAGTTTACACTTCAAGGTCCATGCATCCTACTCCCTGGCTTCTATATTTAAGTGTCTCATTTTAGAAAAAAACATTTGTCATACATTAAGTGTCCTTCATATTTTCCATATTTCACCATGTAGAAAGATTCTAATATACTTCTTAGAAAAAGTATGAGAATTTAAGTTAATTACAATTATTGAAGTTATGAGAATCTAAATTAATTAGAGTTTTGTCTTTTTGTGGTGAAACGTGCTTCTTACCTTCTTCAAAATTTAGAATTTTTATAAGACACTCAATATGATGATTTCAAATCCTTTGTCTAAATCCAAATGTCCTTTTAAAAATACAAGAAGGAGACAATATCTTCTTTTTTATAAGCAAAAGAACCAATGCTTAACCTCTCAATTATATACTACGACATTAAAGCCAACAAGAAGCTCTCGTGGAGCATAAGAGATCTTGCATATTATTGGGGCAGTAGCCATTAGCCAAAATGGCTATACAAACATGCCCAGACTAAAGTATACCAAATAACCCCAAAATATTTTATAAGATTCTCTAACACTACATAGGGGGGGAGAAGATATGCTAAAAGTCCAAACAACAATGTTGTCTTATTAAATGTCCCAATATAACCAACTATAAGTATGCAACATTATGTGCATCTTGCTTAATGCTGCACACATATATTATATTATGCAATGTTATAAGTCTTCCCCACAATATATACACATGCTCACAATGTTGCAGGGTGTCCACGCAACGCATACGTACTATGTGTGCAATACATAAATACATGTGTGTGCCTCATCACTACTCCATGACAAAACGATGACTTCTAAGAACAAATACATACATGCTTAATTATTTATTACAAATGATGGCCTAAGGGGTTTTTTTTTACTAGAAGCTAATTTAAGACATGAAGACTACATACTATTTAGTGCAGACTCCATAGCAAACTCAGTGACAACTCTAAAGATGAGGCCTTTGTCTACTTGTTTGGAAGGTGTTGAGAACAATATTTAAATTAGTGG
Organism: Saururus chinensis; assembly: GCA_035235625.1. Classification (NCBI taxonomy): domain Eukaryota; kingdom Viridiplantae; phylum Streptophyta; class Magnoliopsida; order Piperales; family Saururaceae; genus Saururus; species Saururus chinensis. The sequence continues at coordinate 8,688,988 of CP141143.1, read as the reverse complement.
GCTCAAAATCAAGTTTAAGTAACAAATCACTATTCCCAACTAGGCAAATGATGATATAAAGATCAACAATTATCGAAATTCAAGCCCAATTAAGCACACACAAGTTTAACGTGGTTTAGCCAATTATCTATGTCATTAAGTTCCATCATAATTGAAGAGAAAGTTATAAGTACTTATCTACAAATAAAACCTCAAATCACCTGCCAATGCCCTTTTTCAAAGCAAACTATAGTGAAATACCAAAAAGAAAACTAGTGAAAAAAAACCCCCACTTTTTGTTTTCTCTCCCCTATCACAAACCACAAAAACCATTCACGACTTAGTCAATTCAAGTCACAAGGGGGAAAGGGTGACGATGTCATCCATATTGCAATAGAGGGAACTAGTAATTTTCTATGGCGTCAACCTCATCCATGTACTACCAGCAGCGTCCACAACATCTCTTGCGAGCGAACGTAGATGTGAAGGAGCATATTGTTCAATCTCTGTACAACGAGCAGCCACAACAATTGCACAACTACTACAAAAGATTGATTGTCCTTGAAGGGGGGGGGGGGGGGGGCGCGATTCCATCCTTCCGTCTGAGTAATCGCAAGCCTTAAACATTAGTCACGAAGAGGAAAGAGAAGAACCTCCATGACTCCATTTCTATGCACATCTTAAAGGGATCAAAGAAAAGTGCTGTCCACTCGTCCGCGGTAAGTGCCCAGTTCTTAGTGGAGGAGCCAAAAGAGGATATCAAATTTGTCTTGGGGGTGAGCCGAGGAAGGACCTCGGATCGGCTAAAGGAGGTATTCGTGTACGAGTAGGCCATCATAATAAAAGGTTAACAGCCCTTCCATTACCCGAAATGAGACTACCATTTATAGTGCTTAATGTCTCACACTGGAAAAATTATGGATGTGCTCCCACTTTATGAGCTATAGATCCGAAAGAGTTTTTATGCTCCCATTTGACGGTTTTTCGTACTTTCCAATGGCTCATTGTCATATTAGAGCATGAAAAAGCTTCCCATGAGCTGTCATCCTTGCAGTAGCAGTCAATCCTTACTGAAGATCCTCAGGATCGTCGGCGTGTGGGCTGTTAATCCTTTACAATGGAATAAATCTCACATAAGACTCAGAAAATTCGGCAAGTGCGAGCATTGTGGCTTGGAAAGTTGAAAATTCATTGGGCTACGGACAAAACAAATTGCATGGTACATCGGAAATTTTGTACCAGAGAAAAACATGCTTACGAAGACTCGTGTAATTACGAACTCGAATAGGACATTTATCTTTTTCACACCTCAACGGAACTTCATCACTGCACTGGTCTGGACAAGGCCAATACATCTGCCTATATCCGTTAAGATAGGGACTCCAAATCAGAAATTTCTGTTCATTCATGCTCCTTGGTCATCTGATGTCCTAAAATTTATTTTAGGATCGCTACCACCACTCCCTCCCTTCATAAGTCACCTTAGGATAAAAAAGGCGCGGGTTACCATTATAATCAAACATACGCGGCTTCCTACTAACCATAACCAATAGCCATCAAAGATCGAATGCCATGGAAGCTCTAAGGAGGTGCGATAAATGTTTTCCAAGGCTTACATATCCCCTACAAATGTCATGTCTCACTTACCCACTCCCTTTGAATAGTCTTTGATAGAAGGAAAAGGTGAGAATAGCTAGCCAATATCACTGACGATCAAATACTGTATGGTATATCGAAAGCGACCCAGAATGTAGCAAGGTTCTACGCAAACAAACTGCATATTTGAGAATTGGGTCCTCTATCTGATCAACTTCACTTCACTGTCACTTCTTCATTTTGGACTTGGCATATCTGGAAAATAAACAGTTAAGAAAAATCCCCATACATAAAGCAAGCAGTAGGTACAACATAATTAGATATAACATAGTTTGTAACCAAAACAATTCGCACATAGTTAAATCTAAAATGGACAGGATACTCCAAGTGTAAGCCCCCACGATCTGATGAGGATAGCAAACTGCCCTGAAGACTGTTCATTGCTTCGGTAGCCTGCTTGATTTCCTGCAGACAAGAATTTTATCTACTCCTCATAAGCAGTTGGAAAGCCAAAATCTTATTTCTAAATGTCAATGGATACCTCCGCACCAGAATTAAGAAGACAGTATATTCTGTTTCAAAGTTGGAGGGACACAGAAGAATTTTATGAAATAGAAATCTTCTCAATAGAAGTGGAAACAAGTGTTAATTTGGTATTTCTCAATCTCAGATGAAAGCATAGTAGGTCTACAATTCTATACTCGTTCAGTGAGTCTTACGTAGGACCAGACCTTTAGTGAACAATTAATCTTGCATATATTGTCGATTCAGAATCCTTAGATTCTAACAAAAAGAAACACTACATCTTTCAGAAGTTAAAGGGAATCAATCTTGAATAAATAGGATAAGAACCACAATGTAGTGCCAATTTCTTGTAGGATGTCATACTAAGCTTAAATATCAGCCCTTTCCCAAAAAAGCATCAGCGAATTAAATTTTTTTTTTTTATGAAGAGAGAATTACATTGTTTGCCATCAAATACAGTTTCAAACTTTACCTTCTATTTGTCAAATTTGATCAAATGCATGCATCTTTTCTGTAGAATTCATTGATGTTTTTGGGCAAAACGTTTAAGAAACATTCACTGTATATATTTTAAGTGCTATATACCTGAAAGTCAGCAAAGGCAACCGGCATTGAACCTCTCGTTCTCATTTTAAGCAGACGGAATCCAGCATATCTAAAAGTTCAGGTAAAAACACCCTTAAGCTCAAAAAGAGAAACTTTACATAGACATATAAAGAGGTCATAAACAAGAAGCCATTAAGATTGGATGCAGGAAAGGCCTGTTTATGCTACTGGCACCTCACAGATTATCAACTCTCTTTGACATGCTTAGACTCTGAAAGTAATGCCCAAGATCTAAGTTTCAAAGGCCAGGGTACTCAGAACTTACTTGGATAATGCTTCTTTCAGTTCTTCCTCCGTGCAACAAGGACCCAGGTTAGCAATAAACAAAGTGGAACATGGGGTTACACCCGCTGTATTGGTCTTTCCCAGCCAGTCCAGAAAAAGAAGAAATTCAATGCACCGTTTTAGTTGAGTTCTTTCATAAAAATAAATAAATATTTAGAAGTAAAAAGTCCAGCTTCTGACTTACTTCAACTCTAACTTTATCATTATCTGAATCACCAGTAACTATATTACTGAAAAAAGCCAGAAAACAGAGTTAGCTCTGCCAGGGAACATATTTGAAACAAAGAAAAATATGATGATTGAACACCTAATTAGCTATAACAGCTACTCTGCTATCAAGGATATAGGTAGCAGCACCAAATTGATAAGTTCTATGTTCTTGTGAAGTGCATTTAGACCTTTGTGTCGCAGCAATAGAATTGCCCTTGTGGCTGGGATTAGGATTATCAGTGTCGGATGGCTCATCGGATCCACTATCTCCTGAGCATGCAAATGTGCCAAAAACTTGATGTAAGCTGAGCTGTTGACTTAATACTAGTCATAAGTGCTAATTGTCTATAGAGCAGCAGAATTCTATCAAAAGCATGCATAGCTGTGTTTTACTAAGCAAACAAAATGAACCTTCCATTTTCTTGGGAACAAAGACATATCATAGCATGAGAACAACATTTGAGGAGTAATTCAATCATCCGTGGAATCATAACAACAGCCACCGTGATTTTAATCTTTGTTTTAGCACACAAACCTGAACCATGAGATCGAAGTCCTAACTTGTTAAAAAGTACGCAGAATTGAAAAGTTGATAATTAGTTTCTTTTTGTTACTTCTCTAAGATGCTGTTTAGTGTGAGATTATTAACATATAAACTAAGTACAGTTTTTTTCAGATATTAAGAATTACCCCCATACAGATAATAAGTTCAAGTATGTGCTACCGGCCACCATACAAAACAACTACAGAAGAAACAATATTTATGTCCATTTAAAAAAAAGGGACAAATATTCATCAATTCTACAATTGTAAAATTCTGATTTGGGGCCAACCATCTATTCACGTAGTGACAAAAGCAGTTAGAATCAACATAGAAGGGACTAGTTTAAGCGTCCTCATTCACAAAGGTCCCCCATTATTTCTTCCGCAGTGAGAAATAAAAAAGGACCAGGGCCCAAACACATTTCTGAACTAAAATTTTCATAAATATGATCAAGAGACTGGGTTTTTGAAAGGCTATTACCATAATCCTCAGCCTCTTGAGAGCGGGTCAACAATTTATCTCTATCGTCAATAACTGTGTAGACTCCAGATCCTTGCATACATTAAGGTAAAGCCTGATTAGATTTAAAGGAAAATTACCTCTAATTGCTTTAAAAAATGTGAAATTGTAATCCAGCACCTGGAGGCATTTTGGTACGTGAATTTGATCTGGCCAACTCAACATGCAGTGTTGCTCCTGCTTCAGGGTCAAATAGCCTACCCTGGAAAACAGCAAAAACAAATACTAATTTAATTGACAGAAATTCATATACGACACTCTTTGAAAAAAAAAATTAAGCATTAAAAACCCTTCTCCAAATTAAAATGCAAAAATGTAGACAGCAACAGGCGTACAGACAGAAATAGGTCAATAAGAAACTGAAAATTTTGTATAATTATAGCTACAGACAATTTACGTTTCACCAAGTCTCTGGGACGATTTAATTTGGAAAAGTGACTGGCATAAAAAAACTTGTTTTATGCACAGAGAATAGCAAATTGGAAATTGCTGCTGCAGTTTGTTCTTAACAGTCTAAACGGTTAAATGGAAATGTCATCAAAGAAAATAAATACTAACCTGCCTGAACCCCTAAGTTAGGATATGAAGGGAAAAAAACACTCTTACATTAAGCTGGTTCATGGCCGCCACAGCTGCGTAGTGATCATAAAAAGTCGCGAATGCAACAACCTGAAAAAGTACAGGGGGGAAAATGCAAACTTTCCCGCATCACATGAACGAAACAATCTTGAAGTGAGAAAGAAAAAAATGAAATAAGAAAACAAAAAAAAGAGGAACCAAGGTGGACCTGATTGCCGCGGCCAGTGTATTTAAGCTGACAGGACTGAAAGCCCGGCCGGGTGCGGAAGAGGTTGTGAATTTCGCGGGCCAGGACATCGTCGGGGAGGCCGGAGACAAACAGCGTGTGGATGTGCTGCTGGTCGGGACGAACGAAGGTTGGCACCTGGTGCTGCGGCGGCGGCGGGACGGGGTAGGGGTGGTGGTGGGCGTAGGCGGGGTAGTAGGGGCTCACAGAGGTCGTGGGGGAGGGATAGCGAACGGTCGGATCAACGGTGAGGGGGGCGGCCATTGCATGGCCGTCCATGGGTGGTGCCATCCTTCACCTCCGCGCTCTCAAATCTCAATGCCCAGTGGAGAAGGAACTCGTTCCATGTGAGGTGAGCCCAATTACCCGTATACCTGACTCGCATGCGTCCGTGTCCAGATGAACTTATTCAGTGGTCTCCAAACACCACGTGCCACTTGTATATTTGTCATGTATATACAAGTTATATGGAGCGCCATTAACTTTCGAATGTCATGTCTTCGTAATGACATGATTTACCGCACCAGCAATAAAAAACGCCCTGAATCCACACCCACCATAAAAAAAAAAAAATAGTGGAAGAGTTTTGATATTAGTGAAGTAATATCGATATTAATATTTACTAACGTGTATAAGTGTTGATCTTAAATATTAACAATTTTTGTATATACTTTATGTTAGGCTCATTATCATAGTAGAATATTAAAAATATTTCCCAAGATAGAACGAGCAATAACCTTTAAATACAACACTATATTTCAATAAAAATGGTTATTTTTTTACTATTCTTAAATATGTGCAGCAGACAATGTCTGAAGTACACCTAGAAAAAATTTTGTATGACTTCGGGCTCACGTATATTAATATTTGCCTCTTGAATTCACATTGACGTGCATGAGCTCATCCAAATGGGACTCACCATCTTCTTTTTGCCATTGGCGACAAGAGCTATACTGCCTCCATCAACTACTCTATTTTCCTTTGCCTTTGCCACCTCCTTTTTTTCCTTTTATTTTTTTCTTTTTATTTATTACCTTCTTTTCTTTTTTCTCATAATTTAACGGCCACAAACAATCTAGTAGATACATTAAAAAATAATTTCCTCTACAAGCTCACATCTTTAAAACTAACTTATGTAACATGTTCAACTATTTAAAACTAAGAGTAAATTTTACTTTAATTTGATTATAAGTTTTTTTCCTATGCTAAACAAACCTCATACTCATGGCTGAAATCATGTGGGACAGAGCCCTAACAAGTTTTCCTAAAGCACTGGCCCAATCTTGGCACTAAGCAGGCCACAATAAGGTGAGCCATTACTTAGCTAGTGTCCAAGAGAAGCATTAAACACACTCCGTGACTTTGCATATTATCTAATAAGTGCCATAGTAAAATGCTTAAACCACTCAACAACTGAAAAATATATAATAAATAAATTAATTAAAAAAATAACTAATAATCATATATATTTTTGGAAAAAATAATAATCAAAACTCAATTATTTTTTCATGTTTCAAGCCTTGGTGTAATTAACTTCAGTTAGCAATACCTCTTTATTTGCATAGAATATGTAGGGAGGCAAACTCACGATTAGGAGTTGGGACTCGAGGGAGGGAAGATAGTTTTTTAATGGAGTGAATTGATTCGATCCGGGTTGTCTACGGGGATATGATCGAAAAACCGGCTAACCCAATAAAAAAAAAGATGTCTATTAAACCTAGTAAAACTGACAGCACCGGTTTTTAAAACACTAATAAATACTATAAAATTAGTTTTCTAATCTAGCTTAAAAGAAAATATAATTAATTTAAGTATTTGGATTAGAAAAGATAACATGAATTGGACAAATGAATTATATTTAACTTTACCTTTCAGAATATCTAATTTTGACTTTTTATCTTTTTCATTGGGTGCTAATAACTTCACACCGAATCTGTCTAACAAAATTCTATTCTTATGGTTTGTTTGGACAGAGAAATTTAGTATAATGATTTCTTGAACAGATTCACTGTGGAGAAATTATCTCCCTTTTCATACAAATTGCTTGCATAAATTTGACATTTGAGTGGGGCTTGTTTATATTTTTGACAAAATTCAAGTGTAAATGTATTTTACACATTTTTTCCCTTCTGTTGGGGGGGTAAAGATGACTAGTAAGGCAAATGTATGTGGTGAAACCAAATTTCTGTTCTACTTGGGCACATGAGCCGTTCTATTATGTAATTTCAAGCGTCAATATAGTGCCAAAAAATAAAACCATTCGTTATCTAACTCGCAAATTGCTACTACGAAGTACGAACTGTACGTACGATGGACCAAATTGCTACTAAGTATTATGAACTGTACATGTTTCCAACCTCCCCGTTGTGATATATGTATGAAATTGGAGGACTAAATTTAACCCAAGTCTGACAAACAAAACTTCATTGGGATTTTTTTTTGTTTGCTTTATAGGCAAGGGAAAGACTGCAAAGTAGAGGCCCGGCACGGCCATGGGCCTGATGGCCCGTTTAAAACAAAAAAAATATTTTTAAAAACATTACGTGCATAAGGCTTTATGGGCTTAGAGGCATGGCCCATAACGCTCGGCCCAACTGGCTTTGGCTGGGCTAGGCCTTCTAAAGGCCGCGGGTCTCAATTCTAAGCCCGGCACGCCTGGGCTGAATATGGGCACAGTCCAGGCCCACGAATGGGCTGGGCTCAAGCCAGTCCGTCAGTAGCAGGCCGCCCGGCCCTTTGCCACCTCTAAGCCACACAAGTGTTCGACATGAAGTTCAGCTCTAAGTTGTATCAATGCCACTGTTCAATTGACCAAAAAGCTCATTTGCAGTGCACAACTTGAAAGCTTTGACAATGGAATTCCTCAAAGTATCTTAAACAGTCAAAAGGAAAATGATACGCGGCAGTAAAAATCACCTCACCCAGTGACCAAGGTCATTGAGATAAATTTCTTTTATATAAAGAGATAGAAAAATCATATGAAACTATGATGGGAAAACGGATATGGCAACCGTGTCTACCCACTATATACCAATGCAACTATGCAAGGATCAGGGATCCACGTTTGTTCCTCGACAAATCCAGGCAAGTATGACAAAGGATCTTAATAGGAGCACAGTTGATATTTATTTCATATTTATATATTCACATCTCAAGAAGATAAACAAGGGGCTTAAACAATCACTGATCTTATTCTACATATATATTATTCGCCTGTTAATCTTTTCCGATGGCATCCTGTCATCAACTCCTCGAAGGTACGGCATCGATAATGCCGTGTACTAGATGAGAGTGTCGCGGATTTACCATCTCAACTTTGAAGGGAAGTACTGCACAAACAACAGTTAATGCATTCGATCGGTCACACAAGGGAGAGAAGATAATTTTAAGAAGAATGCTTATGAAGATGATGATGATGTGAAATTTACCTTTTCGATGAGAGACAAGTAGTACGGCTTCACTTCCTCCACATTAATTCGGACTTTGCTCTTACTGTAGAGATCATACTTGCTACAGATATAACAGCAATAACCTATCTATTAATTGGTCAAAAAGAAACATTTTATATAAAGTAGTACTTCTAAGACGAATTGCTTACTTGAATATTTTCAGCCATTTTAGGTTCTCAACGTCCTCATCATTCATTAGGTGTGTATATGCTCCCTGCTTGTGCAAAGCTGAAAGAAAACAAAAACTCCCAATTAATTAGATTATTATCATCAAAACTAATTTTTAATAAAAAAAGTAAAAGATGTATAGTGCTTTTTTTATATAATGAAGAGGGATGCTCACGATAGAAGGAGTGGTAGCGGATGATAAAGAGAGCAGCAGGCGGCAGGGTCGACTTGTTTTCCTTGGCCACCTACAAGAAATTATTGGGTAAACACCGTTCATTAGGATCACCTTAATTAATAGTAAATCGTAGTCTTAACGTAAAAGCTAAAGCATGAAGATGCTAATTACCAGGTACATGTAGTCGTCGTGTCCCCATGACATCATCACGTTGTTGAGCCCACATCGTTCCGAGTAAATGCCATATTTGCTGTTGTACTCAGGATTGTTGAAGTCTGGGTTTTCCTTGAAATACTGTCGACGCCAAAGTAATTGAAAAGTCGTCAGATGGTGTCTTAATTACTATTGGGACCATCTTATGCAATTTGACCTGTTATGTGGCCACGGTGAGGGGATACCTTGTAGTGAACGTTTGATTCATCAAAAGCACAGCCAACGGGGAATGTGTCACCTGTGTCATGAGGAGATAAGATCGCAAACTAAGCAGCAGGAAAAGGACAAAGAGAAATTGACCAGAAATGGAGTCACGCATTTTGCAGACGCTTACCAACGACTGCCCACTGGGGAAGTGCTCCAAAGCTGGGATGAAGCAGAACCTTGCCAAGATCTGAATCCCAAGAAATACAATTACAATCCTATAGGAACTATTTACTAGTATGAAAGTATTTATTTAGGACAAAAAGTACGTTTAATTTATACCGTGAATTAGGCCAGTCAAGTGCAACCAGTCTTCATTAGGATAATCTTTCCGGATAGCCTCGGCTGTCTGCAGCAAGTGCTCGATCTGGGGTTCGTCCAGGTCGGGATCACTCTCGTCCACGAATTCATTGAGGAGCTCACAGGATTCCCAGATGCTCATCTCCACCCTGTTCAGTTTCCCGTATTCCTCTCGCATTTTTTTCACCTGCTCTCGCATGAAGTGGCCCGATAAGAATCATGGGAGATTAAGATCCAAATTCTAATCATGAAAAATTAAGTTCTGGATTTTATTTTTTTTACCGAATAGATTGTAGTTAAGTTTAAGACAGACTTACGAAGTCGAGAGATTGATGAATGTGATTCATCCTGTAAAACTCTTCAACCGATTTCTTTCGCTCACTTTCAGCATCGTAATCCCTGCATTATTACGCACCAAGCTGAGTCAGTCAATGCATCCACCCAAACACCACTGATCAGGACAGATTTTTTTTGTATTTTTGCTACAAACTGACTAGGACAGAATGCCAGGCGAGTAGGATGTGCATGAGGCCGCGATGCTTTCTCGAGTCAAAATTTTGGCCTCGCCTACAATCTTAAACGATTTACACTATCAATTTGACGTATGCACCGACCGATGCAACATCAACCTTCCTGGACAATCTTGTATTGAAAGCAAAAGCAGGTTGCCATCTCATCTTCAGATCAGCAAATAAATCCCAGATAAAGAAGTTATTGATAACCTGAAGGTCTGGCCGAACGTATTGGTTTCCGGAACCACGAAGCCGCCATCCAACACCAGCTCGCTTTGGTCGCACGTGACCTTCTTCTCCTGCACTTCGATCCCTGCAGCGCGGCCATTACACCAGCAATCAAATCAGTTCCACCAGAACGTGCATGCATGATTTCTGGGTCTATGCAAACAACGAAAAATTTACAAATAAACTCACCAATTTGAGGCTGCTCGATGACGATCGTCATCTTTATCTTTCTTTCACCGCAACAACTAACAAAGAATACACAAGAAAATTGAAGGAAAGACTGAGAAATACCCAGCTAGAGTTTGCTGGCCTGGAGAAGGCAGAGAATGAGCGGCAACGCGGGGTGGCAGGAGGCAACGTGCTAGAGATGGTATTTATAGTTGACAAATCCTCGTATTTTTATTTTTTACTTTTTCATTGGGGTAAAAAAAAATTAACTTAAAAATTTAGGGCAGGAACCATGGGGGTTCTGATCTGTTTATCTTTTACTCGCACCGATTTGTCGGATTTTGGATAAGCACATGGCCCGGCCATGTCAAAGCCAGAACGTTTCCACCTGTAAATTTCCATGTTTAAGCGATTCCTTGAGATCTTAGCCCCTGATCTCCCGGTGGTCTTGCTTACTGAGTTTGTTAGCGGGCCTAATTCCGTTGATAATCCCACGCCGTTAATTTATTGGCCGCAGTCGGTCATAGTCAACTTTGGCGGTGGCGGGCAGATTGAGGGGTGCGATTATAAGCAGCCGGCCGCGGTTAGGTACGGAGAGGGGGGCCGCCACTGAGTTGGGGATGTGACGAATGTAAACGAATCTGAGTCAGCATTGCGTATGCGCGGTCCAAGTCGCGGATCTGGTCCGGGGGGCCCTCCGATGTTCAAGGAGAGGGGGTCCACATGACATGGCACTGAGTCAACACGCGGGATTTTCTACGAATTTCGCTGCTGCTGGATCCGGCACTTGGGGGAGGTTTTATTGGGCTGATGACTCATGACAACGAAATTCGGTACTCTAGCTGTTCACGTAAATATCTCAACGAGGTGAGCATTAACGGGTAAATCACTTATCGGAGCCCTTAATCTATGAGCTCGATGGCACATTAAAAGATTAATTAGAGATTAGTTGGCTAATCCCTGTTAGTGGGTTGTGCGGTCATAATCAGAATTGGCATGAGACAAGCTGCAACAAACAAGACGGGATTGGATTATGTGATGCCAATGGTTTACAGTCGTTAATGCCATTTGTGGAAGTCTAATCAATCATCCGTTTGTCTTGTGACGGTTTTTTGCTAATTTTTCAATCTTCCAATAGCCACTGAAAATTCCATCCTCATATATTTAACTCATTCACCTTATTAAACAAAAATGTGGGGTACCTTTGGCACGCCTTTGATATTGTTGTTTCACGTGCTTTGTGAATAATTACACATTGCTTTAACAAAAAAAATACAATAAAATAAAAATAACTACACATTGAAGGAGACATACGATGATGAGTGCTATACCTTTTGTATTTTCTGTCGACGTTGAGACAATGACACGAGAAGAACAATATAGAAAAATAAAATTTCCATGCAGCATGACTCCTAAAGCACGGTTAATAAGAACTAGGCACAAATAGAAAAAAAAAACGATATGCCGGCCCCGTCCCCATTCTGACAATTAAAATGTGTTAAACAACGTGATATCTCATGCATAATGCATTAGTTCTAAACAGCTGTTTAGCCTTCGAGCGACTTGCTGACCTGCTGCAAAATAATAAGTAAAAAATAGAACGAAAGCTTCGAGTACAGACATGACAAGGGCACAATCAGTTAAAGATAATCCCTCTTTTCTAAGTTTTTTCTTTTCGGCTTATTTGCAGTTTTGTCGTCTGGACAAAGGTGCCATGTAGCGAGTCACGCATGATGCTATTGGCAAGTTTATTGGTATCCTGACTATAATGGCACTCTAATTAAGCTATTTTCTGTTGTATTATAACAAATAAAAACTCGTTTCTGCCTTCAAAGTGTACTGTGTACACGTACAGGTTCAACATAAGTTACCTTCTTCCCCAAAAAACAAAAAGAAAAGTTACCAAGTCTTTCAATGGATTTAACTTCCATGACAAATTTAGTGCTGCTTTCTGTAGTTACAGAATTGACACGCATTATAACTAACCATCAGGCATCAGCTATTCTGTTAGACAATTCGGATAAGCTTAATGCACTCATGTTGGTGTAAGTTGTGGATTAGCCCCTTGACTTATGGAAAATCTCTTTAAAACCTAAAAAACGTAGACCAAGTTTTTAAAGAGAGATTTACTAGCCCACAAAGAAAGTATCCAGTAGAACCGTTTCTACCATATGATTGTGCATACATCTATTCATTATTTGATATGTGTACTAAACTTAATCCCTAAAATTACTCATGTTTAGATACGTTAAAATTATTAAAACGTGTTAACAATCAATAGACATATACCATGTGGTTGGTAGAACAGTTCCTCTTAATAATTTATCCTGAGGGGGGCTAATTGACCACTCACACTAAATTGGGTATGAGTGCATCACAAAGATAGCGTAGAACGAAGTTTACTGGCTCCTTATTGGATTGGATTTTACCAAGAATGTGGCTATTCAACCGTTGTTTCTTCTTTACCCTAATACTTGTTTACTAAAATATCTCATTTATTTTTTATTTTTAAAAATATTATCTTATCTCTTTACCCCACCATCCTCTTTTTTTTTATCTGATTTCGGTCAGTGCTGGCATGGCCACCAGTGGCTGATCTCATTTTCAACGCAACTAGAAGTTGGCTCTGCGGAGGCTCTAGCTAGCGCAGCCAGGGGCCAATAGGCTACGCAAAGGCTCTGGCCGGCCGCACTATGTAGCCAGGCTCTAGTTGGTAGAGCCGCACGGTCAGATCTAACCAGTGCAGCTAGCTGGCAATAGCGGCTTAGTTCCTGGCTGCATAACCCGACCAAGTAAAAAAAAAAGGAAAAAAATATTACCCTTGGAGAAAAAAGTGGGGTTTAAAAAAGTAGAAGTAGAAGTGTCAAATAAATTTGGTTGGGAAAAGAGGAAAAAAATGGGGTTCATATAAAACGATATTTTACTAATATTTAGAGACTGGCACGCACAAGGAACCAGGCCACGGCATGGCATACGTTGTTGTTGTGCACTTTTCGATCAATATTTTTTGTGGTAAATTACATTATCTCCTTGACTATCATCAAATCTCCACGTATACGTACCTCCTCGCCTTTGAAAAACTTCAACTGCAAGTTGCAACCGACAAGCAAAAAGCCGTTGCTAAGCTTTTTTAAATGAAAAAAATAAACCTTTCATCGTCTCTCCCATCGAGTTTCTTCCCACCAATCATCTATCCCACCCCATTCGTTCGTGGGTGACTCAAAAGAAGTTTTTTCTGACCATCCACAGTCCAGAGAAATTATTAGGTACCCTTGCGCGTACATGAAAATTATGCTCATCACCAATCAGCGTCCAACAAGTCAACAACTCGTAGGCCCAAAATAAAAAAGATGCAGTGCATGTGCATGTGCATGTTCATGACTAATCGGTGATGAGCACGATTTTCACGTACACTTATGCTCAATAATGTCTCTGTGATCCAACAATCCAAGTCAGAAACAACCCAGCCGGGCAAAACTCAGTAAGAATCAGGGGACTCGGCCAATGCGGTTTTGAAAACTCTGGTTTGACCAGAAAGCTATTGTTCTATCTTAAACCCGAAACAGGATAATGAGAGAAACAAATAAGAACTGTTTCGAAAAATAAATCAAAGATAAAGCTCTTATGATAAAAAAAATGTTGGTGAAGAGTTAATACCTGAATAAAGAACCTAAAACATGCTGCAGTTAACTATTGAATCAGATCCGAATTGAGGAAGGCAGCTGGGTTCACCTGAATGCCAAATTCTACACTCAGCATTATCCTGAGCAGTGGCAATGAGAATCCCCCTGAGAGAGTAAAAAACGAAGCATAAGGGGACAAGTTCGGTTCAGTACTTGCACGAAAAATAAGTTACAATGAACCCCCTATAAGGGAAGAGAGAACAAAGATAGAGATGGCCCATCTTCATATCACCACAAATAAGTACTACTGAGGATAAAACCACAGAAGAAAAGAAAAATTAAGACTTTGATTGGAGAGCAATGGCCGCTTCAGACTATCAGGAAAAAATGCTTCGCAAGATGCGATGATCTAAAAATGAAAACAAAGATAACCCATTTAATTTGAGAGAGAGAGAGAACTCACAAATGCTCTAAATCAACCAATCTCCTCTACTCATTTTCTGTCTTCTCTCCTCACCTGAGGGGTATTATCGTTATTAAAAATATTTATTAACAGTTTAGGTCGTTTTAGAAAGTGTAAGTGCAGCCTTCAAAACTTGAGTTGGTGTAGGCATAGTTTTGACTAAAATTATGGGACATCAGTATAATTTACCCTTTTTTTATGAGGCTTCGCTGCATACCTTTTGACTCAATCAAACCACCAGAGCATTATACGCCTTTTTTTATTGGAGCCATGTTTAAAGAGAAAAGAAACGCCATGGTGGATGAGATCAAATTTACCAATAATAGTAGAAAAACATTACCCGGGTTACACTTTTTCCTGCCCTCGTTGAAGGAGAGGTCTCAAGGCCAAATCTCTGTAGCTTTAGAGAGTGCTTGCATGGGTGAAGGGTCCATTAATTTTATTTATAAAGAAAAAACAGAAGAACAGTGTCTCGTAACTCATCTGATCGTTTTTTTTTTTATATATCTGAGGAGTTTTGATATAGAAATTGTTATCAATCGTATTCTCAGCATACAAAATGGAAATAAGTGAAGAGAAAGTGAGGAAGAGGGAAGGTACATGATCTGCTAATCACACTCATTTCTACTTACATCAACTCTTATGGCAAAGACGATTATAAAATCCCCATTTGAATGCTGATACAAGTCATTTGTAATTAGCACAAACAATTACAAAGGATTTTTTTATATATATAGGTAAGACTCATGCACTCTTATACACTATATGCCAACTCATGCACTCTTGTACACTACATGCCAACTCATGCACTCTTGTACACTATATGCCAATGGGATTCGACCTTGGGTCCTCTTCCACAAGTGGGAGAGTTCCAAATAGCCCGAATAAGGTTGGATTGGCAAATTATATTTATTTATGATATCTCATTATATTAAGCCCCCATTTAGGGGGAAAAAATTAGCCAAGGATCATCACCAAATTAAACAATTTATTTTGCCCCAGCTCCCTATGTCATACTTTCTCCCTCCAACTGTATTAACAGTATCTCGGAGCGGAATACCTTTGACCAATACTGCAGTGACGACCATAGACTACAAGCATTGGAACGGTCTCAACCTAGATTGTATTTCCTCTGTCCTTATCTTTGCTAAGGCAGCTTTTTCAATCTTTCTGATCCACTCCTTGCTCACCTTAAAGACCTTTCCAATCTCTTGAAGAGATTTGCGTTGACCATCTATTAGCCCATACCTTAGTATGAGGACCTGTCTCTCTCTTTGATGTAATCCTCCTAAAATCTCATGAACCTCCTTTCTCATGTTATGTCTTAAGGCAATCTCTTCGGGAGTGCTTATTGATGTGTCTGGTATAATTTCCTGCAATTCGGATACAAAAATTTGAAGTTATCAATGTTCATCCCTTGCAATGAGCTCATGTAAGACATCTAGAAATTTGTATCTCAAAACATAGGCAGCAAACAGATGTTTAGCTTAATTAGAACAACAAGGTGTCAGAAGAAATTTTCAATTGACAGCTTATTTAGAGTGTGCAAGAGGAAGCATAAATAGTTCACATGATCACATAGGATAGGAGCCAGCACATTAGTCTGTAATTTAGAAATCAGATGAATATGGAAGGAAGATAGGTTAAGTTCAGATGGTTACCATAAACTTTACATCCATAGCATCTCCCACTTTCTGATCAATTGACCTTGCAACTCGAGAGCACTTTCTAGCTAGTCTGACGTTGGATAGTGAAATACCAGTGTAACTCGATATTTCTTCATCTTGGGGGTACCTTCCATGTGTATTATAAAGGACACGTCTCGCTTTCTTTGTTTTAGTTATAACATTATTTAGTGTCGCCTGGAAAAAAAAAGGCATTTGCTTTAACTCGTTCATCAAATCATAGATAAAAGGGTGTGAGCTTTAAATAAAATCAAGCGGCTCATACAGGTATTTGTATTCCTCTGGAATGCCGAGCTACAAGTGTCAACATTGTTTTCCTAATCCAGTATTGAACATATGTTGCAAATCTGCATCCTCTCGTGTGATCAAACCTCTCTGCTCCTTGAAGAACACCCATATTACCTGCCTGTGAGGTAGATATGCGTGATGAATAACAACAAGGTGGCAATTGACAAATAAACACTTCTTTTTCATTCTTGAAAGACATAAGGGGTAAATATTGTTTTCTAAAAGAAATGAATAGTTCAAATTGAGAAAAATCAGATTCATTACATAACGTTTTGTTTGTCATAATCAACAATAAATTAGGAAATGAGATCTAGTTTCACTCGTAATGATCCCTCTAACTATAAAGATCATGTCAAAAAATGAAGTACCTGAAGTAGGTCCTCAATACCCATTCCTTGACCTCGGTAAAATCTTGCCAGGTATAGAACCAAAGGTCTAGTACTCTTCAAAAGTTTGTCTCTGCAATGCCAACCAAAATACAAACGCTGCTGCAGCTCTTCTTCCTCAATTCCAGCAGCTTCAGCCCACAAGCTGAAGCCCACCTTTCCAACTTTCTCCTTCAAATTTGCTTGAATCTTTTCCAATCTTGCGACCTCCTATATGAACAGAATTTAGACCTCATCAATTTGAATTCTACCACACACACAACGCTAAGGTGTGTCCAAAGTTTATTACCTTAACACCTTTTGACATTTCTGATTCATTTCTAGCAATTGAAAATCTTTTCCTCCTAGGATTCGATAGATTATTTAGGGACCCACTATCCTCCACAGCCACATTCAGGCATGTAGATAAAGCACACCGCTTCCAAACTCTTAATGCTCTTTGCCTCTTCAATTGTCTTTCCTTTTTCCTTCCGGAAGTAACAATTATTTTATCCACGGGTAATCTTACGGAGCAATCAGGTGAGTCTTTACACTCACCAGTGCGAGGAATAGTTGGGTCTATATCAACCGAAGGGGTTTTGATTGTCCTGGATAGACATGTATAAAATAGATTAAGAGCTCCCAGTCGTCCAATTTGCACCAGAATTTCTCTTTCTAGCCTTACCAAGTCTGAATTGTAGGTAATATCTTCCATTTTCTCTAAGCTTTCCAATAAAAATTCAAATTGGGAAGATTTAAAATCCGATGAATGCAGAATCTCCAGGTCTGAGTCACCCTTTCTGTTATTTGACTGACATAATAACAATATAAGATGCAAAAACAATGTCAAATTCTCATCCAAGGTTTACATTATTAGTCGGATAATTTGTGAAGTTTTGCCCTTGCCAATTTATTCATGACTTTAAGCTGACCTTTAGAGCATGCGGGGCTGCTTTGCTGCTTTCAGTATTTTGCTGGACTCCAGTTGGGCATGTACAAGGTTTCAATGACTGTCCCTGGACAAGTTCCCACTCTTTGGAAATAACACAGAGAGTGGACACGGTGGCTGATTCAAGGAAGGCAACCCTGCCCTTCACTGCATATATAAGACATTGACAAACTTATTAATCAATCAATAAAACAACTAAAACTGCAGATGATACAATGATGCAATCAACCGACAATAGTTGGAATTTCAGTCTAAATTGTAAACGTAAAGACATAGTAAAGCACCTATAGAATTTGAAATGCAAGTCATAAAAAAAGATACAAATGCCACATCAACGACCAAGATCATGCTTTTGTCAATTTGAATTTTCGTACTAATCAGAAGCGCTGAATCATCTTTCTAAGCTGAAATACCACAACTAATTCACCACAACATATATTTCAATTTTTGCTATATAGACGTGCCCAGACGATGATATTAAATTAAACTCTATAGTAACCTTAAAGAATTAGTAGTAGTACAAAGCGCCTAGAGAATTCAAATGCAAATGACAGAATATATACAAGTATGGAATCAACGTCCAAGGTCATTTTTCTGTCATTGATAATTTCAATACTAATCAGAAGCGCTGAACACTCTTTCTAAGCTGAAGTACGAAAAGTATTTCACCACGACATACATGTCAATTTCTTCTGTCACAGTTTATACGAGCAAAGCAGATTTTAATCGAAGGTAAAAGAATAAATAAACGATAAACCCATAGCAACCACGGTTCATATTAGCTCTTTCGCCTGTTTGTACTAATTTCTGATATTTATTTGTTCCTGAGTAGTCCGAAAGAGATTTAATCGACAAAATTTTCTTCATCCCCGACGAAGAATCTTCCGTGCAGACAGCCTAATCAATGAAATGATGCCATCACGAGTGAAATACAATACTCGTGAAAGGCAGAGGAGAGAGATTAAATTGAACTCACATGAAGACGATGAGTGCTGTGGCGCAGGCGAGTTGGAGGTGAGACGGGGTTGAACAGAAGAAACCGACTTCCAGGCCAGAATGAGACCAAACCCCATGCTGCCTGGTCGTGGCCGCACAGGCAATCATGTTTCAAAAATGGCGGGTGTGGTGCTGAGGCTTGGAAGCGGAGAACCAACTGGATATATCTGTGCGTATTGACCACCGGTTTCCCATCTACGCCAGAGGAAAATGCATTGTTGTAACTCAATTTTCCCACCTCTCATTCTGCTCCGCATAATCTCTGAAATGCCCATCTGCGCCGCCGGTATACGAATGGAAGGGAAGCGTTTTTTACGTTTTTGACAGTGAGCTGAGCGTAACAATGAAACGCACGGAAGCCCTTCATCTCTCGTGCACACGCTGGTGTATATTAGTGCTGGGAATACTAACACTAAGCACTAGTGCATATATTATCGATCACAAATATTAAGCACCTACATGCTCTTTTTATGTATGTGAGAGACAGGGAGTAGCTTTTTATGCTATCTACTCACTATGAGCCTAACCTAAAGAATGCATATGAAACTTTTATTTTTAAAATTGATGGTGAACATGCTAGTATATATTAGTCTTGGTACCATGAGTGCTAATATATAGTAGCATGTGTGTTATCGATCTTAAAAATAAATGCTCATTGTCAAAGCAAAGCATTAAAAATATTTCCTCAGGAAGAAGTGGCAAAGGGAAGAGTTTCTCATAATGAGCCCAGTAGAGTGGTTGGACTAGTAAAAGCAGAGTGGGAGGGGGTGGCACACCAATCAAAAACCAATCTTTAAATCAATCTACAAAGGAATCATGCATAATACACAATCAATTAGCAAATATAACTTATTCCAATCATGAATTAAGCAAAGAAGATAATCAAAGAGGGACAAATACGAACTAACCTGGGTTGTCCAGCCCTTGCACACCCTCCAAGAACTAGCCCTAACACGCCAATCATAAGAACAATCACGTTATGGAGAAAGGAGATTAACTATGTGTTGATCCCTCACAACCCCTGCTTGGATTGAAGAAATCATAGCAAAGATTGCCCCTTGAATCAGCCTTCAAGTTCTAGCCAAGGAGGAGAGTTTTCTCCCTCGTTTAGCCTGCCAAAGAGATCAAGGAGATGGGAGAATTGGGGCGGCCAGAGCAAGGTTTATCCTTGTTTGTGCAAGATGCACCAAAGAGAGAGAGGGGGGGCTCAAATTGGGAGAGAGGAGACAAGAGGGGGGCAGCCAACACTCATGGCTGTCTCCTCTCTTTCTCTCCCTTAAATACCCTCCCATTTTCCTATATTAAGTGAGCCTTAAGTGGGCTGAACTAAATGGGCTATCCTTGCTTGTTTCTTCCAATTTCTCTTGAGGTTCAAACACAATGGGAGCGGGCTCTTTCTCTCAGAGCCTGCATAGGCCTAGACCCCCTGCACACGGCTAAGCCCGCAATAGGGTCGACCCCTCGCTAACAATGGGTCCTACCCTTGACACATAATTTGTAAGATCCCTTATCATAAAACCAGTTTGAATTCATTTTGTTGAAATGCTTTATGTGGTTTAATATTAATTTTGATCGGTTCGTGATAATTTTGTAAATTTGAGTATTTTCTAGAGGTTTTAATCAAAACCAATTTCACATTTATGAGTTTTAAGTAGTTTTTAGTAAATTCTGAATTTTTGGGATTTTTCTAAATTTTTACTAATTTTTCAAAAATTAGGGTTTGGCAGGACCCCCTGTGGGCCCCACCGACGAAATTAAGATTTTTGGACTAAAATGCCCCAGACATCAACTTAAGCTTATACAAAAATTTTTAAAATTTTCTCAGATTTAATTAGTGCTCAAATTTATAAAATACTCATTTTTAAGCCCAAAATTCTACTTACACCCCATTAGTTCATTAAGTGAACCCCAGATCCTACCATAAAAGGGAAAGGGCTAAGCCTTTCCATTTTAGGAATAGGCTGAGAGGAGGTGATTAGGGCCTAGTTCCCTAATTAGGCCCGGATTAGAGGAGATTAAGGTATGTTATTTCTTAATTAAACTTAAACCTTAGATTTTCTCCTATTCCTTTCTTAATCCAACATTTCCCCTTTAATTTGATTCGATTTCAAAGCATCAAAGCCACTGATTTACTCCCTTCCTTCAAACCCTACTTATCAAAATTTGTTTGTTATGCTTAACAAACCCTAGATCTAAGATTTCTTCAAGGTTTTCAATGTTAAATCGATTTTTAATGTAGTTTAACTTAGACACTATGTTTTTGGAAGGTTTCTAAGAAGGGTGAATGTCAAATCCGAATCTAAACAAGTGACAAGGTAATGGGTCTTCAAATCTCAGTTTTCTTATGGTAAAATCTCGATTTTTATGGTTTATTTGGAATGGATTTGTTTGATTTAGTGCTTTAATGGTGGGATTAGTAAATGTTAATTTCTTGATCTGATTTCTTAGGGCTTTGTTTTAGAATAGTATAGATTAGTGTTCTGGAAGGTTTCATGAGTTTTTGATAATGTTTGGTACCATGGATGAAAATTTGAAGGTGTTTTTATAGTGTTTCGATTTTGAAATTCGAAATGAAGAAGAAGGTCAAAACTGTTGTGTTGGCGTTAGAATGGCCTGCCAAGGCATTAGAACAGCAACACTATATTTTTGACTGATTTGCAGTTTATCCAATCGAACGGCCTTGTAGGGCATTCGAACGACTACACGACAGTTTTTGCTATTTTTGAAACTTATGCACATTTCAATGTTTTACTTCATTTGATGATTTTAATGGTTATGAGAGGTATTATATGATGATATTAGGCTACTAGAGGTGTAGAATTGATGATGGAAAATTTATAGAATGTGTTTAAGTATAGTCTTGTGGCATGATAATATGTTGATAGTTATGCATATTGATATTAAAGTACCTTAAACTTGTGCATGTTGGCAATTCTTGTGATTGAAATATGTTTCCAGCAGGGATGTTATGAGAAAAATGGTAGAATGAGTTCTCCTATAATGAGTATGATTTATGGGTGATAGATGTGCTCATGTCGTAGCTTAATGTATGGAAAAATTATGGTTGTGGATGAGAATGTTCAATTTCATATGGATAGATTTAGGCTTTGTGGTGGATTTTGTTGGTGATTTCAGTTAGAATTCATTATTTTGAATGGGTTAAGCATGCATAGGTTGCCTTATGAGTTTATATCAAAGCATTGATTATATGCTTAGGATATGCATGAACACACACGTATGGGGAATCTATTATGACATTGTAGTTAATTATGAGGTGATTATGATGCATGAGGGGACTGATTAGGACTACGTTCCATGTGTTGGAAATCCACGTAGATCTTGCTCACGGATGTATCATGATATCATGCATCATGGATCAGACTTCATGAATGAGGTTTTACCGTTGGTTAATTGGAATTGATTGGTTGTATGCAATGATTGAGATTGTGTAGCCGGATTAATCGCTCGGTGAACTCATCGAAACTTGGTTAGTCCGAAGGGCATGTTTTCGATTTGAGTTCCTATGTGGAACATGGATACTCCCCGGGTTGAGTCTAGTTAAATGGAGTTATGTAGGGACAAGTTGTGTATTTGTCTTGCGGATTGAGATTATTATGATTATTTGTACCCTGAGAATCCAGTTAGTTTGTTTGAGTGTACCGGCTTACCAGGTGTTGTTGCTTAGGACTTTAGTCTTGACAAGCAAGGTTGCCCGGGAGTTTAGACTTGATTGGCAGGAGTTGCTCGAAGGCGTTGGCTTTGAGGAGTAGAAGTTTGTAACGTCCCTCGTATTTTTGAATAAAGAAAACAATTTTTTTGAAAACATAACAAAATTTAATTACAATTGCCAAGGATCATCGTGTATTAAAACAGTAATTACAACACACCTTGTATTATACAAAGATTTCCAAAATTGGGCATCACATGCCCTTATACATCAGTCAGTACAATAATTTACATAAAGTACAAAAACAATAGTACAAGACGGTGAATTAAGGAAAACCTTCGTCGACTCCGTCAGATTCGAGTGATATACCTACAGAATCTGGGGGTGGGTGAGTAAATTCATACTCAGTAAGTCAAATTAAGTTCTAAGAATATGCTTTGTGCACGCAAGAAAATATTGTATCCTCTTTCTTTTGAAATCATTTAGAAATCTGAAAAACACAATCACAGAATGTCGCAATACCAGACGACTTACCCCCGTGCTCATGGGGCAACAGGAGATAGAAAGGAAAGGAATTTACCCATGATATCCCAGTCCTGTGCGCACCAGATGCCAAATTTGGTGGTATCCAAAATCATAATAATTCTTAGTTCCGAGGAACCGAGAACTATCCAGACGATACAATTACCCAAAACTCGAAGAAATTTTTGAAAAGAGGAGATGATTTTAAAGACAGAGCTTTGTTTTCATAAAAGCAGCAAAAAACTCTTAGCAAAACTTCGGCGAGTCAAATCTCGGCATATGATTAGAATTTCAAGCTACCTACATATGACGCTCGCGAAGTATAAGAGAACTCCCTCGTAGAAGATCCTTCCTTCGAGCAAAAAATTTAGCAGAATAACGATACCAACACGTAGAGCACCCTCGCTTTAGTGGGGTACGGCTTTTGAACGGGCTGAAACGGGTGTAAAATGGTCCAAAAATAGTAAAACAAGTTAAAGGGAGAGTTTAGAGAAGGGGCACATTTTTTGTGGTCTTAGAGGGGTCACCTTGGGAAAATAACCTTTCCAGTTCGTAGAACACCCTCGACTTAGTTGGAAACGCGTCTTGGATCACATAATTTGGGCTTAAAATGAGTCGGAAATGAAGAAAACAGTGAGAGGGGAAGTCTGCAGAAGAACTGGCCGGAATGGCCTTAAATAGTGGCGGAGGGAGTGTTTTCCGGCGAGCGCCGCCGCCGGAACCGGTGGGTGCCCGCCGGCGCCGCCGCAAAAACCGGCTGACGCACACTGGCGCCGCTGGAACCGGTGGGCGCGCGTGACTAATGCGCGCGCCGCGCCGAGCCGCCGAGATTATTTTATTTTATTTTATTTTATTTATATAAAATTTTAAAAAATCGTAACTTCCTATCCCGAACTCCGATTTGCGCATTCTTGATACCGTTGAGTTCGTATTCACGAGCCCTACGATACTAGACTACTTATGGACTAGTTTTCCACTATTTACAAAGTGGGCCCTGCTGGTCTAGGGCACGCTTCTCGAGGTCATAACTTGTGTTCCCAGTCTCAAATTTCTGTATTTTTGACTAATTAAGCTTGTCTTAACAGGTTATAATCAAACTTAGGAAAAATAATAAAATTTATAAAATATCAGAAAATAGGGTTATTACAGAGTTGCTCGAAGGCGTTGGCCTTGAGGAGCAGGAGTTGCTCGAAGGCTTTGACCTTGAGGAGCATGTTTATTTGATAAATGTTTGCTCGAGGGCTCCGACTTTGAAGAGCATGTTTATTCTCTCCGTGCATGGACTTGCATGTTAGACTAGTGTGTGTGTGTGTGTGTGTGTGTGTGTGACACTTATACATGCATGATAAATGAGAAAGTTGATGCATGATTGGAAATGTATGTTTGAGACACTATTATGCAGGTTTATGTGATATGAATGCATAATCGAAAATGTATGCTTGAGACACTATTATGCAGGTTTATGTGATATGAATGCATGATCAGAAATGATGTGTTATTATGCAAGTTTATGTGATATGAATGCATGATCAGAAATGGTGTGTTTAAGACACTATTATGCAGGTTTACGTGATATGAATGTAAAATTAGAAAGTGGTATAGCATGTTAATCTTAGATTTAATTTGCTTCATCGCCATGCCGTTGTGTTTTCTGGTGATTATAGTTATATTTAAAATCATTATTGAGTTTTTATACTCACCCCACTTTCTTGTTTTGTTTTGGGGTTGCGTGGCATGACACGCAGATAGACAGGATCCTCTATATGAGGAAAGGTCGGAGAGAGCTTGGGAGTAGTCTTGGAGGCTCCAAGTTTTGCCTGTCTCTTCATTTATCTTATTTTGATGTTAGAACCTTGTGGATGATCCTTGTCTTAGATTTGTGAGATACTATGTTTTTAGTTTCTTTGAGACTTGTTTTGGAGCTAAGTGTGTGGCTATGAATTATTAGTATTTGGGTTTGAGATTATGGTTTAATTAGAATTTAACTCTTTGGTTTTACATATTTACTCTTGCTCAAAGTAGTGCGTAGACTCCGTAAATTAGATTGCTCGTAGTTAGGGCACAAGTCTTTCGCTATTTTTCAATCCGTCACCCCCGTGCATTGGTTCAGCCCTTGGACCAGGTTCGGCTCAGGTCGGGTAGTGGTGGGGCGTGACATAATTCGTGCAACTGGGCCCCACAATGTGTTAATGCACAACATTGTTGTATACCTAGTGTATGTGTGTGACGTATGCGGGTCCCAATCGAATTAGTATAACAAAGGCACATGTGGGTTTGACGCAACCGCCCCCACCACCCTTGGACCACGTGGCCCATACCAGTTCACCCAAACTGCAACATGTTGGACCAAACCAGGCCTGAGCCCATACCATGGTCCAACATCCCCCACTACGGGTGAAGGGCTCATATGGTCCAACAACGATTTGCATTAGTCTTGTCGAATACCAATGCTATGAGCGTGCTTAGAAAATATATTTGTCGTAAAGGCCTTAGTGAACGGATCAGTCAACATCTCAATAATAGGAAGATGACTCACAATCACTTTTTACCTCTATAGCATATCGAAGATATAATAGTAATGCACCTCAATGTGCTTACCCATGGCACTGATCTTCCTATTTTTGAGTGTCGACATTATTGCCAGATTATTACAATACATTTGGACAGGAGCATCAGTCCAACCTTCTAGCCCCAATCTTGCTAGAAACTACTTTATTCATACTGCCTGGGAAGCTACAATACTGCATGCATAAAATTCAGCTTCCATCATAGACTTAGAAATATTTTTCTATTTCTTGCTAGCCCACTATATAGCCTCGCCTCCAAATATGAAAATATATCTGGTAGTGGATTTCTTGTCCTCTGGATCCCCCGCATAGTCTGAATCACTATATTCAGCCAATGATGGACTTTTCGCCTAATAGGTGAGTTTTATCTTTACATTCATTTGGTGCAACTCTAAATCATAGTAAGCAACACATGCTAAGAGACATCTAATCGAGTCAAATCTTGACACCGCTGAGTATATCTCTTTAAAGTCTATCTCATATACTTGGGTGAACCCCTTAGCCACTAATCTCGCTTTGTACTTATCTATAGACCCATTAGTTTTAAGCTTCCTTTTGAAGATCTATTTACACCCAATGGGCTTTTTGCCCTTCAAGTGGATCTACTATCTTCTAATCCTTATTCTTTATGATAGAGTCCATCTCTTACTGAACAACAACCTGTCATTCTTGAGCTTCTGGAAGGCTTAAAGCTTGCTCAAGGGTAATCAGGTCATCTAGAACGGGTTCATCTAACGTGACATTGTCCTCCCCTAGCATTGTATAGAAGTCCCTCAACAGTATTGAAGGTCTTCTTTCCCTCAATGCCCTAGGTTCTAATTCAGTTTAGTTTTGATATGATCTAATTACTTCATCTGGGAAAGTGATAGGACCATCCTCTTTAACAACTTCGAATAAATCAACTCTTTTGTTAGGTATTCTAGGGTTTAATTTTTCCTCTAAAAAAATAAGCAATCTTCACACACATGTAGGTTTTTGGATATTTTGGATACCAACCTAGCACTAAACATCCTATGTAGTTTGTCTACATTTACATGACAAAAACGCATATGCCACAACAGAGCATCATCCACAGACAAAATAATATACTCATAAGTGCTTATTTCATTATATTCATTTGAGTTCATTACCTCTAAGCAATACAACCCATCAACTAAAGAAGTAGTAAAGAAAACAGTCTCACCCTTGCCCATCAATTGAAGAAGCAGTAAATAAAAGTATGCATGTGAGTCATTGACATTTTAAATCGATGAAGCACATGCTAGTACATGTTAGTGTAAGCACTGGATCCGTTGATATTTCATATCGACGATGCACACACTAGTGCATGTTATGGTAAGTCACTAATGTGCTCTAGCGTGTGAGTTAATGATCTAAAATATCAATGGCTCCTATGCGTACCTTACATTGGGATCATTGTCAAAGCACATATTGAAAAACATTTCTATGGAAAATGGTTAGGTAGACCCGACCCTCATCACCAAAGCCATGCAAGGCACAGCCCTAGGGACCAACTGTCAGGCCAGCCCGCGGGTCCTTTCAATTTTTTTTAAATGCATATATATCCATCAAAATTTCATTTAATCTTATAAATTTATAAATTTTAAAAGCGAAAAATAGTATATCCCAACTAGGTTGGCACCTACTCACCTATTTAACATTTGTAATTTTACATTAATGCACATCTACAACACTATTCTAAGAGTCTAGCTCTATAAGAAATTGAAATTTCATTAAAGTCTTCATGTAAATCCTTTTCTAATTTTGGAGCTTGTTATCTCTCTTATGCATTTATCCAATCCTTCAAGCAAACGCAACGAGACATTATCAATGGATCTAAGTGACACCTCCGATCATCTAGTACCCTATTTCTTGCAACAACAAAAAACTCTAGGTCTACTGTAGACATTGGAGGAGTTTATAAATCACACGCTAAGGTGGCAAATACAAAATAACTTTTTTCAATGTGTACGCCATCAAACTAAAACGTTAAAGTTATTTGTTTCTTCTTGGGTTAAAAAAATCATAAAATTATTTCTTAAATACATAAGCAATTCATTGTTAGAGGTAGTACTAATATATTTTTGCTTATTTATACTAGGTAATAACAAAGAATGGTCGTTTCTATTTATAGGAGTTAAAACAATAGTCCTTCTAGTACCATGCATAGATTCATATGTATCATATAAAGAATATAATACATTTTTAACTTCTTAAATATATATATATATATATATATATTAGATTCTAAAGCCATATTATTATATATACCATATACTAATATTTGTACACTACTTAACTAAATCCCATGGTCGATAATTTCACCCAAACATAAAATCAACATCAGTTCTTTTCAATACTTTTTTATATTTTATTTATATTGGCCC
Organism: Saururus chinensis; assembly: GCA_035235625.1. Taxonomy (NCBI): domain Eukaryota; kingdom Viridiplantae; phylum Streptophyta; class Magnoliopsida; order Piperales; family Saururaceae; genus Saururus; species Saururus chinensis. The sequence goes on along the minus strand of CP141143.1, from coordinate 8,660,990 downwards.
CACAATCATATTTAATACATCATTATCTCTATATTATGAAAGCATAAGAGTAATATTATAGAGCCGATTAAGAACTAAAGACGAAGTACGAAATATATACCCGATAAATGTTTAGTAGCTTCATAAAAAATATGTAAAAAATTCATAATAACTTTCATAATCTCAAAATCATCATCACATAATGAAGAATCATGCATATTATTGGTACACCATAATATTATAATTTCTTTTAACTAATGAAAAAAATTCTAATACTAAATAAGTATTATTCCACCTATGTTTAACATCCACGACAATTATATATATATTTTTTACTGTATGGTTTACATAAATCTCTAAATTCTTGAGATCAAGATGGAGAAGAATTATTATATACTAATGTGTCTCTAATATTTTTTACATAATTTTTAACAACATTTAAACCATCTTGAACAAATAACATAACAACATCCTACTTGAACATTTTTTCCATCTAAAATGGGGTACAATTATGATCTAAGAAAGTCAATAATTTTTTTATTATTTGAAGCATTATCTAAGGTAATAGAAAGAATTTTATTATTAATATGATAGTCATGTAAAATTGTCATTATTGACCTACTAATTATATCACCCATACGAGGAGATTCTAATAAATTAAAAATAATTTTTTTCATTCAAACCAAAATCATTATCAATGTAATGTATTGTAATACAAACATATCCTAAATTTTGGTTAATAGTACATATATATGAAATAGTAGAAACTTTACCAAGAATTATAAAAAGAACTTCAATGTGCTTACTTTTTTATTCATTGAAGAGTTTAATACAATCTGACTTAGTTGTATTCCGCGAAACCTTTTGGAAGCCTGGGCTAAGGGCATTCTTTGTATACTTTTCAAACTTTTTATCTACAAAAGAAATTGTTATTTGGCTTGCACAATTGTCACGCATGGGCTTTTCAAACTATTTGATATGTCCCACCCCTATTAGAATTAGATTAGAATTATATTTAAGTTTTCCTAGATTAGATTTCCTTTCTTAAATTAAGTAGGATTTGTTATTTTAATTTAATTACAATTCACAATCAGATTAGGATTATTTTTCCTTATGCTAGTAGGGTTAATTCCTAATTATTCTATAAATTATAGTGCATGACCATGTGCTAATCAATCAATGAAAAATTCAGCCATTAGTCTAGTTAATTAGTTGCTTACCCTATCCTTCTATCTCTTCTTCCGTTTGCCCTTAGATTTTCCTTGTGTAGATTGCAGTCTACATCACTCGTATTGGAGTGCTCCCTCCTGTCGTTTCCGCTCATCTGCCATCTATTTCAACCGATTCAGTCATCCTAGCCACCGTCCACCCTTCCGAATAGTCAGCCACCACCATCTTCGTGAACATCTTAGTCATCATCGCTTATATGGTGCATGAAGTTGGTAATGCTCCCAACACTATGTGCATTAATGGCCAAATGGAGAAACAATGTGTCATGGTTCTTATCAATACATGTAGTACTCATAGTTTCATTAATGAAGTTATTGCCAAAGAATTGGATTTGCAGATCTCCGAATGTCCTACTTTTAATGTCATGATTAGAGATGGTGCAAAGCGTCATAGTATAGGGTTTGTTGTAAAGTGTGTCTGCTTCCTCAAGGCCTTACTACACATTTGATTTCTATGTTTTGCCTATCAAAGGAGCCAATATCTTTCTTGTCATTAATTGGTTGCGCACTTTGAGAAAGGTCGAATGGGACTTTGAACACATGTAAATGACTTTTGAGATTGATGAAGTCAAACGACTCCTTACCACTCAACTTCCAGATAAGTTGCACATTATTCAACGACCACAATTGAAGTATGTTTCGGTTCTACAACCGTTTGCAATTAATTTACACTTCTCGGCCTTGAGGACAAAGCCTAGCGAAAGCAATGGTAGAATAATTTATCCCACCCCTATTAGAATTAGATTGGAATTATATTTCAGCTTTCCAATATTAGATTTCCTTTCCTAGAGTAAGTTGGATTTATTATTTTAATTTAATTGTAATTCACAATTAGACTAGGATTATTTTTCCTTATGCTAGTAGGATTAATTCCTAATTGTTCCATAAATTATAGTGCACGACCATGTGTTAATCAATCAATAAAAATTTCAGCCATTAGTCTAGTTAATTAATTGATCTCCCCATCCTTCTTCTTCCCTTTTCCTTTAGATTTTCCCTGTGTAGACTATGATCTACATCACTATTTTTCTCCAAATTTTAAGAAAATTTTTTTGCAATATAACAACTAAAAAACAGTGAAATTTGACAAAAATTTAAAACCTGTGAAAATATTTTTATAATTCTCATACATTAACATCAAATCTACACAAACACATTCACTTCAAATACCCACAAATACATACGTTGGTAAATTATTTAAAACTCATTGTTTAATCATCCTAGGTGTTGTAAGGCCCGAGATTTTCCCTCACAATTTTTTTTATGTCAAATCGGAGAAAAATAACGAATCAAAACCTGTATAAACAATTTATAATTTAAAACATCATACGGTTAAACATCGTACGACCAAAACAAATATCCTTATACACTACTCGAAAACATACGTACGACTAAATTACCATGATCATGAATTTTTTAAAAAATAAACAACTCCCAGGCGTCCCCAAGTACAAGTCCCATAAACAATCTACTATCTAATCTAAATTAAAAGTACAGAATACAAACACTTTAAATATCATCCAACCTAATACATTAAATTGTGGCACAAAAGATACTCATAGTGAGTCAAGTACATGAGTCAATGGCGAAACGATCCACCGCAGAATCGAGCATCCAACTCCAAGAGCTCTCTAACACAACCTACAAAAGCCTCTCGAACAACGGGGCTAAAAGAGAAGGGTGAGTATTTTCATACTCATTAGGAAAATACCCATTAGGGGAAATCCCAAATGGTGAACTCAATAAGTTCATAAATACATGCGTCATGCAACTCAACATGAGGCAAACAACGTCTAACAATTATGCTCATATGCAACTAATCATTCATAGCATACCATGAAACCAAACTCATACAAACACCCTTAATAAGGGTCTTACAAACATACTCGTACCATCGTACACTAACTCATATAACTTACACGTACTCGTACGACCTTACTCGTACAGTCTTACACTTACTCGTACGACCTTACTCGTACAGTCATACTCATCTTCACAATCATACGCTTACTCAAAAACACACATACTCATACTCATACTCTTACAATCGTACTCATACTATCAACCAATGAAGCTTATTACAACTAATAAACTCCAGTGTCGAAAAGGAAAAGAATGTCACTGGGCATCACCTTAACCTACGGGGAGTGACTAGATGCCATGGACTTTTCGAAGGTAAGGCACACTTATGCTCATGGGGCATAGGATCAAACAGGTAAGAGTAGATCCATGATACTACTTACCTGAGCGCGCAAACATACACCCACACAAGGGGTCATACAATTGCCCACACAAGGGGTCTTACAATTGCCCACACCATAATGGGTCTTATAGTGTAAGGACCCTCATCTCTAAACCGGTTTTTAGTTTTCTTTAATTATGGGTTATTGTGAGATTAACGCGTTTTCTGATCTTATTTGGTGATTTTGTAAAATAAATAGTGTTTGTGATGGTTTTAACCAAAATTAACTTCAATATTAGTGGTTTTAAGTGATTTTAGACCAAATGTGAATTTTTAGGATTTTTCAGAATTTTCACTATTTTCTCAAAAATTAGGGTTTTGGCGGGACCCCTGTGGGCCCCACCATCGAAAATTTTATTTTTGGGTCAAATGAACCTAGACATATACTTCAGGTCATGCAAAAAAATTTAGAATTTTATTAGGCTTAATTAGTGTTTAAATTTGCAAATTATCCATTTTTAGCCAACTTTTCTTATTTACACCCCAAAACTTACCTATGCATACCCCAACCCTTACTATAAAAGGGCAGACCTAAGCCATTTCCATTTTTGGGAATAGGCTAAGGAAGGAGGGCTGGCCTAATCCCCACTTAGGCCCGAATTAGAAGCCGATTAAGGTAAGTTTACTCTAATTAAGCACTAATTCATGGCTTTCTTCTTAATTTCTTCCAAATCTACTATTTTCCCCTTGATTCAATTCGTTTTTGACCATCAAAAGCTACTGATTTGTGTTTTTACTACAAACCCTAACATTCAAAATTCGATTTTTACTACCAATAAGCCCTAAATCTAAGATTTAATTAGGGATTTCTTGGGTAAATCGATTTCTATTAGAGTTTAATTCAAACTCATTGTGTTTTCAAGGATTTCAAGAAGGGTGACTCTTCAATCCGAGCTTAATCAAGTGCTGAGGTAATGGGTCTTCAAAATCTCTGTTTATCCATGGTAAAACTTGTAACAACCCGTCTTCCGGTTATGCTTAACACGAGGGGTTAAGGGTAATTTGGTAATTTGATATCAGGGTTACGGGGTTTCATTAGGAGAAATCTCTGTATCTGGGTAGAACTCGAAGTAACGAGCACAACGCACCCAAGAACACTCAAAACGGAGGTCGGGAACGAAAGTTACGACTTTGGGAAACGTGCCACATGGGCAGGACCCACTTTCAAAGGTCGAGATAAGATACCCATGTGGGGTCTAGTTTTGAAGGGCTCATTGATACGAGTCCATCGGTACCAAGATCATGCAATTCCAACTTCGGGATAAAAAGTTATCGTATTTTGAAGTTGGAATTGTATTTTAAAGAAATAATAATAAAATATTCAGAAAAAGACAAAAAAGATGACATCATCCAGCCAAGTCGAGCCGAGCCGCGCCTAAGCCACGCCGGGGAGCCGCGCCCGCTGCGCGTGACGCGCGCGCCACGCGCACCGACATCCCTTTTCGCCCATTTACAACGTGCCACGTGGCGCGAGCGCATGCGCGCGTCTTTACTCTTCGTCCGTACACTCGCACGCCAGTTTCCTATAAATAGCTCATTTCGTTCATTTTTCTGGAGAAGTTTCGGGAGTCATTCTGCGTCCGTTTTCTTCCGTTCAAAAGGCGTTCCTAGCTAAATCGAGGGTGCTCTACGCAATGGAAGCGTCAATTCTTCAAGTTAGCAACTCTATATAGGGGAAACGTCCCGGGCCAAGGGGAGGTTATGTTCGCCGCCTACGGGCACGAAAAGGGTAAAATATCTCCGGGTAAGGGGAAATTCTCCCACGTGTTCTCATCTTCTGTTCTTCATTTATTACTCATTTTAAATCCGATTAGAGTCATTTAAGAGGCCTTCCTAGCTAATTCGACGGTGAGTAATGCAATGGAAGCAGCCACTCCTCGAATTATCAATGTTATGTGAGAGAAATATCCCAAGAGTAAGGGGAGGTTCTGCCCGTTGCCTACGGGCACGAGAAGGGAAAAGTGTCTTCGGACAAAGGGAGGTTTTGTCCGCTGCCTACGGGCGTTGTGAGGGTAAAGTGTCTCCGGGTAAGGGGAGGTTCTGCCTGTTGCCTACGGGCACGAGAAGGGAAAAGTGTCTTCGGACAAAGGGAGGTTCTGTCCGCTGCCTATGGGCACTGTGAAGGTAAAGTATTCCAAAGTTACAGAAGGTTCTGGCCGCAGTCTCCGGATCAGAAAGAGCAGACGCTCTAAGGAAACGAGCAACTACGAACATCGCCACTTCCGGAATTGGAGGGGAGTATGCTTTCTTGACCTTCTAGTTTAATATGCTTTATATGACTGCACAACTTGATTTATTCTATTGTGATCTAAAATGCTCTCTGCTATGACGTGACATACTCTGATCTGATATGACCAGTATGGTCGGATAAAATATGATATGATCTGATATGATCCAACAGGTTCTGTAGTGTGTTCTACTCCGCTCTATGATAGAGTGGGATGTGTGTTTTGTTAGTATTCTTCTCATCTACGTGAGATGTGTGTTTTCTGATTTATTGGCTTTCATTTAACTCTGATGAGTAATAAGATTTCCGTTAGATTCCGAATGAATTATTCAAATATAACGTATACGTATTTTATCGTATATGATTTTCTGATGTTTGTATTAGCCATTAGGCAGAACTACGTTTAGATCCGATCGTATTGAAATAACGTCAGAGATGGTATCCAATATGTACATAGGCAACCAACGATAAAATAACGTTGGCCCGATCCAAATTAGTTATAAAATTAGGCTTTTCTGATTTACGCACAACGGAACGTTAAAGCTCTGTAGTGCGCAGATGAACGTTACGACTCTCGCACTCAGAGTCTGCAGCTCCTAGTAAGTCGGTTTTAATTTTTCCGCTTATTTTCTACACTCCGATTGTGTTTTTTGATCTAACCCCCGGTCCGGGTCAGGTGGTGCGGGTCAGGGTGTTACAAAACTCTTCATTTTTTGCTTATTTCGAAATGGTTTGCTTGATTTGGTGTGTTAATGGTAAGATTAGAAAATGAAATTATTTAATCCTGATTTCTTAGGGTTTTGCATTATTATGGTATGGTTTGATGTTCTGGAAGTCAAGAAGGACTTTTGATGATGATTAGGGTGTTAGATGGGGATTTGAAGTGTTATCAATGGTGTTTCGGTTTAGATTTGCGAAAGAAAGAAGATGATTGTTCTGCCGTGTTGGCGATCGATCGTCCCTGCAGGGCGTTCGATCGGCAACACTGCCAAAATGGCACTTTTCCAGTTCAGCCGATCGAACGGCCGAACTGTAAATTTCAAATTTTCACGTTTAACCGATCGAACGGCCTGAAGGGCGATCGATCGGCTACACAGTAAATTGTATGTTGTGCATATGATGTCTATTTTGATGATTCCACTTTAGCTTGCCAATTTTATATGAACGTGGAGTGTTTTAAGCTATATAAGGCTACTGGAAATGCATGCTATTAAGTTTATGGAGTAGAGATATATGCTTAGAGATGGTGGAATGACTTATGTTTTGTGGCATTATGTTGGAAACGTCATCTTGAAATTATGAATGGTTGGTTTCTCATGGTTAATGTCATGCCCCGGCGATGCCCGACCTGAGCCGAACCCGGTCCAAGGGCCGGTCAAGCGCGCGGGGACGACACAGTGAAGATTGGGAAACGATTCTAGCGGAAGACTTAACCCTAACCACGGGCGATTAACAGAAACACGGAGTACGCACAATCCTTTGAGCAAGAGTAAATAAAAGGGGAGGAAAATGTGTTGCTTATCACAAAGTAAACAACAATCTCAAACCCACAAGCTTAGTTAAGTAAAGCCCACATGGCTCAAAATAAGTCATAAGCATCACAACTGTAAAATATGACATAAATCCAAAACAAGAACCCTACACAAAGGTTCTAACATAAAGCATGAAAAAAAAGAAGGTAAGTCACACAACGATCTCCGTGATCATATCTAAGCCACATCCGACCTTTCCTCGAAGAGGAGATCCTGTCCGTCTGCGTGTCGCACCACGCAGCCCCAAATCAAAACACACAAAGAGTGATGAGTTTAACAAACCCAGCAATGGTTTTAATATCACTAACAACATCAAAAATACGATAGCATAGCGATATAATCTTTCAAATCAACGATTTACAAGGTGCATCGTTTTCTGATCATATATTCACATCACTTAAGACTGCATCACAGTGCATAATCAACCTGCATGGATGTATCTCTAACATACATATTCCCACATGCATTCACATCATAACCAATCCCGCATGGATGTATCTCTAACATACATATTCCCACATGCATAATATCATCACAACCTGCATAGATGTATCTCTAACATACATATTCCCACATGCATTATATCATCACAATCAACCTGCATGGATGTATCTCTAACATACATATTCCCACATGCATTATATCATCACAATCAACCTGCATGGATGTATCTCTAACATACATATTCCACATGCATAACATCAAAATCAACCTCCATCAAAGAGTAATCACATATTAATGTCACACAGACGGGAGCATGGACAAGGCCACGAAAGCGTGTCATGGTCCAAAATTCTACACAAGAATTAAAGAAAGATCGGGGTTGTCAATCCCTAATACTGCTTGCCCTGGACGATCCTGGCCAAGGATGTCCCATTCTCACACAGAGAATCTAGAGCAAGGGTGTTCGCCCAGGGACATCTCCTACGGAGGGAAGAGCCCGGGTTCTCACACAGAGAACCCTAGAACACGTGGTAGCGAGGTGCACACGGCATACCACACTGGATTCTCAGGGTCCAGATGACACTCATAATAAAATTCTCACAATCCGCAAGACAAGTATACAACTCGTCCCCACATCATTCCATTTAATTAGACTCAACCCGGGGAGTGCACTCGTTCCACACAGGAACTCAAATCAAAATATGTCCTTTCGGACCAATTAACTTGCGATTAATCCACGACCGATCAATCCGGCACATAATTTCATCACATTGCATCCAATCGGTCAAATTCGATTAATCAGGATGAAGCCTCAATTGGAAATCCATTTTCATGATGCATGCAGCATGGTACATACGTGGGCAAAGCATACATGAATCCTAATCCATGATAAGTGCTCTCATCAGCCCCTAATGCATCATTCATAATCATAATATCAAGCTTCAACATCATCATTTAACCCCACATGTGTGTGTATCTAGTAGAAGCATTTCACATAATGCATGCCAACATGATTGAAATTAAACTCACTACCACACTACACATGTGAATTTTAATCTAAACATGAATCCCAGCGGAAATCATAGGAGAAGAATCGTTGAAATAATATCTCAATTCAAAACTCAACCACAAAGCTAAACACATATAACATCACCCATTTCATCATTGAGTCATGGCATTCACCAACATTCACACACGACTAACCACAATCTATCATGACAAATCAGTCCAATAATAGATTATAGTTCTACTGAAAATATGCTTAACAATGAGAACCCAACCATTCATAATTTAAAGATGATGATTCCAACATCATGCCACAAAACATAAGTCATTCCACCATCTCTAAGCATATATATCAACTCCATAAACTTAATAGCATGCATTTCCAGTAGCCTAACATAGCTTAAAACACTCCACATTCATATAAAATTGGCAAGCTAAAGTGGAATCATCAAAATAGACATCATATGCACAACATACAATTTACTTTGTAGCCGATCGATCGCCCTTCAGGCCGTTCAATCGGTTAGACATAAATTTTGAAATTTACAATTCGGCCGTTCGATCGCCTAGTAGGCCATTCAATCAGCTGAACTAGAAAAGTGTCGTTTCGGCAGTGTTGCCGATCGAATGCCCTGCAGGGACGATCGATCGCCAACACGGCAGAACAGTCATCTTCTTTCTTTCGTAAATCCAAACCGAAACACCATTGATAACACTTCAAATCCACATCTAACACCCTAATCATCATCAAAAGTCCTTCTTGACTTCCAGAACATCAAACCATACCATAATAATGCAAAACCCTAAGAAATCGGGATTAAATAATTTCATTTTCTAATCTTACCATTAATACACCAAATCAAGTAAACCATTTCGAAATAAGCAAAAAATGAAGAGTTTTACGATGGATAAACAGAGATTTTGAAGACCCATTACCTCAGCACTTGATTAAGCTCGGATTGAAAAGTCACCCTTCTTGAAATCCTTGAAAACACAATGAGTTTGAATTAAACTCTAATAGAAATCGATTTACCCAAGAAATCCCTAATTAAATCTTAGATCTAGGGCTTATTGGTAGTAAAAATCGAATTTTGAATATTAGGGTTTGTAGTAAAAATACAAATTAGTAGCTTTTGATGGTCAAAAACGAATTGAATCAAGGGGAAAATAGTAGATTTGGAAGAAATTAAGAAGAAAGTCATGAATTAGTGCTTAATTAGAGTAAACTTACCTTAATCGGCTTCTAATTCGGGCCTAAGTGGGGATTAGGCCAGCCCTCCTTCCTTAGCCTATTCCCAAAAATGGAAATGGCTCAGGTCTGCCCTTTTATAGTAAGGGTTGGGGTATGCATAGTTAGGTTTTGGGGTGTAAATAAGAAAAGTAGGCTAAAAATGGATATTTTGTAAATTTAAACACTAATTAAGCCTAATAAAATTCTAAAATTTTTTGTATGACCTGAAGTATATGTCTAGGTTTATTTGACCCAAAAATAAAATTTTCGACGGTGGGGCCCACAGGGGTCCCGCCAAAACCCTAATTTTTGAGAAAATAGTAAAAATTCTGAAAAATCCTAAAAATTCACATTTGGTCTAAAATCACTTAAAACCACTAATATTAAAGTTAATTTTGGTTAAAACCATCACAAACACTATTTATTTTATGAAATTACCGAATAAGATCAGAAAACGTGTAAATCTCACGATAACCCATAATTAAAGAAAACTAAAAACCGGTCTAGAGATGAGGGTCCTTACAGTTAAGCATATTTTCAGTAGAACTATATTCTATTATTGGACTGATTTGTCATGATAGAAAGTGGTTAGTTGGTGCGTGAATGTTGGTGAATGCCATGACTCAATGATGAAATGGGTGATGTTATATGTGTTTAGCCTTTGTGGTTGAGTTTTGAATTGAGATATGATTTCAACGATTCTTCTTCTATGATTTCTGCTGGAATTCATATTTAGATAGAAATTCACATGTGTAGTATGGTAGTGAGTCTATTTTCAAGCATGTTGGTATGCATTATGTGAAATGCTTCTACTAGTTACACACACATGTGGGGGTTTGAATGATAATGTTGAAGCTTGATATTGTGATTATGAATGATATATTAGGGGCTGATGAGAGCACTTATCATGGATTAGGATTCATGTATGCTTTGCCCACGTATGTACCATGCTGCATGCATCATGAAAATGGATTTCCAATTGAGGCTTCATCGTGATTAATCGAATTTGACCGATTGGATGCAATGTGATGAAATTGTGTGCCGGATTGATCGGTCGTGGGTTAATCGCATGTTAATTGGTCTGAAAGGACATATTTTGATTTGAGTTCCTGTGTGGAACAAGTGCACTCCCCGGGTTGAGTCTTGTTAAATGGAATGATGTGGGGACGAGTTGTGTACTTTCTTGCGGATTGTGAGAATGTTATTACGAGTGTCATCTGGACCCTGAGAATCCTGTGTGGTATGTCGTGTGCACCCCGCTACCACGTGTTCTAGGGTTCACTGTGTGAGAACTCGGGCTCTTCCCTCCGCAGGAGATGTCCCTGGGCGAACACCCCTGCTCTAGATTCTCTGTGTGAGAATGGGACATCCTTGGCTAGGATCGTCTAGGGCGAGCAGTATTAGGGATTGACAACCCCGATCTTTCTTTAATTCTTGTGTAGAATTTTGGACCATGACACGCCTTCGTGGCCTTGTCCATGCTCCCGTCTGTGTGACATTAATATGTGATTACTCTTTGATGGAGGTTGATTTTGATGTTATGCATGTGGAATATGTATGTTAGAGATACATCCATGCAGGTTGATTGTGATGATATAATGCATGTGGGAATATGTATGTTAGAGATACATCCATGCAGGTTGATTGTGATGATATTATGCATGTGGGAATATGTATGTTAGAGATACATCCATGCAGGTTGTGATGATATTATGCATGTGGGAATATGTATGTTAGATATACATCCATGTGGGATTGGTTATGATGTGAATGCATGTGGGAATATGTATCTTAGAGATACATCCATGCAGATTGTGATGATATTATACATGTGGGAATATGTATGTTAGAGATACATCCATGCAGGTTGATTATGCACTGTGATGCAGTTTTAAGTGATGTGAATATGTGATCAGAAAATGATGCACCTTGCCAATCTTTGATATGAAAGATTATATCGTCATGCTATTGTATTTTTGATGTTGTTAGTGATATTAAAACCATTGCTGGGTTTGTTAAACTCACCACTCTTTGTGTGTTTTGATTTGGGGCTGCGTAGTGCGACACGCAGACGGACAGGATCTCCTCTTCGAGGAAAGGTCGGAGGTGGCTTGGATATGATCATGGAGATCGTTGTGTGACTTACCTTCTTTTGTTTCATGCTTTATGTTAGAACCTTTGTGTAGGGTTCTTGTTTTAGATTTATGTCATATTTTACAGTTGTGATGCCTATGACTTATTTTGAGCCGTGTGGGCTTTACTTAACTAAGCTTGTGGGTTTGAGATTGTTGTTTACTTTGTGATAAGCAACATATTTTCCTCCCCTTTTATTTACTCTTGCTCAAAGGATTGTGCGTACTCCGTGTTTCTGTTAATCGCCCGTGGTTAGGGTTAAGTCTTCTGCTAGAATCGTTTCTCAATCTTCACTTCGTCGCCCCCACGCGCTTAACCGGCCCTTGGACCAAGTTCGGCTCAGGTCGGGCATCGCCGGGGCATGACATATAGTGCCAGTGCCACTCTTGGGCAGAAACAGACAGTGTCATCTATAGGCAGAAACATATAGAGCCCATGAAAGGCGGAAACTTGTAGCGCTCTCAATAGAGCATCAAACGTTTGGGCTTAATATAGCACACAGACCAAAACAAAGCATACATCGCTCTCAACAGAGCATCAGACGTCTGGTGCTCTATATAGCACACAGACAACATCCCGTAGGATAACCACCATGGCAAGACACAAGAAGTGCTCAGCCGACTCATTATCGGCTAGCCCAAACACGGAACTCAATTAGTCGAACCCTCAGTCTCAAACTCACAATGCTATTATTAGCTTTCTCCTAATTCAAGTTTGAATTAAGTATATTATGTGATACAATTATGTCACACAAACTCAGTCCTCGACTAATCAAACCAAAGTTGAGCCCGATCTGAACCCTAGTTCATTGGGGCAGCAGACTTCACTTACCCGTCCAAGTCACACATAACTCACCGTACACAAATCTTTACGTACGTATACATCCTCTAACATCCACCTTACGATCAGACATCTTACTTACATCATCAAACTGAGCTCCTCACAGCAAATCCCCGTTATCATCCTCTTACTTAATTCCTCACTTATTATACTTACTTTTCACTTCATAATTTGTACGTTATGCTTGTACAATTATGCACGCTCTTCTGTCTAATAAACCCTCATAAGGCTCCAAGTCTAAGTCCACTTACAGAACCCCTGACATACGCTCCAAACCGAACCAAACCAATCTGCTCCACTCCTTGCCTATCAAACCTATATATATTGCCTTTTGTCACACGCTTACACATCCACATACACATACAAATCCTCACCAAACACTTTGCCACCTCTTATCATCCATCGCTCATACCTCTACCCTCACACAAAGTCCACATACGTACTCGACATCGCTAGCCATCACTAGCATGTCCATCACACACATACGTAGCACACTAACACATTCGCTAGCCATCACTAGTGCATACATCATACATATACATAAAACATGCTTACAACTCACATACATACATACATGTATCTCAAAGTGGCATAATTCACTATCTTACATCATGCATACATGTCATGATTTAATATCCAAAATATGGAATCATGCAAGCCTAGAATGCTGCTACTCATTTAAAACATGTTGTCATGAATTTACGAGTTCAAAGCTCCCCTACCTCGTAATCATGACGTTTGATGGCGAGCACATGACGGTGGCGACGTCGGTGGTGGAGTTGGCGGTCAAAACCATTGCCCAACTGAAAGAGCTGTTGTCCTGAGGTTGTAAGAAACGCCAAAAGCACTCACGGCCAAACGGAGGTGACACTGATCGACGCGGCAAAATCCGCGATCCACGGCAGCACACTATGGGCGGCCGGGAGGAAGGTCTTGCCAATGAGTGGCAGGTGCGACCAAAGGTCCAAGTGTACACACTAAAATTTGACCGGTGGTTGAACCATACTCAACCGGTTACAAAACATTGAAACCAGCCGTGGATAGCACCCAATGGCGTCGATTTTGTGTTTACCAAGGCCCACATAAGGGTGGAGGGCGTGGGCGACACTCAAGGATGGAGGAGAGGTGATGGAGGGCTCTGATGTCAACTCCAGATGATGGCGGAGCCATCTGACGGTCGGGCGGCACCAAAGCGGCACCAATACCCTAACCCGTACGCGCAGCTACTTGCACACGCGGCCAAAGGGAGGGGGAGAGGGCTAGACAGTGTCGGCCCAAAGCTCAGAAGAGCGGTAGGGCCATGCCCAAGGGTGGTGACCAACAAAGACGGCCTTTGTTGTTGTCGTGCTGAGGTAGGCCGACTAGAGGCCAATCAGCGTTCAGCGAGGGTAGAATGGTGGCGCTCTCAATGGCGCGGTCAAACACATCATCGGCAGAGGGGGAACCTGCCTCATGCCAAAGAAGAGGGGCGGTGCCGCACTAGGGCGGTGCCGCACTAGGGCGGCCAGCCATCTCTAGGCTAAAACCTACCGAAGTATGGTGGTTCATAGGGTGTTCGGCATTCAATAGTTCTTGATGGCTCGAAACGGGTGGAAAACCCTGGGGCACGAAGGAGCAAGGGTTACTGGCGACTCTGGCCAACTCCATCATGGCCCTAGCGGCCAGGTCGAGCTATCTCCGGCCAAAGGTGACGGCCAAAGTCAACGGTGACATGCCGGACAGATAGCACAGTGAGGAGCAAAGGCTCGGTTTCTGTGGACGAGCACATCAACCGGCGGGCAACAAATCTCGTTCCAATGGAACGGATGGGACGAAGGCTAAACCGGGCTGGGTGGAAACATCCACCGTCGTTGCCATGCTGGAGAGAAGCCGAACCAAGGTCAGGTGGGTCAAGTCTGGCATCCGGCTACCAGCAGCCGCCAGTGAACCCAGACACGGCCAAAAACAAGGAAGATGAGGGATTGGCCGGGGGAACCCAGTAAGGGCGGAGCTGCCATCGGGGTGGTGGAGCTGGCTAGGGGCTCACCATGCGGTCGTTGGCCCGTGGCTGGCCAAATGGAGGCAAGGCGAAGCCCACTGGCCATAGCCGGTGTTGCCACAGTACAAAACAGAGAGACCAGGGAAGGAGGAAGCTAGCCGGGGGCTGGCCAGGGTGGCGGCCCTGCGTTGCCGGCCTATGGCTGGACGGACGGAGGCCGGGCAAAGCCCAGGGCGGCCGTTCGTTAACTGCCAGCCAGTGGCGGTGATGCAAAATCAAAATACAGAGAGAAAACGGAGTGGGGCTAACCGGAGGAATCTGAGTGCGGGAGCCAATGGAACTGGCCAGGACAGCGGCCTTGCCGTCGCTAGCTCGTGGCTGGCCGGGCGGAGCCCATCGGCCAGCGCCGGCGCCGCCAAGTCACAAGACCGAGAGTGTGGCAAAAACAAGGAAAACAGGGGAGAGGCGGAGCGGAGGCTGGGGCAGCGGAGGAGGACCACTGGGCCGGGAGGGGTGGCCTCCTGCCGTCGCTGGCCCGTGGCGGAGCCGTCACCGGTGGGCCGGCCCTCGCCGACCCATGGCGGCGGCGGAACGACAAAATACAAAGAGGGAGAGGGCTCACCGGGGGAGGAGGCGACGCGGCCGTGGGGGCCGGGACAGTGGCCCCCCTGTCGTCGCACGGCCGGGGCGGAGTTAGTGGCAACGGCCCTGTGGCCCACCGGAGGCCAGCGGCGGCTGGGACAGAGACAAGCCGGAGGGGGGCAGTCATCCACTGTTCTAGAAGAGTCTGGATCGGGCTCGGCCGAGCCCGAGTCTTTTCTTTTTCTTTTTCCAACTTATCCTCTGCAGTTCCGTTCTTCGACGATTTTTTGCACTAGAAGCGTGCGTCGAGGCCCGTGGTCTACGATGAACCCACAGCTGACTATATGGGTACAAATACCGAGGCCACATACGCCGAAGCATCATAATATCTCGCTAAAAATGATCAGATAAAAATAGTAGAAAATCGTAATAAAATCCGGGACATTACAGGGGTGAATCAAACAAACGCATAAAACACAAGTGTCATGGCTATGGGCTTAAAATAAATTTTTTGCAGGCGTAGTTGAGTACAAGTTCCATAACAATCTAAACATATGTAAACAAGTTCTATACAAATCCAAAATAATATATGAAAAAACTCTCATCTCACTTAATGCATATATTCATCAAAATGTTAAAATAGATCGTGGCATAAAATAAACAAAAAGAATCATAAGGTCCAAAAATCAATGTGCAGTCAATAAGTACATCCTCAAACACTAGCTCCCGCCTATGTAGCTCTCAAACTAGGACCCACAAAAGTCCCTAGAGTATCTGGAGAAGGGAAAATGAGTATTTTCATATTTAGTAGGAGAATTATAATAAGTGAACCTTAAAATTCCATACAAAATCTACTTCACAGGGTACTTGTAGGAGAATATGAAAACATAGCCTCAGGACAAGCCTTACATTTCCCCTAAACTTTACTGACTTACGAATTTTCTTATTACCTTACTCCGCCATACACAAGCTATGTACCATCATACTTTTACTATCACACACTTACTACTTACCCTTACAGTCTTATGCTTATAATCTTACACTTACTACCTTACACTTACAATCGTTAACTAGAGCCAATTATGTATTAATCAACTCTAATGTTGTAAAGAAGGAATGCCACTACGTTATCACCTTAACCCTCATAGAGGAACCTATATGCCAGAATGATTCTGAAGGCAAGGCACACTGGTGCTTATGGGGCACAAAATCAAACAGATAAGAGTATATCTATGATACTACTTGCTTAAGCACATAAATGCCCAATCTTTGGGGCTATACAATGCCCACTAAGGGCAGAAGTCTTACAGTGTCACTCTTGAGTAGAAAACTTATAGTGTCACTCTTAGTCGAATAACTTACAGTGTCATTCTTGGGTCCCACACTTGTGCTTAAAACTTACAGTGCTCTCAACAAAGCAAGAAACGTTTGAACTTGATCATAGCTCAAAGACAACACCCCAAAGGCTAAGCACTACATTGATCTAAAAGTGAACTACCAACTATCAATCGGTTGTCAATAGACATGGAATTCAATCTGTTGAACTAGCTAAGGCCTCAACTCTTACTATTAACCTACTTAATTCCATAATGTTCAAATTTATAATTTATATGTTATGTAGGTACAATTATGGTGTGTTGTCTTACTAGTTTACAACCTTCTAACCAAGCTTCAAACCTAAGTCCATCTATTCACTAACCCTAAAGCCTCTTACTCATTGTTCTGAAGCTCAACCCAATCTAATATGATCATAACATGTCAAGCACATGCTCATCATCATAATAAAATGCATAACTACTCAAACTTCCATACCACAATCCACACATTAACTTTATAACACACCTTACGGTCCTCAAATAGCATATACATGATTCTTCGCACAATCATATTAACAACTCATTCATCTAGCATGAATATAATTTATTACATACTTTTAGCCAATCCATCTAATTGAAATGAGGATAAGTCATGGCATAAGCTTTTGGCTAATCTCACTAACCAACATGCAAATAATTCACAACATATGTATTTGGCCAATTTAATTAACCAACATACTTAGTGTTCTCTTCATTAACAGACAAATAATATATAATTCATCAACCATTGAATGCACTAATTGATTCTCACTCGTGCAATTTCATACCAATTCCCCGCGATATCATTAACATCAAATAGGATTATGCATACAAATACCTTAGTTCTAGCATGCATTCTACTATATAAGCATGCTAAAGTGGAGTTATGGGGTTCAAAGTCTCCTTCCTTGAAGCCCAAGCAAGTTGGATGTCGGGGCATACCATGGTGGCAGCATTGGCAATGATTCCAATGGTCCAAAGCACTGCCTCAACAAAAAAGGGGTTGCCTTGGGGTGGAAAAAATGTTTGCTGAGGCTTTTTGAGGCTTAGGCAGATTCAGTTGGTCTTAAAGCGGTGTCCAATGATTTGCATGCCTTCCACAACTAGCACAAAGGGGCAGTCGGAGGCAGAAGTGTGCCCAAAAAGGACTATTCCTGATGGGTCAAGGTTAAGACAACCTTCAGGCTCCCTAGCTAGTCGTCGGAAGGTTTCTACAGATTGACGAAACCAGAAACCCCAATGTACCGAGGTCATCGGAAGGTAGATGATTTTAGGCAATTGAATACTAATCTATTTATATTTGTGTATATTAAGATATTCAGACATGTACTCGGGTAGAACCTTGTGTGATTTAAGATATGATTTGATGTAGATTATTATTATATTCATATTTAATATTCTTCTATTCGAAAAATGGTTGGCTCATAACCCTATATTTGAAAAAAGTTTTTAATTTTTTTTCTATTGTTTTATTTATAAAAATGAGTTTAAAAATCTCAGGGTGTAACACTATAGTTGTATTATTGTTGTACACATACTTTGCTACATATAACTGAATCTCAGCCATAACATCTTACATTTAACAATAATGAGAATGAATGGTACACATTATTACGGGATAGTAAAGCGAACTATCTGTCACGCCCCAGCGCTGCCCGACCCGAGCCGAACCTGGTCCAAGGGCCTGTCAAGAGCGCGGGGGTGACGAGGGGAAATTGAGATACGATTTAGCGGAAGACTTAACCCTAATTACGGGCGACCTAACAGAAATTCGGAGTAAGCACACCACTTTGAGCAAGAGTAAATAAGTAGAAAAAAAAAGAGTTGCTTAACTCAAAGTAAACAACTAGTCTCAAACCCACATGCTTAGTCAACCATAGCCCACTTTGGCTTTAAAATAAGTCTTAGACAACACAACTGTATAATATGACATAAATCTAACATAGAACCATACACAAATGTTCTAAACATAAAGCATAAACCAAAGAAAATAAGTCACATAAGAGTCTCCACGATCACGTCCAAGTCGTCTCTGATCTTTCCTCAAAGAAGAGATCCTGTCCGTCTGCGTGTCGCACCACGCAACCCCAAAGTAAAACACAATAAAGAGAGGTGAGTTTAAACAAACTCAACAATGGTTTTTTAATATACTATCATCATCGGCAACACGACAACATAACCATATAATCATTCAAATCAAAGATTGACAAGATGTAACATTTTCTGATCGCACATACACATCACCTAAATCTGCACCATAGTGTATAATTCACATAGTGTCATTCACATCATATCAACCTGCATGAAATATATCTCTAACATACATATCAAATCATGCCTCAACATCATATCAACCTGCATAAAATTTATCTCTAACATACATATCCAACCATGCATCACATCATATCAACCTCCATGAAATATATCTCTAACATACATATCCAATCATGCATCATATCATATCAACCTGTATGAAATGTATCTCTAACATACATACCCAACCGTGAATCACATCATATCAACCTACATAAAATGTATCTCTAACATACATATCCAATCATGCATCACATCATATCCACTTGCATGAGATGTATCTCTAACATACATATTCAATCATGCATCACATCATATCAACCTGCATGAGATGTATCCCTAACATATATATCCAATCATACATCACATCATATCAACCTGCATGAGATATATCTCTAACATACATATCCAATCATGCATCAACATTCTCATTCATCATGCATGTATAAGTGTCACATACACACACTAGTCCAACATGCAAGTCCATACACATAGAGAATAAACCTGCTCCTCAAGGTCAAAGTCTTCGAGCAACTCATGCTCCTCAAGGCCAACGCCTTCAAGCAACTCCTGCTCCTCAAAGCCAACGCCTTCGAGCAACTCTTGCCCATCAAGTCTAAACTCCCGGGCAACCCTGCTTGTCAAGACTAAAGTCCCAAGCAATAATACTTGGTAAGCCGGTGCACTCGGACAAACCAGCTGGATTCTCAGGGTACAGATAATCATAATAATCTCAATTCGTAAGACAACTACTTAAAACTCATAAATGTGAAATTGGTTTTGATTAAAACCTTTAAAAAATACTCAAATTTATAAAATTGTCCCAAACCGATCAAAATTAATATTAAACCACAGAAAGCATTTCAACAAAATGAATTCAAACCGGTTTTACGATAAGGGATCTTACACTATCCGTGATACATGTTGAGGTACACACACATGTATAAGTGTTGTATACTAAGTGTCCTTGCATTGTAGGAACTACACACAATACACACCATGTAGCCGGCATTGCAATGAAGGCCCGCAACGTTACACACATTAGTATACAACACTTCCACATGTGTAAGCGCCCTAGCACGTGTCATAGATAGTATGCTTCGCTACTCCATGACAACACGCTAAGTGGAAGTATAAGATATCTTCGAGAGAACCCTTTATTTGATTATTAGGTTAATAACACATATAAGTAGGATAGTGAAGTATGTTTAGCGTGTAGTGCAACTCCAACCAACCTGGATTGGTGGCATGTCAAAACCATTTTCTCTTTCATGTGTATCTTTATGAGCTAGGATATGAATAGTAATAATCCCACAACAAAAATACCTAAAAAATTCACATGAGTTTTGATTAGATTGGATAAGTGGACCTCACACAAAGTTTACTTGGGCTCACTTTTCAATTCAATCAAAACTCATGTGTAAGTTTTTGTTGTGTGCTTTTAATGTATAAATATTATTTTCCTTATTATATGACAATAAGCGGTGGGCAACACTACCCAACTTGTATTAACGCTATCATATTTTTCAGCCTTGACTTTGTAAAATGATGGCTAGGGGTTGGGTTTATTTATACACATTATAAGTATTAAATGCACCTAAACATCTATAATTTTGATGTGTTTATAGTTGTAGAAGGGAGAGGAGAAAAGGAAAAAATAAAATAAAGAGAAGATGGTCTTATGGTGCTACAACTGTGAACATCCTAAATCATGGAGGGTTGGAGGCTTTCGAGGCTTCAGTGTGCATTGATCGGTTAGGGCAGAGGCGACTCATCATTGACCTTCTTTTTGCTCACTGTAAATTAAAAGAAAAGCTGGGTAAAGCTCAACGTTGTTGAGTATTTAACTCCCTCTGTCCCTATTTGGTAAAATAATTATTTTATATTAATAACTCCATATTTAAGTGATTGGGTACTTAAAAAAGAAAATTATAATCTTATTTTCCTTTCTTGTAGATGTAGGGTTCAATATTTAATAAAAAATATTATTGTTTTAAATATAATTATTAATATAGGACTGAACAATTCCTATGCTGCATTCTCTCATATTATTTTCAGATTTTATATTAACTTTTTTATAGTAATTAGTGGGTGGAGTAAAGGAGATCAATAGATAAAATAAAAAATAATAAATTAATTTCTTTAAAAAATTATTTTTTAAAATATGAACAATTAATATGAAACCAAGAGACCTACCATAAATGAGCCTTTGCATAGGCCAGCATGGGTGATTGGTGTACCAACTGGAATGTAATTTGTAAACCTCATCCAATATTTGCATATATTCTTCTAAGCCAAGGTTTTTCTTCAACAATCATAACTTCAAGGAAGGTTATATAATATATATATATATATATATTAGGGATAAAGGGGTTAATCCCATCCTTCTATAGTTCAACAATCTTAGCTCGTGTGTTATTTTACATTTTATATAAAACATGTATTCCCAACCCAACTGCCGCGCTTATCCAAAGACATAATTTTTTAAATATTTTAAGATTAGTTATGATGCTAAATTCTAAGATGTTGATCATAAAATGCTATCTTCTATTTTCTTTACTTTTTAAAATAAAAAATGTTGTTCTTGAGAAAATTAGATAACTATCTGAATAATTTAACAGGTTCTTCTCCAGATGTTTATTATGTCTATTAGTCATGTATTGTAATCATCGTGGGTGGTGAATATTATTTCACCTCTCCAGTGCACGGCCCCGGGCCAGTAACCGTTGGTACGGTACAAAGAGCATCCCCAGACACGTTATCTCGGTCACGTGTTGAATCTGTGGCCCAAACCGCGCGTGCTCACGCTAACCAAGTTGTCGGCAGAGTGAGGTCAGCACACAATTGATGTCCTTGAGGAGGAAACAGAAACAGCGAAGCCCTTTTTGTGTAAAAGAGCAAAAAACGTGGGAATTTAGCGGCGGCCCGCAGCCTCAAGGACCCGAGTTTCCACTTTTTGTCATCCCAGGACAAGTTTTGATGATCCGTCAAACCTCCTCCCTCACAAGTATATATAGGCTCCAATTACGCTATTTTCATCCCGACAGGACAGCCTCAACGACCTTTTGTCTTACCAAGGACAGGACCCAAGTCCTCTTAATTTACTTATCCAAGGACAACATCCCAACAAAACCCATATATCTCCATCACTTGCCATTGTTCTTCTTCCTTCTTTCTTGCTCTGCTCCGTCAACTTGCAATTGATGGGACATCTTACCCATATCAATACAATACTGCTCCCTAAATGCATTATCTCTCACAATGATAACGCAATTTACCCTGCTCATGATTCATTAAACCACCGTAATCTCCGTTCCAGCATCACCACCTTAATTGGACGGTGGATGAAGATGAATTGTCGATGCCGATCGATTGGCAGAACCGGCAACTTATGAAGAAATTGGAAGATTTTTTTTTTTGCCACATCTCGCTGAGTAGTGATTGCTGCAAACAGAAGGGACACGTCGCGATCGAGTGGTGTGCCGGCTCGAAGTCGGAGGAAGAAGCCAAAAGGGTTCTGATCGGGTTTACGTTTGTCAAATCATACACACGTCAGATTTGTCAGGGCTCTTGAATTCTACCCCCACTTGGATTCTACGTTTTTTGGGACTTTCTCCATCTCTGACGTGTAATTCATGAATTCCAGGTTAATATCGACAAACTCCGGAGTCCGGACTTGGTCCTTCCCAACACTAATTCCAGCTGGGTTCATACTATATGCCAGTGTCATGTAATAGCGTGTCAAAATCATTGGGGTTCAATTTGGCTGCAACATTCCAGCTGGGTGGTGATCTTTGCTCAATTGGTAAGAAAGACAGAGAGAGAGAGAGAGAGATAATCTGGTAAATCTGTGATAAATCTGAGCTAAATTAGTAGCACATCGACTGACTGTTCAAGCCTGCCCTCCAGCCTATAAAAGGCATTTCCTTACGCGCATCTTTGTTCAGGGCTTCTCGTCTACCTCTGTTTTTGCTCGTATTTTAGTCTTGTGTTTCTCCTTTTGCCAGCCCATTCGCCACCAATATGACGGTCATTGTTCCAGGTTCTTTTTTCTTTTTCCTTGATCTTCCTCTCTTCGTGCATGGTTCATGCATGGAGTAGTCTCTTATTTTTGTTAACTTTGTTCTGGTTTCGGTGTGCAGAGCCCGTTCTTCAAGTGAGCAACGAGCCCGGAAAGGTGGAGGCGGAGGTGGAGAGTGAGGATAAAAACAGCGAACCCCTGATTCTAGACGGTGGCTTCGTTGTTCCGGAGAGCAACGCGTTTGGCCACTCATTCAGGTTTCCATTAATTCTTTTTTCCTAACATACTATGACAGTACTTCTCTACTCCTCAATGTGCACGAATAGCATGTCGTTTTTGCTTATTTTGCTCACTAAAATGGGAAGAAGACAATGACGAGATGTCTTTTGGTGGGTGAAAGGGACTATGAGAAGGCGACCGAACGGACTGCGAGTGTTGAGGACTTTTACAGAATAAACCATATCAACCAGACGTACGACTTTGTAGGTGCTTTCTCTGCTATCATTTGGCTGCTTTCCCCCTCAAATGCGTTAGAGGGCATACTCAGTTATCTCTGGAGTATTAATTTATTCTTCTGCTATCAGGCCCGGAAAAAGGAGGAGGAGTATGGTAAACTGAACCGGGCAGAGATGAGCATCTGGGAATGCTGCGAACTGCTGAACGAGTTTGTGGACGAGAGTGACCCGGACCTGGACGAGCCACAGATCGAACACCTTCTCCAAACTGCCGAGGCCATTCGCAGGGACTATCCGGACCAAGACTGGCTCCATCTCACCGCTCTCATTCACGGTACGTACTTTTCATGCAACACGCGTGCATGTCGCCTCACCACATTGTTTATAACATACAACGTAGGACCCCTGACGTAATGATTCCGCCCATGCATGCTTGTAGATCTGGGAAAAGTTCTGCTGCATCCATCCTTCGGGGGTGAGCCTCAGTGGTGTGTTGTTGGTAAGGTTTTCCTTGTGTTGTTGTGATATTTCTAACTGAAAGACTCAAGGCAGGTTCAAAATCTAAGCTCGTTCCTGTATTTGGGTGCTTATAGGAGATTCGTATCCTCTCGGTTGCGCATTTGATGCATCAATAGTTCATCATCAGGTAACTAGGGGCAGTATGTCATAGCTATCTTCAAAGTCCAAAGATAAAAATAAACGTGAAACCAAAAACGCTTCTTAAAAGCATTTCATTGATCATATCCCGACAATCTGAAATATTGTTAATCTAAGTGTTCTTGTCTACGTTGGATCATGGGTCACCAGTATTTCAAGGAAAACGGGGATTACGAGAACCCGTTGTACGCCACCAAACTGGGGATCTACAGTGAGAATTGCGGGCTGAACAAGGTCACCATGAGCTGGGGCCACGACGCGTACATGTACTTGGTATGATATGTACAATTCCTGGCTCTTATCTTTTCTTTTCTGATGATAAAGGGTTTGGCAGTATCTTAGAGCTGATTGTTGATGTCTTTGCTTGGATGTGAAAGGTGGCAAAGGAGAACAAAACGACCCTCCCGCCAGTAGGCCTCTTCATCATCCGCTTCCATTCGTTTTATGGTGGGTAGCCCAGTAATCATCACATATTTAATGGGCTTTCATGGCCCAGTCGTCCTTGACCCATTTCATTTCCCAGCTTAACTGAGCCAACTGTATATGACTGCAGCCATGCACCAATTCGGAGCTTACGAGTACCTGATGAACGAGGAGGACAAGGAGATGCTCAAGTGGCTGCAGATTTTCAAGTGAGTCTGCCGACAGAAAAGCCAAATTATTTCTTTAATTTAATTGATATTTATGCATGTTAGTTAGTCAATTTTGATCTCTTCCGTTTGATATATTACCTTCGTCAAGCAGCAAATACGACTTGTACAGCAAGAGCAAGGTGAGGATAGACCAAGAACGAGTGATGCCGTACTATCAATCGCTCATTGACAAGGTATCAATCTGTAAATTTATCTGAAAAGGGGTTGAATTTAGTGCAATTTTATACCGATTGAAGTTGTTTAAAACGTGCAGTACTTTCCAGCCAAGCTCAGATGGTGACAAGGCCAGAGAGTCTACTTCACATAAATCCGAAAATTGTCACTACCATGGATCTATCCCTCCTTATATGTATTAGCGCCTCCTGTATTTTGTAACTTCTCTAGAAATAAAAAATGTATCATGTATGATTGGGTTTTTAGTGGTAAAAAGGAAGAAATGCAGCGAGAGTCAAATGATACGAGGGGAGTTAATGAGCAGAGCCAAGTCGCATATTGGTCTGTCTCAATTTTTAAATTTGAACTGCAGGCCTGACTCGAAGTCGAATAAGGCTCAACTCTTTCAAAACTCTCAAGCTCCACTAATTAGGAAACTCAAGACTTGAGATCAGGGGCGGCTTGACTATTAGGCAGCTTAGGCAATTGCCTAAGGCCCACCTAAAACTAAGGCCCCCATATTAAATATATTATATTTAATATATAAAGTTTTAATGCATTGATGAGAAATAATATTTTCTTTATATCTCATCCTCTTAATTAATGTACTCCTTTTTTTGCCTAGTAGCTTATTTTCCTGACCTAGCTAGTAGCCTATAAAAATTAGAGTTAAATAGCTTTGGAAAGACGCAAAGGTATCCAACGTCCTTTGCCATAATTAATGAGTTTGAAATTGTCTATTCCAAGAATCCAAGTCACAAAGGAAATTACATATAGCCAATGGTTATATGTTTTAATTTATTCCTTAAAATATTTTAATTTCTAAAGTATAAGGAAAACTAAGTTCCACTTTCCATCAATAATTTTAAAGCTCATAATGAGTCATTGAGCCAAGGTTTTCTTTTATGTGTATATTATAAATAAGTCAAACTCCTCTCATCTTTCACCCGTTTTAATTCTACATCTATCTTAATTTTTAAGTGTCAAAGACAAAGACTCTCATCTCATCTTTTGTGCTCACTCATCTCTTGCAAATTTGGAGATTACTGGTCACATCAATTTTTTTTTTATATTTTTATTTTAAAATTTTAATTTATATTACTTTTATAGCTATATTGCTCTTTTCTTATAATTTTATCATAGTTTTATATTACAAGGCTTTGTTTTGTTTGCAAATATATAATAACAAATATGTTTAATAAAAAATATGAATTCGGATATGAAAAACTAAAAAAGAAAAGAAGATTAGATAAATTAATTCAATCTAAAAAAGGAGCCCTTGATAAATTTGTAACAAGTAATAAACAAGATTTAACAAGAAGCTTAAGCGACAATTTAGCAATTGAACAACCAATTTTTAAAGAATTAAAATGTTTTAAAAGAAATTGTGCAAATACAAACACTTACCCCAATTGAAATTTTAAACTATATAAAGAAATTAGATTCTTTTCCAAATGCATGTATTGCTTATAGAATATTATTGACAATACCTGTAACTATTGCTTCTGCATAAAAAAGTTTTTCAAAATTAAAATTAATAAAATCTTACTTACAATTGACAATGTCACAAGAAAAATTAAGCAGGTGTTAATTTTATCTATTGAAAAATATATTTTAGTAAAACTTGACTATAAAAATTTAATTAATAAATTTGCCACTCAAAGAGTAAGAAGGATAAATTTTAAGTAAAATTATTTAATTAACATATTACTATTACATTAGATACTAAATATTAATGTTAGATATTTTGCCTAAGGCCCCCAATTACATTGAGCCGGCCCTGCTTGAGATAGGCTCAAACTTGAATCCCTTATGTGAGAAATTCACCGGGCCTAATCCATCCAATTATTATTTTTATAATAATTTAACTTAATTAATATAAATTATATAGTATAATTTATAAATTAACATTGGAGCCGAGTTTAAGCTCTCTTCAAGCTAAGCCAAGTCAAGTTCAAATTCAAATTTGACCGGAGTTAGTTTGACCTAAGTGAGTCAAGCTTTGTTAGAATAAACTCAGTTCAAGCTCGACTATGCTCAACAATTCACTTTCACTCAGTAGCACTTCTACATATAATGCATGTAGATACATATTAGATAAGAAAAATAAAATAAATTAAAAATAAAATTTATTTTGAACAAATGTCTCCTTAGCATGTTATAATTATAATACATATTTTCAAGATCATAGAAATACATTAGTAATATGCAACTACGAGTTCAATTTTTGAAGACAAAATATTAGGTTATAGGTTGGCGAAAAATATAATATTAAAGGACTTTGTGTCGTGGACATGGGTTAAGCCATAGTGGCAAGGGGAGAGTTGCCGCACATAAAAAATTGATATTTATTACAAATAAATGTTCTTACGTAAAAGACTACTATCTTTTGCCCCCTCTAGAACATCTTTATAGAAGCTACAGGCCTTGATATTTCTCTAATATATCATTGTTATTCCCTTATATCTAAATCTTTTTATGGTTTTATATTTAAATTTTCTTAAATTGGGTGCATGCTCAACCTTCATTCTTATAAATTGAATGGACTAAGATTGTCTCCAACAAATTTTCAGTATATTACTCCCTGAGTCTCACATTAATGTGGGGACAAATGGGAGTATTAATGCACACTTCATTTGCAAGGATAGTCACTCTAAAAAATAATATAGGTACTCTTAGCACCATCATTTTAATAGAAATATATCTTTTTTATAATAAAAAATTACCAATTATATTAATATTATTTAAAACTTACTAATAAAAAAATATTACTAAATTTTCAAAACTAATAACATGGTCAGTTGCTACCTGTAAAGAAGTTTTCTTGTTATGCCCTTGGCCGTAAAGAGCGTCCATATTCACAGCCAATTTGATGACTAATATTATTTGATAAAATTTGTTAAAAAAATTTTAATGATGTAAAAAATGCGCAAATCTGAATATGTATAATATAGACAAAAATAAAAATAATACCATTAAAAAGACGATTATACGTGCAATCCACACTTGTAGTTAAAGAGCATAGAGAAATAAAAATATAAGTAAAATAAGAATTTAAAGTAAAAATTATGGATAAAACAATTCAAAAATTAAAGTTCTATTGCCATTTATCCTGTTTCATATGGTAATATAATACAAAAAACAAGAAAAAATTAAATGGCAATTTTAGTTGAAAAATAAATTTTATATGGTTAAAACGTAACCACATATGGGTCCAAAAAATTAAAGTATTTACCATAAATAAACTTAAAATAATAGATAATGACATAAATGGGTACAATTTTTCAAGAATTAAAGGCCATAAATGTGGCCAAAAATATCCACCACGCTTGTATCATAAGTATTGATGGGCTTTTGTAGTTTAGTCATCCGTGACCCATTTCATTTCCCAATGTAACCGGGCCAACCATCCGATGAACGAGAAGGACGAGGAAATGCTTTAGTGGCTCCACATTATCAAGTGAGCCTATCGCAGAAAAGCCAAAAAAATATTTTAAATTACTTGATTACCCTGCATCTACTTGGTCATTTGATCTTTTCACTACGACTTGTACAGCAAGAGCAAGGTTAGGGTAGATCAAGAACGAGTGATGCCATACTGTCAATCGCTCATTGACAAGGTATCAGTCTGTAAAATTTCCGGAAAACATATAGAACTCATGGCAAAATTTATACGGATTGCGTTTGTTTAAAAACAGCCAAGCTCAGATGGTGACAAGTTCAGGAATCTTTCTTTTACAGTTAAAGAAGTCTGAAAATTGTCCATGCGATCTTTTAAATACAGAAGATGGACCTGCCCATCTTCTGTATTAGCACTTCATGCACTTTGTCTTATTTCTAGTACGTAGTCAGTTGGTCTTTTAGCAATTAAAATCAAGGCAAGGTTTGCAGCATGAGAGTCCATTGATATGACATTTGCTACAAAAAAGGTAATCCTCTCTGGAAAAAGAAAGAAAGGAACAATGGATTAAAAATTAGATTACATGCCTAATGCAAAAACTCCAGCAGAAAATTTGTTAATGACCTGATTAGATCCATCATCAAGGAGAAACAATTACTTTCCAACATGATGCCCAAGCAAATAATGGAAAAACAGCCGTGAGCTAATTATATATTATCACTAAACACTAATGAACACAAACTTAAAATGATATGATTTACAAGATGGAAAATCTTTCGTCAATCGTGATCTATTATAAATATTTAGCTCTTTTTGATGGACCCTGGTCGATGATAGGGTCCATTGAAGGAAGCTGTGGCTCTGCTTGCGATTGCTGAGCTTCAGAGTCCTCATCCAAGGTCTGTGGTGGAACATAACCTTCCGGAAATGGTGGTGGTGGAGGTGCTGGTGGGAGCTGGGCATGAAAGAAACTAGAAAGTTAAATCATCTTTGATTTACAAGCAGACCTTTTTGCTTTCATCTGCCATCAATAGATCACAAAGCATTTAACAAGTAACCAAAACTGAATTCACAAAGGGAAACAATACCACAAAAGATTATGAACTAGGATTCAGGCATATACATCGGAACATGCCGAATGAGAATTTCAAAACTTGGCAGTCAGCAGCAAACATAAAGACACAGCTCCAATGGTGCCAACGCTAGTTCTAGAGGTAAACCCGCCAGCATAGAATTCACAGATAACCCTTGCTGCGCCTAGTACATAATTTTAGTTGGTCTTGGAACATCGTTAAGAAAGGAAACATGCATGGGTTGGAAATGTAGACCTACACATTTGATTTATTTTAGATGACATTCTAGCTCAGTCCAATGTAGCATAATTTCTTATAATCAGAGTGGCTTACTCAGTTGACTCTGTTTTTTCTTTTGTGTGTGTGTTTGGTAAGACCAAAAAATACTGTTTTTGGTTTAAATGTTCAGCTACTTTCATAAATATTTGTTGTAAAAAAAATTCACAAACATGTAATCAGTAATCAAAGAACTGGCGACTTCAGTTGATTTTTTTTTATTCAACTTTGGTTGATTCGATATTTATAGCGTTTCACTGATTTATAATCTAGAAAGATACCATTAAGAATCAATTCTGGTAAAGAAACGTCTATGACCTCTTAATTATGGTGTAGAGATGATGACCATAATGATGAGTGAGACTAAATTGCTGCAAAAGCTAAGTAGTAGTAAGCAAGAATCACCAAAAAAGAATTACCTTTCGTTGTAAAGATGCAAGAATATGACCAACTCTTTTGTCTTCCTTAAAGTCAATTGCCTCTTTTCCACTCTTTGCTTCAATGCTTGAGCTTTCAATTTCAGCATCAACTGCAACTCAAAGCAAACATGCTTCAGTAAGTTGCATAAAAAGTGGTGAAGAAAATCGTAGTTGTAAATGATCTAGAACATGAGAACTATATTATCATAATCAAGTAGTGCATTTTTCTAACAATTTGGGGCCAGTGACATGGATCTTATGCCTCCCTTCTAGCCTGTTTTGTGTCAACTCTTTTGTAAGAGATAGCAAGGTCATATCCTTCCTTATTAATTTCATCCACAAGTTCTCTAAGGTCTCCTTCTCCCTCTTTTGACATCATTTACGTAAAAACCTTCAAACTTTCTTACCGGGGTATCGATTGGTCTTCTTTACACATGTCCATACTAACGCAACCTATAGTCTCTTAGCTCCTCCCCAAAAGGTGTTACTCCTAAAGTCTCATGTATATTCTCATTTCTACATGAGAAGTATATTCTAATGAAGCAAGAGGCAAGAATTGTGAATCTAATATACTGGATGTCTGTCCATAAATGTGTTCCATGATAACACTGATTTTCTATGTTAATCTTAAAAATCAGCTACTCAAACTATATGCTACTGGAAATGCCTTCATTCTGTTATAGATGCAGGAAAATTTTGAGCTATATCTCCAATTACAGCATGTTTAAGGCATCAAGCTGCTTATGAATACCTACCCTAGTGGTAAGGCACTCGAAACTCCTCCTCCGTAGCCTCTCAACACTGAACCAAACGCCATAAATAATTGCTAGGATCGAATTGCAAAGGAAAAAGCCAGATATAATAGTTCCAGTAATACTATAGTTTAAACCTATTAACGTGAAAAATATATACAAACTTATCTTAGTTTCAACAATAATCTCATTGCCAGCACAAAGAAGGATGAATTTAAAACCACAAAATCAGAAGGAACAGGAAAACCCAAGCCAAAATCAGAAGCCATATAATTGAAAAATTACCTAATCAGAGACCTCAAATGAATTTATTTTAAATCATACTCGGAGCATTTGAAAGAAGCTATCAATTAATAAAAGACTGAAAAAGACTAATTAGAGCTCATACCATAACCAATTTTCTCCAACTTTGAGGCAGCAGTGGTGAAAGCCTTTGATAAATAATACAAGGATCGTGCCTACAAGATAAGGACTCAATCAAATTTTTTTCAAAGACTTACATGGATAGCAAATGCAATTTCCACGCGCAATGTTGGAAACCTAATTGTGCTGTCATAGAAACTGATACCTATTTATTTGGGAACACAAAAACTACTCGAGGATTTGAAGTAGGGACGACAAAGTAAACAATAAGAAATGACTCAAGCAGTAGAAGAAGCTTTTCCAATTCATCCAAAAATCCAGTGTCACCAAACAGCATCACTCTATGAATTTGAATGCTTGATTGCCAGAGGACTATCATAACTAGATTGGCATGACGTGGATAGTAGTTGTCACTACGTCAAAATTTACATCAACTCTCCCGTATGACAAAGAAAACATAATTTTACGAACTCGGACAGATAAAACAACAAAATTGCAGCCAAAACCTTGAAGTATAAATAGAAGAATACCAAATTATAATCACAGAATAATCGAACTAATCACTACAGCTAAATTAAAACAACAAAGTGATAAATAATTAGAAAAAAATTATACATGAACTTACGATCACTAATGGGTATGATTACAAGAGGGAAGCTTACAATTCGAGAGGCGAAGACGTTGCAGAGCTGTGGAGCTTGATATATTGAACCATCTAGAATGTAGTAAGTTAGCATGGGAGTGACCTTCTCCGGGCCATCTCTCTTCTGTTTTCGGATCACAAAGAGATGGGGCTCCATAACTTCGCTCAGCATGTACTCAATGCCCGTCATTTTCCTACGCAATTATAACAGGAATTGCATTGTACATGTATGTATGTGAAGACAATACTGATAATTGATTATTCTTTCGAAGAAAAAAAGGATTAAAAACACAAAGGGAGAACCTAATTGGAACAGCAAGAATAACTTACGAGAGCTGGGAGATGTCAAGGGGATGGATGGACCGACTTCTCAGCTGCTCGTTATTGCAGGACCAGTCATAGAAAGGGGAGAGGGCGAAGTAGTCGAAGACGAGATTCCGGTCCAGCGGGTAAGTGTTCAGCCAAAGCTGGTCCCGGAAGCAGATTCCGGTCATATCCGTTCCCGGCGGCGGCCCAGTTACCTGATTTCCATCAAAATTTGGGTTTCCGGCCACCGCGTTTTGCGGCGGGAGGGGCGTAGCCGCCATTCTTTGACCCTCTTCAGTCTTCCGGCTCCAGGTGCTCCCGCCGCCACGGTCCCCTCAGTCGAATTTGCGCGTCGTCCGCCACAACGGGGAGGTGAGTCTGCTCCGTTCAAATCGGAGGTGACTAGGAGTGCAAGTGTTTTTCTTTTTCAGGGCGGGGGCAAAAATTTGTGTCGTGGGTTGGGCTATATAATGCCAATGACGTTCTTTTTTCCTCCCCAGCCCGCTCTACTAAATAAGAGTTTTTTCGGTGGGCTAGGCTAACTCTTGCATTGTAAACGCCAATTATTTTATTTTTTTTACAATATTTTTATGTCAACTTAATTTGGTAACATTTTTTGTTTTGTTGGGAAAGGTGAACAAATGTTTTATTCGGACTCGGGCACTAGAGTACTCGAAGATATTATGTACATCCTATTTTATACATGTAAGTAATTCATGTATTTACTTCTAAGCTATTGAACAAAATAATTAATTTTATTTATAAATAGATAACAAATGTTATTTTCACTTCTCACAATTTTTTTCATATTTCTCATTTTTTTAATGTTCTCTTTTTACTTTTTTTTATGTTGGTAATTTTTGTAAGGGGTAGAAGTTAGATTTTGGGAAAGAGGAAAGTTGTCACTCAATGTCCGCGTATGTCTCACTAATTATCTTCTATTGTTGTCACAAATAGAAGGTAATGGTGCTAACGATATAAGTCGAACCAAGTTTTGAAGGTTTTTTTACTCAGACTTGATTTTTAATAGCTCGGCTTGAACTCGATTGAACATTTATGTACTAATCTCGAGCTTGGTTTGCCCAAAAAATTTGAAACTCAACTTCAGCTCGAGCTATAAAACGTACTACAGCAACTCGAACCTATGTTCGAATTAAGCTTAAATCCCATTTACAACCCAAATTATTTTTGTGTATATAAATTTAGAAAAACATGCCAACATTATAAAAATAAAAAAATTATAATTCTATTATATTAAAGTTGTAAATATTGCTTCAAAATTTATGATTAAAATAAGAGTCAATAAATAGCCCTACA
Source organism: Saururus chinensis (assembly GCA_035235625.1). Classification (NCBI taxonomy): domain Eukaryota; kingdom Viridiplantae; phylum Streptophyta; class Magnoliopsida; order Piperales; family Saururaceae; genus Saururus; species Saururus chinensis. The sequence continues at coordinate 8,627,412 of CP141143.1, read as the reverse complement.
AAAAAATTTCATTGTTCACCACAAATTTAACTAATATTATTCAAATATCTCATATAATTATATAAATAATATTAAAAAAATAATTACCTAAATAACATAGAGAAAAAAATATTTACCTATATAATATTTTTTTGCCATGCAAGCACTAGCTAAGTATTGGTGCTTGCATGGTTTTTTTTTAATAAATTTTATAATTTTGTTCTTCTAAATAACAAAATCAATATCATGTAATGACCTTATATTTTAAATATCGTCATTTAAAAAATGAATGTATAGATTTCGTCATTTGGAATGATGAAATGAATTTGTCCTCTATTCTCTCTTTTTCCTCTCTCCTCTATGATTTCCTCTCTCTTCACTCTCCTCTCTCTCTTCACACACTCTCTCTCCTCTCCATTCACATACACACTCTCTCTACTATTTATCTTCTTCTCTCTCCTCTTTCTCTCTCTCTTGTTTCTCCCTTCACACACTCTTTCTATTCATTATCTTCACTCTATATCTCTATTTAATATTTTTTTTCTCTTTTGGCTATCTCTCTTATGCTTTATCTTCTTTTATTTATCTTTATCTCTCTCGTGTGTGTGATGTAAACCCTAGCTTTGAGAAGTAAGGAGAAAGTATGAAATTTTAATTTAATTTATTATTAGTTATATATTAAAATATTAACATTTAAATAAAATATAATATATTTGTTAATAACGAAATTAATTTTTTTTGTTTTCATAATTTCATATATTAAAAAGACAAGAGAGAGATAAGATAACAAAAATAGAAACAAAGGGGAGAAAAAGAAAAAAGAGATAACCGAAAAAGAAAGAACAGGGATAACCGAAAGAGAGAGGGAGGAGATAGAAGAGAAAGAGGATAGATAAGAGAAATCAATACATTGTATTGATTTACGCATATTTATTTCATCCTTCTAAATGATGAAATTATAAAGAATTTTTTTTTAAATACACATGTGTTAGCGCCAAGTCGGTGAAAAGGAATACCATATTGGTAAATATTTTTTTCTTATTATTTTGATAGTTATTTTTTAATATTATTTATATAAATTTTCTCATATAATAAACTACAATAAACTAAACTAGTCACCAAAACTATGACAACTCCTATTTATGTATTTCATATCTAATTACTTTAGTGAATATAAAAAAGTTCATGATGAGAGAACTGTTTGGACCTTAGTAATAACATATTTCATGGTGTGTGGATTATGTGCAAAATAAAAAATCAATATAATTGAAACACAATAACAAAATCTATACTTGGTTCACTTAATATATTTATGTGCAAAATCTATATATGATTCACTAAATCTCTAATTCTAAATTAATATGATTGGTTGAATTAAGAATGTTTATTATGCAAATAGAATTACATATTTATATTTGTTAAGATTGGAATGATCAAAAGTAGTATTTTAAAATTAAATAATATTGTATAGATAAATAAGGGTATAATAGGAACAAATTATTTTATCATACTTATATTTTCAATTTTATTAGTAGTATGATTTATATTTGTTTGAAATATAAAGCATAATATGAGTATTATATATTATATTATATACTATATATTAATGTATATATAGTATATATATTTTATAAAATAATATAAAATATTATTAGTACATGGTGAAAGTTAAGAAATTTATATAATACGAATATAATATCTAAGAAGTGATATATTACAAATCGAGTCGAGTTTGGGCTAAACTTTGAGTTAAGTCGATTCAAGTTGGCCCTTGTTTGAGCTTAGCTTGTTTACTTTTGAGTTCGATTTGAGCTCTTTTTGAACTAAGCTAAATTCAAACCGAATCGAGCCAAGCATGTTCAGCTCGATGAGTCAGCTCGGCTCGTTAGTAGCCTTAGTATGGGGTACCAATGAGTCGAGTCAGCTCGTCGGACAAGGGTACCTCAACTCGACTCAACTAAAAAATAGCACGATTTGAAGCAGCTCGATTAAACTAAACTCGAACTCAAACATATTCAAGTTGAGCTTGAACATACTCTTGGCTTAGCTTGACTTCATTATACTTAAATAAAACTCAAATTAGGTTAAAACTCAATTTTTTCTCAACTCAGACTTAACATAAATAAAGGTTATAAAGACATTTTATAATATATAAAATACATATTAACCTATTTTTAAACATGTATAATTATCAATCCCAATGCAACAAATTTATATTTTATACATTATAATATATATATATATAATATCTATGTATTAGGTATGTATATATGTATAGATAGAGAGATTAATAAATTAAAATTTGAAAGACATATAATACATATATGTCCATATGTGATATATGTTAAAATTTAGATGTATTATAAAAATTTAATTTAATAAAAGAAATATAATATAATAAGTAAAAAAATAGGATATATTATAGACTATACTACATACTAAACTATATACCAGTTGTTAAACAAAAATAGATTGATAATATTATCTAATATTATTTATTATCTATTAAATAAATTATGATATATTTTTTCAAATTTTATATAGAAACTAAAATTAAAATATTTAGAAATTTAAAATTTAAAATAAAATTTTTTAAAAAATTTAGCATTAACTTATAGAATTTTTAATTTTATTTAAGCATTAACGGGCCAATAAGTCCTCTTACGTTTTCATTTAGGAGTTGGGTCCGGCTTTGCCAAACCCGAATGTGATACAGAAATGATAACTATGAGATACGACTCATAAAATTTAAATATTATTAAAAATATATATTAAATTATTATTATTTTATTTATAACTGGTCGGGTCGGGTCAGGTTGAATTACCTAAAACCCGAACCGACCCGAATAGCGATTTTAATGAATTTTATACGGGTGGCATCCCTACTTCGTTCGAGTTCCTTACCGTCGGTCTGGTTCTCCCGCTCCCGAATCCTTCACTCTTCATCTGCTCTTCAATCACCGGCTTGTGACGGACGAGCGGATGCGGACAGCTTCTCCGGGCTCTCCTCCGATACCCAGCGGCTTGTGACGGTGATCGTCCTTCGCTTTGACTCCCTGCACGGCTGCTGTCAAAGCTCATAACGAGGAGAAGCCGCTGCGGCAGCCCAAGTCAGCGGACCTCCTCCATCAGGGTTCGATCTTTCTCCATTTTTACGGATACCTTGTTTCGTCTCAAGGTTATTAGTCTTTTGACTATATTCTCTGTATTTTTTGGGGCTTTTCTATTGCTTGCTGTTGATGGATGTAGTGTAAGCTTTTCTACAAAGTGAATACTGATTTGTTTGATCGGCGATCAGGCGCAAGAGATCCAGTGAGCAGGAGCGGAGCGCAATGGCGGATCTCCTCCCTCCTCGCTCCCCCACTGACCTCTTCGGCGACTCCGCCGACTCGCAGCCGCTCTGGTTCAAGAAATCCTCCTTCCTCCAGCCCAATTTCGACTCCGAGTCCTATATCTCCGACCTCAGGTCCTTCGTGCCCCTTGAAACTCTCCGATCGGAGCTACGCTCCTACCTATCCTCCCTCAAGCACGAGCTCGTCGACCTTATCAATCGAGACTATGCTGATTTCGTTAATCTCAGCACCAAGCTCGTTGACGTCGACGGCGCCGTCTCCCGAATGCGGGCCCCCTTATTGGAGCTCCGCGAGAAGATCGCGCAGTTTCGAGGGAGCGTGGAGAGCTCACTTGCTGCGCTGAATAATGGGCTGAAGCAGCGGGCGTCGGCGTCGTCAGCTAGGGAGGCTTTGGAGTTGTTGCTTGACACGTTTCATGTCGTCTCAAAGGTGGATACTATTACGGATCCTCTTCTGCATTTGCATTATGTAAAAAAATGGGCATTTTCTGATGGAAACGCTGTGAACTTGACTTGCTTATTTGGATAGACAGATTGTTCATGGTCGAATGTGCTTTGTAGCTAAACGCGGCAATTTCCTAACTTTCAGAGTTTATTTTCGGGTCTACTTTTCTTTTTCCGTCACATAGCTGTGGTGCTGTGTAATCTATGTCCAATGAATGTATTTTTTGCTTATTTAAATTGTTGTTATCAGTAGGAAACAGTGTTTTTGTTTATTTTTTTATATTACCTTTTCAATGATGAATATATGATTTTGGCCATCACGCTTGTAAGCATTAATGGGTTGGCCTAAACTTTTAGGTTAACTTTGACGGGTTTGGGTGAGAATAATGTGTTATGTGATTAATATTCTCTAATTTCTTTATTCCTTTAAGCCCAGATATAGCTGTCTATGAGTTTGTATGCTTGTAGCTAATTTTCCTCTATACCGTGTTCTGTTTGTAATATGTTACTATTTTCATTGTATGTGTTCTGAACTTCCTCTTCAAAAATACTTCCATGCAGATTGAGAAGCTTATAAAGGAATTACCAAGTGTGCCTGCTGATTTGTCCGATACAGATGGGTTATTTACGGGAAAAGTACCAGTAAATAATGGTCCCTCATTCCCGCTAGCTGAAAATGGAACAAACATTCGTGAGACTCAAAGCATGCTTTTGGAGAGGATTGCTAGTGAGATGAACCGGCTGAAATTTTATATTGCTCATGGGGAGGTCCTCACTCACACACGCCCTCTCTCTTTCTTGTAATACTTTGTTGATATCATAAAGAAGACTTGTTACTGGTATATATGTTACTGCCAATACCATGTTTTCATCATGCTATCATTTGCATGTTACTTCTAGTAGCTAATTTCAGATGTGGCATACTGTATCATTTGTTGCTTGCTGGACTAATTAGAAACTCTGGCCAGATGTTCACATTAGTCTTAAGTGAAATATGAGGGATTTTGTTTTCTAGTATAGTGAGTTTTGCTAGTACCTGGTTTACAATACGATTGCTTATATGCTACTTCTAGTATTTTTAAGATTTGTAAGTATATTTCTCAAGTTAAATTCAAAACTATGCGTACATCTCTGATCTCTGCTCTATATTATGGCAATGTAGAATCTTCCTTTCATAGTTAACATGGAGTCACGGATCAAAAGTGCCAGTTTAGTACTGGATGGAAGTTTGCGTCATTGCTTAGTGGATTCCTTGGAGCATCGAGACATGAGTGCTATATACAACTGCTTACGTGCTTATGCGGCTATTGATAACACCGCTGGGGCTGAAGAGATCTTTCGTGAAACTTTAGTGTCACCAGCAGTTCAACAAATTATCACAGGAAACTCCCTGCAGGTGTCTGTTGGAACCTCTGTTGATGAGCTTGAGAATGATTATCAGCTGATCATGCAATTTATTGATAGGGACTGCAAATTTGTATTAGAAATTTCATCTTCGGGTATGATGTATTGTTACATTCTTGTTAAATTTCTTGACATAAAAATGGTTTATTTGAAAAAATTGAAATGGCCCCGACATCATATTTAGAAGGATAAACTCTACCTTCTAACTGGAATTCAGCACCGATACACTTGTTTCATTAGTAGTTTTGACTAAATTATGGGGATCATGGACTTGGTTATTCCGTTCAGCTCTGCTGCTTTTGTCAATTAACTAGTGCATATTCAGGGCAGAAAATGAATTTCTGAAATGCACACTAAATGTGAAAATATCTTCATCAAATGCCCTATTGTTGCATATATGTGAAAAATTCCTTATTCACATGATTGTGATTTCAGCAAACTCTGGGCTGCACGTTTTTGACTTCTTGGCTAACTCAATACTGAAGGAGGTACTCATAGCTATTCAGAAGGGGAAGCCAGGAGCTCTATCACCTGGGAAGCCATCTTTGTTCCTGAAAAACTACAAAGCAAGCCTGGATTTCTTGGCATACCTTGAAGGTATGGCCAGACTTTTGAAATCTACTATAGAATTTGTGTTCAATTTCGTGTGTGATATATCTCAGAGAAAATGAATGGTTATTTCTGATATCTCGCAAGGTCATTGTCCCTCCAGATCTGCTGTTTCTAAGTTCCGGTCAGAGGCTGTTTATAATGAGTTCATAAAGCAGTGGAATATTGGGGTTTATTTTTCACTGAGGTATCTAAGTATCCTTCATTTTAGAAATTAGCATTTTGTAGTTTGGGAAATTATTATTCAATGTTAATGCTTCTGCATCAGATTTCAGGAGATCGCAGGAATGCTGGATTCTGCACTTATGGCATCCCATCTCTCCCCTGTCCCAAACCTGCAGTCTATTGATAAGGAAGGTGCCAGGGAATTGACATTAAAGCAAAGTGTTGCCCTTCTGGATAGCTTGAAATCCTGCTGGAGAGAGGATGTTCTTCTTCTTTCTTGTTCAGACAAGTTTCTGCGGTTAACTCTACAGCTTCTTTCAAGGTCGGTCTGTGTGAAATCTTGGGAGATTAGTTAAAGGGATGACTATTCAATTCTATGCTTTCTTTATCCTAAACCTTCCTATTTGCTTGATAGGTACTCAACTTGGTTGTCTTCTGGTTTGGATGCTCGTAAAGCAGGTAGTGCAGGTGTAAACTCAAGTTCTGAGTGGGCTATTTCTGCAAGTCCAGAGGATTTTATATATGTAAGTGGTACTTTTATTTTCTGCTAAAGTGTCACGTCATATCCTTGCCTTGGCGTGCACAATAATTCATCCACATACTATTTGAAAATAAAACAGTTGTATTTAGTTCAAAAGCAATCATATGGGGGTTATAGAAGAGGCTATAAAAGGGATGCATGATGCTGTCAGTTACTGTCAGTCTGCCTGTCACTCCCTCTACAGTAGGAAACAAGTTCTATCTTGTTGGGCTTGAAAATTTTGAGATTTTGACAATCTACTAATATCAGGCTCCATGAACTTTTGTCTACTAGGTGCTTGAAATTAATGATCTTTGGTTTGTCAATCTGAAAAGTTAAAATGAAAACATATGTTTATTGCCTATTTAACCAAAGTATCCTATTTTTGGGTGGGTTGGATTGACAAGCTAAGAGGTGGTATGAAACAGTGTTCTGAACAACACCAACTTGGATTTGGTATACATTTCTTCAGATTGGGCTTTGGATTGCTTGCCTTCATACTTTTCCAATTTTCCTAATCATCAGCAATTTGCAGATAATGCATGATATTGATAGTTTGAGTGCTGCACTTAATGGTGACTATCTTAATCATGTTCTGGCACTTCTTGCTTCCTGCTCTCTTGACGTGCAAGATTTGGTGAAACACAGTATTGTACAAGGTGGAAGGTGTCTGAAGGATGTGGCACCGACCATAATGGACACAATGATTGATGCACTTGTGGAGAAGTCAGTTGAGGTTAGTTGAATTAGTTTAAGATTCATTTATGGACTGCCGATCGGTTTCTCCTGTGACATTCGCTCCATTAGTTTCTTTCAAGACAATGGCCTCCTTTTAGCCGTTTTTTTTTCTTACTGGACCATCAGTTTTCCCATTTCAATATCTTCATTAGTTACATGAACACGATCTTACATTTTGTTTGGGAAACTGGTAGGACTTGAGGCAGCTAAAGGGGATAACAGCAACTTACAGAATGACTAACAAGCCTATTCCTGTGAGGCATTCGCCTTACGTAACCAGTATTTTAAGACCTCTCAAGGTGTGTATTTTTTAACGTGTTAAAGTATTTTGTTATGGAACCACTTGTCTTGTTAGTTGCTTCCAAATGCATACTCAGTTTAATAAGCATACTGTTCATAAGTTCAGGAAGTCATAGCCTATTTTCTTATGCTTAGCGCTATGCAAATGAGCTTGTGTAGGTAAATACTGAAAGCTCCTTATTTTCTTAGCAAATAAATTTGGTTGTGTTTGAGATGTATAAGATTTGGTTCTGTTTTGAGGATATTGTCTCTGTGTTACATAATTATTTTACTTCCTGAAGCCTTGCTGATTGGTTCGACATCTGTCTCAGACAAGCAAAATTCCAGTCTGTGAATGCCGACAAAACTTGGAACTTGAGACTGAGTGAAAATCTCCTAATTTATAAAGGCACAAACTTTAAACGATAACATATAATAATTCACAAATCACAATTAAAATTTAAGGAGCAGCTGCAAGGTGGTCATTATAACCTATAGCAAGGAGGAAATGTCTACATTTTATGGTGAAGATTATTGCTTTAAAACTAAACTGGCATGCTGGTCATGTATACAAATCAGTAGGTTGTATAAAAAATGGTGTTTAATGTCATTCAATAACAACTAATCACCAATCTTAGTGCTGCCTAGCCTGACCCAATAATATTAATCAGATTTTGTGGATAAGAACTAAGAAGACACAGGCAAAATATTTTATCATTTGAAATAGATTGTATCCATGTATATATTCTATAGTCTATTCGATATTCAAAGAAACAAATAAGCCCAAATGGAAGGAAAAAAATATGGCTTGAAAGCATGAACCTATCGCGAAACCTGACAACATTGTGGGAGCAATAGAATATGAGTTAATGTAGCAATAGGAACGCCAAGAACAAATGGTTTAGACTGTAGCTGATTTTCTTCCAAATTCACCTACAGGGCAGGGTATTTAGCAGTAAAATATTTTATAAAAAGTTATATTTTGTGGATTGGAAATTGAAGCTCTAATTTTATGCGAATATTTCAATTTGAATCTGAAAATAACAATCTGGTAGAAGATATTACATTTTAATAAGCAAACTATAAGATAAATTTTGTTCTGTTAAATTTCTAACGAGAAGAAATGGCATATATGTTGTTCAGTGTATTTATTTACTGCACTTTAACAAAACTGCAGGCATTTCTTGATGGAGAGCGTTCTTCATACCTGAGCAAAGAAGCACGAGAAGAACTGCTGTTTGGCACTGCTCAAAGGATCACTGTGCGTTATAGTGAAATGGCTGTAGAGCTTGTCAATGTGGTAGGTGTTTTTGCATGCATAAGATAAAATAATTTTGTTAAAATCTTTGAACTTTGTTTGGTAATTCTGGTATCTTAAAACTTTTTTTGAATGTTACTGCACAATTAGGCGAGAAAAACTGAGACTTCGCTGCAGAGATTACGTCAAAATGCCCAGAAAAAAGGAGGTGCAAGTGCAGACCAATATGAGCATAATATTTCGGCTGATAAAATTTGTATGCAGCTATTTCTTGATGTGCAGGTACTTCTCAAGGCGTGTCTCGCATTTATATGAATGTTGATGAAAATCATTATTGGTGGATGTTCATTGATTGCCCTTATTGTAACCAGGAGTATGGGCGTAATCTTGCCACCATTGGGGTGAGAGCAGGGGATATTCCAGCATACCGTTCTCTATGGGAATGTGTTGCTCCACAGGACCGTCAAGCTACCATTGCGTTTTAGTTTATAAAATTAGTTATAGTTTATATCATTCAAATTAATTGACCTTATTGCTGAATATTACTTTTGGGATATCTCTTTCCCGTTTTGATCAAAGTTGGCCATTCGAAAAGGCTGTGATATATTATTGACGGTGTACAATGAGTTGCCCGTTTATTTCCCACTTTGACTGTTCTTCCTGGTTCTAAATACATGACATAAATGTCACTATTGTAACAGTAAGTTTTGTTATAAAATTGTCCACAGTAATGGTATTGACTCATCTATACACTCTAAAAAGCACAGGCCAAATTTGACTTTTCCATGGAGAAAAGACCAGTTACGCGATTTAAGAGTTGGTATTTACACGTTTTTGTGGTTGAGTATGTATGAAAATATAGTGGCTTCGTGGTGGTATCCCAGGTAGGGCTAAAATTAATGGTGGACGAGACATTTTGGCCCGGGTGGACATTTGTACTCCTTTCTGATATGGAATAGGAGTTACCAGATTATCAAAAGGAAGATCCAAAAACCTTTTCTTCTTCTTTCTATACTTATCTGTTTGAGCTTCAGGTGGTAACAGACCTTCAAGGGAATTATATTCTCCAAGTTGGAAGTACTGGAGAGAGTTTGCGTGATGGCACATTTGAAACTGCCAATTTTTGTCTTCTTGCCCGAGGTCTTTTTTTGCTACAGTTAAGTTGTACTGTTTTCTGTGCCTCATAATTCAGATTAAGTAGGTGAGAAATGAATAAAGATTGCTTTCTGCAGGGTGTAGCTTACAATCCGAAGAAAAGTCTGTTGTATGTTTCAGACACACAAAATCATGCTTTGAGGTATATATTGTAAATATGTTAAACTTGCTTCCCACGAAATTTTATTAAAAAACTAGCTTTCTTTGAAGAAACTCAAATAGCTGAATTTGCTTTGCGAATGATGAATTTGACGCTTGCTCACTACAGCATAGCTGTTTCTAGAAGGGTTATGTCGTGATATTGCTGATGTAGTATTTCAGCTCCACCGTACGAATAATGTTTGGGGGTGAATATTCACAGCACTATAAAGGCTGCATATTTCCCATGAAATATGAAGTGTTTATTTTGAGAAGTATTTTTGTCCTACTTTGAGTTTCCTTAATTAATATCAGTATAGGTAACGAGTTAAATATGCTATAAGTTTGAGTGATCATTGTCTTATCCATAATTACTGTTTAAACTGCTCCAGGGAAATTGATTTTGTGAATGAAATGGTACGATCACTTGCTTGAAATGGCACTAAAGATTTTGACTACCCGGGGTGAAAAAGGAATGACCCAGGCAAGTTCTAAATAATTTAAGATGAAACGTCTCCTTTTTGGTTGTTACTATTTTCAATTATCTAATTCGATCACAAATTTATGTACGATAATAATACTTGTGGTTTTACTGTTGTACCTCTTCAACTGAGATAATAATATATGCCGTCTTTTCAAAATTTTTTGTTTGCTTTAATTCTCATGTTTCCTTCTCAGGTTCTGAATTCACCATGGGATGTTTGCTTTGAGCTTGTTAATGAGATAATTTACATTGCAATGGCCGGACAGCCTCCAATTTGGAAGCATGATACAAAGGATGGTGCCACTCGAATTTTTAGTGGAGATGGCTTTGGAAGAAACTTGAATGGATCAAGGTATATCCATAAAATTAATACCCCTCACTGCTCCTCCCCTCCACAAAAAAAATTCCCTCGTGATATATCTGCAGCAATTATACGATCATCTGATGACTAAATTCTTTGTTGCTAATCTGTTGGTTGTAGGACTATGTGTTTTTATAATACAATGCAAAACAATGATAGCGTTGTGATAGTGTGAAATGAAACACTTATACTAGGCTGCAATTTTTTGTTATATTTCTTTAATCTGTCATCTGGAACCTACAAAGGGCTTGCGCAATCAGTACAGAGTTTATTTGACTAGATGGTTGATACATCAGGGTTGGCACACACCCCGGGTGTTTTCTCGATGCATGTCATCCGTTTGCACGTATCGAAACGGTGTGTTATAAAGCACTCCCATCTCTTTTGCGGCTGTGTTTCACTCAGTTCCACGTTTTGTATTCTCAAGTGAGGAGCTCTGGTTCGTGGTGGGGTGGCTTGGACACAGATGGTGGGCAACTCGGAGGAGCGCTGATCATGGTGGTGGCTCGGACATAGATTGGATCATGGTTGGCAGCGAGGATCTCTGATCATTGTGGCCCACGACTTGGACACAGAGCTCAGATCTAGGTGTCTGGAGGCGGAGTTCTGATCAGAGGTTCTGATTCTCAACTTCTGGTTACCTCAAGGAGGATTGTGGTGCCACCTCATCGCCCCTGTTGTTGAATCAGCTGCTGAGGTTTGCAAATGAATCTGTTTTTTCTTTGTTTTTTCCTTTCCTGATCTTGTTTTACTCTGTTGAGGTTCTGAATCAGGCTCCTTAGAGCGTTTTAAGTTTGTCATTTAATTTGTGTCCGAATGGATGGATCAAATCGAAGAATATTGCAAGCTGGAGTTTGTGAACGAGATTGCAGTGACAGTTCATATGATATTCAGACTTACGTACGGAAATTAAGATGGTGATGATTGATACAAGAGTCCAAAGGGATTGACCTTGGACTCCAAATCATCGAGCAGCTCCTTCAATGTCATCCAGTGAATTTGTTAACTTGTTAGCTCAGTGGATGTGTCAGCCACACTAGGAAGACTTTTTGTAGCAGTGTTGGATGCATCATCCACCACCCATTCGATCGATTGTTTCAAAATTAGTGGCTTTTTTATTCACTGTTAGCTTCATACGAGCATTTGAGGGAAGGAGTGAAGCAATGACACTAGTTATTGAATTGTCATTCTTCCTCTTGTTCACATAACAAATAGAGTTAGCGTTGCAGGAGGTGCCAGTCAGCCACTGCAGCAAAACTGGGCCCGTGCGGCCAGTGGTCTGGCCTCTGGTACAAATGACATGTGGAGCAAGGTTTTTCCCCATGCAGGCACAGGCCAGGGAGCGGCTGAGCCCAGACCAAACCTGCATACATGGTGGCCAGAGCCCAGAAGCCACAAAGGCTAGGTGACTTGTGAGTAGAGAAAGTGGGAGAGATAAGTATTGGAGATAGATACTGCTATAAGCTAACTGGACAAATGACAACAAAGAAGGTTCTTAATGGTCTTTCTCCATCTGTGTGTTTAGTAATTCAATAGATCAAATTAAGAAGTTCTGAGAAAAGTCAGCCTGTGAAAGAAAAAGTTTTCAGTCTATACGAAGATATGACTGGTTCAAAACTGAAGTACTTTGTAAGGTCATGTTTGTATACTTATATGCCACAATAATTCAGTGGGGGTGTGGCTCCAAGCTATGCAAGAAGATCCTGGACAGCACTCAGTGGGGAAGTGTGGCCTACCACTTTGAAGAAATAATCCTACCTACCAGAAAGGGACCAAAGACCAGCGGTCACTCGTTTCTTGCTTTTTAATTCTTCACTCTCTTCAGTTCTCTGTGTTCTTTTCTCAGCACCTAAATTGCTTTGTATCTGTATTCTATTAATTCGTGTAGGGTGTTGAATGAGAGGTTAAGTAGATTAATGCCTGATGTGGTAGAAGTATATATTTGCTTAAAAGATGGTACAAACTCTCAATTTTAAAGAAAAAATGAGAGAAAATTTACAAGACTATAATTAATTAGGTAATAATAATTTTTTTTATATTTATATTTGAAGTTTTATATTATAATTATAAATAATAAATAAGAGAGTGTGTGTCAACCTGGATATTCTCATTCTATGTAATGTAGTTTTAACCTTTATTATATAAGTTTATACATTTTTTAATTAATTTTTTTAAAAATTTATAGGGGGCAATGGGCAGAGCCAGACCCCGGCGAGCCCCAAACGGGCTTGGGCCGGCCGTGGCCACCCCTACGTGAATAATTTACTCAATCGGTAGTCAATGGTGAGTTAGGTAACAATGGTTGATTTGGTTGACCGGAATGTTGCTGAATGGTGTCAGGGACAAAGTTTTTCTCACTCGCAGGAATGGCAGCGAACGCAGAACAGATGGGGAGAGAGCAAAGGCGTGTTGACTGGAGTGGTTGCTCTGGTAACGGGCCGTGGGAAATTAGATGGGACCAATGCGCTAACGAGAATCGATTAATTGGACGTTCGACGACTCTAACCAAGCACGACGAAATGGCAGTCATGTCTACATGGTCCAACGCCATGTCTGGCTTCGGGCAGTGTCCACTGCCCACTCTGCCTGCCTTACTCCCTCCATCTAAGCAGGGTGCATGTCCTTGCTCTCATCGACAAATTTATTCCCCTTGCCTTTCTTTCACGTGAATGATATTCATGTCTCTCCCCTCTACTCCATCCCTCATGATCCTCGTCATTCTCAATTATTCGGAATACAAGTACTCCTCCAATGGCGTCTGCCATCTCAAACCTCCACTGGACCACTGCGGTTCATTTTGACCGAGAGACCGGTACAGCAATAATTGCAAAGTCGACGGTATCCGATGGAAAAACGAAACTCATCGGCGTAGTCCAAGTTCCTACAGGCTCTGCGCTTCGGAGCCCTTCTCGTACGTCATCCTCACCGGGTTGGCTTGTTCGGGTTGCCTTCGGGCATTAGCCGTTCTTGTCAAGGGCCAGACGTGGCTCCGCCGCGTGATTCTCTCCCGCTACTTGGACCAGAAAAGATTAGGATGATGAGAAGAAAGATAGCGACCGTTTGCATTTGGTCAAAGAAGAAGCTTCTTGCCCGCCCTCGAGCCGGGCATGCATGGACGCTGGAGGCAGGCTGCCGGAAGTCGTCGTTACCAGTGCTGTTAGAGGAAGCGACTGATTACATGGCGGTGTTGGAAATGCAGGTGAGGGCTATGACTGACTAGAGCAGCTGTTGCTGTTTTCTAGCTTAAGGAGTAGGGATGTCACTCGAGTGGGGTAAATAGTTGGTTTCTAAAAATAATTATAATAGGTTGGGTTGGGTTTAGGTGATCCGACCCAACCTGAATATAAATATAAATTTATATTTTTAATATTATTTTAAAAAAAATTATTTAAAAATTATTTTTTATTCTATTATTGTCAATCGGGTCGAGTTGGGTTAAATTTGGGTCACAACTTTATTTATATGGTATCGGGTTTAAATTTAGTAAAACCCGACCCGTTGACATCACTACTAACGAGGCAATGACCGACAGGCTTAGCTCGAGTGGTAGTGCAGTTGCTGCCACATGATTGGGACGACTGAAGCATCTGCTCCTCTGTCCTTGTTCTCTGTATAATACTCGTAATAATAATCAAGTTGACGTTCTTTGCCATATTCCAGTCTTTATTTTGGAGAGCTACTACATTATTTAGTTTGAGAAAGCTAATTAATTACCTTGTCTTTAAATTTTTTCTGAAGTCAAATGTGTGTTTGATGAAAATGCATTACTACTTATATATGTAGACTAAGAAAGAACTTCCCAAAAAAAAAAGAGTAGATCATCATAGCCTGTAGGCTTGACTGGAAGTCGAATAAGGCTCAACTCTTTTGAAACTCGAGCTCGACTAATTATGAAACTCAATACTTCATACACAAGGTTGAATATTGGGTCTAAGCTTGAGATAGGCTTAAAATTAAATCACTTATGTTAGAAATTCACGGGCTCTCATCTATGCAATTAATTTTTTATAATAATATAGCCTAAGTAATTTATATTATATAGTATAATTTGTACATTCAATTGGATCCAAGTTTAAACTCTCTTCAAGCTAAGCCAGGTCAAGTTGAAGTTCAAATTCAACTTGAGCTAATTTGAGCCTAAGTGCGTCTAGCTTTGTTAACGTTTGAATAAAACTCAGTTTGGACTGAGTCTATCCGAGCTGACTATGGTCAATGATTCACCTTGATTCATTAGCACTTATTCATATAATGCGTGTAAATATGGATTAGACAAGAAAAAATTAAATAAATTAAAAATAAAAGTTTATTTTGAACAAATGTCACTGTAGTATACTATAATTATCAAATATATATTAACTTAAATATATTCGAAATAGGCAACTACGAGTGTAAATTTCATATACAAAATATTAGGTCATGGGTTGGCGAAGAATATAAGTGTTGAAGGACTTTCTTGCCATGGAAATGGGATGAGCCATGTAAAAAGGTGGGAGTTGCCTCACATAGAAAATTGATACTTACTACATATAGATGGTCCTACATAAAAAACTACTATCTTTTGTCATCTTTTAGAGCATCTTTGTAGAAGCTATTGGCCTTGATATCTATGTAATATATCCTTGTTAATCTCTTATATCTAAATCTATTTATGATTTTATATTTTAAATTATATTTTTATAATTCCAATTTTTATGCATTGGTTGGATGTTCAACCTTCATGGACTAAGATGATCTCCAATAAATTTTCAGTATATTGCTCCCTTAGTCCCATGTTAGTAGTAGTTTATTTTGAAAAATTAAATGTAGCTATTAATGTGAGACAAAGGGAGTATTAATGTACACTGCATGGATAGTCACTCTAAAATATAGTACAAGTACTCTTAGCACCATCAGTTTAATAGTAATATATATTTTTCATAAAAAGAAAACACCAATTATATTAATATTATTTAAAACTTACTAATAAAATAATGTTACTAAAATTTCAAAAATAATAACATGGTAGGTTGCTACCAGTGAAGAAGTTTTCTTGCCTTCAGCTGTAAAGTGCGTTATCCATAATCATATCCAGTTTGACAGTTGATATCATTTGATAGTGTTTACATAGTGGCACAGTTAATTGACAGAGAGCTTGTAATAGCAAGAACCTTGGCCCTTGAGAAAACATGCGTTTGGCTCCATAGAAGCATTGCTTTCAAGTGTAATACAACATCTGATTTTGACTTGAGAACAGATAGCATCACTGTGTTGGGTCCGTTCAAACGGATAAGATTATCTGGCATTTTGACTCGCTACTCATCACTATTCTTCTTCCTGGCTGCCTTGCACTCTACTTCATTCATTAATACTAGTGGATTAAGCCTTTCAATAGGGTAATATTATACTCCGTATGTTGGTGGTACTTTGCTTATACTCCACATGGGAACGTTCACTCTACTTCTCATCCAAAACTCAGTCATGATTGACATGAATCATGGCCCCTTTCTGCTTCTTCACTCGGAGACCGAAGACCCGGGCAATAATATCTGTATTTCAAAAGAAAAAAGTTCGGGTTCACATGCGCCACTAAGCCTCCGCATCTCAATTTGTCAAATTTTGATCCGATGACACAGGGGTGGGCGGTGATTTTTGTGAGTTATACGTCCTACCAAAGCGAAATCCCAAAAAGCCCGAGGTTCATACAAATTGATATCATTCCAAAAAAGGCATCCATTTGTTCTTAAGAGTGTTTGTTGGTCACTATGGTGCTTTACAGTTTATGGTTGAATTAAAAATAATAACAAAGCCATTTTACATGATCCATTGGTGTTCACGCTGCTAATTCCCCAAGAATGTCTCTCCCCCTAAAATTATTTTATGTTTTATTTTTTTATTGCTTACTTCTCTATGTGTAACTCCTTATTCTCTCACGTCAACCCCATGTGTCTCCCGTGTTCTCCCTTCTTTTACCTTTGGTGCCGATGCCATCCGATGCCACAGCCCACAGGCGATGACCTCCTCCATCCGCCCTCCTCCTATTCACTTTTCATCTGCCTTAGACACTGAATCGGACATGGCCAAAACTACTACGGTCAAAGGTGTCAATGACTACAACCATAGCTATAGATCTGACCATGACAAAAAGGCACCACGGCCAGTGGCGGTTCTGGTTAGAGTCGTCGGCCATGGCGCCTAGTCACGACACCTCGGGCCATAGCTTAGCCATAGCAAGAGGAGCCACAAGAGGCACTGCAAGCGACAACGATTCTGGCCAAAGTCGCTAGCCATGGCAACCCTATGGCCAAAGGCGTCTGCCAGTCATGGCCTGTCGCCAAAGCCACGACTCCTCTGGCCATGGTCAGAGTTGCTGCCGATGACTTTACAAATGAGGATAAAGGTGACACCTACATGCGAGAAGAGGAAGGGATGAATATAATAATTATATTTTTAATGGAATAAATGAGGTAAATATGAGAGATGATGGGATATTAAATGGGGGAAGGGGAATGAGATATTGTTGGGTCCGCAAGTTTAATCTCCTTACATTTCAACGAAAGATGTATGGGCTTACCCCGCGATAATTTGCTCCTGTGAGACTTCAAACATCGGTTGTGAATAATGCACTTAATCTATTTAAGGAATATTAAACGCGGGCTTATCCACTAATCTGAGTGCATGTGCAACTCACTTGCACTTGATTTTTTTTTTGTCTATCGGGGTTCGACTTGATTTGTTAATATAAAAAACTTTCGCTTTCACGACTTAAAAAAGCAGCATTACTAGGGAGCGATTGGCATTCACAAATAATCACATATTCTCCCTATTGTGGCTGTCATTGCATTAGATTTCACATCATTCATCAGTGGCTTGTCTCTTTGTTTTATTATTATGAGGACTGATTTATTTAAACTTATATACGCACATGCAATCACTGTTTCGAATTGCAAAAAAAAGGTCTATTATTTAATACCAATAAAGAATAAACGGTTTATTACTCTAATTTAATTTTTTTTTAAAAAATTGTAGTTTGAGTTGTGTATATAGGGTTGTTTGACACTAAAGGTATGAAAAAAAAAGAGAATAAATGTATAAAAAATAGAATATATATATATATATATATATATATATATATATATATATATATATATATATATATATATATATATATATATATATATATATATATATATATAAGAACTAAGTTTTTTATAGTAAAAGTATCCATAAGATTATGTAACTCCAAATAAACGAGAAGATATGTATTATAGAGAAAAATGTGTATTAAACAAAAAAATATGTATTAAATGGGAAAATATGTGTTATTAAAAAATATAATTATTATTGTGAATAATATGGCTAAAGGAAAAATGGTATGTATGCATATAAAATGGGTATAAAATTCATATTTTATCACTTAGGTTTGGCGAGACCTTTCTCTAAGTAGAAATGCTCTTTAAAAGGCTTGAAATGAGTTTTTATATAAATTTTTTTTTTCTAACCATATAATACGACTTGCATGACCAATTGATATGTAAAGGGGGGACATGGGAACTATTAGATGAAGTTCTCAAGTTTCTCTTTCATCATTTATAAGTGATGTATCCTCCCATTATTAGGGGCCATTTGGGTACTAAATTAATTGAGTAGCGAATTAATTTAGAAAATTCACCATTGAAACTAAATTATGTTTGGTTTGAGAATTTGTTAGAATAAATTCAGATGTCGCGTCAAACCCAATTTTAAAACTTTAAACTAATATAAACTCTCTCTCTTGAACTCGATCGGATATGCACGTTCTTCGTACCATTACATTTCTAAATTCAAGCTCTATCAAACAAAAACCCACAAGGGCAAGTAATTTTGAATTTTAAAAGTGGGCCCTACCTACATGGCATGTTTGTGAAGGTTCAAATCGATATGCACGATAACTATTAAAAAATATAGAATCTATATTTTTTAAAACGGTGATTTAGAGATTGGATCGACTAAGGTGATTCAGGCTGATTTAGGCTTGAAATGGCCTGAATCTAACTTTAGTACTGAATTTTTAATTCAGCGTAGCTTCTGTACATAAAAAGGATTCTAAAAATTCAGTGCTGAATCAACACTGAATCGACTGAATCTTTTTACGATTCAGGTGCCAAACAGCCCCTTAGTCAACTAGCCTTGGTCATAAAAATTAGTCTGCTAGAGAAGTTCTTCTCCATATTAGTTAGTTTGGGAGAGGCATTTAAAAACTAAAGGTTGTTTTCTTTAAGGAAAAAAACTAAAAAGGCACAAAAAAACAATCTTTTCCTTGCAAAGGTACATTTTTTAGTTATTTTTTCTCTACACAATGCTATTTCTATTTCTTGCTAAAAAAATTATTTTTCTTTCCCATTTACAAAACACCCTCCTCTTTGGATTCCTTTTTCATAAAGAAAAATAAGGCAAAAACCTATTTTAGTTTCTACACCTGACCCATCCAAATGACCCTATAGTATATACTCATTCAAAGTTAGCATAATCATGGAATTTGTGAGGTATAATGAAAACAATCCAAAGCTTCCTTCAACCCGTATAAGCCTATCAAATTATGCACCTTTAGCAAGGGAGGAAAATGATATATCTAGTCCACTGTTTTTACATCAAAACTATACTCCAGCCTTTGAGTATATTAAGAAAAGTAGATCCTCATATTATTAAGTGAGAGCCACCTTTTTTATTTAAATAAAATATTATTTTAGTATATAAAAAATAAAATAAGAAAATCAGATTCTATAAAGAGGCCATTAATGTACTAATGTATTAGTAAATTTTGTTCCCAATTATTTTTTGGTGTTGTTGGCTAAGTAAATGCCTCTCCTTACGTAAAGTACTCATTATGTCCCATATTAATAGCTCTATATAAAAAAAAGTAATATTCTATAAATAGTAAGACCCGCAGTTAAAAGAATGAAAAATAGCTTCTAAAAGTTCTTATTAAATACCCAACCATTTAAATTTAACTTTTATATGAAACATTTTTTTAAATACGACACAAAGAGTATTCGACATAGATATATCAAGATGTCACTATTCCAAACCAATAAATTTTTGACAAAATATTTTTAAAATAATGTAACCATTTTTTTCCAACAAATAAAATTATTATCATTTTTTTGGACCATGTGAGGTGGCGTCAAAGAATTATCCCAAATTACACAAAATGTACTATGAAATCATTTGTAAAACAAAACTAACACGAAGACAAATTACCCTCCCTTCCGAATTATAATTTTAAATATTTACCCTTTCAAACTTTTTTGAAAAACAAGAACCAATTGGCATTGCTCTTTTGCAGTAGTCGCGGCCATTGGAGGAGGAAATATGAACTTTTCATATCCTGTACCTAAATTTGAGAAGGGCGGTTAATCTATATGAGGTTTTTTTATCATGTTTAAAATTTAATTTTTTTTATATTGTAGTTACGTAAAATAAAAAAGTTATGTTTTAAGTAAATAGTTTTCTATGAAGGGATGTTTCTAAATTTTTTAGATCCAAACATAGGCGTAGAGCACAACTTCCATTTTCCACCCAAATTATTATATAAGTAGGAAGTACTTTTAAAATTTTTATTTTTATTTTATTTTTGGCTCTAGGTATAACTACTACTATATCTTAATAGTGCACCAAATCTCAGTCATTAGGTTGCACATTTATTTGGTAAAGCATACCAAAAAACATGAATCAAAGCTATACATTTTCCAAAAAAAATCAAAGCTACACTATTTCCGAATAACACTAAATGTTACGGGAAAAAAATACTAACACACAAAAACTTTAGTCTACTTTGTAAAGATTATACTCTTTGCTTATCTATAATTTTGGATTGTATAGTTTAAGCAGTCATAGCTGCCATTTTCACAAAGAGATATAGGATATTTGCGTATTATTTGAAGACCAATACAAAGTTAAACTTCATCTAGAGAAGATACTTCTACAAGGGTGATCAGAATAATACAAACAATTAAAGAGAACAAAAGAAAGAGTTAAGAATTATACTGTATGAAAAATACTATGGTGTATAGAGCCTTTATAATTTAATACAATTACAATCTTTGGGATTTTCAACTCTGGGGTTATTAAGTAGAGACGTGTATCTCGAATTAGCTTTGCTAATGATAGTCGTTGGAGATGCATATGTGATACTTTTTTGGCAAGAATCTGTGGCAAAATTTAACTTTCCAGCTTGTCTATGTGACAATTTAAAATTAAAATATCCCAAAATTAACTCCAAATACATATTTTAAAGTTATTATTTTATTTTATTTTCATTTCGCATCAAATATTCAATTATCTAGGGACAGGATAAATAATAGAGGATGAAATATGCCTAAAATATGTACATAACTTGCATAATATCACAAATAGATTTATACACATGTAGGAAGTCACACATGTGACATAAGAAAACCTCCCCCTGTTCTTTGTTTACTCAAGCTTTGGTAACCTACCTAACCAATTTTGTTTGACCTTCTTCTATGCTTCCTAGCCTCATTCTACTCCAATTCCGTCGCTGCTGCCAATGCCGCCTCCCCTACATCCTCCTCCAATTTTGCTTTCATTTTCTTTTCTTTTTCTTTTTCTCTTCCTCCTCCTCCTCTTTATTGTTTTTAACATTCAAGAGGACGATCCGGCCATGACCATCACAAAAATCACAGCCCTCTTGCTTATTGTAGCTCAAGCCAAGTTAGATTATGTTTGACCATAAACTCCATTAATTATGGCACATATTATAGCTCCATTAATGACATCTTTTAATATGGGAGATATATAAATTTTAAATTTTTTTTTACAAACTTTAAACTTAAAAAATTGAACTTGTAAACATTTTCAAGTACTTAATATCAACAATGAGTTCATTCTTATTTTTTCCAGCACCTAATGAACTTGAGACTTACATTAATGGTAGCTTGTGCATTTCACAATTGGCAGTTGTCAACTAGAAGCTTTACTTTAGTAAAATGGGAAATAACACAAAATATTAAGTGTATCTCCCTTAATATGTGCACTTGATCATATGAAAAAAAAAAGAAAAACATAATAAGCAAAACATGTTTAAATATGTCAACTCTCAACTACCAATTGTCAAATGACCAACTCCCAATTGTCAACTTCAAATTGCAAAGTGTGCCTTATTTTTTAGAGGCTTTATTTATTCTTCGGCACCAACATTGGAGAAAAAGGATGTCATCAATGATAAAGAATAATATGCAATTGTCAGTTGATAGTTAACATATTTAAATATGTCTTGTTATCATGTTCTTTTTTTTACATTCTTAAATATACATATTAAGAGAGATATAGTCGCATTAGATGTTGCATTACTGCCCATTGTACTAAAGTAAATCTATCAGTTGCCAATTGCTAACTATGAAAGGAGTGAGCTGCCATTAATATAAGTCTTAGATTTATTGGTTAACATACCAGGTTTTTGAAACAATTATCATTGCAACATTTTCTTTAATTTTTTTTTAAAGTACTGGATCAGGATTTATTTTTCTTTCAAAAGAATCCCTCATGTTTTTATAAACCATTAATATAACAATATTTATAAAATATTGTCAGGAACCTTAGCCATGTACAAATGAAATAACAATTCAAAATAACAAATCTGGTAGAGTAGTATATCTCTCGAGTTTTTGTCATTCCAAGTTATCCCTACACCATAAAGATGCATGAGTAAGATAATACTCATTAAGGTATAAAAACTATTTATATTCATGCAATATTAAAAACTGAAAAGGAACCACAGAAACTAATATTGTTGAATGATAGAGGTTGCTAGACAATATAACCACATAATCATAACATTTGTAGGATGCCACGAGACTAAATATCATGTTCAGCTAAAGGAAACAAACACCGACTCTAGGAGCATAATTGACTTCGACATAAGGAGTAACTAAACCTCGCTGCTAGGAAACTAATTCCATGGATAGGAGTAAACAAACTCTAACATCAAGAAGAAACTGATTCCAACACCAACAGTAAAATGACTCCAACTTTAGGAGAGAAGTGACTCCATCTCTAGGAAACTAATTTCACAATTTGACGTAAACAAACACCTACTCAAGGAGTAGGTTGCAAACTAAGTAACATATCCCAATGCCTCTAGAAATACACTAGGATCATTTATGGGCCTATAGATGTGGGTACCATTGTGCTCATAGACAATAATGGTCAGAAGTAGATGAGCCTTCTATAATGCCCATAAATTTGGGTGTACATTTAGTGCCTCAAAAAGGCTGGGGACCAAAGCCCAAAAAATGAGGCCACATAGGCCTGTGACCACATAGGCCGATGCCACGATGATTATTATTAGTGGGCAAACTATAACTCTTTTATAGTGTTCCAACTCCCAAGAAGGCGAGTCTAACTAGACTCATGAAACTTTATGCTAAGAGATCAACTATGATTATTTTCCATACAAGGAGCCAATACTACTAACTCTATATGTTAAATAACAATAACGAGTACACTGGACCTTTATAATAGAGTCAATGTTGAATAGAATCTCAAAGGTCAACATCATCCATGTAGACCCATCTAGATGCAACTTAAAACCTTAAACTAACATGACCAGACACAATTTTCATATATTGATTAGAAAACATACATTAGATAGTCTTAACAAAATATTATTCATCTTGATATGATATTATGATGCTCTTTAATGACATCTACTTTGGAAGAGTTTCAAATAAAATAAATTTCCATGACATTTATTAATAGGCGAGCATGGTCAACTATTGGGATAAAATAGTTATTTCATGCTAACCTTTATTTTGAGACCAAAACCTATTTTAAAATAATTAATATCACTATTTGGAGTTAATCCTAACTTTTTATATTTTTATGGGGTAAATTCAAATGTGACTCAAAATAGCAGAACAAGGGTTAACTTAGACCAAGGGTACAATTATAATTTTATTTACAAGTAGAAAGTTCTGAGGGAGTTGAAACTATGGTCAGGCCTTTAACACTATATTAATAGTGTTTAGAAATTTTTTCATGTATAGAAATGAGTGAACCAAGTTTAAGAGAGGTGCATTAGTTTAAATGTTTTGGGCCGGTTAGTTGTGAACTGGATCGTATTTGATTAATCCGGTCCTAAAGGTCATCTTCCCCAATTAGGGAAAATGATCGACTTGCACCCATGACCATTGGCTGATTGGACATCCCCAGCTGGTAGTAGCCAAGGGCCTTGGAAATGCTTTAGAACTTGTTTGGCCAAAGAACCAAGGCCCACGACTTCAAAACACCTCTAGTATACACATGCCATGTTCACAAGGCATTCACAGGTTATTCCGGTCCAGTAGGTGTAAGGACCCTCATCTCTAAACCAGTTTTTGATTTTCTTTAATTATCGGTTATCGTGAGGTTAACACGTTTTCTGATTTATTCGGTGATTTCATGAATAAATAATGTTTATGATGGTTTTAACCAAGATCAACTTTAACATTTGTGGTTTTAAGTGATTTTAAAATAAATGTGATTTTTTTAGATTTTTCTAAATTTATACTATTTTTCCGAAAATTAGGGTTTTGGTGGACCTGTGGGCCCCACCATCGAAATTTTGATTTTTAAGTCAAATGAACCCAGATATCTACTTAAGGTCATACAAAAATTTTTAGAATTTTCTTAGACTTAATTAATGCTCAAATTTGTAAAATACCCATTTTTAGCCTACTTTTTCTATTTACACCCCATAACTTACCCATGCATACCCCAACCCTTACTATAAAAGGCCAAACCTGAGTCATTTCTATTTTTGGGAATAGGCTAAGGAGGAGAGGCCAGGCCTAATGCCCAATTAGGCCTGGATTAGAAAGTGTTTAAGGTAAGCCTACTCTAATTAAACACTAAACCCTAGCTTTCTTCTTAATCTCTTCTAAATCTGCCATTTTCCCTTTGTTTCAATTCATTTTTGGACATCAAAAACTATTGATTTGTATTTTACTACAAACCCTAGCTTTCAAAATTCGATTTTTATGTTCAACAAGCCCTAGATCTAAGTTTTAATTAGGGATTTCTTTGGTAAATCGATTTTTAATGGAGTTTAATTCAAACTCTATGTTTTGTAAGGTTTTCAAGAAGGGTGACCATCAAATCCGAGCTTAATCAAGTGATAAGGTAATGGACTTTCGAAATTTTAGGTTATCCATGGTAAAACTCTTAATTTTTGGCTTATTTTGAATGAAGTTACTTGATTTGGTGTGTTAATGACATGATTAGAAAATGATAATCTTTAATCCTGATTTCTTAGGGTTTTGTCTTATTATGATATGGTTTAACATTCTGGAAGTCATGAAGGACTTTTGATTATAATTAGGGTGTTGGATGTTGATTTGAAATGTTATCAATGGTGTTTCGGTTTGAAATTGTGAAAGGAAGAAGATGGTCAGTTCTGCCTTTTTGGCGTTCGAACGGCAACACTGTTGGATTGACAGATTTTTAGTTCAACCGATCGAACGCTCTGATGGGCATTCGAACGGCCAAACTGTGAATTTAAAATTTTCCCGTTTAGCCGATCGAATGGCCTGAAGGGCGTTCGAACGGCTACACAACAGAAAAATTATATTGTTCACATGATGTTTATTTCGATGATCCCACTTTAACTTGCCAATTTTATATGAATGTGGAGTGTCTTGAGCTATATTATGCTATTGGAAAGGCATGCTATTGAGGTTATGAAGTTGGGATTTATGACTAGAGATTTTGTGGAATGACTTATGTTTTGTGGCATGATGTTGGAATTGTTATCTTGAAATTGTGAATGGTTGATTCCCTATAATTAAGCATATTTTCAGTAGGACTACAACCTACTATTGGACTGATTTGGCATGATAGAATGTGGTTAGTTGAGGCGTGGATGTTGGTGAATGCCATGACTCAATGATGAAATGAATGATCTTATATGTGTTTAGCCTTTGTGGTTGAGTTTTAATTTGAATTATGTTTTCAACGATTCTTCTCTTATGATTTCCGCTGGAATTCATGTTTAGATGGTAATTTACATGTGTAGTGTTGTAGTGAGTTTAATTTCAAACATGTTGACATGCATTGCGTGGAGTGATTCTACTAGTTACACATACATATGTGGGGGTATGTTGAAGCTTGATATTGTGATTATGAATGATGCATTAGGGGCTGATGAGAGTACTTATCATGGATTAGGATTCATGTATGCCTTGCCCACATATGTACCATGCTGCATGCATCATAAAAATGAATTTCTAATTAAGACTTCATCGAGGTTAATCAAACTTGACTGATTGGATGCAATGTGGTGAAATTGTGTGCCGGCTTGATCAGTCTTGGATTAATCGTAAGTTGATTGGTCCGAAAGGACATGTTTTGATTTATGTTCCTGTGTGGAACGAGTGCACTCCCCGGGTTAAGTCTAGTTAAATGGAATTATGTGGGGACGAGTTGTGTACTTGTCTTGCGGATTGTGAGAATGTTATTATGAGTGCCATCTGGACCTTGAGAATCTAGTGTGGTATGTTGTGTGCACCCGCTACCACATGTTCTAGGGTTCATTGTGTAGGAATTCGGGCTCTCCCCACCGCAGGAGATGTCCTTGGGCGAACACCCCTGCTCTAGATTCTCTGTGTGAGAATGGGACATCCTTGGCCAGGATCGTCTAGGGCGAGCAATTTTTAGGGATTGACAACCCCGATCTTTCTTTAATTCTTGTGTAGAATTTTGGATCCGTTCTTCGTTTCTCACTCATTTTAAGTCCGATTCGAGTAGTTTTGGAGGCATTCTTAGCTAATTCGAGGGTGATTTACACAATAGCATGGTCCATCCCTCAAGTTGGTATCCCTAGAAGGGGGAAACGTCTGAGGCAAGAGGAGGCTCTATCTGCCACCCTCATGCCTCGAAGAGAGAGGAGCGGCCTGGAGAGAAAGGGGGACTCCGTCCTCCATCACGGGTTGCATTGTGGGTCATCGCCCGATGTAGAAAAGGATTTGCCCTTCACCAAAGGGCCACACAAGGTGGGAACTGTCCCAGGGAAAGGGACGTTCTGTCCGTCTCTTACTGGCGCAGAAAATGAGAAATCTCTGAGAAAGGGGACAGTTGGTCAGTCGTCTTTTGGTGTAAGGCAAGGAACGTGCGGAGGTTAGAGGAGGCTCCATTCGCTGTCTCCGGATCCAAAGGGGAGGACGCCCAGAAATGAGTAGCCCGAATACTGCTACCTCGCGAGACATTAGGGAAGTAAGCGTTTTTGACCTTTTTTTAATTATAGAATGCATGTGCTAGATAGGGTATACACTATGCCTTGATATGATATGATCCTTTATATTATGATATGCTATGCTTATATGTTATGATGTGTGCCGTCTCACTCTGGCTTAGAGAGAGACGTGTGTTCGGTCTCGGCTAAGTGATCTGTCTCGCTCTGGGTTAGAGAGAGACATATTGTGTGTGTGTGTTTATATTATGATATGATATGCTTATATGCCATGATGTGTGCCGTCTCACTCTAGGTTAGAGAGAGATGTGTTGTGTGTGTGTTCGGTCTTCGCTAAGTGATAGAGCGAGACGTGTAATGCATGTGGTCTCGGCTCAGTGATGGAGCGAGACATGTGAATGTGATGAACTTGCTATGGGATAGAGTGAAGGCATGTTGTGGTGGTCGTGTGGTGTTCGTCTCTATGATAGAGCGAGATATGTGTTGTCGGTGTTTACGGGTTTTCATATAACCCCGATTAAATATTCTGGTATAGGTATGTATTTTCATATGGTTTGATGTATGTAGTAGCCAATAGGCAGAACTACGTACAGATCCGATCGTATCAGAGTAACGTCGCGGATATTATCCAATACGTATGTAGGCAACCAACATCAAGGTAACATGGCCCGATCCGAATTAGTTATATAATTAGGTTTGTTCTGGCCTACGCGTAAGAAAACACTAAAGTTTTGAAGCACGTAGAGGAACAAGAAGACTCTCACACTTAGATTGCGCCGCTCCCAGTTCTGGGTTTATTTTTTTATCGTTTTTGGACCCCCGGCATGGGTCGGTTCCCTGGTCGGGGCATCACACTAGAAATCCCTGCATGTTATTTGCCTAAGAAGAGTCCTGATTGCATCCACTTTTATTAAAAAGTCATTTTCCTGCTAAGTTTCAGCTGCCTTGAGCAATTCAACTTACGTACAACTCCTCATCTGGGCTTCCTACTTGCCTTAAGTATCCAAGGCGACTCCTATTCGCACTAGAAATTTAAGTAAGAGTTGTCCGTGAGATTCCTGACCTTCATAGAAATTGTTCTAAGTTATGGCGCCCAACTCACAATCGTGTCCAACTCTGTGTAGGACTTATATATGAGTCTGCCAAATGCTTTAATGCTCTATTGGCTGATGGTAAATAGGTGAGGATATTTATCCTTGACTTCATCCTCACCCTCCCATGTTGCCTCCTCCATATTGTGGTTTAGCCAAAATAATAGCTAACGGAATCGCCTTGTTCATGACAGTTTTCTCCTTCTTGTTTAAGATTTGCATTGTCATCTTGACTTTTGAAATATCACTCTTTAGCTCCAATGGGTCGAAATCAATAATACGGAACACATTGTGAATACTAGCAAGTTGTAGAGGTAGAGCTACTCGACACATCACCCTCCAATCCGCTCAAGGAGTTTGAAAGGTTCAATGAGCCTAGGAGATAACTTTCCTCTCTTTCCAAATCGCACGACACCTTGAGAAGATGAGATCTTCAAGAAAACATGGTCGCTTACTTGGAATTATAGGTCTCTCCACCACTTATCTGCGTAACTTTTTTGCCGACTTTGAGCTATTTGTAACCGCTCCCGATGAAGTTGAATATTCTCCACCGATTGTTGTATAATTTCTAGCCTGGTTAGGAGATGCTCTCCGACCTCACTCCAATAAAGGGGCTATCGACAATATTGTGTATACAACGCCTTGAAAGGAGTCATCTTGATACTAGCTTGGTAACTATTGTTATAGGAAAACTCTACTAACGACAAGTATTGCTCCCAACTACCCTTCTACTCGAGGACGCATGAAGTATATCCTCTAAGGTCTGGATTGTCATCTCCGATTGCCCATTGGTCTAAGGATGATAAGCTGAGCTAAGGTGAATCGTTGTCTCCAAAGCCTTATGAAAACTTTGCCAAACCTAGATGTAAATTGAGGATCTTTGTCAAAAATATGGATACAAAAACTCTATGTAACTAAACAAACTCCTTCACATAAAGTGCTGCCAACACATCCAAGGAAGTGGTCATCCTCATAGCAATAAAGTGTGCCAACTTAGTGAATTGATCAATGATAACCTACATTGCATCATTGCCACTTAGCGATCTAAGAAGCCCTGAAATAAATTTCATAGCCACATTCTTCCACTTTCACTCCAGAATAGGTAGAGGTTATAGCATGCCTCCTGGACGACGATATTCCACTTTTACTTATTGACACACCAAACACTTAGACACAAATGAAGTAATATATTTCTTCATTCTACTTAGACACAAAGTTCATTGATTAAAAGTTTCTTACTGAATATGAAAATACTTATTTTCTTCTTTTTAGCGTTGTATATTTAGGAGGCTTTTGCATGTTATTAGTTAAGAGCTCCTTAAATAGATTCATATTTCCATTGATGAATCAATCTCTGTTGGCTTAGCTATAACCTTGATTCACTACAAGTTTTCCAATATCTATTGTATTAAGTAAGATGACTTAAAAGAAAATCATGTTGAAAAATGAATGTCTGATGATTTGAATCTATAAAAATTATTTTTTAAAAAAATTATAAAATATTTTTTAAATATAATGATTGTAAATAAGGAACCACGAAATGCCAAATACAACAAAATAGAGGAGGATGAGGAAGGGAAGAAAAAGACGATAAATAGGGAACCACCAAATGCCAAAAAGGATAAGTTCTGATGGGATTTTTTTTAAAGTCTTTCATTTTTAAAATTATAAGGGTTTTTATTTGTTGGGATTTCAAAGTGCTTTAAAAATAACGAAAGAATTTTGTATACTCCCCTATAACAATAAGCCCAATGTATAAAACACATGTGAGCCCTTAATATTTAAAATCGATGACACATAGATTAGTGAACATGTTAGTGAACATTAGCGCTGGTACAACTGACACTAATGTGCGATAGCATGTGCGCTGGTGATGCCACTTGTTCAGGTTTTGGTAAACCCGACTCTAATACCCTTTAAAAAACCAAAACCTGAATACTATACCAAGCCCATCACAAGTTAAAAATTTAATACTAAACCCAACTCCGAATGGTAAAATCAAAATCCAAACCCTAATGGCGTGATGGTGAAATCCGGCTTAAAACTCGAAAGGGCTGTCAGATCCATACACGATTGAGTAAAAAAAGAAGCGGAGGGTGAGAATGAGCTAATCTATCTTTGACTTCGGATCGTAGAAGAGAGAGGAGGATTGAAGCGGATTCACTAGCTTGAGGAGCCGACAATGTGGGGATTCTTGCTTCTATTGTCGGCAAAGGCCATGAGGAACTGACAATTGTAGCCAGGCACCAACAAGATGGAGAGGACCCTATGAGAAGACGAGATCACTCAGAGTCTTGAGCTGACAAGCTGTGGAGGTGGACTTGTGGAGGGTGAAATATGAAATTGGGTAGCGACTTAGGGTTGCACATTTAGGGATTTCAGGTTTTAAATACATACCGGGTCATGTCAGTGAAAACCCATAGCCTACCCAACCCAAATGGTTCAAGAAAAGATTTAAACCAAAATCTGGTTCATTTTACCATTTAACAAACCCGCTCTCTTAAGATCGGGTCGGGTTTATCAAAACCATGACCTGAGTGGCATCCTTAATGTACACCTTCAAATGCCAAAAGCTCCTAATGTGTTCCTTAGGCTAAGTTTACTGTCGAGGTGCATTAAAAATGCTTCTTAAAATTACCACTTTAAGTAGCATTGGTTCAAACAATCCAATCAGTTTGACAAAAAGCGCGTAGAAGATGATCTAAGAATTAATCAATGAAAATTGCTTTTAAAATGACAATATTATCCCCTCTTTCCAAGTCAGGTCTAGAAGTTTTGCGAAAGAGAAATTCTAAGAGGAAAAATGATTTAACAGAACTATTTTTTATATAGTGGGCCTAGCATAAATTGCGCACGGGAGGGCCGTTCATGTGCGAAATCGATAACAAACATGTTCGATCTTAAATATTAAGAACTTTAATGTGTAACTTACGCTAGACTCTAAGAGAAATTGGGAAACGTTTCCTTATTTAAGATCTAGAAACACTTTAAAAACCAAAATCACTTTCTTTATGAATAAATTGTCAAATATCAAAGAAAATAAATGTCCTCAGAAAGTGGGTTGTAGAAGTAATAAGGCCTTTTGCTTTAGTTTTTAAAGTGTTTCCTCGACCGTGAGAACTGTTTCGAAGGCCGATCGAGACTGATTATCATCCGGAAGTGTAGAACGGCCGGCGCTATTGACACCATCGAGGCGACGTTGAAGGATGATAATCGTCGTGATCAAAGGGATAACGCTCCCAGGTTCTCCATATGGACCGTATCCCAGGGACTTTGACGCCCACTGGACAATACGTAGCCATCTAACCACATGTCCCAGCAAAGTGACCCGCCCCCTTAATAGTGACATGAAAATTGCTCAAGTTAATTTGATATCGTGATTTGCGGAGAAGCGCACCAAGAAAATCAAAGCCATGAAAAAGGTTGGCTTCTCGCTGCGGTTAAGATTTGCTCATGCGTTTCAATGGTCGAGTTAAGACACCTTCGCTACATGCCACACTGGTCTCGTCTGGAGGTGAACCTTATCTAGCCATTATTAAAAGGCTCACATAAAGATATAAAGTGGGAAAACCGGGAGTCTCTTTCGCGCGAATCCCGAGAGGTCTCGTCCTCACCCATCCACACGTGTTCCGACCCCGACGACCCTTGAACGGGTGTCACTGTTCACTGAGAATGGACCAGCCGGCACGTGTACGTGAGGGGCACGTGGAGCACGCGTGGTCGTTGGAGTGAGTGTTTTGGGAGTCCCTCGTACGACGAGTTCGCTACTGGAGTGCGAGTAGCGGTCTCTCGCGGGGTGGAAGAATTCAGTGTTCTGTGGATGGTGAGGTGGACATGGAAGGGTGCTCTCTAGTACGGTACAGAAGACCCATGTGCCTCTCCCCCATCCGGCCAATCGTATAGCTCATGTCACGTGGTAGGGAATGCTTACGTGGATAATCTTTGCTTTTATTTCGGAGAGAATCGCGATAAATATCCCCCACCCAAAATAAGCCAACACTGAATATGGCTCAGGAGGTACGCGGGTGGCGCTCAGGCGGGCAGAGCCAGCAGGTACAAGGGAGAACAGCGGGGAGGGTAGCAATCGGTCTCGTCCGCGGACCGGGATCGCAAAACTAGCGTTGCAAGCGCTCACAAGACCGTACCTGGTTTTTGCTTAAAAAAAAAAAAAAAACCTAGTCACATTGTCAGTTAATTAACAAAGACTTTGTCCGTACAAATTAAAATGTATTGCAAGCAGTAGATGTCAATAGATGACAATATCTGGTGTCTTCTTCGTACCAACCACTAAGCCACTTGCGCGGATGAACGGGATGGGAAGGACTAATATAATTCGACTAGACTCCGTAGAACGATACGAACAGAGGGCTGGCTGACGCTAGTGCTGCGCGCTAACGTTGCCAAGTGTGGCGGAAGATCGGCTTAGGGCTAGTCCAGCCGAGTGAGGGGGAACGTGGCGACAATGCAGCGTTTCGAGGCCCTCCTCCCGTCCGCATGGCGTTCATCCCTATCCACTTCCCTCCACGTACCACACTACTTTCTGCTCACAGCTACCTCCCTGCAAAAAATCAAAATATCTGGCCCTGCGTCTCGAATCTCACGTGAAAATCGCGCCTCAACCCAACCCTGGATACCGCCAGTATGCCATAAAATCGTGTGCGTCACATTCACATATCTCCAGCCATTCGATCTGGTGGGAATTGAGGCCGGCCCCACCGCCCTTCTTCGTTCTTATCCACAACACCGCCTTTTTCTTTGGCGAGAAACCAAAGCAAAGCTCCGCCTCCGGTCCTCTTTATCGCACGCCGATTTCTCGCGTCTGGAGCGAGTGAATAATCCCAGTATCCCATGATTCCCATCCTACTCAAATGACGGTTAAGCTTAGTATTTTAATCATTAACAGCTTCTTTATTACTTTTTCCTTCCTAATTAGTAATTACCACCGCTAGTAGTTAGTGGTCTTTAACCCTTGCCCTAACCGGAGTTGCTCCCACCTGACCTGTGGTTCCCTCAGCAGTTTATATTTGTAGGGAGATCCCTCGCTCTTTTCTTCATAGGCCACATCGAGGCCGAGAAACAGGAAAAAATGATGCTGGGAGAGAGAGTACGTCTGAATCCTGTTGTCCATGTTCCCCCTTGGCCGCCAGTCTACGAAGAGTCCCCTGCCCCGGAAATGGAAATGGGCTATTCCCTTCCTGTGAGCGGGATCGCCGGCGCCGGCGGAGGGGACTATTCGAGTCTCCTACTGGGTGAGGCATTCGCTTCTCTGCAGCGCTACCTCCCCTCCAATGACGTAATCACCGAGGCCGACGCAGACGACTCTGAGCGCGAGTCGGACATACCCGTGGACGCCTACTCATGCGACGAGTTCCGGATGTACGAATTCAAAGTCCGCCGGTGCGCACGGGGCAGGTCTCACGACTGGACCGAGTGCCCGTATGCCCATCCGGGCGAGAAGGCCCGCCGCCGGGATCCACGCAAGTTCCACTACTCGGGCTCTGCCTGCCCCGACTTCCGCAAGGGCAACTGCAAGCGGGGCGAAGCCTGCGAGTATGCCCATGGGGTGTTCGAGTGCTGGCTACACCCTGCCCGCTACCGCACCCAGCCCTGCAAGGACGGCACCGCCTGCCGCCGCCGCGTCTGCTTCTTTGCTCATACTCCCGACCAGCTACGCGTCCTCCCTGGCCAGCACCACCACAGCCCCCGCGCCTCCGCCGCTGCTGCCGACTCATACGACGGGTCCCCTCTCCGCCACCACTCCCTCGATGCCTACTTTTCCAACCTGGTCACCTCTTCCCCCACTTCCACGCCGATCTCGCCACCCCTCTCCCCGCCGTCCGACTCGCCCCCGCTGTCCCCGCAGAGCCCATCCATCCGCCGCCACCCTGCCTCGGGTTCGGTGAACGAGGTCCTGGCGTCTCTGAGGCAGCTCCAACTGAGCAAAGCAAAGTCGGTGCCGTCCTCTTGGGCGGGAACCCAGCAGCTTGTTGGAGGGTTTGGATCGCCGAGGGGCGGAGCTTCCAGCCATCTGAGCCCCGTGTTCAATAGCCTACCGGCGACCCCAACCACGCCTCCTAGCGGCGGGTGGTTCGATTTGTGGGATCGTGGGTGTGTGGAAGAGGAGCCGATGGAGAGGGTGGAGTCGGGGAGGGGACTGAGGGCCAAGATGTACGAGAAGTTGAGCAAGGACAATGCCGTGGAGACTGCTGCGCCGGATGTTGGCTGGGTTTCGGAGCTTGTGAAGTGAAAACACGGGCGTCGGCTTGGTGGGGGGAAGATTGGGATCATTTTGTTTGGGTCGATGGAGACCTTTGATTTTCTGCTTGTGAATATGGAAGAAAGCAATCGTAGTTTCAGTCAATTCGATGAATTCTGTAAATAGTCGGAGAACAGAGAAATTTGGAAGGAAGGTGGTGGCAGTTCCTATTTTGGGGGTCGATTGACGAACCCGAGTTCAGAATATTTTGTACAGTATGTGAAGAAGAAAGCAAAAGGAGGGACAAAATTGCAGGTTACTGAAGACCTGGGTGGCAAGAAGCAAAATGGTTTCCCTTTGCCGATTCTGCTTTTCCGTTTGTCCTAGGATGTTTTGTCCAATTTCTGATCTACATGTCCAAATTCCACAACTCATCCACCCGTAATTGATGTTATTATCTCAATGTATTTGTTTTTCTTGAATTACTTCGCCTTGTTAATTGAGTTCTTCCCTCATTGAAGCCAGCCCGGATTAATTAACTAATAGCAGATCGTATGCAATCCCTTGTGTTCATCCAAGGGTGTCCTAATCTGGAGCGACAGGATTAGGTTTGTGGGACTGCTCGCGTATTTGAATCCAAGTGATAAATCCTAAGAAATCCAGCCTTTGTCGTACGTGAAGAGTTTTCTGACATCCAGGCATGCCCTCTGGGGACCGATAGCTGCTTCTATGTCTGGCGTGGAGCACAAGAGGAACGATTAGAATATTGATCAGTAGATTGGCTCAAGTTAACCCATATTACACGCAAGGAAGACGGGGATACTAGGCGTAATCCTTGTTTAGAAAAATCAGGGGGTTGGCAAGTTGCTGCTGTCATTATCTCAAGGTTTACTTTTGCTCGTCTTCCAAGTTTTCAACTAGATTTTGCTTTATTCCCTGATTTTCGTTAAATGGGTTTTTGCTTTTGTCCCGTCTTTTCATGTGAGTTAAAGAAGAGCTTTTTTTTTCTCGCGAGGTAGCTGCCATTCCAGGATATGATCACGAACATGATTGGACTTCGATAAGATTAGAAATGGACTTCGATAAGATTAGAAATGCATTTGGGTGGATGTATCTAGCTATATGCACCCCAGTAATCTCTTCATGAGATGAGATTATGATTATTAGGGTATTGAAGTGATTATTGGTGTATATATCGACTCAATTCATATGGTCTATCGCAACTCGACTCGGTTAATAGGTTGGGTTTGGTTCTCAATTAAAAATAAATAAATTTTATTTGTATTTTATAATTTTTTATTTTTAATAATTAACTAATTTTTTAGGAAATTAAAAAAATATATATTTTAAACGGCTCAAGTTTGAGTTTGAAGTTATTTAAGTCAAGTTTGGGTTATTAGTGTTTGGTAAAACTGGACATGTTAAAATAAATAGGACTTATTTTCAGCTATTCATTCTTTCATGGTCATATTTGTACAAAATAATAATAATCTTATAGAGTCGTATCACTTAAATTATCTTCCTTTGTTTTTTTCTGCCCAATAATCTTCCCCTTAAGTGTGCATAGGATCTTAGTTGCCTTTTCATCTGGGTATGGTTATTTGAATTGGTATTGTTCTCATCTTTTTCCATGATATTCACGGATTGCATATACTGCAGTGCAAAGTGCATGTTTCTATGTCCGGCTAGTTCTAGGCACCTTAATTACCGCTAGAGGCCTAGGCAATTATTTAAGGCCCCAACATAAAAAAGCTCTGTATATACTTCATCTCTCATATTAATAATTTTATTTAAATTTTTAAAATAAATTATTTTTATTTTTTAAAAAATTAAATCGAGTTAGTAATATAGGATAGATGGAGTATATTATATGTGTATGAGAGAGAATGAAAGTAAGGTAAGTATAGATGCTACATAGCAGAAAATATTGTAAATTTCTTTATTATCAATAATTTGTATTTTTTATCCTATCATTCTTATAAATAAAAAGACATAATAAGTGATTATTAAATAATATTTTCAACAAACTAATAAGTGGGTATTTTTCTTGCCATAAATTACTATCATTAAATAAATAAACTGTTATTAATTGCCATGTTGGTTATAGTTTTATCATTATAATCTATTTATACCTATTAATTAAGTCCAAAGGCCTTGAACAAATTTTATACCGTATAGGCACATACAACTAAGTTTTCTAATGTAATTATTAACTAAACTTATGATCAATAAACTTGTTTCATACCTTACGTGATATATGAATTACACTCCCTAAATGTGGTAGTTTAATTCTCTAAACTTGAGTGGAGGACTCTCTCTCAATTCTCGAAGACATAAAAAGTTATTATTTTTTTATTAAAAAGAAAAGGCTTACCTAGTTACATTGTACTCCCTCCATCCTTACATAAATAGCTCTATTTAGAATAAAAAAAATTATTTTATATTAATTACTCTATTTTATTTAATTTAAGTGGTTAAATACTTAAAAAAGTATTATAAACTTATTTTTTCTTTTTTTAAAATGAGTTTCACTATTTAATAAAAATTATTATTTTTTAAATATAATTATTAATATAAGATAGTAAAAATATTAATTTTATATTTAATTTATATTAGTTTTACTTATTTGAATATTAAAAGATAAAGCCCACCATGTTCTTATTTTTCAGACAAACTGTTATAAATGTAAAATAAATTTTTTATTAAAAAAATTGTTAATAAAATTTAATTAATAATTTTATATTTTAAATAATTAATTATATTAATATTATTTTATTATTATAAAAAATATTGTTCAAAATCTTCGCCTAAAGCTTCACATTGTCTTGAGCCGGTCCTGTAGGTACATGAAAAAACGGATGCGTAAAGTATACTGTGGTGGTGATAATAAAGGCAGAAGCAAAGATGTTGATGGCGCCATTTACAAGGCAGGGGCTCCACCTTGTGCAGGCGATATGATGAAAGGCTCTCAATTCGCGGGTGCACAGCCCTGAGAAATGAAGGCACCCACATCGCGACATTGGGCAGGTTCATGCTTCCTAATTAAAAATGTCACTCCACAAGTCTGAATCCGTACTGTCAGCCAACTACCAGCACATGAATGGGCAAAGGGTGACAGTGAAATTTGCTGTAGCCCCGAGCACTCTTGTGCGTTCGATGTTTAACTATTTGTACTCTCGTACCAAGTCCCACCAGCTTGGATGCCAAGCGTGTGTCACTGGTTGTTGGTGCAAAGTTGCAACCACAATTGATATAGTGAAATTGAAGGCTGCCCACGTAAGGTGCCCCACCTGACAGATGAATTATGTACAATCTTTATGAGCAGTGCAGACCATTCTAGTTCCTAGAAGCTTGTGAAGAACGGGGACTGCTGTTGATCAGACATTTTAAAGCTGGCGTTAATTAGAGACTGCTTTGTACCTAAATTATGTGTGACACACACGTTGGGGATTATCAATCAACTTAGATGATCTGTGATCTCAGTATCGCTAATTCCGGAAGCACAAAGAGAGGCTTCCTTGTTTTCACGACTGAAAAATTCTAGGTCTCTTTTAATAGGCCATGGTATTGTGGTTGTTTGGACTATACATTCAGGACAAGGACTTGTAGTTTGTTTTCCTCCAGTCGACTTTAGCAAAACCCAACAGCGCAAACCCAGCAGCGCAAACCCAGCCAACTGATTTCGGAAAGAAATGAGAATAATATTTGTGAAATACTTAATATATTTTAATAACTTAAGAAAAGATTATTATAGTACTCTCCCGTCTCATATTAATAGTTTTAAAAAAATTTAAAAAATTATTCCATATTGGTAGTTTTTTTTGCTCTGGTTAGGTACTAAAGATAGTTTTAGAAGCTATTTTTTATTTTATTAGTTATTAAATTTATTATTTAATAAAAATTATTATTCTTTATTTTGAACAAAATTATTAATATGAGATGAAAAGAATATATACTTTATAACAAAAGGCGCGTTTGTATAGCTCTAGCCTGTAGGACAATCATATTTTAATTCAATAGCTCACTTTGGAGCATTTAATCTCTGAATAATATGGGCTATTGAATTTTGATCTAACGGCCTTAAATGTTAAAAAATAAAATAATTATAAGAGATTCCTCTTTCTAATAATTGGAATCGTTGGAAAACTTAGTTATCGTACATAATAACTATTTTATATATAAAAAAATTCATCAAAATTTAGCATGTAAATATAATAAAAAAATAATAAACTAGAACTTTGGAGAAAATATAATTTTTTTAAAAAAATTAATTTATCATTGAATACAACAGCTCTGGTCTTTTGGTTGTTGCAAACGTGAAAACGAACCAGAAGCTACGAGATGTTTGTGTCTGTGGGCTTTTATATTTGTTATTTGGGTCGGTTGTTGACCTGTGGGCTTGTAGATTCTTCTAATGGTTTTTGCTTTTAGGAGCACTTATTGCTACTCTTTATGTCTTTTGAGAAAACACAAGTACATATCATTATTATTTGAAAAGAAAGAATAAACACAAGCCTAGTGGTGACGCATCCTATACAAGTTGGAAACAGATTTAAACGAAAAGCCGGGGATGCTAATCTGTATCTCTGAAGCAAGGGAACCTTGACAACACAGATCATCTTCTGTCACTATATCCGAATTGCGTTGGTTTTGAAGTTATGAGACAAAACTAACATACAAATGTGGAGGGTTATAGTATTTGTTCTACCATATGTATCTGCATCCATGTTCCGCAAATAGACCAGCCAACTAATTTCTTTAATTAACTGTAATTACTTGGGTAAAAAAAATTCGTACTTTCAGTTTCGGGCTGAAGCACATGCCTCGGCATGTCCTTCACAAGACAATAAATTAGGTCGGGGATGAGCCTATAACAACGACCTAAACGGCTAAACTCAAACAAATTGCAATTATCAACGGATTCATTATCCCTGTCGTGTACCTTTTTGGACTGGTTATGATACAGTACCTTTACAAGATAGAAAGTATTTTTTATACTTTTTTTTACTGATAATAGGACTTAGTGGAAGGAACAAAAGGGAGCCGTCTATCGAGGAAATTGACGGCCTATACAGATAAGAGTAGTGCATGTTAGCATTAGAGCTAATAATATTAACGTGTATTACCATATGTGTTATTAATTTTAAATATTAATATCCCTCGTAAGTTTCCTACAATCAACTCACTTCTCCGTAGAGAATATAGAAAATAATTATTCCTTGCTCAAAGATTATGCCGACGACCAAAATGATTGGTTGGGAATCTCATTTCATCTATTACAATGTGAAAAAGCACCGTTAAACGAACTCTCTTTTCAGAAATTTAGATCTCCCCTTCCAGCACGAGGAAGAGTTCTCACCAAAGAGCCCCATCTAACAATCCTCGATTCCCTCTTTTAGAAGGCTGAGGCCAATCTTTCTTTATCTTGTGATTGGCTTAGGAAAAGTAGATCGTCCCCTATCGCCACTGCTACCTTCCCATAGTAACAACGAAGGATGATCAATCTAAAGAGCTATACACATGGGTAAGTTGAAAGAATAAAAATGATGTACCTTAGGCCTCTTAGAAAGTTTAGCAATGAGCATAACAACTATTATTTGTTAAAAAGTGGACATTATATTAAATGGGTTAAGCTTATATTATTAAGGTGAATATAATTTTTATATAGAGACTCATAGTGTTCATGTGGGTCAATCTCATATTACTTAAGTGGGTGAAGCTCATACATATGGTAGAGAGCCTAAGCCCACTTTGTGTTAAATGAGAATCACACATGTGAATTAATTAAAAAAATGAATAGTCTTACATCACCTAAAAAAAAGTGATAGTGTTAGTATATAAGGCATTAGTTTGGCCTTTTGAGTTAGGCCCTTCGGCCAACCCACTTTTGTGGGAAAGAGAAATGTTGGACCAATGTACCTAGGTAGGCTAACCTAAGCGTGCACGCTGCCGTCTGACAGGCTCGATTCGGTTTAAGCTTAGCTAGTCAGTTGGGTCAACAAGATAATATTTTTATGACAAATTCATTTGGTTTAGTTTTCTATTAACCAAAATGGGTCTAATTTTCTTTTTACTAAAGAATGTGTTTGCTAATGGATAGACGCATTCGTTTGAATAGGAAAGGGTGCCTTCAATAAGATTTTCTTTAAAATCATTAAAAATGATTTCTGAACTAATCATACATTGGATTTTTATCCGTTTTTATTTATGTGAGAGCATACATATATTGTAAGGACCCTCATCTTTAAACCGGTTTTGTTTTTCGTTAATTATGGGTTATTGTGAGATTTACACGTTTTCTGATCTTATTCGGTGATTTCGTAAATAAATAGAGTTTGTGATAGTTTTAACCAAAATTAACTTCAATATTAGTGGTTTTAAGTGATTTTAAACCAAATGTGAATTTTTGAGATTTTTTGGAATTTTCACTATTTTCCCAAAAATTAGGGTTTTGGCGGGACCCTTGTGGGCCCCACGGTTAAAAATTTTATTTTTGTGTCAAATGAACCTAGACATATACTTAAGGTCACACAAAAATTTTCAGAATTTTATTAGGCTTAATTCGTGCTTAAATTTGCAAAATGACCACTTTTAGCCTACTTTTCATATTTACACCCCAAAACTTACCTATGCCTACCCCAACCCTTACTATAAAAGGGCAAACCTGAGCCATTTCCATTTTTGGGAATAGGCTAAGGAAGGAGGGCTGGCCTAATCCCCACTTAGGCCCGAATTAGAAGCCGATTAAGGTAAGCTTGCTCTAATTAAGCAATAATCCATGGCTTCTCTCTTAATTTCTTCTAAATCTACTATTTTCCCCTTGATTCAATTCGTTTTTGACCATCAAAAGCTACTAATTTGTGTTTTACTACAAACCCTAATATTCAAAATTCGATTTTTACTACCAACAAGCCCTAGATCTAAGATTTAATTAGGGATTTCTTAAGTAAATTGATTTCTATTGGTGTTTGATTCAAACTCATTGTGTTTTCAAGGATTTCGAGAAGGGTGACTCTTCAATCCGAGCTTAATCAAGTGCTGAGGTAATGGGTCTTCGAAATCTCTGTTTATCCATGGTAAAACTCTTCATTTTTGGCTTATTTCAAAATGGTTTGCTTGATTTAGTGTGTTAATGGTAAGATTAGAAAATTGAATTATTTAATCCCGATTTCTTAGGGTTTTGCATTATT
The DNA here is from genome assembly GCA_035235625.1 of Saururus chinensis. NCBI lineage: Eukaryota > Viridiplantae > Streptophyta > Magnoliopsida > Piperales > Saururaceae > Saururus > Saururus chinensis. The sequence goes on along the minus strand of CP141143.1, from coordinate 8,585,848 downwards.
ATGGTTTAGTTTGATATTCTGGAAGTCAAAGAGGACTTTTGATGATGATTAGGGTGTTATATGTGGATTTGAAGTGTTATCTATGGTGTTTCGATTTGGATTTGCGAAAGGAAGAAGATGACTGTTCTGCCGTATTGGCGATCGATCGGCCTTGCAGGACGATTGATCGGCTGAACTGAAAATTTTAAATTTTTGCGTGTAACCGATCGAACGGCCTGAAGGGCGATCGATCGGCTACACAGGAAATTGTGTGTTGTGTGTATGATGTCTATTTTGATGATTTCACTTTAGCTTGCCAATTTTATATGAATGTGGAGTGTTTTAAGCTATGTTAGGCTACTAGAAATGCATGATATTGAGTTTATGGAGTTGAGATATATGCTTAGAGATGGTGGAATGACTTATGTTTTGTGGCATGATGTTGGAATCGTTATTTTGAAATTATGAATAGTTGTTTCCCTTTGGTTAAGCATGTTTTCAGTAGGACTACAATCATTGTTGGACTGATTTGTCATGATAGATTGTGGTTAGTGGTGTGTGGATGTGGGTGAATGCCATGACTCAATGATGAAATGAGTGATGTTATATGTGTTTTAACCTTTGTGGTTGAGTTTTGAATCTAGCTATGATTTCAACGATTCTTCTACTATGATTTCTGCTGGTGAATTCATGTTTAGGTAGAAATTCACATGTGTAGTGTGGTAGTGAGTTGATTTTGAAGCATGTTGATATGCATTATGTGAAAGGCTTCTACTAGTTACACACATATGTGGGGGTTAAATGATGATGTTGAAGCTTAATATTGTGATTATGAATGATGTATTAGGGGCTGGTGAGAGCACTTATCATGATTAGGATTCATGTATGGTTTGCCCACGCATGTACCATACTGCACACATCATGAAAATGGATTTCCAATTGAGGCTTTATCGTGATTAATCGAATTTGACCGATTGGATGCAATGTGATGAAATTGTGTGCCGGGTTTATCGGTCGTGGATTAATCGCAAGTTGATTGGTCCGAAAGGACATAGTTTGATTTGAAGTTCCTGTGTGGAACGAGTGCACTCCCCGGGTTGAGTCTTGTTTAATGGAATGATGTGGGGACGAGTTGTGTACTTGTCTTGCGGATATGTGAGAATATTATTATGTGTGTCATCTGGACCCTGAGAATCCAGTGTGGTATGCCGTGTGCACCCCGCTACCACGTGTTCTAGGGTTCTTTGTGTGAGAACTCGGGCTCTTCCCTCCGCAGGAGATGTCCCTGGGCGAACACCCCTGCTCTAGATTCTCTGTGTGAGAATGAGACATCATTGGCCATGATCGTCCAGGGCGAGCAGTATTAGGGATTGATAACCCTGATCTTTCTTGAATTCTTGTGTAGAATTTTGTAAGACTTCTCATCACCAACTTTACAAAAGTACAAAAATAACATCATCAACTTCAAAGCATAGGTTTTAATTTTCTTGACTAAAATCCCAAACCATAGATGTGTAGTTAACGTTTAAGTAAAGGGAGTGTAATGACCTGACCTGAGCTAGGCCCACAAAATCACTAATAGAAATTTTTTCTTTGAGCCAAGAATCATCGTCTGTGTGTGAGAGGTATAATGTTCGTCTATGCACTACAAAGCTTTAAGGCTTCCCTGTATGTAGACTCAGATTATAATGAACATATACACACAACGGAGCTTCACAGTTCGTTGTGTGTAAAACAAAATAAAACATATATTTATAATTAAATTGGATCGGGCCTACGTTGCCTTGCCGTTGGTTGCCTACGTACGTATTGGATATTATTCAAACACGATTGGATCCAAACGTAGTTCTGCCTAACGGCTACTATATATAACAATCGTCACAAAATCATATACGTTAAAATACATATATACTGATATTTACAAAAATTCGTCATATATTGGAGTCAAGCGGAAGTTAATAAGCCAAAAACGTACATCTCGCTCTAAAACCGAGTGGGATCATAATCACATATACGCGTCTCGCTCTATCACTGAGCCAAGATTGAAAACACAAATTACACGTCTCGCTCTACCCTAGAGCGAGACCACACACGTCATATAAGCATACTATATGACATATAAAGTACACATCATGATATATAGGCACACAACATGGCATATAGCTACACAACATGACATATAGGCACATAGTACAACAAACATACATATCGTAGCATAACACACATCATAACTGGCACATGCCATTTTATAATTAAAATGGCAGATCAGGAATGCTTACTCCCATCATAACTCGTACGGTATTGGTATCTACAAATAGAACCCTGTCTTGCTCCGGGTCTCTTTTTCTTGTTCTGGTGTTCGGGCAGGGCCTCCCTTAGTCTTAGGGCATTTCTTTCTTATAAGATCGTTAGCTCAGAAAATAGAACCCACCATTGTGTAGAACACCTTCGATTTAGTCAAGAACGCCTCTTGAATCGACTAAATCGGAGTTAGGATGGTCAGAAACAGAGAAAACGAAGTTGGTCGGTACGGGTAGAACCTCTCGTTGTCTTGGGGTGCTTCCACTACATACGATCATCAACTCAGAAAATGGAACCTTCCATTGCATAGAACATACTCGATTTAGTCAAGAACGCCTCTTAAATTGACTAAATCGGAGTTAGGATGGCCAGAAACAGAGAAAACAAAGTTGGTTGATGCTCGAAGGTAACGACAGAACCTCTCCTTGTCTTGAGGCATTTTCCTCCTTATAAAGACTCCAACTCGAAGAAAGTACCACACCATTGCGTAGAGCATGCTCGATTTAGTAGGAAACGAGTCTTGAACGGCCTTAATCGGCCTCAGAACGGTCAAAAACAGGGGAGGAGAAGTTCTGGTTCGAAAAGAGAAGAAATGAGGGTATTTATAACCCCCGAGCTGCACCGAAACCGCGGCGCAGCTGGTTTTGGGCGGCGGCGCCCGCCGTAATGTGTGCGGCTCACGCCCATGCGTTACACTGGTCGCGCCCGCGCAAAACCGCGGCCCGCGCGGGAGCGCGTCACGCCGCATCGGCTCGCGCCAGTCGCGGCCGCACGCCTGCTCACCCAAATTCTTTTTTTTAATTCAAAACTTCAACCGCGCGTATCTCCCTACCCCGGATTCGAATTTGCGCGTTCTACATACCGTTGGACTCATATCGATGAGCCCTTCAATACTAACCCACTTAAAGTAATAAATTGTGCTCTTTCTAAGTGGGTCCCACCTATCTTGCACGTTTCTTAAATATCGTAACTTTCGGTCCCAACCTCCGTTTTGCCCATTCTTAGATTCGTTACGCTCGTTTCTTCGAGCTCTACACAAATACAAAAATTATTACAAAAATTACTAATTACCTCTAACCCCCTTGGTTAGATGTAATCGAAAAGCGGGGTGTTACGGGGAGAGAACTCCACCATCGGCCAATGAGTAAAGTGTTAGCAAATAACCATTTCATAGTGTTTTAACTTCTATCATTGTATAAAAAATGTAATATTAAAGGGGAGTCTACACATGTTTCAGGCTAATGCGGCAAAATTTACATATCTTCAAGTTTTATTGCACGTGTTACATTGGGTCAGGTTTTGATAATTTATCATTGCATCAATTTTATAACATAGGCCTTTACCAAAAAAAATTCTAACATGAATGATATCATATATCATGAAATGTAACGATACATTGTCAAAGCCTAAAAACTGTAATAAGCGCAAAGAGGGCTATAGATGTGTAAGTTCTACCATGTTATCTTGAACATATGTAAAGCCTTCAGTATTAGATTATGAAAATTTCTTTTTCTCAAGAGATAGCTGTTAGAAGTGGGCATTACATTAAATGGGTTAAGCCCATATCATTTAGATGGGCATGATAATATTTATGTGGGTTAATCTTATATTACTCAAGTGGGTCAAGCCGAGAGAGCCCAAACCCACTTTGTGTTGAATGAGAATCACATATGTGACTTAGTTGAAGAAGTGAATAGTCTCATATCGCCTAGTAGAAGGTGATGGTGTTGGTGTTGGTATATAAGACATTAGTTTGACTTTTCAAGTTAGGCCCTTAGGCCAACCTACTTTTGTGGGGGAGAGAGATGTTGGAATAATACACCTAGGTGGGCTAACCTACATGCGCGCCATTGCCACTGTCCGTCTGGCCGGCTTTGCTCGGTTCGGTTCGCACATGTGGCCGGCCGGGTTGGGTCAACAAGATAATAATTTTGGGACAAATTCATTTGGTTTGGTTTTCTATTAACCAAAATGGGTCCGGTTTGTTTTCACTAAAGAATGTGTCCATTAACGGATGGACGCATCCGTTTGAATGGGAAATGATGTCTTCAACGTGATTATTATAAAATTATTGAAAATAATTTTTGCACTAATCTGATTTGGGATTTCGTCCGTTTTTATTTCTATGAGAGCATACATACTGTGGTTCGCTGCATGTACTATGTTAGAGGTGCTCCTATAGTACGTGGTTGATCGTCTTATCTTGGGAGGCAGACACCAAAGAGTCCTAAGCACCGTTAAGGAGGGCGAATTATGTCTTAAGATTGTTAAGAATTGAAGAGGACAACTGGGCTTCTGAAAAGAAAACCGGGGGTCATGACATGGAAGCCAAAGTCAATGTTGTGGAACAGGGGCATAAAGACACTAGCTTCAACAACTAGAAGATGAAGCATCCTGCTGGATAGTTGAACCCTGACTCCAACAAAGCCAAGTTCAAGGGCAAGTGCTATGTGTATGACAAGATAGGCTAAAAGGCTAAGGATTATCATAAAAGGAATAAACAAGATGATTATAAGAAGAAGGCACAAGCCCACATGACTAAAGTGAAAAATCTCTCCACCAATGTGAATGACATCAACCTTTCTGATATAATTTCGGAAGTGAACATGGTCACGAACACTAGAGAATGTTGGGTGGACACCGGGGCTACTCGACATGTTTGCTCTAATAGCAAGATGTTCTCCACTTATCAACCCATGAAGAATGGTGAATAACTATTTATAGGCAACCCTTCTATTGTAAAGGTTGAAGGAATTGGAAAGGTTGTGCTCAAGATGACTTCAGGAAAAGAGCTCACTCTTTACAATGTGCTGCATGTGCCAGAAATTTGAAAGAATTTAGTGTCTAGATCATTACTGAGCAAGAATGGGTTCAAGTTGGTTTTTGAGTTAGAGAAATTTGTCTTGACCAAAGGTGGGATGTATGTGGGCAAAGGGTACCTAAATGAGGGGCTTTTTAAGCTCAATGTACTCATTATTGTACCTATTTTTGTTACTAAGAATGCGACTGCTTCTTCATCGTATATGATTGGGTCATGTGATGTGTGGCATGGTAGATTAGGACATGTTAATTATGATGTTTTACGAAGATTGATTAATATGAAATATCTGCCTAAGTTTCATATTGACTATAATCATAAATGCGAAACTTGTGTAGAATCTAAATTAACAAGGAAATCTTTCCAAAGTATTGAGAGATATATTGAACCTCTTGAGTTAATAATATACAGCGATGTATGTGACTTAAAACTTGTTTAAACAAGAGGTGGTAAAAAGTACTTTATTAAATTTATCGACGATTGCACTAATTATTGTTATATTTACTTGCTGAGAAGTAAAGATGAGGCTATTGACATGTTTATATTATATAAAACAGAGGTTGGGAATCAACTTGGCGATAAAATAAAAGTTCTAAGAAGTGATAGAGGTGGGGAATATGAATCACCTTTTGGTGATTTTTATTCACAACATGGTATAATACACTAAACAACGACACCCTATTCACCTCAGCAAAATAGAGTTGCTGAATGGAAAAATAGAACTTTAAAAAAAATGATGAATGCCATATTAATAATTTTTGGGTTACCCCAGAACATGTGGGGGGAAGCTTTACTTTTAGCAAATTATATTTTTAACAAAATACCTCATAAGAAAACTTTGCAGACACCATATGAACTATGGAAATGTCAAAAACCTTCCTACAAATTCTTAAAAGTGTGGGGGTGTTTGGCAAAAGTGGTGATCCCTAATCCTAAGAGGATTAAAATTGGACCAAAAACCATTGATTGTGTATTCAAGAGGAAGGTGAAGGCTGATGATCAATTGATAAATATAAAGCTAGACTTGTTATCTAAGGATATAAGCAAAAGGAAGGTCAAAATTATTTTGATATATATTCACCAGTCAGAAGGATAACATTAATTAGGATGTTAATTGTTATTGCTGCTTTGTATAATCTTCAAATATATCAAATAACTGTGAAAATTGCATTCTTGAATGATAACTTGAATGAAGAAATATATATACAACAACTTGAAGGGTTTATTGTACAGGGTCAGAAAACAAAGTGTGTAGACTTGTGAAATCTCTCTATGAGCTTAAATAAACACTTAAGCAATAATATGAAAAATTTGACAAAATGATGATGTCAAATGGATTCAAAATCAATATATGTGACAAATGTGTTTATGTGAAAAACAAACTTAATGGTTATGTTATTGTATACTTATATGTGAATGATATGCTCATTATTTGTAGCAATGATGATATCATTAAAGCTACAAAGAGGATGCTGAACAAACAATTTGACATGAAGGATATGGATTATGTAGATGTCATACTAGGGATGGAAATCACTAGAACATCTGATGGATATGTACTATCTCAATCTCATTATATTGAGAAAATCGTAGAAAAATTAAATAAGAATGATAATTGTCCGATGAGAACACCTGTGGATGTGACATTGCACTTAAGCAAAAACACTGGTGAGAGCATATCACAACTTCAATATTTTCAAATTATTGAAAGTCTCAATTACATCATGAATTATACGAGACCAGACATTGCATACTCAGTGAGTAAATTGAGTAGATTTAATAGCAACCTAAGGACAGACCACTGGATGGTTGTAGTCAAGGTTCTTAGATATCTGAAGTATACCTTGAACTATGGGCTATATTATACTAGGTATCCAACAGTACTAGAGGGTTGTTGTGATGCAAACTAGATATCTGATATAAAAGACTTAAAATCCACAAGTGGATATGTCTTTACACTTGGAGGTGCAACAGTGTCTTGAAAATCCTCGAAACAAACGTGCATAACAAGATCCACAATGGAATATGAATTCATTGTGCTTGATAGAGCAGACGAAGAGGCTGAATGACTTCGTAACTTTTTAGAGGATATTCCAATGTGGGGGAAACCTGTGCCACCTATATGCATATACTGTGATAGTCAATCGGCTATAGGAAGAGCACAAAGTACCTTATATAATGATAAGTCTCGACATATACGTTGGAGGCATAATACCACAAAATAATTGCTCTCTAGTGGAATAATTTCCATTGAGTATGTTAGTGTAACGACCCGACCCGAGCCGGGCCCACAAAATCACTAATAGGAAATTTTCTCTTTCCTTGAGCCAGGAATCATCGTCTGAGTGCGAGAGGTACAACGTTCGTCTACGCACTACGGAGCTTTAGGGCTTCCTCGTACGTAGACTTAGGTTGTAACGAACACGTACACACAACGAAGCTTCATAGTTCGTCGCGTGTAAAACAAAATAAAATATATTATTATAATGATTTGGATCGGGCCAACGTTGCCTTGTCGTTGGTTGCCTACGTACGTATTGGATATTATTCCAATACGATCGGATCCGAACGTAGTTCTGCCTAATGGCTACTACATACAACAAACATCACAAAATCATACATATAAAATACATGTATTCGAATATTTAATCGGAGTATACAAACACTCATCATATATCGGAGTCAAGCAGAAGTTAATAAATGAACGGAATCGTACATCTCGCTCTACCACAGAGCGGGATCAAAATCTCATACACATATCTCGCTCCATTACTGAATCGAGACTGAGCACATCACCCAGCTCGCTCTATCACTGAGTCGAGACCGAGAACACAAATTACACGTCTCGCTCCACCCTAGAGCGAGACCACACACGTCATGTAAGTATACATCATGGCATCTAGGCACGTAGCATAGTACATAGGCACATAACATGACATATAGGCACATAGCATAGTATATAGGCACATAGCATGGCATATAGGCACATATCATAGTATATAGGCACATAGCATGAAATATAGGCACATAGCATAGTATATAGGCACATAGCATGACATATAGGCACCTAGCATGGCATATAGGTACATAGCATAGTATATAGGCACATAGCATGACATATAGGCACATAGCATAGTATATAGGCACATAGCATGGCATATAGGCACCTAGTATGACATATAGGTACATAGCATAGTATATAGGCACATAGCATAGCATATAGGCGCATAGCATAGTATATAGGCGCATAGCATAGTATATAGGCACATAGCATGACATATAGGCACATAGTATACTATATAGGCACATAGCATAGTATATAGGCACATAGCATGACATATATAAATCGTAGCATAACACACATAATAACTTAGCACTTGCTGTATGGAAGATCAGAAATGCTTACTTCTATCATAATCCCATACAGTATCGGTATCTACGGATAGAACCCCGTCTTGCTTCGGGTGTCTTTTTTCTTGCTTCGGTGTTCAGGCAGGGCCTTGCTTAATCTCGGGATATTTCCTCCTTATAAGGTTGTCAGCTCAGAAAATAGAACCCACCATCACGTAGAACACCTTCGATTTAGTCAAGAACGGTTCTTGAATCGACTAAATTGGAGTTGGGGGTGGCAAGAAACAGAGAAAACAAAGTTGGTTGGTACGGGTAGAACCTCTCCTTGTCTTGGGGCGTTTCCTCTTCATACGATTGCCAACTCAGAAAATGGAACCCTCCACCACGTAGAACATACTCGATTTAGTCAAGAACGCCTCTTGGACCGACTAAATCGGAGTTGGGATGGCCAGAAATAGAGAAAACGAAGTTCATCGGTGCATGAAGATAACGGGCAGGACCTCCTCTTGTCTTGGGACGTTTCCTCATCATACGGTCTCCAACTCGAAGAACGGATAGCTCCATTGCGTAGAACATACTCGATTTAGTAGGAAACGGGTCTTGAACGGCCTTAATCGGCCTCAGAACGGTCAGAAACAGGGGTAGAGAAGTTCTGGTTCAGAGAAGGAACGAAATGGGGTATATATAGACCCCCGAGCCGCCGAAACCGCGGCGCCGCGCCGCCAAATCCGGCGGCGCCCGCCGAAACTGCGCGCGGCTCGCGCCCGCGCGTTATGCGGGTCGCGTTCGCGCACGGAACCGCGGCGCCCGCGGTAACGCGGGCGCGTGCCGCGCCGCGCCGCGCGCCGGTCACCCATTTTCCATTTTTCTTTTTTCTCTTTATTTTTATACTCTAAATTACAAACGCGCGTATCTTCCTACCCCGGATTCGGATTCGCGCGTTCTTGGTACCGTTGGACTCATATTGACGAGCCCTTCGATACTAACCCACTTAAAGCAGTAAATCACACTATTTCCAAGTGGGTCCCGCCTATAAAGCACATTTCTCAAATATCATAATTTTCGGTCCCGACCTCTATTTCGCACGTTCTTCGAATCGTTACGCTCATAATGCCAAGCTCTACCTGGCTACGGGTATTTCATCTAATGAAAACCCTTAATATTAATCTCAAATTACTAAATTACCCTTAACCCTCCTGGGTTAAGCGTAACCGAAAAACATGTCGTTACAGTTAGGTTAAAAGAAAATATTGCGGATCCGCTTACTAAGGGATTGACTAAAGAACAAGTGAACAATTCATCGAGGGAATGGACTTGAAGCCTATACATTAAGAGTCACCATAATGACAACCCAACCTAGTTGACTGGATATCCCAAGATATAGGTTCGAAGGGACAACCAAATTGTAGGGGATTTAAGGGGAATCACTATTGATATAAAATCTCGTCTCCATTTCTATGATGAGATAGTAATGCCTACAAAATGAATCAGGATAAACTTTGCTTTTAATGGTTCTTATAGCTTGAATTCATTTGAGTGAGGTATTGCAGGATACTCCTAATGAGAATCACCTATATGAGTGTGAAGGGGCCGTTTCTATGAGGATTTTAAGGCAAAATCTTCTAAAGCACTCATGAAAACTAGGTTTGTTCAGGGCCAAAATGAACACAATCATGAGAATCACTGTGTGTCTGAGAAGTGATTGTGTGAATTATATTGTCTTGGTTTATACATGGCTGAATAGTTCAATACATCATGTTCATTGATTAGCCAGTAGAGTCGATAGTTTTCACAAGGGAAGGTTCAAAGCCAAAAACTGCCTATCCCCCCTGCATGATCTTTTTGATATTTCTTTCACGATTTATCTGCATTATTTTGCATAGTTATCCAACCAATTCTCATTCATGTAGGGGATTGTTAGAAGTGAGCATTACATTAAATGAGTTAAACCCATATCATTTAGATGGACATGATAATATTTATGTGGGTCAAACCCATATTACTCAAGTGGGTCAAACCTATATGTTAAAGAGAGCCCAAGCCTACTTCGTGTTGAATGAGAATTACACATGTGAATTGGTTGAAGAAGTGAATAGTCCCACATAACATATTAGAAGGTGATGATGTTAGTATATAAGGCATTAGTTTGGCTTTTCAAGTTAGGCCCTTAGGCTAACCCACTTTTGTGGGGGAGAGAGATGATGGACCAATGCACCTAGGTGGGCTAACCCATACGTGCGAGCCGCCGCTGATCGTCCGTCTGGCCAGCTCGGCTTGGTTTGGTTTGGTTGCGCGGCCGGGTCAGTTCGGGTTAGGTTGAGTTAACAAGATAATAATTTTAGGACAAATTCATTTGGTTTGGTTTTCTATTAACCAAAATGGGTCCGGTTTGTTTTCACTAAAGAATGTGTCTGTTAACGGATGGAAGGATCCGTTTGAACGAGAAAAAGTGTCTTCAATGGGATTTCCTATAAAATTATTAAAAATAATTTATGCACTAATTTGATTTGAGATTTCAGCGTTTCTATTTTTGTGAGAGCATACATACTGTAGTTCGCTGCATGTACTATATTGGAGGTGCTCCTATAATACTTGATTTATTGTCTTATCCTGGGAGGAGGCATACGCCCAAGAGTCCTAAGCACCATTAAAAATGACAAATTCTATCTTAAGGACAAGGCGATTTGCTTAATTCGATCATAATCTTTTTAGTAAGATTTCTCATCACCATATTTGCAAAGGTATGAAAATAACAATAGCAACACTGCACAATTTATGCATGTACATTTTCAGAATTACATTGCAAGCTAGTGGACAATTTATTTCAAGAAAATCACCTAAACTATTATCACTAGCATGAGATGAACATACAACTTTATTTTCCTTTAGTTCCCACTTTCCCTGTCTCATTCTCTGCCGTCTCTAGCACAATCATTATTTTTATGCGATGAAATTATGGGTGGCCTAGACATTAAAGACAACTAATTAATCCCTTAATTCACCAAATTATTAGATAAAATTATTTGCAGCTTTATCAGATTTTCTGTACATTCCTCAAACTTGCATTGCCTTTGGCAGCCTCACCGAGGCCCTCATCTTTTCACTTTAGGTGCCAATCTCATTTGGGTAGTGCTAAGGATTGTTATATGGAATATTGGAGATATATTTACTATGTCTTAAATTGATAGCTCCAATGGGCAAAGAAAATTATTTTATATTAATAACTTAATTTTATTAAATTTAAGTGGTTAGGTACTTAAAAAATAGTATTATATACTTATTTTTTATTCTCTTAGATATGAGTTTTACTATTTAATAAAAATTACTATTTTTTTAAATATAGCTATTAACATAACACTGAAGGAGTATTAGTTTCTTAAATATATTATAAATATATTTAGAGATAATAGTGTAAAACAACATTGGCGGTCTAGAAAAGAGTTTTTAGTATGTATTTTCAAAGTCTAACATCAAGAAATAATATTAGACAATCATAGGATCACGAGCATATATTTATACTAACATAACTTATGATATTGGTGATATAGTAAAGGGTATTGAACATGTAGAAATGTAAATTAACATTTAGATATACTAATATTAGTCTCAAATAAAAATATGACCATGCGAATATACTTGTATGACATAATAAACACTTAAAAGTAGAAAAAATGATACATATATAGTGAGAAAAAACAAAGTGTACACATACATTAATAATAACTTGATGATGAACTTCTAGATTTTGGTTTTCCTCCTTAACCATCCATAGAGGAGACGTCTTCCATTTGATGAGAATTGATGAGAAAGGTTGTCCTCGATCAGAAATTGCATGTATACGTCTTCTATTTGATGAGAAACGTTATCCTGGATCATAAATTGCATGTATCCTTTGCATCAGAATGCTCACAGCGTGAAAAGGATCAAATAAACAATTCCTATAGGCCTAGGTAAATAGTACTTATGAAATAACGATATCATGTTACCTTTTATTTAATAGGGCTTGATGTGAAGAATTCAATGACCACAAATATGAGATCTGGGGTGCAAAATATAACCCTGGTAAGTTGTGTAGGGTCCATGTGAGTCCCTTTTTTAATTAAAAATTAAAATTAAAAAGGTAGTTGTCGATATATCCCCAAAATATCATCATATATCAACGATAAATGGAATCTATGATAAATAGCATTTTGATTCATATTGTTTATCGCTTAACTAATCGACAACAAGATATCAACACGAGTCCTATTAACATTGTATCACCTATAAAGTATTCCATGGTGGAGCACGACAAACGGGGAGTCATTCGTAGATATGGACTTGCTACACGTGCTTGCTCACCATCTATTACATCATTTTGTCACTTTGAAGAGGCTAACCCATGTTGGGGGTGTGGTCAATCGGCTATGCCAAATCCAACCATTAATTTGAAGGCGGGAGCTAATGGGCAATGAAGGGAACATGGTACAAGCGTGCCAATGGACGCTACAGAGGTGGCACGTGCAAAGATGTCTCAAGTGGAAGAGGCTTTCATGTCCCAATTTTAAGATATTGTTGGCCTACACTTTCCGATTGCAATCTGTGACGATTTTTAAGTTATCTAACAAGAGACTATTGCTACTTTAGAGACGATTTTTAAGGTTTCTCACACTTAAGTGTAGGAAAATGATAATCATCATAAGAATCCTTTCAATTAGGTGTTGATTAGACAGAAATATATGAGTCTTACATAGTTTGTCTGGCCAAAACTCAGTTAAAAATTTTATTGGATAAATTCGTTGAATGTACATAAACTATTCTAAATTTTAGTCGGTTATATTCAGCCTGAAGTAATTTTAAAAATGACCCAGGGCTTGTTGCCACTAAGGCTTTAAATAATACGGCTGTCATGAAAATAAGCTAGTTTGAGTCTTAAAAAATAAGTTATGGGTTGGGCTCTAAATTTAAAATTTTATTAATTTTTGGGCTAGGCCTGGGTATGAAAAAAATAATAAAAGCTCGGCCCGTAATACTAAATAGAATATAATAATTTTTATTTATCAAATAGAATGTACTCCTTACCAAATATAATGTGATAATTTTTATTTATCAAATAGAATATAATAAAATTTTTATATAATTACTTAGTTTTTAAGCTTCTCTTATATTTATTTCTTTACTCAAGATATAAATTTATCATCTCAAATAGTAAAATATATGAAGTTAAAAAAATTATATTACTTCTCTTTCGGCCCTATTTCCTCTAAAATTTGGGCCGGGCCAAAATTTTAACCTTAGCTAAGGGCTTAAGCTAGGCCTTGAAACTTTTTTTCTTTTTTGGGATGGGTGTGGGCCTACCTGGCCTATTAGGGCCCGACTCATTTATAGCCCTAGTTGCCACACTGCCCAAATAGTAATTTTTTTTAATTTATGTATCTAATCTCAGCCTGATGGAGCGTTTGAGAGTCTGCTGATTGAGATTTATGGGTTAAATGGGCCTACTAGTTTCCACTAATCCTAAGATGCGGTGTTTTAATTTCCCAACTATGTTACATAATATGGGTGCTAAGCGTAGCAAATCCTAAGGTTAAAGTGGGCTTTCTTATACTCCCCTAACAAAAATACCTACAAAACTTCATGCAAGAGTTTTAATTGAATTTCATAAATAAGCCCTATATAAAGTTCAGGGCTTATTTATCTAGACCAATCAAAATTTAAGTGTAAGTTTTAATGTAAAAATATTATTTTTCTTATTTACCACTGACCGGTATGCCACAAAGGATGTCAGAGTTGAACAAGTGTCATATACTCATTTTTTATAATGAGCCCATAACTATTTATCAACAAAATTAATGGCGCACACATTAGTACACATTAACCTCAATTTTAATAATACTAACTTGTGCTAGCATATGTGCTGTTAATATTAAATATCAATGACTCCACGCGTAGCTTTCGTTAAACTCATTCTCAGAGAAGTGCATACAAAATTATTCCCTGCCATTGAAAGTAACCCCCGGCATTTCACCCTCCAAACTTGGTTCAGTGACCGTATTTACATGCACATTTTGAGGCTGCTTGATTTCATTAGTGTCACCAACGTCAGAGTCATGTTCATATGTATATTTGCGTAAGTGAATATTTTTGGGCAGAATGATCAAAGGCGTGTTTAAATCACACGCCCACCAGGTTGAGTTGACTTGGGTAGTCAGATCACAATCCAATGGCTCGTGTTCCGCTAGACGCATATTTTTTGATATGTGACCAGACGTAACTTTTTCCTTTTTTATAACCCGCCTCCCCTCAACGCACATATTAACTATTTTCATGATATATACAAGGACCCGCCCAAAATAATTTGGAAAATTCCCAACGCCGACGGATCATGGTGATGAGCAAGACAGACATGGTCTTCACTGATTGTTTATGACTCATATATATATATATATATATATATATATATATATATATATATATATTTTAACCTTCAACTAAAGTTCGGTCCTTGACTTCGGTTTGACCTAGTTCTTACTCTTTTTCCTTTTTCTATCTTGATCTGAATCCTTGCTGGCTGAGTAGCAGCAAGCAACTGACACTTTGATCTTGTAGGCTGTAGCTGGATCTGTTCCTTGTTGGTTGGTACAGTACAAACAGCGTGGTATTCACAGTCGCATTTTCAGTTTGGCAGGGATTGCCTACACCTCTAGTAATCCTTTAACTGGTCGTTCCATCTCGATCTGTTGTTGATTTAGGAAACCCGTAGAGCACGTAATTTTTAGAACAGAAAGCCATACCCCAGAAGCCCATAAGCCGGGAGCCCTACAACATGCCATTTATTTGTCTATTGCAAGGATTTCTTGCATTAAGCTGATCCGATGAACCTAGATCATGCTTGAAATCTAATTTTAAATAGTAGGAACATAGTAGTATATAGATAAAAACCACCTTAAAATATATAGATTTTGGCTTAAGCTTATCAAATTTGTACAGAGGCGTGTTATGTCACCTTTGGTGCTATGCAATTTTGATCTGCCCGTTAAATATATAGTAGTTAAGTAGTACTCTCTATGACTTTAAATAAGTATTTTATTTGGTTTTTTAAATTGTATTAATATTATTTCATTTTTTAAAATTAAATAGGAGACTTATTTTAAAACGGAGAAAGTATTTATTATAAGAGGACGCCTAACATGTTGTAGCTGCATGCAAACTAGTTTGCACTAGGCCCTTAACCACTAAATCATGGTCAAGGCTTGTTCTTAGGAGGGGAAAAGCCCAGGCCACAATCTGAGGGCCAGAGGGGACCACAACTCACTAGCCTGCCTGTTAGAATATTTCTATTTTTTATAATTCTCGCCACTTAAAATATGTGTGCCATTAGATGATCTCCTTCCTACGCTAGGTAACGTATGGAGCATATTTCAGTAATTAACTAAATCCAATTATATATGATTATATTCCTTAATTAGGTCCTTGAAAAAGATCACCTAATCGTGTGCGAAATATTTCTTTAGTAATTTAATAAGTCAAACGACAATAAATAAAGAGTCATGCTATGGCGACCACGCATACGCGTGAAAATTCACTTTTGTTTAAAGCATTTTTCATAGATAAAACAGTCGAATACGAAGATTTCCTTCACAACAATGAAATCAGCCTCATCTCTCTGACTTCTTCTACGCGGTTTTCTTGAAGCTCTCCTCCTCAGGTCCTAAGTTCATACATGTACGCGGTAGCTTAAGCTCGGGGTCAGCACTTCTTTGAAGATTTCAGAGAATCTGCTCACTTGTCCATAAGGAAAGGCGTTATATAAATCTGCCCGTAGAAGAGGATGCATGCCTTACTTGGAAATAGGTTGGTAATGGTGGATTTGAACGAGAACTAATGCAACAGGGCGACATGAGCCATATTGATCAAACTGAACTTGTTGACATTAGCGAACCAGGGCGGTCTGTTATATTGCCTGAAAAGCAATTTTTTACCGTCTCTCCTCTTGAAACCTTATCTCTCGCATGCCCATATTGGGCTGTCAGCACTTTGGTTCATCGCCATGGTCGTAAAGAAACGGGAGGTCAGATAAATGAACTTGGCCAGGAGTTGTTCGTTCATCCAACATGTACAACTAATGCAAAGTAATTTCAACAGTAAGATGGTATTTACCAAAACAAAAAGAGAGTAAGATGGTACTCACGAGGTGGAACATGGTCTGTATGCCTCACCTCCCTGTTCCACTGAAAAGTGTACCGGCGTCCGTAACAACTATTGCTGCCATTGTGATTTATGAGTGAGGTACTACACGTACAGTGACCCACCATCCAATTACAAGTATACAGCACTAAAGGTACTGCAGTGTCTTACTGTTACCGGACGTCTGAACTTACAAAACTAAGGGAAGCAAAAGGATCGAACTTGATAAACTCCCCTGGAAGACGTCTTCTTCCAAGTAGGGCTGTCAACGGGTATCTATTTACCCGACTTACTCACTTCCTTATGGGCAGGTAATTTATAATTAGGGAACAGGTCATAATTTTATTTATGAATTTATTAAGCATGTAAGGTATAAGTCCATACCTGTTACTCATTACTTGGGTAATATAAATATAACATCTTCATTATCCAAATCTAATATACAATTATTTGTATGGCTAATTTAGCACAAATGCTCTCATATGGCCTATGTTGCCCATCTTATGTACTTATAAGTATTTGCTAAATTTTTTTAAATTTTTTAATTATTTTATTTATTTGTTATAATTCATTTGTGGTAGACTTAAGTTGGCCTTGTATTGGTTATCATCAATCCTTTTACATAGGTGTCTTTATATGAAAGTGACATAATTGTTGCTAATAGCAAAAGTCACAACTGAATAACTATCCCATTTATACAGTTGTAGATGGTGTTATGCCTTCAATGACAATGTATTGTATATGGAACAATTTATGCTTTTATTAGATAAGATTTTCATAACCATTTAGCTTTGGCATAGTTATGCAATGTTAAGTGATTTAGATCATAATACATCTGAATTAAAATGGGCTTATATTGATATATATTCGATAAGCTTTTAAGAAATATATATTATTTTAATTAATTTATTTTTTATTATTTTACTTTTTTTTATCGATTGACAGTTTATTCATTCTCACCCCATTTGTACAATGGGTAATAAATAAGCTATAAATAATAAATAGAAAGTAAGCAATAGGTAGGGGTGTTAAATAAGCTCAACTTGGCTTGAGCTTGACTATGCTCGACTCACATTTGAGCTCGAACTTGAAGTTAATCAAGCTTAAACATGCATGTGTTCAGTTGGGCTTGGCTTGAAGCTTGATAAAAACTTAAACTTATATTAAGTACATTATTTTTTTGATATACACATACATATATTATACATTATATATAAATTTTATATCTCTCAAATTTTAATTTTTTTTATTTAATATATTATTTTTACTTTTTGCATGTACAACTACTTAAGCATTTTTGTTAGAGGATTTATATAATATTTAATAAGATATATAGAACTATTTTTTATAAAACTTTACTCCATATGTCATGTATTAATAGTTTAAATTAAAAATTTTAAATCAACAAAGGCTAGTTTATTTAATTTTCTAATCTAACACATTGGACCACTTACTAACTATGTTCATTTTAATAATTTTTTTTAAAATATCTTTAAATTATTAATTATAAAATTAAAAACTAATCATAATGCATGTTCAAATTTAATTTGAGTTTGACACAAGCTTGAAATTGAAATTTTAAACTCAAAGTTTGAAAATTCTACCACCCCTAATAATAGATAATACATAGGTAAAAGTTTAAGGAATTAAGTATTGGTAAAGTCTTACCCTACCCATAACCAACCCCATGAGAGCACTCCTTTCAAAAACTCAATCTCATATATGAGACAACTGCTGTTGTTACACAGTATCATTCATGATCATCTCGTATTCCTCCACCTCTGATGTTATCTCTGGGGAGTTTGACAGAGACACCCTCGCGGTTACTTGGGTTCTCGTCTTTTACTCTGGTCCGAACCTCTTGACGTGCATCGCCGCCCATGCGGTCCCCGCATGCATGTTACAACTTAAAAATATGCTTAATTTTTTTTTCTATTGTGGCGGAAGTTCTGTCAATTAAAATAGCAAGAAACATAGATATACTTCACACAAGTCTTTAAAATTTTAGCGGCACGAATGCGAACGAGCTGGCCAATCAAAATGCCCTACAGCTTTTCGTCCTGGGAAGTAACAGAATCTGATGCTCTAGTAAGATAAGTCTCACTTGACTAAGACACTTCAACCGTTGGCTAGGTTTCTCTCCAGCCCGGTATGGAAGCTAGACCACGATGACACGATGTAACATTTTCGTCCTCAATTCAATGTTCAAGCTTCGCCCCTCTAAATAGTCTGTCCCCACTAATTCTGTTAAGCTAAGATATTACAAAATTTTTGCGGCTACCCAAATTTCATGAATATGAAATATCCCCCAAAATGATTTCATTATAAATTATTCACCCATAATGTTCATGTAACAAGTTCTACAGCAATTAGAAGGGAAACACCTTTTCTATCACAATCTAAACATCTCTCTTCTTTAATTTCCCCTTCTGAAAAAAAATATATCACTAGGTTTTAGGTCACCCTATATGTATTTCGTGGGAAATGTGGATCATGAGATTTTTGTTCAACAAGCTTCCATTTCTCCAATGAGTGCGACTAATTTTGTTTTTTATTAAAGATTGGAAAAGGCTCCGCCAACTGGCCTTGCAGAGTTCTCACGGCGAGAACTGGCCTTGCAGAGTTCTCACGGCGAGCACGCACAAATGAGTTCCTTCTGTAATCTTCTGATTCAAAACAGCACCATCATGCATATCGTATTGTACCAAAACAAAATAATGTGGTATATCGTAGAAGAGGTAATTGATTTTCTGAGCCTGGAGCCGTACGGAGTGATCAAGTATTAAAAAGTTCTGCTATTTTTTTTTTTTTTTTGGGCATGAACAATATTGTGTTGTTTCTTTCGTCCATGAAAATGCACTGAAACATCATCATAACTGTTCATCCAGGGTAAAGGAGTATGGGACATCACCAGAAAGAGGGCAATATCACAGGGCTCGGGCAGGGTTAGGCTTCCTGGTCAAGGGACTTGGTAGTCTCCTTATTTCCACTGGTTAAAGTAATTAACCATAATTAGTAATGGGTGGATTTTTTCGGGAGTTTCACAGATCATATTGCCTTAAGTGTATCTCCAACTCTGCATCCATGCACCCTCTGTTGACTGGGTTCTCTGCCTCTCGTCCCCACCATCAATCCAAATAAAGATGAATTTTTGATTTTTTTTGTTTTTGAAAACAGGTACTATAATATAGGAACATGGACACGGAAAGGGTCACACAAGGTCAAGCTTTCCGGGCTCTTTAAAAAGCGTGAACAACGCCCTCTTGGCTCTTGCTTCTCTGTTTGGCAGATTTTAAAGCTTTTGAACTCACCTCTGTTTCGCTTCTCTCTGTCTCTATCCTGTTCCATCGGTTGGAAGGCCTCATGGGCAGGGCTCCCTGCTGCGACAAGGCGAACGTGAAGAGGGGTCCTTGGTCTCCTGAGGAAGACACAGCTCTCAAGAACTATTTGGAGAGATATGGGACTGGTGGAAATTGGATATCTCTTCCACAGAAAGCAGGTTTTCCTCATGCTCCTAATCCATTTCATCTTCGCGGGTGTTGCAGTGTTCTGTTTTTGTCATTTATTTACCTAGCATAAGCTATTTCTATTAATAATGCTTCAAGTCAATTCCGCGGAAATCGTCTGTCGGTCTAAGGTTTTTAGGCTGCAGCTTTATCATATCTGGGTAAATTTAATGCCTTTCTATACTTCTGCATTTGATTCAAAGCGCACATTCTCCACACTTTGAACGTACAAACAGGCACCTAATTTTTCATCTCTCGGTGTACATGTTTACTGCTCGCGATTATACTTTTTCAGCTGTTTAGATTTTAGAGCGAATGCGTGTTGTATCAGTTGTTTTTATACCATCTACGATTTCCACAGATTTCCAAATAAAAAGAAGAAGGGAAAAAATTATCAATGATGGTTCCAAAATCAATCAGTCTCGGAAGTTTCTTGAATTCATTCATTTTCAAGAACAAACATTGGCATAATAGTCAAGTTCTTTATATTGCCTTTTACAGTCAAATAACCTTTCACAGTTTTTATTTTTGCAATTTCCATTCGCATCACCCACAACAGATTGTTATATGGTATTAACCTTTTTTTTTTTCTTGTACTTCCCACATTTGGCATGCAATTGCCCCTTCTATTACTGACTCAAAATGGACTTTGTGATTCAGGCTTGAAACGCTGCGGGAAGAGCTGCCGTCTGAGATGGCTGAATTACCTACGACCCGACATCAAGCATGGAGGTTTTACTGAAGAAGAGGACAACATTATATGCTCTCTCTTCAAAAGCTTAGGAAGCAGGTAAAGCTTACATGAAAGTTGGCTCTGTTTTCCGAATTCCTTTTATTCTCTTCTTGCTAGTTTCCTTTTTCAATTTTGTTATTATACGTTTGCATCGTTTAGGTGGTCGGTTATAGCTTCTCACCTCCCAGGCAGAACAGACAATGACGTGAAGAACCACTGGAACACCAAACTCAAGAAGAAGCTCATGGCAGCAACAGCCAACCCTTCCAGCGGTCTCAACATCAGCACCAACCATCGCTCTCATGTGAAAACCTCACCTTCACCAGCACCTGTCATGAACTCTGAAAATTTCCATTACAATTTGACTTCTGCCACCGATAGTTCGACCTTTTTGCCGCCAGTAGATGATGGTTTTGATTATGGGTTGGACTCTCAGAAGTTATTTACGCACTCGAACCCATTTTCTCTGCCCGGACCCACGGAGGTGTCCGACATCAGCTCGACTTTGACTAGCTACAGTATCTCGTCTTCTTCCCGCGAGTTGTCTCGTTCTGCTACCCCTCCTCTTGCCACCGACAGCAACTGCATCAAATGGCCGGATACTGGAGGGGGTGATTTTGACAGCATGCTGATGGACTTTGGGTATGGTTCTTCTTGTGACCTTCTTGGTGCCTATTTCTTCCCGGAGAAACTGGGCGAAGTTTTTCCACCTCCTTCAAACTTACCTTACCAGGCTTCGTTGGCCAGCACTGACAGCAAATGGAATGGGTGTCATCATAGCGTCACGTATTGATTGGACCATTAGGTTTCCGATCAAAGAGAGAGAAAGAGAAAAAAAAGTTCACCTCATCTAGGAGCTTTTCTAGATGGTTTTTCATTTTCTTTTGTGCTGTTGATAGTTCTATATTCGAAAATAGAAATGTTATGTAAATGAACTGCTAGAAATATTGATAGTAGCTTCCCCAGGAGTTTCGTGCAACTTGAATGAGGGTCATCTTGTTTGTTTCTGGTGCGGTCACTGCTCAGAGGCCACGAAATCTGCATGGGAGGGCCAGCTCACACAGCAGAGAAGCGTGCCCACCTGTGGCTGACTGAATTGATTATCTTTTCATATTTCATAATTCGTATATTTATATAGGACTATCTTCAGAAGTACCATTAATCGTCTAACTCGTGGTCTATCTCGTTAAGTTGTACACGAAACACGGTCAGTTTGAATAAGTCGATCTTCCTGAAAATTGTTCATCATTATTGTAATGCCACATGCGGAGCGTTATAAACGTTGAAGTCCAATCATATGAATAATTTGTTATTTTCCTCGTTGAACTTGCCACAATGCATTTGGTTCCCATTTGATGAGAGGACGCAGATTAATTGTCAGCTTTCACCAGTTGATCTTCTGCGCAACGAGGTTCCTTTCCTCGCGGTATGAGCTTGCACATATTTCTCGTGCATCCAGTTTTATTGATTCAATTGGGCGTAGTACTCAGAACACGTGAAAATGTCTATTTCCTTGGCGAGACATCGACTTCCTGTGATGTAACAATGAGCCCCCTTCATCTCTCGCCTGAATTTTTAAGTGAGTCCGCCCCCAGTCCAGTCGTCCGATCAGGATAAAGAAAACTAGAATCGGTGATCTGATATTTATAATGGATAATTGACCATTAGAAGGCCCTAAGTTCCTTCCCTTGATTTGTCATCTCCCTCCATCACCATCATTGCTTTGGCGAAGCTTTTCTTTAGGTTTGAAGTTGATGGGCACAGATGAAGTTTCCAATAGACTTCTGCCATTAGGTTAGTCTAAAACTTTTTTAATTTACATTGTGATCAAGTAGAAAGATTTTGGGCAGCTTTGTCGCCATGGACTAAGAAAAACATGAACCTTTAGAGAAGCTTTTCCCAACACATTTTAAGTCAAGACATTAGTGAGTTCTCACGCAAGCTTTCCCCTCCATTCTCAAGATTCGCAGCACTCTTGGGTTTACACATATTAAATCAAAAGTTGGATACCCCTTCATTTTTGGCTTATCCTACAAGTCTTTTATGCTCAAGGTCCTTGACTTCTTGTTTGCACAAAGGATTCCTTTCTCTATGGTGAGTGCCCATTGAACTCTAGATCTAGGTTAGGGTTGCTACATGGAGAAGGCCTCTTAATTAAAGGGAGCCCGCCAAGCCGGCCAGATTCGACTTTGTTCCTTTTTGTGTCTAATACATGGCTTAAGACATGGAATTGGTATCACCAAAACTTGGTATATTGAACCTTACTCTGTGGCAGTATATGTAGGTGAATATTCTTCCACTCTAGAAAAGGCAACTAATGTGCGCGGATGAACAATCTCTTTGCACAAATGAAACAAAGTTATCCATATCGTCATATAAACCTGTTGGATGACCAGGATTGCTTTACTTAATTAACAACTGATTTAGCTCTCACCACTTGACGTTAAAGTCAGCAAAACACTTTTGATATGTTGAGTATGCCATTGACATTGTCTCCTAGCATCATCAGTATGGGGAAGCAGACCTGGTAGGTGCCATGCAAAATTTATGCTCCAGTTGCCATATTATTAGATGTCAAGCCGCTAGAAGTCTTCTTAGTATTATACTTATAGACATTTCAAAATTGAGCAAACATATAATTGGTGACAGCCCATTTGAACATGTTTTGTTATAATACTAAGTTGATAAGAGTCCTCAGGGCTAATTGTTATTTAAAAGTCAATGAATAGATTATTTTATTTAACCCATTATATCGTTTGATGCATATCATAATGCGACATCAATTTCAGCGTTCACAATTTAAATTAGCTAAGTCTAGGTCCATGGGCAAATAATAGTGTTTCAGGGCATCCAATAACAAGAATTCAATCTCTAGACATCAGTGACCGACCATATAAAAATGATGCGAGAGCGGAAAACAATCGATCAACATTTCTTAATGTCTGAGCATATATAACATATTTGTGGGTTTCATCTAGAAGTATTGAACAGGACCAGTTACTTAGTCCTCCATTATGGTTTTCATCTTTGGACTAAGCTGGTGATGTCTTCTACGTATTTTCTGCTCAGTTTCTAGTTAATTTAATTGTGAAGACAATTATGAACATTGTCCGAAGCATACTTTTGCAGTCAATATCTATTTGAATAAATGTTCTTTCTCTTTTGGTTTTTAAATATACACATGAAGTTGGCAGAGTCCTTTTTCTTGCAGGGATGGGTAAAGGTCATCAAATAAAGTGATAAACAAAGAGTGCTCTAATTTATAGAAGGTTGTATCGGTTATTGATGACTAGATTAATGACTATGGGTACGGATATGCTTTGATGATATACTTGGTATATACCAAAACAAACCCTAAACCTTTAGTTGATACACATAAAAAAATTATAACTAATAATATTTTTTTTTAGAGTATAGTAAAATATGAAAAGTTGTAATTTGCTAATACACAATACCATTGATATCATAAAAGATATGTAATAAACATAAGGATGTTGGGTAATTGTTGAGATAGGTTAATTTAATTAAGAAATAAAGATAAATGGTACATATTGAGAACTCCATTCTTTTTTTTTGTTGTGTAACAGCCTCTAGTTTTTTTAATACATTAATAGCCTCCAACTTCATCGCATGGGTGACATCATCTCCTCCCTCACATTGGTTCCTGATTGGATTGATTTGTAGTTCTCTCTATCAATTAAGTATGTGCTAACTCTTTGGCCTAACGCTGTAGAAATTGACCAATATGCTAATCCCTATGTCATCCTCATCTTAGTTCTAAATTTTGAATTGGACAAAGCCAACTTCTTCTCTCCCACTCCCTATACTGTGCATCCTTTTCCATCTACATTTGGCTGCCTTGCACCCAATCGGGATTGAGCCTTTGGCGGTTGAGGTGGCTGAGGCACCGCTGGCTATGATGGAGCTAGCCAATATTATCAATGTAAGATCTGTAAATTTTAATATTTTTTTATTAGTGTAATGATTAATTATTTTCTATTTATTTTTGATTTTTGTGTGATAGTTTGGGTTTAGTTTGATTTTTTAGTTAGATATAACATTAATGTCTAACTTAATTCACCAAGTGCCACACTAATTTGTGTCATTTAATTCCTTAATTAAAGAAATAGGGCCCACCCATGGACCCCACATCCATCTTGGGCGAAGTGTCAACTTTATAGGCTGCCGACCCTTACTTAACATTTTAAATAGGTTTAGGCCTTGCCAAATACGTTTTTTGTCTATTCCATACAAGTGGGTTTACTTTTTTTCTTATTGGGCCAATTTATAGCCCATTTACTTGACCTACCTACTTTAGCCATTTCCCCATTTAGGGTGAGCTGAGATTAAGAGGCTTTGGAGAGCCCATATCAAGAAGGAAAAACCGAATCTAAAGTATAATCTCCTTGATTCTTCTATATATTTTTTTATTTTCACTTTAAAATCTCAAGTTCTTATCCCCATAAATGAGATTTTATGTTATCTTTGTTGACATAAATTTTTTATAAGAAAAAAGTCAAAATTCAAATGCCAAAATTTTGGAACTTGATTAGCTTGATCTAAAGGGGCCAAAATTTTGAAACCGACAAAGTTTCAAAGTGGACGAAGTCCAAAGAAGAGTAAAAGAAACCAAATATAATCCCACACAAGTAGGAATAGGCTGAGGCTTCTAACAAAAAAAATAATAAAAAATTAATTAGGTGAGGACCTCATAAGGCCCTCTTACACTCAAAGTTAGTCACAAAAGCTAAATTTGTTAAGTGACGCTTTATAAGCCTCACGTAGTCATATTAAAATGATTACTAATTAAAAAATAAAATTGTAAAATGCTAAGTGAGACTCGTGGCCCCATGTTAAGTTTCACTTTTGAATAGTGTTTAGCCATAAAAGACTAAAATGGTGAAAATACAAAAATAAATTTTAAAGAATTTAAAGAGTGGGAAGACTAAGTCAAAACCCCGAGGCTTGTGATCCTTTACTCTAAATAAAAAAGAGATGAATAAAATGATAATAAAAATGATAAAATAAAAAAATGAATGAAATAAAAAAATGAATGCATAAAGAGAGTGATGGAGAGGGGGAAGACCTAGTCAAAAGTATAACGTTGGAACTTCTCCTACTACTTTGAAAGTTGTTTTTATTATACGCCCCACCTCCCACTAACTCACTTCTTACTAATTCAATTCCCACCAACCATCCCATTAACTCACTCTTCACTTCCTACAAACTACACTGCCAACTCAACACCCACTACTAAT
This sequence comes from Saururus chinensis, assembly GCA_035235625.1. Lineage (NCBI taxonomy): Eukaryota > Viridiplantae > Streptophyta > Magnoliopsida > Piperales > Saururaceae > Saururus > Saururus chinensis. Next base: position 8,559,736 of record CP141143.1, on the reverse strand, counting down.
TTACTTAACCGTACAACCCTAAATGTTATAAATACCCCCTCATTTTTATAAGAATCGGCTTTTAGCTTTAAGTCTAATAAACATTTAAAATAAATTCTGAAGCCCATCATCCACCCAAAAATATTTAAAAATTCTAAAGGCAATGACCTTCATTTAAAGTTTGAAAGTTGAAGAAGTTTGAGGGATTGAAAGACAAACAAAAGTGTTGCATCATGTGAAGGAAGAAGAATTCGTATAAGGAAGCACTCATCTTTTAGAAGGAGCTTCTATTTTTTTTTTTACTTAAAATTGTAACCGCTTCTCCTGATAATTTTTTTAAATAAATTGCAAGTTATTTTCTTTATTTTGTCATTTAATCGAAGGGTTTTGAAAACTAATTAATCACCACTACTCTACTCAAAATTATGAAAAGTAGTATTGCTTAATCAAGAGTGTCATCTCACATATAATAAAATATTATTCTCTTTCTTTTGTAAGGAAGGATTATCTGATCTCTTATCTTTACTTGTGTATAGGGAACTACCAAAATCCACCAATACTCTTCTTGTCAAGTTCATTCTTTTACCCTTGATTTGAAACCCGATATTTAGATTTCTTGCTTCTATTTTTATGATTTTTGTTTTGAGCACAATAATGTATTAGATTTATCATCTATTAGTGGTTTTAAGTCTTTATTTGGTAGAAAGGTTAGATTTTTGCTTGAGCTAATATAACCTAATTTATTGGGTAGGGTTTCCTTAAGCTTTTGTGGCAATTCAATGGTCTATAATATGATTTGAGGTATGGAGCTTTTTGTTTGATGAGGTTTTACTTACATTAATACCATGTTTGTGGGTGTATTCATATTCTTGAAGTTTATGGATGAGTAAATTTAAATATTCTTGAATGAATGATTTAATGTTATTTTACATGAATATGCATGAAAAATATTAGATCTATCATGTTTTAGGCTTAGTTAAAGATTATAAAAGTTTTAGAAAATTTTGAAGATTTTTGGAAGGAATTCGATTCAATTTCGAGCAAGAAGAAAATAATTGTTCTGTTATGGGCTTGACTGATCGGTCGGCCAAATGGTATATTGGGAATCCTTTGTTCCTGATCGATTGCCCCAAGGGGCTTATTGATCGACTATACTGGAAAGTGACATGCCTATTTTTACAGTGCAATTTGATCGTTTGTTCATGTTTATTTAATAAAATCAGTAGAATATGACCATGCTAAAGTATAAATGTTGGCATATGCTACATTAATTATGCATTAACCATATTTCATATGTTTAATTTATTTATGAACGTGACCATGCAAGTTTATTGAATATATACTTATTTTTATGCTTGATTTTGGTGGTTTCTTTATGTCTATCACATGACACATGTAAAATATGACCATGCTAAAGTATGAATACTGACATATACTGCGTTAATTATGTATGGACCATGTTCTACATGTTTTAGCTTATTTATAAAAATGACCATGTATGCTTATGCTTACTTATATTTATATGATCTCATTTGTCATGTATAGACCATGTTTCATGCATGTTAGGCTTCATTAGTGTACAATTACTTATGCTTGCATGTACCTAATATTTTTTACATATGTATCATGTTACGTACATCATGAAAATGATTGTTAAGATATGATTTACTATGTTTAATGATGATTAGCCAATTTGGTGCCGTAGTTTTACTAATTCACCCTATTGGAGATTTAATGAATTGGTTTTATACCCGAAAGGGGCAAGGTTTTACGTCCCTTTGAGGGCGGGTTTCCTTCTTGAGTGAGAAGAGTGGAATACTATGATGAGATAAACTATTGAGACACTTCTAGACTAAGAATCAAGGCTGGTTTGTTCGTGTGTACTGGCTAACTAGGGGCACTTCTAGGTAGGATTTGTCAAACTACTTAGGTCTCCCTTTTTAGGATTTCCAAGGTGAGCAGGTTTGCTTAGGCCTTCCTTAGGATTGTCATGGTGAGTAAGTTATTTTTCTCTACCGTGAGACATTCATCGTGTTGTTTACACAATTTTTATATGGATTGTGACACTTAATCATTCTTGATGTGTATTGATTATGATATTTGATCATGTAAGATGTGTATGATTATAACTTGATCATGCAGAATGTGTGTGGATTATGATGCTTGATCATGTAGGATGTGTACGGATTGTAATATTTGACTATGCAGGATGTGTATGTGTATGGATTATGATACATGAATGTACAAGTGTGTATGGATGACAAAATATATTGAGACATTGTACACAGGTTGTGATTATGACACTACAACAAGTAAGACTATTAGCAACGCTTTTAAGCATCAGTAATAGTGTTGTAAGCGTTACAAATGACTATTAGTGATGCTTAAAAAGCGTCGATAAAGTTGCAATCACTATTGCTCATTAGCAATGCTTTACACAAAGCGTCGTTAATAGTCTGCCATTAGCAATGCTTAATTTTTATGTCACTAATTATTTTACTTTGAAGACGCTTAATAAAGAGTCGCCAATAATAAGTTATGAGTGATACATAATTATAAACATCGCTAATAATTAGTTATTAGTGACATTTTATTAAGCATCACAAATATAAAAAATATTTTAACAAAAAATAAAAACATCTTATTAATAACGCTTGTATATGCGTCACTAATAATAACAATAACAAAGAAATTATTAACGAGGATTATGTAATCATCGCTTATAAAAGAATTAAAAAAATAAAAAAAATAGTCTTTAGCGATGGTTCTAAAAAGCGCTGCTAATGAAAAAATGTATTTAAAAAAATAAAATTTGTGTATTATTGATGCTTTATAAAGCATCGCTAATATGTAAAAAAAATTATAAAAAAAATAAAAAAACCCTTTAGCAATGCTTTTGGAAGCATTGCTATAAACATTTAAAAAAAATCCTACCAGAATCGGGATAATTACAAGGTGCCGACGGGAGGGACTAGGGTGAGGATGAGGGTGGTGTTAGAATCAGGTAGATGTGCTCGATCTGGCACCGGCTGGGGGGGACATGGGGGGGTTGACTGGGGTGAGGGGGGAGGAGGGGTGACAGAATCCGACACCCGAAGAGAGAGAGAGAGAGAGAGAGGGAGGGAAGGAGGAGAGAGGGTAGAGAGAGGAGTGAAAAGGAAGAGATTTTTTTTAAAAAAAATAAGGCTAGTGTTGCTAAATAGCCTACATATTTGCGGCGCCTAAGAATTAGCATCACAATTACTTAGACGATTAGCGACGTTTGTTTCTAAGCGTCACTAATAACTCAATTTTTTTTAAAAAGCTAAGACTATTAGCGACACTCGGCAACAGCTTCGCTAATAACATACATATTTGCGACATTTAATAATTAGCGTTGTAATTACTTATACTATTAGTGACGCTTGCTTCTTAGTATCACTAATAGCATAATTTAAAGAAAAAACTAAGGCTATTAGCGATGCTCTGTAGAGAGCGTTGCTAATTGATCAAATTTTTCTAAAAAACAAATAGCATAATAATTTTTTTTAAAATATTTTTTCCTCTCCTCTCTCTCTCCTCTTGTCACACCCCGGCGATGCCCAACCCAAGCCGAACCCGATCCAAGGGCTGGTCAAGCGCACAGGGGCGACGAAGGGAAAATTGAGAAACGATATAGCGGAAGACTTAACCCTAACCACGGGTAATAACAGAATTACGGAGTACGCACAATCCTTTGAGCAAGAGTAAATAAGAAGGAAAGAAAGAGTGTTGCTTATCACAAAGTAAACAACTATTCTCAAACCCACATGCTTAGTTAACTAAAGCTCACACCGGCTCAAAATAAGTCACAAACATCATAACTGTAAAATGTAACATAAATCTAAAACAAAGAACCCTACACAAAGGTTCTAAACAAAAAGTATAAACCAAGGAAAATAAGTCACACAAAGATCCCCACGATCACATCCAAGTCATCTCCGACCTTTCCTCAAAGAGGAGATCCTGTCCGTCCGTGTGTCGCACTACGCAGCCCCAAAACAAAACACAAGAAAGAAGGGTGAGTTTAACAAACTCAGCAATGGTTTTTAAATATCACTATTAACATCGAAAATACGATAGCATAGCAATATAATCATTCAGATCAAAGCTTAGCAAGGTGCATCATTTCCTGATCATATATACACATCACCTAAAACCTACATCATAGTGTATAATCCACCCTAGTGCCATTAATATCATATCAATCTGCATGGAATGTATCTCTAACATATATATATATATATATCAATCATGCTTCAACAACCATATCAATCCTACAGGAGATGTATCTCTAACATGTATATTCAATCATGCGTCACATCATATCAATCTGCATAAAATGTATCCCTAACATACATATCAGTCATGCTTCAACATCATATAATGCACACCTCCATCAAGGAGTAATCACAAATAGCGTCACGAAGACGGGAACATAGACAAGGCCACGTAGGCGTGTCGTGTAAGGAGTAATCACAATTAGTATCACAATGACGGGAACACCGACAAGGCCATGTAGGCATGTCGTGCAAGGAGTAATCACAATTAGCATCACAAAGACGGGAACACCGACAAGGCCACGTAGGCATGTCATGATCCAAATTCTACACAAGAATTTAAGAAGATCGGGGTAGTCAATCCCTAATTGCTGCTCACCCCAGACGATCCTGGCCAAGGATGTCACATTCTCACAAAGAGAACCTAGAGCACGTGTGTTCGCCCAGGGACATCTCCTGCGGAGGGGAGAGCCCGAGTTCCCACGTAGGAAACCTGCAAACACATGGTAGCTGGTGCAAAGAGCATACCATATTGGATTCTCAGGGTCCAGGTTCGACTGTCTCAATAAATAAATCTCAACCGCATTAACAATTTAGAACAACCAAACTTGACTCGACTCAACCCGGGGAGCGCATATGTTCCACAAAGGAACTCAAATCAAAACATGTCCTTTTGGACCAATCAAGTTTCGATTAAGCCAAACGACCGATTAAACTGGCACGCAATTTCACCACATTACATCCAATCGATCAAATTCGATTAATCTCGATAAAACCTCGTTCATGAAGTCCAATCCATGATACATGATGTTATGATATTAAACCAAACATAAACCATGAAAATTTAACTAAACTCAACCCGACTCGGAGTGTGCACGTAAAAGTACCTCTATGTTGACTCTAGTCCTCACGTCCCATACATGAGTATTCATGACGCCATAGAAGCAAATTTAACTAAGCACTAGCGCAACGAACCTTAGAGCTATCTATTGACATAATGCGTCCCATACCACAAGTGTCTAATGGTTTCTCCTCGGCTGTTCCACACAACCGGTCAATTGAAAATACATTTTCATGATGCATGCGACATGGTACATACGTGGGCAAGACATACACGAATCCTAATCAATGATAAGTGCTCTCATCAACCTCTAATGCATCATCCATAATCATAATATCAAGCTTCAACATCATTATTAAACCCCACATGTATGTGTACCTAGTAGAAGCATTTCACATAATGCATGTCAACATGCTTAAAATTAAACTCACTACCACACTACACATGTGAACTTCCATCTAATCATGAATTCTAGCGGAAATAATAGGAGAAGAATCATTGAAAACATAACAAATCAAAACTCAACCACAAAGACTAAACACATATAAGATCATTCATTTCATCCTTAAGTCATGACATTCACCAACATCCATCATCAACTAACCACATGCTATCATGACAAATCAGTCCAATAATAAGTTGTAGTTCTACTGAAAATATGTTTAACCAAAGGGAATCAACCATTCATAATTTCAAGATGACAATTCCAACATCATGCCACAAACCATAAGTCATTCCACAAACCTCTAAGCATATATCTCAACTCCATAACCTCAATAGCATGCCTTTCCAGTAATATAATATAGCTCAAAACACTCCATATTCATATAAAATTAGCAAGCTAAAGTGGAATCATCGAAATAAATATCACATGCATAACATACAATTTTACTGTGTAGCCATTTGAACGCCCTTCAGGCCGTTCGATCGGCTAAACGTAAAAATTTAAAATTCACAGTTTGGCCGTTCGAACGCCTAGCAGGCCATTCGATCGGCTGAACTGGAAAACTGTCGTTCCGGCAGTGTTGCCATTCGAACGCCAACAAGGCAGAACTGTTTACCTTCTTCCTTTCGCAAATTCAAACCGAAACACCATTGATAACACTTCAAATCCACATCTAACACCCTAATCATAATCAAAAGTCCTTCTTGACTTCCAAAATGTTAAACCATATCATAATAATGCAAAACCCTAAGAAATCGGGATTAAATAATTCTATTTTCTAATCTTACCATTAACACACTAAATCAAGCAATTGCTTTCGAAATAAGCCAAAAATTAAGAGTTTTACCATGGATAAACAGAAAGTTTGAAGATCCATTACCTTAGCACTTGATTAAGCTCGGATTGGAGGGTCACCCTTCTTGAAAACCTTACAAATACATTGAGTTTGAATTAAACTCCATTAAAAATCGATTTACCAAAGAAATCCCTAATTAAAACTTAGATCTAGGGCTTGTTAATAATAAAAATCAAAATTTGAAAGTTAGGGTTTGTAGTAAAACATAAATTAGTAATTTTTGATGTCCAAAAACGAATTGAAACAAAGGGGAAATGATAGATTTAGAAGAGATTAAGAAGAAAGCTAGGGTTTAGTGCTTAATTAGAGTAGGTTTACCTTAAATACCTTCTAATTCGGGCCTAATTGGGGATTAGGCCAGACCTCCCTCCTTAGCCTATTCTCAAAAATAGAAATGGCTCAGGTTTGCCCTTTTATAGTAAGGGTTGGGGTATGTATAGGTAAGTTATGGGGTGTAAATAGGAAATGTAGGTTAAAAATGAGTATTTGACAAATTTGAGCACTAATTAAGTCTAAGAAAATTCTAAATTTTTTTGTATAACCTTAGGTAGATGTCTGGGTTCATATGACCCAAAAATCGAAATTTCGATGGTGGGGCCCACAGGGGTCCCGCCAAAACCCTAATTTTTTGAAAAAATAATAAAAATTCAGAAAAATCCCAAAAATTCACATTTGTTTTAAAATAACTTAAAATCCCTAATCTTAAAGTTGATTTTGATTAAAACTATCTTAAATACTATTTATTCAAGAAATCACCGGATATATCAGAAAACGCGTTAATGTCACAATAACCAATAATTAAAGAAAACCAAAAACAGTTTTAAGATCAGGGATCTTACACCTCTCCTCTCTCTCCTCTCTCTCTTTCTCTCTCCTCTCTCTCACTATGCACTCTCTCATCTCTCTATGTCTCTACACTAACTCTCCTCTCTCTCTACACACTCTCTCTTGTCTCTCCTCTCCTCTCTCTACCCTCCATGTCTCTCTCTTTTCTCTCTCTCTTTTCCTCTCTCTACCGTCACTCTCTCTGCGCTCTCTCTACCCTGTCTCTCTTTCTCTCTACACACACTCTCACTACCCTCTCTCTCCCACACCTGTTAATGTGAGCCCCTGGCTCCAAGGACGAGAGGTGAGAGAGAGTATGAGAATTTAATTTAATTTTTCTTATTTTTTATTTATATCTTATATTTTAAAAATAATAATATATCAAATAAAATAATTTTAGTAGCGATACTTAGGATAAACATCGCTACTACCCTAGTTAGTTGTGATGCTTACGCCTAAGCATCGTCAATACCTAAGGTAGTAGTGACGTTTTATCCTAAGCGTCGTTACTAAATTTATTTTATTTATTTTTAAAATATAAGTTATAATTAAAAAATTCACTTATCCCTCTCTCCCATCTCTTTCTCTTCTATCTCTCTCCTCACCCTCTCTCTCCTCTATCTCTCTCTCCCCTCACTCATTCTCTCTCTCTCCCTCCCTCTCTCTTCTCTCTGTCTCTACACGCACACTCTCTTCTTTCTCTTTTCTCTATTCACTCTCTCTCTTTTATTATAAATTATATTTTAAAATTAATAAAAATTAAATAAAATATATTAACGATGCAATTTCACCGGTGCTAATATTTTATATTTTTTAAAAATATAAATTAATTTCTTCCCCCTCTCTTTCTCCTCTCTCCCTTCTTTCACAATCTTTACTCTACCACCTCTATTCTCTCCTCTTTCTAGGTCCTCATCTCTCTCTCTTACTCTCTCTTTCTATCTCACACACTTACGCACATAAACGTGAGCCCCAACTCTCAAGAGGAGTAGGGATAAAGAAGAGAAATTTTATTTATTATTTTAGTATTTTTTATTATATATAAAAATAATAAATATTAAATAAAATATATTATATTTGAGAAGTTTATTTTCAATTTATTATTATTTATTTATTATATATATAAATAGTAAATATTAAATAAAATATATTATATTTGAGAAGTTTATTTTTAATTTTTTTAATATTCATTTATTAAATAAAATTAATTAATATAGCTATTAACAACACTAATGAAAGAGTCGCTAATAGTTGTATTATTAGCGACTCTTTTAAGAAAGCATCACTATTATTAATACTATTTACGATGCTTTTTAAAAGCATTGCTAATAGTTAAAAATTTTTAATTTTTAATTTATAACTATTAATGATGTTTTTTGTTAAGCATTGTTAATAACACAACTATTAGTGACATTTTCAAAAAGAACGCGGCTATTCACCCCCCAACATTCACTCAAGGCCCCCCAAATCAGAAAAATGTGGGTATTTTTTTTTACTCAGCACCCCCCGCCCTATACTTACGAGGCACCCCAGTTTGAAAAGAAAAAAAAACAATTTTGTATCCCTTTCACTATGCTGAATGTGCATGAATTTCTTGTCGGCGACAAGAAGGTTGTCCACGCCGAAGTTCTACAAGGTAATGTCCCTCCCATCTTCCTCCCTGCCTATACGATTCGTCCCTCCCAATTGCGTCTCCATGCATGAAAAAAACAGAGATTACAGGCGTTTGTCCCATCTTCTTCCCTGTAATGGTCGTCCCTCCCAATTACTGTGCATGCACTTAGAAATCACTGCTTCCCATCAAAATCAAAAAAATCCTTCATTTGGATGATTAGCAAGTCATCTTTATTGATTTTTTGGGCATTCAACGATTAGAATTTGGGTTCACAGTGCACCATGGCTAACTGAACTTTAACGTGCACGAAGTTTTCAAAGTGTTGTTCCACCAGAACTCGTGACAGGGGCTACCACCCGCCATTACAAATACAGGGACTAAATGTCCCCATCAATTTCTTCCAAATATGTCGGTGACCTCTCCGAGCCAGAACTCGTCCAGAAGGTTTAATGGATGCGAAAATCTTCTGGAAGTTGTCTTGTGGGGGGTACCCCCTACCACATTCAATGCATTCATACAGGGACGTATATCCCCGTAAAATTATTTCCAATTTGTCGGTGACCTCTCCCCGCAAGAACTCGTCCATAAGCTTTTAAAACCCTCAAAAATCTTATGGAAGTTGTCTCGCGGGGGTACCCCCCGCCAAATTCAATGCATGTATATGGGGACATATGCCCCTGTAAGATTATTCCCAATTTGACGGCGACCTCTCCCTACAAAAACTTGTCCAGAAGGTGAGGCGAATAGACAGGACGGGCTTGGAGGGGAGGGGAGGGGAGGAGACAGTACAGGAGAGGAGGAGACTGTGACGCCCCGACCCGGAGACCGACCCGGGCCGGGGGTCCTAAACACGATAAAAAAACCAAACCCAGAACCAAGAGTGGCACACTCTGAGTGCGAGAGTCTTCTCGTTGCTCTACACGCTACGAAACTTTAACGCTCCGTTGCGCGTAGGCAAGAACTTGTCTAATTATATAACTAATTCGGACTGGGCCAACATTGCCTTGCCATTGGTTGCCTACGTACATATTGGATAACATCCACAATGTTACTCCGATACGATCAGATCCAGACGTAGTTCTGCCTATTGGCTACTACATACAACCGGCATACCAAAAACACATACGTATAAAATATGTATCTTCGAATATTTAATCGGAGTTATACAAAAGCCCGATAAAACATCAGCAACACACATCTTTCTCTTTCATAAAGTCGAGCACCACACAACCACCACAACATTCCTCACTCTATCCTAGAGCAAGACCACCCATCACCCATCTCGCTCCATCACTGAGCCGAGACCACACAGCACACGTCTCGCTCCATCACTGAGCCGAGACCATATACATCACACGTCTCGCTATATCACTTAGCCGAGACTGCACGCATCACACATCTTGCTCTATTATAGAGTGAGACGGAACACAATCATAGGTCTCGCTCTATCACTGAGCCGAGACCGAACACACACACACACACACCATACTCCTCGCTCTAACCCAGAGCGAGATGGCACACATCGTGGCATATAAGCAAAGCATATCATAAGATAAATACACGCACAACCCGTCTCTCTCTAACCCAGAGGGAGACGGCACACATCATGCATATAAGCATAGCATAACCACATATAAACACGTACACAACCTGTCTCTCTCTCACCCAGAGCGAGACGGCACACAACATGGCATATAAGCAACACATATCATAATATAACACACACACAGCCTGTCTCTCTTTAACCCAGAGTGAGACGGCATACCTCATGACTAGCACATGTCATTCTATAATTAAATAGAAGGTAAGAAACCCTTACTCCCCTGATGTCTCACGAGGTAGCGGTAGTCGGAAGCTTGTTTCTGGGCGTCCTCCCCCTCAGATCTGGAGACAAGCGGACAGAGCCTCCTCTAGTCCCCGCACGTTTTTCCCCTTCCACCGAAAGACAACCCGACCAACTCTCCCCTTTCCCTGAAACCTCATTTTCTGCGCCCGTGGGCGGCAGACAGAACCTCCCCTACTCGGGGTGTCCTTCACACGTCGTGGCCCTTCGGTAGAGAACGAAGCCTCCCCTACATCGGGCCACCTCTCTTGATTTGGCTGGTAATGGAGGACAAAGCCTCCTCTCTCTCCGGGCCGTCTCTCTCTCTCTCTCTTAGGGTAGGAGGGTGGCGGACAGAGCCTCCTCTTACCCCGAGTTGTTCCTCCCTTATAGGAGCACCAACTCAAGGAATGGACCATGCCATTGCATAGATCACCTTCGAATTAGCTAAGAACGCCTCAAGAACGGAAAAAAACGGACTCCGAACGAGTCCAAAAACTCCTCCAGAAAATTAAATGGGATCCGGTATTTATAGGGGAGAAGCCGAGGGCGTACGAGACGCTCTCGAGGACGTACGCACCATGCATCGCGCACCTACGTGGCACGTGACGTGCTGGACGCACGCTGTGCTCATGCCCCGCGGGTCGACGTGCAGCTCCCGCGCGTCGCGCGGGAGCCGGCCTGTGACGCGGGCCCCATCCCGCGTCCACGCGAGACGACACGCGAAAGACCGCGCGTCGCGCGGGCCTGCGGGCCCTCCTCCACGCGTCGGGCGGCGCTGCTGACGCGGATGCTAGCGTCAGTGCTGACGCCCACTAATTTGTCTTCACTTGATTAAAATAATATTTTTTATATTATTTTAATCCTAAATTATCTTAAACTTCAACGCGCGATATCTTCTTACCCCGAAGTCGGAATCGTGCATTCTATGTACCGATAGACTTGTATCGATGAGCCCTTCGATACAAAACCACACATGGGTAGGTTATCCTGCTCTTTTCTAGTAGGTCCCGCCCATGCGATACGCTTCCCGAAGCCGTAGCTTTCGCTCCCGACCTCCATTTTGCGCGTTCTTCGATTCGTCACACTTGTTACTCCGAGCTCTATCACAGGGGGGGTTTTATCCATTGAAACCCCTGACACTTAATCACAATTTACTAAATTACCCTTAACCCCACCCGGGTTAAGCGTAACCGAAAAACGGGTCGTTACAGAGGCAGTACGGGAGGGTAGAGGAGGGGAGGGGAGGAGACAATACAAGAAGGCAGGGGAGGGGAGGGCACTTCAGCGGAGGAGAGGGGAGGGGACTTCACGGATGAGATGAAAATACGGGAGGGGAGGGGACTTCGGTGGAGGAGAGGGGACGGAGGGTAGGGGATTTCACTGGAGGAGACGGGATTTCATTAGAGGAGAGTGAACAAAAATGGAAAACACAAAGGTGGGAGGCATAATCCAAATGGGGGGGTTGGGGGCGTACTGAGTAAAAATCAGTATTAGGTTGAGGGTGGGGTGCAGGGAAGTAAAAACAATAATTTATGTGGGGTGTGCAAAGTGTGGGGGGCCTTGAGTGAATGTTGGGGGGGGGGGGGGGGGGTGATAGCAACATTCTTTCAAAAAAGCGTCGCTATTGTTAAAACTTGTAGCGATTTTAAAAAAACGTCATTAATAGTTATAATTTTTTTCTTTTTTATTTAAAACATAACTTTTAGTAACATTTTTATAAGACGTCGCTAATAACACAACCTCCTCTTTTCATTACATAATAGGCTTCCAAGTTGAGAAATTCATCCAAAACTAGTGATGCCACCGGGTTGGGTTCGGGTTTTGGTCAACCCAACTCCTATACCACTTAAAAAATTAAAACCTGAATCCTATACCAAACCCGGCACAGGTGAAAAATTCCATACCAAACCCGAATCTTAATGGTAAAATAAAAACCCAAACCCAAACCGACCCAAAAACACTATAACCCGACCCGACCTGAATACATTAACACTAACACCTACACACATCCATTTTGAGGCCTAAAAAACCAACGAACTTGGTAACAAAATCCTGTTTAAATTCTTACGGTAACACATCAGTATGAAGTGTATTGACTATTGAACATGCAAAGATCCTGGGAAAACTTTCAACAGAAGAAAAAAACAATGTGAAGTGTATTAACGGGCAAAGATCTAAAAGTGACCCACTGGGAAAAAAACAATGTGAAGTGTATCAGGCAAAGATCTAAAAGCGACCCACTAGGGAAACTTTCAAAATCAAAATAATATAAGTAGCAGAAGAAGAAAAACCCTCTTTGCTGATAAAAACAAAAATTAAAATAGATAAAACTCCAAAGTTAGATCTTTGTTCTAAATATCAATTGATGTCTCAAAAAAACCGTCCAAAGTTTGCATTTTTATATACAAACAAAAACCAAAGAAACTAAAAAGCGGGACGTTCAGAGGGAAGGAGAGGAAGGGTAAAGATGAAATCACAGAGTGAGAAATTAGCAAAACCCAAAATTTGCCCCTTTGGTGTGTCACTTCTTTGCTCATACCTAAACCGGAAGATGACATTGGAAATCGCCAAGAGATTGAGGACGTTGTAGCCCGGATACTAGAGGGAGGCAGGGAGCTAGAGGAAACAAGAGGAAGAAGCCGGAGGAAGTAGTTGGAAACCATCGAGAGTTGATGCCATTTGAAACCGTCTGGAGCAGGAGGACGCCGTCGCCAGCAATCCCAGAACCGGAGGGACACCAGAGGGAGCCGTAGGAGACATTGGAAATCGCTTGGAGCCATAGGACGCCGTCGCTAGTAATCCCAGAACTGGAGGGAGTTGTAGGAGAGAAGGCGGACAGGAGGCGCTGGTTGCAAAGCATGAATTGGGAACGATTTTAGGGTTAACTTAACGATGTTTATATAAATTGGGTCGGGTCGGGTTGAGTTAGAGAAAACCCGAATCCGACCCGACCTGAATAGTTCGGGTCAAAATTTATACCTGAACCCGATCCATTATACCATTTAACAAATCCAAACCCTACCCGAGTGACATCCCTATCCAAAATTGATAATTGAAATGTTAATGTAACTTAAGAACATTCTAGGTATAATTAAATGTAAAAATAGCAACTCCTAGGCATTCTTAGAGAAAGGAAATGTCAACTATTGAGATTGAGACCATAATAATAATATGGTTGGGTTGTTTATTGTTACACCAGATGATAAGTTTGACTTTTTAAAATAGGTTTTTGGCACCTTTCTTCGTGGGTTTTATGCCTTCATCTTCTTTCCTCTTGGGTCCCACATAGCATTTGGATACTCTTCAGCTTAAACTATTAAACTAACCTTTTGATTTAATCATAGAGTTTTACAATAAAGTTGATTGCCATTTTATTCACATCAAAACCTTAATTGGTTTTATAAAAAGTAAGTCCACACAGACATAGATGACTTATAAAACAAAGATAACTCTAAAGTCATAATTAATTACGTGAGAGACTGTGTATTGGTTTGGGAGACACCATTGAGGATTAAAACTCATGAAGTTTGACTTGATAATGAAAGAAATTTTGACAGCTTCTATACATGGGGTTTTTGGAGAGTGAATCCTTATTGTTATTCAATTTAACAATAAGATTAAAGTACTTTTGTAATTCATAATTATTATAAATTTATTTTTGTAATTAATAGGATTATTATTGTCATTGTGCATGTTGTTAATCTTTATTTCTAATGATATAAGAAATATTGTATATGTGCACTTTGACTAATTATAATAAAAATTAAATTCTAATCATAGAAATAAATTAGGCTCGTGAGGTGGGCACCCCCATAATTGTCTACAATGTCAATACCTAAAGTGAGTCACTATCTCTCGCACGATCATAAACCATTCAACGAGGTTGGATAATGCATTTTTGTTTCTGGCCTATTTCAATAAAATAATTCATTACAAAACGACTTTTGTAGAATAATAACAGGGAGACTGCGATATAAGTCCCAGGAAGGATGTAGCTAGGGAAACAAACAAAAATATGCAATTTCTTGCGAGCTACATAAGACGGCTTCGAGTAGTAAACGAGAAATCTTTATTAAATTTAAGCAATGCCTTGCTATATCTAGACTCACTTTTTTATACTCATAGGCTTTACACTATTTATAATTAATATAATTAAAAGGTAAAAGTGAATCTTACATGTCATGTGAGACCCGCATTTTTTATCCAATTAAAGGTAGTGTAAGGTTTAGGGTGAAAATAAATAATTAGAAGTAGTATAAAATCTGCAGTGTAAAAAAAATAAAATATAAATATCATTTTCCTTCGTTCACAAAGTCAATCCACTGAGCTAATTTCAACCCGTAAGTCTTTGACGAAGAAGCGCCTTACCGTAATATCAGATCTAGAAGACTTTTATCACGTGTTGAAAATTCAAAAGGAATATGAAGTATAGTCGGTCTAATTAAGCCGTATTATCTACGGAAACCGGTCAACGTTGGGCTATGTTCCAGTTCATACACAGTCAGTGCAGCTGCAACAATGCTTTAAAAATTGGCCATACCTAGAATTTAGAGAAATCATCTCTCGGTGCAAAAAAGTTAAATTTCAAGAGGATCGACGAGAATTGCGAGCACACGCATATGCATCTTGGCTAAGGCAAGTCATTACATAACTTCCAAAGGGAACTCAGAAATTACTCCATGTCGATCCCTCATGTGGAAGCTCAGAAAAACACAGGCATGGTGGTGCTCGCAGGCCTGCTCCTTTTCCTCTTGGCTTTTGCTCCAGCAGTCATTAATGCTCAACAAGGTTTGTCATCTATCAACCTTAAAACCGTACCTAAATGGGAGACAGTCTGATATCTTTTTTAACGACATTAGTGCACTCCATTCCTATGGCAAACTCAGGTTTCATTAGTATAGACTGTGGTATACCGGAAGGTTCGAGCTACACAGATGCCGAGACCGGAATCTTTTACACCTCCGATGCCGAGTACATTCACACCGGGGAGAACAGACAGATCTTGTCTAGTCTCATTTCATCATCCATAAAGCAACAGTTCCGGAACGTGAGAACGTTCCCAGATGGAGACCGCAATTGTTACACGTTGCAACCCGTGTTGAAGGGCAACAAGTATCTCGTGAGAGCTTTGTTCATGTATGGCAACATCGATGGAGCAGAGATGCCCAGGTTTGACCTGTATCTGGGTGTGAATCTGTGGACACCACTGGCTCAAACCAATGCTACAAGGCCCGGGTGGACAGAGATTATTACAATTGCGGAGTACGATTTCATACCGGTGTGTTTGGTGAGGAGGGCGGCCTCCGGGAACCCTTTCATATCGGCACTAGAGCTCAGGCCGTTGGATTCTGACATGTATAATGCAACCTCTCAATCCCAAGCTCTGGTTCTCTACAACCGTTATGACGTTGGATCTGCTTCAGGCCAAATCCTAAGGTATACCATTTAGATCAAGGAGATTAATTTCATCCTTCATCTGTGAGTAAAGAACTTTGGACCTTCGCTAAAAACTAATCTACGTCCATTAATATTTTTTTCTTTCTAAAATACATTTACTTCATACTTCCACCGTGTATATGTTGAATGTCTTAATCCCAAAACAAAGCCTCAGATTATCTTATTTCTTATACGCCTGCCAACTAAAAAGCTTCTAATATGATGGTACTTTTACCCATCGCAAAAATAAGATGAAAATTTAAATTTAAATTATAATTATAATTATTATAAAAATCTATGGTGTTTTTCACCTTCTTGAATTTTACTCTCTTTAGTTTAAATTAATAACTCAATTTAGCAAAAAAAAATTATCCATTATGAACAACTCTATTTTGTTATATTTTTTTAAATATAACTATTAATATAGGACAAAAAAAATATTATTTTTATTAATAAAACAAGACAATAGGGAGGGAGTATTTGCCGGGTGGGGGTGAATATTTTGTCTTTAAGTTCACGAAGTCTCCTGTGACCAATTTGGTGACGTAGAGGTGAGTGTTTTGTGATATGCAAGTAAATATTTATGCGATTTTTTGTTACCACTTTAGGTTTTAAAGTAAAATATTTTTAAATTATATGATTATATAAAACATCTTATCTACCTTGATATAGCCTTTAAATTTTAACTCTCCTCTTATAGGAAGTGTTTTTCATTCTTCTCATTAACAATGAGCCTAGTATAAGTCGTATATGAGAATTCTTAATATTAACACTAACATACACTAGCATATGTGCTATTAATCTCATAGATAAAGAGCTCCAATGCACAACTTACATTAAACTCATTATCAATAGGAGAATAAAAAGCTTCCCCTTCAATGGATTCTAGTTTAACACCCTTTTAAGAGGTCTTGCTAATGAAAGTGATCTTACAACAGCCTAGTGTGCTAAAAAGAATGCTTGCACAAGTTTTTATGACACAATGGCTATTGTGACTCGTGAGAGCACCCAAAATATTTTCTCGCAAATATGAGTAAGACTCCACAGCGGATCCCAAGGGGTTTTGCTTTCCCATCCAAATTAACCTCGCCTTAATCAATGCTTACCCTCAGGTTTTCGAATAATGTAGGTATAAAGAAGATGCTTATGATCGCATCTGGGCCCCTTTCAGTCTGAATGTTTGGCGTTCGCTGGATACCTCGTTCACCGTCGCCACCGACTACAGCTTCCACCCTCCTGAGGTGGCCATGAGCACTGCAGTGGCACCTCGCAATGCTAGCGATGTCCTCTACTTCAATTGGACGACCGACGACTCAAAAGCCCAGTTTCACATTTTCAGGCATATTGCCGAAGTCGAGATCTTAGGGGACGGCCAACTGAGGGAATTCAACACCTGTGTTGTGGGCTACCCACTCAGTTGCTACGGTCCATTTCGACCGGTTTACCTGTCTGCCACCACCGTTTACACCGTCACTCCCTTCAGCGGAAGATTGGAGTATTCTTGCTCTTTCCAGAGGACGGGTCAGTCAACTCTGCCCCCTATTTTGAATGCCATTGAGATATATACACTGGCCACGCTATCCGTGTCTCCAACTTACAAGCCTGACTGTGAGTGATCAATGTTACTTATTGGAATTTTAATTTTATAGATTGATTAGTTTCTTTTTGTTTTCCTATCAATCATGTTTATATATCACTTTTTCGTCCTTGTTCTGTTGTTTTTGTCAGTGGACGCAATCATGCAATTAAAGACAGTGTATGGCGTGAAGAAAAACTGGATGGGTGATCCATGCGTCCCCATTAATTACACTTGGGAGGGGTTAACATGTAGCATGGGTGAAGCCCCACGAATCGTATCTCTGTAAGTCAGATTCTCTTCATGCATATGCGACCGCCTAGTGCTGGTGTGGTCGTCTCTAATTTAACTACAATTGACCAATGTAGAAAGGTAAAACTTGTGGGTGCCTGCTTGCAGAAACCTCTCCTCCAGCGGATTGAATGGAACCATAGAGCCTTCTATTGGAAATCTTACATCACTTACATCCCTGTAAGTATGCAGGATACTACTCATGACTACTGATACAGCTTTTGCTATCAGTTTACTAGCTTGCCCATTTGGATGCATATCATTTTCTGGGTGTGGTTTGCACCATGAATAAGTGGTCTTCCTTCCTATATACGAGTATAAAATACCAGAAGTCTCTACTTCAGTGGTTCTGCATACTGTCGTCTATATGTTTAACAGACTAATTAATGTTAGTGTCGTTCATATGATGATATAGATACGTGGTCGCCCTTTCTCTAACGGCTTAAGCTTTTAGAAGAACCGGGTTCTAGTCTTGGATAAAGCTGTATTGCCTGTTGTACTAAATCATACTTCAACAAAGAATTTGGCATTGACAAAACATAATCATAAAGTCGAGAAACTTTTGTGAAGTATATCTAATTTGATTTGTAAGATGTAAAGGTCTGATGCCTTTTTCATATTATAACCACCTGACGATGTTGTGTTGCAGAGATCTTTCAGGAAACAATTTGTCAGGGGAATTGCCTCAGTTTCTTACAACACTTACATCCCTCACATCTCTGTAAGTATTGCCCACCTTTTGTTTTCAATGGTATGGACATGATATTCTCATTTCTATTTTCTTGGCAATTGGATTACAGTCACAGAAAGTGTATTGATCTTTCCAGGAATTTGTCGGGAAACAAATTTGATGGATCAGTTCCTTCTCTTTTGCTTCAAAGGTCAAGGAATGGTTTACTCCAGTTGAGGTTTGTTTTTACATTTCAAACATCGAAATTATTATGCCAGTGCCCACTGCCAAGTTGAGAACTTATTCTGGCCTCAATATGCAAAATGATTTAACAGTAGAACATTTTCATTAGGTGCAACTGGCTGTCATGTTCCCGCTTGCTGTTACCTGTTTTTTTAATTCAAGTAATGACTTGATATAGTTTTGGAAATGTGTCAGCCTCAATGGCAACCCAGATCTATGTAAATCCGATTCATGCAAATCCGAGAAGAAGAAAAACATAGCGCTTCCAATCTCGGTTAGCATCGCCGCTGCCGTGGTTGTTCTCTTGGCTATCGCATTTGGCTTCTGGTGGAAGAAAGCCAGGACAGAAAAGAAAAAACTGACAGGTAAGTTTGAAGAAGTGTTCCACCAATTCCCTAGCTAGCTTCATTTTCATGATTCATGACCCACATCCACATGCTATTTACAGACATTTCTATGCATTCAATAATTTATTTCCATGGCTTCTACAAATATGTCATCATCATCGATCTCTAACCATCAAACTGGTGCATGATTGCTGAAATGTACACTTCGATTAGCCACAAGTCCCGCTGTCCAAAGCAGCATAGCCGATAGCTCATCCGCTACCTTCAACTTGGACAATCGACGGTTTACGCACGCGGAACTTGCAAGTATGACGAACGACTTTAGCAGGGTCCTAGGCAGAGGCGGGTTCGGAGTGGTATACCACGGCCAAATGAAGGACGGAACCCAGGTGGCCGTCAAGATGCTCTCAGAGACTTGTAGAGGCTCTGCTGAATTCCAGACAGAGGTTATTACGATCACTCGTATTTTTCATGTCCGTTATTATGTTACATAGTATGCCTAATCATGCCAGATGAGCATTCTCGTATTTTTCATGTCCGTTATTATGTTACATAGTATGCCTAATCATGCCAGATGAGCATTCTAGGAAGGAATTCAAGTGCGGTTTGTGAATGTCTTTTCAGGCTCAGCTGTTGACCAGAGTTCATCATAGGAATTTGGTTCAATTCGTTGGGTACTCTGCCTCTAGCCAAAGCATGGCTCTCGTCTTGGAGTACATGTCCCAAGGAAATCTTGCGAGGGCTCTTTCAGGTACGTTCCTTGTGAAAACATGGCTCCGCAATGTAATCACAAAAGATTTTGTAGCACAAGAAGGTTGCGTAACTATGAGATGTAAACACTTTGAAATCTTGGCAGGCTCAGAGCAAAACCAGAAAGTACTTAATTGGGGTCAACGCCTCCGAATAGCTCTAGACATTGCACAAGGTCAGCAAGGAAGCGCCCTTTTTTATATTAAGCATTTTACATCGTTTATACTTTCATCCTTGAAGAAAGAAATCTGCATATCTTTGATATATATCTAAACAAGGACTTTGGTGCTTAGGGTTGGAGTACCTACACGTGGGTTGCAAGCCGCCGATCATCCATAGAGATGTGAAACTGACAAACGTACTTCTTAACGAAAGATATGAGGCCAAGATTGCAGACTTTGGGCTGTCCAAGGTCTTCTTATCCAACGAAGACTTCACCCATGTATCAACTGGAGTCAAGGGTACCCTTGGCTATCTCGACCCCGAGTAGGTGAACCTAACCTTTGTCTCATTTTATTATGCCAGTCCACTTCTAATACCAAACAAAGCACTGTACCTCCATGCGGCAACTACTCACAGAGGTTTTCTTGATCATCGACCGTGTGCTTTTGCGCAGGTACTGCGTAACTAACAACTTGAACGAGAAGAGTGATGTCTATAGCTTCGGAATAGTTCTCTTGGAACTCGTGA
Organism: Saururus chinensis; assembly: GCA_035235625.1. NCBI lineage: Eukaryota > Viridiplantae > Streptophyta > Magnoliopsida > Piperales > Saururaceae > Saururus > Saururus chinensis. The sequence goes on along the minus strand of CP141143.1, from coordinate 8,539,049 downwards.
CAGGCAAACCTGCGATAATCCAAGTCTCCAATTCGGAGAGGATCGGCATCGTCGAGTGGGTGAGTCCCTTAATATCTCGTGGGGACATAATGAGCATGGTAGACCCCAGATTGAGAGGAGACTTCGATACCAACTCCGCTTGGACGGCAATTGATGTGGCAATTGCAAGCAGTCGACCCAAACCCGCACAAAGACCGACTATGAGCGATGTGGTGGCTCAGCTCAAGGAAATCTTGGGAGCTAAGAAGGTTGCTTCGGGAAGTTGGAGCTTAAATTATGAAGAAAACAGCAGTAGTAGGTCCGGCAATTCCTTCTCAAGTCCCGCAGCACGATGAGTTACTGCCTCACAGGACTTTGCTGCTCCTGATTAATTTGTTGGCTTCAATGCATTTCCCACGTAGGCTCTGCTTAATCATCTTTTTTGTTATTTTTTTTAATTTCTGATATATAAGGTGTGGCCATGTGCCTTCAAGATTTTAAATGATTTTAATATGTACTTTTGCGTGAAAATAAGTCGAATGGGTGTAGTTGTGATACTAGCGGTTTCGTGAGGTTATACATGTCAAATTTATGGGAATAACAATAAGTGAAAGAAAAGAATAATATGCACACGCAAGTGGTAGCAACAATATTCACTTAAGAGGGCGTTAGTCATTTTTTATTTCAAATTATAATTTATTAATTTTAAATATAACATTAATCATTAGGAATTTTATACGTGCATTGTAGAATTTAGCGTTAATCTTTCAAGACTTCGCACACATATTTTAGAAAGTAGTATTAATCAATTATATTGTGATTTAACTACCGTCATATTTAAAATGGACGATAATGAAGCTTTTGTATGTTGTGTGAAAATTACGACCTCCCTACCTTTGTAATTGGAAATGCATGTGTGACGCCTCATCTCCTTCGTGTAGCCCTTCCTAGACGCTCCCTCTCTACTGACACCATCTTCTGCTACGGTGTTCCTACGCTCTCCACCTGGTACTTCCTTCTCTCCCATCTCATCTTTTCTTATTTCTCTACTCCGGCCTTCCTTCTTCCTAACCATCTCCTTCCTCCCCTATGGCCTAGCCATCTCCCTCCCCACTCCTACATTAAAAAAAAAGGTTTTTAATGTAGCCACTGCGGCTAGATCTCATCCTGCTCTTGCTTCAGATCGAAAGTTTGAGCTTTCTGCCCGTGTAGTCCTCCAACCCGACGTCCTGTTGCAACTCTAGCAGGGTTTTTTCCACCACCGGCTCCTCGAACGCAAACATGAAGGAGGTTTGGAGTGACGAGGCCGTAGTCAGGCTCGGGTTGTCAATCGCCTTGCACATGAGGAAGTTGAGCTTTCCTAGGTCCTTCCATGGCGTTCGACACTGCAGTGTAGCATCTGACCACCACATCCCATACACTCTCTTTGCTAGTTATCGAGTGTGTATTAATGGCTGAATGGTAGAATCATGTTTCCAAAACATCTGGTCAATTAAAACTTATCCAGCAGATTAATGGATATGTACGAATCTACTAGTCAGCTGTTGCTTTGTTGGGTTTGGGGGTCTCTGAATAGAAACCAAATTGGTGACCTAGTTATGGGAGTGATGACTCAATGACCTTTGGTAAAGACATAACAAATCAAAGTATTAATTTATTTAATTCAATTACACTTTTTGAAGTGCTGCTCTATATAGCATGATTCAGCTTGACCACCTTGCAGCCACCCTCAACAAACTCTTCGGGAGTAGCCGGCCGGCTAGACACAGCTTGACCACCTCGCAAGTGGCCTCATTTGAAATGACGTCCCACAAGCCATTGTTGGCCAGTATCAAGAACTCATTAGCGCCTGTTCTCACGGTGGGAAGTGTTTTTTATGCTTCGTAAAGAGTGTGAGTTGAGCGTAAAGAACGCTAGGGAGACATTAATTTTTAAAATCGACGGTGCATACTGTAGTGCAAGTAATACATGTGCTAATGTGTGCTATCATGTGCGTCGTCGATTTTGAAAATCAAGGCCTCTCAGGCGTTCCTTATGCTTGGCTCACGCTGAACATGGAGCATAAAAATGCTTCCCTCTTGGTGATGGTCACCTCCAGTTGAGAGATCACTTACGATTTTAGGTAGTGATCACTAGTAGATCCAAAGGTGGCCACTGATATATGTGAATCATAGAAAAGTGGGATACGAGCCTATCTTTAGGAATTGTATCCCACATGATAACCTTGCTATAACCACCTTAGTACGTGGATGATTGTTTGGGAGGTTTTTTGTTGAGAAAAACTAGGAGAGTCCTATGTGTTAAGGGGTGGTCTTCTTTTTTATTTGTTGGCATTATGTTCCTCTAGTTTTTGGGGGAAAATAGTGAGGTGTTTTATGGTTGTCCTTCATTTACAAGAAGAGACTTTTTCTTGCTAAGAAGAAGGCAATATTTTTTTGTATAGTGAGGAGTATGTTTCTTATATTTTTCTTGACTCATATAATGAAGAAACTTTGCTCTATTTTTCATTAGATGTAGGCAAACTGTCGGACTACGGAAATGCTCTGGTTTGCATTTTGGTGTGATTATTTCTTGCCTTTTAGATATGTATGTGCATGCTTATTTTGAAAATAGTGGTATTGGGTCCTTTTAAGCTGACACTTTTTTTGTGCACGAGATTTTTTATTCAGGGCTGCACAAACTCTACTGTGATGGCGGTTTCCACCAAGTATAAAATACCCAAGTTCAATAGTTCTAACTACCTATTGTGGAAGTTAAAGATGCACGTTGTTCTTGCGAGATAAGGATGCACAATCACAATTAAAGGTAAGGAAAATAAACCTCAAGATATGAAAACACTATATCTGATCAAACCAATGTTATTTAATGTATCTAATCAAACCAGTGCAAAGGGTTTATGGGATAAATGGAAAACACTGTATGGAGGGAAAATATGTTGAACAAGATTTTTCTTCGTAGACAACTCTATAATTTGAGGATGAAAGATGGTTCTTCTCTAGAAGAACACTTGAATGAATTTAATACTCTTGCTAGTAAGTTAAATGCAATTGGTGTTAAACTTGATAATGAGAAAAAGTTTCTTTGTTATTTTTCTCAATGCATAATTCAAGGGTTGGTTTGATTATGAATCCTTCTAACACTAAGGGCCTTTTTGTAGACTATTGTTTCTATGTTATTATTAGAAGAACCTCACAGGAAATCAAGTGCAGGTCCTGCAGGTGAAGCAATGATAGTAAGGGGCAGATCTATGGAGAGAGGTTATAGTAGCAAAGATAAACCAAGATCAAAGTCAAAAGGGCAAAAGAAGATAGAGTGTTGGAATTGCTAGAAGAATGGACATCTGAAAAAGGATTGTAGACTCCTCAAAATAAATCATAATAAGCCCAAACCTTATGCACAAGGAGAATCCGGTTCAAAAGGTTACCAGGGAAACTTAGCAGAGGAAGATTACCTATCTAAAGACGGTGAGGTGCAATATGTTCTTCTGCTAGAAAATTCATATTACGAGTAGATTTTGGATTATGACACTTCTTTGCATATGTGAGGCATACTCCTTATCTACAAAAAAGTTTGTTATCTTTGAAAAATTTTGATTAGGATGGTTATAAATTTTATGGAGAAAAAAGTTGGTTAAAAATTGTTAGTGGAACACTAGTTGTTGCAAAAGGAAAACTACATGGAAACTTGTATAAGTTGATTGGAGATATTGTGAATGAATATGCTTTTGTGGCTAATATTGTGACAAAGTCTACTATGACTTGGCAAAGGCGTTTGAGACATATGAGTTGGCATAAACTTTAGGTTTTCTTTGATCATGACTTGATTCCATGTTTAAAATTTATCCATTTGGATTTTTGTAAGGATTGCTTATTTGGTAAGCATCATAGAGTTAATCTTCCTAAGTCAATTGCTATATCTAAAGATGTTTTAGAATTGATTCATTCAGATACATGGGAGGCTCCAGTTACATCTTTGTGTGGTGCATTATATTTTCTATCTTTTGTTGATGATTTCTCTAAGAAAGTATGAATGCATATGCTGAAAAGGAAATCTGACACTTTCTCTTGTTTTTAAAAAGTTCAAAGCTTTAGTTGAAAATCAAAAGGGAAAGAAAATTAAGTGTCTCAGGATGACAATGGAAGAAAATATACATCAAATGAGTTTAAGGATTTAAGCACGAAATCCAATTTATTATGCTCGTACTAAATACATTAATGTTCAATATCACTTTTTTCTTGTTATTATAGAAAATGGCAAGGTCTTACTACAGAAGATACATACTAGTGTTAATGTTGCAGATATATTGACTAAGCCTGTTACAAGTGAGAAGTTCATCGAGTACAAAACGTCTCTTGGGCTTGTTATCATTTAATAGTTAGTGATGGTTGGGCAGCAATGTATAAACTTTTTTCTATTTTTCTTGGAGAAACTAGTCTTCAAGTGGGAGAATGATATATGCGAATAATAAAAAAACAGTGGGATACGAGCCTATCTTTAGGATTCATATCCTACATGATAACCTTGCTATAACCACTTTAGTATGTGGATGACTATTTGGGAGATGTTTTGTTGAGAAAACTAGAAGAGTCCTACATGTTAAGAGGTGGTCTTTATTTTTATTTTTTTGGCTTTATGGTCCGCTTGTCTTTTGGCAAAAACAGTGAGGTGTTTTGGGGTTGTCCTTCCTATATAAGAAGAGAATTTATTTTGTTAAGAAGAAGGTGATATTTTCTTTGTGTGGTAAAGAGTATGTTCTTATATTTTTCTCTACTCCTACAACAAAGATACTCCGCTCTGCTGTCTCTTGGATGTAAGTAAATTACCAAACCATGTAAATCCTCTTATTTGCATTTCGGTATGATTATTTCTTGCTATGTTAGATCTGTATGTGCATGCTTATTTTGATAGCCATTCCAATCGATGAATCGCCCTAGCTATGGCCTTGTGCATCTGGCTAGCCTAGCCAACGAGGGCGGCCGGCCATGGCCAGGGATGCTCTGGGTGGCCATGACCAGGGACGTACGCTATAGGCGGCCATTACCAGTTCCGCTGGCCATGGCAGCCAGGGCCAGACTGATGGGCATGGCCTAATCTCTTAGACCGTGGCGGAAGCTGGCCATGCCCAGGATCTGCTGGCTCTGGCCATGGCCCAGCGTCTGTCATGGCTAGACTGATGACCATGGCCAGCTCTTTTAGCCATGGCGGATGCTGGCCATGGCCCTCTCTCTTAGGCCATAGAGGACGTTGGCCATGGCCCGCACTGATATGGCCAATGCTGGCTATGGCCAGAGATGTCTGGGCCAGACTGCCAGAGTTTCATATCCGGGGTATAATAGTTTTTTTATTATTAATGTCCAAAAAGATTGATGAGAGTTGGACTTTAATATATTTTTGAAGTTATTAGTGTCCTGATAAAACGTCTTTTTATTACGGGTCCTAAAACCTTTCGCCTCGGCAATGGACGATGAGTGTCACAGGAAGTCAACGTACGTAAAGGCGAATGCCAATATTGCCGCAATAGTTGACCATAGTCTTGCTGATTGCCAATAAGTCAAGCAAGGCAAGTCGTCTCTTGTGACAGTGCTGCGGTGGAAGTCAGAGATGGTACCAGCGAAATCATAGCCTTCCTTTTTTTCAAAACTCATCCTTAATAGGAGAAACGCTTACTTGGAGTTGCAAGTGCGGGAAGGAAGTCGAAGAAAAGAATAATGAAGGTCGCTGAAAATTGTCTCTGGTTCTTGGCTCTCACCGTTGTAGCTTATGCCCAGCCAGGTCAGTTCGAAATTTCGGTCTATCATCACTTCAGAAGTTTTAAAGTTATACCCAGCATTTAAGCATGTCACTCCACCAATCTCTCTACTGGTTGCATCTTAGAAGCTTTTAATTCATCAGGAAGATGTTTCACTCTGAATGTTAATTAGTTATATTATATGTAGTGTTAACCTCATATATGTAACAAGAATCTATAATGCTCTCAGGCTTCATCAGCATTGACTGTGGCTTACCCCAAGGATCCGACTACACTGACAACCAGACCGGCATCTACCACACCTCAGATGCCAATTTCATAAGCACAGGCCAGAACAGAGAAATTCCCGCTAGCCTCATTTCCTCTTCTCTCAAGCGGCAATACCGCAACCTCAGGAGCTTCCCTGAAGGAGGCCGACACTGTTACACTCTAAGGCCAGTGGTGAAGGGTCAGAAGTATTGGGTAAGAGCTTCTTTCTTTCATGGCAACTATGACGGACAAGCCATCCCACAGTTCGACCTCTTTCTCGGGGTGAATATGTGGGTTTCGGTGAGTCTGCAGAATGCATCCTTACCCGCATGGACGGAGATTGTGACGATGGCAACCATGGATTTCATACCAGTTTGCCTCGTTGATAGAGGATCAGGAACGCCTTTCATCTCTACTTTGGAGCTAAGACTTCTCAAGAGTTCCATGTACACCTCGGTGAACGAGTCCCAGTCTCTGATTCCTTTGGGCGTCTACAACGTAGGACCTGCTTCTCTTCCGATTGTCAGGTCATAATCCCCCGCTATCGCATTAAATCTCGGATTCGGGCACCTCAAACACGATCTTATAAATCTTGAAACATTGAAATATCATTAATCAAATTTCACGTAATTATTTCAGGTACCCAGATGACCCTTATGATCGACTCTGGACGCCATACACAGACCCAACATGGGCATTCATCAACACCTCTCTCACAGTAAGAAACATCTACCCGGGCTTCGAGCCGCCTCCGGCAGTAATGGAAACTGCGGCCACGCCTGCCAATGGGAGAGACATTTTCTTCTTCAACTGGACGGCTCGCGACCCCAACACCCAGTTCCACGCGTACAGGCACTTTGCCGAATTCCAGCAGCCCAACGACAATGACAATGGAAGTTTGCCTCTCAGAGAATTTAGCGTGTGCAAGATCGATACAAGTGAAAACTGCCTAGTCACGAGCACCGAGTACTTGGTGTCAACCGCCGTGTATACCACGGTTCCAATGACTGGCACGCGAGAGTACTCGTGTTCTTTTCAGAAGACGAACGCCTCCATCCTCCCTCCAATCCTCAACGCCTTCGAGGTTCACATCCTGCAACCCCTCAACCGAACTACAACCAATGACCAAGACGGTAGTTAACATACTCCGTATACTCTCCATAGCTTGTTATCTTGTTTTCATACGACGAAGGCTTTATCCTGTTTACATAACTACAACAGTTTCTGCGATCATGGGCGTGCGAGATTCGTATGGAGTGAAGAGGAACTGGATGGGTGATCCTTGTGTCCCAGCTGATTACTCTTGGCAAGGGTTGAATTGCAGCTATGACCAATCTGGCTCGTCCAACATTATTTCCTTGTAAGAGGTCCCACTACCATTGAAAACTGCAATTTTGATTTGCTTTCTAAAGTGATGATTGACAAACGCTGGAGCTCCCATTGTACGAATGCACTTTTGACAAAATTCTTTTGGACCACAAAGGCTGCCTATGGAAATTGTCAGTGATGGCTTGATTCTTTTCTCACTAAGCTAGCTACTTTCTCTTTTTTGGTTAGAAATCTTTCTTCAAGTCAATTGACCGGGAAGATTGCTCCAGCATTTAGAGATCTCAGGTGGATCCAATCCTTGTAAGTAAGCGTACGCAGACTGATGTGAGGTGTAAATAATCAAATTAAATTGGAAGCTTGGGTTTGTTGTTTCTTGTGTGAATTAGAAATTATGCATCTATTTTACAACGTCATATGATGATTTGTACTTTGAAATAACTTAAGTGATATTTTGTCTAACCTAATCGCAGGGATTTGTCAGGAAATAACTTGACAGGTTCGGTACCCGAGTTTTTAGCGACATTATCCTCCCTTAGTTACTTGTAAGCTTGACAACAAAATTATGTAGTACTGTAAAACGGGGAGCAACCAAATGCGATTTTTAAGTTTTCTCGTTCTATTTTCCTTGTATGTTTTCAGGAATTTGGCACGCAACAACCTCAATGGTTCCATCCCTTCGGCTTTGATAGAAAAATCAAAAAGTGGAAGTCTGCTCCTCAGGTATTAAGAACGATGAACTCTGAAGAAGATACACACTATTCTGCACCAGGAGAACTTTTTTTTCTTTTGCTACGTCCAATTTTGTAGGGGCTGGTGACAATAATTAACAATTTAAATTTCATTCTTTTGCCAGTATTGATGGTAACCCAAAATTATGTTCGTCGGGTTCATGCAATATATTGGATCGTTGTGAACCAGGATCATGCAAGAAACGGAAATTTGTTGTTCCAGTGGTAATTGCTGCTTTGCTAGTTGTCGCCATAGGCATTATTAGCGGCCTGACATTGTGGAAATTAAGAAGGAATAAACAAAGAGGTAAGTTTCGCAAAATATTCAGAATATGTAGTACTTTGTAGAGTAAAGAAGAAATCTCTTTGGTCTGATGCATGATGCAAACTACCAACACTTGGAAAAACAGCTGCTGCAATCCACGAAGGCAACACTAGCATCGAAGATGGTTCCTTCAACCTACAGAATCGAAGGTTTTCATATGCGGAGATAATCAGTATGACAAGTAACTTCCAACGTGCCATTGGAAAAGGAGGGTTTGGGGTTGTCTATCATGGCCGGACGGATGAAGGGACCAATGTTGCTGTCAAGCTGCTCTCGGAAATTTCTCAAGGCTCCAAGGAGTTTGAAACGGAGGTATCAAGATATAATTGATGGATGCCTGCTCTAGTGTATGTGAGGCTCCAATTTGGCTTGTACAATTTTCATTTCAGCTAATTTTTATCCCATATCGACTATTGATCTCAGGCCCAGCTGCTTATGACACTTCATCATAGAAACTTGGTTCAACTAATCGGTTACTGCGCGGAAGGCAACAGGAAGGCCCTTGTCTTGGAGTACATGTACAATGGAAACCTTGCAAAGTTTCATTTAGGTACTTGTTTATCATCATATACGGCTTCTTAATTACTAAGCAATCTACCCGTTATATTGCATTCCTAATTAAAGCCATGTTACCTCGTTAAACTTCAGACAACTCAGAAGATAGCTTAAGTTGGAATCAACGAATGCGAATAGCAATGGATGTTGCACAAGGTTTGTCGCAAACTACTTGTTCTAATTTAGGAGCAAATATTTTATTCTCTTCGAGGAACTATTACTTATATATGAAACTTCAACGCCGTCATGTATCATCAAAGACACCACTAATGCCAATTTTTCATTTTTAGGGCTGGAATATCTACACGTTGGTTGCAAGCCTGCCATAATCCACAGAGACATCAAGTCCACGAATATTCTCCTAACCGAACATGTAGAAGCTAAAATTGCTGATTTTGGGATTGCAAAAATTTTCTTGAACGAGAACAACTCTCATATATCAACCCAAGTGAAAGGCACAGTTGGCTATTTGGATCCAGAGTAAGTTTTTGTTTACTCTTGCACTTGAAAGATATACTACAATATACCAATTAGTGCACGAACACATCAGACTCATGCTAAAATTAATGTTCTATCTAATAGGTACTACATCTCCAACAACTTAAATGAGAAAAGTGATGTCTATAGCTTCGGAGTAGTTCTTCTCGAGTTGATCACAGGCCTACCTGCGGTATTTCAGAAATCTGATCTGGCAAATATCAGCTTAGTTGAGTGGGTTTGCCAATTTCTATCAAGTGGGGACATCGCAAGTGCTATGGATCCGAGGTTAAAGGAAGACTATGACATCAACTCAGCCTGGAAGGCTTTCGAGGTAGCTATGGTGTGCACATCCTCCAAGTCCATACAGAGACCCAACATCAGCGAGGTGGTAGCTGAATTGAAAGACTGCTTGGGGATTGGGAGAGGAACTGTTGGTGGTCAGACCTTAACGAGTAAAGAATTCGAATCAGCCGGCTACAGCAGTTCTCTCTTTCGTCCGCAGTCTAGATAAAATCAGAAAAAAGTCGGTCTTGACAATAATTGATGCAGTTTATTCCCGAGCAAGGAACTCATGCCGTGGATGCACAGTGTTGTTTTATATGTATAGGATATATTAATTTATATGCATTGGGGTTGGGTCATACGATATTCTGGAAACTCCCACTTTGGAACTGGCTCGCTGGATTCGAGGTGTGGTTGGTGAATTCTAACCAGTCTTTTTGTGATTTGTGAAATAAAATTCGTTTTAGCCTTTTGTTGCTAGAATTGTATTTGTTCATTGGTTTGTGCCGAAATCGACCGGGGAAAGTAATCCATCTTTGATTCGAGCTGCTTTTCCTGTTTCGAATCATGTATGTCGACTTTCGGTCGCTTTGCCTAGGGAGAAGTAAGTCTCTAATAGACGCAGGGGCAGGGTTTGTCCCAAAGTACGGCAAAGAAAATTTGGTAATAATGTAGAAACACAATGTTATAATCAACAAGGAAATAAATTAACATGTATAACTATCCTGTGCATATCGTAATATAAATATTTATATCTGAATCTCACGGCATCCAAACGAGTGATGACCGGTTTCAAAATCTTTGCAGCACCCTAATATAGGAAGTATTTTTTATTTTTTATGCTCCACGAATATTGTGAGCTGAGCGTAAAAAACACCTATGAAGTGTTGATTTTTAAGATTGTTGGCACACATGGTAGTGCATATTAATGTAAATAATATTTATACTAATATGTACTACCATGTACACCGTCAATTTTAAGAATTGACGCCTCCCAGTCATTTCTTATGCTTCGCTAACAGTGAACATAGAGCATAAAAAATACTTCCCTTGATTTAAATGGATCACACAATGTCAATCAATGTCCACATGCACATTAGTATTCATATGGATGAGGGGAGACAATAGTGCTAAACTGCTAATGGTCGGCCATGGTGACATTATAGATGTAGCAAAAAAATTTACTAGATGAGAGTGGCACCTAAGAAGGTCAGGATTTGGCCATTTGGGAATTAGGAAAGATTATTTGAATTTTTAACTAAGATACAGAAAAATACTTTATATAAGGTTTATTTACCACTTTTAATTATTTTTGTTGGATAGGTTTATATATTATTTTAACAATGTTATTGTGTATATTTTTTTCTTAAATTAAATTTGGTCCTTGTCTTAGTTGTCTATAAAAACTTAAAAGTTGAACAACGGAATTTCTGTAAGGCCCATATTTTACTAAATTCCAAAGAATCATGATAATATTATCACTCTTGAGGATGCACAAGACTACTCAAGATATTATTTTCATGCCTTCCTAATAAAGGGACCTCCTATTGTAGGAGTAAGTTGAGGGGGAGGAGGGTGAATGTTCCAACCCAACACAGTCAAACCGAATATGGAATGTGTAGTTCTTTTTGCCGACAATGACCAACCTCTGGCAGAGGGGTTCTAGAGGATCTGGTTTGCCCGCTCTGTAGGAGGGGGGGTGGAGGACCCTATGCATGCGATTTGGTGGTGTGACCAGATTAAGTTGCTTTGGAGGGGGGAAGAGTGGTGGGATGGGATCTGTTTCGGCCTAGTTGGTTCTCCAATTGATGTGGTGGAGCTCGTGCTCTCCCATCTTACTTCCTTGGAACTTGTTATTTCTTCACCCTGGCATGGACGATTCGGAATAGGAGGAACGAGGTTCACTTTGGAAAGTGTAAGTATGGGGTGATGTTTCTCAAACAGTCTGCCTAGGACTATCTGCTTGAGTATAAAAGATCTATGGGTCTTGAAGGGGGCACCAGCAGGACAATTGACTCATTGATGTGGGTCCCCCTCCCCAAGGGAAAGTCAAGATTAACTTCGATGGGGCAAAGAGGCAGGAGGGACGATTGCTGGGGGCCAAATTACCTATTGCGTGTGTAGTGTGTTCCCCGGTCTGCTCGAACCAGTAGAGTTTGAGGCGTTGGCTGCAGCCAAGGCGATCCTGGCGGCCGCTGATTTGGGAGTTAACCAGGCCATCTTGATGGTAATTGTTTGATGTAGCAGCAGAAGGAAATTCGCAACTGTCTAGTTTGAATTTCAATAGGAAGAATGTAACACACAAATTTGTATTTTAAACTTTGAAACAAATGTACGAAATTACAGTCGATTTGTAACCAAATTGTATCAATCGACAGAGATCATCAGTTTACAATTCAGTTCATCCACAAAAAGAAAAACAGTATGAATTTACTCCACTGTAATCCAATAAATGGCGTAAATCATTGAAAAAAAATACAAATCTGGCAAAGTCTCGAATCCACGAGGCTGCTTGATCTAAAATCCTGTGAAGAATGCTGCAAATTTAGTTTGAATTTTGAATTAGGAATAACTGTCAAAACCCTCGTTTCTGCCCCCTATTATAATGAACTTCCTTCACCTGAAAATTTTGTTGATCGTTAAATCAGTTTTCAGCTGAACTTGCCATGTCAGCATATTGGGTAAAAGACATAAATGTCCTTGACGTTATTTCAGTTCAAAGTTAACATGGAGGGGCATTTTTTACCACATCAGTGTTCCTCTGTGGTGCAAGAGTTTGCCGAGAGGAGGCAAAATTGGTCTTGGGTGGGCCACCTAGTGAATCAGGTCGTGTCCCTTCAGGAATACTTTGAGTAAGTCCAGTTTGTTTCTGTGAGATGTCATGCGAAGGTGTGGCCATTGCCTGGCTAGGCATGAGGTCCTCTTCTCCTTGTTGCAAGTGTGGGTGGATAGCATGCCCGCCTTCTTGAGGTGGGCTGCTCTGTATGACCAGCATATATGTTGGTTGTGTTCAGGTGTATGTTTTGTGGGTCTTCCAAAGTCTCAAACAAAGAAAATTGAGGTGGGGCAATTACCGCAGCTTATCCCAATTACATGGCTCCGCCCTTGCTTTTGGAGAGTATAAAAAATGATAATGATTTTTATACACCACTTTCTGTGCAATAAAACCTTAACACTTAGGTTTTGATTTGACAAGTAAAGGTGAATCTTCCATTTGTCATGTAAGACCCACTTTTTTCATAAAAATTTCTCATAAAATTTTATTGGACCAAAAATGGTGTAGGGTTATGGGCATCCTAAAATAAATAGACATACAAATTGTGTAGTGCATATAAGAAGACAACAACTAATATTTAAAAGTTATACAACCACAAATAGAGACCTTTCACACTAAATATTCCAGAATGAGGTGCATGAAAATGAGACCACATGTAGTGTTCACAAAGAGTAACAAAAAACAATGACATTAAACATAACTGCTGCTTGTGAAAGAAAAGCCAGTCTACATGCTAAAATTATATCTAGACTACCTTGCACCAGGCCCAATTGAATTGTTGATAAATCTCGGACCCATTTCAATGGAACTATTTGATGTTGTCTCCTGTTCCTCACACTTAGTTCGCTCTGAGCCTCTGCGGTTAATGACAGACGCTAGGCATTCCTTTAGTTCGACAAGGACATCAGTCATGGTGGGCCTTTCAGAAGGTGCTAGTTTTATGCATTCCATGGCCACTTCTAGGGCTTTCCATGCGCTATTCATGTCGTATATCCCTTCAAGTCTCGGATCAACCAAGTCTCTTATTTCCCCTTTTTCGATCAATGGATTCACCCATTGGATAAGATGAATCCTTTTTGGATCCTTGATAATTGGAGGTTTCCCTGTAATTAACTCTAATAAAACGACTCCAAAGCTGTAGATATCACTTTTTTCATTAAGTTTGTTAGTCACATAGTACCTGCACACACAAAAATTGATCTCATTGAAGCAAAAATTTCATTTAATTTGACTTTAGGACTGACTCTTTTTAGTACTTTATCCCACATTAATAACTTTAGTTCATTTTGAAAGACCAAGAGCTATTAATGTGAGGACGGAGGGAATATCATTGACTATTTTACTGTAATATTTGCATCACTAGACGGTAGCATTGCTTTTAAAAAGTTGAGGGAAAAAATTCGTACTCAGGATCGAGATATCCAGGCGTGCCCATGACTTGAGTGGATATGTGGGTGAGGTTGTCTTCGGGGAAAACCTTGGACAGTCCGAAATCAGCAATTTTAGCCTCTAACTTTTCGTTTAGGAGAATGTTTGTGGTCTTCACGTCTCTATGTATAATAGATGGTGTGCAACCATTATGCAAATACTCTAATCCTGCAAAGATTTAAATGATGGCATTATTTAAGCAATGACCCAAATTCAAGGTAGGCACCACGTTTCAGGACTTTTTATGTAAACCTTGGGCAGTATCCACTGCAATTCGAAGTCGATTTACCCAACTTATCATTGTTGACGTATCATTTGAACCTGCAACGATTAAATTCTACAAGTTCACACCACTGAGCATGGTATACAAAAACTTCTTATTCTAATATTCTGATTTATACGTATCTGATCTAGGATACCTGAGAGATGTTGCTTAAGGTTTCCTTTGGGCATATACTCACACATGATTGCCTTGTTGTACCCTTCGTCACAGTACCCAATGAATGAAGCCAAGTTCCGGTGGTGAACTCTCATCAGGAGTTCGGCCTGCAAACAAGCAAATAGCCAAACACTCATAAGATATGTTGTCAGTACGAATATTGGTGATGCCAACAAGCTCATGTTGGGTCCACATTACTCACCTCCATCCGAAATTCTTTCGATCCTTGTGTTGAAAACATGGAGAGAATCTTCACTGCGACCTGAGTGCCACCTTTCATATACCCATGGTAAACGGTTCCAAACCCTCCTTTTCCAATTACCCTTTCAAAGCTGTTCGTGATTGTCATGATCTCACCGTATGAGAACCTTCGATTCTCTTGTTTCAACGATCTATCATTGCTTGGTGTGGAAATGGGCGAGACAACATTGCTTTGAAGGCTTGCCTCACTGGGTAGTAATACATCACAAGGTGATGGAGAAGTTTGTGGACGAGGAGAATTGGCTGGTGCAACCTCATAGGTTATATTTGTTGATTCTATTAGGCAGCACATACTAGAGTCAAAGGTTTAATCAAGGAAAGAAAGAGCACTTCATTTTATGGGTAATTTGTTGGGTTAAACAAAGTCAAGTTCTCACAAGAAGCAGAAGAGATTGCTTGCTATTTTTGAGAATTTATCCGTAAAAGTAGGAGTTGATATAATCTTTAGTCTTTTCCTACTTAAGCAGTTAAGCTTTAGTGGCCATCTAACAAAATAAGAGATTTACCTTGTAGTTTTCTTCTTTGGACCACTTTAAAGATGACAAACAACACAATAGAAACCGCAAGCAGCGAACCAACTGAAGCAACCACAGGAACTACAGCACTTCTATTCTTCTTTTTGGCATCTGAGCCGTCATTATTTGGCGTGCTTCGGCACGATTCTGAAGTACAGAGACCTGGATTATCCTCAGCACTGGCATTGTAAAAAAATATCAGTACTTAATTAAATCGGCGTTTGTGCAAAATATCAATAAGATGACATTGTCGCAAAGAGCGCAGGCGATATTGGGAGCAAACCTTAATGAAAGAGTCCCATTCTTTGATTTCTCGAAGAGAATTTTGGGAAGGGAACCCGAAAGTTTGTTGCTTGTCAGATTCCTACCCAAGAGACAATGATAATAAAATTAAAATTTCTACGTACTGGTTAATATGTGTTTATATTTAAGGCCTGGTTATTTTATTTTCACTCACAGGTATCTCAGAGGTAATTGCCCCAAAAAATCAGGTACCGGACCACTCAAGTTGTTGCTTGATAAGTCCCTGAACGTAATATATTAAAAGTTATCTTTGCGAGCTAGTAGCTTTAGTGGAAGCAATTAATAAATTCAGATATTAAAAAGAAAAGAGTGAACTAATGTTCCTTATGTTGGTTACTTACAAGGACTGAAGAGCTTGAAGTTTGTCTAGTGAAGTTGGAATTTGGCCACTCAATCCACTAGAAGATAAGTCTCTGTATTTTACATGCAAGAATAACAATAAGCCGCAAATTCTTGTAAAAATGGTAATTACATTACATTACCTGCAATGTATATATTAGAAAAGGAGAGAAGGGGGAAGATATTCGTGGACCAAATATATGTGCGATGACATAAAGCAATAAAGATGCATGTGCGATGGCAAATGTAGTCTTTTCTTTGGGGTTTTTTCTGCCATCGTAAGGTCTCCTTACTTCAAAATTTTTGACGAACCAAAAAATGTCCCTAAAAGTTACTACTTGAAGCAGAAAAAATATTTTTGAGCCATTTTTTTAAAACGTCATTATGATATAATTATTGTAACACTTTTTATAATAAGCTTCCTACTGCTTCCACTTTATTTGCCATTTTTTTTCAGAAACGTCATAAATATCTTTAGGTATTTGCGACACTTTTTCAAAAGTGTGATAAATAACCTATGTATTTAAAAAAAAATTGCAAATAACTTAAGTATTTACCACACTTCTTCAAAATTGTGACAAATAAGCTATGTACTTACAACGCTTTTTCAAATGTGTTACAAATAACTTATGTATTTGTCACACTTTTTAAAAGTGTGGGATATAATACCTTTTCATATTGAATTTTTTAATATCTTTATGTATTCATGATTTTTTTTCAAGAGTGTGGCAAATAATGTATGTATTTTTCATGCTTTTGAAAAAATGTGGGTAATACTATTTTATATTGAAAATTTTTAATATCGTTATATATTTGCGTGCTTTTTTTAAAGTATGGCAAATGACCTATGTATTTATTGAAAAAAAATAACAAAGATAACATTTATGACATCAACATCTACCTTTATATTCTGACACAATTAGGACCGGTATACATCTTTAAGTCAACTTGGACCAAGAGAGAGCGATGTTGGTTTATATTCATGCAACAACTTAATTATCCATATGCGTGTATGAGAGAGAAAGGGAGGGAGTTCCACAATTTGTTATTTGTTGAAAAGTTGGATACTGACCGATGTTATGAAATATAAGTCCCACTTATAAGATAAAGGTGTTACCGAACATGGTCATAGGCAATCAGGGCCCAATCGTCACAACAAAAATGACAATAAATGAAATTTAATTTGTCAAATGATGAATGGTCACTTGTAATTGGAAGTGTGATAACAAGTGAAGCCAGATAATACACACTTCTAACTTAATTTGGCTTCGCCCAACTCACCTCTCGAAAGTCAGCTGATTGACCTCCGGCCAAAACATTTTTTTATAGGTATGACTCATTCTATACACAATTATATGTGATATATGTGAATCCTAGAAAAGTGGGAATACGGTTCTATCCTTAGGAACCGTATCCCACATGATAACTTTGCTCTAACCACTTTAGTACGTGGTTCTTTTGCTTCACGTCTTTGTTCCTGTTGGGGGAATAGGAGGTTTTTTTAGTTGACTTTCATATATATATAAAGAGACTTTCTCTTGCTTAGAAGAAGGTGATATTTTCTTGTGTAAAATGAGGAGTATGTTTCTTGTATTTTTCTCCACTCTTAAAAAAACTCTGCTTTGTTGTCCTGTGGATGTATGCAAATTGCCAAACCACATAAATCTTCTTATTTGTGTTGTTTGGTGTGTTTATTTCTTTCTGGTTAGATCTATGTGTGCATGCTTATTTTTATAATAGTGGTATCGGAGCTTTTCAAGATAACATTTCTTCTTGCATGAGATCTTTTATCCAGGGCTGCACATACTTTACTATGACAGCGGTTTCTACCAAGTTTGAAATACCCAAGTTCAATGGTTCTAACTACCCACTGTGGAAGTTGAAGATGCATGCTATTCTTGTGAGGGAGGGATGTAAATCACAATTGAAGGTATAAAAAATAAATCTCAAGATATGAAAGAAGCTGATTTTGATAAGAAAATTAAAGTAGTAGTGACAAATTTACTTCTTCCTTTGGATGATTCAGTGTTATTTAATGTTTCTGATCAAACCAGTGTAAAGAGTTTATAGGATAAATTGAAAACACTTTATGAAGGGAAAAATATTGTTGAACAAGATTTTTCTTCGTAGGCAACTCTATAATTTGAGGATAAAAGATGGTTCTTCTCTACACGAACACTTGAATAAATTTAACACTCTTGTTAGTAAGTTAACTGTAGTTAGTGTTAAACTTGATGATGAGGAAAGTGTTTGATGTTATTTTGCTCAATGCCTGATTCATGGGATGGTTTGATTATAAATCTCTCTAACATTGAGGGTCTTACTATAGACTCTCTTGTTTCTATGTTATTATTTGAAAAATCTCATAAGAAATCAAGTGCAGGTCTTGCAGGTGAAGCAATGACAGTAAAGAGCAAATCAATGGAGAGAGGTTATAGTAGCAAAAATAAACCAAGATGGAAGCCAAAATGGCATAAGAATGAATTGTCGGAAGATAGGACATCTGAAAAAGGATTGTAGACTTCTCCAAACAAATTAGGATAAGCCTAGGCCTGATGCTCAAGGAAAATCCAGCTCAAAAGGTTTTCAAGGAAACTTAGTGGAGGAAGATTACCTATCTCAAGACAGTGAGGTGTTATATTTTCTTCTGCTAGAAAATTCATATTATGAGTGAATTTTGGATTCTGACACTTCTTTTTATATGACACCATGCAGTGACTACTTTTACACATATCAGTCATGTGATGGAGGCACTGTTTACATGGGTGATGATAACACACATGTAAAATAGTGGGAGTTGGAGATATTCGAATTAGCATGTTTGATGACATCACATGTACTATTTTAGATGTGGGGCATATTCCTTGTCTACTAAAAAGTTTGTTATCTTGGGGAAATTTTGATCAAGACGGTTATAAGTTATTTAAATAAAAAGGTTGGTTGAAAATTGTTAGTGGAGTACTACTTGTTGCAAAAGGGGAACTACATGAAAACTTGTATAAGTTGATTGGAGATACTGTGTTTGGAGATGTTTTTGTGGCTAATGTTGTGATAGAGTCTGCTATTACTTGGCATAGGTGTTTGGGACATACGAGCAATGATGGACTTTAGGTACTCACTAATTGTGATTTGCTTCCAAGTTTAAAATTTTATCATTTGGATTTTTGTGAGAATTGTTTGTTTGGTAAACACCATAGAGGTAGTTTTCCTAAGTCTGCTGAAATGGAAATCTGACATTTTCTTTTGTTTTAAATAGTTCAAAGCTTTAGTTGAAAATGAAAAGGGAAAAAAAATTAAGTGTCTTAGTAGAATGAAATATACATCAAATGAATTCATGGATTTTTGCAATGAACATGGCATTAGCAAGTAATTTACTATGGCCGGTACACCACAACAAAATGAGGTAGCAAAGCGTATGAATCATACACTCATGGATCAGGCCAAAAGTATATTAAGTGCAGCTAGTCTAAAGTAGGTTTTTGGGTAGAGGCAATTTTAACAGCATGTTACTTGGTGAACCTGTAACGACCCATTTTTTCGGTTATGCTTAACCCGGGGGGTTAAGGGTAATTTGATAATTTGAGGTCAGTGTTAGGGTGTTTCATTAGGTTAAATCCTCATATCCGGGTAGAGCTCGGAGTAATTAGTGTAACGAATCGAAAACTCGTGAAACGGGGGTCGGGACCGAAAACTACAGCCCCAGGAAGCGTGCCATATGGGCAGGACCTACATAAGAAGTGCGGGATAACCTACCCATGTGTGGTCTTATTTCGAAGGGCTCGTTGATACGAGTCCATCGGTAACAAAAACATGCGTTTCCAACGTCAAGGTTGGAAGTTATCACATTTTGAAGTCAGGATATTATTTAAATAAAATAATATCTTTTTGGATATGATCGACGACGCAGTGGATAAGACTGAAGACGAAGCAAATATGATTGCTAACGAAGCGGATAAGATTGCTGACGAAGCGGATATGATTGATGACGAAAGCGGATAGGGTTGCTGACAAAGCGAATAGGGTTGCTAACAAAGCGGATAGGATTGACACGTGTCAACCTTACATCTATCCAGTTTTTCTATAAATAACATCCACGACATCCAGTTGAGGGGGGAGACTCTCCCATATTTTCTCATTTCTCTCCCACGTTCAGAAACATTTGTTCTTTGTTTCTCACTCATTTTAAGTCCAATTTAAGTCGTTCTTGAGGCGTTTCTAGCTAATTCGAGGGTGATTTACGCAATGACATGGTCTGTCTCTCAAGTTGGCGTCCCTAGAAGGGAGAAATGACCTGGGGAAAGAAGATGCTCCATCCAACACCCTCTTGCCCCGAAGAGAGAGTAGCAGCCCGGAGAGAAAGGGGGACTCCATCCTCCGTCATGGGTTGCATCGTGGGTCATCACCCAAAGTAGGGAAGGGTCTGCCCTTCACCGAAGGGCCACGCAGTGTGAGAAACGTCCCGGGGAAAGGGACGTTCTGTCCGTAGCTTACGGGCGCAGAAAATGAGAAGTCTCCAAGAAAGGGGATAGTTGGTCAGTCGTCTGTTGGTGCAAGGTAAGGAATGTGCGGAGGTTAGAGGAGGCTCTGGTTGCTGTCTCCGGATCCGAAGTGGAGGACGCCTAGAAATGAGTACCCTGAATACCGCTACCTCGCAAGACATTAGAGGAGTAAGCATTTTTGACCTCCTATTATAATTATAGAATGCATGTGCTAGATAGGGTATACGTTATGCCTTGATATGGTATGATTCTTTATATTATGATATGTTATGCTTATATGTCATGATGTGTGCTATCTCGCTCTGGGTTAGAGAGAGACGTGTTGTGTGTGTTCGGTCTCAACTAAGTGATCCGTCTCGCTTTGGGTTAGAGCGAGACATGTTGTGTGTGCGTTTATATTATGATATGTTCTGCTTATATGTCATGATGTGTGCCGTCTCGCTCTGGGTTAGAGAGAGACGTGTTGTGTGTGTTTGGTCTCGGCTAAGTGATCCGTCTTGCTCTGGGTTAGAGAGAGACATGTTGTGTGTGTGTTTATATTATGATATGCTATGCTTACATGCCATGATGTGTGCCATCTCGCTCTGGGTTAGAGAGAGACGTGTTGTGTATGTGTGTTCGGTCTCGGCTAAGTGATAGAGCAAGACGTGTGATGCATGTGGTCTCGGCTCAGTGATGGAGCGAGACATGTGAATGTGATGGTTTTGCTCTGGGATAGAGTGAAGCATGTTGTGGTGGTCGTGTAGTGCTCGTCTCTATGATAGAGTGAGATATGTGTTGCCGGTGTTTTAAGGGTTTTCGTATAACCCCGATTAAATATTCGAGTATACGTATATATTTTTGTATAGTTTGATGTATGTAGTAGCCAATAGGCAAAACTATGTACGGATCCAATCGTATCAGAGTAACATCACAGTTAAAGAATCTTGCAACTCTGTTAGTGCAGCATAGTGGTGTATGTCTATGGAATTGAAGTTTTACATAAGAACAAGACTTAGGAGCTAGTTCAGTTACCCAAGAGGAGGAAGGTCATTGGTTTGTAAATGAGTCTACAAATTGAAGAAAGATGTTAGTGACAATAGTGAGAGATATAAAGCCCATTTGGTAGCTAAAGGATATGCTCAAAAATAGGTATTGACTTTAATAAAATATTTTCACCAGTTGTTCGTTTGAATACTATTTGTGTTGTTTTAAGCATGACAACAATGCTTGATTTAGAGTTGGAACAGTCAGATGTGAAGATAACATTTTGTATGAGAATTTAAATGAAGAAATTTATATGGCTCAACCTGAATTTTTTGCTGAAGATAATAAGAAGAATTTGGTTTGCAAACTGACTAAATCGCTATATGGTTTGAAACAAGCGCCAAGGTGTTGGTATAAGCAATTTAATTCTTTCATATTGAGTTTGAGATTTCAGATATGTGAAGATAGTCATTGTGCTTATTTTTGCAATTGTGATAGTGGTGATTTCATAATCTTGTTACTTTATATTGATGATATGATAGTTGCAGGTAGTTCTAAAGAAGATATTACAACATTGAAAGCTCAGTTGGCCAGGTAATTTGACATGAAAGATATTATGCTAGTGAACTAGATACTTGGGATGACAGTGGCTAGAGACAGAAAGAACAAAAAGGCCTGAGTAACTCAGAAGGGTCATGTGTAGAGAATTTTGGACGTCTTCAATATGCAAAATTCTAAATCAATGAGTACTCCACGTTCTGTTGGTTGTGTTTTATCTTCTAAATAGTGTCTTGGTACATACGCAAAAAAAGAAGATATATCTCAAGTGTCATACTCATCAGCAGTAGGTAGCCTTATATTTGCCATGGTGTGCACCGTACCATATTAGATATTACACAAGCAATAAGAGCAATTAGTAAGTATATAGAAAATCTGGGAAGAGCACATTGAACTACTGTGAAGTGGATCCTTCGCTATTTGAAGGGTACTTAGATTTGATATTGGTTGGTTATGTAGATGCTGATTTCACAAGAGATCTAGACAAAAGAAGGTCTACCACAACTTACATCTTCTCTTTAGCTGGTGGTGCAATGACTTAGATGTTAAGACTATAGCTTGTGGTTGCATTGTCTACTATATGAGCTGAGTACATGTCAGCTACACATATGTATAAAGAGATGATATAGTTAAAGAGATTACTCAAGGACTATGGGGTTTGTCAAGACAAAGTGGTTATTCATTGTGACATTTAGAGTGCTTTGCAATTAGCAAAAAATCCAATTTTTCATACTCGTACTAAGCACATTGACGTTCAATATCACTTTGTTCATGATGTTGTGGAAAATGGAAAGCTCTTACTACAGAAGATACATACTAGTGTTAATGTTATAGATATGTTGACTAAGTCCATTACAAGAGAGAAGTTCATCTAGTGCATAACTTCTCTTGGGCTTGTTAACACTTAATAGTCAATGATGGTTGAGCAGCCGTGTATAAAGTTTTTTCTATTTTTCTTAAAGAAACCACTTTAGTACATGGATGATTATTCGATAGTTTTTAGTTTAGAAAAACTAGGGAAGTCCTACGTGTTAAGGGGTGGTTTTGTATACAAGGTTTTTTCCTTTTCTTTTGCTTCACATCCTTGTTCTTGTTGGGGAAATAGTGATGTGTTTTAGGGGTTGACTTCCATATGCAAGAAGAGACTTTCTCTTTCTTAAAAGAAGGTGATATTTTCTTTGTATAGTGAAGAGTATATTTCTTATATTTTTCTTCAGTCGTATAATGAAGAAACTTTGCTCTGTTGTCCCATAGATGTAGATAAATTGCGGAACCACATAAATCCTCTTATTTATATTTTTTGGTGTGTTTATTTTTTGCTGGTTAGATCTATGTGTACATACTTATTTTCATAACAATATGCCAATAGGATTCGATTGTGGGTACTAGGTTGGATACCCACAATTGGTGGAGATCCAACAGGCCCAACTGAGCCCGATCATGTCGCACGGCCCCAACTTGTTCAGCTGAAATTTTGTGATGCTCGTTTAAGGTAGAAAATCTGTTTGTAACTAGTGTAGAAAGAGTTCAATCAATCAAAATCAAATCTGACCCTTGATTTCAAAATTTTGTGTGTGAGAGAGACAGTGAGCAAGTTAGGTGAGAGGAGTTATGGCGCTGAGTTAGATAAGTTAAAAGGGCTTGCTTAGAACTGTTCATTTCAAAATTAATGGCCAGATGTATCTAAGTACACGAAAAAATATGTACCTAAGCAGAAATTTTCTTTTACCTTTTTTAAACTGTGAAAGTATATTTCAATTTCATTAAATTATTTTAGTTATAATTTATCCTACGCTTATGTTTTTACATATATTTGATCAGTGAAGTATTTACATTTTGTGATATATTTTTTTATTTTTCTTAGATATAATTGACAAATATTTGAAAAAGAAATTTTGAAACAAGTACTCCCTTTGCCCTATATTACTTGTATCTTTTGAAGATAAACTTGTCCCATTATAATTGTCTTATTTCATATTTCTTTATGACCAGGGGTGTTCAAGCAGGATTATATCCCATTATCAAGTCTCTTGGGCACATACAAGGCCCACCCATTATACTTCAAGGGTAAAACATGATATAATCCCGAATAAGTGACTAGCTAAATAGCCATCCCACCAACACCCGTTAGCTATCCTATGTTATGCTTCTTTTATTAATTAGTAGATGGACTAAAAAGAGTTAGTGGATGGAGTAATTGAAAAAGTTAATAAATTAACTTTCTTAAATAATTTTTAAAATAAAAAAAATTAACCACTAAAGGATTTGAATGTATATTTATTTTAATATATTTAATAAAAAATAATACTCACACAACAAATACACCTAACAAAAAATCCCAACTAAGTTTTGGTTAGTTAGAATAAGTGAGCCCAAGTGAATTTTGTGTGAGACCCACATGTTTTGTCCACCTAAAAGCCAATTAAGAGTTTTTCTTGATAGATTCTTTGTGGTAATATCACTCTCCATATTTAAATGCATATTTCGGCTTTATCTCACACCCATAACACTTGTTGGATCCACTTTTCTAACATTTTAGCATGTATATATTTTTTATTATAAAACAGTCCTTTTTCATAAGAACATCTTCATGATATACATAGTATATTTTAGCACGTTTGTTACACAAGGTTAAGGTCTAGGATTTCCTCTATAAATTTTGTTATTGTTGTCACCACTTCTCTCCAACCGCAATTTTAGCATCATAAAAGGTGCCCCACAACCAAATCAACCATAGGCAAAAGGAATTTGGGCAACCATCATGTAGCATACTTACATAGTAATGATTCTTGGCGACGTTGAAGCCTGGTACCTGCAATTCAGTCCCTCCCAACCATAATCCAGAGGAATGCATGGATCGCCAACCCAGTTCCTTTTTATTCCAAATACAGTTTTGATGTTCATCATGGCATCAACTACATACAAAACCATAAGTTGGTCAGTTAAATGGTATACTCCGTGTAATTTAAAACTCATTATAATTTAGTATATGTAGCCATAGCATACCGTCTTGTTTATACGTTTCTTCATCTGAGAGCTGATCGAAGAGTTCGTAAATCTCAACTCCATTAAGGATGGGAGGAAGCGTCGAATCCTTCGTGCTACTCAGCCTCACCGTGTATCTGTCTTGACCCGTGGTGGGTGATGTGCTGTATATGGTGCTTGTCGACAGGTAGGAGGGGCTGAAGGGGCCGTACCAGTTCACGTCGTTCAAAAAGATCCGAAACTCCCTTGTCTCGTTTCTTGCCAGTTGCTCCAACTCGGCGAAGTGCACGTAGAGGTGATACTTGGAGTTCTTGCCGGCGGAGACGAAGTAGAAGGTGATTTCGCCGCTATCGTTGATGGGCCTGACGGCCGTCTTCATGACAGCCGCCGCAGTCTCGAACCCCGGGTCACTGACGTCGACGGAAAGAGTTGTTTGGATTGGTGTCCAGGTCGAAAAGACCCACGAGGACCATATCCGGTCGTAGGGATCATCCTTGTACCTGATCACATTTTGTCCATACAGATTACAGAAGTCAGCCCAATTGGCCTGAAGCCTGGAGAGGGCCCCGCGTAGCCAAATGAAAAGACAGAAAAAGAGTCTACTAGCTACTAGGCTCGATGTTTGTTTACCGGATTGAGGTGCCAGGGGCAGCACCGGGGTCTAGCCGGTTGAAGAGAAACAAGGACTGCGACTGGTTGACCGCGGGATAGAGAGTCGGCTCCAGGAGCCTCATCTCCAGAGCTGAGATGAAGGGCGTTCCCTGGCCTGTATTTACGAGACACACCCAGAAAAATTCTTTCGGTGCAACGGTTATGATCTCCGTCTACGTGAAATTTCCTGCATCGCTCATTTTGACGGACCACCATAGCTGGACGCCCAGGTAGAGATCGAACTGTGGCGGCCGGTCCCTGCCGTCGTAGTTGCCGTACATAAAATGTGCTCGCAGCAGATACTTGCTCCCTCTAGTGACGGGCTTCAGGTTGTAGCAGTTTCGGCCTCCCTCCGGGAAGCTCCTTAGGTTTCGGTACAGCCGGCCTAGCACTTGCGATACGTAGGCCGGGGCAATGTCGTTGTTCGTCCCGGTCTCAACGAAGCCGGCGTCTGAAGTGTATTCGATCTGCGTCTGGGCGTCTTGGTAGTCAGAGCCCTTCGCTAGACCACAATCAATGCTCAAGAAGCCTAAGGGAAAAATACAAAGTGAAGTGACAACAACGAACACAATAGCACGTATTAAATGAAACTAGAGGTGCATATATAATTGATACACCGCCAAGAGTTCACTTCTGTAAAGCTGCTAGCAAACCTGTCTGGCATCGGACAGGAACTACTAGAAAGAAGAGCATCGACAACATGAAGATTCCCGGTGCCTCTTCCATCCCCTCAACTCTTAAGGGCAAATTCAACTTCCTTTGTTCGATGGTGCAGATTGTGGTCCGTGAAACACCGGTAAAAAGAACTTGCCTCAAATATAATCAAGTCAAATTATAGAATGATATTCCTTCATAATGTGGAGTGCATGGCCGTGTGCACATTGTTGAGTTTTTTAGTCTAAGGGCTTATCTTATTAGTCTTTATATTATAAAGAGTAGTTTAGTTAAAGCAGTTATAATCATTATTTTTTATTAATAATTACTTTTAAAATAAAAGATAATAAGGATATTTACTATGATTAATTAAGGTGGGCCTCTCCCTTTCTGATTAAGAGAGTTGTCCTCTTTATTATTGTATTGAATACGGCTGGCAAGAATAATGCTCTATCTTCTATCATCCTCTATAAAAATAAATAATTTGAACACGGTGACTTTTGAACGTTTCGTTCCCACGGTTGGTGTTTAATTACCTACTCCCAAATTGTGTTTCTGGACCTTAATGTCATTATATAGGCATAAATATAATAATTGTAGCAATTGTAGATAACCCATCACGAGATTATTATTTCCATAAAATATAGGCTAGGAATTTTGGCGAAATGGTCTGACCCGGTCTGAGCTCAACATAGGCAGAGAAGAAGTCGTCTGCTTCCATTGACTGCGGCAACTTGCGAGTGGATGTATAAAAATTTAGCAAAAGTGGATCATGTTTCGCAAATTTTTTATCCACGCATAACTTGCGGACCGGGATGTCCAAGTGTGATCCGATTCACTGTACTATAGTCAGCAGCTCAGCTCTTTTTTTTGGCATTAATCCAAATGTGATGAGGCAAGGCCATTAGGTCAACTATCGTACCAGTACTACTACTGCCATGGAGGTGCTATTAAATGTGATAATTTCTTTCTCTTAGCACTAATTAGGACTGAGTACCAGCTGCACGAGCTCACGGTTTTTGCCAAGGTAGACGTGACCTTGATCTGATTGCGAGTGAGTTCAAGCTTGTCGAGTTTAACGCAGTGTTTAAAACTCTGCCCGGACACTGACCCGGAATATTGTCTGAGCCTGTTTAATTGGGTTCAACCAGGATCCATTAGGTTGAACCAGTATTATAAAAAATAAAAATGTTTTTTTTATGAGTCCCACATATCAATGGTTTTCAAAAGATGAAATAAGCTATTAACATAGCTTTTTTAACGTCGTGATAGCATTACTCTATAAAAAAATATTCGCTTTCCCTCTCCAAATTCTAAACGTACTGAAGTGAGATGAGAGATTGGTGCTGCAGCGGCTTCCATTTCCTCTCCCCAACTCTTTGGCCACGTCATCATCCCGGCCCCTCCCCTCTTTGCTCTTCTCCCTTCATCTCCCTCTCCTCCCCACCCACAATGGCCTCCTTCTGTAGAAGGACAGTCCCAAAGCCAAGATCCCGACCAGCCGATGACCTAGATTACCACCTCAGCTAACTGTGCACCCCGACTACAATCTCGACCAGCCGACGACCAACAACTCCCTGGCCGGTTACCCCTTCCCTAGTTTTCCCTTCCCCGATTCCCCCTTCACCTCCTTCTCCCTCCCGACAACCAAATCACGGGCCCAGCCTTTACTTTCCCACCTCCTCAACTGCCTGGCCCCGACTTCCCTGCCATCTCCTCGACAGCCCAACCCCGACCCTGACATCCCCGCCCTCTCCTTTGTTTCTCTTTTTTTTTCTTCTTCTAAACCCTAGATCGGCCGGTCGTCCAGGTCACTAGTTTGACCGGCTGAGTTAAAGTGACCTAACCGGGTCAATATAGCCCAACAACTCGGACGACTCGACTCGGTCTGGTTAAACCCGGTCGATCTTCATTTTAAAACATTGATTTAATGGAGTTGACTTGTTTTTATTATTTTGGTTATGTTTTTTTTTTATGTAACTAATACTCCCTTTATCTCACATTAATAGCTCTATTTAAAAAATTATTAATTTTTATTAAAGAGTGAAATTCATAGATAAGAGATTGAACAAAAGATTTTGATATACTATCTAATTACGCATCTCTTTAAATTGAGCAAAATGGAGCTATTAAAATGCCACCAAATTTTTTTCTCAACTAGAGCTATTAATATAATATGGAGGGCATATATTAAAGAGTAATGTAACTACACATGCATCCATGATCTTCCATCATGCTTGCAGGGATGTCCAATCTGGATGATGACATGGGATCGATAATGCGCCCGTGGCAAGCGGTCACATAACATTTTGAAATATTGCAGTATGTGCTTAAGCTTTCAATTTTTCTGTTTTTAAGAACTGTACGAATGTTATAAACCATAGAACTTGAAATAATTTATTGTGCAGGTACCATTACACCCAAAATATTTGTCAAATGAGTTAAAAGTTCAAACAACATAATAAAATTTGGGCTTCGCTAAAAAACTAAGTTTTGAGTTGCAAGTCAAATTGAGCTAAATCGAGGAGGTAACAACAATAGAAATGGACTTATTTATATTACAACAAAAAAAAAATAAACAGATGCAGTATAGCTTAGGGGCTATTTGATAACCCCTTTGAAAAATAAAAAAGATATGTTAAAGTTTTTTTCTCCTCTAACTTTCCTCGTAAAGAGGGTTGGAAGAGAAATAAATTTTTTCTTATCTAAGATGTGATGTTTTGTACTCATAAAAAAAATCTCTTTATCTTTCAATTGGGTTACTAAACAACCCCTAAAAGAGCAGCCACTATAGATCGTGTATTTAGATTTTAGACTACTGTCTAGAGCTCCACCAAGCAAAATCTCTTTACCATTTCTCCTAAGAATGACTGTATTATATATTGTCAAGGCACTTTATCACTTACCTCATTAAGTCACTTGCCGCCTGATTTATATTTTTTAGAAAGATTTTATCCTTCTTACCCCATCTCTTCCCTCTCTATTCATTCTCCTTGCCGCTACCTCCACTTCAACCGCACCCTCCTCTCAGCATCCTCAGCCCTCCCGTACTCCTCTCGATGAAAAGGGAAGACATGGTCGTTCAAGGATACGGAGACAACAAGAAATGTTGGATGTGTTGTGGGCTATATATGCATGACAAAAGTAATTATAACAAACGTACTTCTCCTAAAGGGAGAACATTTTAGACACTGTATCATGGTGAGAAATAAGAATACAGACATTCTTCTCCTAAAGGGAGAACATTTTAGAACTAGTATGACAATAGTACTCATGGCAGACTATTTATGTAACATTTGAGGCACGTTTATGCAACGGACTGTGGACTTAAGCAAATAATTTGTCCATGGTGGCAAATGACGATGCTGGCCAAGTAGGCGAATGGTATTGGATATTGGGCTTCTAAGCTCCTCAAAACTACCATGCCAATGTCAGTAACAAATGTGTGCGCTTTCTTGATCGAGCCACGTACGCCCTTGTTGCCAAAATGTTGAAAGAGAAAGGCACCACAGTCGTACACAACACCAACAAATGAACAAATGCGCTTTGCAATGATGTTTTGAAGATTGAACTTGGAAGTTGAGTGTTTTTTAAATCCTGAATCCTTAGGTAACATTCACTCCCATCTGATTCTTTGTTTCCATTGGTTTCCCTACACGGTGATTTTTTCCCCTTCTCTCCACTTGTACCCCTTAGACACACTTTTTCTTATTAGTTAAATTTTTCCCTATTTCCTAAAGGTTCATTTCTGGTTATATTGTAGTTCTTCTATCCTACATTAACAGTTTTATTTGGCAAAAAAAATTATTTTATATTAATAGCTTTATTTTGTTCAATTTAAGTAATTGAGTACTTAAAAAAATATCATAAACTTTGTAGGTTTCACCATTTAATAAAAATTATTATTATTCTAAATATAACTATTAATATTCAATAGAGAAATATATGGTTAAGTCATTTGATTACTTTGAAGCTCTTTTGATTTTGTGCAGGGTACATTGCTGCATCTAAAGGCTTTTTTTAGTGCTTTGCGCTCCCCTTTTCCTCCTCATGAAGTTAGTGCTTAATTTAAAATGACTCGTATTTCTCATATTGTGCTACAACGGTTGGGTAAATGAAAAGTTTTAACTGATTGCTTGTTTTATGTTGTTGCACAATTAACGAAAAGAGGACTTTCACTGGAGGATGAGAGTGATAAGATCCATCATATATATCTTCTATGAATCTCAGGATTTATGTTATAATTGATTCTGGATTTCTATCATAATTGTAAATTTTTTGCCTTTATTTCATTCTTCTATTTATTTATTTTTCCCTTCACGCGTTGATCTTCATTTGCCTAATTGAAGAAAGCTTGATACCACTTGTTGTTTTGAAATACGTATGTTTTAGAAATATTTCTATACTATTTTGAAGTTTTCTTCTTGTATAAAATATTGCTTATAGTTATGCAAAATCGCAGCTTAAGGAACTTAAAAAGTTAGGACCCAAGAATTGTGTTACTACTTACTACCTTGTGATGCAGGAGTTGAGTTAGAACTGTAATCGGATTTGAATGGAAGAAGTATACCTTTGGCATTTCATCAAACACTTGTGAATGGAGTTATAATACGTAGGGGTAGTTCCAGTATTCACTAACGAACCCGACGGATGTACTTTGGTAAAATGGGTAATTTCCTGGAATGAGTGAAGGGCAGTTAAGACATTTGTGTTTAAACAAAGGAACCATTAAGTTCGTTACTTGTCGTCTTCGTTCCACCATTTCAACAGTAACAAGATGTAGCTGAGATTCACGGCGTCAAATTCAAATTGCATTCCTGTCACGAGTATGCTAGTATAAATAAAACTTGGAATGTAATTAGAAAGATAGTTGAGAGTTGATTGTGAATGTTCATTCTGTATTTAGTTGTTCCAAATGAGCGTTTTCCCTGTGCTCTGTTTTCGAGTTGAAGCTACTGAATCAACGGGAGATTGAATTCTTAGCTTGTTCTTGGGATTGAATTCTCAGCATTTTCTCTATTTTCTTTCTGTAATTTCATTTTGGTTAGTGAAGATTGAAGATCTGTTATGGAAAGCTTATTTTCATTTAAGTTGCCTGCATCAAATTGGTATCAGAGCAAGTCTTTGCTATCTGCGATGGTAGCAAACGACAAGAAGGTAGTTCTTCTGAGTCGCCAACTTTATTTGATCTTCAACAATCTATACAATTAGTAGTGAACCAGATGGAGTTGATGAATCGCAACATCAGTTCGTTGTTAAATCTGTCTACAAACCAAGTACCTCCAGTTCCGAGAAATGTGCAGGCAGATCCGAGAAATGTGAAGTCTCATCTAGTAAACAATTGCAAAGCACCAAGATTTCAAAGAAGCCATGATTTATACTCTAGTGACGATGAAGCTCACCAGTTCCAAATTGTCAGCAAAATCTAGGTACAAACAATTTCCTACCTCGGTTTAAACCAAAAGTAGAATTGAAGCGTTTTAATGGACAAATGCATATTGAACAGTTTTTATATTAGATACTTGAGGTAGAAAATTATTTTTACTTCTTAGAAGTACCTGATGACATGAAGTGTATAGTGGTTGCTTGTAAATTAAGAGTGGTGCATCTGCTTAGTGGAACCAAGTACAACTAGATCGAATTAACAGGGGGAAACATCCAATTCAATCTTGATCTCGCATGGAAAAAATGTTAAAAGATGTGTTTCTTCCTATAGATTTTGAACAGTCTTTATTCCAACAATATCAAAATTGTAAACAGAACCTTGGAACTGTGTCAGAGTATATAGAAGAGTTCTATAAATTGTCAACTAGTAATGGCTTGCAGGAATCTGAATCACAAAAGATTCAAAGGTTTTTTGGTGGTCTTAAATATGAATTGCAAATTCAGTTAGCTTCTAAGCCCATCGGTACAGTGATGAAAGCCATACAAGCTGCTTTGCGTAATGAAGCCTTGATTGAACAAAACAAGCATAAGAAACCTCCATTTACAAAGACATTTGTTGAAGGATCAAATTCAAATTAGTATAGAAATAAGGAGACATCATATACTAATTTAAAAGCTAACAAGAAAGAGGTTTCTAAAGTGGAAAAAATCATATTTTTTGTTCCTGCTAACAAAAAGAATGTATATGCTAAAGCGAAACCTAACACTTGCTAGAAGTGCAAACAACCAAGCCACTATTCTTCAGAATGCCTTTTAAGAATAGGAGTTCCAAGTTCCAAATCTAAAGCCATGACTTCTTTTCAAATAGCAGAAATGAAGAAAGTGAAAGTGATGAAACTGAAGAGGAACAAGAGGAGGTTTATGGTGATGACATGCAGGATATGGAAATTATTGGTGAATTAGGACTGATAACTAGGAAAATTTTGTTCACTCCAAGACAAATAAATACAAGTAAGAGGCACAATTTGTTTGTTACTGTTGGAACTATTAAAAACTCAAATTGCAAGGTGATTGTTGATGGTAGGTGCACTGAGAATCTGGTTGCTAAAATAGTGGTGGACAAGTTACAGTTAAAGATCAGCCCACACCCACAATCCTATACCATTGGATGGATCAAGGAGATAGGAGAAGTTAAGGTACTTAATCAATGTATGGTGTTATTTTCCATTGGAAGAAATTATAAAGCAAATATACTTTGTGATGTGCTCGATATGTCTATTTGCCATTTATTACTTGGCAGACCATGGCAATTTGACACTATCATTATATATGATGATCGTGCAAACACTATACGATTTGAGTTCCAAGGAAAGACCATTACCTTACATCCACAAACTTCACAAATTCTAGAAAATGTAGCTGAAGAGCTAAGTCTTCCTATGCAGACAGTCATATTCCCAGAACAGCAGAATTCAAGTCAGCTTGAAATGAAAGATAAAATTGGTAGAATAAATCAAAAAGAGAATATTACAATTGAAAATAGACAGGGAAGACAAAAGAAAACAAGAAAGAAAATTTTTATTACCACCAATAACATTTCTTCTTCTCTCATATATGAGCAATTAGTTTTAATGTTTGTCAAAATGACTGCTTTAACTGTCATTGCTTCTACACTTATTCATAGTCATAAAGGAGTACAGTCCTTGCTCCAACGATTTGCTGACTTGGTCAATGATGATATGTCACTGTCCCTACCTCCCATGAGAGATGTATAACATAGATTTGATCTCATACCAAGGGCTACTTTACCCCATCTACCCCATTACTGAATGAACCCTACTGAACATGCAAACTTACAAAGACAAGTGCATGACTTATTAGACAGGGGTTTAATTAGGGAGAGCCTAAGTCTAGTAGTCGTACCTACCTTATTAGTACCTAAGAAGGACGGTACATAGAGGATGTGGTGGACTCAAGGGCTATTAATAAAATCACAGTGAAGTTTAGGTTTCCTATTCCTAGATTAGAAGACATGATAGACATATTAGCTAGGGCTGAGGTGTTTTCAAAGGCGGATCTTAGATCAGAGTATCACCAAATCAGAATGCAATTGGGTGATGAGTGGAAAACTGTATTTAAAACAAAGGAAGGGCTTTATGAATGGCTTGTAATGCCATTTGGGTTAACTAATGCACCCAACACCTTTATGAGGTTGATGACATAGGTATTACAGCCTTTATTAGGTAAGAGTGTAGTTGTTTATTTCAATGACATTTAGATATATAGTAAAACTGAAGAGCAGCATTTGAAGCACTTAACTGAGGTTTTTTAACTATTACAGCAAAATAGTTTATACATTAACCTAAAGAAAAGTGCTTTCATGGCAAAATAGCTTATATTTTTGGGATATGTTGTTAGTAAGGAAGGCTTAAAAGTGGATCAAACTAAAGTCAAAACTATACTTGATTGGCCAGTACCTAAATCTACAACTGAAAGTCTGGCTTCCTTTTATAAGAGATTCATACAGGGTTTCAGCTCCCTAGCAACACCTCTCACAAAGTGTCTTAAAAAGGGAAGGTTTAGATGGCTGGATAACAAAAGAGTTTTGAACTCTTAAAGACCAAGCTTACATCAACTCCGATCCTAGCTTTACTAGATTTTACTGACCCTAGCTTTACCAGATTTTACTAGTCTTTGAGGTAGACTGTGATGTATCAATATAAGAATTGGAGCAATTTTATCATAGGAAGGTAAGCCTATAGCTTATTTCAGTCAAAAACTTTTTGAAAATAGGTAAAATGGTCTTCATATAAACTCGAATTATATGCATCGGTATCAACTCTCAAACATTGGAGACATTATCTCGTATACAAAGAGTTTATTTTGAATACTAACCATGATTCATTAAGACATTTACACAATCAGGCCAAGCTAGACATATTGCATGCCAGGTGGGTGGACAAATTACAAGACTACACCTTTGTGATAGAACATAAATTCGACAAGAGTAATAGAGCTGCAGATGCATTGAGAAGAAGAGCTACTATTGTCCATACATTAACAACCTCTTGTTTTGGGTTTGAAGAAATCAAGCATTAATATTAGAATGATAAAGCATTTTAGGAAGTTTGGCATTTATGCAATCAGACTCAAAAACCACAAGGAGAATTTGTGTTGACTGATGGTTACCTATATAAATCCAATGTGCTATGTATCCCTGCAAGTTCTTTGAGAATGAGGTTAATTAAAGAGCTTCATGCAGGAGGATTATCAGGCCATGTAGGTCGAGACAAAACTTTAGCTTTGGTTAAAGTTAGATATTTTTGGCCTCAAATGTCTAGAGATGTCCAAAAGTGTGTTCAGCAATGTTTTATTTGTCAGCAGTATAAAGGGGGAGCTACAAATGCAGGGTTGAACACACCATTACCTATACCTAACAGGCCATTGGAGGATTTGAGCATGGATTTTGTGCTTGGCTTACCTAGAACACAAAAGGGCTTCGATTCTATATATGCGGTGGTTGATAGATTTTCTAAACATACACATTTCATACCTTGTAAGAAAAATGTTGATGCTATCCATGTGGCATGATTATTTTTCAAAGAAATAATAAGATTGCATGGAGTTCCTCTCACCATAACTTTAGATCGAGATAGTAGATTTCTCAGCCACTTTCGGAAAACATTATGGAGCAGGTTAGGCACAACTTTACAACATAGTAGTTCTTATCATCCGCAAACCGATGGCCAAACTAAGGTGATTAATAAGAGTCTTGGCAATTTGCTGAGATGTCTCTATGGAGAAACCACTAAGCAATGGGATACATTCCTCTGTCAGGTAGAATTTGCTTATAACTCTTCTGTGAATAGGTCAACTGGATTTGCTCCTTGTCAAATAGTATATGGCTTTTTACCCCATCAGTCTTTAGATATTGCAATTCATCCTCATAAAAGTGGAGAATCCATTATAGCTTTTCACACCATTTCTTAGTTTGTTGAATTACATGCTGCTGTTAGACAAAAATTGTTGCATTCTGCTGAGAAATATAAACTCTTTTGCTGATAAAAAAAATGCAAAGATGTTTAATTTGCTGAAGGAAATCTTGTCATGGTCCATTTAAGTAAGGATCGCCTGCCTGTTGAATACTCTAGTAAATTGAAAGCCAAGAAAATTGGTCCTTGTCGTATCAGTAAGAAGATTGCTTCTAATGCCTATCAAGTTGTTTTGCCACTAGACCTGAATATTTCCAATATTTTTAACACAAAAGGCTTATCTCCATTTCATGATGAAAAACCTTCAATTCCCGCTGGTAATGACCATACTATGATTACTTGATTTCACGTTCATGGTCAAGCTTTTGTTGGGTAGGAGGGTATGCAGGTATGTAGGAGAAGCTGTTCAGTTTAAAAAAAAAGATTCCAAAATGGTCAAGAGAAGTATGAAAGATGTTTTGAAAATTTCTCGACAGAAATTAGGATTGAAGGGTGTCATTTCAATTTCTTTGAAGGTATTGAAAATTCAAATGAACAAGTGGAATTTTCAGGTGTTACTTCCATGCAATAAAGTGTTTGATAAGATTTGTATATGGCAACAATTAACATTGGTATAGTTAAATCTGAATATTTATAAGTTGAATATGTTGCAATCTTTATGCAAGCAGAAATGAAATTTTAGTATATTAAAACTAAACATACCCTAAGAATTAATTCAAAAGTCCACTGGATAAATTGTGTTGTACTAGAATTTTCTTTTATCACAGTGAACCATATCAGTCTTATCTTGGATATTATTTGGTTCTCACATAAACATTCCTGGGATTTACTTAAAGCAATTCTCATGATTCAAAAAAATTAGTCCAAAAAGGAAATCAGTTCATTCAGAATTTTCTCTGGGTTTTTGTTTTAGAAGTATTTCCAGTTGACAAACCTGTTTGGTCTTACAAAGAATTACAATTTTTAGTTCATCAAAGTATTGCAATGTGGTTTAAAGAATCTCCACCAACTCAGTTTTATTCCTTCAATTCCAATTCAAGATCTTTATCTGCTTTAAAACTCGAGACGAGGTGATAGATCGTGAAAAGGATGTGGTGATTCTCGACTCTTGAATTCTAGCTCGAGGTCGAGCTTTTGTTGGGTAGGATGGATTGATACAGGAGCTGAGTTAGAACTGTGATCGGATTTGAATGGAAAAAGTATAGCTTTGGCATTTCATCAAACACTTGTGAATGGAGTTATAATACGCAGGGGTAGTTCCAGTATTCACTAATGAACCCGACAAATGTATGTTGGTAAAATAGGTAATTTCTTGGAATGAGTGAAGGGCAATTAAGACATTTGTGTTTGAACAAATGAACTGTTAAGTTCGTTACTTGTCGTCTTCCTTCAGCCATTTCAACAGTAACAAGATGCAACTGAGATTCACAGCTTCAAATTCAAATTATATTCCCGTCACAAGTATGCTAGTATAAATAGAACTTGGAATGTAATTAGAAAGATAGTTGAGTTGATTGTGAATGTTCATTATGTATTTGGTTGTTCCAAATGAGGGTTTTCCCTGTGCTATACTTCTGAGCTGAAGCTGCTGAATTAATGGGAGGTTGAATTCTCAGCTTGTTCTTTGTTTTCTTTCTGTAATTTCGTTTTGGTTAGTGAAGATTGAAGATCTGTTCTGGAAAGCTTGTTTCCATTTGAGCTGCCTGCATCACCCTATCTGTGAAAGATGTTGTTCAGAGTTCCATTTGAGCTGCCGGCATCACCCTATCTGTGAAAGATGTTGTTCAGAGTGTAGCAGATGGTGACCTCATTTTAGAAGACAAGATTGGCACATCCGTGAGTTTCTCCTTTTAATTAAAAGTAATGAAAGCTTAATGCTAAGTTGACGAATATTGTCTTCTGCATGCGATTAATGTCTAACCTACTTGAGATATGTCAACTCAAGAATAGAGTAAATATGCAATTTTTATCTATGCTCGTTGCTTACTATTCAGAAGCACCTTCTCTATGGTATTAATTGTTTGGCATTTTGTCATCCAGTTAATTACTTTTAGTCTTACTAGTTGGAAATACTCTAGAAATACTTTTATCGATATTTATCTTTGTTGTGTCATGTACTTGCTCCGTCTTAAATTAATAGTTCTATTTGGCAAAATAGTTTGTTCTATATTAATAACTCTATTTTATAAAATTTAAGTGAATAGGTACTTAAAAAATATATCATAAGCTTATATTTTCTTCTCATAGATGTGAGTTTCACTATTAAATAAAAATTACTATTTTTTTAAAAATATGGCTAGTAATATAAGAGGAGGGAGTAATATATTGTCATAGCTAGACTATTGACATCAATGTCAGACAACTAAGAGACTTTTTAATTTGCAAAGATAACTTGTGTTTTGGCTGTTTAGCTTTAAACTCATTGAAGAGTTTGAAATTTGATAGTTTGGCAATTTGACAATTGAGAACATAGAACTAGGTAAAAATAAAATTTATTCTTTAAAGAGACTTGTATTTATGGGTGAGAATAAGTAGAGGAAGAGGAGGCAGAAGAGAAGGGGAGCCGGAGGTGGAGGCAGAGAGAAGTTGGAGCTAGAGGGGAGGTAGTTCAGTGGGAAAATAGATTTAGGATTGAAGAAAGGGAGGGGGATATTTGAGTTTTTTACCTATACAATCTACATATGTGGGAGTTACATGTGTGCAAACCAATTTTGAGAATGGTGATGACCTGTACACATTTTGAGGATTTTCATGTACTCAAAGAGTATTTTGTGTAAATTCTTGAAAATATATGTCCAGCAAGCAGCATTGAAACAAACGATTACACAACCTTGTAGTTTATGACTAAATATATATATAATTTGCTTGAAATTTACTTGGGGGCTAGTAGAAGTTAACAGCCACACCACAGATGAGATTATGTGTGCTAGCACATGTGCCATTGATTTTATAAATGTAACAGCTGAAAAAAAATTCATGACTTACGAATCCCAAAGGAAAAATGCTAACGTTTTGGGCAAAAGCCTACATAATGGCATCTGGTTTTTGTGCCAGTGTGTTCCTAACTATGTATTGATTTTGTTGGCCCTATAGATCGTTGGTTTTGCATCATCATGTAAGTTTATCTCATACAAATCTCAACGTCATGTTATAATGATTCATCCTCGAGTGAAAGTTGAACAACGTACCCTTCAAGAGTCGACGCCACATTTTGCACTTATTCCTTACCAGATTCTCTGGCTAAAATCCGTGACCATGCCACATAGGAGTCCAAACACAGTATATATAGAGAGTCAAATTTAGTGCCCTCCATATACTATGATTTGACTCCTACGTGGCATGGCCATAGTTTATGGTAAGAAAATCCCGGATAAACTAAATGTGTCCTTTAGTGCAATACTTAAAATTTGTTGAATCCAAAATATGAAAATCCATATAGCCACTATCACAATGTATGACTAATGGACATGTGGAGGAGAGAATATGAGAATTCCTATTCCCAAGTTTCTCACTTAGTTACTTCTTTTACTCATGTAGCAGCCTCCCATCATTCGCCAATAAACCTTGGTAGAGAAAACAAGTCAGTTCATATGTTTCTAAATTTGTACTCTCTCCATCTAATATTACTCATTATATTTGGAAGAACATTGATTTTTATTGAATAGTGAAACCCACATATAAAAAAAAAAGTTTATAATACTCTTTTTTAAGCACTCAACTACTTAAATTTAATAAAATAAAATTATTAATACAAAATAAATTTTTGTCCTAAATAAAACTATTAATTTAAGATAGAAAAAATATTTTATTAAAAGATCAGATCCAACATTTTAAAACCAGTCTAAATTTTACAAACAGAACTTTTCCACTTCAAATACATCAAAGACAAGATTGCACACCACTCTTGGTTCTTGCTCGACAGGAGACCAACCAAGAGGCTCATCTACATCTATCACCTTGGGATGGGCACAGTTGTCGTGTGGGTGAACCTCAAATCGATTTCAGCCGAATTACTTATCTTGATTCTTGTTCCCTTCTCCTGGACACCACGGACGTTGGCGAGAATTCTCGGTCGCCAAGCAATTCTTCAGTTCGACGAGGACATAACTCATGGTGGGCCTCAGGGCAGATTCGGGTTTTACACATTTCATGGCTACTTTTAGAACTTTCCACGCGTTGTTCTCGTCATACCTCCCCTCGAGTCGGGGATCTACCACGTCTCTTATTTCTCCACTTGCGATCAATTGATTAACCCATTGAATAATGTGAATGTTGGGCCGTTCATTGGCAATTGGAAGTTGTCCTGTAATTAACTCTAACAAAACAACTCCAAAACTGTAGATGTCGCTTTTCACAGTGAGCTCGTTGGAAACGTAGTACCTTCACACAAGAAAACTGCATCTAATTAGAACAAGTCTTATTTGGAGCAGACTCCCAGCATTTTCAATGGGATAAGCCTTGAAGAGTTCGTGCAAAACTCTTGGGGGTTTTGATCGACGTTTTCGTTGTCATCAAAA
The DNA here is from genome assembly GCA_035235625.1 of Saururus chinensis. Classification (NCBI taxonomy): domain Eukaryota; kingdom Viridiplantae; phylum Streptophyta; class Magnoliopsida; order Piperales; family Saururaceae; genus Saururus; species Saururus chinensis. The sequence continues at coordinate 8,499,105 of CP141143.1, read as the reverse complement.
CGAAATTTGTAAAATAGATAACTTATTCAATAATGTATTTGCGTCTCACATTAATAACTCTTATTTAATTTTTTAAATAAAATAAAATAAATTTATTTTAAAAAAAATAAATAGAGCTATTCATGTAAAACCACGTTAAGAGTTGTCTCTCTACCTGATCTAGATAAGATTAATTATAGGATGGAAGCTAACCCTTGGACGACCCTAAAAGCTAAGGCAACAATAAAAGAAAACCCTAGAAGCTAAGGCAAAGGAAACATACTCCGGGTCGAGATATCCTGGCGTGCCCATGACTTTGGTCCATATATGAGTGAGGTTCTCAGGGAAGGCCCTGCAAAGCCCAAAATCTGCAAGTTTCGCCTCCAGACCGTCGTTTAAAAGAATGTTCGGCGTCTTCACGTCTCTGTGGATGATGGGTGACTTGCAACCATTGTGCAAATACTCCAGTCCTACAATGACAATTAATTCCATCAAACAATTTTATTAGGACTAGACAGAAAAACCAGGGACTTATGTAAACCTTGGGCAGCATCTACTGCAATTTGAAGTCGAGTTGCCCAACTTAAAGCAACGGATGCACCTGCAAGATTTTAATCCGTTAAGTTCACCACTCTTAGATAACTATCAGCGTTTGACCGCATCCATGATTGGAGCACAATACGTACCTGAGAGAAGTTGCCTTAGATTTCCATGAGTCATGTACTCATAGATGATCGCCTTGTGGTTCCCTTCGTCACAATAGCCAATGAAAGAAGTCAAATTCCGGTGATGAACTTTCATCAAGAGCTCTGCCTGCAGTAAGGGCCCCAACCATGCAAGATAAATATATGTTCATTGAAGTCATAAACAAATTGGGACGCCATTCTCACTTACCTCTGTGAGGAATTCTTTGGACCCTTCTGGTGAAGACAAAGTGAGAATCTTTACTGCTACTTGAGTTCCGTCTTTCAAGAAACCATGGTAAACGGTGCCGAATCCTCCTTTGCCTATGATCGTCTTTAATTTGTCTGTGATGTCTATGATCTCAGAGTACGTAAATCGCCGGTTTTCCTCTTGCAGGGACTGACCGGAGACTGATGGACTCATCATTGGAACATCACTAGGTGAAGGAGAAGTTTGAAGATGCCTTTGCGCTGATGCAATCTCAAATTTTCGAGCTGATAACTCGATAGAGATAGCGAGTAGAGATATCAATGGTAGAAGTAGAACATAATTTAATTTCATGAAAAGCTACTGACGCCAGTGGGGGTTCGCATTGTGGTGAAAGTCAAGTAATAATTCACGTTATGATCTATGCTGTGAACCCTTCTATTATAGAGAAACGTCGGAATAAGATGCGTAAAAAGAAAACACACACAGCAAAATACGACAGAAACAAAAGAGGATCGACTCTGGTTCGTTTGTTCGCGATAGATTACCAGACATCGGATAAGAAGTTTAACCTTGTAGTCTTCTTCTTAGGACCATTTTCCACAGGACAAAAGACACAGCACACAGCGCAGCCAGGGAACCCACTGATGCAACGACGGGAACCGCGACATTTTTACTCTTCTTCTTTGGGCATGAATCCGAGGTACAAAGTCCTGGGTTTCCGTCAAAACTAGCATTTATAACAAATATATGCAAGGCTAGTTAAATTCAAATCAGAACATATCTGAGCCCAAATGAAATGTTAAGTGTCGATTAATAGTGAACCAAACCTTAGAGAGAGCGACCCGTCCTTTTTTCTTTCAAGGAGGGTTGTAGGTATGGACCCTCTGAGTTTGTTGCCTGTCACGTTCCTGCATATAGACGTGTCTTGTTGACTCAACATGCACAACTACTATGCACACTTGACTTGATTGACAAATTGAAGTGAGACTTTTGCCACTTACAGGTAACTGAGGGAGGTTAATTTCGCCAGAAACTCGGGTAGTGGACCAGTTAGGTTGTTGTTTGATAAATCCCTGGGGACGTTTTACATTAAAGCAAGATGATATATCTTGAGAATCTTCCAATTAATGCTTTACCACATAAAATATACCAAAAACACAAAGTGCAGAGTGATAGGTCGCTATGTTTCCTAGTTCCTTACAAATATTCCAAAAATGCAAGATTAGCAATTGAAGTAGGAATCTCCCCAATCAGTCCACTTGATGATAAGTCTCTGGGTCATGACAAACGAATTAGAACAACATTAAGGTCAATGTCCTAAAAGTTTTCATTGTAACATCCTATCTAAGCATCGGTCTAGCTAGTTTAACAAAAAGAAAAGTATATGTCTAGAGTTTGTAATACTCACAGAGAAATGATTCTGGGTGGAGTAGAGCTACAGTTTAGACCCTTCCACTTGTAACCGGAAGGGAGACATGGATCACCCATCCAGTTTCTCTTCACTCCAAACACAGTCTTGATGTTCATTACGGCATCGACTACATATAGAACCATATTTAAAACCCAGATGAAAAAACCTCATACAAGGAAAATTTTGAATTTTTAAAGAAATACTCCCTCCATCTCATTTGGTTGTTTAAAATAAGCTAAAAAATGAGTTTATTTTGAAAAATCAAATGGTGCTATATCTTAATGGGACGAAGGGAGTATCATAAAAAAATGTAAAATAGCTGTTGTGACCAAGTTGCTTAAGCTGTTAGATAACGTGTTATTAAAATTTATATTCTATATATAACAATAGCTTAAGCAGTTAGGTAACAGGTTATTATAATTTTTATACTATTAACTTTATTCAAGACTCTCCCTCCACTTGCAAACATCAATCAAAGTTTTGTACATGAACATAATAAGAAGAGATAGGGAAATAAAAAACTAGGACTTTAGGGAAAATGTGCCCCAAAAAACAAATACTTTGGCTCTAATACATGTGGAATGACCGATGTTTACTACTAGATTAAGCTTAAGGGATTAGGAGTCTTCCAGTTTTAGCTCTAATACACGTAACCAATCTACATAGGGCTCCCAATATGTTACATAGAGGGCAACTTGCCATCTGTATGTAGCTCTCTTATGTACTACATTCGGAGCCTTATGTGAGCTAGTCAGGGAATTAGAAGGAAAAAAGTTTGGTCAGGAAAACATTTTCATTTATAAAACTCAACTCAACAAAAAAGTTTCCACTGAATCTTCAATAAACATACCATCATTATGGAGTGTTTCGTCTTCTGAGCGCTGCACAACAAAATATGCCTCAAGAGCATTTAAGATTGGAGGTTGTGTAGAATTACTTGTTTTGTTCATCTTAAGATCGTATTTGTCTTCACCGGTTTGCGGGTCGGTGCTGTAAATCGAGAATGTCGCTAGATATGGAGGAATGACAGGGTGATAATAAAAAAGTTTATTGTTTGAATAGATCATAAACACTCTTGACTGGTTTGCAGCGAATTGCTCCAGCTCCGCGAAGTATAGATAGATGTAACACTTCGTATTTGATCCCTTACTTGGGATGCTGAAATTGATGTCTCCATTATCATCAATTGGCCTTGCAGCTGTGTTTAATACGTCTTGCGGAAGTTCAAACATACTCGAAATGATACTTGTTGTATTGATTGGTTTTCCATTGTTGAAGATATACTTCTCCCATAGTCTATCGTGGGCATCATCTGGATACCTAACGCGCACATTATAACAACGAAAACAAGCTTACAATCATGTTTTTTGTTTCTTCTACGGAAAGAATCTGGCAAATTAAAGGGCTGACCAAAATCGTGAGCAAGTAGAAATTAAGGGCTTTACGTCCACAGTGGGAAAATTTCTGTGTAATTTTATTCTCGAAAATAATTAATTATTTAAAAAAAAACCCAAATGGGAAGAATTAAAACATTCAAAACTCTCAACCTAACCTACAAATCATTTTGTGTATTATACTAAACATTTTTTTTTGTAATTAGACATAAATACTCACAGTTAAGATTATTGAAGAAAAAATTATGAAGTCAACAAAACTAAGCACTTGTTACCGCGGGGTACCTCACATTGCGATCACCTCCGACATTATAGCGGTTCCAGAGCACTAAAGATTGAGACTCATCAGCTCCATCATACAAGGTTTTCGGTAGGGGCCTCAGCTCCAGAGCCGAGATGAAAGGTGTCCCCATGCCCGTGTCAATTAAACACACCCATGCAAGTTCTCCGGGTGCAACGGTTGTGATTTCCTCCCACCAGTAGCCATGCAGAGTCTGAGAATCTAAAGATGCCCATTTCTGAAGGCCCAGGTAGAGGTCGAACGCCGGTGGTTGGTTTTTGCCATCATAGTTTCCATACACGAAGAAAGCCCGGATCAGGTACTTGCTGCCATTTGTGGTGGGTAGTTTGTAACAATTTCGACCTCCCTCTGGAAAGCTCCTCAAGTTGTGGTACTGCTGACTATATTGCGCGAAGTTAGCGACAGATATTTCCATGTTCGTTCCCGTCTCTACAAAACCGTCGTCGGAGGTGTAATATATCTGGGTTACGCCGTGACGGTAGTCTAGCCCTTTACCGAGCCCGCAATCGATACTCACGAAGCCTGCAACAAACAGTTAGTAAAAACCAACAAATAAGGTCATAGTTCACATCTATAATCTATATACTCTCTCCTAATATTTACATTTAAAAATAATAATATTTTTTGTTAAATAATTCACATCTATAAGAAAGGAAAATAAGTTTATAATACTCTTTCTTATATAAAAATATTAATATAAAATAATTTTTTTTGTCAAATATATAGAACTATTAATTCAAGACGAAGAGAGCATATCAAAAGGTTAACATGAGTCCATTGACGCGCGAGAGCCTGGACATTGTGAACAGTCGAACTGAGATCTGATAAGATCTGATGGCGCACATCAACAGAATGCCAAGGTAGTTTGGAAATTCAAACTCACCTGCATGCTGAGTAACATGCACTGTCAAATTAAAATTCGAGGGCTTATGATGACCAGGCTCATACTAACGCGTAAGGTAGGGCTCATACTCTCATATGATTTTTATCTTCTAAACTCTGTAACCTGACTGGCCATTCACCGAAGCTGCTGGAAACAGTAGCGAGAACAAGAATAACATCATCTGGAAAGCCATTTGCCCAAACTTTCAAGTCTTCACTCTAGGATAGATAACTATTCATATCATTTATAGCGGTTTTTTTGTTCGATGAACTCATTTATAGTTGAATTCGGGAATGTGACAGCAGGTCTTTAGTAGCAACTAGCTAAAAGAATAGACGGATGAATGGACAAGTTGCCACATGATAAAGCGTAATCGAACATTCAGATCAGTTTGGCTATGGGAAACGCAAAGCAATTTCATTTGACTCTGACGCCTTCTCTCCTGTGGTTGGCTGCTATGTACTCCTTACGATGTCCATGAATATTATAGACCTGATTAGTATTGTTAATACGGAGCGATTAGTCTTACAAAATACAAATCACCAAATGAAAAAAGTCGTACAAAGTACAAAGACAACGATGGGAATCACTGTCGTCAGTATATGTTGCCCTGAAAGCCACAATTGATCTGCGTGCCGTGCTTACCAATTGCTCAGAGAACTCGTGTTACTACACGTCATGTACTAGCTGTAGCCCTTTGCAAATCCACGGCAAACAAAACATCTTTCTGATGAGATGGATAGGATTGTCTCATTGTTGTCCACAGTGGCGATAACTTGTTGCAATATTTTGAGACAGGGAGGAGCCGCTGTTTGTATATATCCGTTTGGGAACTCTTAGAAGGTGTGACGGGTTGATGAGAGAAGTACGGTATTAATTAGAGAAAGTTAGTATTCTTACTCTATTTTTTCTATAATAAAAGCGTTTAACTTTAGATAAAAAAATAAGTCACATCTAACAATATAGAAATTTATTTTTTCCTATCCAAGGTGAAGTAGAATATTATTTTCCATTAATGACATAATAGACCGATAATGATTAACAAAGAATGAAACTTATTCTCTGCCCACCAGCCTACGCAATTATCATCTTCACACAAAGTGACATATCCCCTAGTCTAATTAAAATAATTATTTATCTATCATTAATTATTCTATTTTTCATTCTCACGATATTTTAGTTAGAAAATAACTAAAAATTTATCATATATATATAGATATATATATATATATATATATATATATATATATATATATATATATATATATACACACACACACACTGTAAAAAAATAATAAATTAATTATATTTTTATCTTTCGTGGTCTAATTAAAGTGTTTTTTGACATAATATTTTTTTAAAAATATATATTTAATAGATGACAAAGGGAGTATTTTCATAGCCCATAGTACCCCCCACAATTCAACATGCATTCATGTTGCATATGTTAATTTCTACTAACAACAACGACACTATGAGTTGCCAACTAGTGAATTGTCACAACCCAAGCCTTGAGAATGGCCCAAAGACCATCTATACTATCAGAGTATACCTAAATTTAAACTATAATAAGACAATAAAATATTCTGCAAGAGATAAAGAATTAAAACTAAAACTTGAATAACCTTCCTACTAACTTTTATTGAATTAAAATCAATTGAATTTCACCCATGGGGTGTTCATCTTCAACTACAATCTGATTATTAATGCTCATAAGAAAATAATCAAACTAATTCTAATTCTCCGATCATCCTTGTAAATGATATTTCTCTATCCTTTCTTAACATTCCTACGTATCCAAATCAGTAAATAAATTTGTGCGCAAAAATATACTCAGTAGAACGAACATTCTACCCATGAGTTAAAAGCTATGTCATCATGCCTTAAATAAAACATGTATTGTAATCCAGCAATCATCGATCATATAATAAACAAGGATTCAATACTCAAATATCTAAACATGGTCATCATATATGTATCATCAGTTAACATAACATTTACATGATCATTTGATACCCATCATATCATAACATTTACATAATCACCATATATCATAATACACACTATAATGCCCAAACCGAGCTGGGCCCAAAAAATCTCTTAATAAAAAATTTGATCTCCTTAAGCCAGTAATCATCGTCTATGTGCGAGAGGTATAACATTTGTCTACGCACTATGGAGCTTAAAGGCTTCCTCGTACGTAGACTTAGGTTGTAACAATAATTTACACACAATGAAGCTTCATAGTTTATCGTGTGTAAAATAGAATAAAACTTATTATTATAATTAATTTTGATCAGGCCAACATTGTCTTATCGTTGGTTGCCTACGTACGTATTGGATATTATTCCAATACAATCAGATCCGAATGTAGTTCTGCCTAACAGCCAATACATACAACAAGCATCACAAAATTATATACATTAAAATATGTATATACTGATATTCAATTGGAATTATACAAAAACTCGTCATATATTGGAGTCAAGCGGAAGTTAATAAGTCAACGAAATCGTACATCTCGCTCTATCACAAAGCGGGATCAAAACACATACACACGTCTCGCTCTATCACTGAGCTGAAACCAAACACACACACACCACACGTCTTGCTCTATCCTAGAGCAAGATGGAACATAAATATGTCACATCAAAGCATAGCAGATTAGTACACAAGGATCATGGCATAGCACACATCCTAATTTAGCACATGCAACTCTATAATTTAAACGGGATGTCAGAAATACTTACTCCCCTCATATTTCGTAAGGTAACGGTATTCGGAGTTGCTCGTTCCTTCTTCGCGTCCTCCCCTTAGGTTCCAAAGGTAGTAGACGGAGCTTCCTCTAACCTCCATATATTCCTCGTCTTGCACTGAAAGACTACACACAAATGTTCTCCTTGCTGGAGACTCTCCTCATTTTTTGTGCCCATGAGCGGTGGACAGAACCTCCCCTACTCGAGGATGTTCCTCACACATTGTGACTCTTTAGTGAAAGACAAAGCCTCCTCTACTCTGAATTACTTCTCTTGTTGTGGTCCGACAACTTCAAACAGAACCCCGTTTTGCTTCTAGCCCCTTTTTTACTCTGGTGTTCGAGGACGACGGGCACGGCCTCTCTTTGTCTCGGGGTACTTCCTCCTCATACGATCTCCAACTTAGAAAATGGACCCCTCCATCGCATAGGACACACTCAATTTAGTCAAAAATGCCTCTTGGACCAACTAAATCTAAGTTAGGACGGTCAAAAATAGAGAAAACGAAGTTTATTAGTGCTCGAGAACAATGGGTATAACCTCTCCTTATCTTGCGGTGTTTCCACCTTATATGGACTCCAACCCAATAAAAGGACAGCTCCATTGTGTAAAACATGCTCGATTTACTTAAGAACACCTCTTGAATAGCCTTAACGGACTCAAGACGCTCAGAAACAGAGGAAATGAAGGTCTAGCCTGAAAAATAAATCCAAATGGGGTATAAATAGGCCGAGCCGAGCCAAAATCTGTGGCGCCTCCAGAAACGGCGGCACCCATGCATAACACACGTGGTGACTACGTGCCCTTTTTCTTTTTTTTTTTATATATATCCAAATCTTCAAACGCGTGTAACTTCCTACCCCGGATTCGGATTAGCGCATTCTTGGTACAGTTGGACTCGTATCAACGAGCCCTTCGATACAAGCTCACTTAAAGAAGTATATCCCACTCTTTCTAAGTAGGTCCCACCTATTTTTCATGCTTCTTGAGGTCGTAAGTTCTAGTCTCAACCTCCGTTTCGCCCGTTTTTCGAATCGTTACGCTCGTTTCTTCGAGCTCTACTCGTATGTGATAGTTTTAACCTCTAAAACCCTTTAAGATCATTGAAAGGTTATCTAATTACCTCTAACCCTGAAGGCTAAACATAATTAGAAAAGCGGGGTGTTACACACACATAGCTCATTCCCCATAACACATAGAATATTAGCTATGTGATCCATGAGTTGCGTCAATGCGAGAGCGTCATGGGTGGTCATCCGCGTGCACTCGGTATGACCCGTGAAAACCAAGAGGGAACTGTCAAAGGTTAGGGTCCACCCTCATCCCTGCGTGGCACCTAGGTAATCTTATTATCTTGATCCTTGAGTTAAGGCACTCAACCCAAACCTTAGCTACCATTTTCAACCTCTCACTCTTAGGATGGTTCTTAGTTCCAGATCTACCTTTTATGCAAGATATTCCTCTTACATGCCTATAAAAGAGAAAAAAACATATTCTATATAGTTCAACCCAAAAACAGAAAAACTCTTATGATTCACCAATTAGATTGAAAGATAAGCACATAAGTTTATAAAACAAGAATTGAAATATCCACCCATGTAATCTATTCAACTCATTAACTTAACAGGACATAAGCATGCACTACCTATCTATAATCAATATACAAACCAAATTATCACAACTTACATATAGTGGCATTTATATTTAACAAAACATAAAAAATTTGCATTCTCATCTCAAATATAACATGTGAAAGACAACTATTCCAACACTTCAAATCATAGTGCAAGAAGCATATTCTACCTGTGCAAGTATGTGCAATTTTTCTTTTCTTTATTTCCTTCTATAAGAACTCCAACAAAACACAGAACATTATGACCTAAATATAACAACCAACTTGTCGCTAGAACATTCCTCACTATAGTTCCTATACGTAGTATCAACTATCGAACATATCATGATGCCCACATATATAAACATTTCGTCATTTAGAAACCATTAAGAACTATCAACTTCATTACACAGAAGATGTTTTACCTGCATCATACTGGGTTAGAAAAGATTAAGAAATCATGGCCATGTTCAATTTAAAACCTTAAACAATAGCTCATTAAAATTAGCCATTAACACATGATTTTGACTGATTTCAAAACATATATATATATATATATATATATATATATATATATATATATATATATATATATATATATATATATATATATATATATATATATATATATATATATATATAATCGGTTGCACCACACAGCCCCAAAAGAAAACACAAGAAAGAGGGGTGAGTTTAACAAACTCAGCAATGGTTTTTAATATCACTATCAACATCAAAAATATGATAGCATAACAATATAATCATTCAGATCAAAGATTGGCAAGGTGCATCATTTTCTGATCACGCATACACATCACCTAAAACTGCATCATAGTGCATAATCCACATAATGTCATTCACATCATAACACCCTGCATAAAATGTATCTCTAACATACATATTCCATCATGCATCATATCATAATCAACCTGCATGAATGTATCTCTAACATACATATTCTATCATGCATCATATCATAATCAACCTGCATGGATGTATCTCTAACATACATATTCCCTCATGCATCACATCATAACAACCTGCATGAATGTATCTCTAACATACATATTCCATCATGCATCACATCATTTCAACCTGCATGAATGTATCTCTAACATACATATTCCATCATGCATCGCATCATCTCAACCTGTATGAATGTATCTCTAACATACATATTCCATCATGCATCATATCATCTCAACCTGCATGAATGTATCTCTAACATACATATTCTATCATGCATTATATTATTCTCATTCGTCATGCATGTATAAGTGTCGCACACACACTAGTCCAACATGCAAGTCCATACACATAGAGAATAGACCTGCTCCTCAAGGCCAACGCCTTCGAGAAACTCTTACTTGTCAAGACCGAAGTCTTGAGCAACTCCTGCTCCTCAAGGCCAACGCCTTCGAGCAAATCCTGCTCCTCAAGGCCAATGCCTTCGAGCAACTATTGCTCCTCAAGGCCAACACCTTCGAGCAACTCCTGCTCCTCAAGGCCAACGCCCTCGAGCAACTCCTGCCCATCTAGTCTAAATTCCCGGGCAACCCTGCTTGTCAAGACTAAAGTCCCAAGCAACGATAACTGGTAAGCCGATGTGCTCGGACAAACCATCAAATCAAAACATGTCCTTTCGGACCAATCAAATTTCGATTCAGCCACGACCGATAAATCCGACACACAATTTCATCACCTTACATCCAATGGGTCAAATTCGATTAACCTCGATAAAGCCTCAATTAGAAGTCCATTTTCATGATGCATGCAACATGGTACATAAATGGGAAGGCATACATGAATCCTAATTCATGATAAGTGCTCTCATTAGCCCCTAATGCATCATTCATAATTATAATATCAAGCTTCAACATCATCATTAAACCCCACATGTGTCTGTGTGTACCTAGTAGAAGCACTTCACTCAATGCTTATCAACATGCTTGAAATTAAATCACTACCACACTACACATGTGAATTAACATCTAATCATGAATTCCAGTGGAAATCATAGGAGAAGAATTATTGAAATCATAACTCAAATCAAAGCTCAACCACAAACTAAACACATATAAGATCATTCACTTCATCCTTGAGCTATGACATTCACCAACATCCACACATCAACTAACCACATTCTATCATGACAAATCAGTCTATTAATAGGTTGTAGTCCTACTGAAAATATGTTTAACTATAAAGAATCAACCATTCATAACTTCAAGATGGTAATTCCAACATCATATAACCAACCACAAGCCATTCCACATAACTTTAAATATATATACCACAACTTCTAACATCAATAAAATACTCTTCAAGTAGCTTTTTATAGATCAAAACACTCCACATAAACATAAAAATGATATTTTAAAATAGATATGTCAAAATAAGCATCATACATAAAATTGTAAATTTTTGCAGTGTAGCCGTTCGAACGCCCTGCAGGGCCGTTCTAACGCCAACAAAGCAGTTTTGGTTATCTTCTTCATTTCAAATTTCCAACCTGAAACTCCATTAATAAATCTTAAAATCTCCATCTAACAACTCAAATGACATTAAAACTTCACAATACCTTCCAGAATGCTAATTCATATCATAACAAGATAAAACCCTATGAAATCGGGATTAAAGATTATCATTTACTAATCATGTCATTAAAGTACTAAATCAAGTAATTCCATTCAAAACAAACCACAAAATCAAGTATTTTACCATAGACAAACTGAAATTTCGAAAGCCCATTACCTTATCCCTTAATTAGGCTTGGATTTGATGGCCACCCTTCTTGGAAACCTTACAAAGACATAGAGTTTGAATTAAACTCCATTAAAATCGATTTACCAAAGAAAACCCTAATTAAAAACTTAGATCTAGGGCTTGTTAAACATAAAAATTGAATTTTGAAAGCTAGGGTTTGTAGTAAAAATATAAATTAATAGTTTTGATGTCTAAAAACAAATTGAAACAAAGGGGAAATGGTAGATTTAGAAGAGATTAAGAAGAAAGCTAGGGTTCAGTGCTTAATTAGAGTAGGCTTACCTTAAACACCTTCTAATCCGGGCCTAATTGGGGATTAGGCTTGACCTCTCCTCCTCAGCCTATTCCCAAAATGGGAATGGCTCAGGTTTGCCCTTTTATAGTTAGGGTTGGGGTGTGTATAGGTAAGTTATGGGGTGTAGATAGGAAAAGTAGGCTAAAAATGAGTATTTTACAAATTTGAGCACTAATTAAGCCTAAGAAAATTTTAAAATTTTTTGTATAACCTTAGGTTTATGTCTGGGTCTATTTGGCACAAAAACCAAAATTTCAACGGTGGGGCCCACATGGGTCCAGCCAAAACCCTAATTTTCAGAAAAATAGTGAAAATTCTGAAAAATCTCAAAAATTCACATTTGATTCAAAATCACTTAAAACCACCAATCTTAAAGTTAATTTTGATTAAAACTATCATAAATACTATTTATTTACGAAACCACCAAATAAATCAGAAAAAGTGTTAACTTCACGATAACCGATAATTAAAAGAAACAAAAACCGGTTTAAGATCAGGGATCTTACACGGCCTATGGGAAAGGGGTACTGAAATTAAACTAAAGGAACTACCTTTTTAGTCTCCAACTTGTAGCCAGGTCCTCTAGTTGTCCTATCTTCACCCCCAAGACCATCGCCGACCGTCGGACGCCTTCTAATGTCGCCGCCTACAGGAGATAGAGAAGAGGGACAAGGATGGGGCTAGAGGGGGGAATCTAAAACCATTATATAGAGAAGGGAGAGAAGAGAGAGACGTGATGAGAGGGTAGTGTGGGACGTATGGGGAGAGGAGAGAGGATCGATTTGCTGAGAGAGGGGAGTTTCTCCTGTCGAAACTAGTACTGGGGGATGAGGAAATTTCCTCTCCCTTGAGACTTCCTAGAAATAAACATTCCGGGTTTGAGTTGAGCTTAGACCCCGGACCAAGGTTTCTAAAAAAACAACGGTTTACATTAACACTTTTTTTCTACATCATAATCAAATAGTGTGGTACTTCTATGTTGGCTAATCTATGAAATTCTTCTGCTAAATAAAGCCAATAAGCACTCACTTTTACCTAGCTATCATTGCGGTGCACATATTTTAACAAGAGACACAAGTAAGATGAATTTTCTTTTGATCCTACACTCGTTTTGAACATGTCCAAATTTTTTATAATTGTAACATTGAGGTTTCCCCTTATACCAACATTCATCATCAACATAGCTACTTCTTTTGCAAATTCTACATTTTTGTTTAGTGGAATCAATTTCCCTTCTTTCAAAATTATTTCTTCCCTTTCCTCTTGCATTTCTTCCTCTTCTTTGTCCACCGCCTCTAGAAGAGTCACTTTTGTGTTGAGTACTACTAGAGGGTGTTTTTCCTTGATAATCAACCTTGAGCTTGGATTGGAAAGCATTCTCAATTGTTTTTTTGGAGCGCCTACACAATCTTTGGTCAAAAGCAATAATAGATCACATCATTTTTTCAATGCTCAATATAAAGGTATCTTTCGTCCCCTCAATTACGGCAACAATATCATAATATTTCTCCAGTAAAGTAATCAAAATTTTATTAATAACTTTCTTATACTAACATCATCCCCACAACTCTTCGTTTGATTCACATATCAACAACTCTAGAGAAATAATCATTCAATAACTCCATATCTTTCACCTTAAGATTTTCCAAATCCTTTCTAAGATCTTGAAGTTTAATAGATTTTACCCTCAATGTGCCTCTATATTCCTTTTGTAGAATGTCTCATGCTTCCTTTACCTTTGCAGCATTAATGATTTTGGCAAGATTATGTTGACAATCCCTTGTTGAATCAAGTAAAGAGCTTTTGCATCTTTCTTCATATTCTCTTTCAAAAAGTTGCTTTTAAGCATTTGTCAAGTTTTTCACATTATTGGGTTCTTCAAACCTATATTCAATAATATCCCATAGATCATAAGAAATGAACAAAGTTTTCATCTGTACACACCAAAAATCATAATTTTCTCCATTGAAAATGGGAGTGGGTAAATTTTGGATGTCACTTACAACATTGCTTCTTCTTCTTCTTCTTTAAAGGGGTTTTTTTTTCTTTCAAATAGATTCACTTTCAACTCTTGAAGATAATCCAACCGCGCTCTGATACCACTCGTTGGCTTAAGACAAGAGGCTATGCATAATTTCGGGAGGAAGTAAAATGGGTTTTCATAAGAAAGTTGCAAACTTTGAAGGAAGACAATGAGCATTCATGGAGAAGAGGAGGGGTTGTTCACTATCCAAAAATGAGCACATTTTTTTTGTCAACCAAACCTTACATTTGAGTGCATTACCCTAGAAAGTAAACTACCCAAATTGCCCCTCATTAGTCATTACATTTTAACATTGACCCGGTTTGAGCTCAACATAGGCAAAGAAGAAGTCGTATGCTTCCATTGACAGCGGCAACTTGCGAGTGGATGGATAAAAATTTAGCAAAAGTGGATCACATTTTGCAAATTTTTTATAACTTGTAGACCAGGATGTCCAAGTGTGATCCGCTTCCATATACTATATTCTACAGCTCAACTCTTTGTTTGGCATTATTCCAAATATGATGATGCAAGGTGTCACGGGTGTGAAGTTGTGCCTAGCATTCACTCTCTTGATGGTCTGGCCGCACCTTGCAACTAGCAGCCAATTCCCTTGACCTTCCCACTCGTACACACAAGGAGGAAGAAAATATTAGCAACAAAACACTATCTCTATGCAAAGGGGCTCCACCCTATGCTATATTTACTTTAGTCCATCAAAACAAGGCACGGAGAGGTAAGGTTGAATCACCAAGGATGAAATCTCCCATGGCTACCTGACGCCCTCCTTTAAATAGGCTTATCCCATGCGAAGTGTAAGATCCCTAAACTCTAACTGGTTTAATTAATTTTATTTAATTGTTATTATGTAGTTTAATGTTAATTTGGTTGGTTTTGACTTATTTTTGAATTTAAGGTGGTTAACAATGATTTTGAATCAAATTTTCTTCACTTTGATGGTTTTTATGTTAATATAAGTCAATACAAATTTTTCTAAAATTTTTTACTACTTTTCTAAAATTTAGGCATGTAGGACCCACCATGGGCCCCACATTTGTAAATTGGGATGATTGGGTCTCATAAGACCCTAAAAATATCTTATGACAGTAATTAAAAGTTTTAAAAATTTTAAATTTTATTTTGGGACTAAAATAAATGAATTATCAATTTTTAGTGTTAAATTCTATTTATGCCTCACATATTTGTTAGGTCTACCACAAAGTCTACTATAAATAGAAAGGCACAACCACTTTCCCAATTGGTATGGGCTGGAATCTGGAGCTTAGGAGACCCTAATCCCCATTTTCAAAGAATGAAAGGTTATTAAGGTAAAGATTAGATTGATTTTCTATTAATTACCTAGGGTGTTTCTCCTAAACTTTCTGAATCTCTTATTTTGCCAAGGATTAATCTTAATTTCTACCCATAAAGTTTTTTATTTTGACCTCTATATCAAACCTTTTTATAAGGAATTTCGTTTTTGAACTCAATAAACCCTAGATCTACAAGTTTTTAAGTGATTTAGACATTTTTAAGTGGATTTATGTAAGTATTAACAAAACCCTATTGTAGGTATGATTTGAAGGAGTTGGAGCGTTGATTTTAAGTCAAAAAAATCACTGAATATAAGGGATTTTGTCCTAAATAGGTTTTTGATTTTAGATTTGATGTTTGGTGGAGTTTTATGTGAGTTTGCATGGAGTTGAGCTTTAATGGCGGATTAAGAAAAGCTTAATCTTTCTTGCTATTTCTTCATGTTTTTTGTTGATAAGTGGGTAGATTTACTATTTCCTAAACTTGG
The DNA here is from genome assembly GCA_035235625.1 of Saururus chinensis. NCBI lineage: Eukaryota > Viridiplantae > Streptophyta > Magnoliopsida > Piperales > Saururaceae > Saururus > Saururus chinensis. The sequence continues at coordinate 8,482,990 of CP141143.1, read as the reverse complement.
ATTTCATTATTATGAAGTTTGGGAGTGAGATTTGAAGGTTTAAGATGCATATATACATTTTTAGTTTTGGGTTTGAAAGGAAGAAGATGAATCAAAGCTTCTGTTCTTGCGATCCAACAGCCATGCAGGCCGATCGAATGGCCAAGCGTTCGAAGGGCCCTGCAGGGCGTTCGAACACCAACACAGCAGATTGGTGATTTTCATTATTTTGCTCATTTTCGTGTTTTTACTCTTAAGTATCACTTCTTATGTTTATAATGAGTAATTTATGCTTGGAAGAGCCACTGGAAGGGTATGAATTTGATGTTGGAAGTTATGATGAATGTTTAAGCGTTAAGTGGATTTCATGTTATACAGTTAAACATGTTATAATTTCTTGTCTTGAATCCATGTTGAATAATTCCTCATATACTTAAGTATGATTCCAACAAGGTTATAGCATGAGAATGGGTGTGTATATTGTCACATATTATGACTAAATTGTGGGTGATTGATGGTGCCATGTCTAGCTTTCAGTGTGGTAATGAATATGCTTACTTAAGTCTAGCGTGAGGTTGCACTTGATTCAAATTGAGTTTTTCAATGGTTTTCACTCATGATTTCAGTAAGGAGCCATGATTTAATGTTAAAGATCATGTGTGTAGTATAATGATGAGGGGTTGCTTATGATGCATGTCCATATGCTTATAATTGAATGTTTTAACCTTATACACACACATGTGGGGGGAATAATTATGGTGATTGTTGATATTATGATTAAAAATGATGCATGTATGGCTGATGCGAGTATGTTTCATGAATTAGGATTCATACATATATTGCCCACATATGTACCATATTGCAAGCATCATAAAATGGATTTACGAATAAGGCTTAATCGAGATTAGCTGTGTTGGTCTATTGGATGCAATTGTATGATATTGCTTATCAGGTTAATCGATCGAAGGCTTATCGATTTAGTTTTACGTTCAAAAGGACAAGGTTTTACGTCCCTCGAGGACGGGTTTTTTCTCCCCGGGTTGAGAAGTATAAGGAGACAAAACTATTTAGACCATGTAGACTCTGAGAATCTAGCCTAGTGTAGCCGAGTGCACCGACTTACTAGGGTGTAACGCCCGAGATTTTTCATATATTTTTCTTAAAATTTACAAAATTTTTTTGCAATATAACAACTGTAAATCAGAGGAAAATGACGAAATCAAAACCTATGAAAGCAATTTATAATTTAAAACACTAAACATCAACTTTCCATCCAAAATTTTCCTCATTCGGTCAAACATCATATGGCCAAAACAAATATCCTTAAGCGCTACTCAAAAACAAACGTACGACTAAATTACCATGATCATGAATTTTTAAATACAAATAACTCTTAGGCATCTCTGAGTACAAGTCTCATAAATAGTCCACTGTTTAATCCAAATGAAAAGTCCAAAATACATACACATTAAATCTTATCTCACCCAATACATCAGATTGTAGCGTAAAAAGATACTTGCATTGAGTCAAGGTTATACCTGAATCAAAGGGGAAACAATCTTTCACAGAAATGAGCATCTATCTCCAGGAGCTCTCCAACACATACCTGCAAAAGCCTCCCGAACAATGGGGCTAAAAATATAGAGTAATGAGTATTTTCATACTCAATAGGAAATACCCAGTAGGAGAATCCTAAACAGTGAACTCAGTAAGTTCATAAATACATGTGTTCATGCAACTCAAACATGAAGCATACAACATAAAATAATCATATACATATGCATATAATAATGCATAACACACCAATGAAAACAAACTTACACAAACACCCTTAATCAGGGTCTTACAACTTACTCATACCATCGTACGCATACTCAATTCCTTACACATACTTGTACAACCTTACTCGTACAATCTTACACTTACATTCCTCTTAGAATCATACACTTACATTCTTACTCAGAATCATCATCTTACAGTCGTGCTCATACTCATACAACTTACATGTACTTGTATGACCTTACTCGTACAATCATACACTTATTATCTTACTCAAACATACACTTACAATCGTACTCGTACTATCGACCACTGAAGTTCATTATAACTAATAAGCTCCAGCATAGAAAAAGAAAAGAATGCTACTGGGGCATCACCTTAACCTCCGGGGAGTGACTAGATGTCATGGACTTTTTCAAAGGCAAGGCACACCTATGCTCATGGAGCACAGGATCAAACAGGTAAGAGTAGATCCATGATACTACTTACCTCAGCGTGCAAACATACACCCACACATAAGGGGTCATACAATTGCCCACACATAAGGGGTCTTATAGTGCCATACAATTGCCCACCATTATGGGTCTTATAGTGTCAGTGTCACTCTTGGGCAGAAATCATATAGTGCCTCTTTGGTGGAATCATACAATGTCACTCTTGGGTAGGAATCATATAACGCTCTTAACAGAGCATCAAACGTTTGGGCTTAATATAGCACACAGACCAAATCGAAAACATACATATAGTTACTCTCAACAGAGCATCAAACGTCTGGTGCTCTATATAGCACACAGACAACATCCCGTGGGATAAATACCATGGCAAGACATGAGAAATGCTTAACCGACTCATTATCGGCAGGCTCAAACACGGAACTTAATCCGTCAAACCAATAGGTCTCAAACTCACAATGCTATTATTAGCTTTCTTATAATTCAAGTTTGAATTAAGTAAATTATGTGGTACAATTATGCAACACAAACTCACAGTCCTTAACTGAATAAACCGAAGCTGAGCCCGATCAAAACCCTAGTTTGTTAGGGCAACAGACTTCACTTAACCCGTCCATATTATGATCAACTCACCTTACATTAAATCCTTACATAATCATGTAGTCTCCGCCATCCACCTTATGGCCAAAACATCTTACACATACGTCATCAAACTAAGCTCCTCACAGTAGATCCCCATTATCACCCTCTTACTTAATACGTCACTTATTATGCTTACTTTTCACTTCATAATTTGTACATTATGCTTGTACAATTATACACGCTATTTTTGTCTAATAAGCCTCCAAGCCTAAGTCCTCTTACTTACCAAGCCCCTGATGTACGTCCAAACAAGACCAAACCAATCCACACCACTCCTCATCCGTCAAACTTACGTCCACCATCTTTTGTCATACACTTACACATCCAAATCTACATCCAACTTCATACCAAACCCTCTGTCATCTCTTATCGTTCGCCACCTGAACCTCTGCCCACACACAACCCACATACATAACAAACTCACAATCGCTAGCCATCACTAGTATGTCCACAAAACACATACGTAGCATACTTACATATTTGCTAGCCATCACTAGCGTATACATATTTTACATACATAAAACATGCTTACAACTCACATACATATATGTATCTCAATGTGGCATAATTCATTATCTTACATCATGCAAACAAGCCATGATTTAATATCCAAAACATGGAATCATATAATCCTAGCATGTTGCTACCCATTCAAAGCATGCTATCATGAAATTACGAGTTCAAAGCTCTCCTACCTCGTAATCATGATGTTTGATGGTGAGCACATGACGATGGCAGTGTCGGTGGAGGAGTTGGCAGCCAACAATTTTTCCTAGCCAAGAGAGTTGTCGTCCCAAGGTTTTAGGAAGTACCTGAACTACTCACAGCCAAACAGGGTGACACAGATCAATGCGGAAAAATTCGTAATCCATGGTGGCACACTACGGGCAGCCGGGAGAAAGGTCATGCCAATGAGTGGCAGGTGCAACAGAAGGTCTAGGCGTACCACTAAAATTTGACCCGCAATTGAAAAATACTGAACCGGTCAAAAGATGTCGAAATCAGCTATGGACAACACCCAACGGTGTCGATTTCTTGTTTACAAGGGCCCACATAAAGGCGAAGGGCGTGGGGCAACACTCAAGGGCAGAGGAGAGGTGGAGAACTCTGGTGGTCAAATACGGATGCCATTCGATGGTCAGGTGCCACCAAAGCGGCACCAAAACCCTAAATTGTATGCACGGCTACTTGAACATGTGTCCAAAGGGAGGGGGAGAGGGATGGACGGAGGTGGCCTAAGGCTCATTAGGGGTCAGGCTAAGGCCCTAGTGGTGGCCAATCAAAGCAGCGACATCGTCGATCATCCACAACCAAAATAATAGGTGCGAGCGGCTGTACATCTCACACAGCAGAGGACGGGGGAAAGGTTCAAGGTCGAGCAAAGACCGTGAGGCCGTCATTGGCCAAGGCCTATGTAGGTGAACTCGTCCACCTTTAGTCAAGATAGGCCATACAAATTTTTGCCAAATGCTGTCTAGTACCAACGGTGTAAAATGGGCAAGAGGGGTTAGTGAGCAGACATGCCGGTGAGGCAAAACTAGTTTGGGGCTATGGGCCACAGAGAGGATCTAGGGTCAGACGAGGTCAAACCGGCCTAGGTGGGACCATCACTATGACAAGGCTGGCCAAACATGGCCCACGGTTGCAGCAAAACGGTCCTTCTTTGACTGGTGTATGCTACATGCATTGGAAAATGGGGTTCGGCCAAGGGGAAAGCGACTCATTCTAGTGAAGGCGGCCGAACCAAGCCAGGTACTGTATAATGGAACTGGGTACAGTGGTCCACTACTGCCACTAGGTCGGGGCAGAGCCAAACGAAGGTCCACTTGGCTAGGTTTGGCATCCGACTGGTGACCGTACTCACAATGTACAAAACGGACATTGACCGAAAACAGGGGCTGACCGGAGGGAAAAATAGGGCCGGGGAGGGAAGGTGGCGGCCTTGGCCGGCTCTTCCATGGCTAAAGCGGCCTGGCAGAGCTATCCTCGGCCAAAGCTGGTAACTTCCGATATCAACAATCCCAACCGAAGAACATCAAACAAAACCGAAACAAAGGGGCGTTCGAACTGAGCAAAGGAGAGACGTAGGGGGTGGAGTAGGAACTAGTCCGGGTGGGGTGGCTCACTGCCTTCGCCGGGCCCAAGCGGAGTCAGACAGAGGTTCGGCCAGCCACGGCTCACCGTCGGTGGCCACTGGTTAATCAAAACAGGGCACCGGCGAAAAAATAGGGCAGAGAGGCAAATGAGGACGGGGCGATAAAGGAAAGGCCCAGGAGGCCGGGAGGGGCAGTCCTCTACTATCGCTAGAACAAGGCGGATCCACGGCCGGCCGGCCCTTGCCGGCCTACGGCCGCAGCGGCACAATGAAAACAAAGAGGGGAGAGGGCAAACTGGGGAGAAGCTCACAGCAGGTCGAATAGGGCTGGGGCGGCGTTGGGGAGGTGGCCTGGCCATCATCAAGCCAAGGTCGGCTGACAGCCTTCCGGCAGCACTCCTCCAGCTTGGATAGATGAGAGAGGGGGGGGTCGTCCTGCTCCAAAAGCTTTTGGTATGGGCTCGGGCCCCTTTTCTTCTTTTTTTCTTTTCCTTTCACTTATCCTTTCCTTTTTCTTTTGCAATCTCCTTCTCTCTCAAATTTTCACGCCGTAAGCGCGCGTCCAGGCCCATGGCCACGATTGAACCCCACACTCAGCTACAGTTACAAATACCGAAGCTAAAAACGGCAAAGCATCACATTTTCTCACCAAAAATGATCAGAAATAGCAAAAAATTATAGGAAATCATAGAACAAAATCATGGGCATTACATAGGGGGAATTCTTCCCCGTTAGGGAATTTACCCAAACTGTGTAATTCTTTCAAACTTTCCAATCGAGGATTATTTAGAGTGAGCAGGGACTACTTAAGTTTCGGTCGATTATGCAGGGTTGATGTTTTTATCGATATGCAAGGTTGTGATAGTGTATTAGAGACACTTTACATGCACGTTAAACATTTATAGATATGCATGATGTGATAGTGTGTTAAAGACACTTTACATGCAAGTTAAATGTTTATGGATATGCATGATGTGATTGTGTGTTAGAGATACTTCTCATGCATGTTGATTAATTATGGTTATACATGATATGCTAGTGTGTGTGAGATACCCTTCGTGCAGGATGGTTGATTATGAACAAGCATGGATATGTATAGCGTGTGTGAGACACTTGTTGTCACGCCCCGGTGCTCGCCCGACCCGAGCCGAACCCTGTCTAGGGACCGGTCGAAGCACATGGGGGAGACTAAATTGTATTGTGGAAGTCTTAACCCCTCTAGCAGGTGATTAACGAATACGGAGTCACGCAACTTTAGTCCTTTGTGCAAGAGAAATAAGGTAAAATAAAAGAAGATAACATATCTAAAATAAATCCCCCAACTTAACCCACATGTTTAATATCATGAGCCTAAACACAAGGCTCGAATCAGAAAATCTTAGACAAGTCTAAAAGTATAAGATACAGAGGCATCCATGCCTAATCCCACGCATATCCCGATTGTCCCTCATAAAGGGAATCCTAATTAACTACATGTCACATCATGCATCCCCAAAATAAAATACAGAAAGAGGGGTGAATAAAACTCAGTAAGGTTTGAATTACGGTAATTGATCATAAAATAATCATAACACATCAACCTGGTAATTCATATCCACATTTTTAATAATATCCTCATTTCTGATTAATTCCCTTGTCCCTATTCACGCATAAGTAATTATTTTTCATACAAGTATCTCATACATACTAATCATTGCATGAATAATCACGTTATGGTATAACATTCACCCTGCATAATTGTAATACCTCACTTTTTTTATTACATCTAACCAAGGGGGTTAGAGGTAATTAGGGGTTTTTCTAATAAATTTTAGATAGTTTCAAAGGTTGAAACATCTGTATTTGAGTAGAGCTCGAAGAATCGATCATAACGAATCAAAGAACAAGAGAAACGGAGGTCGGGACCAAAAGTTATGACTTTCAAGAATCATAGAAAATAGGCAGGACCTACTTAGAAAGAGCATAATTTATTAATTTAAGTAGTTTAATATTGAAGGGCTCATCGATACGAGTCTAACGGTACCAAGAACGCACAAATCCAAATCTGGGGTAGGAAGTTACTCGCGTTTAAAGATTTGGTTTTATATAAATAATAATAATAAAGAAAAAAATGGTGCACGCCGCAGCGTAGGCCAGCACGGGCAGGTGCGGTGAGCGGGTGCCAGCTGCGTGTTACCACAGCGCCACTATTTCTGGCGGCGCGGGGGCCTATTTGTACCCCTTTTTCTTCCGATTTTTCAGCAGATCTTCTCCTCCCCCGTTTCTGACTGTTCTAAGTTTAATTAAGGTCATTCAAGAGGCATTCTTAAGTAAATCGAACATGCTCAATGCAATGGAGTAGTCCTTTCTTCGAGTTGGAGATCGTATGAGGAGGAAACGCCCCAAGAGAAGGAGAGGTTCTGCCCGTTGTCCTCGAGCACCAACAATCTTCTTTTTCTCTGTTTCTGAGTATCCTAGCTCCGATTTAGTCCATCCAGGAGGCGTTCTTAACTAAATCAAGCTTGCTCTTTGCAATGGAGGTGTTCGTTCTATGAGTTGGTGACTATATGAGGAGGAAATGCCTTGAGACAAGGAGAAGCCCTGCCCGTTGTCCTCAAGCACTGGAGAAAGAAAAAGGAGTCAGAAGTAAGACGAGGTTTCGTCCGAAGTTGCCAGGCCACAACAAGAGAAGCAATCCACAGTAGGGGAGGTTTTGTCTACCTCCCACGGGCACAAAAAATGAGAAGAGTCTCCGGCAAGGAGAACGTTTGGAGGCTAGAGGAAGCTCCGCCTACTACATTTGATCCTAAGGGGAGGACGCTAAGAAGAAAATGAGCAACTCCGAATATCGTTACCTTACGAGACATGATGGGAGTAAGTATTTTTGACATGAATTATAGAGCCGCATATGCTAAATTAAGATGTGTGCTATGTCATGATCCTTTGTGCTCTATTCTACTGTGCTTTGATGTGACATGTTTATGTTCTGTCATGCTCTAGGGTAGAGCGAGACGTGTGGTATGTGTATATTCGGTCTTGGCTCAGTGATAGCGCGAGACGTGTGTATGTGGTTTTGATCCCGCTCTGTGGTAGAGTGAGATGTATGATTTCGTTGACTTATTAACTTCCGCTTAACTCCGATATATGACGAGTTTTTGAATAACTCCGACTAAATATCAGTATATATGTATTTTAACATATATGATTTTGTGATGCTTGTTGTATGTATTAGCCGTTAGGTGGAACTATGTTCGGATCTGATCATATTGGAATAATATCCAATACGTACGTAGGCAACCAACGACAAGACAACGTTGGCCCGATCCAAATCAATTATAAGTACATATGTTATTTTGTTTTACACGCGACAAACTATGAAACTTCATTATGTGTATGTGTCTGTTACAACTTGAGTCTACGTACGGGGAAGCCTTGAAGCTCCATAGTGCATAAACGAATGTTGTACCTCTCGCACATAGACAATGATTCCTGGTTCAAGGAAAGAAATTATAAGTGATTCTCACTCAATCACATCATTCATAAACATCATATATAACCTGCATAAGTAGTGTCTCTAACACACATTCAGATCATGCATAATCAACCATTCTCCTTTATGACATTCAACCTGCATAACACGTGTCTCCAACATGTAATCACATAATGCATATTCATATCATTCATCCTACACGATAAGAGTCTCAATCACACGATATTAAATCATACATAATAAATCATATTCACATGTGTTACATAATCTCAATTATCCCTACACAACCTGTGTAACCTTAGCATAATATTATCTCATACACATGCATCATCAACAAATGTTGAATGTCTCCATCTTGGAGAGAAATACAACCATGCCACATAGGCTGGACAAAGTCTGATTTCTACAAAGGAAACATAAATTGTTCAGGGTAGTCAGCCTCTAAGTCTGCTTGCCCAGGACCGTTCTAGCCAGGGATGTCTGAATCTCACACAGAGAACTTAGGCAGTGTGTTCACCCTAGATATCTCCTGCGGCAAGAATAATCTGAATTCCCACACAAGGAAACTAGAACACGTGGTAGTCGGTGCACGAAGGTGTACCACTCTGGATTCTCACGGTCCAAATGACTCTAAAGAAATCTCAACCGCAAAACAAATACACAACTCATCTCCATTCAACTCAACATCAACTCAAATTGACTCAACCTATGAAGTATCCATGTTCCACACATGAACTCAAATCAAAATCTTGTCCTTCTGGACCAACCAATTTCCGATAAGCCAATAATTGATCAATCCATCACACAATCTCACATCATTGGTCCCAATTGATCAACCACGGCTAGTCTCGATAAAGTCTCAATCAAAAATCAGTTTCATAATGCATACAACATGGTACATATGTAGGCAATCCATACATGAATCATAATAAATTATACATGCTCCCATCAGCCCCTCATGCATCATTTATAAACATAATATCAAACATCATTATAATTATCCCCCGCATGTGTATGTACATAGTAGAAATATTCAGTTCTAAGCATATAGACATGCCTTATAAATAACTCATCATCATACCACACGCATACTCATAAAATCTAATCATAGTTCTTACTGATATCATGGGTGAAAACTAACGGAAAGCACCATTCAAATCAAATGCAACCTCAAGCTAAACTTGGATAAGCATATTCATACCACATGTGAAGCTAGACATGACACTATTATTCACCCACAATTTAATCATGATATATAAAGGCATATAATTTCATTCTCATGCTATGAACTTTTTTTGAATCATACTAAAATATAATGAATCACTCAATCATGGATTCAATACAAGAATTTATAACATGCTCAACCAAAAACATAAAACCCACTTAACATTTAAGCATTCATCATGGCCTTCAATCATCAATCTATACCCTTCCAATAGTTTATCATAACATATATTACTCATCAAAGTCATAAGAAATGATACTCAAGAGTAAAAATACTAAAATAAGCAAAATACACAAAATTGGCCGAATCGCAGCATTGGCGTTCAAACGCCCTACAAGGCCATTTGAATGCTTGGTTGTTCAATTGCCATAAAGGTTTTTTCTAATTTGTCTTCCGAACTTTGAAATCAAAACCAAAATTTTACATACAAATCTTAAACTACCAAATCACACTCCTAAACATCATGATAATCTAATTCATGCTTAGAGAACATTAAATCTAGCCATTACTAAACAAAAACCCTAAGAAATCTCATCGAATATTAAACCTTTATCAAATTGTCATTAAAGCTCATAACCATGGAACTCACTTCTAACTCTATCAAAACTTAGATCTTAAATCATAGCAACATTTAAAACCAAAACGCTTACCTTCAGCAAGTTTTCTCACTCGAAATAGCTCCTCCAACACCTTCAAATCCTACCCAACATGTGGCTTTTATTTATAGCTTCATAAATCCGATTTGAAACACCTAAATCTCTTGAAAAACCTTAGATCTAGCGTTCAAGAAGCTTAAAAATGATATTCTCATAATTAGATTTTGAAATAGAAATTCAAATCAATAATTTTTGAGTAAAAATTGAGATTAATCCAAAGCAAATGAAGGAATTTGAAAGATTCAAGAAAAACCCTAACATGGCGGTAGTCATTTTGTATTCTAGACTACTGTATTGTAGATTCTCAATTTCAAAATGCAAACCAAAATCTTGCATTTTAGACTCTCGATTTTAAAATGCAAACCAGATTCCTGGTTTTTCAAAATGCATGACAAAATATACGACAAAATCCATATTTCATCTAAGCACAAGATATAAAATATTATTCTCCACATCTTAGTTGGATAAGTATAAATAAATGATTATTCCACAGTAAGATAAGAAAAAGAAATGTTTAATCCATAGTGCATAGATAAACATAAAAAAACTAATTTATATCACATAGTTATATAATTAAAAATAAAAACACCAATATACAAAATATATTCCATTCAGCTTTGCTTTCTTCCTATGAAATTGTTTTTGGGGCACAATAAATTAGTATCACTTGCCACTGGATGGCATATCTCTTCAACCAAAGGAAAAAATTTGGAATTGTACAAGTATTCCTTCATTCAAATGATGAATGAGTAACAGTTAGGTAGAGCAATTTGAGTTCCTTCCAAAAGATCTTACTACTGCCAAATGTTTCCATGTGAAGAGAATCCTTAGCAATGCTCGTTTCCACATCAGCATTCCCACAATATAACCTCTTAGAAGTCTCTTTGAATAAACTTTTAATCTCATATAAAATTGTTTTGCAAGATGACCTTGTGTGCTGGTTCATCAGTCCAAAACTCAAAAGCCAATATTTCTTTATGGTTTCTGATACCCATAAAAATTTATGGGTTGCATTTCATGGAAGATTTGCCTTGCACAAACCTGCACAACAAATATAGAGCAAACAATAATCAAATATGCTTGTACAATGGTTTCAAGGTCCAACTTCATTTTGTTAGTTCTTCTTGCATCATCACTCCATGAAGCAGGCATCTATGATGTGATAAGATGAAGCGCCTTTTACATAAAACTCCATGAAACAAGTGTGAACTCTCATGTTACATGTAACGCCCTGACCCGGGCCAACGCCCAAAAATCTCTTAATAAATTTTTTTCTTCTTTAAACAAGGAATCATCATCTGTGTGTGATAGGTACAATGTTTGTCTACGCATTATAGAGCTTCAAAGCTTCTTTGTACGTAGACTCAAGTTGTAATGTTCACATGCACCCGATCCCGTTCTGGAAGCAACAAGAACCGCCTCCCCTTTTCTGTTGTATGCCTCTCCGGCGACCGGCGGCCGCCAGCGGGACGCCGGGCCACCACCACCAGTTCCGCCCCGGTGGTGCGACGCCAGGGGGCCACTGCCCCGGCCGCCCACAGCCGCGTCGCCTCCTCCATGGTTAGACCCCCCTTCTCTCTGTTCTGAGTTCAGTCGCCGCCACCTCGAGTCGGCAAGGGTCGGCCGGCTATCGTGGGCTCCGCCCTAGTGTGGCGATGGCCAGGGATGGCCATACCCGGCCCAGTGCCACCTAGTTCGGCCTCCCCGTTCATTCTCACCTGCCCCTTCTTCCCGGTTTTGTGTCTCCTCTATTTTGCAATCTCTGGCCGCCGCCGTGGGCCAGCAAAGGCTGGCCAGCTGCCCACCGCTCCGCCTTGGGCCGGCAATGGCGGGAGGACACCCCTCTTGGCCCCAGTGGTCCTCCTCCACCGCCCCAGCCCTCTTTTCCTCTCCATTCATTTGTTTTTCCGCCCCCATCAGTCGCGTTCATTGGCTGCCTCCGGCCGTCGTTTGACATCCCGGCCGGACTCGACCCGAACCTCCTTGGTCCGGCGAAGGCTTTGGACCACCTTTCCCTTCCCGGTTCCACCTCCACCTTTCCTTTCTTCTCCGGCCAGATGCCTCCACCTCCCCTGTTCCGCCGGTACTTGGTTTTGGTGGAACAGAGGCCGGCAGTTGAGAGCCATGGACGATAGACCTATGTTTGGCTCCACCCTGACCTGACGTCGGCTGAGCCATTGTCCCAGCTCAAGTTTGCCGGCCTTAGCATTATTCCGCCTCCGCCCTCCCTAGCCCCTATTTTTGGGTTACGTCCGTTTTGGACGTTGTGACTGCCACTGCCAGCCGGACGTCGAACATGGCTATGTGGACCTTTGTCCGGCTCTGCCTCGGCCCAGTGATGCTATTGGGCCACCCCTCCGGGCCCAGTTGAGCGTCCGTTCCCTCCGCTTTGTCGGAACCCGATCCGCATCCTTTGCTCGGGTGCTATCACTTGGAAAAATAGGGTCTCTGTCCCTCACTGTGTTGTCTGTCCGGCCTGTCGCCGTTGACTTTGGCCGTCACCTCTGGCTAGAGATAGCTCCTCCTGTCTGCTAGGGCCATGATGGAGTCTGCCAGAGCCGCCAGTAACCCCTGCTCCTTGTGCCCTAGGGTTTTTCACCCGTTTTGGGCCACTGTAGCGTCTCCTTTGGACGCTTGTAGTTGGGTGGGTCTCAGCCTAGAGATGGTTGGCCGCCCTAGTGCGGCACCGCCCCTCTTCTTTGGCATGAGGTAGGTTCCCCCTCTGTCGATGATATGTGTTTGACCGCGCTATAGAGAGCGCCATGTTTTGCCCTCTTATCGTCCTACCTCCACCGGACACCGTATGGCCTCTAGTCAGCCTACCTCGACATGGCAACGACAAAGGTCGTCTTTGTTGGTCACTACCCTTGGTATGGCCCTACCGCCCTTCCGAGTTTTGGGCCGACACCATCTAGCCCTCTCTCCCCTCCCTTTGGCCACGTGTGCAAGTAGCTGCGCGTGCGGGTTAGGGTATTGGTGCCGCTTTGGCACCGCCCGATCGTCTGATGGCTCTGCCATCATCTGGAGTTGACATTGGAGTCCTCCTTCACCTCTCCTCCATCCTTGAGAGTCGCCCCACGCCCTCCGCCCTTATGTGGGCCATTGTAAACGCGAAATCGATGCCATTGGGTGTTGGCTGACCGAGTATTTCTCAGCTGTCGGCCGACCTTTAATTAGTACACCCTTGAATTTTGGTCTCACCTGCCACTCGTTGGCATGATCTGTCCCGGCTGCCCCTAGTGTGCCGCCGTGGATCACGGATTTTGCCGCGTTGATTTTGACACCCCATTTGGCCTGTGTAGTTCTGGCACTTCTTAAAACCTTGGGACAGTAGCTCTCTCAACAAAGCAATGGTGTTGACCGCCGACTCCGCCACCGTCGTGTGCTCGCCATCAAACGTCATAATTACGAGGTAGGGGAGCTTTGAACTCGTAATTTCATGACAACATGCTTTGAATGAGTAGCAGCATGCTAGGCTTGTATGATTTCATGTTTTGGATATTAAATCATGACATGTATGCATGATGTAAGATAGTGAATTATGCCACTTTGAGATACATGTATGTATGTATGTGAGTTGTAAGCATGTTTTATGTATGTGTATGATACATGATGTATGCGCTAGTGATGGCTAGCGAATATGTTAGTGTGCTATGTATGTGTATGATGGACATGCTAGTGATGGCTAGCGATGTCGAGTAAGTTACGTATGTGGACTAAGTGTGAGGGCAGAGGTATGGGCGATGGACGATAAGAGGTGGCAAAGGGTTTGGTGAGGATTTGTATGTGTATGTGGATGTGTAAGTGTGTGACAAAAGACAACAGACGTAAGTGTAACAGGCGAGGAATGGAGCGGATCGGTTTGGAGCGTACGTCAGGGGTTCTGTAAGTAAGTGGACTTAGGCTTGGAGCCTTATGAGGGTTTATTAGACAGTAAGAACGTGCATAATTGTACAAGCATAACGTACAAATTATGAAGTGAAAAGTAAGTATAATAAGTGAGGAATTAAGTAAGAGGATGATAACGGGGATCTGCTGTGAGGAGCTCAGTTTGACGATGTAAGTAAGATGTTTTGACCGTAAGGTGGATGTCAAGGGTTGTATGATTATGTAAGTATTTGTGTACAGTGAGCTATGTTCTAACTTGGACGGGTAAGTGAAGTCTACCGCCCCGACGAACTAGGGTTCGGATCGGGCTCAGCTTCAGTTTTATCAATCGAGGACTGTGAAGTTGTGTGGCATAATTGTACCACATAATATACTTAATTCAAGCTTGAATTATGAGAAAGCTACTAATAGCGTTGTGAGTTTAAGACTTGAGGGTTTGACGGATTAAGTTTCGTGTTTGAGCTAGCCGATAAAGACTCGGCTGAGCACTTCTTGTGTCTTGCCATGGTGGTTATCCTGTGGGATTTTTTGCCTGTGTGCTGTATAGAGCACCGGATGTCTGATGCTCTGTTGAGAGTGATATATGCTTTGTTTTGGTCTGTGTGTTGTATTTAGCCCAAACGTTTGATGCTCTGTTGAGAGCGCTGTAAGTTTTCACCCTTCATGGGCTCTGTATGTTTCTGCCTATAGATGGCACTGTATGTTCTGCCCAAGAGTGGCATTGTAAAATTTCTGCCCAAGAGTGGCACTAGCACTATAAGACCCATAATGGCGGGCAATTCTATGGCACTATAAGACCCCTTATGTGTGGGCAATTGTATGACTCTTTATGTGGGTGTATTTTGCGCGCTCAGGTAAGTAGTATCATGGATCTACTCTTACCTATTTGATCTTGTGCCCCATGAGCATAGGTGTGCCTTACCTTCGGAAAAGTCCATGGCATCTAGTCACTCCCGGAAGGTTAAGGCGATGCCCCAGTGACATTTTTTTTCTTTTAGACACTGGAGCTTATTAGCTGTAATGAGCTTCAGTGGTCGATTGTATGTATACGACTGTATGACTGAGTATGTGCGCTTCTGAGTAAGCATATGATGATGAGTATGTGCACGACTATAAGATTGAGGATGAGTACAACTGTAAGAGTGTGAGTTTGAGCACGACTGTAAGAGTTTGAATATGAGTTCGACAGTAAGTGTAAGACTGTACGAGTAAGGTCGTACAAGTATGTATAAGTTGTATGAGTTAGCATACGATTGTATGAGTAAGTTTATAAGACCCTGATTAAGGGTGTTTGTGTAAGTTTGATATGATGGTGTGCTATGCGTGCTTATGTGCTTATGTGCATAATTATGTTATACGTTGTTTGCCTCATGTTGAGTTGCATAATGCATGATTTATGAACTTATTGAGTTCACCGTTTGGGATTTCCCCTACTGGGTATTTTCCTACTGAGTATGAAAATACTCACCCTAAATCTTTTAGTTCCATTGTTCGGGAGGCTTTTGCAGGTTGTGTTGGAGAGCTCCTGGAGATGGATGCTCGATTCTGCAGTGGATCTTTTCCCCTTTTGATTCAGGTCTAATCTTGACTCTATGTGAGTATATTTGGTGCCACGATCTGATGTATTGGGTGAGATGAGATTTAAGTGTTTATATCTTCTGGACTTTTAATTTGGATCAGATTAGACTGTTTATGGGACTTGTACTCGGCGACGCCTGGGAATTATTTGTATTTAAAAATTCAAGATCATGGTAATTTAGTTGTACGTTGGTTTTCGAGTAATGCCTGAGGATATTTGATTTGGTGGTGTGATGTTTAACCGTATGATGTTTTAAATTATAAACTGTTTATACATGTTTTGATTTTGTCATTTTGACTCCGATTTATCGTATAAATTTTTTTTTGTGAGTTTTAAGAAAAAGGGATGAAAAATCTCAGGCGTTACATGATATTAGAGATATTTAGTGCTAAAAATTCAAATTTTGCACATGGGGCCCACAGTGGGTCCCGCCCCCTAACTTTTTGAGAAAAATAGTTAAAATTTTAAAATTTTTAAATGACTTAAATTAACTTAAAAACCTTAAATATGAAGAAAATTTTGGTTAAAATCTTTTTTAACCACTTTAATTTTAAAAATAGTTAAAACCAATCAGAATTGACATTAAACCACACAATAGCTATTAAATAGAGTAAAATCAACCGGATCAAGTTTCGGGATCTTACACTTGTCATGTAGGATGAATGTTCATAAAATAGAATGAATATGTATATTGTGATAGAGACACTCTTCATGTAAGATGGATGTTTATGTTATAATGTGATTATTCATACCATGAATAGTATGTTTGAGATGCTTGCATGCAGGATAATTTCTTATGAGTAAGTATGGTTATATTAAGAAAAGTAATAAAAAATAGGATATTATATGATATGTAGATCTGATAGACCATGTTGATAAGTCGTAGTTGTTCTCTTATTTACCTTTTCCATATTTAAAACCTTATTGAGTTTATACCCACCCTACTTTCTTGTGTTTTGTTTTGGGGCTGTATGGTGCGACATATGGTCTATCAGGATCCTCTGTATGAGGAACGGTTGGCCAGTACTTTGGAGTAGGCGTGGATGTCTAGAGGTTTTGCTATGTTTCTTATTTATTCAGCTATGTTGTTAAAACATTATGTTTGGTTGATATTATTCTAGACTCTTGTAACAGTTGTGGTTTTAGACCTGTTTATGATTTTATGATTCTAGCCATGTTGTCAGATTAGTGTTCTAAATTTTTGGGTTGGGACTTGAGGATTATTTTTGAGTTAAAGTTCTTTATACTTTCATTTATTTCTCTTGCACAAAGATTTAAAGGTGTGTAACTCTATATGTGTAATTTACCTACTAGAGGGTCAAGTCTTTCACAACTTAATAATTTATCACCCCTGTGCACTCCGACCAACCCTTGGACCAAGTTTAGCTTGGGTCAGGCAGGTGCTAGGGCATGACACCGAGTCCTTATGCAACTAGGATACACAAGTCCCACCCATACAAGTAGTTCACTCCCTATCCAACTCTCCCCCTTTAGGCAAGTTACCCCAGCCTAAACTAGGAAATTAGGGATCTCCTTGTCCAGCTAAGAGTCCTACCGCACCATGCCATCAAAAAGTCCGATCTTGATAGGAAGTTGTTGCCCGATCTCATACTCGAGCTAGGAGATGGCTGAAACTGTAGGATGAGTCTTGTCCGACTTAGGATTCCGTCCCCAAGTGTGATTGGCGCCCGGCTTGCCACTGAGTCCTACCCACACTAGAACTCTTGCTCAGCATACTCCGCAAGGCTGTCCAATGCTCTAGAAGCTTCTCCAATGTGCTCCAGCATGCTACCCAAATACATAAGCGGCCAATGGCGACCTTGGCTATCAATCGCCAAGCCTAAGGGGTTTCCGCCCTTTTTCTCTATGGGACTGATTGAGGGGCTAACACAAGGCCATTAGGTCAACTATCATACTGGTACTAGTACTACCATGGAGGTACTATTAAATGTGATAATTTCTTTCTCTTAGCACTAATTAGGACTGAGTATTAGTTGCGCGAGCTCATGGTTTTTTCCAAGGTAAGACTTGACCTTAATCTGATTGTGAGTGAGTTGAGCAAGCTTGATTTTTAGCATTGACCTGAGTCAAGTTTAATGGAGCTGGCTTGTTTTTATTGATTGGGTTATGTTTTTTATTTGACTAATACTCCTTCCATCTCACATTGATAGCTCTATTTAGAAAAATTATAATTTTTATTGAAGAATGAGATTTCGGGATAAAAGAATGAAAAATAGATTCTAATATACTTTTTAATTACATAGCTCCTTAAATTGAGCAAAATGGAGCTATTAAAATGCAACAAATTTTTTTCTTAAACTGGAGCTATTAATATAATATGGAGGGAGTATATTAGAGAGTAATGTAACTACATGTGCATCCATGATCTTCCATCATGCTTGCAAGGATGTCCAGTTTCCATTCGGACGATGGCATGGGATCGTTTATGGGGCATGTGCATCAAGACCAGTGGTCGAGTTGCACATAACATTTTAAAAGATTGAAATATGTGCTTAAGGTTTAAAATTTTCTATTTTTAAGAACTATACAAATATTATAAACCATTGAACTTGAAATAATTCATTGGACAAGTACCATTAAACCCAAAATATTTGTCAAATGAGTTAAAAGTCCAAACCACATAATAAAATTTGGGCTTCGCTAAAAAAGCTAAGTTGTGAGTTGCAAGTTAAATTGAGCAAGTCAAGGAGGTAAAAACAATAGAAATGGACTTAATGATATTGCAAAAAAAAAGGCGGAGTATAACTTAGGGGCTATTTGATAGCCTATGATTGGCTATAATTTGTCTGTGATGTCTATGATCTCAATGTACGTAAATCACCAATTTTCTTCTTGTAGGGACTGATCGGAGACTGATGGGCTCATTGGAACATCACTAGGGGTTTGTCTAGATTAGTGAAAACTGGGAGAAAGGGAAAGAGAAAGAGAGTAAATCCATGTGAAAGAGAAATTAGGAGATTCCTAAAAATTTTCATTATTTAGTTACATAAATGATATTAACGATGATAATGGTGGTAGCAATGGTGATGATAGTAGTAGTGGTGGTTGTGGTAGTGATGGTAGTGGCTGTGGCCGTGGTGGTGGCGGCGGTGATGGCAGTAATAGTAGCGGCGGTGATAGTTGCAGCAGTAGTGATGGCAGCAATAGTGGTGTGCGGCAGTGGTGGTGATGGCAGTGACAGTGGTGGTAACGGTGGTAGTAGCGGCTAGTAGTAGTGGTAATGTTGGTGGAAGTGGTGGTGATGGCAGTCGCGATGGCGGGGTAGTGATGGCAAAGGTAACGGTGGTAACAACAGTGGTGGTGGTGGTGGTGACGATAGTAGCGGTGATGGCAGCGGCAATAGTGGAGGCTGTGACAGTGATGATGGTGGTAGTAGCGGAAAAACATAAGTCTTTAGTACGCTGATTTTTTTTCTAAAATCCATGGGTCGATAGGTAGAAATTTTTTGGGCTAATTTTTTATTATTTTTCTTAATTTTTCACTCAATTTCTTTTTCCCATTATACCAAATAGTAAAAACTATGAGATTTCAAGAAAGTTTTTTTCTTTTCCTCTCCTTTTCACCAAACTAAACAGCCCCTGGGTGAAGGAGAAGTTTGAAGATGCCTTTGCGCTGATGCAATCTCAAATCTTCGAGCTGATAACTCGATTGAGGTAGCGAGTAGAGATATCAATGCTAGAAGTAGAACATAATTTAATTTCATGAAAAGCTACCGACGCCAGTGGGGGTTCGCATTGTTGTGAAAGTCAAGTAATAATTCACGTGATGATCTATGCTGTGAACCCCCTTCTATTATAGAGAAAAGTCGAATAAAATGCATAAAAATAAAACACAAACACAACAAAAATAAGACAAACAAAAGAGGATCGACTCTGGTTCGTTTGTTCGCTACAGATAACCAGACATCGGATCAGAAGATTAACCTTGTAGTCTTCTTCGAACCATTTTTTACAGGACAAAAGACACAGCACACAGCGCAGCCAGGGAACTCACTGATGCAACGACGGGAACCGCGACATTTTTACTCTTCATCTTTTTGCATGAATCCGAGGTACAAAGTTCTGGGTTTCCGTCAAAACTAGCATTTATAACAAATGTATGAAAGGATAGTTAAAATTCTGATCAGAACAAATTTGAGCCCATATGAAATGTGAAGTGTCGACTAGTGAACCAAACCTTAGAGAGAGCGACCCGTCGTTTTTTCTTTCAAGGAGGGTTGTAGGTACGGACCCGGTGAGTTTGTTGCCCGTCACGTTCCTGCATATAGACGTGTCTTGTTGACTCAACATGCACAAATACTATGCATACTTGACTTGATAGACAAAGTGAGACGTTCGCCACTTACAGGTAACTGAGGGAGGTTAATTTCGCCAGAAACTCGGGTAGTGGACCAGTTAGGTTGTTGTTTGATAAATCCCTGGGGACGTTTTACATTAAAGCAAGATGATATATCTAGAGAATCTTCCAATTAATGTTTTACTACATAAAAATATACCAAAAACACAAAGTGCATAGTGATAGGTCGCTATGTTTCCTAGTTCCTTACAAATATTCCAGAAATGCAAGATTAGCAATTGAAGAAGGAATCTCCCCTATCAGTCCACTTGATGATAAGTCTCTGGGTGACAAACGAATTAGAACAACATTAAGTTCGATCTCCTAAAAGTTCTTATTGTAACATCCGATCTAAGCATCGGTCTAGTTTAACAAAAAGAAAAGTATCTGTCTAGAGTTTGTAATACTCACAGAGAAATGATTCTAGGTGGGGTGGAGCTACAGTTTAGACCCTTCCACTTGTAACCAGAAGGGAGACATGGATCACCCATCCAGTTTCTCTTCACTCCAAACACAGTCTTGATGTTCATTATGGCATCGACTACATATGTAACATTTAAAACCCAGATGAAAGAACCTCATACAAGGAAAGATTTTGAATTTTTTAAAGAAATACTCCCTCCATTCCACATTAGTATCTCCATTTAGTTTCTTAAAACAAGCTAATTAAAATATGAGTTTATTTTAAAAAACCAAATAGAGCTATATATTAATGGGACGAAAGGAGTATCATAAAAAAATGTGAAATAGCTGTTGTGACTTGTGACCCAGTTGCTAAGCTGTTAGATAACGTGTTATTATAATTTATATTCCATAACAATAGCTTTAGCATTTAGGTAACAGGTTATTATAATTTTTGTACTATAACTTAACTCAAGACTCTCCCTCCATTTGCAAACATGTATATAACATAATAAGAACAGATAGGGAAATTAAAAACTAGGACTTTTAGGGGAAATGTGCCAAAAGACAAATGCTTTGGCTCTGTTACATGTGGAATGACCAATGTTTCCTACTAGCTTAAACTTAAGGGATTAGGAGTCTTCCACCCCTTTGGCTAGCTCACTCGACATATACACATACGGTAAACATCTACCAAGTGTATTAATAAGGGTGGGGCGGCTGAAAGAGGAGGTGAGAGACTTTTAATCAAAGCTTAAGTCATTAAATAATGAGTTATTATAAATTATTCTATAAGAAGATGCGTCTATCCTAATCTCGCTACGTGACAAAAGCTATGTGACCAACCCACGTAGAGCTCCAAATACGTTACATAAAGGGAAACTTGCCATCTATAGATAGCTAGTCTCTTATGTACTACGTTCGCAGCCCACGTATAGATGGCAAGTTGCCCTCTATGTAACGTATTTGGAGCTCTATGTGGGCTGGTTCGGAGTGTTTCGTCTTCTGAGCGCTGCACAACAAAATATGCCTCAAGAGCATTTAAGATTGGAGGTTGTGTAGAATTACTTGTCTTGTTCATCTTAACATCGTATTTGTCTTCACCGGTTTGCGGGTCGGTGCTGTAAATCGAGAATGCCGCCAGATATCGAGGAGTGACAGGGTGAAGATAAAAAAGTCTATTGTTTGAATAGATCATAAACACTCTTGACTGGTTTGCAGCGAATTGCTCCAGCTCCGCGAAGTATAGATAGATGTAACACTTCGTATTTGACCACTTACTAGCGATGCTGAAATTGATGTGTCCATTACCATGAATTGGCCTTGCAGCCGTCTTTAATACCGCTTGCGGAAGTTCAAATATACTCGAAATATTACTTGTTGTGTTGATTGGTTTCCCATTCTTGAAGATATACTTCTCCCATAGTCTATCGTGGGCATCATCTGGATACCTAACGTGCACATGATAACAACGAAAACAAGCTCACAATCATGTTTTTTGTTTCTTCTACGGAAAAAATCCGGCAAATTATAGGGCTGACCAAAATTGTGAGCAAGCAGAAATTAAGGGCTTTACGCCCACAGTGGGAAAAATTCTGTGTAATTTTATTCTCTAAAATGATTAATTATTTAAAAGAAGCCCAAATGGGAAGAATTAAAACTTTCAAAACTCTCCATCTAACCTACAAATTATTTTGTGTATTATACTACAAAATTTTTTTGTAATTAGACACAAATACTCACAGTTAAGATTAATGAATTAAAAATTATGAAGTCAATTATAGGGCATTTACACGCGCAGAAAAGGTGTGATGCCCATAGGATGACTACAGCATTTCCCCGCTCAGAGACTGTTCGTTGAATTGTTGGCAACTTTTTACCTGAACAAGACTAAGTACTTGTTACCGTGGGGTACCTGACATTGCGATCACCTCCGACATTATAGCGGTTCCAGATCGCTAAAGATTGAGACTCATCAGCTCCATCATACAAGGTTTTCGGTAGGGGCCTCAGCTCCAGAGCCGAGATGAAAGGCGTCCCCATGCCGGTGTCAATTAGACACACCCATGCAAGTTCTCCGGGTGCAACGGTTGTGATTTCCTCCCACCAGTAGCCATCCAGAGTCTGAGAATCTAAAGATGCCCATTTCTGAAGGCCCAGGTAGAGGTCGAACGCCGGTGGTTGGTTTTTGCCATCATAGTTTCCATACACGAAGAAAGCCCGGATCAGGTACTTGCTGCCATTTGTGGTGGGTAGTTTGTAACAATTTCGACCTCCCTCTGGAAAGCTCCTCAAGTTTCGGTACTGCTGACTATATTGCGCGAAGTAAGCGACAGATATTTCCATGTTCGTTCCCGTCTCTACAAAACCGTCGTCGGAGGTGTAATATATCTGGGTTACGCCGTGACGGTAGTCTAGACCTTTACCGAGCCCGCAATCGATACTCACGAAGCCTGCAACAAACAGGTAGTAAAAACCAACAAATAAGGTCATAGTTCGCATCTATAATCTATATACTCTCTCCTAATATTTATATTTAAAAATAATAATATTTTTTGTTAAATAGTTCACATCTATAAGAAAGGAAAATAAGTTTATAATACTCTTTCTTATATAAAATTATTAATATAAAATAATTTTTTTTGTCAAATATATAGAACTATTAATTCAAGACGAAGAGAGCATATCAAAAGGTTAACATGAGTCCATTGACGCGCGAGAGCCTGGACATTGTGAACAGTCGAACTGAGATATGATAAGATCTGATGGTGCACATCAACAGAATGCCAAGGTTGTTTGGAAATTCAAACTCACCTGCATGCTGAGTAACATGCACTGTCAAATTAAAATTCGAGGGCTTATGATGACCAGGCTCATACTAACGCGTAAGGTAGGGCTCATACTCTCATATGATTTTTATCTTCTAAACTCTGTAACCTGACTGGCCATTCACAGAAGCTGTTGGAAACAGTAGCGAGAACAAGAATAACATCATCTGGAAAGCCATTTTCCCAAACTTTCAAGTCTTCACTCTAGGAAAGATAACTATTCATATCATTTATAGTGGTTTTTTTGTTCGATGAACTCATTTATAGTTGAATTCGGGAATGTGACAGCAGGTCTTTAGTATCAACTGGCTAAAAGAATAGACGGATGAATGGACAAGTTGCCACATGATAAAGCGTAATCGAACATTCAGATCAGTTTGGCTATGGCAAACACAAAGCAATTTCATTTGACTCTGACGCCTTCTCTCCTGTGGTTGGCTGCTATGTACTCCTTACGATGTCCATGAATATTATAGACCTGACTAGTATTGTTAATACGGAGCGATTAGTCTTACAAAATACAAATCACCAAATGAAAAATGTCGTACAAAGACAACGATGGGAATCACTGTCGTCAGTATATGTTGCCCTGAAAGCCACAATTGATCTGCGTGCCGTGCTTACCAATGCTCAGAGAACTCGTGTTACACACGTCATGTACTAGCTGTAGCCCTTTGCAAATCCATGACAAACAAAACATCTTTCGGATGAGATGGATAGGATTGCCTCATTGTTGTCCACAGTGGCAATAACTTGTTGCAATATTTTGAGACTGGGAGGAGCCGCTGTTTGTATATATCTGGGAACTCTTAAAGGGATGACGGGGTTGATGAGAGAAGTAAGGTATTAATTAGTGGAAGCTACTATTCTTACTCTATTTTCTCTATAATAAAAGCGTAGCCTTAGATAAAAAAGTGAGTCACATCATAAAAATTTATTTTTTCCTATCCAAGGTGAAGTAGAATATTATTTTCCATTAATGACATACTAGACCGATAATGATTAACAAAGAATGAAACTTATTCTCCGCCCCACCAGCCTATGCAACGCAAAGTAGCATATCCCCTAGTCTAACATAATTATTTATCTATCATTAGTTATTCTATTTTTCATTCTCACGATATTTTAGTTAGAAAGGAACTAAAAATTTGTCTTATATATACCGTGAAAAGGTGATGATTAGTTATATTTTTATCTCTCGTGGTCTATTTTTAAAAAATTAAATACTTAATAGAGGACAGTGGGAGTAATTTTATAGCCCACAGTAACGCCCACAATACAACATGCATTCATGCTGCATATGTTAATTTTTTTTAACAACAACGACACTACGAGTTGCCAACTAGCTAACACCTTTTTTCCTGCAACATAATCAAATAGTGTGGTACTTCTTCACTGGCTAATCTCTGAAATTCCTCTGCTAAATAAAGCCAAAAAGCATTCACTTTAACATAGCTGCCATTTTGGTGCACATATTTTAACAACAGACTCACAAGTGAGATGTATTTTCTTTTCTGAAAAAAACTACACTTTCTACTACAATTCAAATAATATTGTAGACAAGGTTTCGGAGTGTTTAGATGTGTTCGGTAAAATTCTCGGTAAAAACGTGTATACCTGTTTTCTCTTTTTTTTAGGTGACTTGAATTCATGTGAAGGCGAATAGTGCAATCCTGGTTAGACTCAAATGTGTGATTAATGTAATAAACCAATTTTCTGATAAGAGAGAGAGAGAGAGTAACATGAATTAGTTTTATGCCATCGTAAATGGGGTTTCACTGTAGGTGGATTTGTTGTCTACTGCCCAGAGTTCGGTACATGGTTGAACCACGGCAGATTTGGTTATGTTCCTTTCTCATTCTTAATTTATTTGTAGAAATGTAGAAGTTGTGCTCATTGTGAATGGAGCTTGTCCTAAAGGTCGTGTACACGCATACTGAAATAATTGTTAGTCAAGGCTAAGACCCATAAGAGCCCTCACAAGGAGATAGGTGATGTGATTCACAAAAGAAATAAATCTCATGCAAATACAATTTAAGGTTGGCTCGGCATATTTAGGTTACACTAGACATTAGAGAAAGAGTCCGCAAACAAATAGGGCGTGAAAGCCCTATATGTGAGTAAGTTGAAGTTCAAATTTTAGGTATTAAAGTTGATTATTTGAGGTCTAATTGTAATTTTTTATTGTTTATGCAATTTCATGTTTATTTTGCATGTAATTGTAGGTATAAATTGGGGTTCTTATGTCTTTGATTCTTAAGCACTTCCGCTTGACTAGACCACCAATGACCCATAACTATGATGAATAAGGACCATGGAAGGTCTCCATAGATATAAAAAGGAAGAACTCAAGTAGGCACAATTTTGATGCCTCCCTTTGTCTCATATTAATAGTTTCATTTAGTTTTTTAAAATAAATTAATATTAAAAAACTAAATAGAGTTATTAATATAAGATGGAGTGAGTATGTATCAATCCTTGATTTGGCTCATTCACTTGTAATTAAGTTTAAAAAATATGGGTTTGACACCAAGCACATACTAAGTTTTACCTAATGATATCCTAACCAACCACACTATTGGATTTTATGTGATCAAGAACATTCTCCTTTTTATATTTGACTCTCTAACCCATCCATTTGAAAATGAATTGAAAGATTCATAAAAAATAGCCCTTAATTATTGCCTATTCTAGCAAAATGTCACTAACTTTCGTGTATTCCTGAAAATGGCTTTGTGCATATATGAACTCCCATATATGTAGCTTAAAATGTTGAGTTATCCCCCTCCCTCTTCCTCTTCACTCTGCCACTCCACTAAACAAAATTGTATTACGGCCCTGTCTACCTCTTTCTCATATGTCAGCTATGGCTCCTCCTTCACCATCTATTCCTCTTTTTTTGCCTATGATCATCCTCCTCCTTCACCTTCTACTCCTTCCTCAAATTTCACATAGCCATTTATAAATTTATTTTTGTCTCTACAAGTTTCAATCTTAAAAAAATAAATAAACAATGCGTTTTATCTTTACTTAATTTTGTATTTTTTCAATACCTAGCAAACCTTTGGATTCAATTAATAATGGCTCCTGATAACTGGCAAACAACCAAATTTACTCTAATAAAATGGGCTAACAAACTAAGTAATTGCATATGTACAAAACCATCTCAAAAAATCAAATAGATAAACATAGAAAAAAATTAAGTTTAAAACACGCACTTGTCGGCTCTTGAATGTGAACTATTATCACATATCTAGTAAATGAAGTTGCCAGTACCAAAAAATGAGGTCATTGACGTAAAAAAGGGACGTTGGTGCCAAATATTAATAAGGTCACTAGCAATGTAGAGGCTACTCCACTTTCTCCTCACTAAAACTCTACTTCATCATTTGATTAGACAGATTAAGGTGAGTTACATGACAATAGGGAGAATTACTTTTCTTAATCCAATTTAATGTTGAAGTAGGGTTTTTGTGTAGATAAATTGGAGTAGGAATATCATTTTTCCAATGTAAAATATGGAGTTCAGTGTTGAGAACTTCCTTTTTTAACACTAACAAATGACAATTAGTAGTCAACGGTTAGCAACTACATGTTTTAGACCTATTTTATTTTCATATTTATCTATTGAATTTGTTAAGATGGTTCAATACATATATTGAAGGAGATATAGTCATTTAGTATAATATCTTAGTGCACCTTTTACTGCAATAAATATGGCAATTGAATGTCGACTACCGATTGCCAACTATTAGAGGCCGCCATTAATAAAAATTTGAGGTTTGTTTAGTATTTAAAAAAACTTAAAATCAAATAAAAATAAACTCATTGCTAGTTTTAAGTGGTTAAACATGTTTACAAGTTCATTTTTTTAAGAAAGTGTGTAAAGAAAAAATAAAATTTAAATAACTTTGTTGAGTAGCTTCTAATCATTCTTACTAGATTCAAATGAAGAAGAGGAAGCAAGAGAAGAAGGAGATAAAGAGTGAAGAGGAGATGGTGGAAGGAGAGGAGCCCAACCTCGTGATGCAGGGGAAGGTACGTAGTTATATTCAATGGTTTGGTTGAGTGAAAAGGACAAAAAGAGGGAGAGTCATTCACACATTTTAACATGTATGGGGTTCACATGTTCGCATAGTCAAGGAAGATTCAAAAGGTAGTGACATTTCGAAGCATGCACAATTAAGGGCAATTTTGATTAAACCTTTAATAAAAAATTAATCAAATGGAGTTGGGTCTATATGATTAATAGAAAGGATTACCAACTTATCACATAAAAAAAATATGTGTTTATACATAATCATCTTGTGGGGTTTGCATTTTCAAAACAGGTAAGTTTAATGTCATTAAATAAAATCAATTTAAGTTTAATTCAACACATGGGTCCGTTCACCTGAGAATCATATGCTGCCGCCAATATGTGTAATTTCACTTACAGTTTTTTGTATGCATTATTTTGTTCTTAAAAGTAATATAATAAATTTTAAATAATTTAAAGAACCATTAACACGTACTAGAGGTTTTGTATCTGTCTCAAGTCTCAATGCCCACCCAACTATCAGCTGGTATCGGTATCCGTATCAGCTATCAATATTCATAGATACCACCGTACGCCCTTCCACGTTAAGGACAAGGTTTTCGACTTTCTCTAAAAAGAAAGAAAAACGCTTTTGGGCCCATGAAGAATGAAGGCCCGTTTATGCAATGAACCATACACGTATTTACGTTGGAAACTTATGGGAGGGCGAATGGCAATGCCGGACGAGTAGGAGAATGTCATGAGCTATTGGGCTTTAAGCCGGGCGAAACTGGGCCAATGCCAACAACGTCACGACGGCGTGATTTCTTGATCTGGAGACACGCTCGCCCTTGGCGCCAAAATGCAGGAAGAGAAAAGATCATCGCTTTCGCACAACACCAGCGACAAATGAACAAAAAAGCGCGTCTGTAATGAAATTCGAAGATTGAACTTGAAAATCAATCGAGTGACAACCAACTTCCCCGACTCCTGAGGAAGAAACACTCACCTCCATCTGGCTCTTTCTCTTATATCGCGTTTCCCAGATGGTAATTTTCAGGCTAGTAGTTCATTTTTTCGCTCATCTCCCACTAGTTCTGTCACAGTTTATGCTGTATTATGTGGGGAATCGATGTGTTTTTCGTAGAATCATTAGGTTGTTTTCAATGCTCCTTTGGGTCGATTTTTGTAGAGTACATTGATGTTTCCCGTTCTCTGAAGCCAAATTGTTGGGAAAAGGCGTAACTTGATTTTGCTTATGCATTGATGTTTCCCGTTCTCCATCTAATAAGCCCTTTTTGCATAACTTGTTTCTTACATGGTGCTACCGCGGTTAAATACGTGAAAAGCTTATTTAATTGTTTGTTTTCCTGCTACTGCACAGTCGAAGAAAAGAGGCCTCTCTCTGGAGGAGAAGCGCGAGAAGATCCTTCAGATCTTCTATGAATCCCAGGACTTCTTCCTTGTAAGTTTTTGCCTTTTATCACACTCTGCCTCAATTTATACCCTTCTTGTCAGTCTTCATTGGCATAACTTGAGAAAGGTAGACAGCACTTGGGGTCTTACACCATCTCTTTTTCTCTCTCACACATTATGGGTAATGTTCTAGTCCTTTTTGTTTATATATATATATATATATATATATATATATATATATATATATGCCATTGGCTGCATAAAACTCATTCTATATACTGTGTTCTGGTAGATTTGTCATTGCTTCTGATTTATTTGATCCTTATTCCCTTGACGGCCAAAGAGTTTTATTTTGCGTTCATGCCAGCACAAGTGAATATCATTTTCATATGCTTGGCAATGATTTGGAATGCGTATATAAATTTTTTTTCGAGGATATTCCTCACTGTTCTTTATAAAGCTTTTGTTTCGTATTGATTTTTGGTTTGTGTTTTGCAAAATCGCAGCTTAAGGAACTTGAAAAGTTGGGACCCAAGAAAGGTGTTATTACCCAGTCTGTGAAAGATGTTGTTCAGAGTTTAGTGGATGATGACCTTGTTTTAAAAGACAAGATTGGCACATCCGTGAGTATCTCCTTTTAGTTAAGAGTAATGAAACCTTAACACTGACTTGCTAAGTTGATGAATCTACTGCCTTTGACATGTGGTTAATATCTAACCTACTTGGGATATGTTGACTCAAGGAAAAAGTTTTAAATATGCATATCAAGGCTCGTGGCTTAAATGTTCAGGATAATCTCTTATTCTTGGCATTGATATGCCATTTAATTGTTTGTCATTTTGTCTTCCTTGGCAGGTTTACTTTTGGAGTCTTCCTAGTTGTGCTGGAAACCAGGTAGAATTTTCTGTTTGTATTTAATATATAACTGAAGACAGTAGATGATTTTACTTTGGAAATACTTTTATCTATTTTTTCTCTGTTATGTGATAATATATGCAGTTGAGAAATGCATGCCAAAAACTGGAATCGGATCTCATAAGCAGTAAAGAGCGCTTGGCAGAACTGCTAGAACAAAAGGATGCACTGAAGAAGGGTAGAGAAGAATCTGTAAGTGTGTTTGAGTTTATGCGGAATAGTTTATTGTATTTCCACTCATGATCAAATTTCCTTTGGCATTAGACTGAGATTTAACCTATAACAGGATGAGAGGGAAATTGCTCTCGCAGAGCTCAAAGCTATTGAACATAAGCATAATGAACTAAAGGTAAATGATCTGTTCTAACTTCTATCCAGAAAATTGTTAGATAATTTGGATCATTTTTGTCAAACAAGAAGTTAACGTTGATTATGATACAGGAGGAAATGGTGCTCTATGCAGACAATGATCCTGCTGCGCTTGAAGCAATGAGTAAGAATTTATTCTTTGCATATAACTATCTATAGTGCTTCCCACCTAATAATTTAAAAATTATGAGCTTCTCCATGCCCAATTTCCTACATATTACAGAAAATGCAATTGAGGTTGCACATTCAGCAGCTAACAGATGGACAGGTTCAACTTTTTACCTAGTAGTTTCAATTTTTTCCCAATGTCTTCATGACATATTTCTTGAACGTACAACTATCCCTAAGCTGTTCATTACATCATTACTATGGTGAGCTACAGAGCCTTTTTTAACTCAAACCTGAGGAGTTAATGCAGAGAACATCTTTACACTTCAGCAATGGTGTTCAACCAACTTTCCTCAAGCAAAGGAGCAGCTGGAGCACATGTACAAGGAGGTAGTGGAGTTTTTCTTTTCTTTTCTTTTCATCTCTGTCTGTTCCAATGTGCTTGGTTATAGCCTATATTTGTGTTTTTTATTAAATTCCAGCTATGTCTCTCTTCGTGAAGAACCCTTTTTCATTTCACTTCCTTCTGATTTTTAATCACTTTTTTGTCCTGGTCAATCTAATCATCCATCAGGCATATGCTGTCTGTGTTGAATAATTATCACCAGGCAGATGATCTGCTATTTGACACCTGTTGCTACTGGACTCCTTCCGACTTTCTGATGCTCGTTGATTGAACTTCAAGTTTGTTGCTTATGTTGTCCTCTGTATTGTATATACTTAATTTTAGCCAAATACGCTCCTGTTAGTTTTTTGTTGACAGTATGCTTTTGGAGAGAGATTCTACAGTATATTGTTTCACTGAAAATTGCATGGGATCTTTGACATATATGGTGATGGCATAGACTTGCTACTTCAAGCCGCTCAAGCAATTTTCATAGTAACAGAAACAACTTGAAGTATTTTAACATATGTTCTGGAGATGAGTCGACAGTTATATATGTATATATAGCCCTTCTCATAAGGTAAAGGCAAATCCAGTGCATGCAAACTCCTATGACTCATATTCTTCAATAGCAGAAATCCATCCATATTGGGAATTAGGTTTTCTGAATTTAGAAATAAATAGTAGAGGACGATATGGATGCATGGTAAGGTTTGTCTGTAAATGCTTTTAATCACCATCAAGGTGTTCCCTTGCAAAAATTCAGTATCTGTGTATCAAAAAATACTGAAGCTATATATATATATGAGAAGGGCTTGCCAGAGCTGCAGTGAGCTGTAGCTCTGGCAAGGGTTTTTTTACCTTATTTAGCTTTAATTACTTTAAACATTTTATTTGCCGCAAAAGGTGGACTTTAAGGTGTGTTTTCTTTAAAATAAAAAAGTGACTATATGTGGACAAGCGGATTCTGATGTTTTTTTTTTACTGCAGGTGGGAATACCTGAAGATTTTGACTACTTGTGAGCGTCACCCGCAGTTTACAAGGTTTCTTGGTATATTAATTAATGTTGAAGCTCATGACTGTTGCAAGCACATACAACGAAATAATGTCTCTGAACAGATGCAGGGAAATCAGAAATTTAAGAAATATCATAGTCTACACTGACACTTCTCTCTCATCCTTTTTGTGAAAAAGTAATCTCAGCTTCACTTGAGGGAGTTTTCTCAGGTTGATTTTCTAAATGTGGGTCGATCAATATTTGTACAGGGTGGAACCTAAGGTAAATTTAAAAAAAACATAAAATAAGAGCCTATACATGTTGGGCCCATTTGAACACATGGGCCCCGGTTATCATGACACCTAAATGTCACTTTCAAAGGAATTGCTGTATTGTATTTTCTAATTTAGCTACCTAGAAGTGTAAGATATATGAAGTAACAATTGGGATATAAAGATCACCTATGATGGGGGGTCTACTATATTTAAATTCATTTAAATAATTGAAACATATTTATTTAATCCCATCAAATTTTAGTTATTGATTTATAATTAAAATTTTGACCCCCCATAATGAGCTTGTTGCCTGGTCCTATTTATCAAAATGAGCTTAAAAGATATTATTGGTAACTTTTTATGATTTGTCACTCATCTTCCTTAATTCCATTTCCTATAGATAGCGAGCAACTAAAATAAGCCCTTTAAAAACTTGACCTGATAAATTCTTTCTTGTATTGCCTCTCTTAACCTTTTTTCTTTATGAATGTATGCTAGTGATTTATGTGCAGTAGACTTGAAAAGGCTTTGTGGTCGTATTGCAATGTAGGCATAGGTTTGAACGACATGGGTTCCGATTGAAAAATGCTTCCTCTTGGCTTTGTCATACGAGATGGGAAGAGTTTTTCATGCTCTTTTTTAATAATGAGTTTAGCGTAGGCTATGCATAAGACCCGTTCATCCATAAGATTGATAATACACATGCTAGTGCACATTAGCATTAGTATTATTGATATTAATATGTGTTTTTGTGTGTATCGTTAATCTCTAATATCAATGGCTTTCAAGTGTAGCTTATGTTGGTCTTATTGCTAGAGGGGAGTATGAAAAACTCTTCTCCATAATTCTCAACTAAAATAAGTTTTGACTTTCTTACTTTACATACAATAAGTGCAACCGTGCAAGTGTATAACAACTGATGCATACCTCCCAAAGCAAACATTTAAGTGCAATGTTAGGAACTAGGCTAAACTTAGGATAGTGATATTTTTACAACAAAAATTCACACAAGTATTATGATTGGACTTTACAAGTGGACCCTATACAAAGTTCACATGGATTTACTTATCTAAATTAATTAATATTTATGTGTGAGTTTTTTATGGGTACTTTTAATGTAAAAATATCATTTTCTTAAATTTAAGTTCATTTGCTTGCTTAGGAGGGGAGCTCTGTCTCCCCTGGAAATGTCATCCTGCACAATAATGCCCTATGAAGAAAGCATTTTTCACTCATCTAATACCCACATGCTTGCCCTCGAAATCTTGTGACTTCTATCTTTATGTAATAAAACGAGGGTACCTCGTTATTCTCATACATGACAACAAGAAAAAAATATTTTACTAATATGGACTCCTTTCAAGGGGATAACATAAAGGCTTTTATTTTAAAGCCATAAAGGTTTTTATTTTAAACCAGGACCCCCTAGCCTCATCCATTATAAGGTAAGTTTGGCAACTAAGTCGAAATGAAAAGTAATTATTTTTGTTATAAGTATAAAATATCACATTATAAGTAAAGTTAGTTTCAACATCAACTTTTTCAGTGAGGAAGGTTAGAGAAAAAATATTATTTTATTTTTCAACATGGTTACCAATCATGCCCAAAGACTTAGCATTAGTTTAGGACGATTCTTGGAAAAAATATCTCAAGATGCCAAATTGTTAATACCCATTTTAGAGAATAAAAGCATTTAGGGGTAGTGCACCAGGTACCCTACGAGCCATCGGACTTGGGAGTTGGAACCCCTCACGGCCTCTTATCTCATCCCTTCCTTCGTTTTATACCCACTGTATTTTAAAAAAAATTAATATTAAAATAAAAAATGAGAAATTTCCTACCCCTCACTTTATCCCGTCCCGCCCACCCCTTTAACACAATCGTAGATATTTAAAAAAGTAAGGTGAGCTTAATAATGTGGGGGTGGTAAACTTCTATGGAATAAATTTATGACGTTTTATAATCATTTGTATTTCAAAATAGACCGGAGGGAAAAGAAAAGAACCTGTTTGTCACTGACAGCAAAACCCACACAAACATCTATCTGGAAAGTGGGCCAGGGCATAGCACTGACATCTTAATTAATTACGGTAGATCTAATCACATTATTGTTCTAAAAATAATGGCGTACAAAGCGAGGCTGAAGCCCGCGTGGGTCGCCCAGGGCAACGGTCACTTCTGCGAGCCAAATTTGAGCCAGACTGGCTTGGAGGCCTCCCTCCTCTATTAAAAGGCCGGCCCTCTTTGGTTCCGTTTACTTCAATTTGCCGACTTCCGTTCTCTCTTCCTCTCTCGCCCCTTCTCCATCTGCGAACCACATCAGAACCCGAAGAAAGACGCTCGCTTGTCACTTTGCTTGTAGGTTCCATGGAGTTGGGGAGAGTTCGTTCCTCGGTACTAGTACTCTTTGTTCTGGCTATTGCCGCCGTTTTGCCCGCCATTAATGCCCAGAGCCCAGCACCTGCTCCGGCTAGCGATGGTTCGTCTTTCTAGCCCTCATTATTTTATCGATTGGAAGAGTGGAATTTCAGATTTCTAGCCTCTCTACATGAGGCCTGGGGGGAAGAAGGTTACAATCGTACTACATTATTTAGATTTGTTGAGTAAAAAGTTGTCTTTCATGTTTGATTATCTGCAGGTGTGGCTATTGATCAAGGAATAGCGTATATATTGATGCTGGCGGCGTTGGTCTTCACGTATCTCCTTCACTAGATGGCCACATCTCAAGTTAACCATGGAAGAAAATGAAACAAAGGAAGATCTGAGTGTTCGTATCGCCGTTGTAATATATTGTTCGTCTCTGCCTTTCTTCGTTTTTCTTCATTGAATCCTCCTTCTTAGGATTCTTATTCTTATTTTTTATTTTTGGTACTCCTGGAATTATTTGTGGTTTTCGGTGTTTCTCGTTGAATTGAGACCTGCACGTTTTTTAGATGAAAAGATCTGTGCTTATTTTAAGAGCCACACCAGGTTGGTCCTGGAGGGATTTTCATGCATACCCAATCCCAGTGAGAAAATAATACCGGTGTGAAATAAAAAGCGTCGCCACTGTCAACGAGCAAGCAGCCTGAGTTTGGTTCCTTCTGATTGCCTCCTCTCCAATCTCTAGTCTAGTATGAGTTCTTCATTGATATTGCACTACAAACAAATGTCATGCAACAATAGCAATTAATTGCTGTGACACGCAATTCTCATAGCCACTATTATATGCATATTAATGAGATTTAAATGGAAACAAGATACCCCCTTTTAAATTAATAGCTCCATTGGGGAAAAAAAATTTGTTCAATAGGCCTTTTTTTTTTAATTTAAGTAATTTAGTACTAGAAAAGAGTATCACATAAGTATTAAGCTTTTTTTAATTTAAGTAATTTGTCAATTTTTATTTACCGTGATATTTTTCCTACCTCATCCAAAAAAAGAGAAAAAATAATAAATAAGTTCAAAATTGTTCTCAATTAATTTACAATATTATGTTATATTAAAAGAATTTATACTAAAGCTTGGGTATAAAATTTCATATATACTTTCTGCCACTAACAATTTGTTAGTAAATTTTTTCAAAGAACGTCACAATCAATAGGAACGTGATGGGGGAAGGAGTGTCAGAGAGGGTGCATCTGTGTGTTCCTCGTTAGTTGCGACCAATATTAAGTGAATATAAGTATTTTTATCATTTGAAAATAAAATTAACAATTTTGTTAACAGTAAGGTGCATATAATTTTTCAAATATCATATAAGTACCATTTTGTCAAAGGTGGAGTGTATATTATAGTTTACCATACAAACTAAAATTATATTATTTGGTTGTTGTTCTATTGACAAATTTTGGGTTTATTGGGGCCTATGAGGGAGGGCCCACTTAGTTTAGAAAAATGATATTCTTACACTTTATTTCTCTACACTATAAGTATTACACTACCTTAGGTTGGATAAAAAAAGTGGGTCATACTTGATAATATAATAAAAAAAAATTTTATTTAATCATAAGTGGTGTAAGGTATAGTGTAGAGAAATAGGGTGTTGGAATATCATTATCCTTTATTTTATCTCATATTCCATGTCATACCCAAAAATTATTTAGTTAGAATATGATACATTTAGCATTAAAAAAATACTAATTGACATGTGGCTAGTCCTCCAATCTCTCCTATGTAGATTTAACATCATTTCTCCATCAACTAATTATAAGCATGTAAATGACAATTGATAGGGCTTATTATCCTCTAACTTGGTGACTTCTAATAGGAAGAGTTTTTATTGCTCCACGTTTAACCTAAGCTCAATGTAAGGAACGCTTGTGGCTGGCACATGTTAGTGCTAGTAACATTGACGCTAATATACACTAGCATGTGTGCTATGAATCTCATAGATGGATGGTCCACATACATTCTTTACGTTGGGCTTATATTGAGTATGAAGCATTAAAAACTCTTCCCATCTAATGGTAGGTTCTAAACTCATTTTCTTTCATGTTGACTTTTTGCAATGGCATTTATCTTTGGAATAGAAAAACACAAGTCAATAAGTAACTGGGATTACTAGCAATTTCTACAAGTCACATTTATATGAATTTATAAAAAATTATACAAAGGACAGTTATTTGAAGGACGTGATTAGGCTTTTTCTTTTTTAGGTTTGCTTAATTAAAAGCTCTTGGGTTATAAAAGTCAACCATTTTGTAACAGCCTGTAGCTAGGGCTGTAAATGAGCCGAGCTGGCTCGTGAGTAAACCCAGCTCAGCTTGAATTAAGCTCGACTCGAATCAGACTTGATTTTAACTCGATTCGAGCTCGAATAAGTTCGAGCAGACCCCTGCTCCACTCGGCTTGGCTCAAATAAAACTCGAACTCTATGCTACTCGGCTCGACCTCGAGCTCGACCTTGAACTCGAATATAATTTTAAAATTATATATAAATAATATATATATAATAAATAATACATATATATGCATATTTTATATAAATATAATTGTTAATTTAAATATATATTTATAGCATACTCCCTATATTCTTAGATTAATAACTCTATTTGATTAGTTCATTTTGAAAAATCTAATTGAGCTATTAATCTAAGACGAATAGAATATATAAAACGACATATAATCACATATTTATATAGTAATACTATGTATCATATTGATATATGAAACCCGTTTATATGAGTCAAGGCTCACTCACGACTATGTGAGTATCAATGTCATGCATCCTCATATTACGATCTAAAAACACACATAACTCGAGAGGTAGATTAGTTTATATCTTCTTGCACATTTGGATCTCGATCTGATGGCCATGATGTCTTTACTCATGCTGACATACGAGAGTCTAAACTCATATAAATTTTTTTTATAATATATATCCTTGTTAAATTATAATAGATATATAATTTTTATATATAATATATATTTTATAAAAAAAATATTAGAGACACAAACACTAATATACTCCTTCTGTCCTAAATTAATAGGGCTATTTGATACTTGAAGATGAACTAAAATTAATTTAATTGAAAAACCAAATTGAGCTATAAGTATATGACAGATGGTCAACAGGATATCACACTAATATACTTAAAAATAATTATAAAAGAAGCATGACATTTGTGGACCAACCTTAGTTTAGAAAAGAATGATTAGATATTCTTTTAAAAGTTGAAGCATGACATTGGGACCATCCTCATCTTACAAAATGTATATCTTTTTACATGTACTTTAGAATTTTTTAGAAGCATACTAAGGTTATAGAATAACTTTTTTATTAGTGATTTATAAGCATGTAAAGAAAAAAAAACACAAAAAAGCATATGACAATGTTGCTTAAATATTTTTTTATTTTTTACATCTTTTTTAGTGATTATATGTACATAAAGAGAGAAAAATAATAATGTTGTATTTTTTTAGCATATGTAACTAAAACTTATTTGTCATAGTTTTCTTCTTTCATAGTGACTATAATTAAATGTTCACGGTGTTATCGTAATACTTGTTGAAGTATATTTACTAATATTTAATACTAAAAATATATTAATATGTGTGATACTTCATATACTTTATATATATATATATATATATATATATATATATTATTTTTATTTTTTTAGTTCGAGCCCAGTTCGAGCCAAGACTAATGATTCACTTATTCAAGTTCGAGCTCGAGTCAAGCTTTGGATTTCTAATTCGAGCTGAGCTCAAGTTGAAAGGTTCGAGTTTATTCGAGCTTTGAGCCGAGCTTTAGCAATTTGAGCTCAAGCCGTTGCAACCTAATACTCGGCTTAACTCGGCTCGTTAACACCCCTACTTGTAGCGAGTATAATTGACAGTAATAATCATATCTTTTAATAATACATACTTTTCCAATTTAACTCAACTTTTTCTCATTTAATATGCATTTTTTTGTATAATACTCATGCTTTTGTTTATTTTTGGCTACATAATCTTATGGATATTTTTACCATAAAAAAATTGGTTTTTATATTTTACTTATTCTTATAATTTTTTATTTTTATTATTCATATGTACTTTTCAAGTTTTTTTTCATAATTTTTATTTTTTACCTAATCATGCTATTGTCGTACCCATACTTTGTCACTTAATTATTTACCGTTTAATATCCTAGCTAAAAAATGCCATTATTATTATTATTAAAACATTCTTGCACAACGCTCGTACTGCTTATGGACTAATGTATCTAACACAACCGCTTGACAATCATTTTTCCCACGCTAACAAGCCACGAAAGTAAATTTCTAGTCAGTGAGCGGTCTATAGCGATTGATTGACAACAATCTCACATTGATTAAATAAACAGGAAGCTCAATGAAGATGGATTTCCATCTTACAATGACCAACAACCTCGATCAAGGGGATGTCGTGCTACCAACTGATATCTCGTCGGCGAAGCACCACACCAATTGAGGATAACTAAATACCGTTGAGGCTCAAACGCAAATTACTCTCAACAGCAGTGGACTGCTAATCGGCTGTGCGAACAGTACGTATCGAGAGAAGAAAGTAAAAATAGTTAAAGGGAAATTGATGTCATGATGGCACCCAGCAGCCCTTAGTTCCTTGATCTTCAGATCCCTCGAACGATTATTCAAATAAAAAAATTGATCCCTCAAACAAGATTTTGCCCCTTCTCGTCTATATACTTACATCAAACTGGACTCCCAGTTATATAACTCACAATAAGACCTTTTACTTTTCCAACTCGAATATCAACAGCACGGTATTCAAATATGCGGATTTGCAAATTGTAACAGCTCCCTAAAGAGTTTGCACAAATCAGGATTTTTCTCTTGAGGATGTCTTCAGTAGTTGCGTTCCACACAAAAACTTGAATGTAGACCAAAATATAAAGACTCAATAGCAGTTATTCTTCGGCCACATGGTCTTAACAGAGTATACACATTAAAGAATGTATAATATATTGGGATGAAGAAAAGCGGTATGAGCAACAAATTCTGCAAAGGATAAACTATCTTTACAAGACCTTTCTACCAGTCGCCAACGAGAACATCTGCACAAACTTGTATCAGACTAAACCTAACACTCCGCTAGGTAAAAGTTAAAAAGAAAAGTAGCCAGGTCTAATGGTACATCTAGAAGGTAAGCTCACCAGATTAGAGAGCCATCTCTGCCTGCAATGCTGCAAGCTCGTCTTCCTCCACGGTATTCTTTTGGGGTGTAGGGCGCGTTGGCTGTCTACCAGTTGGGACATATGGTACCGTTGCTGGAGCAGTGGTGGCAGGTTGCAGAAGCTGTTCTTCCAATTCAGCACCCTCCAACTCTTCAAGCTCAGCTTCAAGTTCGTCCTACAATTTTTAAAAAAATAAAGTTAGCTGATAAAAAAGAATGAGGTAATAAGGAGGATGGTTAACTGCTTGAGAGGCATACTACCTCATCAAAATCAGCTGCAGAACCGATGGGAGTTGATAGTGCTTCCTGGATCTGCTTCATATTTTCAGTCTGTTCATTGATCTCATCCATAGTCTTGTCCACGTCATCTATGTTTCTGTACCAAAGAGCGGAAATTAGACACAAGGCACAAGCCATTGTTGCTATAACGAGAACATCATCAGAATTAGATCTCAGAAATCCTAGCCTCTCATAGAAGAAACTATCTAGTTCAGCACATAATACCCACGGTTACCCTCAAGTACCAATTAGAACTTTCCCCTTTATCAGTGTACATTCTACATATTATTCCTATAGAAAAGCTTATTCAAATAAAAAAATGGCAGAAAGCAAGGTAAAAATATTAGCAACAATCATACAAAATGGATTGCTGCCACTTGATCCTGCTCACAGTCTAATTAGCCACCCAACTAGGAAATTTTACATGCACAACTCACAAGGTAAAAATACAATGTAGTCAATACTGCATGCACTATTAGCCGACCTTACACTACCCTTTCATATGGCATTCATGAAAAACAAGTAACTCACTAAATGAGAAATTTGGTAAAGAGAAATCACAATGACAGACCATTTATGAAAGGAAAGGTAACTACATCAAAAGGGCGTTCATTTAATAGTTCCAAAGATGCAAAAATCCCAACATATAAGATTGACAGGGATGACCAAAAGCTCAAAATCAAAATGAGGAATCATCAGACAAGATGAAGATATCTTGCAAAATGTTGCAATGGACCCAGCGATGCTCCAGTAAGAAGGTTGGAGGGAATGAAAGTGGAAGTGGCCAAAAGATGGACAGCGAAACCTAAGAGGATTTAAATAGAGGTAGCAAGTATGGATATGACTATGCTGTCTACGGAAGCCATAAGAATCCATGTTTCTGACCTCAAATCGTTGGGAAAAACCATTATTTTTATTATAATTATGATTATGAAACAGTAGCCAGTTCATTATTTTGTTCTGTATTACTCTTCTTTCTCACTCGCAGCAAATCATTAAATTCTTACTGTTACCCTTCTCATGTAGGAAATTTCACTTTAAATGGCGACAACCGAACTCCAAAAAAACTGTGAATGAATTCAATATTAACTATAGTTCAAATGAACTAAATTAAAAAATCCAGTAAGCCCATCGACAAAGAAACAAAAACCAAAACTGGATTAGAGATAGTCGGAATATAGAAAAGTAGCTATAACCAAATGTGCAACTACCCACGTCGCTTTCTGCATAGCTTTCATTGCAGCAGCTCCTGTCCTCAATGCATCTACGGTTTCAGTGGTAGCTTTTGCACCTTCCAACAATATCATGCGAGACAAAGCGTAAGAACAAGCATAAATTATTGACCATACCACCAAATTCACCAGAGAATTCTGCTATCTTAATCACATTAAAAATCAATTCAAATTTGAAACTTGGAAGTGAAAAATCACCTGATCATGGATGCGCAACTGAAAATTTCCAAGTTGCTAAACATGCTGTTCGTACATTTTCTTTCTCTTGAGACATTGTATAGCAGCTACCAATGAATAAAAAATAATAAAACAATCAAAGGCTTAACAAAAATCCTTTCCGCATTAGGCCACCAGAATGCGGTCTCTCCTGTCATAGCGAAAGTAGCAATGGACACCTTTCGATCTTCCGGTACCTTCATTACTTTAAAAATTTGTTCTACTTTGAACGTCCATTTTTCTGCGGCTACGGGACCATCTTCACCTATAAAGGTAGGTGCAATCTTCTTAAATCGTTTTGGCAGATTATCTGTGCCACTCAAGTTACTTTCTCCTACCCACTTTGACTGACTCGTTTGATAGCCTTGTGCTTGGAGCCGCTCAATCATCTTTTGCATCATTAGGCCGAGAAAAATTGAAGTAGAATCCTCGGTTACTAACACACCATGAGGCATAGTATCAACCGGGGTGGAGCTATCGGATGGTATTACATCTTCTCCACTAGTAGGTGACATCTAAACATGATTTTGAAATATTTATACTTTCAAACATAATCTTAATAATTAATTAACAAAAAAAATAAAAGTTATATTTTTGAAATAAAATATTATCAGTCGCATATGCATATTTAATTAAATAAAAGATATCAACCAAAATTAGCAACAATAAGAAATAATTCAAGTAATCGGGAAAAAAATTGCGTACAATATATATATATATGCCTAAAAGACTTAGTTACCCATCTGTAGACGTTGGGATCTCAGCTTTGATACTAATTATTACGCCCCAATTTTTTAAATTACTTTAAAGATCGGAGCGCCGACAACTTGTAGTTTTAAACGGGCCAAGATCAACCGTGCATAGAAGAGTAACTATTCATTGATTTGGATAAATACAAAAAAACTTTACAAAATAAGGCTTATCATGCCTTAACAAAATCAAAGTCGTGCATATACAAAATTAATACATAACAAAAGAACGTGATAAAGCATAGATCCTTTGAAGTCTACGAGCAATCCTCAAGAATGTTATCTTCATCATCCAAACTTGCGGCGTCTAAGGGTGGGGGAGTATAATTATACTCAGTAGATATAATTAAATTATATTAGTATGCTAAAACATAAAACATAAATAAATATATCATAATCATTTATACTTAAAAGTTGACTCACGCTTCTTATATCGATAAGATAGTTCTTCGCAGAATCCGGTTAACTCGGATAATTCGTTTGTATGTAGAATCTGATAAATAATTCAAAATCGGATAAGTCATCAAAATGTCGCTGATACCCAAGCGACATACACCCGTGCTCGTGGGGCAACAAGATCAGAATGAAGAGGACCTTCCCACCATATCCAACTTCATGGGCATGCCATATGCCATAATAGGCGGTACCTAGGAGTCATAACTTCGATAGCTTTTCGGCTTTATACCAAATAGCTACCCGTCAAAACCAATCATAGTTTTTGGGCTTCATACCAAATAACTACCCTTCAAATCCAGTCAAACCATTCATAAACGTATTCCAAATAATGATAATATTTTAATGGACGTATTACAACAAAAACATCACTAAGAGGCATACACGACGCTATTAATTTAGCACATGTCCACCCTTAATCATATCCATAATAATTTATTTAAGGTATAAATAAATTATAAAATATAACGCTTAGTCATAGCACCGAATTAGAGCTTAAAACCACCTACCCTCGTTAAACCTACGTTTGCAGTTGGCTTAAAAGTGGTGGGCGACACCTCCCCTTGTGTAGAGATAGTTTCCTCATCCGGCTCGGGTGAGGCAGGTAGAACTTCCCCTAGCGTTGGGATAGTCTCTTCGTCCAGCTCAGGTGCGGCGAACAAAGCCTCCCCTTGCCACGGGTCGTTCAACCTTTTAGAAGGGTTATCTCAAATAATGGACCCTCTCACGACGTCAGGCACCCTTGAATTAGGTAAGTTTGGTTTTTAAATGGGCAAAAATGGGTGAGAAATGATATAGATATGCACGTTTAACCTTCCCCCACAATCGGGTGTAAAACAAAGAAGAGAAGAGGGTTGGGGCAACTTGAGCCTCCCCCTCCCCTCTCCCTTAAATAGCCCACAAGGGCTTCCGGATGTGTCACGTTGTAGGAGCCGAAATTGTAACGACCCAACCTGAGTCGGGTCCACAAAATCACTAATAGAAAATTTTCTCTTCCTTGAGCCAGGAATCATCATCTGTGTGCGAGAGGTACAACATTTGTCTACACACTACGAAGCTTCAAGGCTTCCCCGTACATAGACTTAAGTTGTAACGGACATACACAATGAAGCTTCATAGTTCGTCGTGTGAAAAACATAAAACATATATTTATAAATGATTTGGATCGGGCCAATGTTGTTTTACCATTGGTTGCCTACGTACGTATTGGATATTATTCCAATACGATTGGATCCGAATGTAGTTCTGCCTAACGGCTACTATATACATTAGACATCACAAAATTATATACATTAAAATATGTATATACTAAAATTGAATCGAAATCATACTGAAACTCGTAATCTATCGGAGTAAAGTGAAAGTTAATAAATCAACGAAATCGTACATCTCGCTGTACCACCACGTCTCGCTCTATCACTGAGCCGAGATCGAAAACACATATTACACGTCTCGCTCTACCCTAGAGCGAGACCACACGCGTCATATCATATAAGCATACATCATGGCATATAAAGCACACATCATAGCATATAAGCACACAACATGGCATATAGGCACATAGCACAAAAAATATATACATCGTAGCATAACACACATCATAACTGGCACATGCCGTTCTATAATTAAAACGGGAGATCAGGAATGCTTACTCCCATCATAACTCGTAAGGTATCAATATCTATGGACACCCGTCTTTGCTCCGGGTCTCTTTTTCTTGTTCCGGTGTTCGGGCAAGGCCTCTCTGTGACACCCCGACCCGAGAACCGACCCGGGCCGGGGGTCCGAAAATGATAAAAACCAAACCCAGAACCAAGAGCGGCACACTCTAAGTGCGAGAGTCTTTTCGTTCCTCTACGCGCTACAAAACTTTAGCGCTCTATTGCGCGTAGGCAAGAACTGGCCTAATTATATAACTAATTCGGACCGGGCCAACGTTGCATTGCCATTGGTTGCCTACGTACATATCAGATAACATCCACGATGTTACTCTGATACGATCGGATCCGGACGTAGTTCTGCCTATTGGCTACTACATACAACTGGCATACCAAAATCACATACGTATAAAATACGTATCTCCAAATATTTAATCGGAGTTATACAAAAACACGATAAAACACCGGCAACACACATCTCGCTCTATCATAGAGACGAGCACCACAACATGCCTCGCTCTATTCCAGAGCGAATACATCACATTCACACGTCTCACTCCATTACTGAGCTGAGAACGAACACACACCACACGTCTCGCTCTCCCGTAGAGCGAG
The DNA here is from genome assembly GCA_035235625.1 of Saururus chinensis. Lineage (NCBI taxonomy): Eukaryota > Viridiplantae > Streptophyta > Magnoliopsida > Piperales > Saururaceae > Saururus > Saururus chinensis. Next base: position 8,438,313 of record CP141143.1, on the reverse strand, counting down.
ACAACACACATCATGACATAAAAGCACACATCATATCATATAAGCATAGCAAACATATGGATCATATCATAACACGTTATAACTAGCACATGTCGTTAAATAATTAAAATAGGAGGTAAGAAACTCTTACTCCCCTGATGTCTCACGAGGTAGCGGTATTCGGGCTGCTCATTTCTGGGCGTCCTCCCCTTCCAGAGACAGCGGACATAGCCTCCTCTTGCCCTAGTTCGTTCCTCTCTTCTAGGAGTGCCAACTTGAGGGATGGACTATGCCATTGCGTAGATCACCCTTTAATTAGCTAGGAACGCCTCAAGAATGACTCGAATCGGACTTAAAATGAGTGAGAAACGAAGAATAGAAGTTTTTGAACGTGAGAGAAATAGGAAAACGTGGGAGAGAATTATCCTTCTTTTTTTTTTCTGGATGTCAAGGATGCTATTTATAGAAGAATTGGATAGATGTGAGGCTAACACGTGTCAATCATATCTGCTTTGTCAGCAATCCTATTCACTATCAATCCTATCTGCTTTGTCAGCAAGCCTATCCACTATTAATCCTATCCGCTTTATCAGCAATCCTATCCACTATCAATCCTATCCGCTTTGTCAGCAAGCCTATCCACTATCGATCCTATCTGCTTTGTCAGCAATCCTATCCACTATCAATCCTATCTGCTTTGTCAGCAATCCTATCCACTATCAATCATATCCGCTTTGTCAGCAATTCTATCCACTATCAATCCTATCCGCTTTGTCGTCAGTCTTATCCACTGCGTCGTCGATCCTATCCATAAAGATATTATTTTATTCAAATAATATCTTAACTTCAAAACGTGATAACTTCTAACCTTGACATTGGAATCGCACGCTCTTGATACCGATGGACTCATGTCAATGAGCCCTTCAAAACTAGACCACACATGGGTAGGTTATCTCGTACTTTTAAAGTAGGTCCCGCCCCTATGGCACGCTTCTCAAGGCTGTAGCTTTCGCTCCCGACCTCCGTTTTGTGCGTTCTTTGATTCGTCATGCTCGTTACTCCGAGCTCTACCCGGATATGAGGATTTTACCTAATGAAACCCCCTAATACTAACCTCAAATTACTAAATTACCCTTAACCCACCCGGGTTAAGCGTAACCGGAAAATGGGTCGTTACACTCTCTTAGTCTCAGGGCATTTCCTCCTTATAAGATTGCCAGCTCAAAAAACGGAACCCTCCAATGTGGAGAACATACTCGATTTAGTTAAGAATACCTCTTCGATCGACTAAATCAGAGTTAGGATGGCCAAAAACAGAGAAAACGAAGTTGGTCGGTACGGGTAGAACCTCTCCTTGTCTTGGGGTGTTTCCTCTTCATACGATCATCAACTCAGAAAACGAAACCCTCCATCACATAGAACATACTCGTTTTAGTCAAGAACGCCTCTTCAATCGACTAAATCGGAGTTAGGATGGCCAAAAACAGAGAAAATGAAGTTGGTTGATACTCGAAGGTAACAGGCAGAACCTCTCCTTGTCTTTGGGCATTTTTCTCCTTATAAGGACTCCGACTCGAAGAAAGGACCACTTCATTGCGTAGAGCATGCTCGATTTAGTAGGAAATGGGTCTTGAATGGCCTTAATCAGCCTCAGAACGGTCAGAAACGGGGAAGAAGAAGTTCTGTTTCTAAAAATAAGAAAAATGGGGATATTTATAACCCCCAAGCCACGCCGAAACCGCGGCGGCTGTGGCAGTGCCCGCCGTATGGGCGCGATGCCCGTGGTAACGCGCGGCTCACGCCCGTGCGTTACGCGGGTCGCGCCCGCATTACCGGGGGCATGCGTGGTTTCGCGGCCTAGCGCTGGCTCGCGTCGAATCACGCTACGACGCGTGCCAGTTGCGCGCTGCACACCAGTCGCATGCCATTTCTTTTATTTATTTATTTTTTTAAATGAAAACAAATCTTCAAACATGCGTATCTCCCTACCCCGGAATCGGATTTGCGCGTTCTTGGTACCGTTGGATTCATATCAACGAGCCCTTCTATCCCAACCCACTTAAAGTAATAAATTGTGCTCTTTCAAAGTGGGTCCTGCCTATTTTTTATGATTCTCGAAGGTCGTAACTTCCGGTTCTGACCTCCATTTTGCCCGTTCTTTGATTTTTTACGCTCATTTCTTCGAGATCGACTCAAATACAAAGGTTTCAAAGGTTGAAACCATCTATAATTTATTAAAAAAATTAATAATTACCTCTAACCCCCTTCGTTAGACGTAATCGACAAGTGGGGTGTTACAGAAATGGCTCCTGCAATAGGTCTGCGACTAGCCACAACCACAGGCTAGCCTGCACTACCGCATTGCGGCAATTCAATCTGCCACAATGAGGCAGCTTATACCCTGCCGCAATGCAGTAGGGCTAGTTGTGTGACGCCGGAGCTGACGCACAAAACATTTTTTTTAATTTTTTATTTTAAAATTTTCAATTTTAAATATAAAACAAAAATTTAAACTTTAAACAAGCGTAACTCCCTCCCCGAACTTGGAATCACGCGTCTTGGTACCGTTGGACTCGTATTGATGAGCCGTTCGAAACAAGACCACGCAAGGGCATGTTTCTTCACAAACTTAAGGTGGGTCCCACCTATGGTACACTTCTCAATGTCATAGCCTACTATCCCAGTGTCCGTTTGACACGTTCTTAGGCTTGATACATTCATCTCTCTAAACCCTATCAAATATATTAAGGCTTTTTTAAACGAATCAAGCTCAAGATAATCTAATTTTAAGAAAAACCATTAATGGGCCTTAAAACCTGTCGCCCGAATTTCAAAACATAGAAATATCAGGGCGTTACATGGCCCGACCCTCATCTCCAAAGGGAGGCCCAACATGGATGCTATGAGATGATAGAAGTTTTTCTCAATACAAAGACATCTTTTTATTTCTTTTTCAGCCTGAATACAATACAAAATAGAATTAACAATCGGGTTTTTAGGTCCGAGCATAATCTTATTTAGGAAGGTCTCACATTCTCCCACCCCATCTGAAAAAACCCATAATTAATTTTGCCTTTATATTCACCATTCGTATCTTATGGGACATCCCTAATCTATTTAAAACTTGTGAAACTTCATATGTATATACTCCTTTCGTCTTACATTAATAGTTCTATTTGGCAAAAAAATTGTTCTATATTAATAGCTCCATTTTGTTCATTTTAAGTGAATGAATACTTAAAAAGAGCATCACAAGCTTATTTTCTCTTCTCTTAGATGTAGGTTTCACAATTCAATAAAAATTATTATTTTTTAAATATAACTATTAATATTGGATAGAGGGAGTATTATATTAAAGTGGGGCTTCAAGATTTTTTTTTAAATCAAATACGACAATTAATATGAAGGGAATATTTAGTAGTTGCTAGCCGTATATGATAGATACTTTTTCTCATATTATACGATAGATAAGTTGCACATTATAAATTTAAGAGGTATACTAGGATATTTTGGCTATAGACTTTGTTATTCATACTTTTTGCAAAATATTACAACGAACAAAATGTATGGTGCATGTAAATATGCATATGAGTGGAAAAAGGTATAATTTTGTAAGGGGCAAAAAAAAAGTGACATGCTCATAATAATCTTTGTGTATGAAAAATTGGAGAAATGGTTCTAGAACTTGTAATATTATATAATGTAATGGGGGGTGGGGAGGGGATATTAAAAAACCTACAAGCTACATGGAGATAAGATAAGATTTTTCAAGATTATCTTACACTTCCTCCTAAGTCTTTCTTAAACTAATCTCCTATAATATTTCACTTAAGTTTTTAAATAACTTGTACTCACTGATTAAATGATTCATCTAAACATTTGTGAAGCATGAAGTGACAAATGTAACTTTATGTTCACCACATACATCTGCATGTGCACTTTCACTAGTTTATAAACAATTGGGAATTTTAATCCTAATAAAACTTCTAATTAGAATGAGCTTCTAACATTAGCCCAAGCTCAGTAAGAATAAAATCTTAATTATACCAAACTACTATTATTAATAATAATTAATCCTAACTCTAATAGACTATGAAGGGGGATAGACCCCTAGGGTGAGTCAAAATAGATTTAACGTAGAAACCACAACTCAGGTAAAAAACCACGACAACCTTAACGAGTCTAAATCAATACATTAGTAAGATATAGAACTTACATGACCAACCTCTAAACTTGACACAACAACTAATCAATCTCTAAACTTGACACAAACTCATTTGTTCAATCTACTTTGTTGTTATTGTTGGCATTTAATCCTTCCTCTATGATTACTTGAAGTTTTTCTTCTTCGTGTTTTGTTCTTCATCTTCTTCTTCTAGCAACTTAAGCAAACACTTTTTTATTTGTTCATTCACCTTTTGAGATTCTTTAACTCTATTTGAAGAATTTTGCTGACACTCTCCCTGTATTTACTATGTAAACATCTTCTCACTTCAGTTGTACATCATCATAAATCCTTTATGAATGATTTCTCTAAGTTTTCTATAGATTCTCTAAGAAAACAATAAGTAAATGACTCACTTTTCTTCTCTAATATTTGTTGGGTTTTTCTCTCTTCAAATTTGTTATACCTTAGCCTTTATATAGGTATTTAAGATAGTTTAAGTCATTGACTTTAACTCTGAATTGAAACTCTTCTTAAAAGGTTTTTTTAAGGCAATTAAAATGGCTAGCAAATAATTATTCCAAACAACAATTGATCATTTACTATTTTATTAAGGTATGACTCATTTATTGATCAATCTATCAACAAAGAGATCAATCGATAACTCTAAGCTTTGTTTTATAAATTGATGATTGATCTATTGCCTATGCGAGCGATCTGTGTATCTATTTTGTGTAACAATTCATAAGCGATCGATTTGTCTAGTGTGTGTTCGAGTAATTGATCCATGATACTATTTAATTACAATTTTACACTTTTTACCCTAAATCGTCTGAAAGCTTCAAAATTTCTGCTAAAACTTTTCTAGTGACTTTTGTATAAGAATGTGAATTTAATAAACTTCTTTTTCCATTAACATTCTTTATTTTTTAGTCTTGATCCATAAGAATGTATATGCTCTTATTTTTTAAGTCCATCAATTTTAAAGTTGACTCAACTACGACTACATCTAGTCAAATTCTTCAAATTAATTACATATATGAAGTTTCCAACATAGTTTTAATCAGCAAAATTAGTCAATTATATTGCATATGACACATATGTTATTCTAAGGATTTTGGGGTTAGAAGGGCAAGTAAAAAATGTTGAATTTTCTAATTTTTTTAGGGGATTATAGGGGTGCATATAGACGTGTTCATTCAAATATATAAATAGTATATTTTTTTATTCTACACACCCTATACAAATTACTCCAATGTACCCCATCCTAAAAATCTCTACCCTCCATCTCTTAAACATCTCCATCCCTTGCGAGCTAAACCCTCTCCTCTCTCTCTCACAAACCCATCATTGGCAAAATTTGGAGCATGCCAATAGATGGTCTTGAAAAATAGACATGACATTGTGATAAATAATTGAATTGGTGGTGAGTGATCTTGTGAAGTTTTTTACAATCTAGCGATGAGTGACCACCATAATTTTTTTTTAATAATTTGGACGTAGGTAACATAAACTCGATAGTCTTGGGCTAATAGCGGTGGGTGACTACTGTTAAATTTTTTATAATTTAACAATAGTCACCCATTGCCAAAAAAAGTAACAAAAACTCACTACTTTTAGCCTAAGTTTTGCAGCTATAGATGATCCATCGTCGCCAAAAAAATTTCCAGCACCACTAGAAATGTTATAGAAAATCACCATTTTGGCCTAAGGTTCATTCTAGAGATAATCCGTTGCCACTAAATATTTTTTTGACTGCCACTTACAATTACTTAGTGACAAAATAGGGAAGAAAATAAGAGAGAATGGGGAAGAGGGTGGGAAGGAATATGGAAGGAGACCCCTCTTTTCTTTGTTGCCGGAGGAAATTTTGACTTCACCGATGAGCAGTAATGTTGCTTTCGATAGTTTTAGACAATGGAGTGAATGGTGGAGATGAAAAAAGAAGAGTTGCATGTATTTTCTTTCAAATTTTTTGTGAAACGGGTAAAATTTACGAGAGAAGGATACAATAATAGAGTAATAAAAAAATATGCAAATTGTGATTTTTATTAGGATGCAGCTGTTTTCGGGGGGTACAATTGTAAAAATAGCCACGTTTATATTTTATTTCAATCAATTTGTTTGATTTTATGGTATACCACCTCTATGTCTCGCATGATCTTATTTGTACAACAAGGTTCCAAGGCCCGGCGGCGGGGCGACAATTCCGTCGCCATACCGCATCCGGAATGACGAAACAGTTCCTGGAGAGCAAGCAAAGGAGTCCTGCGAGTAGAGGGATTCGATACGGACCCCGCGTAGAGCAAGTCAGCTTACTTACCTCCGAAGGAGTCCCCCGCGGACCTCGACTCGATCCCGCTGCACCTGCACGCACGTCCGAATCTCGTATCAACTACCACGCACTGTGCGAGGGCCCACGTTCGACCTTCCAACGTGGGACCCTCCTCTAGATAGTACTCCGTAATCAAAGCGAAGCCAACAGTGCATGCTCAGGTATCAAGATTGACATGGCTTTTAGCAGTTTCCGAGTGACTTCCTTCCTGAGACCGGCGTCGCCTTTCACTCGAGCAAAGGTTCGTGAGGCGCCGGTGACCGAAGAAAAGGTTAGTTGAAGTAAGAAGTTTCACGTTTGTCTGCCCTGCTTAGATACCTGTTTAGTGTCTGCTGTTTCACTTTCGTTTTATGACATTTTGCTGCAAGGATTGAATCGGCTTGCGCTGGCTCCATAACACAAAAACTTGTTGGATCTTCAATCTGGTAGAATAGGGTTTACAGGAAACAAGTCAATATATACAACCTTCAGAGCAAACTGTGTGGCGTTTTGCAATTGATTTTGACTGATTACAAGTTATAGCATTATTTGATTCCTTGAATTGTTATTCCCCGCTGCGAATCTTTTCTTTATGGTACGTCGTACCATTTGGCATGGCCCTATCTTTGTGCTTTGCAGCTCGGAACCCAATTTACATAATGTTATTGTTATTCTCGTGCCTTTGCAAATATGGTGATGGGAAATTTTATTGAAAAAATTACGATTGAATCAAGCAAGTCGCTATGTCCTTAAAATATAATTCGCTCTCCTTAACGGTATTTAGAACTCTTGGACATCTGCATCCTAAGATAAGACGATTAACCACGTTGTGTAGGAACATCTCAAATACAATAGATACAGGGAACCATAATATGTATACTCTCACAGAAAAGAAAACTGACAGAAATCCTAAAATAAGATTAGTGCATAAATTATTTTCAATGATTTTATACGAAATCATGTTGAAGACACTCTTTCCCGTTCAAATAGATGCATCCATCCGTTAACGAACATATTCTTTAGTGAAAATAAATCGGACCCAATTTGGTTAATAAAAAATTAAATTAAATAAATAGAAAACCAAACTAAATGAATTTGTCCCAAAAAATATTATCTTGTTGACCTAACCCAACCCGACCCGACCTGACCAGCCGAACAGCAGCGTGCACATGTGGGTTAGCCAACCTAGGTATATTGGTCCCCCATCCCCCCCCCCTAAAAGTGGGTTGGCCCAAGGGCCTAACTTAAAAGGTCAAACTAATGCCTTATATACTAACATCATCACCTTCTTTTAGGCCATATAAGACTATTCACACCTTCAACCAATTCACATGTGTAATTCTCATTCAACACAAAGTGGGCTTGGGCTTTTTACTATATGGGCTTGACTCAATTAAGTAATATGGGTTTGGCCCACATAAATATTATGGGCTTAGCCCATGTAAATAATATGTCCACCTTAATGATATGGGCTTAACCCATTTAATATAATGCCCACTTCTAACAATCCCCCACATGAATGAGAATTGGTTAGATAACTATGCAAAATAATGCAGATAAATCATGAAAGAAATATTGAAAAGATCATACATGGGGGATAGGTAGTTTTTGGCTTTGAACTTTCCCTTGTAAAAACTATCGGGTCTACTGGCTAATCAGTGAATGCAATGTCTTGAACTGTTCAACCGTTTGTGTAAACCAAGACAATTGAATTTACACAATCACTTCTCAAACACACCATGGTTCGCATGATTGTGTTCATTTCGGCCTTGAACAAACCTGGTTTTCATGAGTGCTCTAGAAGATTTAGCCTTAAAATTCTCATATAAGCGGCCCCTTCACACTTTTATAGGTGATTCTCATTAAAAGTATCCTGCAATACCCAACTCGAACGAATTCAAGCTATAAGAGACATTAAAAGCAAAACTTATCCTGATTCACTCTACAAGCATCACTATTTCATTATAGGAATGAGGACGAGATTTTATCTCAATAGTGATTTCCCTTGAATCCCCCACAATTCGGTTGTCCCTTTGAACCTAGATCCTGAGATCTCCAGTCAACTAGGTTAGGTTGCCATTATGATGACTCTTAATGTATAGGCTTCAAGACCATTTCCCTCGATGAACTGCTCACTTATTCTTTGGTCAATCCCTTAGTAAGCGGATCCGCAATATTTTCTTTTGACCTAACATACTAAATGTAAATTATTCCATTAGAGAGCAATTATTTTATGGTATTGTGCCTCCGACGTATATAATGAGACTTACTATTATACAAGTTACTTTGTGTTTTTCCTATAGCCGATTGACTATCACAATAGATGCATATAGGTAGCACAAGTTTCCCCCACATTAGAATATCCTCTAAAAAATTACGAAGCCACTCAACCTCTTTGCCTGCTCTATCAAGCACAATGAATTCAGATTCCATTGTAGATCTTGCTATGCATATTTATTTCGATGATTTCCAAGACACTGCTGCACCTCCAAGAATAAAGACATATCCACTTATGAATTTTGAGTCTTTTGTATTAGATATCTAATTTGCATCACAATAACCCTCTAGTACTACTGGATACCTAGTATAATGCAGCCCATAATTCAAGGTATATTTTAGATATCTAAAAACCCTGACTACAACCTTCCAGTGGTCTGCCCCTAGGTTGCTATTAAATCTACTCAGTTTACTCACTTAGTATGCTATGTCTGGTCTCGTACAATTCATAATGTAATTAAAACTTCCAATAATTTGAGAATATTAAAGTTGTGATATGCTCTTACCCGTGTTTTTACTTAAGTGTAATGTTACATCCATAAGTGTTTTCACTAGACGATTATCATTCTTATTAAATTTTTCTATGATTTTCTCAATGTAATGAGATTGAGATCATACATATCCATCAGATGTTCTAGTGATTTTCATCCCTAGTATGACATTTGCAACACCCATATCCTTCATGTCAAATTGTTTATTCAACATCTTCATAGTAGATTTAATGATATCATCATTGCTACCAATAATAAGCATATCATCCACATATAGGCATACAATAACATAGTCATCAAGTCTTTTTTTGACATAAACACATTTGTCACATTCATTGATTTTGAATCCATTTGACGTCATCATTTTGTCAAATTTTTTATGTCATTGTTTAGGTGCTTATTTAAGCCCATAGAGAGATTTAACAAGTCCGCACACTTTGTTTTCTTTACCCGGTACAACAAACCCTTCAGGTTGTTGCATATATATTTCCTCATTCAAGTCACCATTCAAGAATGTGGTTTTCACATTTATTTGATGTATTTCAAGATTATTTAACGCAGCAATAACGATTAACATCCTAATTGATGTTATCCTTGTGACTGATGAATATGTATCAAAATAATCTTGACACTTCTTTTGCTTGTATCCTTTGTTAACAAGTCTAGCTTTATATTTGTCAATTGATCCATTAGCTTTTATCTTCCTCTTAAATATCTATTTATATAAAAGAGGTTTACTCCCTGGTAGTAGGTCCACCAACTCCCAAGTATAATTTTGCATAATGGATTCAATTTCACTATTTACTGCCTCCTTCCAATATTGTGCTTCAGGAGAGGATATGACCTCCTTAAAGCTTTGAGACTCATTTTTCAACAAATAAGTTAGAAAGTCTGGACCAAAGGATTTTGATGTTGTAGCACGTTTGTTGCATCTAGGTTCATAATCCTCTCCCACTTGGTTTTCACTATTGTCCTATTCAACATTCAAAGTTCTTTTAAGAGAACTTTCCTTTTGTATAGAATTTCATGGAAAAATTTGTTAAAAAAATGAAGCATTCCTAAATTCAATCACAATATTGACATATACATCATAAATATCCGATTTATGAACAAGAAAGCTATATGCACTACTATTATTTGCATAACTAATGAATACACAATCAATGGTCTTTAGTCTAATTTTAATCCTCTTAGGATTAGGGACCGCCACTTTCGCCGAACACCCCCACACTTTTAAGAATTTGTAAAAAGGTTTTTGACCTTTCCATAGTTCATATAGTGTCTGCAAGGTTTTTTTACGAGGTAGTTTGTTAAGAATATAATTTACTAAAAGCAAAAATTCTCCCCACATGTTCTGGGGTAACCCAGAACTTATTAACATGACATTCCTCATTTCTTTTAAAGTTCTATTTTTTTGTTCAGCAACTCCATTTTGCTGAGGTGAATAGGGTGTCGTCGTTTGGTGTATTATACCATATTTTGAACAGAAATCACTAAAAGGTGATTCATATTCCCCACCTCTCACTTCTTAAAACTTTAATTTTCTTGCCAAGTTGATTCTCACCCTCTGTTTTATATAATATAAATATGTCAATAGCCTCATCTTTACTTCTCAGCAAGTAAACATAACAATAACGAGTGCAATCATCGATAAATGTAATAAAGTACTTTTTACCTCCTCTTGTTTGAACAAGTTTTAAGTCACAGACATCATTGTGAATTAACTCAAGAGGTTTAGTACATCTTTCAATACTTTGGAAAAATTTTCTTGTTAATTTTGATTCAACACAAGCTTGGCATTTACAAATAGAGTCAATATTAAATTTAGACAGATATCTCATATTAATCAATCTTCGTAAAGAATCATAATTAACATAGCCTAATCTACCATGCAACATATCACATGACTCAATCATATACGATGAAGAAGCATTTGTATTCTTAATAACAAAGATAGGTACAATAGTGAGTACATTGAGCTTGAAAAGCCCCTCATTTAGGTACCCATTGTCCACATACATTCCACCCTTGGTCAAAACAAATTTATCTGACTCAAAAACCAACTTGAACCCATTCTTCCTCAGAATTGACCCGGACACTAAATTCTTTCGAATTTCTGGCACATGCAGTACATTGTCGAGAGTGAGCTCTTTGCCTGAAGTCATCTTGAGCACAACTTTTCCAAGTCCTTCAACCTTTGCAGTAGAAGAGTTGCCCATAAATAGCTGCTCATCATTCTCCACAGGTTGATAAGTGGAGAACATCTTCCTATTAGAGCAAACATGATATAACGACTGTGAATTTTTGGTATAATTTCTTACCTCTAATAAAATTATTTTATGAATTTTAAATTGTTTTAATTTATTTAGAGGTAGATATTTGGAAAGTTTTTATAAGGGTTGATAGAGCTCGGTGAGACGAGTGTAACGAACCCAAAAATGCACAAAATGGAGGTCAGGAGCAAAAGTTATGACCTCGGGAAATGTGTAATATGGAAGGGACCCACTTTAAAAGTGCGAGATAACCTGCCCATATGAGGTCTTATTTCGAAGGGCTCATCGAACGAGTCCATCGATAACAAGAACGTGTGATTCCAATGTCAAGGTTGGAAGTTATCGCGTTTTCAGGTCAGAATATTATTTGAATAAAATAATATCATTTTGGATAGGATCAACGACACAGTGGATAAGATTGCTGACGAAGCGGATAGGATTGATGGCGCAAGTGGGTAGGGTTGACGATGAAGTGGATAGGGATGTTGGATAGGATTGCTGACAAAGTGGATAGGATTGTTGACACAAGCGGATAGGATTGATAAGTGTCAACCTCACATCTATCCAGTTTTTCTATAAATAGTATCCACATCATCCAGTTTGGGGGAAGGGAGACTCTCCCATGTTTTCTCATTTCTCTCCCACGTTTAGCAACTTCTGTTCTTCGTGTCTCACTCGTTTTAAGTCCGATTTAAGTCGTTTAAGATGTGTTTCTACCTAAATCGAGTGTGCTGAACATCATGGAGGGGTGATTTTTCTGGTTGGAGACCTCCAGAACCCCAAAAGTGGACATCCAATTTCGTGGTGCCCGATTTATCGGTTTCAAACTTGCACAAAAAGTGAGGTAGGGGCTTTTATCCTTTCTTATGGCATGATTATAATATTTGGTTGTATTTTTAACTTATTATTTATATAACTCTCGCATGCTATGCGTTAGAGATTACTTTCAAGTTATGATTTATGATTTCTGCACATATATCCGATTTGTTGAATGGTTAATCGTTGAGATAGAATATGATTTATATATCGTATATTTATAATGTTATTATGTATATTCGATTAGTTGAATGATTTGCCGCTGGAAGCGGATATATTTTATACTACATGCATTATGATTGCCTCATATAGAATAGTTTGATCGAATGTTTATCCATGGATTTTGATATAAATTATACACAGTGGAGCGTGTGAGATAGCGACAAACTAGCTTCGCCACTGTTTTCATTGCGAATGAATATAGTATATTTGAAAGACGGTTTTAGAGGACTCATCCTTATTTAAAGGAGGATACTCAAGATTATGTTTGAAAAGACGTATAAGCATGGTGATTGAGTCACTAAGGTGAGACAAAGAAGGGGTTATTGTCTCATTGGAATGAGTGACCAACCTTGCCTTTGTAGTCGTTGATAGTGACGCTCCCATGTCTTGTAGAGGCGGAGCTAGGATTTTCAAAAGGATAAACATTGGGATATAATGTTTTAAAAGAAAACAACAACTTTTTAGAGTCTGGGAACTCTATGATATTTTGATTGAGTCTGGACTCAAGATTATGAGTCTGGGACTAATGAGTGTTTTGGTTGTCCAGAGCTATTGTTGGGCACCCCGATAGAGCTCCGTTGACTAGATGAGGACACAATTAATCCGGTTCAGAATCGGATGCACGGTACCTATTTTAGCCTGTTGAGCCCCTAACGAAGGACAAGATCCCTGATTCACCCCTAACGAAGGGCAACTATCAAGGCTACACGTGCTAGGGTAGAGAGTATCATGGGAAAACTCTCTACTCTCTAGATCCCGGCGCCCCATGAGCATGGCTAGCTCTTTTATCCACAAGCACGGAATATTTTAAGATGATATGTGGAGAAGTAAGAGGTCGCTGCTTTGTACCCGCAACAAATTCTGATTAATATATATATGTCTGGGACATTGGTAGCGAGCCGTGAGAGCTTGCAAACCCTAGTAGCATCTTCTATACGTAGGAAGAAGCTCTAGGGGTGGTTTCGGGTGAGAGGCACACCCTGTTTTCATTGAAAAATATTATATATGATATGTGCTGTCAAACTGCCATGTGTTTATTTATGCCTGATCGTATAAACTCCCCTACTGAGTATTTTAAAATACCCACCACCCCCCAAACTTTGCAGGACTCGACGAAGCTTAGTGTGCGGGTAGAAGGGCCTACTCCGAGTTTTATCGATATGATTTCGAGGATTTCACCACACCGAAACGAGTAAGAACTCTCCTTATTATCTTTCTCTTGTGTGTTTGTACACGGACCGTGGTTCTTGGGAAATTATTATTATATTATCGCATAAGGCGAGCGGCTCCAGTCGCGGGCCCGGGTAAACTCCAATGTCTCTATGAAAAGAAAATTTTATATGCTTCCAAAAATCCTAGGGCGCGACACATGATGAGTAGCCCCAGTGTCTACCCACCATTCTCTAGCGTTTGTAACCATATTCACTTCCAAAATCACAGCGGAAAGGTTGATGTCATTAACATCGATGGAGAGATTCTCCATTTCAATCATGTGGGCTCGTGCCTTCTTCTTCTTGGAATCATCTTGTTTATTCCGTTTGCGACAATCCTTAGCCTTGTGGCCTATCTTATTACACACATAGCATTTGCCCTTAAACTTGGCTTTGTTGGAGTTAGTGTTCGATTGTCCAGTAGGATGTTTCCTCTTCTTGTTGTTGAAGCTATTGTCTTTATGCCCCTGTTCCACACATTAACTTTGGCTTCCATGCCATGACCCCCAGTTTTCTTTTCAGAAGCACGGTTGTCCTCTTCAATCCTTAACCTCACAATCAAATATTCCATGTTCATCTCATTTCTCTTATGCTTTAAGTACTTCTTAAAATCCTTCCAGGAAGGTGGCAATTTTTCTATTATAGCTGCCACCTAGAAAGACTCACTTAAAGTCATACTTTCTGCATAAATATCATGCAGGATAACTTGGAGTTCTTGAACTTGACTGATCACAGTTTTTAGAGTCCAACATTTTGAAGTCTAGAAATTTGTCGACCACGAATTTCTTCGTTCCAACATCTTTAGTCTTATAATTCTTGTCTAATGACTCCCATAGTGCCTTAGCACTTTTTATTGAATTGTACACATTATATAATGTATTATCCAACCCGTTAAGGATGCAATTATGGCATAAGAAATCTGCATGTTTCCATGCATCTACTATTGCAATAGCCATTTTGTCTTCCCGTTTTTCCTCAGTGAGAACAGGTACTTCCTCTTGAAGGAATCGGGTTAGGTTTAGTGTGGTAAGATATAATAGCATTTTCTATTGCCATCGTTAGAAATCCGCATCACTGTTCTGGTTTTTCTTTTTTAAATTGAAGAGGAGCATTCACCGAAGTGTAAATAAGTATCGAAGTCAAGTTAGTACCATCAGCAGCCATTTCTGTTCCAAAGAATGGAAGATTATCTCGGTAAAAAAAATATAGCAAACAAAAAAAAATTCACTTAACCTAGTAAAGTTCAAGAAATTATATATACCTCAGTAAAGTTCAAATTTTTACACCTAGGCGAGTGCCAGAAATTACATACAGAACTGTAAAGTTCAAAAAATTACATAACACAGTGAAATTCCAGAATTACATATAGCACAGTAATTGTTTAAAAATTAACAAACAAAACTGTAATATTTTAGAATTTTCACACAGAACTGTAAATTTTCAAAAATTGCACAAAGTACAGTAACTTCATGGAAATTTACATATAGAACAGTAATATTTCAAAATTTACGCCAACGAAAGTAAAATTTCTGAAATTTACGCCCAAAATAGTGAATTTCATAAATTTAAGCACAGAAAAGTGAATTTCGAAATTTTAAGCATAGAACAGTGAATTTCGAAATCTATGCATAGAACAGTCAATTTCGAAATCTATGCACAGAAGAGTGAATTTCAAAATTTAACAGGAAACAGTAAAAAAAATTGAAAATTTTACTCACAGGATAGCCAATTTCAAAAATTCACATGTAGAATAGTAAAAGTATCAAGAATTAATGCACAATATCATCTAATTTCAAAATTTTACATATAGAAATGTTAAAATTCAAAAATTTTACACAGTGAAGTAAAAAATCCAAAATTATTGAGATGAACAGTAAATTCCCGAAATTCACATAATATAACTTAAAAATTTACTATTCTACATGTAAATTAATAAAGTATGAAAATATACATAAAATTCTGTTTTAAGATTGTTATTCTCGTACCTTTGCAAATATGGTGATAGAAAATCTTACTAGAAAGATTATGATCGAATCAAGCAAGTCACTCTGTCCTTAAGACAGAATTCGCCCTCCTTAACGGTGCTTAGGACTCTTGGGCGTCTGCCTCCTACGATAAGACGATCAACTACGTACTGTAGGAGCACCTCCAACACAGTACATGCAAACACAGTACATGTAGCAAACCATAGTATGTATGCTCTCACATAAAAGGAAACAGACGGAAATCCCAAAATTAGATTAGTGCATAAATCATTTTCAATAATTTTATAGGAAATCCCGTTGAAGACACCATTTTCTGTTCAAACGGATACGTCCATCAATTAACAAACACATTCTTTAATGAAAAAAACCAAATAAATAAAAAACTAAACCAAATGAATTTGTCCCAAAAATATTATCTCGGCTGTAGCGCACGCGTAGGTTAGCCCACTTAGGTGCATTGGTCCAACATCTCTCCCCCCTCCCATAAAAGTGGGTTGGCCCAAAGGCCTAACTTGAAAGGCCAAACTAATACCTTATATACTAACATCATCACCTTCTTTTAGGTGATGTGGGACTATTCACTCCTTCAACCAATTCACATGTGTGATTCTCATTCAACATAAAGTAGGCTTGAGCTTTCTACCATATGAGCTTGACCTAGTTAAGTAATATGGGCTTGACTTATATAAATATTATGGACTTAGCCCATATAAATAATATACCCACCTTAATAATATGGGCTTAACCCATTTAATATAATGCCCACTTCTAACAGCTATAAGGCATTATTGTCGAGTTGATACCAGGACATTGATTAAGTTTCCCCTGTTACCATCAAGTTGTCTCACTAGCTCCTTACTTTCTAGAAACTGACAAACTGTGTTTGCTGAATAACGAATTAATGCATGAAATAAGAAATGTAGAAAAAAATGGAGAAGTAAGGTAATGGTGAAAATACAATTTAGCCATTGATAAGAATGCCATCCCAGTTACAAATAATACAGATTAAATTTTATATCCTCCGAGTTAATGTTGAATGTGGCCCCTCTCTAGATAACACGAGTGATTCCTAGATATACAATTTTTTCCTATGTCTTCTTCTCCTTGACTCCTTGGACTTCCTCTTTTCATCATTCAACCTATACAAATTTCAAAAGTTTAAAGTCAGTAATAATGCCATGACAATCTCTAATCTCAGTTTGGTATTAGCAATTTCAGCAACGAATGGCGCATTCATTGTAATGAATACCCAAATAACACATAGGAACAATGCAGTCCTACATGGACAGTTGAATTTGATACTAATATACTGATGCTCTTGCGAGTGACTAGCATTAAAACATTTCATCCCATCAAGTTGATATTTACTTTGGCTTTTATTAATAGACTAATTTTTGGTCCTTACTATGCATTTTTTTGACAAAACCTACTCAAAGACCAAACCAGGAGCAAACACTGACATTGGTTACCTTTTATTGGCATTCGGACATGCGACTTATTTTGCCAACATGCTGCAGTAAAGTAAATGCAGTCTCAATACTGCGCCTCTGCATATCACTACTTACTAGCTAAGTTAGAATCTTTTAGATAAACTTTATATTCTATTTGATTTCAGATTGTGCTGATAAAGTATGCCAAAGAACGGTTTGCTACTTTAGTTTTTTATTATGTTGTGTGAAATATTGGATATTGAGGTGCATTAATAAACTTATTCTTCCATACATCATTGCGGATAATGTCTTCATAAAAATTGGGATATCGTTGCATGTTATCAGTGAAAATGTGCTCAAAGGGTCAAGGTTCTGGGTAACAATTTAAGCCACTCGAGGCACTTCCCATCAAGTTGAAAATAGTAGGCCTTCTTTGCTCATTGGCATACTGTTGTTCTTCTTTCCACACTTTCTTTGGAAATCCATCCTTTTGCAAACTGGACATCATAATGGACTCAATTGCAAGAGAAAAACTAAGCTAAGGCGATAAGTTCTAAATCTTGGAATTGCTTTCCCTCTGTTTAATTATATAAGCTCTTGTTATAAAATTTCTTATTGTGGTAATAAAATCAATGGACAACAGGAACACAAATCAGTTTGATAAATGAAGTATAAGCTTGACCTACCATGTCCACTCTAGATGGGAGCCTGGTTTTACCTCATACGTCATCAGCTAAGGCTGAAAATGGCTGAAACTTATGGCCCATAATTCAGCTTGTCTTGTGAAGACCGGACTGACAAACATCTGCTTGATCTTAAATCAATTGTGTATCCTTTCTTCAATTGGATTATATATCATCATTTCAAAAATATCAATGACGAATAACAAATAGCGGGCATGAGGTACAATGATATTGATAATTTGTAGTCATGTTTGTCTATATGGGTGATGCACTTAGTTATTGACTTAAATTTAGGGTTGACTTGCGTGTGTCATAAGCGTCATGGCTCATCAAAATCGATCAATGATCTGGGGCGGGCAGATAGAAGCCAGCTGAGCAGATGCTTGCACATTGTACAGAATGATGGTTATCATTCTTTCCCTCCCTTTCTTTCCTGGGACACCTATAGTTGTAGAAAGGTGAGCTTTTGTATTGGAGGAATGCACTCTATTTCTTATGTAATCATCATTTAGCGTAGTTTGCGCATGAAATTATGATGGAACTGTCTGTGGTTTCTATTTGTGGTCATGCCAAGGTTTTGTGTTAAGTTTAGCAGGAAAAGTGTGGCCTATAAGAATTTATCTAAGAGAATTTTAGACCATTTTGGCTCTTTTTAACAATAACATAACAAAGTCAAGACACGAATCTGATGCAAACATAAAGTGGTTATGTGTTGCTTTGTGTATCGTGTAAACATTTAATGAAAACTTATCATATTATCTTCTGTTGCAACATGTTTAATAATTTTGGATGGTTCTAAGCAAGGATACCTTCTGGGACAGGTTCTTTCATAGTTTTAGGCTGGTGTATTTATGTAGAATCATGTAGAGTCAGCATCCTCCTAGTTATCTGTCAAATGGACAAACCATTTCTCACATGAATATGTGCATTGTAGTTCAACAGCAAACACTGCACATAAAGTGCAAAGCCCACATTGCACAAATTTCCACTTTTCCCAAATGGTGTGAGAGATTCATACGTTTATAGTAGATATAGTTATAGGTATGGATTTAGTTACACATGTAGAATTTACAGAAATTTCAGGTTGGTCTTTTGTGGTGGGTTAGGTGTAAAGGGGTTCAGATCAGCTGTGTGGGCACTCCCACCACACTGGGTATGAGTGCCCACCCAGCCGTGCATACCCTTTGGGGAATGTGGTATTTCTCTTTCTTTTGTGTGTTGGGGGCGAGTGGCCATGAATTCTAACCATAGATGCCATTTTCATGTAAGAAAGGTCAAAACTTTGTGAAATGGCGTATGGGTTGGAGTCCCAAGAGACTCCAATTCTGTCTATGATGAATGCCACCAAGAGTTGGCATCTGCTGTTAGAGATGCTCTTATTGCTGATGGTAAGTGAGTGTACAATCAAGTCTTTAGTCTTTCAATCAGCTAGGTGTGCATTCTCACCACAAATGGTGGGAGTGCCCAATCAATGCATGATGCCTCAGAAAAATGCATCTGAATCTAACACGCATTTTTCTCAGGCATAATGCATTGATTGTGTTGGGATGTTTTATAGAAAATCCCTTATGTCTAACTTGTATTTCAACAAAATATATGCAGCAAATATATCCCCAAATCAACCAAGCATAATAAATAAAGAGACACAGAATTTTAACGTGGAAAAACCCCTCAAATCAAGGGTAAAAAACCACAGGGCGAATCAGCCCAATCAAGCAATCCACTATAATAAGGTTTAATACAACCAATTTCTCTTACAGATCAATTTTTTTATCATAAAGATAAACTAAAAACACAGAGTATAAAAAACCTGAGAAATTGCTGAGTCTTCTCTTTTTCTCCCTTGTACAAAAATTGCACCCTTGAACTCTGAAAAACTGATCTAAATAATTAGTATGAAGATAATGAGAATCTCCCGATCCGGTGTCGCTTGTAGGCACAAATTCTCTTTCACCGTAGCCCTCTTCAATTCTATTCATGCACACAAGAAGGAAGAAATTTTCCCACTCTGTTTTATGCACAAAACAGAAAACTGGACTACCTCGGTTTCGTTTTGACATTCACCAAAAAAAAAAATTGTTCGTGCATCCTGTACTCGCCTCCGGTTTGTTGGTTTTATACTGCCCACTTTTCAGAAATCGTCTTGGCCTGTGATATGATTTTTCTACAGTGTCCATCATAAACACGGAACCAAAAATTGCGTTTTCACAATGCACGCTCCTCAAATCTTCCTGGGAAGATTTGTCAAGCCGGATCGATACGTGGGTGGTGCCCATCATGGGGTGGACCCCAAACCACAACAAATTGGGCACTTGGAGTGCACACGCAGCTGATATGAATTCTCCAATCAAACGCCCCAGCAAGGAAAATGGATAAATTTTGGGTCACTTTTTTTTTCACAACATCGACAGCAAATTGGGCACTCACTCACTCCCCATGGGATGTATTGTAGGTCTATGCAGTAGGTGAACTCAAAGTGGATCCGAATCCATGGACAAGGCGCAAACTTCTGAATTGTGTAGGGCCGACTGGCTCGGAAAATGCATCAGCATAGGGACCACGAACGAGGGCGTGGTGACATGTGAGAGTATCAAGCCAATAAAAAAGACACTTTATAAATCTAAATTATTGGCCTTTCAAACATTGTGTCGCTTATTTCGTGGCCCCACCTGAAGACCGACACCCCCTCATCCTCCTGTCCTGAACTCACGAGTTTCAAAGAAGCTGCCGGCCTACGTCCATTCAAATGCATAGAAATAGAATGCAGTTCCATTCAAGTCAATGCAGCGTTGATGCTGTCGCAGGGATCGGATGAAGTTAAAGACGGGGGCTTGAAAATCAGGCAAAACTCCCAAACTACCAAAATGTTGAATGTCGTATAAAATTAACAGTTCAATGCACGAGACAAGAATCATAAAATTGCGGATTGTATATACTCTTTTAGACAAAAATCTCAGGGGGGTTGATGTTTTTTCTTATCATATGCCTGCTGAATCCTGAACGAGGATTAAGCATACGATTACGGTCATATATAGACAGATAGCTCGTAGCCTGTCTATTCGCTGTCTATTTCGTTGGTGGTATGCTATTGCCTTTGAAAATGAAATTCCTTTTTTACTTTTTTTACATGAGAACTTTACTTTATCCTTTAATTAAACTAAGAAAAATAAATTGCTCTATTGTTGTTTAATTAAAGGCTAAGGTTTAGTGTAAAGAAAGTGAAATGGGAATATATATTAACGCTGAGTTCCATAGAAGGCCGTTCGCTTAGGGAATATGCTAATTTGATGGAGACGTTCCCTTTCATGCACAACCACGTGCTAAACACCAGCTTCTAATTTTTTATTGAAAAAGTAAAATATTTGTCATTTGTACATTATATGTGTATTTTTCTTAAAAAGTTATTAAAATATTCATGTATACCTCTCCCCCCTTAATCAATTTTCTTTAGAACATGGCTATCAATTTTCTTAAAAAGTTATTAAAATATTCAGACCCTTTTCTTACACTACCCACAGCCACTTCCACCTCTGCCCCTCCGTATTGTATCTACCCCACCTCCGCCCCACTGCACTGCATCCACCCCACCTCCGCCCAACCGCACTGCATCCTTCTTCTCCACCTCCCCCCCCTCCGTGGTGTCCTGGAGTTTTTTCTTGCCTCGCCGCACTACATCAACCCCACCACCGCCGTCTCAACTTAGCTTCGACAACCCCCCCCACCGTGCCGGTTCCAACTCCCCCTCCTCCCTTCCTCCCCTCCTTTGTTCCATTCTCCCCCTTCCACTGTCACCGCTAGAGGACGGGGCTCCGGCTGCCTAAATCATCCCCCTCCACTGTTGCCGCCAGAGAAGGGGGATCCGGTTGTTGGAGTCCGATTCCCTCGCCGGATTCAGGCACACCCCCCCTCTCCCCCTCTTTCCCTGGTCCTCCCCCTTGCTCCCCTCCCCCTCTCTACCCGGTCCTCCCCTCCACCCCTCTACTTGGTCCCCTTGGTGTCGATCTGTAACTGTTGCCAGATTCTGACACTACCCCCCTCTTCCCCCTTCCCCAGTCTCCCTTCCTCCCTCGCCCCTTCCAAAGGAGGAGTGTCAGACTCCGGAGCCCATCTTGTATCTGGTTGTTTTGTTTTTTTTTTGTTAAGTTTTTTTTTAAAATTTATTTCCTTATAAGCGACACATTTTAAAGCGTTGCTAATAAGTTTTTTTTGTTTTTTAAAAACTAATTTCTTATTAGCGACACTTTATAAAGTGTCACTAATAATTTCTTTATTATTTTTTAAAATAATTTTTAAATAGAGATGCTTTTTGAAGCTTCACTAATAAGGACATTATTATTTTTTAAAAGCTAATAAGTTTTTTTATTAGGGACGCTTTTATAAGCGTCACTAATAATTTCTTTATTATTTTTATGATTAGCAATGCATAGGTAAGCGTCGCAAATAAGACATTTTAAAAAAAAAATTGTATATTAGCGACACTTTATAAAGTGTCTCTAATAATAAATTATTACTCTTATAATTAAGCATCGCTAATAATTTATTATTAGCAATATTTTATGTTTCTAATAACATGTTATTAGCAACACTTTGTCATAAGCGTCACTAATGAGCAATAACGACTATATTTTTATCGATGTATTTAACAACGCTTTCTAAGCATCACTAATAGTCATTAGCAACGTTTAAAAGCATCGCTAATAGTACAATTTGTTGTAGTGGTAGTTTAAAAAATATAAATAATACTTTTCATAAAAATAAGGTGTGCCTATCACCCAAAACCACCCCTAGAGTTTATTCATTCGTAATGAAGAGCTCCAAGGGTTTGCAAGCTTTCATGACTTGCTACAAGTGTCCTAGACATCTATTCCATCCTATAGACTTTGCTGCAGGTACAAAGCAGTGACTTCTTACTCCTCTACAAATCATCGTAAAAATATTTCATGCTTATAGAGAGAAGAGTCACTCGTACTCATGGGGTGTTAGGATCAAGAGAGTAGAGAGTCTTCCCATGATACTGTCTACCCTAACACTTGTAGCCTTTTCAGTGGTTCCCGCCCTTCATTAGGGGCTAATCGAAGCTCTTACTCTTCGTTAGGGACTCATCATGCTACAATTCATCGTGTCTCTGATTCTAAATCGGATTATGACAACAACGATAAAATCCTAGTATATAAATCATATGACAAGAACATATATTATATATTCTACAACCTACTCCAACGGATAACTATTTGAAAAATCATAAAAGATAACTTGAAACTAAATCTAACACTTAACATGCTAGAGTCATATATATATATATATATATATATATATATATATATATATATATATATATATAATTCAAAAGACAACTAAAGTAAATATTTATGTTATAAGATATGATAAAAGCCCCTACCTTGCTCTCTGCACTAGTTTAAAGACAATAACTCAAACTCCATAAACTTATACGTCCAATTTTCTGTGCCATAGAGT
Organism: Saururus chinensis; assembly: GCA_035235625.1. Lineage (NCBI taxonomy): Eukaryota > Viridiplantae > Streptophyta > Magnoliopsida > Piperales > Saururaceae > Saururus > Saururus chinensis. Next base: position 8,414,992 of record CP141143.1, on the reverse strand, counting down.
TCTCTGATTGGGGAAATAATCCTACAACGATATTCAACATGTTTGATTTAGGTAAGAACATCTTTTGAACGACTCAATTCAGACTTAAAATTTGGTAAAAAAAAAATTTAATACAGGATCAATGGATCTCTCATAAGGTTTATTCACTTTGGAGTGATCAAATCTTAAAAATAACCCCTCCGTTGCGAAAAACACTCTTGATTTAGTAAATGACGTATTTTGAACGGATTAAATCGAATTTAGAATGACCAAAACAATGGCATCGAGTTGCCATTTTCAAATGTCGTGCCAGTAATTTCATGGTCATGTATCACACACACATGTCGCGCACTGCACTGCTACGTTGCGCTCGTGCCTTTTTTGAAAAAAAAACTTTTCCATCTTCAAATATTTATAATTTTCTACTTCAAATTTGAATTTGCGCATTCTTTGTCTCGTTGAGCACATATCTACAAGCCCTATAAAACTGTACCATATAAAGTAATTTATCCTGCTATTTTATATGAGTCTTATGTATAATATACACTTTTTTAGGTTGTAACTTTCAACCCCAAAATCTGATTTGAGAGGTTTAAGGCTCATTATGCTCATTTTTTTTAGAGATCTATCATGTCTATAAGAAATCTCACTGAATAAATATATCTAAATAATATAAAATTATTAAAAATTAGATTTATTATAAAATCGTAGTAAAAATTTGCACTCATTACACCTAACCTAACCTTAAGGAATACACTGATTATGAAAAATAAATTAGTAATGGTCAATGCCAAGCACCCCGATGGATAATTTTTTTTATTTTTATAATTTACTTTGCAGCTTCTTGGCTTAGTCCCGTGAGGATGAGTGCATATCCTTTGCTTATTCAAGTAATGTAGTACATAGGGTCGGGAACCTTGAAGGTTCGGTTGCCCTTGTTCGCTCCGAGAATGTCACTCCACTGATCCCCCATGTTTCCCACAATTCAGTACCCCTGAGCTACTAGCTTCGTCCGCTCCTTGGATTTGTACACCAAAGCTGAGCCAAAATCATTGGCTCCCCTGCATCAAGAACAGTTCATATTGGAAACTAACAGGTTAAGTAGTTGAAAACCAAAACTAAGCGAGTACAATATATCGTGTCTCTAATTCTAAATCGGATTATGACAACAATGATAAAATCATAATATATAAATCATATGACAAAAACATATATTATATATTCTATAACCTACTCCAACGGATAACTATTTGAAAAATCATAAAAGATAACTTGAAACTAAATCTAACACTTAGCATGCTAGATATATATATCTATATAAAGTTCAAAAGACAACTAAAGTAAATATTTATGTTATAAGATATGATAAAAAACCCTACCTTGCTCTCTGCACTAGTTTAAAGACAATAACTCAAACTCCATAAACTTAGACATCCAGTTTTCTATGCCATAGAGTTCTCTGATTGGGGAAATAATCCTACAACGATATTCAACATGTTTGATTTAGGTTAGAACATCTTTTGAATGACTCAATTCAAACTTAAAATGACTTAAAATATGGTAAAAAAAAATTTAATACAGGATCAATGGATCTCTCATAAGGTTTATTCACTTTTGAGTGATCAAATCTTAAAAATAACCCCTTCGTTGTGTAAAACACCCTTGATTTAGTAAATGACGTATTTTGAACGGATTAAATCGAATTTAGAATGACCAAAACAATGGCATCGAGTTGCCATTTTCAAATGTCGTGCCAGTAATTTCATGGTCGTGTATCACACACGCATGTCGCACAGTGCACTGCTACGTTGCGCTTGTGCCTTTTTTGAAAAAAAACTTTTCCATCTTCAAATATTTATAATTTTCTACTCCAAATTTGAATTTGTATGTTCTTTGTCTCGTTGAGCACATATCTACAAGCCCTACAAAACTATACCATTTAAAGTAATTTATCCTGCTATTTTATATGAGTCTTATGTATAATATACACTTTTTTAGGTTGTAACTTTCAACCCCAAAATCTGATTTGAGAGGTTTAAGGCTCATTATGCTCATTTTTTTTAGAGATCTATCATGTCTATAAGAAATCTCACTGAATAAATATATCTAAATAATATAAAATTATTAAAAATTAGATTTATTATAAAATCGTAGTAAAAATTTGCACTCATTACACCTGACCTAACCTTAAGGAATACACTGATTATGAAAAATAAATTAGTAATAGTCAATGCCAAGCACCCCGATGGATAATTTTTTTTATGTTTATAATTTACTTTGCAGCTTCTTGGCTTAGTCTCGTGAGGATGAGTGCATATCCTTTGCTTATTCAAGCAATGTAGTACATAGGGTCGGGAACCTTGAAGGTTCGGTTGCCCTTGTTCGCTCCGAGAATGTCACTCCACTGATCCCCCATGTTTCCCACAATTCGGTACCCCTGAGCTACTAGCTTCGTCCGCTCCTTGGATTTGTACACCAAAGCTGAGCCAGAATCATTGGCTCCCCTGCATCAAGAACAGTTCATATTGGAAACTAACAGGTTAAGTAGTTGAAAACCAAAACTAAGCGAGTACATGACAATGAGTATATTACTTGAGTAAGAGCTTTTCCCAAGTGTGATATCCGACCATCTTGAGATTCTTGACAGTGATCGCCCTCTGTGCTTCTCCTTTGCCTGTTAAGAAGACGACCTTGATACCCAATGCTAGTAGCTTTTTGTACAGTTTCAAGCTCTCTGGCAGAGCAGGTGCTTTCCCCTTGTTCGTCCACTCGTTGAACGTGGTTACATTGAAAGGTTCGGCCCTGAATAATTCGCACTAAGGAAGTTTTCATAACAGAAAAAGATGGAAGAAGATAATCCCATTATTTTGAACATATAAATTCAAGAATGAGTCTACATGCACCCCACTAATCCCCTCGGTACCCTGGTTTAGGAGACAAAAAAAGAAAAAAACTAGGATATGAATAGCCACGTTCTAAGAAATAAGAACAATAAAGACGCTCCACGTAACCACTGGAGGCAGTTAGCAGTTGGCAAAAGAAAGCAAAACGAAGAACTCACCCAAATCCATAATTGGCGTAGTAAGGCAAATTGGAGAGGGTAGTCTCGTCGATGTCAAACACCCAAATATTCATGCCATCGCCTTTGAGCTTGAGCCCTGCCGCATACTTTGCAGCCACCTGCGACACCACTCTACAGTCCTTGCGGTAAAGGTCGCCAAGCATGTAGTGCCCCACGTAGGACTCGCACGGCAGAGGGACAGTGTCCCAGTTTTGGATGTTGTTGGTCTCCACCGCCAGTCTCCAGCTCTCGCATGAGATGCCGAGGGAGGGGTGGTGACCCACCGTCGCCCGGGGCCGGAGAAGGTGGTTGATGGGCGCCGTAGGCATTGCCTCCTCATGGTTGGCCTGTGAGACCGCGAACACTGTGGCCGCGACGACAAGGACAAGCACCGAGGTCGCCATGGCTGATATCAATTGAGCCTTTCATGTTGTGGAGAGCCTACATAAATAAGACTCCGCCAGTTAAAAGAGGTCTCATTTTGGTTGGGAACTACTTGCGTGCCCTTTGGGGCACGTGGTATGTTTCTTTCTTTCGTGTATTAGTGAACCGGTTGAGTGGCCAGTTCGGACAAGCTGCGAGGGCACAGGGCACTTATTAGTGTCCAATCAGCTACCTGGAAAATGGATGATATTCGGGTCTCTTTTTTTCGCCACTTGTCCTTCGACAGCTATTGGGCACTTACTCTCCAGGGCCTGCACTGTTGATGTATATAGGTGTCTCCCAGTTAAGGGTGTTAACGAGCTGAGCTGAGCTGAGTTGAGCCGAGTATTAGGCTGTTTCAGCTCGAGCTTAAATTGCTGAAGCTCGGTTCGAAGTTTGAATAAACTCGAACTTTTCAACTCGAGCTCGGCTCGAATTAAAAATCCAAAGTTTAGCTCAAGCTTAAGTTCGAGCTCGAACCTGAATAAGTGAATCATAAGCCTTAACTCGAATTAGACTCGAACTAAAAAAATAAAAATAATCTATATATAAATATAAAATATATGAAGTATCACATATACTGTAAGGACCCTCATCTTTGACCCTGTTTTGGTTTTCTTTAATTATGGGTTATCGTGAGATTTACGCGTTTTCTGATCTTATTCGGTGATTTCGTAAATAAATAGTGTTTGTGATGGTTTTAACCAAAATTAACTTCAACATTAGTGTTTATAAGTGATTTTAAACCAAATGTGAATTTTTGAGATTTTTTAGAATTTTTACTATTTTTCTAAAAATTAGGGTTTTGGCGGGATCCCTGTGGGCCCCACCGTCGAAAATTTTATTTTTGTGTCAAATGAACCTAGACATATACTTAAGGTCATACAAAAATTTTTAGAATTTTATTAGGCTTAAATTGTGCTTAAATTTACAACATACCCACTTTTAGCCTACTTTTCATATTTACACCCCAAAACTTACCTATGCCTACCCCAACCCTTACTATAAAAGGGTAAACCAGAGCCATTTCCATTTTTGGGAATAGGCTAAGGAAGGAGGGCTGGCCTAATCCCCACTTATGCCCAAATTAGAAGCCGATTAAGGTAAGCTTGCTCTAATTAAGCACTAATTCATGGCTTTTCTCTTAATTTCTTCAAAATCTACCATTTTCCCCTTGATTCAATTCGTTTTTGACCATTAAAAGCTACTGATTTGTGTTTTACTACAAACCCTAATATTCAAAATTCGATTTTTACTACCAACAAGCCCTAGATCTAAGGTTTAATTAGGAATTTCTTGGGTAAATCGATTTCTATTAGAGTTTAATTCAAACTCATTGTGTTTTCAAGGATTTCAAGAAGGGTGACTCTTCAATCCGAGCTTAATCAAGTGTTGAGGTAATGGGTCTTCGAAATCTCTGTTTATCCATGGTAAAACTCTTCATTTTTGGCTTATTTCGAAATGGTTTACTTGATTTAGTGTGTTAATGGTAAGATTAGAAAATGAAATTATTTAATCCCGATTTCTTAGGGTTTTGCATTATTATGGTTTGGTTTGATATTCTGGAAGTCAAGGAGGACTTTTGATGATGATTAGGGTGTTAGATGTGGATTTGAAGTGTTATCTATAGTGTTTCGGTTTGATTTTGCGAAAGGAAGAAGATGATTGTTCTGCCGTGTTGGCGATCGATCGGCCTTGCAAGGCGATCGATTGGCTGAACTGTAAATTTCAAATTTTTGCGTGTAACCGATCGAACGGCCTGAAGGGCGATCGATCGGCTACACAGGAAATTGTGTGTTGTGCATATGATGTCTATTTTGATGATTCCACTTTAGCTTGCCAATTTTATATGAATGTGGAGTGTTTTAAGCTATGTTAGGCTACTGAAAATGCATGCTATTGAGTTTATGGAGTTGAGATATATGCTTAGAGATGGTGGGATGACTTATGTTTTGTGGCATGATGTTGGAATCGTTATCTTGAAATTATGAACGGTTGTTTCCCTTTGGATAAGCATATATTTTCAGTAGGACTACAATCATTGTTGGACTGATTTGTCATGATAGATTGTGGTTAGTAGTGTGTGGGTGTTGGTGAATGTCATGACTCAATGATGAAATGAGTGATGTTATATGTGTTTAGCCTTTGTGGTTGAGTTTTGAATCTAGCTATGATTTCAATGATTCTTCTACTATGATTTCCGCTGGAATTCATGTTTAGGTAGAAATTCACATGTGTAGTGTGGTAGTGAGTTGATTTTCAAGCATGTTGATATGCATTATGTGAAAGGTTTCTACTAGTTACACACACATGTGGGGGTTAAATGATGATGTTGAAGCAAGTTGATTGGTCCGAAAGGACATATTTTGATTTGAAGTTCCTGTGTGGAACGATTTGAAGTTCCTGTGTGGAACGATTTGGAGTTCCTGTGTGGAACGAGTGCACTCCCCGGGTTGAGTCTTGTTTAATGGAATGATGTGGGGACGAGTTGTGTACTTGTCTTGCGGATATGTGAGAATATTATTATGTGTGTCATCTGGACCCTGAGAATCCAGTGTAGTATGCCGTGTGCACCCCGCTACCACGTGTTCTAGGGTTCTCTGTGTGAGAACTCGGGTTCTTCCCTCCGCAGGAGATGTCCCTGGGCGAACACCCCTGCTCTAGATTCTCTGTGTGAGAATGGGACATCCTTGGCCAGGATCATCCAGGGCGAGCAGTATTAGGGATTGACAACCCCAGTCTTTCTTGAATTCTTGTGTAGAATTTTGGATCATGACACGCCTTCGTGGCCTTGTCTATGCTCCCGTCTGTGTGACATTATTGTGTAGTTACTCCTTGATGGAGTTTGATTTGATACTATGCATGTGGAATATGTATGCTAGAAATACATCCATGCATGTTGATTTTGATGTTATGCATGTGGGAATATGTATGTTAGAGATACATCCATGCATGTTGGTGTTGATGTTATGCATGTGGAATATGTATGTTAGAGATACATCCATGCATGTTGATTTTGATGTTATGAATGTGAAATATGTATGTTAGAGATACATCCATGCATGTTGATTTTGATGTTATGCATGTGGGAATATGTATGTTAGAGATACATCCGTGCGGGATTGGTTATGATGTGAATGCATATGGGAATATGTATGCTAGAGATACATCCATGCAGGTTGAATTATGCATTATGATGCAGTGTTAGGTGATATGAATGTGTGATCAGAAAGTAATGCACCATGTAAATCTTTGATCTGAACGATGTCATTTCTAAGTTATTGTATTTTCTACGTTGACAGTGATATTAAAACCATTGCTGAGTGTTAAAACTCACCCCTCTTTTGTGTTTTGATTTGGGGCTGCGTGGTGCGACATGCAGACGGACAGGATTGCCTCTTTGTAGAAAGGTCAGAGGTAGCTTGGGTGTGATGATGGAGATCGTTGAGTGACTTACCTGCGTTTGTTTCATGCTTTATGTTCGAACCTTTGTGTAGGGTTCTTGTTTGGATTTATGTCATATTTTGCAGTTGTGATGCTTATGACTTATTTTGAGCCGGTGTGGGCTTTACTTAACTAAGCTTGTGGGTTTGAGATTGTTGTTTACTTTGTGATAAGCAACACCTTTTTCTTCCCTTTTTTTTTACTCTTGCTCAAAGGATTGTGCGCACTCCGTGTTGCTGTTAATCGCCCGTGGTTAGGGTTAAGTCTTCCGCTAGATCATTTCTAAATTTTTACTTCGTCGCCCCCGCGCGTTTGACCGGCCCCTGGACCGGGTTCGGCTCGGGTCAGGCATCGCTGGGGCGTGACATATACTAATATATTTTTAGTATTAAATATACTTTAACAAGTATTACGACTACACCGTGAATATTTGATTATAGTCACTACAAAAGAATAAAACTATGACAAATAAATAAATTTTAGTTACATAATTACAAGCAAGAGAGATGCTAAATTGTTCCGCAAGCATGAGAGACAGCCACACTCTTTGAGGGTGGCACTGGTTAGTCTAAGCTTCGGGTTAGTATATGGTATGGGACTTAAAACATATTATTTAAGATTTTATTTTAATATATAAATAATAAATATAATATATTAATTTTTAAAAAAATGTTATGTCACTATGTATTATTTAAAAGAAAAAGTGAAGACATATCGGGTCATACATGCATCAGCATGCACCCAGTACATCTCTCACCATTAGATCAAAATATGACCACATTCATTGATAACAAAGTACATGGCCAAATTAAAACTCGCAAGCCACATAAGTATAACCAATTGATGATTGTGATATTTTATATTTAGTGCATGAGCATGGGCATATGCCAAATGTCTATAAATGAAACTTTAATTTAAATATAATTTATTAAGCCAATTTTGTAATGTTTATTTTACTTTTCACGAGTCATATCATGAGCCCGATAAATATTAAATAGAGGGCTTTACAAATAATTGTCATAGATATAAAAAAATTATAAGATTAATAAATAAAAAATACACTTAATCTGCCACTTGAACTCAGCACTACACATCTTCAAAATTCTACTTGTCGCTTGCAAAAAGCAATTTTGTTGTTGTACAGTAAGTCACTATTTAAAGGGTTAGAGACAGGTATTTATAAGTTTTTCTCATTTTGCCACTTGTTTCACAATTAAAATACATCTTGCAATGGACTTTTTCTAATTGGCCAGTAATCTTGACCAATTTTTGGTTTTTGGTACAACATCAGGCTCTACTAGAACCTAACTCTTCCTCTTCTGCTATTATTCGGACTCCATTAAACTCACAACTCTTCCTTTTTGGACTCTAGTAAACTCACTAGTCACTAGCCCTGAGATGACCCTAGCTCCAGCTTTTCCTAGTTCATGACTAACAGTTTCTTCTTCAACTCGTCTTCATTTAGCCATGGTAACCCTAGTAAGCCAAGTCTAACTCTAGCAGTAACGTCATGAACCTATCGAATTGCAACTCTTCCTCTTTTGATCAGCTAACACATGTCAGGGTTGTAGATGTGCATAAAAAATGAAACTGTTGAGCAAAAAATGAACCATGTATTATAGGCCATTAGATTGAGATTTGATGACAAATGGGGCATAAACTAATCAGCACCCTTGAGTTATGTACACCATCAAATTGAAATTTAACTATATATCCATGATGCCCATGCTCATATAAACACTTCTCTCTTTATATATATATATATATATAGAGAGAGAGAGAGAGAGAGAGAGAAAGAGGGGTAAACGATCAATTATAATTATGTTTATATAATATATAGAGGGAGTAAGGGACATATTTTTGCATTAGTACTTAATATGTTTGTTGGAAATAAATCTTATTTTTGGGTTAGGGATTAGGATGTTAAGTTATCTCCTCATTTTTTATTTTAAACATTAGAACTTAAAATAGTTCTTATATATTTATATTGGTAGTGGTGGACTAGTGACATGTATGTGTAAATATAAAAACCCTAAGCCCTATATATCCACATCTACATGTATTATTTTTAATATATTTATTATTTATATATAAGTAAAATTTTTTATTTGAGTTCAAGCTCTAGCCGAGTATGAATCGAGTTCGAGTTTTTTTCGAGTCGAGTATGGGCATGCTCGAATTCGGCTCGAGGCTATTCGAGCTCGAGTCAAGCTCAGACCAAGCTGAGCCTGTACTACTCAACAAGCTGGCTCGGCTCATTTACAACCCTACTCCCAGTGGATCCGAATCCTTCAATAAGGCGCAAACCTATGCATTGTATAGGGCCGACTAGCTCAGAAAAGGAATGGATAGAGGACCACATACTGTGTAGGGCCGACTGGCTCAGAAGAGGAATGGCCATAGGGACCACGATAAGTATTTTAATGTTTTACTCTCACAATGAGCTACATAAGAACCCTTGATTTATAAGATAAATATTGCACATGTTAATGTCAGATGTAGTAATTAGGATATGTACAAATTTCAAATACATATGAAGGGTTTTTATGTGTTTTTATATTGGGTTTATTGTCACAGTAGAACATTAAAAATGGGACCACAAGGGTATGGTAACATGTAAAAAAAATATGGAGCCAATAAAAAACACAAGCTTGTTGTGTGTGGATGTAACTGAATTATGGAAGATGGGCCAAAGCTCAAACTTTCTGCATTATCTTAAAAATTAAAGGAAAATAATATTTATATTTTATTTTCTTTGCCTGAAGATGACAAATAGGATTCACTTTTCCTTATTATGGTTTAAGGTGTATAGATATAAAAAAGTGGGTATAAAAATATCACTATCAAAATTTAAATTATTGGCCTCTCAGATATTGTGTGGCTTATTTCATGGCCTAACGACCGACACCCCCCTCGTCCTCCTTATCCTGACATTAAATTATGTGGTCATTGTTGAACTCTCAAGTTTTAATGTACTTGTCGGCCCACATCAATTCAAATGAGTAGAAATGGAATAGAATGCAGTGTTCATGTTCAAGCAAATGTAGCGTTGATGCTCTCAAATGCATCCAATGAAGTTAAATACGGGCTTCGAAAATTAGGCAAAACTCCCAAACTGCCTAAACATTAAAGGTCGTATTAAATTAACAGTTCAATGAACAAGACAAGAATCATAAAATTGAGGATTGTATATACTCTTTTAGACAAAAATCTTATAGGGAGTCGATGTTTTTTCTTATCAAATGTGTGCTGCTGAATCCTGAACGAGGAATAAGCATACGATTACCGTCATATACAGATAGACTGCTTATAGTTTGTCTATTCGCTGTCTATTACGTTGGCGGTATGTTATTGTCTTTATTTAAGGAAAATTATATTCCTCTTTTTTTTATATATATGAGATTTTATTTTAGCCTTTAATTGAACTAAGAAAAGTAAATTTCTCTGTTGAAGTAAAAAATTAATGTAAAGAAAGTGCAAGTAGCGACGAGATCTATAGAAGGCCGGTTGCTTAGGGAATATGCTAATTTGATGGAGACGTTCCCTTTCATGCACAACCACATGCTAAACACCAGCTTCAAATTTTTTGTTGAAAGGGCAAAAAATTGTCATTTGTAATAAGTTCACCGCTTTAGAAGTCACCCAGTCTAATCTAAATCAGAAAAAGATGCTACCACATGATAAATGTGTGATTCGATCATTAAATAAACGGGATTTGAGGTAAGGACAAGAAGTTTTGGAGCCGTTTACTCAATTATTGCTCAATGATTCAGTATATATATACGTACAAACGTTGTAGAATTGCATCACTATGGCATGCATCTCCGCGCAAATTTTGGATGCTAGACCAAACTAGATATATGTATTGAACACCCTTTTACTACCTTCTCTTATCATACAGCGAGGCCGTTCAGGACAACACTTGTGAGTTGTGAGGACTGATGGCCCGGCTACATATGCTTGGGGGATAACCCCCTTGTGGGCCCGTGGGCGAGGGATTCGAACGTCCAAAAACTGGAAACTCAAATTCGTCTTGCATTGACATGCAATTCCTTCAACAATAACTAACAAATTTAAAGCCCATGGGCCTTTTAGACACTATATGCAACATCGAACGTCCAATTATCAACTGCAGACTGGTTGTCTTGGTGGGCTACATGATTACGTCCAATTTATGTTCGGTGGGTTGTCTCAAGGAGGATGGAACTCATATTTGCTCACTATGAGTTAGTATAAGTTTTACGTGGGGATCATTTATTTTTAAGATCGAAGGCATACTCGTTAGCGCATATTAGTATTAGTATCGTGTAAGTGATACTAACACTAACATGTTAATGTGTGTCGTTATTCTTATAAATTAACGGCCCTTAGGCATTTCTTAGACAGGAAGCTCGTAGTGAGTGGAGAGCATTGAAAACTCTCCCGAGGACAGAGGCCCAAGGTTTAGCCTCATTTTTTTATGCTTGTTCAGGTTCCCAAATATGCAGATCGCAGATAGTTCGATCTAGCCGTGTCAATGCTCCCATACTTGATTGCATGCATTTCGACTGCTAAAAGTCCTTGATGGAACAAGCCCTATTTAGGTGCCAAATATAAAACGCTGAAGTTAAGAAGTGTGGGTGCTTCAGAGTTGCATGATCATGATCCGGCTGCTAGGGGGACATTAAAACTTTTTTACCCCCTACTACCTAACCTAAACTATAAGATCGATATCCTATATCTGACATGCGCAAGACACATTTGCGGGTCTCAATATAAATTTTTTTAGCTAGGACCCATATGTTTTAACCTTTCATTTGTCCAAACAAATTTCTTCTTCCTCTTACCATCAAACTATGCTGAGGGTTGAAATCATACAACATGCAGATAATGAGCACTAATCAACTGTCCACCCCCTAAATTAAGGGAAACATTTTTATTGCTCTTTATTGACTATATACCCTGTAAGGAATGCATAAGAGTCCTTGGTATTTTAAATTAATGATTCATACTCAAGGCAATATTCTTCCCTTGCAACTATAGACGGAGTGAAATAGGCAAAAGCACGCATCAGCCACTTGGGGGTAGGGATTCCTTCTATAAACATGTTGATGTTTAGATATAGCCATTCGTATTATTAGAAGTAAGGATAAGCCACTTGGAGGCCGATGGGGATCCCTCTGTAAACATGTTGATGTTTACCAAGATGTGCATCTCAAGAGCATAATCTCATAAAGTTTGTTCTCATAGTGAAGAATCGAGATAAAGAGGAGCCCATGTTCGTTTATTCCTAGTCGCACTTCCCAATTCCTTATGCATTTTCTTTATGAAGCCAAATCTCGACGTAAAAACTTGGATATTGTTCTAAAGCATAGGCAATCTTCCATAAAGCTAAGGAAATGAATATTAGCCTTTTCTATGGTAGACAAGACGTCTGCAAACTTTTCAATGGCATGTGGAAAGAGACACGCCCTAAATTCTATTAGGTCATTGGATCCCTTCAACGCGCGTAACTGTCCCAGGAGGAAGTAGCTAGCGAATCTCTTGATTTCACAAAACCAAAAATATTCTTCAACTGCGAAGACATCTTATACATTCTGAGTCTTTTCAATACCTTGACTAGTCTATAATTTCGTAAATAACTGAGGTACCCGTTTACATTTTCTGATGTTAATTATAAATCCATTGAATCACCCCTCGAGGAAACTGGTTCCTTGTACAGGATTATCTCTTCCTGCTAGCGACGACATTATATCATTCTTTAAGATGGTAGGACAAGTTATCTTTTAGACGGAATAAGTTGAAGAGTCTTTCGTTTACGTTATAGGCTTATAGCGGACCAGTAATGCGCTTTATTCCTCGAGAAACTTCTGCGAAGGTGATTAAGAGGATACCAAAGTAACCAAACTCAATCCTCTCTCTCTCCCCTTTTCGTTCATGCACGTCCAAGAGTAAAAGTTGGCACAACCAAACACACTCTCTCTCGCATTGGGCACTCTGTGGCAGCTCCATCACTACTATGAACGTAGTTATGTGAACACGCAAAAAAAAGCTGTCAATGGCCTCAGTCGTTGTTGGAGTGGGACTGGAAGCCAGAGGGAACTCTTGGAAGAAATCGTTTTTCCGTTATGACAACCACAGTCATAATCGGAAGCGGAAAAACCTAGATTGAAAATCCTAGCATCTTCAAATGCCGTGCTTATTAGAACTTTCTTGCAAGTTCTGGGTTGCATAAGGATATCATCGCGAGTGACAAAACAGTGAAGCACGTTCTACTTTAGCCAGTCTGTCTGAACTTAAAGTTGAAATCAGTTTCAGGAGATGTCAAAAGAATAACCAGAAAATGTGTACGCCCTGTCACTGACTAAATCTACATAATTAAGTGGGATAAAAAAGAGACCAGCAAGAAACGGTTATATGGGACGTTTAAGATTGCCGTGCAGTTTCAAATTTACGAAGTTCCGGGCTTCCCGGCCGAAAGTAACTCAAAATGAAGCGTTTACTCAATATCTTGTTCTGTGCAAATTCTGACTTTCTTGCATATTTAGTGCAGCCCAACGAACTGTTAGCAAAACAAGGTATAGGTTATGGAAATAGGAGATATACACTAGCGGCCACGAACCTCGTGCCCAACTGCCCATCCGGGGTAGAGCGTTCCACCCCTCTATTCAGATGAAAAATGGAATTGTTTTAAGGGGTAAAGTTTATAATTTGATTGGATATGGCTGAAGCCCACATTCGAAATTTAAGGTTAATCTATAGATTTAGGTTAGGTAGAACGTGAGCAAATATGGGCAAATTCAAGCTAGTGATGGTAATCTAAAAAATCAACTTATTGATCAATTTCTTGTTCAGAAATTGTCATTTCAAATGAAATTATGCTCACCATTATTTGATGATATCTTAGTCGAAGCTAATAGTTTCATTGAGCTGGTAGATTCGAATTAATATTTCTGCATGAGATGTATGTTGCTCGTAATTCGCTTACGATTAATATATCATGACATTTATTATGATATGCTTTTTATGTCAATTTAATTTTTAATAATTTAATAAACATAATAGCGAGTTGTACGCAAGTATATATGTAGGTCTTGTTTTCCTTAATGCAGAAATCATCGGATATTTTTCTGACAGTAATGTCTATGTTATCTTACCTGCGTGCATAGTGACTTCTTAAAGTTGGATCATCCACTCATTTAGTAAAATAAGGTGCTGAACATACGGCTGCATAAACATGTAAGTAGCTCGTGAATCTGGTTGTTATTGAATGCGGTATATATTAGGAGTATATTTGAACAACAAAACTATAAAATAAAATTTCCTTTTTACTGTTTTAAATACTCCTACATCTTATGACATGATTAAAAAAGGAAACAATTTCTGCCAAACATACCTGGATCAAAGTATACATATGGAAAATGATACTCCGTCTGTCCTACATTATTAACTACATTTAGTTTTTCAAGATTAACTAATTGTAGCTCTTAGTTTCACTTCATCTTGAAAAGCTAAATGTAGCTCTTAAATTTGAGTCGGAGAGAGTACATAATTTCAAACGGTACTACACTTGATCTTAACCAAAAGGTCAAGAGAGTTATTTCAAATATTTCTTTGTATACGTAGCAAAAAAAGTTTCAGATGTAACCATTTATGCAAAAGGGCTGACTGGAAAAAAAAATGTAAGTGAAATAGGATTTCGAAGTTTCCTGTAGTCACTCTAATACAAAATTACAAACTAATTCAGCTCTAATATGTTTTTCTTGACCAAGCTCTATGACTCAGCGACCATGATAAGCATGGTGCATAGAGGTCTAATATGATACATAGCTATTGAGTGACCAAAACAGGCCCATTATGTAGTTATGCACCATTTAGGCCTATTTATATTATGCTATAGTTTCTATGTACCATTGTCTTAGACTCCCATGGAGGGAAGATTTTTTCATGCTCTCCATTGACAATGAGCCCAATACAAGCTACATATAGGAGTTATTGATATTTAAGATCAACGCACACGCTATCAATGTACATGCTATTGTATATTAGTGCAAGTATCAGCATATATTAGTATTAGTAATACTTACGCTAGCATGAGCTAACTTGTATGTCATCAATCTCACAAGTGAATAGCTCTTATACATAACTTACGCTAGGCTTATTGTATGCAAGAACTGAAAAGTGAGAGAACTGAGAAGTAGGAAAAACTCATCCGTGGGAACCGATTAATCCAGAAAGCTCACAATTCAACCGTAAATATACACATAGACTAAATGATGATAGCGTGCACATTCCAGTCAACAACAAAGATTATAACAAAAAAAAATTGGGAAGTCTCCCACCCTTGTTTCACCACCCCACCCTATTAGCACATTCGGTAGATAACCATAGTCTCTGTATACGTTATGTGGGCTGGCCAAAAGAGAGGTGGCAGACTCTTCAAAATATAAATAAATAAATAAATAAATATATATATATATATATATATATATATATATATATATATATATATATATATATATATTAAAAATAAAATAAGAGCAAACAGCCACTGCCGGTCATTATAAGTTTATAACAACTGAATATAGTAATAATAATGGAAATTTCATTAGCTGCTAAATGCTAATGATACAAGAAATATCAAATATGAATTAAAAAAATTGCATGTAATAAGCCCAAACAGCCATTAAAGGAAAGTGTTATTGTAAAGTAAAAAATAACTGAACCTAGACACCACCACGACACCACAAGCTGTTCGACACAAACCCTTTGGTTCATGTTATAGAATGGTTTCATCACACGAAGAAAAAATTCTGTAAAGCTAATTAAAATTTAATGATATACTTATATATAGTATCTTATGATTATATTGTCATGATATGGCTGATGATTCTCAGTAATGATTGAATAGCTTTCTGTGTATAGCATCCCTTCTATTGTCAGCAATACCAGCTTTCCCTTTCTTTTCGTCTTCTCACTGTCTTCTTCTCTTTCCCCATTTAGATCCTTTCCCCCTCCCAACTTGACTATTTTGTGCCATTAGTTTAGCTGGATGAAGCTTCTGACCTGATTGTATACCCTCGAGGAAAGAAAACTAGACAGAACCCAAAAGGGACCTTGAGAAACGCCGATAATATGATGGCTATGATGATGATGATGTTGTCTGTTAGGCTTTTTCTTTTTGCTTTTAGCCATTAGCCGTGATGATCTGGATTGTCAGGGTCAGTCCAGAAGGAGTACTTTAGCCATTCTGCCTCCTGAGGGTTTCCCATTGAAGATTCCTGCAAGGAGAAATATGAACGTAAGCAAAGACTGGTATATTGTTTTATTATATTTGTTGGTACGTAGCACTGAAATTTCTATTTGTGAACTATTTATCTAAAACCAGTTAATCAATTACATAAGTGAAATCATACTGGTTTTTGAAATAAGAAGGTATGATGATACTGATTACAGTGCATATCACGCAGAATATGTTCGCTATGGTCAGTCTAAAGAAAAGCCATGAACGACTAGTTTCTCCTTTGCCTTGAGAACCCAATGGGATTCAAGTTTTTGTTATATCCAGTCTAAAAAGGAAAGCGCCCCACATGGAAAAAGCTCCATTTTGCCCTTTTGGTTGTTTCAAAAAGAAACGAAAGGAAGGTTCTGTTGTTATCTTCTTTCAAAAAATTAAAGCGTTCTGTTTTTCATATTCCCGCTCCTTTTGACACAGGGCGTATCCTACTTCGGTGACACTTAGAATAAATGTCTTGTAACGGAAACCAAGCCCAAACCGTGTACTTAGAAACAATTCTTCTTCTTGTTCAACGACATTGAAGGTGCTAATCCTCACGGGAGACGAGCTGACACTATAAGGAAAAAAGCCCATTCTTCTACCTGGCCAACCATTGATTGAATTAAACTTAGATTCATTAGCTTGATATATAAACGTTAGACACGCACAACCAAATAAAATGGAGAAAAGGTTCCCAAAGCATATCTAGAATTTGAGGAATAGAAACAAGGTACATTAACCTATGGTTTCACTTTATATATTTGAACAAAAGTGCGAGACCCAGGACCATGAAACCGTCTTGTTCTATCTCAGTCACCTTTGCTTTCATTCTACTCTATCCCAGACAGATACTGCCCGGCTATGCCTCTGACAGTCATCATAACCAGAACCGGCAAAAATAAGGAAAAAATGACAATAGGACAAAGAAATGAAATCTTCGGTTATTTGTTTACCTTGATCTTATTAAAAACAAGACAAAGACGAGCGAAAAGAATAAAACGCTTCATTGTTTTATTTTTTACTTGAAAAGGGGTTTCGTACGAATTTTATTTCCTGTTATATATACTTTAATAAAATCTTCTGGTTGTCTGATGTGTGCGAAGTTATGAAGGCGTCATGAATTTCAGAGTCAAAAGCTAAAACTTACTCCTTTAGTGTCGGCAGAAGTGCAGCCCATTATCAATTCTTCCAAACCCGAAGACCTTCCTGCCAGCTTTTGGTGGGGATGTTGTTGCTGCTGCTGTAAAATGAAAATGGCTTATGATAAATTACTAACATTTAGCAAAAAATGATGCATAAGAATATATTCGTCCTGAAAAAAGAAACTAACTAACGCGTCCTCTTTCCAGGTTAGAATCCCCCCTGTGGTCCAAAGTCGGGTGTCTGGACTGACGAAATTTCCTGAACAACATGTCTACCATCGTTCTGTACTAATAATATATAGCAGAACTTTTATGCTGAGTTTGTGTGTTTTTAGCCCTATTTTTAAATCAGATACCAAGAATAAGCATGAAAAGCAGAGGCCACCGCGGGTACTGTTGGGGAAGAACCGGGTTATGCATATCGTTCTTGCTGTCAAAGAACATAATGTGTAATAGTACATTCATACCTGAAACCTGCCACCTTGATGAATCATCCTCGAAACTTGGTGGTAAGGGTCGTCGAGAACAATGGTGGTCTGTAGGAGCGGAGGGGGAGTGATGATGGTGCAAGGGTTTGAAGGCCTGGTCATGTGGAATGCTGCTGTGGCAACCTGCTGCTCGTGGGTCACGTGTTGCGGTCGTTGGTGCTCCTGCTCCTCGCACGTTCTTGACGAGGATTCTCCTGTCTGTGAAGCTTCTCCGACTCCCACCTGCCCAAAACATGAAAAGTTCAAACAATCGACTTCACAAACAATTACACAGTTCTTCCACTAATCCCAACTCAATCGGCTATTAAATCTTAATACAGTATGACTTTGATTTACTAAGACGGTGGGAGGATATTGATGGGGAAAATGCGCCTCGATTAAGGCACGCCAACTGCATGATATGGGTGATCTACTTTTGACATGAATTGCGAATTATTTCAATCAAAATATAATTTTGACGCTTAACAAACATATTGACTAGATCAGGCATACTGATACAAGCAAGTGGTAGACCGTAGACTCCTGTTTCGACACATTCAACTCATGATTAAGTTATTTAAAACATTTTAATTTCAGTCTCAAAACTTGGAATTACGTAACGTCAACAACTATGTATCTGACTTTGCTTATTGCTTAAATTTGAAAGCTAAACCAGCAAGCTTGAATTTCATAACGTCAAAGTAAAAGCCGGCTTATCTGCCACACCCTAAACCGTGTGAAGTTGTGAAGCGGGGTAAAATGAAAAAGATTACGTACCTCATCAAAGCTCTTCCTGAAAGGGCCGAAGCTGAAATGATCGGATTTCATCTGAGGGATACCGACGGCATTGAAGCCTGTTATTCTGGCCTTGGTTGGGTCCTCTCTGAAGTCGGCTTCCTTGGAGCTGCTTCCGCTACCAGTACCGGTGCTCTCACGTCTTTGTTCAGCGCCCTCAGTGGCGGCGTTCCTATCTGACCAATTGCACTGTCTTGGTTGGGTCTGGTAGAAGATCTTAGACACCACAAGCTCCCCTTCTTTCTCTTCTTCAAGCTGGCCCAAATGGTATTGATGCATGACCCAGTTCGTCTTCTCGGGTTTCCTGTGTTTTCCGAAGTTTGTATACAAGACTAAGATCTTCTTGCAGCCCTTTTGCCTCCCATTGACCATAACTGGTCGGGTCTTGCCCGTCTTGTGCCACCTGGTTTCACCCCCTTGGAGATCGCATTCAGTTTGGATTTTCCTTCTTTTTCTTGTACCTGTGGTGTAGGCCTTGGATGGACGATGGAAAAAATGTTTGCTCAGGCCATCCTTTGTCACACCTGACAGACAAAAATCGTGTGTTAAAGAGACAGGCGGACAGAAAAACTGACATACATAAAACTGACGGAAATCTTCTTTGGAGGAATTCAACAAGAAATTCAGCAACCTGGAAGTTTCTCGGGATGGGTATAGCATATCCCATCTTCTCCTTCTATGGTAGCGATGAATTCGTCAATCAGAGGGTGGGGCTTGCAGTCTCCGGACATGACTTTAGCTTCAAGGTGTTCGATCAGTTCCTGGTCAGTTGGATCGAATTTCACTCCAGCAGGGAGGCCTACCCAGTCCTACAAGAGGCAGTTGGCCTTTGATGTCAACGAAGAAATTCTTAGGAGTATATATGAGCTTCCAACAAATAAATAAAAGAAAATACTTGGTACCGGTTTTTGTTCAAGCTTGTGGCCACAGCCTGGGCACTGCTTAGATGCACGCAGCCGATGTTGTTCGAGCTTCGCATCGATATCGGAACTGCTAGCTGGAGCTTCTCGGCTTTTATTCATGGCTTTTTGGCATGCACGAGTCCCATACCATTGCTATATAGACGATCATTCACTAGCAATCCATCTTTCATGCTAGGCCTCTCCCCACAGACTGCTTCAACTAAATGCGAATTGCAATATTGGGGAGGAAGCTGATTACGAATATTGAACGCAGTTATCGTATGTTGCTGGATAACATAGGAACTGAAACAAGAGTTCAAGTTATTCGACACGTATTTATCTGCTGTATCTGAATCAGAGCGTCCAAATATGGATAGCTGACAAGGAAATTCGTTCATGCATACAGAAACAAATGAATGAATGAATGAATTGAACCTCCAACACTTTCTCTAACTGAATTCAGATAAAAAGCTGAGATTTTGCATGAACCCATATGAGAAAAAGACCCAAAACGAAAAAAGGAAGAGGACCCCTCCACCGAAACAGATACTAGCTAGTTCAAGAAAGAGGAAAGAAACGAGGAGAAGAATATGTGGGAGGGAAAAAAAATAAAAGAATAAAACTGACGCTTTGAGAATGAGCTATAAACTTGCTTTACCCATGGAAAACACCAGAGTTCCTCTACTTTAACTGAAGCCAATGTAAGAAGAAAAGGAAAAGATGTGTCATACGTATACCTTTAAGTCTATGCCATATTAAGCAGTTCTTATAGACGGTTGAGAGGGAGAGAGAGAGAGAGAGAGAGAGAGAGAACTATAGAGAGAAGAGGTCGGTATTCCGTGTAGTTTGTAAAGCTCCTCCTCTCTCTTTGTCTGCTCCCTTACACCTTTGTTTTTGCCTTGCTTACTAAAGCAAAAGCAAAAAACAGATTTCACAACTGTTACATAGACGCCATCAAAAGCACTCATATTATGTATATTAGAATCGTATAGAGAGAAGAATGACACAGTATTTATGGTTAACAAAACGATGATTACGTTTCCATTCTGAGACCAGGAGCGAAGATGACTGACTTGAAATGAGAACTGATTCATGCATCTGAAGAACATACAAATTGTATTGCAATTCTATTGCTTTAATTGCGATTAATGAAGTGTGGGAAAGGATAATGAATTTGGGTTGTACCAAAAACCAAGTTAGATAAGAATGGAATGGAAAGTGAGAACTCACATGGGTTTTGTGCTGGTATGCTGAAATGATTATTCTTCGGGCATGAGAGTTGCGGAGGAGATGAATCCAAAGGTTGCTTGAGATTCAAGGCAAATGAGCAGTACACTTGATGGATTCCTAACAAAGTATAAACAAATAGCAGAAAACTTCATGAAGAAGCTGTAGATAAAATGGACACGTCCACTTTTTTTTTAATGAAGAAATGGGCAAATAGATTTGTGATAGAATTTTTCTATTTTTAGCATGTTTCTAATTGTTTAGTGTGTATTCTAGACATGGAATTAACAAGCAAGTAGCCCCAACGAGTCATGTATACTCCGTATTATACAAAATCTACCTTTCGTCGGCATAAAAACTATGAGAGGGAACTTCATGAGAAGCGCATGAGAACTAAATCATCCATTTCTCTGCCACTTGTCTGCAAGCAATCTTTTTTATAGTGCCCTTCCAAGCAATTAAACTATAGAGTCGTGTAACTTACTCAAATATTATAGTGAATTAATTATTGAGATTAAGATAAAAACAATGTAACAATATTAAAATATCTTTCATGAGTTTCATACCACCATGAGTTCGTGTATTGGCATTGATCAAAATTCACGTGTAATTTCCGTAAAAAGATTCCAGTGTGTAATAGTAATACCAGAGGTAATTTTTTAACTAAAAGCTGCGTAGTAAGATAATTTATTAGATATATAACAAAAGAGTAATGTAAACTAAAACGTCAGTAAATTGTACATTATATTAAAAGGAAGATGGTTTTTTAAGCCGACAACAAGAAAAATTCTAAGGCAAAATTAGCGAGCAGTCTGTACGTAGTTAAGGTAGCTTTGATCTCTACATATTTTAAGGAAGAATAATAATAATTGTATGATATATATATATATATATAATAATTATCTAATTAAGTAATAATCAAAAAGATCCACAAAGGAATATCAATTTTCAAAGATAGCAAACATTTAATTACAAGGAGAGAGTCTCATTACAAAATAACATTTTTCCAATTCATTGATCACCAAGAAGAAGCCCACGAAGATAAGTAGTAGCCTTAGCAACTACCAATGTTCAAACTCAAGATTTTGACTCTCCAAAACTACTTAAGACAAGTCAACTTGAGGTTTTTATGGAGTCAAAAGATAGTGTATATTGAAAAAAATATTTTATACTCCTCCCTCTTACATTAATCACTCTATTTGGCAAAAAAATTTGTTCTATTTTAATAACTCTATTTTATTTAATTTATGTAGTTGAGTACTTGAAAAAAGAGTAGCATAAGCTTATTTTCCCTTCTCTAAATGTAGCTTTCATCATTCAATAAAAATTATTAGTTTTTCACATGGAGTTATTAATTTAAAACAAAGTGAGTATTAAAAATATCTAGTTAAGATAAAATTAAACAAATAAATTTATTTTATTAGTATATAAATATTAAAATTTATGTCATTTATTACATTATTTTTAACAAGTAAAATTACTTAATTTATATAAATTTAAAATATTCAATTTAGAATAAGACTAAAAATATAGTTGAATATTATTTTACAAATATATAGTACAAGTTTTGCAATAAATGGATTATAGAAGAGGAAGTCTTATTAGATAATGTAGTTTGACTCATGAGGAATCAAATTATGTTACTTTTGAGTCACCAATGAGTTTCACTTGAAAATTTAAGGAATGGAATCAGCTTTGGCAAAATTTGAAGTCAACATAGAGTTTTAGAGAACTATGCACCCTAGCCATTGTCACGACCAATATGAGAAGTTGTCACCTCAAGACAATGCACATTATAGTGTCTAATTCTAGCCACAATAAAAGCAATGAGGGAATGATGTAGACAAACACAAGACATAATAGAGAGAGAAAAGAAAATAACTAAAGATAAATTAACTAATAAACTAAATTTGTATGTTAATTTATGAGCTACTAATCTTATCTGAATTACATAATATATACAGAAAATCTAAAGTAATCATAATAGAATTAGGAGATAATTATTAATCTAATTCTAACTAAAGGAGTATAATTATTAGAAATTAAAATAGGAGTCGAATCTAACCTAAAATAAGAAATCTAATCTAGTATAATTTAGGGTCGCAATATTACACCACTGCTTCCACATCGACTTTCTTCAAGGCGACTACTTTATCAAGACTTGAAACATTGGATGAATGTCATTGAATAGCATAGCTAGATCGGCATCAAAGTCGACTATTGATCCGGTTAGGCATCAATAATGTACATATAAAGAGACTTAGCATTGATATCCAGGAGTATATTTCTCATCACTATTGTAGCATAATCCCTTTTTTTGCGACCATCTATTTTAGCCTGTAAAAGCTTCTCGACTGGAATAGTGGGAGGTGAAGAAGTAGGAACCAGGGATGCGATAGTGGAGGTAGAAGATGAATGAGAGGAGGAAGAACACTCGTGTTGTACTACTTTTTTCTCACATACGCGAGTCATGCGCATAGTTTATGTCATGGAGATCTGAAGAAAAAGTTACAATTTAGCTTTAATATCATACTTAAAACCTGCTTAGAAGACACCAATTAGGGCGTACTTTGGTCATCCTTAGACACAGTTCACCAAGCGTTAAACTCATTATGGTAGTCCTGAACTATACCCATTGTCGAACTTGAGAAAATAAACTATTAAAATTATGATGGGAAGTTTGGATGAAATAGAGAAGAAGAATATACTCGAACTCATGCCAAGTAGCGAGTCCATGTTGGGCAAGGGACTGGATGACCCAACGCATAACATGTCCCTCCATATGGAAAGAGGCTAATTTGTACTATTCTTGAGCCGGAGTACGATGAAAGTGAAAGAAATACTTTGTTCGAGAAACTTATTCATCTGGTTCGTTGACTGGAAAGGTGGCACAAATTGGGTGAGCATGAATAGCAAGTTTCTTATATGTAAGTGCGCTAACATAAGGGTTGTCAACACAACCACGACCACGGTCGCGTTGGCTACATGCACAATCACGGTAGTCCGTCTCCTCAATAAAAACATTGTTGTCATCAAGTTGATTATGGAAAGAGGCATAACCGATAGGATAAGGGGCTGACACATCACGATAGGGACCATAAGCATGCAAAATAGGGTGTAGCGACTGATCCTAAAATGTCGGATGGGCCAAAGGTGAGGCCACCTAGGGGTGCATGCCATGAGGGCCAAGCTCATCACGAGTTGGGCCATAAAAAGGAACCTTTTACTGCAGATATGGGTCTCAAAGCAAATAAGCGGGTTGAATTGGTTGTTGAACGATGGGAGTGAAGGGCTGTTGGACCATAATCGAACAAGGGAGGAGGTGGTGGTGGTGGGAAACAACAACGTGATCTACTACCGAAATGATGGCCGCATTCAAGGAAGATTGAAAAAGGGGCATTGTGGACAGGGACAAAGCAGACGCACCAACGAGAGGAAAAAAGGTGAAAGGCGGCTAAAATGGTGGCGTTGTGGATGATCGAGAGGAGGCTGGAACTGCAGAAGATGTCAATAGAAGATATGAAAGGGGGAAAGTGGCAGGTCAGGTTGATAATGACTGTGTGGCAACCTAATCCTATACAGAATGAGTTGCATAATGGGAAGACGAAAATAGAGGGGCAACAACAACAACCAAACTAGATGGTGCCCTTGTGGTCGCCGGTGAACCAGGGATAGAAGCGGCAACCTGATCTACGATGGAAGGGTAGGCTAGGAGGTGGATAGAGCAAGACTGTTCATAAAGAGTAGGTTGAAGGATTGTCCGACAACAGAGGAGGACTGCAATGGGAAAGTGGAGTCATCCCGATTCTATGCAGGCATAGCAAGTGGTGCAGGGGAGGTCCGCATCAGCTGAATCAACTACCAAGTAGTCAATATGGAGGTGGATGATGCTGCAGACGATGTCAACGTAAGAGAAGGGGGCGGAAAAGAGACAATTTGGCTAGATGGTGGAGAAGAGATAACTTGGCTAGCAATTGCAACGGAGGATGAGGCGCTAGATGGCTCTAACAAATGCTTATGGAGCGAGTAAACGATGTTCGTGAAGAAAGAGACAAAGCAATAACATCATTGAAGTGCCTACTGGTTTATGCATTATGCGAGTCGAAACGGTGGATGTGTTCGTCAAAATGGCAACCATGTGCTCATCTCAATTGGCAACAAGGGTGTCTTCACGTCGGTAAACTCCAAAACCACCGCTTTTAATTGATTTTCCCAGTATTGTGTGTGGGCGTGGAGGCGAGAGGGAAAGGATTACAAGATGGGCACGTCATTGGGGCCTGAAGAGTACTCCTTTGCCGTGAGAGGTGGTGTGGTGCCTGGAGTCTGACTTTTTCGAGTCGACACTCATGGCAGGAGGATGTCCAAAAGTTGAATGTTTTGATATTAGTGATGTAGATCACTCTACACAAGACAAATTAGAGAGAGATAGAAGAAAATAATTTAAGACAAGTTAATACTAATTTATGATTTTTTATAAGTTGCTAATCTTCTCTAAATTATAGAATACATTGAGAAAATCTAAACTAGTCCTAATACAACTAGGAGACAATCATTAATCTAATTCTAACTAAAGAAAGAATGTAGCTATTATGAATTAGAATATGAATCAAATCTAACCTAAAATAAAAATATAATCTAATTTAATCTAATTTAGGGTTACAACAGGGAGGACCACAAGTTACATCATCAAAATTTATACAAAACCATTAGTGGAGGGACATTCCGTGTGATATAATTCATGTTTTTTTGAAATAGAATATTTTTCCTTTTCTCCTTAATATCAGTTGAGAACATGACTATTCCCCCCTCTCCCAAATAATGCCTCATTTTCCTCTATTACTTACTTTCACTAATAAGTAATATAAAAACTTTCACACCTACCCCATTTTTTTATTCATTAAACAAATTTATCCAACTTCTACCCCATCTTCCCCTATGACGGGGTTGAAACCATAGCTATCATGGTGCAACGCCGACATCCTCTCCACCGCCATGACCTCCTTTGCTACTATCTTCCCCCTCCTCTTCCTCCCCAACCTTACCCCTTCTTTCTCCTCCCCCTCATCCTCCTTTTTTTTGTCCTCATCCCCTTCTTTTTGGCGGTTGACAAATGCATGTGGTTGAGGCCCCTTCCCTCTCTTCTTTCTTCCTCTCCTCTGCCTTCTCGATAGCAACGTTCATAGGTAAATGAAGACACTCTTGTATGGAGAATAATTTAACAAGGAAGCCATTTACATATATATCTTTCCGGTAAACCACTTTTCATTGGAGGATTTCCATATACCAGCCGTATTGTTCATGTAGGTTGGTGCTAGAATTTTGGTTTCCTTCTTTATAGATCCAAGGTTGAGAAGATTATGAACAGTAGACAGCTATATAGAATCAAATGATATGGCGTTTCTACTTCATTCTGTCATACGACACAATTATTAGGAGTGATTTTTATTCTAGAAGCAAGCATAAACATCACTAGTGGATACGACATTTGCACAGGCTTTTCATGAAAATAATTTGATGCGATGAGGCACATTTTGGTGCCGCTAAGCAAGCCAAGTTTTTTGCAAAACCATCACAGGTTGATTAAGCAACCTATATGCAGATGCAACAATGAATTTACCATTACCTGTCCGATTCCAAATTGAAACATCTGAAAGAAAGACACGGACCGATAGCAATAGCACGAATAATATCTGCCCAACAACTACGTACATGCAAAATTTTGTTGTTGTTTAGCCAGCTGCGAATTCAGAGAGCTTCGTTTTTTGGATCATCTCTTCCTACAAGAAGTTTTTCAGAAGTTTGATCTTTTACAAAAAAAACTAAAAGAGATGAAGTTTTTTTTTTTCGCTGTAATGTTGACTTGCCAATGGTTTCTTAATATGAAATCGCATGCTCTTTATTCAATAGCATCTGTATCAATTTAGATTTGACAGAGTTACAGATCAGCAAAAAGAGGCCGAGCGTAGCTCTTTCCAGCTAGCAGATGACGAGTCTTATATCTTAACAGTGGCATGGCATGTTTGTCCATCAAGGAAACAGTGTGCGGCCCATATATATACGGTGTACACAGTCAATTCACAAACACACCCATGGCATCTTATATAAATATTTACTGCTTGACAAGACGGATCAACACGATACTCCTCCTGTCCCACATGGAACTATGCTGCAAGAGAAATCTTTTTTTTTTAACAAAAAAATTGGTCATGGCCAATAAGAACTGCCAAAAATTAAAATCCTTGAATAATAATTAGCGCAGAAAAGACAAACGCATGAAGAAAAGAGGAAGATATTTTTTTGTTCATTTTAAGGGTAAAAGAATGGGGAGTGGGCTAAGACCATGTCTTCTCCTGGAAGTAAGATCTGTTACAAAAAGGGTTAGCTTGTATTTGTCCAGTGTTGGGTGTGACTGCGAGGGGAAAGGTGGAAGAGGGGGGATGAAGTTAGGTTGAGCTAATTCCAGCAACTGCCTCTTGCTTCCCTTGTCCACCACTCCATTCGCAAGGTCTCCCTCTCCTCCCCAAGCACTCAACTCTGGAAATCGAATTTGCGAAGAGCGCATGTGATGTCGCGTGCACTACTAACTGCTAGTCTGCGCTAGCATGCAGTAGTGGGATCGACGGCTTCATCAACGGATTTGGTTTGCCAATTTTTCGGTCTCTCCACTTAAAACTAATTTATAAACCTCTGGTATTAAGGTTCTTATATATCCGCAAAACAATCTAATTACAGTAGCTATTCTTATCATAATCTAATAAGAACATTCTTCCGAAGAAATTATTAAATATGCTTACGCATATAAAAAAATTATGGTTATCACGAATAAGTGATGTATAAGTACGCTTTATTTTTATAGATTTTGGGCCCATGGGAATGGCGCATCGAGGTAGACGGTGAGTTTGTTTTAGATGTGTTAATGGGCAGGCCGGCCTTCTACAGTAACAAGCCCGGCCTACTATAGTAATGGGATCGGCCCAGCACGTCGGGTGGACTACGTCGTGCCAGGCTTGGGTTTTTTGTGCCTAATACCCTTGATATGCGGAGGGCAGAGGTAACAGAAAATATTAAGTACGAATAGGATACGAACATGGCATGCCCTAACACCAATAGAAAAGAACATGAACAAGTTAATTAATATATCACCATATATTCTATTATATAAATTATTTTTAAAGAGTCCATAGAAATAGAAAAGAGCGTGAAATAGACACCACGACGTAAACATACTAATATTATGACGAAGGCAGTACGATCCGACAAGGCTAGGTCCGATATTTTAAAAAAAAAAGGGTGGCCCAGCGGGCCGGCCCGGCCAGGCCCGCAAGCCTAGTTTTGACTTTCCTGTATACTACTGCGATCTAGTTCTATGTCCGAACCATTGGGTTCATTGTTTGGGCTCGTCGAAATTGAGAAAGAGAAATAGCCGCGCAAGTGGGCCGAGCAAATGATTTGGGTTTGGTGGAAAATGCCTCCTGTGACCCAGGCCCATATTGCATTTCAATCCATCCTGTGAGTCTAGTTTTTCATTTCCGATGGTTGGGAGGGAGGACCACACGATGGAGTTATGGGTCCCACGGGCTACTTCTGGTGTAAAATTGACGGCTATGATTGTCTGTTGCATCCACACAGCCTTTTCAGGTCCCTGGTTCATTTTCTGGGCTTTCGTAAAGACTCATTTCCCGCCTCCTCCATTTTGGCGCGGCTTCAAGCCCTAATTCGGAGCCTCGGGTTTGGTCGGAGACGGGACCGATGGGACTGAAGAAACGGGGCGGCGGGGTGGGGCTCTCCGATTCTGGGGAGCGCAAGCGCGTCCGATTCACGGAATTTGGTAGCTTATTTTCTTCAAAATCTTCCCTCTCTTAGGCTCACATTGCTTCGCAAGTGTCTGAAATTACCTTCAAATCGATACGCGAAAATGATAAAGTGGTTTTATCTGTTATTTTCTTGCTTTCTCTACCTGCTATTGTGGTTTGTATTTATTTTTTCGTTTGTGGTTTCTCATTTTTCTCTGGTTTGAGATTTTCCGTTTCAAGTGCACTTATGGTTAGATTTAGCTCCAGCTTTTGTAGCGCTAGTCCTAATAGATTTGAGCTTGTTATTTGATCAAGGAATATTAAGATACTTGCCATTTTTTACCTAACTGTTCGGTTACAAATGATCCATGACTTCTGCTCAACAAATAGTACGCTTTACTTATTTCTTTTTAGTTTCTGCGGGCAAAGTCAAACTCACAGCTGTGTCCATGGTCTTTTTGTTTGATGCAGATATTGGAGTTGAGGCAAACGAGTGTGTAAAAATTTTTCTTGGTACGTATTTATTCTATCGACAGTGATTTAGATTCATACAAGTATAATGATGACTGACAGCTAAGCATTGGGCTTTCTGTTGGAAATGTTGCCATCAACAAATTGCATTTCATATCTGTTTGTGTCATTGTTTGATTGATGCTAACCTGTTCCTCAAGATCTGGATGTTAAGCCTGGTTTTATCTATTGAGCAATCTTGAAATATATTTGAGAGAATCGGGTTTAAATCTTCTCCTTGTGCACACAAAACAACTTGTCACTTCTTAGAAATAAAGGTAGGTTGCTGTGGGGTAATGGGCTGTGTATGAAATGGCACTATCTTATGGAAGTTATATATCGTTTTACCTTATTTCTGTAGTAAGGTGTCAATGGACTGTGGGCCATGATTATATTTGTTGATCCAAAAATCTCATCTCTTGCCAGCAAGAGCAGAAGCCAAGTTTTATGACTGCTTGACTTCACATTGTACTTGGATTTGAGTTGAGAGCTACATCCTTTTCTGTCAAGAGCTTAGACATGCTCTTATTTGGCTTTACTGAGTTTTAATTGAAAGATGAACATGGGTAAATTATTTTTACAAGTTGACAGATGAGTCTTCCAAAATTTTGGCTGGCCCTTTATCAGCCCATCAAATAATGAGTCGTGTAAATGTTTGATTGGTTCATTGGCATCCCATCTTGTAATAATTGTGTATTTTCGTTTAGTGGCCCTTTCAATGATGTGTATGAGTTTTATTGACCACTGTTCTTTGTCATCCACAGTGAACAAGCCAGATGATGTAGATGCTGAATGCGGCTGCTGTATAAATCCAATTGACTTAAATCAATTCTTTGGTGAAGATGGAAAGATATATGGTTACAAAGATTTAAAGGTTATCCAGCAACTATTTTAACTTGTGTAGTTGATTTATGAAATATTGATTTGTGAAATAATGGCTTCCTCTTTTTATGCTATCACATGTATCCATTTATGTCATCATTCTTCTTTAAATTGCCATAATTTTTAGTTGAAGGGCATTTGTTAGTGTAACTAACATTCAATGACGATGCACTTGGTTGATAGAGAATTCCTCAAGGTATTTGGTCTTAAAGATTGAGCATACTTACCATGGCATTAACATGTAGAAAGAGTAGCTTATATATGTTTGTGAGATAACTTATTCTTAGTATTCAATACACAGTGCATCTAAATAGATTGTCTGTTGTCCTCTATGTTGATTATGAAGAATGTTCTCTTGTGGGCACTTGCATAGGAGGTCCTATGCTCTGTCTCAGCTTGTGGGCTGCACGGAGGTCCCCTGGAGGTGGGACCTAGGGGAATTAAATGAGATATGTAAGACGGTGCAGCGATGGCACAAAATATTGCCCTCCAGATATGTGGGCCCCTTCTATCTGAACGTGACCAACATTTATGATATTTGATTTGGAGTAAAAATGGGTGCAACTTCACACTGTTCAGATGGAGGCAGGCCACATCTCTTGGTGCCATTGATATGAGGTTCCTTTTTCATATCCTATGGGTACCCACCTTTAGTTGATCTCTGTGGGCCCACGAGCTGAGAGCTTACTTAGGATCACCTGTGCACTTGCAGATGAACATTATCCTGTTGCGTATACCTCCTTTCTCTCCAGCATTATTAAACATTATTTGTTTTTTAGAGCCATCTCTTTGTGGGAGCTTAATTAGAATAAATTTAATTGTTGCAGATAAGTATATGGTTGAGTAGCAGATCGTTTCATGCATATCCTGAGATTTCTTTCCAAAAATCATTCAAAGTAAGTGACTTCCACAATTTTTACTCCTAATATTTTTATTGTAGAGTTGCCTCAGACCTTTTGTAATATGTGCTTCCTTGTAAATATAAAATGTTGAAATCAACTTGGTTTTTTTGTCTTTTCATGCTTTAAGTATTGAGTAAAAGTGGGAGTGTGGTTGATTCTGGAGACAATTATTCTAGTTTAACTTGTCAAAGTTATTTAGTGGGTTTCATTTCATGATATTCAGTAGTATGTCATAGTTATTTTTCTAAATTATGTTCTGTGGGCCAAGTCTCCTTTAAAATGTTTCTTACATACATTTCCATTGCCTCTTCTAGGGAAAAATGGGGATCACGGATCTGAACCCTGTTTTTCAGGTAAGTATAAGATATATATTTCTTGTATGAAATTATGTCTTAATGATTTACATTGTTTTTATATTATTTTTATAGATAATGTTTGGTGAGTCTCTCATTGTTAAAAAGGAGGAATTTCTAGATACATTTTCCTCTGAGTACCACTATTTAAGGTACGTTGATTTGATGTTCGTAATTTAAAGGTAATTTGTTGATTTTGTACAATTGCTGAATATTTCCTCCCTTGTTCTTGTGTACTCATTCAGAGACGTTGTTTCTAGTGGAGTAGTCATTGCAAAACAGGATAACCCACCAAGTGAAGCGACAGATGAATCTTCTGTGGAGGTGGTGTTTAGGATTTTTTAGATCTTGTGACATGTTTAGTACTTGTTTTGTATAATTCAATTGCATAAAGATTGAGTTCAAATGGCCAATTTGTACTAACTGTGAAAGTGTAGAATGCGGTTTCAATACAAAAGTTTACTGCACACAACATAGTTCTTATATGCCAAAAGTATACCTCTGAATTTTCATAATTCATCAGTTTCTTTTGAAGAAGCCTAAGCTCATGGCATTGATGATCTTGTAGCAGTCGAGAATATTGGATATTATCAATCCTATCAGGCTTACAATTTGAAACATCTGTAATTGTATATTGTATCCTCGTTTCTTGCTAATGTTAAATGCTAAAAGTAATATTTAATGATCTGGCCAGTATTGATCTTAATGAACTTAGTGTACATTGAGCGTCTGACTTATGATACTGGACAACTGCTCTAAAATGTCTTGAAATTCGCTGCTCTTTCAGGTTGTTTTTAGCGCTAAGAAACATTTTACTGGTTTGGATGTGTGTTTTGTTCAGATCATGAGCTAGAACAAAGGAGAATTTTTCCAGCACTAGTGGCTGGTAGCAGTGAATAGAATATAATGGATCCACCCCATTGTTTTTAAAGAATTAAAGGTCTACCATGTACCTGTATTGTTCTTGGAATGCATGGTTATTACTTATGTCTCATAGGTAAATTGCATGGATTTTATTGAAGTACAGTGTGCGTGAGAAAATCTCTCTCAAGAAATTTGCATGACCAATGGGGTTGACGTTTTTTATACAGGATGTTATCCTTAATTAGCAATGGCACCTACTATTTAGCTACGTATCTAACCCCTATTTTACAATGTGTTCTACTCTTTTAAACAGCACCAGATAATTCGCATGGACACAAGCAGTGCACCTGTTGGACAGCTTTATAGTCGTTTAGTGCCTCTTGTCCTACTTCTTGTGGATGGTAGCTGGGCCTTTCTATCTTTCATTTGTGTCTCTTTGTTTTTTTTCTTAAAGATCTGAACATTGAAATTTTGGCACATCGGTGCAGGTGGAAGGCCAATTGACATATCTGACCCAAGATGGGATATATATTTTGTCATTGAAAAAAGATCTGGTGATTCTGGGGACTTTGATATTACATTACTTGGCTTTGCTACTCTCTACCGTTTTTTCCACTATCCAAACAACACACGTTTTCGAATCAGTCAGGTTCATTCACTATCTCTCCTCTATCTTGCAGTCTTTTGTTTTTTGCAGAACCTATTAGATTTTTTTGGGCAGTATGAGAACCATATATCCTTGAATAAGTGTGCCATCCATGGGGGCGAACCGTGGTGCATTATTATTCTGTGACCTAAAGTTTATAAGCAAAACATAATGCCTGAATCTGATGGAACGTTAGATTTGTAGGATGACTATAAAATGTTCATCTGTCATATAAAATATATTTTAAGATGTGTGACATTTAGAAAGATTGCAAAGAAAAGACAAGCTAGCACAAATATCGGTGACTACAATTTTTTTTACTTTATAGAAATATTAATTACCTAGAAAGTTAACAGATGGAAATGAGCTAGAGAGCATAAAAAACAAGAAGAGGGCCAAGGAGAGTGGGAAGGAATCTGGTGATTGATCAAGGGTGGGCCTCGGTAACCCAAGGGCGGCAGAGCAGGGGGAAGCACTTAGACTATGATATGTTGGGAGACGGCAGCGGGCTGTGGCTGCTTTGGAGTGGGAAAAGGGCTGTAATATAGAAAAGTGAGGTGCTGTTGACAAACAGAGGCGAGTGAGTATAGAGGGTGGAAGGTGATGTCTGATGAGAGGTGGACATGGACGAGCTGTTGTCTCTTGTGGTTTCTGTTTTTTATGTCAGAGAGGCTTGCAGTTTTGGGCAAAGACATTCGAAGATTTCCAGCCCTAGTTGAGAGGAAGGCAATGATGATATTAAAAGGCATGTTTTTCACGTGGAAAACCTGGCTTCTGAGACAACCATAATAACTGTTCTTTCAACATGAAAACATAGATCTTAAATGTTCATAACGTATGGAAAGTAATAGCAAGATATGAAGATATAGTGTTCAAAATAGAATGTGGTTTTGGCTTTCAGATTTTTGTAGCGTTGTTTATTTAGGTTTTGTAATGACAAATCATCTAGCATATTCTTTGTGGTGAGTTCGGTGGCTTTTCATCTTTTGGAGAATTACAATATTTGGTAACGGCTATTTGATGTTAACCTTTTGCAAAAAAAAATTATTGCCTTCACTCTGTAATTGCAGTTGCTGGTATTGCCACCGTACCAGTGCCAAGGCCATGGACGTCACATTCTGGAAGCCATTAATTCAATTGCAGTGTCCGAAGATGTTTTTGATGTGACCATTGAAGAGCCATCCGATTACCTTCAAAAACTTAGAGGTTGTGTCGACTCTGCTCGCCTTCTAACCTTTGAGCCTGTCAAAGAATCTGTTAGTGTGATCACATCTAAGTTGAAAGAAACCAACTTGTCAAAAAAAGTATCCAAGTTCTATTCGTATCCGCCTGCTAGTGTGGTTGAGGAAGTACGAAAACAACTAAAAATCAACAAGAAGCAATTCCTATGGTGTTGGGATATTCTACTCTACCTTAACCTAGATCCAGAGGATAAAAAATGCATGGAGAGTTTTAAAACTTGTATTTCAGAACGTCTGAGGGCAGAGATTATAGAGAAAGACTCCAAGACTGGTGGCAAATCTGTGATTGATGTCCCAAGCGAGTTCAATTCGGATATGACGTTTGTGGTTTTCAGAGGGCCAAATATGGATGAAAACGGTGCCGTCAATGTGAAGAACGATGAACTAGAGGAGCAAATTAATCAGTTAGTGGATAAACGGATGGAAGAGATTGAAGAAATTGCAAAAAAAGTTGTACTTAATTTGAATGTTTAGATAATTTAGGTACGCTTCTAGAGCCTGCTTTATACGGTTTAGCTAACAATGTTTGTATATTACGAGGAACCTTAACTGTGGTTTTGAGGATGTATTGAGTAATGCATAGAAGGTGTTTCGGACGCATGTCCGCGTCTTTCATCTGGCACGGGGGAAATGCCCTTTCTAAGCTCACCTTTTGTGGAACAGCGCATTCATAAACATTTAGTAGCTACAAAGAACGTTTTTAAAGAAATTGAACTGGCAGAAGAATCGCCCACTTAAAGTGAAAGAATAGTAATTTTGTAATGATTTCCTGGTAAATAGTGGCATCTCTTTTAACATAGCAAATTTCGATTTTATTTTAGGATAGGTTTTGGATCTTGTTGATCCGACATTAAGATTGAAATGCTTCGCAGTAATTCTATCAAATTTGTCGACGACAGTATGGTGCAAGCCACGTGCGCATCACATTAGGCGCGTGCATCGACTATATGATGGACTGATTGAAGGCCTGTATCGTTATCCCGTCCTCGATTGCTAGCTAAGTTTGATACGAGATTTTTTAGCAAAAACAACGAAAAATATCTAATACGAGGCATATGATTATGAAAATTTTATAGCTGTTAATTTTTTGTTTAAGTTAAGGAAGTATTTCATGATTACTAAGAGCAAACTGTTACAAATGCCAAAAATATGCGAGAACGAAGGTTCCACATAATTAGATCCAAACAGCCATCATCCAAGAAGCATGTAGCAATAGACCCAGAGAATAAAATCGGGGACCAGCAAAAACTACTCTTAAGATAAAGTAAGCTTGGGGGATTACCCACTATTGTCCTTTGTGCAGAGAAGGATTTAGTAAATTTCATCAAATTAGTACAAAAATTACATATTCCATCTTATTTTTACATTAGAAAGGGCAGCAATATACAAGGAAACATGTGGCAAGGATGAGATGGACCATATCTCATGCTCAATGCGTGCAAACAATACTTTTTTATGGACCCCGATACCAACAAAGAGACATGAATTCCTTTATCAAATAAAGGATCAATATGCACAAACGAATAACTTTACGATGGTACTTGCATGAGCATTTGAACGACAACATCTCAACAAGAATTCAATGAAATGCTGGCCTGTCGAAACATGCATAAGTGAAGGCACAGATACACTTGGGAGTGCAAGGCGGAAATAGTCTGGTAAAACTCTTAGCTTCAGATTTACAAAGAATGGAGCATTTTTTTGGAAAGAGGATGCATCATTTTATATAAAAAAATGGTGCATATTAAAGGGCAACCGAAATTCGTGTAAAAAAATTTAACAGATTCAAGGTTGTTTTATACTTCTTCGTAATCTTCTAATCTACTAATTCACAAACAGTTTTAAAGCTAGCATATTCGTAAGGGAAGAGAAACCGTTAGCAATTCATAAGTTCTCAAACAGTGAAGGACAATACAATGCATCGACTGCTAATGCCTAGATTCAACAGAATGCTCCTAGGCGGCAACTACATTAGCATTTGATAGGCTCTTCTCTCTCCAAATTGCTTGAACTTCATCAGTTCTGAACCTTTGAGTGAACGTAGATTCTTCCAACGGGGTTTTCTCTCCATTAGCATAAGCAAGGAGACCGGTGTAAGCTATCATGGCACCATTGTCAACACAATACCTGTCATCTGTCGCAAAAAGCTGGCCACCTCTCTCTTCACACATTGTTCTCATCATCCCTTGCAACCTCTCATTGCATCCAACACCTCCAACAATAAGGACGTCCTTTTTATCACAATGTGCCATTGCACGCTCCGTAATCTCAACAAGCATGGCAAATAGCGTTTCCTGGCATTAAAAAAGACAAGGAATGGCTATAATTTGACAAATTCAACCCGGTAGCAATCACCAATTTTCTTTCAATGGAGGAAGAAGTTTAGTCTTAACATTTAAGTTGGAAGTAACCTGCTATTCTCAGTTTGCAGTATTGTTTAAGCTCTATTTTGGAGAACAAATGAGGGGAAAGTGGAAGCCTTTAAATATTTGACCCCAATAATTTGTTGTTTTTCATTTTGCGATAATAATTAAATGGCACAAGCATTTCTCCACCTATCACGTTTTCCTCGTATTGAAGCTTATTAAAAATAAGCAACTTCTTCAAAAAGATGGAAATTCGAAAGGAAATGTGGATTGTACCTGTAAGGAGTAGCATAAATCTGCAGGCGTGCACTCATTTTTTTTAAGCTTTTCCTCAGCAGTAGCTTCAATGTAACTTAATATCCCACTGAAAGACACATCCATCCCTTTTACTGCATAAGGAAGATCTATAAATTTCTCCCCTTTCTTTGCTAGCTAAAAAACAGTAGAAGCAAACACCAGAAAATTAAACACTTTAACTGCTCTGCAAGTACACTGATCCAGAGAAATTACCATGACTATTTTGAGATTACAATTTTATGCAGCTATACAAGCTATAAGCAACAGTCAAGAAAGAAGGGAAATAAATTGAACTTTTTGTATTCCATAGCTATAAGCAATTTTGTAGCAAAGTTCACGGGTACTAGCAACCAAAAAAAGGATTGCAACAGAAAACTCACATTTCAATTGTCTTCCAAGTTCATTTAAACTTAAACTAATTAGGATAACAAAGAGATAAAGGAAAGTGAATCGTTTTGCACCTGCTCGATGTTATAGCCAGGGCTGGGATCGTTGGAGAGCGTCAAAACCCGAGCAAAGCGATCCAAGCAATTTCCCACTGCGATATCGATAGTCTCGCCGAAAATCCGGTACCGGCCCTCGCTGTAGGCAATAACCTGCGTGTTCCCGCCGCTGACGTAAAGCACGACGGGGTCCTGGGCCCCAGTGACGACGCGGCCCATCTCAATGTGAGCGACGCAGTGGTTCACGGCGACGATGGGCTTGCGCCAGAGCTGGGAAAGGACGCGGACGACGACGGCAGCGACCTGGAGCGGGGCCCCCATGCCGGGGCCCTTGGTATAGCAGAGGCAGTCGATGTCGGCAGGAGAAACGTCGGCGGAATCGAGGGCGGAGCGAACGAGGGGGAGGACATGGTGAAGGTGGTGCTGGGCCGTCTCGCGCGGGAGGAAGCCCTGGCCGGGGGGCGTGATGTAGGTGTGCCGCGGGTTGGAGAGGATGGTGCCGTCCACGGTCACCACGCCCACCCCGATCTTGTTGGCCGAGCCCTCGAACCCTAGCGCCACCAGCCTCCTCTTCATCCTCCCTTCCCTCTCGCTCCGCCTCTCTCTCTCTCTCGATGAAGGGAGCGGGAAATGAAAGCCGTCGACGGCTAGTGTCCAGGGCTGCTCTTACGCTCCAAGTATCCGGGCAGCGGAGGCGTCTTTTTCATTACCAAATTAGCCTCAGTAAATGTTTATTGCTTCAAAAACCAAAATTGTGTCGCACGGTTGGAAGGGTATACTTGTCTTTATGTTTGACGGTGTATAACGATCGTTAGGGAACGAGACTGCGGGGTCTGATCTCTGCTCTCTTGCTGGAGGCTTCTGCGTGTGCGTATTTATAAGAAAGGGGGCGGACAAGTGCCATTTTTGTTCTTCCCGGGCCTCATAAGCTAGGGCGTCGGGGTTTTCCGCCATGTACCGGACTGCAGCTTCCAGGCTTAGGGCTCTTAAGGTTAGTGAGTCCATCTCCACCATATTGTATTTCCATGCGTCTTCCTTTTGTCGTAAATCATAATCTCATTGTGTCGTAAATCATAGTGTCATTTTGCGTGCCCATGATCGATGAGGTGTGGGTTTAGCTGTTTGTTGTTGAGTGCTTGTAATCTAGATTCTTGTTCTTCACTCTGTTTCATTTGCCCTTATCGTTGGACCTGTTGGTTTGCGTCGTTCTGATCCGATTTTGTGGGCATTGACGCACTCATTGAGCAATACGGTGTGATGAATTCTTTTGTATGAAAGGTAGGATTGGATGTATTTATTGGTTTCAGGGGTGCATTTCGGTGATTTTGGTGGGACGGGCATGCGCCAAAGATTGGATTTTTATTTTGGTTTTTAAAGCATGAATAGAAGGGGAAGATCTGATATATGTCTATTTCATCGCTCTGTACAGAGCCGTGCTGGTGGGAGGAATGTTGCCAGATATGCGAGCACGAGTGTTGCTGCAAGTTCCTCCTCGGGAGGACTCTTCAGCTGGCTCACCGGCGAGAAGTCAAGCCAACTTCCCCCTCTAGATTTTCCACTTCCGGGGGTTACTCTTCCACCTCCTCTACCGGATCATGTCGAGCTCGGAAAGACTAAGATCACTACTCTTCCCAACGGCGTGAAGATTGCTTCCGAGACTTCAGCTGTATGTTTCTCTGTTTGTGATATTTCTCATAATATCTTCGTTCTATAGCACATCATTGAGGCCAACTTAAAGTTGTTCCTTTATCTAGAATCCCACTGCATCAATTGGGCTATATGTGGACTGTGGATCTATTTATGAGACACCCATTTCATGTGGGGCCACCCATCTTCTTGAACGAATGGCCTTTAAGAGTACTGCCAATCGCAGTCACCTGCGTATTATTCGCGAAGTGGAAGCTGTTGGTGGAAATGTTGCAGCTTCAGCCTCTCGTGAACAGATGGGTTATTCTTATGACGCCCTGAAGACATATGTGCCTGAAATGGTTGAGGTGCTTATTGACACTGTTAGGAATCCCGTCTTCCTTGATTGGGAGGTCAATGAGCAGGTATTTCATGGCTAACTTTTTCGTGGTCGCACATTTAATTCCCCATTTATTACAAGTTACTGAGTTTTTTTATTGGGTGATTAACAGCTGCAAAAAGTGAAGGCGGAGATTGCAGAAATGCCTAATAATCCACAGGGCTTACTTTTGGAGGCAATTCACTCTGCTGGATACTCTGGTGCATTAGCAAACCCTCTCTTAGCCCCAGAATCTGCATTGAGCAGATTGAATGGTTCAATTTTGGAGGAATTTGTAGCTGTAAGATTGTTTAAGTTTAATTTGTTATCAGGTTATTGACAGTTGATTCAATTTTTTGTTTTTCAGATTGCATTTTAACTTTACAGATAATTTCAGGAGAATTACACTGCTCCTCGCATTGTCCTTGCGGCATCAGGGGTGGAGCATGAACAACTGTTGGAATATGCAGAACCACTTCTGTCTGACCTTCCAAAGGTGGCTCTTCCTGAAGCGCCAAAATCTGTGTATGTTGGTGGTGAATATCGTTGTCAGGCTGATTCAGAGGTGTGCATGCTTTGGATGCCTTTCTTTCACTTTTCATTTGCAAAGTTGGATTATGTTATTTTTTTGGGTTAACCTTGCTGGTTGTTACATTTGTCCCATTTTTTATGGTAGCAGAAGACACATGTTGCACTCGCTTTTGAAGTGCCTGGTGGTTGGCTGAAGGAAAAGGAAGCAATGGCTTTGACGGTTCTGCAGGTCCTTTCATGTTTGTGTTTTTTAGTTTTTCAGTAAATTGCATGTTTGATTAGGCTTCCTGATTTGATTTTTTCCTTTTTGCAGATGCTTATGGGAGGTGGAGGATCATTTTCTGCTGGAGGTCCGGGAAAAGGAATGTACTCTCGGCTATGTAAGTTAGACACAGGAGCTAAATTTTATTCGTTAACAGAACTCAGTGACTTGTTTTATTTTTATTTGTTTAGTGCTTTGTTTTCTATTGGTGTAAATATCCTGGAAAGGAAACTGTTAACATTGCATATTCAAAAATATGCACCTGGCGTATTGTGAGCCGTCGTAGGGGCAAGTGGGCAACCCCCCTGTATCAATTGTTGAAATTGTGCGGCCCAAAAGAACTCAGTGCATGCCAATGCTCATGCACCAGGCACATATAAAGATTCAATTTGGTTGTCTTTATTGTTTTGCCTAATGCATGACAATATCTTTCACTGTTTTGTATCAGATCTCCGCGTACTAAATCAATACCAAGAGATCCAGTCATTTTCTGCCTTTAATAGTATATACAATAATACTGGCATTTTTGGAATTCAGGCGACCACTGTAAGTAATCTTTCTTTTTGATTGTGTGTAGCTAGGAAGGATGGATACTTCAAAACAGGTGTTGTACCCGTGTCATATCCGTATTGTACCTGTATCTGTGTTGGATACGGCTGCCTGCATGTCCTACCTTTGATATCACACGTTAACTATAAATTACTTCATCAAATATTTTCTAAGTAAGGTAAACATTAAACAAATGCTATAGGACTTAGAAGCATGTACTTTTTGCTCAAAAGATCTCAATAAAACTATTCCAAAACAATATTTTACTCTTTGTGGAATAACTTTTCTTGAAAAAAAAAAGGCATTTGTACTAGCCATATCCTTGATGTAGCATATTCTAGTTTTTTCGAAATTGTCGTATCCCTGTGCCCATATCGCATCGTACCCATGTCCCGTATCCGTATCCATGCTACCTAGGTGTGTAGCCAATGTAGAGTATGCCTGCACGCACACCGCCCACCGAGTCACTTTTGTGCTTCCAAGGGTGCATGCTACCAATTTATTCATCTTTATTTGCATATTTTGCGTAGTCCAAATGCTTTTCCATTTTTCCAACTTGCTCGATTCTTTATACTTGCGATACATCCAATTTTTGAGCAGTGTTGTTGAGGTGAAGGCAGAGGGATTCAATTCACACCTTCGTGAATCTCACAAGCACTGTCCCTAAACTCTCCCAGCTGTTGCTTGCGTAGGCATGCTTCATGCAATAGGGCACAGTTGCTGAAAGCATCTTAAATCACCTTGGCATGCCTGAAGCAAGCAAATTTTAATATAATATGTTATTAAACTTATTAAACTTGGGTATTCGTCTGACATAGATGATGCCTTGCCTTAACAACTTTATTTTTAGTGCCATTTCATGGGTACACCTTCCCTACACGGTTTTTCATGCATAAAATGCATTCGAAAATTAGAACCTTGCAGCTTTTTTTAAGAAAAGTTGGATAAGAAGAATGTTTGCTCTATCATTGCAAAGCCACATTTTATAAACACGTCAAGTTCTAAATAGTGTCACTCGTTTAAGTATGCATACTGCAAATCTGCATCTTGTAATTGCTTTCTGAGACCAACAATTTTTTCAAATAGGGACCAGAGTTTGCACCTAGAGCTGTTCAGATAATGGCAGGAGAACTTCTTGCAGTTGCTACCCCAGGACAAGGTTCATGCCCCCTCCCTTTTCTTAGTGGACTCCTTTTGGTTTTGACTCCATAATTGTTGCCTACTTCTTCCTTTTGTTTTCTGTGAAATGCCAGTTGACCAGGTGCAGCTAGATCGTGCCAAAGAGTCCACAAAGTCTGCAGTGTTGATGAACCTTGAATCCAGAGTATGGATCTACCCATTTCTCTCTTTTGAAAGTGGTTATTGTTGTTGATGTCTTTGTTGGTGTTGATCCATTACATTCTAGATTCATACTACTACATGTGGTTATAGATGATTGCAGCGGAAGACATTGGACGACAAATTTTGACATATGGGGAGAGGTATACCTTTATTCTGTCTTGAACTTGGTTTTACTCCTGAACTTGACCATGTATAATGCAACCGTTTATATGAATTCTCCTCTTTTTCCTCTACCAGTTGAAAAATGCTTTTGTAATGCATGAAATTTATTTCGGCATACTTATTGGTGTCTATTTAGTTGAAGTGATGAATTTATACTCATCCACTAATCAACCAAATGACAGCACCAAGTAGAAATGGTTAGAAGAAAGGATGAGTCTCCTGTTAGGAAATTTTAAATCATGTAAATAATTGTTGTGTTGTGGAACTTTCCGTGGTAGTTAATAAAAATTTGACCGTTGTGTTAGTATTTGAAACTTAATGACCTTATTCCTTAGTTCTTATTAGACTTACATTTGTCAGTTGACAAAATCCTATTGACATATGAAGAAACATTTTGGGCCTTATGTCACTAAGAAATGTCATTCCTGTTGAACAGGACAGGACATTATTTTCATTGCAATCCTGTCTCTCTGTTTTTGCAGGAAACCAGTAGAGCACTTCCTTAGGGCTGTGGATGAAGTCACATTGAAGGACATTTCTTTGATTGCTCAGAAGATGATTTCTACCCCCCTAACGATGGCATCATGGGGAAATGGTACAGCGAGGACAAAAATACATCCCATTTTAGAATTGTTGTCTCTTACAATCTTTCGCATGGAGAGACTAAATAAATGATCTCTTTTTAGACTCCATGTGATAAAGGGGATATGAAGATACTTCAGGATTGTGGCACAAAGAAAATACTCCCTCTGTCCCACATTAATAGCTCCATTTAGCAATAAAACTTATTCCATATTAATAGCTTTATTTTGTTCAATTTAAGTGGTTGCGTACTTAAGAAAGAATATCATAAGCTTTTTATCCCTTGTAGATGTGGGTTTCACCATTCAATAAAAACAACTATTTTTCTAAATGTATCTATATAATATAGGACGGAATGAGTATTACTTTGACCATTTAAGTTACTCCATGTTTGACGGTGGGAGCTTATATCAGTGCCGAGTCACATTATTTAGCCCATTCATTATCTTTCTATCCCCTTTGTCCTGGAGGGGCCATATAGAAACGTTTGTGGTGTCAATCTCTGCTGCTATTGTATGTTTTCCATCACGTGTCTTTTACCTTTTGCTAAACAATTGATTTTTTATTTTCAAATTTTTGTTGCAGTTATTAATGTCCCAAGTTATGATTCCGTGAAGAGTTATCTCCATGGTGATTAATCGTCAGCATTCCAAGAATCAAGAGTATGTTGATTAATAGTGGCGAGTTCCAATTTCAAAAAACAATAGATTGGTGAGTAGTTATGATTTGTTTGCATTATCCAATATTCATGGAAATTAATTTCCCTGTCGCTCTGTTGGATTCTCAGTGAGAGGTGCTGCATTTTCAAATATATACTTGTCAGGCCAATAACTGTAACATGAACGTATTATTGAACATGTTTCTCAGTTTTGAATCATGACGCCTTTTTGATCAATGAATTTAATATGAAGCTATTAGCTGTGCAATTGACAGTATATGTTTCAAAGCTCCCCTTGTGGGAACTCGAACATATTGACAAATTACATAATAGTTTCAAAATTTGCGTTTAGCTTGTCTTAAGAGGGAGGATGTGTGTGTGCCTTTGCCTTTTTTACTGAGCCAAAAGCAAGGGGGTGCTGCTTTGTTATATTATCAGGAAACATCTTTCTGAAACGACTTCTATTTAGTTATAAAAATTGATTGATAACTACCATCATTTTGACCAATCAATCTGAACTGAAAAGCATAATGGTTTATCATTTTAAGCTGCCTGTAAAAATGTTTTTTCATTGAGTTGCTTTATCTTTGCCAAATTGGTAGCAAACTTTTTGCTTTGATTAAATGAAAGGATTACCCACCCTTTAAGATGCCACTAAATTTAAAGAAACGAAAACCGTTGTGTACACTCGCAGAAAAAGAGGAATCGGCACTAAGAGCACATGTCCAGCAATGTGTGGGCCCTGTGCATGGGCTGTGGGGCAACGATCATTGTAGGCATGTAAATTCTTGAGCTGGCTCTAAGAAATCTTCATTAGCCAATAAAAAAAAAGAAAAGAATATCCACAATTGTAGGTCTTGGGACTCCCAACTCCTCCACTAGTACTTTGATTTGAAAAAAATGGCAAAAGCATAATGGCTATCTATATTAGCGGTGGGCAGGATTTTGAACCCCATAGCCTATTGCAGCCTCCATCGTGGCGTAGTCCAAGTTTGAATCCAAATTATAACCGCAGAATTCAGAATTAAATTAAGAAACTGCAGAATTCAGAATTAAATTCAGAAAGGACCTAACCTGTGAAATGTTCTGACAGTGGCAGGCATATCTACAATACCATTTTCTTAAATAAGATCACGTAACTAATTGCCCTTCGATATCCCCTGAACTGCAAAATTTTGGAACCTCAAAAGAATGAATTTAATTGATTTGTTCTATACATATTATCATCATAGCTTTTCACATTAAGTTGCGCGTATATATACATTCAATAGAGACGTCTTAAAGTTCAGTGGTTTCAAGTAGCAAGTGGTATATAAAGCGCCTAAGGATTTGAAAAGGGGTCAATTGCCCACTGAATTGTGAACATAAAAGAACTTCCCCAGTTGAAAGACGAAGCTTAGTGCCATCTTTGCAACTTCCCATGCAGTATTTTTCAAGATATTCTACATACTCACCCTTTTTCACGGTAGGACAATTATCAATGAAACTACATCTGTTCGTACGTAAAAAAAAATGGTAGAGAATTTACAACGTAACAAGACATCAAAAGTTGAGAACGAAAGATATGTCAATTTGGAAGCCAAAAGCTTCCAATCTAAGTGTAAAAAATTGTCAGATGGTTCAAGAAGATATACTAGTTTCCCCTGTTGAT
Organism: Saururus chinensis; assembly: GCA_035235625.1. NCBI lineage: Eukaryota > Viridiplantae > Streptophyta > Magnoliopsida > Piperales > Saururaceae > Saururus > Saururus chinensis. The sequence continues at coordinate 8,370,258 of CP141143.1, read as the reverse complement.
CTCCTTGATAAAACTCACTTCACCAGCTGCAGAAGGTGAGAGAAGATGTCTATCATGATCAGTATCGTCACTCTCGGTTGCGTCATGCGGGGTGTTAACGGAGAAAGTATCGGAACCATCTTCTGAATAAGAAAAGGCACCAAACAATAGAACAATGTTATCTCTCCCCTTCTAACCGCAGATCCAACAACACAAGTTTAAACAATATATGTAATTCAGAACATCAAATGGACTGAGACAACGCAACATCCACGAGGTAGCTTTACAAACTCACCGGAACAAGCATGGTACTCAGGCAGCTGTTTCACAGATGTTACCTGAAGGCTTTCTGGTAGAAGACAACTGCACATGGCACCTGACATGGAAATCCCAATTAAGATCAACTTTTTTTCTGATAGATGGATCAGACGGAGAACAAAAAAGATCTGCCTTCATTCTTCTGCCTTTAGCTCAGGTAATTTTTCTCAATGTTAAGTTGAATGTTGCATAACTTCTGATGTAAATACATGCGTGTATAAAAACTTAAGGATCGTTTAAAATATCTATTCTAAGTGCGCATGGGCAGCAGTCATGATCATTGTCAGAAAAAAGACAACAACTTGATCACCACATTCAATTGAAAGAATATTAATGACATTCAAGGGGATAACAGAAATCATGTGACATTACTGTCCATGGAATGCAATCTCGAAAAGTGGCATCTCAGCAGAAAAGCGAGAGTTGGAACAAGAGAAAAAGAATTGTTCCCTATAGTGGAGAGATATCCACTTGATCTCGCTGAAATAAATCTTTAGCAGTTTAAATTAAGTGTGCTATGTTATTAAAGAAGAATAAGGTATAAAGAAGAATGGAGTTGAAGCTAATGGTACTGATGAGCTTCTACTTCTTCTCCATCACTGATATTAGCCTCAAACATATTTTCATTTTTGTTAAAATAAGTGCCCTTTCATGATTTTATGGTCTTATATTAACACAAGTTTAATTTTATCATTTTTAGTTGGCAAACATTATGTTCATTTTTTTCTCATTGACAAGATCTTTTCACTCCCTAAGATCTCTCTAATCTCTCATCCCTTTGGCCAATCAAGGCAAGACCAAGATCTGAAATTACTTTCATAGGTGATTTCCTTTACTCATCAAAAATATCATTTAAAGCATTATGGAAAAAAACACATACATCATTAAACAAATACAAATTTGCTAGAACCATTACAAGAACTAGAAAGATAGTTTTAAGGGCAAAGCTCAAGGAGTGTACATTGCGTTGGTACACAGTAAGAAAGTTGGAACGGATTTATATAAATGATGCCAAAAGATGAAAAGGGAAACCTAAAAAGATGAAGTTAATAAGAAAAGATATGACTATGTTATCTCTTACGAAAGAGTTGGCACAAAACAGGCTAAATTGGAGCCATGAGAACCATGTCACTGACCCCGTATTACTGAAAAAAGTATTACTTGATTATAATTATGATTACATGAACCAGAAACAAAGGATCCATGATTTGGATATTGAGAAATTGTCCTTCCAAATATGCCATTAGGAACTTGTTTTCCAAGATTATTCGCCACAAGCTAGTGTTCTATACACCAAAAGAATAACAGTAGTTAACTACATCTTCAATAATGAAGTGAATTAACCGACATGCTATTGCTGAATTGATACAGAAGTTAATTTTTTTCTGTGCTCGGTGATCTCATCATGCAATTCACTGTAGCTTAATCAACAGCGGCACTCATAACCCATAAAACTTCACCATCATCGTAAAAAATAGTATTCTATACGGTTAAGATGATATCAAAGTCAGTTAAGATTAGAATAAAAGTCAAACCTTTAAATTTTGCATTGACATAAAAAAAGGTAAAAGACAGTAATAAAAGTATATTAATAAAAAAGTATCCAGAAGAAATTGATCGATAGTTCAATACCAATTCCCGCGAGTCTGTTGACCCATCCAGGGATCCGCTGTCCCGTCAACCTTAGGCAAACGTCGTCAGTGAAATGATTGCAATTTTTGGAGATAAGATGGTACGTGTCCCCATGATATTCTGAAGCCAAATTCTCCATGAATACCCGAAACTCGGAAGGTGGTATGTTCAGAGTGCCCATTTTAATGGAGCATCTGTAGATAAATCCTGGACAGCTCTTCGGTTCTACCTCAAACACACCACTTGTTGGAAAGTCATGCGCCCCAAATCCATATTCCATTCCATAAACTGTTTACAATGTAAAGGATACTTATAATTGTTGTAAAAGCTCACTGGCACGTGGTCATATTAAACTTACTTTTAAATCTTCAGCATATTTCATTGAATGAGGACAAAAAAACACTAACAGCAACAACAATTAAACAAAAACGAAAAAATGCAACATACCAAAAGCATGATCTCAAAGCAATGCATCCCAACTCAAGGCAGCTGACAAAACCTTGTGAAGAACCCATTCGATTGAGAACAACCATTTTACCAGAAGATCATCTCGAATAGAACATAGACTTTGTGAAATTCAACAAAGACGTATGAAAGCCATCACCGAAGAATACAAAAAATATAGAACTTTTAAACGCGCATAGCAGGAAGCTTTTCATTTTGACACCACGCATGAAAACACGGAGTAGAACACATTTACCAGAATATCACCAAGGATAATACAATAGCTTTCAAGAGAACACATTATTGGCTGAGCGAACTTTCTTTCCTTTTTACAGGAACTATGAAACAGCTAATGAAGATATGCAATTTCCGCAGTAAACAGATTTCGACTAACACCTAAAAGTCCGGAAGATCCAATTTCTCAAATGTTAAGCAATGTTCACCGAATTTACCACATGACAAACTAATAAGTAAGCTGAAAGCCCTTAACAATTGACAACAAATTTTATTTGTGACTGAAACTCCAAACAAACATCTTACTGACTCAAACTAGAGTCCCTAAGCGACCAAAAACAACATGATAATGAAGTTGCGCAAATAGTAATAAACATAATTGAGAAACAAGAAAATAAATCTTCACACTTAAGTAGGGAAACGCAGATTTCACCTTCAACACCAGAGTGGAAGATCCCGAGTCCGAAATGGTAGATGTAGTTATTCAACGGAGTCAGATCGTACACGTTCACCACCAACGGAGTGCTGTGATTCCCCTGCGCCTCTTCCGAATCTGAGCCGGACACCAAATTCCCCATCAAAAACACCCAAATCTCCCCGAACGAACGAACCTGCAGGATCGACAGCGCCGACTCAAGTCAAAGCCACCAATCCATCTACAAGCCAAAGTCGGCCTGAGCTTGTAGTCCTTTTATGTACAGGAGGAGGCCCGGCGGCGGCGTCGGGGGATAACGTGCCGTGCGGGGACAGGACAGCGGTGTATCGGCTGGAAGAGAATGGGACAACGGAGTTGGGGCCGACAAGAACCGGCTAGCTGGGGCCTGTCCTAATGAAAGCCCAGACGAGCCCTGTCCCGGAGATGGAGTGGATTTAGCAATGAAAAGTGTTAACCCCACGGGCTATTAGCTACGGGATAACTCACGGCCTAAAGTTCTGAACCTTCTAATTAATATGACTGGTTTGTCCGTTTGCCTGGTCGGTTCCTTAACACCATCAGCTTGCTCGAAGCGTTTTTAATGCTTAGCACCGATGATGAGCCTTGCATAGCTTAAAGAATGCATGGGTGTCCTTTCTTTTATGACGTATACGTTAACGTATGAGTACGCTTTTTATATGCTCTTTAATTATGAGTTTAATATAAGCCCAAAATAAATTACAAATCAGAGAAGAAGAGAGCACCCAAATGGAGACGAAAGAACCGACTTTATGTTACTTCCCTCTTTCTTTTCGAATCTCCCACCCTTCTGCCTCTGTTCATCTAGTTTCTATTGCTAGACAAGATCTCGGAGATATAAAATGACATTTTAGGCGAGCCCGTCATATTTCTCTATGACGTGAGCTCGGGCTCTCCAACATGCCTTCTCCTCTTCCACTTAAACCCCGTCCACCTCTTCTCTTCTTTTTCCCTTTGACTTACCTCTCTTCTGTTTTTTTATTTTTTAAGTTATTTTTTACTCCGGTTATTTTGCACTTTGGCATCGGCTCTCCTTTCTTCTATCAACTTCTCGAGTCTCTTCCCCAAGTTTATCATTTTAGGAGCTACCTTCTTCCTTTGTAACCTTGTTTTTAGTCGCTAATCTGATCTCAGTGGGGGATGGTCCCTTGTAGTCTTATCGTCGGTCTAATTTTTTTAGCCTCTTTATTGGGTTTGGTTGCTTGGCAACAAATAATGTCGCAAAGGGGCTGGTAATAGCCAAGGGAGGTCCCAATGACAACAACAGTAGGAAAAAGCCCATCTTCCAATCCTTTGGAGTCGCTCTTTAAGTCTTCCCCTTTTGTCTTTGTAGTCTATGTTTTTTAGTTGGGCTAGGTGTGAAATTTTAAGTTGGTTTCTATTTTTACATATTATTGACACATAGAAGAAGTGTGGATTGTGAATAGGTCCTTTGTGCTTTCCACTAATCTATGTTCTGTTGGATTTCGGTGAGTTTTAATGACCTGTTATAATATGGGTACAAGAAGATGACAGGTCTATGTTGCTTTAAAATTTTAGATAGAACTAGTTAATTGATACAACCAATTTTGATTTATATATTGAACCACTTTAGTTATGAATATAAATTTTTTATATCATTTGGTTATATTTGAATTTATTATTTCTAAAATAGCATCGGGTTCAAATTTGATAAAATTTGACCCGAACCCAACTGCCTAAAACTTGTGAAATGGTGGGTTACTCAAAGGTAATTATTAAAGAAAATTTCATGCTCCTCATCAATATACTATCAGGGGTTATGAGGTAACGTGCCGCCTAAGTAAGCCACTACGAGTGGCTTATAATCCAAAATTCATAAAGTGATTTAAATTGAAGTTTTGGAGACGTTGAGTCCAATTTCCATTTTGGACTGAATTTTGAGAATACAGAGAAATATATTTTTCCTTAACTTTTTCTTTTGGTTGTAGAGACTCTCTCAATAAGTGTAGAGTGACTATGGGTGCATCAAAGGTGCAAACATGTGCACATGCGACTTAGGCGCATTGTGGTGCTTTAGTGGCACACTTTGCACTTAGAAAAGCCTATAAAAATGACCCCCAAAATATACACAGTAAGGCAATTTTTGAGTTAAAAATAGTTCTTTCAAATTCAATCATTTTCTTACTATAAAGCCAAATTATAATTTCTTCAAGAACTCACTTCCTGAATAAAGTTTTTTTTTTAAATGATGTGAAAAGGCATTCTACTGATCATTTATTTTGTGTGACAATTATGTTAGAGGATATTTTTGTTAATTTACACACATAAATCAAAAGTGAGCTAAAATCTATTTTTTTTTAAAAATCATCTAATAAAACTCTAACCAAACATCTTCCATTTTTTATTTTTTTGACAAAAGTTAATTCTAATAAAAAATTATTTTCTTTTTACTCAAAATCATTAGCCAAATAGCCCCTCACCATGCATGGGTCCAAATCTCTTTACTTTTTTTAAAAATCTTAGGGTCAGTTTAGATCGGTAGAAAGAAGGGAAAGGAAGAGAATCTTTTGAAATAAATGAAGATAATCTTTTAAACATTTATCAGTTTCCACTAGGTGTAACCGAAAAAGAGAAGCTAAAGTAAAAACTAAGAAAAAATAGATATAAAATTGACCCATAAACTTTTTACTTATCAACTCATGAATTTTGAGAAAAAATCAATGTATTAAATACTTATATCTTGCCCCCACCACTACCAACCCTGCCACCATTACTACTACTACTATCACTGTTACTATTATCACTGTCACTATCAACGCGGTTACCACCGCTGCTGCTACCACTACCACCGTTGCTGCTATTAGTACCACTATTGTAACCGTCAATTTTCTCTAATATTATTTGTGCAACCATACAATATTTTTTTTTAATAATCTCTAAATTTCTCTTTTACCTAGATTCACTTTCTCTTACTCTTTTCTTTTCTCTCAATTTTCACCAATCCAAATAGACACATAGTCCTTTCACTCTTAACACATAGTCCTTTCACTCTTAATTCCTTGCATTCGTCATGTTCTATTTTCAAGACTTATACTATTATCTATTGTGGCAGGTGAAGTAGTAGCATATTTTTACATATTTTCCAACTTATACTAGCTAATCAAGAGGATTGTTGTCTATCGTCAATATCGCCCATTGTTCATGAGATTATCTCTACACTCTCCCCTCTTTCCAACTGGGCGTGTGCATCATGTTTTTCCTCACTGTAATCAGTCCTAGTGGCACTTTAACACCTTGAATTCTAAGTGCGGAATCTCTAGTAAAATTTTATCAGCTACCCATATCGATGATATACACGGAAGTGCATGCAATTTTTGCATATAGTAAAATTTTATACAATCTTTGTGTGTTTCCCTGTGCGTGTTGATCCAGGCCATCAACGCCAATAAACCTTTACGGATGACTAACCTTTACGGATGACTTTCCTTTTACGGTACATCCGTTGAGCTCATTATTTATACATTTAGCTAGATATATTTTAAAAATAAATAAATTTTAGTTTATTTTGAAATACTGATTGTAACTATTAAGATAGAACGAAGGGTTCAAGTTAAATATTAATTTGATCATATGAATGTGAAATATATATTATATGGAGTGGTAATATGATGTTTTATACTGTTGTAACTATAATGTTGATGCAGTTGTAATATTTCTCTTTTAGATAGTAAGCTTATGCGGACTTTGGAAGTAGCATTGGGACCGATGCAAATTTAAATATCATTTTCATATGTGACATTGCCTCATATTCTTCTCTATTTAGCTGGCCACTCTATAACAGTCACTATTTGATATTATTTCTAGTGTGCTTTCATTTATTGTTACTGTATAATTTTAAAAAGTTTGTTTGATAATGTCTAAAATTTGTATATTCTTATACTCTTTCTGTCCCACATTAAAAGCCCTATCTCGTCTTTTAATTCATTTTAAAAAATAAAATAGGGCTATTATTGTGGGATAGAAGGAATATTTGTTAATTCCCAAGCTAATATCTGTTATTTCCTTATTTGTCTAGGATTTTAATACCTTATTATTATATCTTTATAAATTAGCCTATTTTCTACTTTTGTTAAGATTAATCTTATTTACTTTTTGTTAGTAAGATTAGTAGTTTATTTTTTTATTAAATTATACATTTTAGCCCATTTAAAAAAATAAAAAATTAATTTATTTTAATTTTATCTGTAATTATTTTTAATTATTTTTTTTATTTTTAATTAAGCCCAGGCCATATGCATCATTGGTGGTGATGGTCTCCCTATTACCCACCCGTCTAGCCAGTCAGGAAGGAAGAGCTCGTTGCCTCGGCCAAGCTCGACGCCCGTCTCACATGACCTCGGAGCCTTTGTCTATCCGTAACGTGCCCGTTTCAGACCCTTCCCCCGCATGCCTTCACACTCGCACTAAAGAGTTGGAAACTCAGTAAACTCAATTGTTGTGGAGCCTACCGATGTGAAAGAAAGCCATTACCGCCTCTCACGACTAGCACAACTGACGTTTTGAAGAACAACGTGCAGACACAACACAAATTCTGAAAATTTCTTCACTAACGGAGAGTGTTCGTGGGCTTGAGACGCGTACGGCACTCGCCACCCCTTCGCAGCTGCCAGTCGCTCCTCGGCTGTTGTCAGTCGATTCCGCCGGTCCTGCTGAAATTCCATCTGCCTGCCACGCCCCGGCCCTTCCGCCCGCTTCTATCCTGCCTGTCCCGGTCGCCGCCCGTACTTCTCCGTCCGGTCCAGATCCGACGCCTGCGCCCTTGGTCCCGACCCGCTTTGCCTCCTCTGCTCCAGATCTGACGGATTTAGGCTCTGTTTTCGCCCAAATCCGCCCCTTTTGACTCTGAACCACCCGTCACTCGCCCATCACCGGCCAAGTCGCCGCCTTTCCCTTCCCATGTGTTCCGCCGGAGTCCTTTAGTGCTCCGCCAGCCGATGGCTCGCCTCCTACACCGCCGTTTCGGCTGCCTGCATGCTCCTCTGTCGTCGATCTGTTTTCCACCACCCAGCCCGCTCCCTTGTCCGTCCCTCATCCTTGTGCTTCGGTTCCGGGTCCGACGACCGTCTCCCCGGCACCGTCCAGCTCCACCGTAGCCGTTTCCCCGCATTTTTTCTTTTTCCCGGCGGGATCCGCAGCCCCTGGACCAATTGGGCCATCCATCCTTCCGCCGGCCGCTTCTGGGGTACACTCTGCTGACCACCAGGCACCAATCCAGCTGCCTCTGGTCTCCGGCATGCCCTCGCCGTCGTCATCCCTTCCAATCGGAGGCTTCCAGTGGGTGCGACTGGAGCCACCAGCCTCTCTTTCCACTCCACTTTTTACGGACGGTCACCATCGCCCAAGCAGCATTTTTATTCCGGGAACAGATCCATCGCCGGCCGTCAGTGCTACCCGGCCACCCGATCCGCCGCCCGCCGGTCGATCTTCTCTATTCCCCCTGGGTTCACAGTCTGGATCGCGGCGTCTTCCTTCTTCAAACACCAACATTCATCATATTACTACACTTGGTTCTCATTATCTTCCGAACCGGGTTGATTGTATGGGCCCAGCCTTACCCCCTATCGGACATTCCGATCCGTCGGTTCTTCACTCCTCCGTGCCTTCGGTCCGAGATGGATATTCTCAGACCCGCTGGTTCGACCCGGGGCTAATCTAACGAATAATCCTCATTTGAGCACCACTATGCCCCAATGGTCCCACATGCGCCTTCTCTCAAGCACACGGATCAGCTGCCACATCCTCCTTTGCACGTTTGAGGCCCCTCTTATTCAACACTAATTCCTACTCCACTTATTAATCCTTTAATGATGTAGACGCTTTTATTGGGGAGATAAATTACTGTGACCATTTGTAATGCCCCGATCCAGAAATCGGGGGTTAGATTAGAATATAGAATCGGAGTGTATTAAATTAAACGAACAAATTAAAATTGATTAACCAACAGTTGAAGACTTTGTGTATGATAGTTATAACGTTTATCCATGCATTGCAGAGCTTTAACGTTCTGTTGTGCATAGATAAGAATAAACTTAATTTTGTAACTAATTTAGATCGGGTCAATATTATCGTTTTGTTAGTTGTCTACGTACGTATTAGATGTCATCTTTGACATTATTTTAATACGATTGGATCCGAACGTAATTTTGCCTAACGGCTAATACATGCATTAGTCATCACAAAATTATATACCTTAAAATACATATAATAATTATTTGGAATCGGACGAAAATCTTATAAATCATTAGAGTCAAACGGAAGCCAATAAATTATCGAAATACACATCTCACATAGGTGAGCATAATAATAACAAAACCACACATCCCACATAATACACAAAAGAGCATGTTGGATCATATCAAATCCTATCAAATAATATCATATTTCATCCAACCATACTGATCATATCAGATTAGATCAGAGTATCTCATATCATAATAGAGCATTTTAGTGTAATTCAGATTACCACATAATATATCAAAGTAGATGAAATAGGAACACATGAGCATATATCATATCATAGCAATTCAAATATATCTTAATTAGTATTTTACTAATTAAGATGTGCATTCATATAAATCATATTAAATTAGAAGGTCAGAAAAGCGTACTCCCCTGTGGTTCCAAAAGTGGAAACGTTCGGAGTTGCTCGTTTCCTTAAGGCGTCTTCCCTTTCAGGTCCGGAGGCAAAACCTCCTCGAACTTCAAAATACTTTTCTCTTTCCATGACCGTAGGCTACAGACAGAACCTCCTCCTAACTCGGGATCACTTCACCCTTTATGCGCCCGTAGGCGGTGGACAAAACCTCCCCTTACTCGGAGACAATTTACCCTTTTCGCTTCCGTAGGCGGCGGATAGAACCTCCCCTTATCTGAAGACATTTTACCTTTTTCGCACTCGTAGGCGAACAAATATAACCTCCCCTTGCCCCGAGACGTTTCCCCTAAATATGATTGCTAACTCGAAAAATAAACATTTTTATTGCGTAGATCACCCTCGAATTAGCTAAAAACGCCTCTTGAATAACTCGAATCGGACTTAAAATGAGTGAGAAATGAAAAACAGAAGTTTTTAAATGTGGAAGAGAAATGAGAAAATGTGGAAGAGTCTCCCCTTCCCCAAAACTGGATATTGTAGATACTATTTATAGAAAAACTAGATAGATGTGAGGCTGACATGTATCAATTCTATCCGCTTACATCAGCAATCCTATTTGCTATGTCAACAACCCTATCCACTTCATCGTCAACCCTATCCACTTGTGTCATCAATCATATCTGCTTCATGAACAATCCTATCTAATATAATATTATTTTATTCAAATAATATCTCAACTTCAAAATGCGATAGCTTCCTACCCTAAAGTCAAAATGACACACTCGTGGCACCAATGGACTTGTATTGATGAGTCATTCGAAACAAGACCACACATAAGTAGGTTATCCCAAACTTTTCAATTGGGCCCGCCCATGTAGCATGCTTCCCAAGGTCATAATTCTCGCTCCCGACCTTTGTTTTGCGTGTTCTTTAAACCATTGGACTCATATCAATGAGCCATTTGATACTAACACACTTAAAGCAAAATATCGTGCTCTTTTCATGTGGGTCCTGCCTATTTTCCATGCTTCTCGAAGGTCGTAACTTCTGGTCTTGACCTCCATTTTGCGTAATCTTTGATTCATTGTGCTCGTTACTTTGAGCTTTAACTAAATATGAAAATTTCATCCCTTAAAACCCTTTAAGATTTAACTAAAATTATAGCATTACCCCTAACCCTCTTAGTTAAGTGTAATCGGCACACGGGGTGCCACACCACAGTTTACTCTCGCTATTCAAGCCTGCCCGCATCGAATACCCCCATGGAGCTGCTCATCCTGACCCGAACCCTGCTATTCAAGCCAGGTCAATTCATGCCACTTTTCCCATCTTCAAGGGCAATGTTCCATACGAATGGGTTTCTAGGGTGAAGTGTTTATTTCACTTCTATCGCACTCTGACTCATGAACAATGTGAATTAGTCTCATTTCATATGGAGATCTGTGCGATGCATTGGGTCGACCAATTCCTTTCTTAGCATCCAGACACTACTTGGCCTAAATTCGAGCATGCTCTTCTCCTCCGTTTTGGCCAAACTCCTTATCATAATTTTAACAGTTTGTTGCCTCAGGTTCACTAACGGGGATCCATCTAGTACTACTAGGATGAGTTCGAGTGCTTAGTAAACTGCGTCCATGAACAGCCCAAGCACGCACTAATCGGCGCCTTTGAAGCAGGTCTTAAGTCTAAGATTCAGGCAAAATTTCAACTTTTCCTCAGACTTCCTTGACATAAACTATGTGTATAGCTCGCGTATGTGAGGAGAAAGTAGCACAACATGGGCGTATTTCCTCCTTTTGTTCGTCCACTACCACATTCATGTTTCTTCCTCTTCATCTCCTATGATGCAGATTATGTTATAATTGTGATAAGAAATATATTCATGGACATCAATGCAAGTCTCTTTGATCATATGTACATTGTTGATGCCTCAATTGGACCCATAGCCGAATTTGATGCCGATCTGGCTATACTCATTAATGACATTCATCCGATGTTTCAAGCCTTAGAAAAGTAGTTGTGTTGAGGACAAGACAATGCAAAAGCAATGGTGAAATGTTATATTCCTTATTAGACTAAGATTTTAGTACCTTATTGATTTTATCTTCCTAGATTAGCCTATTTCCCACTTTGGTTAGGATTAGTCTTTTTTACCTTCTACTAGTAGGATTAGTAGTTTATTTTTCTATGAATTATATGCTTTATCCCATTCTAAAGGAGAATGAGAAAATCAGAAAGTTAGTTTGTTTTAATTTTATTTATAATTTTTTAGTTATCTTTTTATTTTTAATTAAGCCTATGTAGATCATCGGTCTACATCACTAACTAGATTAATTTAATTCAACTCAATTATATTTCTAAATCTATAATAGGAATAATATAGTTGTGATTTTTAATAAATAAATCTAATAGTTTATAGGTCATGTTAAGTAATTTGGTATAAAAATTAAAGTGCTCCTTGTTTAGAATTAGGTGGGAATAATTTAACTAATTATTTGGTGTCAGGTTTTATAATTTTTCACTCAGTACAGGGCAGAAAACTCAATTGTTAAATCATAGAAGTCGCGGCTTTACTAGGGATTAGTGTGTAATCTAATTAAAACTAATCAGATTCCATTGTAAGTTTTAGACGTTAACTACAAAAAATTTTGTTTATATGTCATTAACTCTAATGTTTGTATTCTAACAAAAATACTCTCAACCACCCTCTTCATTCCCAAGATGGAGCCCAAACTAGAATGTTTTTTAGCTTAAGTTGCTCCACCTGGTGGCAGACCTCCCGTACCACTGTCCGCTTCTATGCCTCCCGTCGGGCCATCACCTTGTAGCACTCCTTATTTTTCATCTCCAGCTTGTATATCTGTGCATGCAAGTCCTCTTTCTTCTAGGCCAATAAGCACATTTGGTGGTTATCCCTCATCTTTACCACGCATCTCGTCAGCTCTATCACCCTCTACTGCATAAATGTTGCCTCTTCCGCCGCCGCCTCTACCCGGAACCCCAATCACATGTTCTCTGTCAACAACATTAGCCACTTCAACTCCAACACCTCCAGTAGGTTCCGCTGTAGCAACTGTGCAGAGGAAGAAGACAATAAATATTTACTTACTTTATTATATATAAAGAAAATTCTCTTTGTTATATACAAAGAAAGTAAATATTTACGATTTTTATTAGGATATCTTAATGGCGCTCATGGTGGAGGCCAAAGCAGTCACAGTGGTCATTGAGGATGTAGGAGAGGAAGAAATCAAAGCGGCGATGGAGGCACTTCATCTTTTTAGTGATGCACTGGAGGTCAAGCCAATCGAAGGTCAGGATGAAACGTCCATCTTGAAGACACTAGCCAGGAGGAAAAGTTAACATCATAAGTCTTGAAGAAGATGGAGACGGTGTAGGAAGAAGCAATAACTATGATGGGGGCGAAACTGAGGTGGAGGTTGAGGAGCGAGCTGTAGGTAAGGGTGAGGACGACTAGGTTCTAGTGGGGGTGGGGCCAAGGTTTAAATTTTGATGGGAAGTTGGGCTGGTGGTGACTGAGGAGGTGGGCCCCGAGGGTGAGAAATAGGTAGTTAAGGATGGTAAAAAGAGGGAGGAAAAGAAGAGTTCTATCCTCAAGGAAAGAGAAATATGAAAAAAAAAAAAAAGGGATAAAACTTACTCGTGTAATTTAGATGGAAAAAAAATAAATATAAAAAAGGCGGAAAAACATGAAAAAGATAAAAGAAGGATAATTTTATTTTAAAAATAAAATTATATTATTTTTAATTTAATTTCATAGGCTTTTTAGGCCTCGCGTCTAATAATGCCTACTCACGAGACCAGACTCCAATTTTGTCCAATTTGATCTAGCGTGATAGAAATTGGTTGGCCCGCCTTTACACACTACCGTCATGTCCATAATCAATGCAATGGTCGCATTTCTTCCAACTTCGGGGCACTGGATACCAGACTTCTTCGAGACGACATTACCATGGAAGCACTTTTTCGTCTGCATTCGTTTTTTTCTGGTGTCAGAGAATTCGGAACTTTGGTGTTATTTGATCGGAAAATTGAGTGGACAAGGCGAAAAGACCAATATTCCCTGACGTGAGGACATTCGAAAGGCATCAGGAATATCACTATGGCCGGAGGAGGACAATGGATTGCGAGAACATTCTCACTATGGAGATAAGTATACGGGTTGCTGTGATAAAGATAATCGTTCTGCGTTTCCTGCTACACGGCTCTAGGTGGATAATGCGGAACATACTACTTAAACTAGTCATCTTATGATGCAAATCAATAAAATGAGCCACTTGAGCAAGAAAGAATGTTGCCAAGAACAACTGAATTTTACATGCAAATACCGCCCTACTTGTGGTAGAGGATTCCTTTTTTTTATTCTTTCACCATTTGCAGAAACATTTGTAATATTTGGTGAGCTATAAATCTCGAATGAAGCCTCAGATGCTAAAAGTAATCTGGGTTGTTCGGATTTTATGACAATGGCCGTGAGAGTAAGCATTCAAGGCTCAAACTCCCATTGCTCTTTGTTGGAACCCAGACATGGTTGGAACTCGAACTGCAACCACTTTGGGCCAGGTGCTAGGAACTATTCCATGCAACCTCAAAGAAGACTTTACACAAATTGTAAGCTTGAGGTCTTCTACAACTGCAATATGTTACGTTTTCATCTCCATTAACTAACTATTGCCTCACGTTAGTGTGTTCACAAGGTTTCACTATTAAGCCTCGTTACTTGCCAGCTTCAAGTCGAACATTAAAATCCCTCCCATCTGACCCTGAAACTTCAGCTAAGAGACTCCGGGGCAATGTATTATCCTCAACCACATCAATTAGCACGCCGTTGGAATTACTTAATGGTTGTGAAGATGAATACGATGGCGTGATTATTGATCCTAACTCTGTGCCGTCAAGCACAAACGCATTTGTAGCCGTTCTAAGGGCTTCTCTTTCACACTGGAAGCTAAAGGTAGTAACATACTAACTTTGCCTTTTAGTTTCTTCTCTTTTTTTTTGACTTATTTTCCTATGTGCCTATGAACAAATTATGCAGGGTAAAAGAGGAATATGGCTGAAAATATTTGCAGAACAGGCTGAGCTCGTTCCAGTAGCAATAAGGGTGGGAACTATTTCTTATTTATTCTATGATGTTAAGCAGTTTGAACTTTGGTTGCCAACGTTAAGTGCATACATCTTATAGAAAAGTTCGTTACCCGATACAAGTAGTAAGTTGGAGAAAGGATGAGGAGTACGCCACGCCCTCTTTTGAGGATTTGGATCAGCGTTTGACTTGGGCAGGAGTGCATACCCAGTTGATCTGAACCCCTCCCAGCCCACGTATACATAGATGGCATGTATTTACCACTATATTAAAAGGGTGGGGTGGCTTAAAAAGGGGGTAGAGAGAACAAATTTGAACTACTTGAAACGAAAGCTGCCCCTCTTTATCTTGTAACGAAGGACATAAAATTTTCAACTTCACTTAGTTAATGACTAGGAGGAGTTACCCTATTGGCTATGTAGCAAACAGCCAGAATGTGCACTGTATTAAATATTCAGTCCCAGAACCTTAAAAAACTTCTCGACGGAGAAACGTTTTGCAGATTATTTGCTTAAAACATGTAGGAGCTACACTTATAGGAGTATTAATTTGTTGAGGCTTAAAGGTATACAATAAATTTGTTACAGGAAGGCTTTTGCTACCACCATGCTGAGCCAGGTTATGTTATGCTCATATATTGGATTCCTGGAGGACCTTGTCTGCTCCCTGCAAGTGCATCCCACCAAATTGGCGTAGCGGGGTTCGTGATAAATGATAAGGCAGAGGTTTGTTCTTTTGCAAGTTGTATCTTTTGATTTATTTAAGCTGGACAGGGAACGCTGTCTTTTAATGAATCTACTTTTTAATTTACGTGCAGGTGCTTGTTGTGAAGGAAAAAGGAGGTCCTTGTACATGCACAGGATTATGGAAGCTACCGACAGGCTTCATAAACAAGGTAATCTGTCATACTCTCAGTCAATATGTAGTTATGCTCTCAGTCAACATGTTGAGATTAATGTGTTTTTAATCCTGTTTTCCCTAGTCCGAAGAACTATTCTCTGGAGCCGTACGAGAAGTGAAAGAAGAAACTGGGGTACGAGTTCTTTACAAAATATTGTTTGATAATTACTTAATTATATCGCGTATTACATTATCGCATGTTTTGTTACTATAATAAGTGACAAATCTCTGACTTAATTCTCACTTTTGAACAGATAGATACGGCTTTCATGGAGATTATAGCATTTAGGTATGCGGAATTCATGATTCCCTGGAACCTTAATGTACATTTATTGATTAAGATTATTACAAATTGTAACTCGTTAACGATGCAATCGGATTAAATTGTGGGTTAAACACTTGAAGTGTTTCCACGTTCAGCACCCAATTTTCGTTTGTGTGCGTATTAAGTTGATTCAGATTTTGGTTTGTGCCTCTCCGTAGACACGCCCACCTTATGACATTCGAGAATTCAGACTTGCTCTTCGTATGCATGCTGAAGCCGTTATCGTCTGAAATCAACATAGACGAAACAGAGATTGAAGCAGCCAAGGTAATTGCCTAACTAAAACGATAAAAATGAATCAGCACTTCGTAATTAACAAAAAGCTGGACTAAAACGTTACTGGTAAATTGACTTTGCAGTGGATGCCTCTTGCTGAGCTTCTAGATCAACCCTTCTATCAAGAAGACTGCATGTCGAAGAAAGTGATTGACATGTGCGTTGCCAAATACGAAAACCGCTACGGGGGATTGACTCCCCAGCACCTGGTTTCAAAGCTCGATGGCAGACCAACTTACCTTTATTGCAATGATCCGCAGTAAGATTTACACATGTTTTATGTATAAGTATCCCCCCGCCTCTAGCCTAAAAATGATTAAATTCACGCAGTTTGCCCCGGACCCATGTGCCTGTTTCAATATGTAAATGCAAGCATTTGCACTTCTAGAGACTAAAAGCACAAAAAAGTATTGAGAAATAAACAACAATAGTACTCTTGACTTCTGTTTGGTTTTGCTGATTTTTTGGTATATTATCAGTAAAAATTAATCATAAGAAATTACATTCTCATATAATTTTCTATTAATTAACTTCATCTAAATTCTCTTAAGTCTCTCTATCCTTCTTTTAATATAATTTATATAGATCCCTTCCAACCTTCTCATTTGACATTTATTGATCTTTTTTCTACATGCTTATACTAATGTAATTTATTCTCTAAAATTTTCTTTAAAATGCATTACTCTAGAGGTCTTGTGTATACAATTATTTTTAATTTTATCTTTTATTATTATCTCGCACATAAACTTTAGCATCTTTATTTCAACTTTATTTAATTTATTAATATAACTTTTCTTTAAGGTTTGTAAGTACTAATACAATTTTTGCTTTAAAAGAAATAAATACAATGAGCGTGCCTCTTCTTACCACCATAGGCAGGCCTATGGAATCCTTGGGTGGCCCAAATTAGATCATGGTCATGTAAATTTCTTTGAAAATCTACATAAAAAAATAAAAAATATATTTGAAAGGTGTAAGCTCAAATACAATGCGTCAACTCTCGACCTCTATGCATAAAACATACTAACAAGCTACAGGCATATTGCATCTGCCAATCAATCTAAATATCACCTTGGACAGTTTCATGAGGATATTAACATTAAAAGTGGATGGATGTACTTTGTCAAATAAAATTAGTGGATGGATTGCGTTAAAGGATAGTGATATTCGCACAACAAAAATACCCACAAAAACTCACACATAAGTTGTGATTAGGCCCCATATAAAGTTCATATGGGCTCACGTATCTAGACAAATCAAAACTCACGTGTGAAATATTAATGTAAAAATATCATTTTACTATGTTAAATGTGCTATAGACACATAGCGCAACATAAATGGAAAACAACATAATCCTCCGATGTATTCACCTATAACTTGCTTTTGGTTTCTCCTACTGCTACTAATTCTAATGATCTACAAAATATATTGAGGTATATATCTAGCTAGGCATTAATACTTGTAGAGATTCTCTTACTAAGATTTAGCTTAGTTGATAAATAATATACAATGGTATTCACTAAATTATAATACATTTTAAAATTTAATATAACAATTTGAACTTTGCTTGGTTGGTAGTACATATATTGTATAATAGTGAATTTTTTCCCATAATGATGCCTCACATAGAAAGCACATGCATATTACCCAAAAGAAAGGAAACATGTATATTGCCAAATTGATCCCAAAACAAAAAGAATTTCTCTTGCTGAGATTGAGCTTAGTCGATAAATAATATATAGTGGAATACATCAAATTATTACTCTTTAGAACTAATATTTCCAACAATTTGATCTTTTCTTGGTTGATAGTATATATATATTTTACTTTATTTTTTTCCTAATGATATTGTCATGCCCTGGGATTTTCAAACTATATTTCTTCAAATTTTAAGAAAAAAATTCACAATGCAATGACTATAAATTGGTAAAAGTTGACAAAAAGTTAAAACCTATAAAACCATTTTTATAATTCTCATACATTCACATTAAATATTTGCAAGCACATTCACTTCAAATCCACACAAATATATTACATTAGTAAATTAGTTAAAACTCATCATTTAATCATCACATGTGTGAATCA
Source organism: Saururus chinensis (assembly GCA_035235625.1). Lineage (NCBI taxonomy): Eukaryota > Viridiplantae > Streptophyta > Magnoliopsida > Piperales > Saururaceae > Saururus > Saururus chinensis. The sequence continues at coordinate 8,351,888 of CP141143.1, read as the reverse complement.
ACAAACACATAAAACATGAGTGTCATGGCCTTGGGCTTAATATAAATTTTCTCTAAGCATAGCTAAGTACAAGTTTCACAAAAATCCAAACATAAATAAACAATCTATGTACAGGTCCAAAATAATACATATGAAAGCTCTCATCTCACTTAATAAATATATTCATCAAAATATTATATCAATGGTATAAAATAAATAAAAAAATTATAGGGTCAAAAAATCGACATGCAGTCAGTAATAAAATCACTAAAAAAATTGACCTGCAATCAGTAATAAAAATTTTATGACCTTGATTTCTTGACACTTTCAATCAAAGTCACCACCCAACATCCCACGAATCCAAAAGAAAAATATTATTCATACTCTAATTTATCTATACCAAAGTTTTACTCTAGCTTTTAGTTCATGAACCAAGATAAGTGATCCCTTATTGTAATGTGATACCTACCTTCCTTTGTCCAACTAAATGCTGGAATAAATTTTGGTGTAGAAAAAATGGAATAATAATATCATCCAATCCAAAATAACCGCGAAAATATTATGTGAGTTCACACTGGTAATCATGATCGTAGTGCCTAGATTGCATGGCCCTGTATGTCATTGTGAGAATACTGCAAGCATACATAGGTGTCACTTGGCAACTCCTTTCCCCTTCATTTGTGACCCATTTGTACTCACTTTCCCCTTAATCTTATTTGGATATCATACTTTATGTCAAATTATATTTTTAAATAAACATTAATAAATAAACTATTTGGTAACTTACATTAATCATTCTCTTACAAATTATAAATAAATAACCTCAAAATCTAAACCTATCTTTAGGGGTGTTGCTGAGCCAAGTATTGGGTTTGCTTAGTTTGCACTCGAATTACATAAGCTCAACTCAAAGTTCAAACAAGTTTGAAATTTTAAGTTCGAGCTTAACTTTAAGTGGAAATCAAGAGCTTGGCTCAATCTTGAACTGCAATAAGTGAATCATGAGCTAAGGTTCGAACTAAAAAAAATAGTCAAATATACATAAATTAAAATATATAAAGTATCACACATAATAAGATGGTTTTAATATTAAATAATAATAAATAAACTTTAATAAGTATTACGAATGCACCTCGAATAATTGATTATAATCACTAAGAAAGAAGAATGTTTAGTTACATATGCCCCCAAAAGGCAGCATTGTCATTTCCCTCTCTTTACGTACATAAAATCATTAAAAAAATATAAAAACTAGAAACCCTCTTATGCATCATTACTATCTACTTCTTCGTATCAACTTTTCTTTAGATATTTATAAATCACTTGTTAAAGAACTATTCTCGAGTATACCTCCAAAAAATTCATATGTAAAAAGAAAAACTATATGTAAATTAATGCTAGTCAACTAGTGTCATGTTTCATCTTTTAAAACCATATTTTAGTTATTCTTTTGTAAACTAAGGCCAATCCTCCTAGTGTCATATTTCGTTTAGAATAGTCATTGGATATCTTAGTGTAATATCACTTTTATCCCTCGTCCTATATTAATATTTCCATTCAGTTTTCCAATTTAACTAATCTTAGTTAATCTTGAAAAACTATATATATATATATATATATATATTATTTATATATAATTTTAAAATTGTATTCGAATTCAAATTCGATTTAAGTTTCATTTGAGCCAAGTTGAGTTGAGTAAAAATTTGCTTAGACTCAGCTTAAACATATTCAAGTTCGAGTTGAAGCCTACTTTGAGCTAAGCCAAACCAAAGTCTTGACGAGCTTATTTAACTCTTTGTGACCCCTATTAGCTATATTAAAAAAACTTATAAATTTTATTTTTGGAAAAGCTCCACGGACGACGAACTTGTTTCTAGAAAAAGCTCACAGATTCTCCGAATGGGCCCTTATAAGCAATAGAAACAAAATAAAAAATAATATTTACACTTATGCCACGGACTTTACATCACCTCTCATTACAAAGGAAAACAAGTCTCACCTAACAATATAAATTTACTTTTTAAATTTTAATAATAAGTAATGTAAGGCGTGTGTAGAAAAGCGAAAAACTCCAGATTGGCAGATTACTCACCTTAAATGTGTTGCGCAGTGTTGCCATGCCAATTAGCGCGCGCGGTTCCCTTCTCCGAAATTAGTCTGAGAAGAAGAAAAGAACCCTTCCCCCGCTCTCTGCCAGTCCCATCCCGTCAAAACTGCCCAAGCGCTTCTAGCAGCAAAACCGCAGCCCCGGCGGAATCTCGCCTCCAGATTTGCCGCCCGACGCCCCACCTCCAAGTTTTCGCCTCCTGATTCTCGCCGTCGACCGTCGCCCTCCATAAGTATGTCTCCTCCTCCGCTTCTGCCAATCACCTGTCGCTCAGCTTCCCTCTCTTCTGCTTCCTTCACCTCCCTCATTGTCTGATACAGCCCGTTCTTCGATCTTCACTCCCACCTAGACTTCGTTTTGATTCCAACGACTCCAGCTCCGCTTCCGCTCGCTTCGCCGAAGTCCCACGGGGTGTGGCCCGTCTTCAGGTTTCCGGGGAACTCATTGATCGCAGACTTAGGAGCGGCAACGCCATGGAATCAGCACCTATAACTGGATCAAAGATCTCGCTTGGAGAGTTCGGATATGTACTGGAGGACGTTCCTCACCTCACTGATTATATTCCTGATTTGCCTGTGAGTCTCTTTTCTTTAGGATTTTATTGTAATACTATTTGAAAAAGAGACAGATCTTCCCTTTTTTCCCACATTTTCGGTTCTCGCCAGCCACCACCAGGAATTGACAATGCAAATGCTAATTTTTTTATTGTCGCTCAGTAACTAATTTCCTATTTATCGATTTGTTTGAAATTGTGCAAAACAAGCTGCCGCGTTTTGTAAGTGATTGGATGATTTGATTCCTATTTATGCAGTTTTGTTGATGGATATCTTTTCTTTGTTAGAAATGACTTGATTCCGGCAATTTATCTATTCATGTTGAATGCATGGTTGCAGTATTACAGCGAGGAACGTGATTTTCTGTAGAGGTTTTCTTTGAACCGTTATGATTACGTTATAGACAATCCGAGTCCTATTTATATACTGCTTTTGATCAAACTTAATGTGTATTTGACATTCTTCTGCAACCTTTTTTTTTTAACTTATTTGGCTTCATTAGCCTCGGCTCTCGGCCTGTTAATTTATCCACACATCCCTCCTTATTAGTACTTGACACCCGTATGACACTCCCACTTCCTACAGTTTATACAACGGTTTTTTCATTTGTCAGAAAGTAAAGTCTTTTTAAAGGATGATTGGCAATTGATATTGGAAAGTCGGGAACGGTTGTAAATTATACTCCCTCCGTCCTATATATATAGCTACATTTGGAAAAAAAGTGGTTTCTGTTGAATGGTGAAACCCACATCTAAGATAAGGGAAAATAAGGCTATGATACTCTTTTTTTAAGTACCCAACCCTAAAAATTGAACAAAATGGAGCTAATAATATGGAACAAACTTTTTTGCCAAATGGAGCTATTAATGTAGGACAGCGGGAGTATGTGATTTTTGTGGAACATAGAAATGAAACATATAAATAGTTACAAGTTTCCAGTGCAAACGAACGTTAAGTCCAGAGTTGTGATGTAGGATGGAATCACACATCTTAGAAATGTGTTTTTTAAAGATGGATAAGTTTGTGGAGAGGACTGCAGCAATGGTCATTCAAAGCTTTTCTTTCTAGTCCCTTTCTTCAGACGATTTTGTCCTTAAATAAAAGTAATCTGTTTGATTTGGTGTTTTTCTTATTATGATTTTTTGTTGTAACAAATTTTATTTGTATTCCAGACGTATCCAAATCCATTGCAGTTCAACCCATCATATTCTGTTGTCAAGTAAGTATGTGGATTTTTTTCTGAGAAAAATAAACTTGTTTCCAGAGCCTTTGTTTTCCTCGGTTATTTCCACAGCCATTTCTGCTTGCCTCTGAATACTGACCTGTTGTTGTTTTTGGCAGACAGTATTTTGTCAACCCAGATGATACTGTTGCTCAAAAGGTGAGCTTGCTGGATGGTCACTTTATTTCCCTTTAATCCTTTACCTCTTATGAATTATTGAATAATCGTTTTAATTATCTGTTATGGTTCTAATAGTCTCTGTGCTGATATTTTGTGCATAGATAGTTGTTCACAAGAACAGTCCAAGAGGGACACACTTTCGACGTGCTGGCCCCCGCCAGAGGGTATGTCCATTCCATTCTTTTTTCTTTATGAGGTAAATGTTAATGTCAAATGAATTTTTTTTGTAATTTTTTGTACAGGTTTACTTTGAATCAGATGAAGTTCATGCTTGCATTGTGACATGCGGTGGGCTGTGCCCAGGGCTTAACACAGTCATTAGGGAAATAGTATGTGGTCTGCATCATATGTATGGAGTCTGCAAAATTCTTGGGATAGAGGTAACATATTTTTTTACAATGTAATTTGCGACTCTTCATCTAATTTCATTGTGCCCATAAAAACATTTTCTATTTTTATATTTTTTTGTGAAACCTTGAGGTTTATAGTGACTGCAGGTTATTCATGAAGGTGATGACAATTTCTGATAGATTTTCATTTCTGGCGTGATCAATTGTTCAGGGAGGATACAAGGGCTTCTATGCACGCAATACTATTCCTTTAACACCTAGAGTTGTCAATGACATTCACAAACGTGGTGGAACCATTCTTGGCACTTCCCGAGGTGGCCATGATACATCAAAAATAGTTGATAGTATTCAAGACCGAGGCATTAATCAGGTATTTTTAAAGATGATTAATGAATGTAGCTCAGTTTTAAATTTGACTTTACTTGGGAAGCATTGTATTATGGTAGTTTACATCTGGTTTTGACAATAGAAGTCATGCATATTTTTTGCATTGCACAGGTGTACATAATAGGAGGAGATGGAACCCAGAAAGGAGCGGCTGTGATATTTGAGGTATCTGCAATTAAAACTTGAAATAGAGGTTAACAGACTACTATATTTAACATGCATTATGTCCATATAAATGGCCGTAATTTTTATATTTGATACTGAGATTTACATGTTGGTCCATACATAATGAGATCTTAGTTGTACAATACCATTTTGTCTATTGGAAATTTCCTGAGTTTCTTATCTCACTGTGCAGGAAATTCAAAGGCGTGGACTCAAGGTTGTTGTTGCTGGAATTCCCAAGACTATTGATAATGATATTGCGGTATTTAGCATGCCCTGCATTGCTTGAAGTTGCTTTTTAAGTATTTTTCAATGTTTCATACTGTATGACTAGTGGTAAGAAATTAAATTTAACAGAATTTTTTGTCTAGGTTATTGACAAATCATTTGGTTTTGATACTGCTGTGGAAGAAGCACAAAGAGCCATTAATGCAGCACACGTGGAAGCTGAAAGTATGGAGAATGGGGTGGGTGTTGTGAAGCTGATGGGTCGCTACAGTGGTAGGTTTTTTCTTAACTGAAATACTGAATGCCTTCTCTTCTTGTATGAAAAGCCAAATTTCTCAGTGGCTTGCATGTTCCCTGCCTGCTCTTATTTATCGTTAGACCTGATTTTTTTTCTGGTTAGCTCCTTTATTCTTTACTTGAAAATGTAGAAATTATGCATGTGGATGGAGTGTTCTTGCTCTCATGTTAATCTTTTTAGATTGTCATATTTCAATGGCCACTGCTGACTGTCACCTTGTTGGAGTTTGTAACAGAAGATTCTATTATTCACTATATATTTTATCTGTGAACCTTTTGTGACATTCTACTTGTTATTGCTGCAGGTTTTATTGCGATGCATGCTACCCTTGCCAGCCGAGATGTGGTATTGTCTTCATCTTCCTTTTTTAATGGCCATGATAACTGACATTGATTTCATCCCTAAGGAGTTAGTGTTTACCGGTGTTAATCATGTCACTTAGGATTGTTGCTTGATTCCTGAGTCACCCTTTTACCTGGAAGGGAAAGGTGGGCTGTTTGAGTTCATAGAAAAGCGGGTAAAAGAGAATGGACATATGGTAATAGTTGTAGCCGAGGGTGCAGGGCAAGAGCTTGTTGCTGAGACCATGAGGTCAATGAGTGAAGCAGATGCTTCTGGAAATACGCAACTACTTGATGTGGGACATTGGTTATCTGAGAAGATAAAGGTAACTTATCTTTTTAATTTACTGAAATTTGCTTTGAAATTTTGAATTTATTCATTATGAATAGGTAATAATTTTTCTCCTATCATGCAGGATCATTTTACAAGGATACGTAAAATGGTGATAACTCTTAAATACATAGGTAGAGACAAATGCCAGAGATTGTCATTTAGATGCTTTAGAGGACTGGCCTAATCTGTTGACTAAATTGTGGTGCTGCAGATCCAACATATATGATTCGTGCTGTTCCAGGCAATGCATCTGACAATGTATACTGCACACTTCTTGCTCATAGTGCAATTCATGGTGCTATGGCTGGGTACACAGGCTTCACTTGTGGACCTGTGAACGCAAGACATGCCTACATTCCCTTCCATGTAAGTTTCTATGATCTTATGACAATTTTTGAAGAACTAGTTATTGTTCAACATGAGAGATCAAAACTGATCAATTATGTTGATAAAGAACCATTCCTTTAGTCTGTATATGATGATCGTGATGCTATATATTTTTTCAATGTAAGTTTTTGCGTAGTCATCCCTAGTCATTGCAAGTGTCAGTTCCATATCATTTGTTTTGTTTTTAGACGGTTAAAAAGGACTTCTTGTTACGTGCTTGTTTTTTCATTAGTATTTATTGCCGGTGATATGGGTGCAGCGCGTGACAGAGAGACAAAATAAAGTAGTGATAACAGACAGGATGTGGGCGAGGTTGCTTTCTTCGACAAACCAGCCAAGTTTTCCTAGTGCTAAGGATGTAGCGGTAGAAAAGAAAGAACAATCACACCCTCAAACCCAATTGTTGGATGGCGAGAACTGCAGGGATGATAATAAGGTGGTGTCTGAGTAGTTTTATTTGGGATTTCAATGGTGTTGGCGCTGACGGAGTGAGAAAGCACCGTCAACTGTGAAGGGCAGATTTGTGCTGTTCTTTAGTAGTTATATATTATACTAATCTGCCTAACCGCTTCCAGTTTTTATTCAATAATCATCTTTTTTTTGTATCGGATGTAGCATGTCGAGGGTTTTTTGTGACAATTTTGGTTGAAGAGATATTTGTTGAATTCTGAGGCAGTGGTAGAACACGCACTACGTATACTTGAGCCAAGCGTGGCCTTTAAATATGTCTATCACTATGCATGATAAACATTGAAGGTTGAGCTGACATCGACGGGAAATGTTTTTTTCTTAATAAATATTGACACATGATAAATGCTTTTTCAATGTAAGGCGCTTATCAGACTCATTGCATGGTAAGAGTTTTTTATATTCTCAATGAGCCCAACGTAATGGCGCATACTGTAGTATATGTTAGTATAAGTAATATATATATATATATATATATATTAACATGTATTAGAGTGTGCGTCGTTGGTCTTGTAGATGAACCCTTTTCATTAAGGGTGCACACTTATTGTGTATGTTAGTATAAGTGATATGTATATTTTTTAGTGGGTTTATTGTCATATGGAAGCATAAAAAATGTAGTGGGGTGGATTACTCGCTGCTACTAAATCTATGGCTATGACATACTCTTCTAGCATTGGCTGGCAAGTTTCATATATTCAAACTTAAGGGGCGGTTTGGGTATTATTTTTTATTAAATTTTGTTAATTTTGTCTTAATTTTGGTTTGAATTATCGGAATTATATTTGCACGTAAAATGTGGGTAGAATTAAAAAATTTACACAAAAGTTGATTTTAAGCTGTTTTGAGCTAGAATTGATTGAAATTATCAAATTACTTCATGAGGTGATTTTGGTTCCTAGTTCTCGTTTTAAAAATTATAGATTTTATTATTTTTTAATATTATTTATATTAATTTAAGTTTCAAAAAATATACTATGTAGGTGGGGTTTACTTTAAAAGTACGTACCCTTGTGGGATCTTATTTAATGAAGTTTGAATTTAAGAACATAATAATATTAAGAACGTGCATATCCGAGTTTGAGAGAGAATATTATATTAGTTTAAAATTTTAAAATTGAATTTGAGGACATCCTAATTTATTCTAAAAAATTTGTTACTAAATATTATTCAAATTTAGTAATAAATTTTTTAAATTAATTTCAAAAAAATTTATTTTTGTTTTCAAAAAACTCAACACCCAAATAGCTGCTTAATGTTGTAGGCTGGCAAGTTTCCTGTGTTTGTGTAGGGAGTCCTCATTTGGCCCATTTAGCATATTCCTTTACTTATTCGCCCACTATTTGGAATGTCTTAAGAAATTATTAATTACTGCCATGAGTGCCCTTTTGGAGTTATTCTCACTCAAGCCATCATTATTAAAATTTAACGGTGTGTACATTAATATATGTTAGTATAAATAGGGGATTAGCGGACACTTAGCATAAGTGGGAGATTTTCTCACATGTTAATGTGCATTAGTGCATATATTGTTGTTTCTCAAGATCAACTGTTCATGTAATGTGGGAGTAAATCTTACGTAATACTCCCAAAGTACCTAATAATTCTCTTTAGAATTAGGGTTAAGTTGGTAAAGAGAGGAAAAAAAGGTGAGCGGAAGAAAAGGTAGTGAGAGACGGCATTCAAATTTATGAAGTAGTTGAATTCAACATTTTTTTAAATAAAAACTCTCCCCGCCCTTCAACACGCACCAAATAACCCTATTTTTTACCAACTCAATACCCTCTAAAAAAATTAAAAATATATATATATTTTATTTCTCAGCCCCCACCCACAGTATCTTTTGTTACTAGCCACCCAGCACCAGTAATTCTCTTCCCCTTCTTGTTAGGTGTTGGTGTCTGCCACCCCAGGGTTTTTTTTCTTCTTCGTGATAAAAAAACAAATCTTACAAGCGGCGTGGCAGCTCACCTAGAGGAAGTAATTTTTATATTCTCTTTTTAATGTGAGCCTAGAAAAACGCCTGATAACCATCAATGCTAACGTGCCGTATTATATGCGCCACCGATTTTAAAATCTGATGATTCCCGAGCATTCTTTACGCTTCGCTGTGAGAATGAAATATAAAAAACGCTTCCCTACTTAGCTCTAGCCAAAGTCGTGGCCAACCATAGTCGATTCGACGAGTCTCGTTTTCTAGCTCAGTCTGACACTCTTTATTTTAGCCTCTCTTTTAGCAAGCCTCTCTCCTAGCAATAACCTACGCAGTCCTCCGCATCCTCTCTCTTACTGACAAGACAGCAGACCAGACGTGGTGGCTCACCGAAGCCCTATTTCGTCTCTTTCTGGCCATAACTGACCTTGGCATTCTGGTCATCATTGCCCACGAGAAAAGATTTTGGGCCGCTATTAACCCAACTTCGCTTCGAGTCTTATGGGCTACCAAAATTTTCCTCTGTTCACTCTTATGTGTATTCGCCATTCTCCGTCTGATTCTTCTTCGCTCCGGTTCATCTGGTTACAATCCGGAGTTGAAGATCAATGGTGTAGTTTCACTCCTTGTCTCGCTCTTCTTTTTTTGTGATTTCAATTCGAGGATCAACCACCGTAAGACTGTAAAACGTTGTGGTGGAAGATGAAATAGTGGAATTTGGTCGACGATGATTGCTACCCAAAGAGACTGAACAACAAGAACACAACCGTTTACACGTCCACTGCCAGAGCCGACCGCAACAGCCACGGTCATGGCTGCCAAAGCAGTAGCCGGCCATGGCGGTGGCTAGAGCTGTTCGCTGCGGCTAGCAAAGAGGAAAGTGAATAAAATGAAGTGCAGTACTTATGAGCATGGTTTGCCGTCTTAGATCTCGGTCTCGTCTCGGTAACCCAAAGAGATGAGATCTCGGAGAGATCTTGAAGAAATATCGGAGAGATCATGTAAAACAATTGTAAGCGTTTAGGTAATTAAAAAAAATAGTTAATATATTTTTCAATGTGGGTTTATATTATTATTGACAAATATTAATACAAATATTAAACAATTATAAACTTATGAGAATATAATAAAATTTATGTAAATGAAAAAATATAATATTTATTAATAATGTAAAATGAGAAAATAAAAAGATTGTTTATGTAGAAAAATCAAAACCTATTTAGCTATAAGATCTAAGAATAAGTAAACCCAATAACATAAGACTAAACATTAATTTAAGTCTCACTATTTCCTATCCTTTACGATAGTTGGATTGCTTAATCAGTCGTGACCCGTGATCGAAATCCTGAGTAGCATGAGTAAAACCATCTTCTTCAGTGAAAGCCAAATGAGTCATATTAAATCTTTCATTTTTATTGACCTCATTTTCTCTTAGAGTGTATCTCCTACTATCATTTCCATCATAATCTCTTCCACTATTATTGTCTCCATCATCTGTAGCACTATCATCATCGGATAGCAAATCATCTACATGCATGTGAGATCTCTTGATTATAGAAGATGAAATAATTTCTTCTCTAAATCTTTCAACATCAATTCCAACTTCTTTTGCCGCACTAGCAATCAAGGGATCAGGTTGTTCATCATCTTGGTCCATAGATTCTGTTGCTACCCACTCAGCATAAGGATTCTCTCTCTCATCCAAATCTGCTTCAGCCACTAATTCAAAGTGGTCTAAGGGGTCATCCTCTTGTTTGTCACAATTTTTATAATTGTCTTCTATATCCTTCATCAGCAACTTCATATTATAATGACAAAAGACCATTTCTTCAACTTATTGTAGGATAATCTATTCCTAGGCTTTGTGTGAATGAGGGCAAATGTGCTCCAATTTCTCTCACATAGAGATGCAGAAGCAGTTTGTGACAATATACGAATAGCCAACTTGCTTAATGTAGGGCAATCGATCCCATACAATGACCACCATTCTCCTGGAAAATAAAGAGAACAAAATAACATCTTCATAGAGATAAATTAATCAATAAATGGGTAAAAAAATTTATCTTTATGTTCAAGTTACTTGCCCACATTGTTTTCCTTGACTGAATGGCACTTCTACTTCCAAATATGCCACGTGCATCCCTAAACCTTACAATCTTTATACAAGTTGTTCTATGTCAATGACATTATATAAGAAAATAAAGGATAAATTGTGTCCAATTAATATTTAAGTAATTACCTCACTGCCTATATTGTCTGCATCATCTGACATTGGGAACAACTTATCAAATACGTCATGCACCGCCTTGATTAAATATGGTATGTGCCCAAGCTTTTTACTATAATGGTACTTAGGATTGAGGTAGTACGCTACATAAAAAATTGCATAATAATTAAGATAAGTAACATATTTCCTAAAAGTAACAATTGTTAGAGATGCTTACCGGCCTTGTAGATGGGTTCATCCATTGATCTTACCCACCTCTTGTTAATAATTTTATTAACCCATACATGAGACCTTGGAGATGAGACTTCAATGACCATCTTCATCCTATCAATAGCCTCATAAACAAATCCCATAGTTGGAAATTTTTTAGTGTCCATGACCCGTAGAACCTCATGCATTGGCTCCATGATAGCAATTGAATCCCTCACTTTTTCCCAAAACTTGTTATCAAGCACAATTTTCTCCACATCTTTAGCACATGGATAACTTTGAAGGTTAGAATCTAGCCACTGTTGACTTGAGAAGAATGATCGTAGTGCACTCTTCTCCCTTTGTAAGCTCTCTAGTGCAATGAAGTTTGTCGCAAACCGTGTTGCCCCTGGACGTACTAAATCCCGACCACAAGCTTGTCGTATATGGTGAATAAGTTTATCATGATTATTTATAAATCTTGTCACCATTCTTCCATTTTTAACTGCATTTTCCACAAAGCCATGCTTTGCGACTTCTTCAAACATGAGGTCTATATAATGAGTTGCACAAGGTGTCCAATATAATGCATACCTCTGCATCAACATCTTGCCAACTTTCCTATAATTACTAGTATTGTCTGTGACAATCTGAACTACATTCTTTCTTCCAATTCTCTTAATTTGTTCTTCAATTAAGTCCATGATGTAGTAAGCATTCTTCTCCTTACCCGAAGCATCAACTGAGTCTAAAAAATAAATTCTTCGATTGCTATAAACCATGAAGTTAATGATGGACATTTTTGTCGGCCCTGTCCATCCATCACACAAAATGGAGCATCCATATTCATTCCAAATAGGTTTCATATCCTTAATCCTCTTGTCCATGTCTTTGACCTCTTTGTCTAAATATGTTCCCAATATATCCTTAGCAGTGGGAGTACGTACTCCTTTTCCAACTGCTTGTGCTTCAGATATCATGTTTAGAAAATGAGGATCATCTGCAACATGAGCAGGAATATGGTTAAAGATAAAAAACTTGGAAATCATCCTACCAAGTCTTTCTCTCAAACCAGGTGAGACTATATCTGTAATGGTCTGTTGGTTTGACACACCAACTTTTCTCCTCTTTGCATGTGCTCCACTACTAGAACCACCTATGCCAATTGATACAACCCTAGTTGCTTCAGGCTCATCCTCATCTAATGTGTCAATTTGAACCTCTGATTCATACCCAAGTCGACCGATTTCTGCACGCATCTTTTCTTTTTTGTCTCTTGATTCAAGATTTTTTTTCTTACTTTCCTCCTTGAGGTCTTTCAGTTCATTTCGCACATTCTCAGGACACTTTTTGCACCTTGCAACATCTTTACCACCTATCAAATGATCTTTCAATCTCGTTACTCCCCCGGCCTTCATAATTTTATCACAATAATTACATCTTGAACCCCTGACGCCCACTAGTATTCCATGCTCCCAACCCTTATCTGATGTCATGATTCTGCATAAAACATACATAAAAATAATAAACTCTCTACAATTGAATAACTTGACATAAACACCTTATCTGTTGACCCTCTGAAGAGCATTGGTTAAGTAATTAAGACCAAAAAGAAACAAAAAACAATAAAAACTAAAAGAAAAGCTGACAAGACAGCCACACATACTAATGGTAGAAGGTGGCACGCAACTTACCAACTGCAACCTTTGTGAGCCCAGGAAGATCAATCAGCGTCAAGTTCACAACTGTTAAGGATTTAATCATCATTAAATAAACAAAATGATTAAATAAAAACTAACACACAACTCATATCTAAAGTTCAAAAATGTGAAAACTGGATCCAACCCATTCACAGAACAGAGAAAATCGTCTTGATTCAAATACAACTAAATGAGAAATTAAACATAAATCCAAAAATCATTTTGTTGTGCACATTTCCCCATCATCCCTCATGGCATCTGTATAGTTGATGATTCAGTCTAGAGAAAACTAGTATATCAAATAACTCACCAAAAGCATGGACAATCAAACTCACAAATTCCACTTAAAGCGGCATAACTTCTATGAAATGTAGTGAATACAAAAAACTTCTCCATGTCCAGATTTACATTCACATGAAATCACAAAAGTAATATAAAGTCCAGCAATAAATATATTTATTTGTTCAAAAACTACAAACATAAAATTTACAGTGACTACTACAATACATAAATGAAAAAATCAATTATAAAATACACAAACAGGAATGTACTGCTCTGACATACCATTTGGTGAATAAATACTGAGATATATGGGCACCGAAGATATTTGTTTAGACCGACCTGTCTCTCGATCAGTCTCATCAGATATCTCCTTTCTCACGGCAGCTACAAGAATATAATGAGCCAATTGTTCAAGAGGAAAAAATAGTATAATCATCAACGGAGAATAGAATGACAATAACATGTGAACAACATACTACTAGAAATGACATAATGGCTAGAACAAGTGTTGCACAATATATAACTAATGACACACCAAAATTAGCAAGGCACTACACTTTTCTTCCAATATGGTATCTGTCAAGCTTGTCAAGTTATTCAATTCAGAGGGTCTCTGCATAATCCTTCAGAGAATTTCACTAGAATCCATATAAGGTGTTTATGTCAAGTTTAGTAACTTTGGAAAGGCTGTCTTGTAGTAGGTAAGACCGATGCACTCTCGTACACTATATGACAACTCTCCTGCCACCCATAAAGATCCAACCCACGCAGCTAAACCGGGATCGGCATAGGCAGTTCTAATATTGCAATGAGTAGAGGAAATTTGCATGGACAATCTAAAACTAGAGCAAACACAACAAATGGCAAAACAATGAAGTAACTGAGGATCCAAATATACATGAAACCATTATAGAAACTAAAATTTTATGATAGTTAAAAAAGCAACTATTGGTTCTCTCTCAGAACAATTTGATCCATATGTTTACTAGGAACAATTAGATCCTAGTCATGTATACCACTTCCTAAGCTTGGAAAATATTTATATAACTAACAAGACTTTCACATGAGCATTAAAAACAATAAAATATGTCATGCAAATCCAAAAATTTAACGACTCTATCAAGATCAGTAAAATCACTACCAAGCTTGAGGTTGTCGTTGGCATTAGTACCTTATTAAAGCTATTAAATGATTGAAAACACAACTCTGCTCTGACAATCTGCTCTTTTATGAACTCCACCCACACTCAGTGAAGACCTTTTTTTTTATAGTGGCCATGTCGTTTGTTCTTTTGTTGAAGTCCAAAACTAATACTCTTGAGCCAGTAAATTAATTTTTCAGGACATTTACAGCTTACATATCATAGAAAAAAAACTATTTTAGAAAGTAGATACGTGGCTTGAGAACCCGATGGATCTCTCTCATGGCAATAAAACCCATAAAAAATTCATCATGAAACATTGAATATCAAAACTTAAAAACAAATCACAGAAGGACATGCAGGCATCATACACCGAACTTGCAGAGACATCTATCATATACTGGTTATGTACTACTTTTAACAAGCTTAATAATCTGAATTAATAATAAGAGAACTACCGAACGCAAAGTATATTTAAGTGAAAAGTGCAAAAGCAATTCACTTTCCTTTGTTTCAGTTAAATTAAAACCAAATCTTTTTTAACACCCAAAACACACTGCAACTAAAAGCACTTAGAATTTTATTGATGAGTACAATAGAAAAGGTAAGACAGATGAAATCTAGCACACTGTAGTGTACCCCTGTGAACCTATAAATAGTCTACCACAGCACAAAGGAAAACATTGGTACATGCGATTAAATTCTTTTTAGCAACTTAAAACTCATGGCATGCAAAAACAGCTTTGTGGGTTGGTCATAGACATTGTTGGGGGATGCAAGACAGGGACATAAGATGGTACAAAGCTGAGAATGAGATAAGTTTTCAATACAGACTCTGCTCCCCATTGGCGTTGATGAGAAAAATAATTCAATTCACATGAACATAATTAAATTGATAACCAGACCCATCACAACTAACATGAACCAAAAGGTTTCAAATCATCTTTGTAAAACAATTGACAAGAGAAATATCAAAAGCTGGAAGAATATCCATCCCTAATCCACTCTCTTTCTCAATGCGCCATCTAAAGAAATTGTTTATAGAAATATTCTTATTTCCAGAACATCGGGAGAAAGTAAAACACTTTAAAGAAGATGTAGTGAAGATCAATTAATTAGAAATACCATCAAAAACAAAAATTTAATAGAGGAAGAAGAATATTCAAACCTCTTTCTAGCCGGTGACAATAGCTCTGCCCTTGTGTCGCTATTGAATTCTGATAGTCTTATTTGATCTCTAATAATAACTCTTTTATACGGTTGATTTTACAAAGAGTCCTTGTGCGGCTGATTTTCTTTTGTTGGTTTGAACTTGGAAGTTCCAAATTCCAATCCAAGTAGGAGTTGGAACTACGAATCCTCGTCCTCATCTGGTGAACATCACCGACCTCTTCGGCTCTTCCCCGTTAGCAGTTCTAGCAGCACTATCCTGAAGCCAAGGGCGATCAGGTGCCGCATCGGCCAATTGAGCACATGGCCGTCCTGTTGGGAGGCCTCTTGGAGGAGGGTGGAGAGGTTGCCGTTGGGCATGTAGTCATAGATGAGGCAGATGTCGAGCAACAGGCCAGCGTAGTATTGTCGGAGAACAGTGAGGTTGCAGTCCTTCACCTTGCCCAGCAGCTCTGCCTCTTTCCGGAAAATCCCCTCTTCCACGAAGGCGTTTGGAAGGTGGCAAATGGCGAGCACGATGCGGTCCAGGAAAGAGGCATTGAACACCACCCTGTACCTGACCCGGTTGAGCACATTCTCCTCGTCAAATTGTCTGGTGGCCTCTATAGCTTCTGCATACGTGAACTTGTTGCTGAACATGACGAGCTTTGGGCTGCCATTGTTGTTGCGACTGTCGCCGAAATCGCGGCTATTTCCTCCAGAGCTTCCCCGCGGGCTGCGCTTTTTCTATCTCCGCAATGGCTTACCACATAAGCCCTGAGCCTTCTCGTTGGTTCTCGGTCATCTCGGCAAGATCTCACAGGGATCTCGCCGAAATTATGTAAACACCATTTTACACGGTCTCGTAGCTCGGTAAATATTCCGAGAGAGAGATCTCGCCAAGATGACGAACCATGCTTATGAGTAATTTTTTAGTTGAATGATCGTGTAAAACAATAGCAAGTATCAGGTGATCATATAAAAAAAATGATCAACACATTTCTCAACATAAGTAAATACTATTATTGATAATTATTGGTACAGGAAACCATATTTGTGGCCCAGCCCATTTTGTCTGTAACCACATATCATCATATTCCATGAAGCCAAATCCTTATACGGCAAATGCATCCGCTGGAATAATGTCCTCGAACAGCCAACTTTGCTACACTTATTGTAGAAATCCAGAAGAGAATTATGCAGAAAAACATCAGCAACACGAGCCCAATTCCTGTATACATATCCATGTAGTAGCCTCCCTAGCTTTTGGTCAGACAGGGAGCAAAATTGACAGCGTCAATAAGCTAGGCTTTGCACCACAAGAGCCCATCTCCCTAAAAACAGAATGCGCCTCATTGACATGCGCATTTCGCGCATAAGCAGTTAGCAAAGAGTTCCAAAAGGGAACGTCTCTTTCTCGCTCAGGCATCCCGTCAAACACCTTACGGGCGCTTATCACATAAGAGAACTCGGAGAAGGCAGTGAGTAGGGCTGGTAATCGGGCTGGGCTCGGGCCCGCCCGAGCCCGTTTATTTAGAGCCTGAGCCCGTTAAGCTCGACTACTTACAGCCTATTTAAAGGCAAACGGTCATGAACCGGTCACGGGCTCTTAACGGGCTCTAACTACATTTAACTTAAAAAAAGTTACTTTTTAGCCTCATAATGAGATATGTAACTTGAATATATTATAAAATTTGATTATTGAGGTCAAATATTTATTAAAAATTACTATTTTATTATTTTTTAAATAAAAAATAAACATAAAATTTTAAATCCTATTTAGATATGAAACCATCTCAATTAATTAGGCCTACTTAATGGCTTTTCTAAAGGGGTTTCAATTTTCCTTCCTAATGTAGCTATTGTTTCATATTTTTTTAATTGGTTCCTATACATCAAATTGGTACGAGTCAATTAATGGTGTAATTTCGATAGTTATAAGGTCATAAGTGATTTAGATGTTATATAATACTTAAAACGCACTTAAAAATATGAAAGACCGTATCGGTCAATACGTATTAATAAAATTTTAATTGTTACTAAAAGCTTATATATATTTATTATACTGTATTAATATAACCGATACATATCAATACGGCATATAAAAAAAATTATTTTAAATCTTTTAAAAAAAAATCTTAAAAAAATACAATTCAAACCCAACTTTTTTAAAAGTTTAAAATTTTATTATATTAAAAAATAATATTTTTAAAATTACATAAAATCAATACGGGTAAGTCCATATAATTTACATAATTATTTTTTTTACATATAATACTCCACAACTATGCATTTATTTACACTTCCTATTAGTCTTATGCATCTCCTCATTTGTACTGCAGGATGCAACATCAGATAAAACTGCTAGATCATAACGTACAAACTATTTTCCATCCCTCACACCTCTTTGTAAGTCGCTTTTTATTTTTTTTAATAAAAATTTTATTTTTTAACTTAATGAGTGGTTAAAGTTATTTCTAGCTCTTGGATAAAGCACATCAATCCTCTTAAAAAGCATTCAAGAAAGGGCAGCTATGGAAAATAAAATTTCTGCGGTCGGATGCATCATCATTTGAGCTTTTGTTTTGCTTAATAATAATCTGAGCAACACTTGGAAGCTCTATTGTTTTTTTATAAAATAGTGCACCTATTTCTCACTCCAAATGTAAGTGATGTAGGCAATAATGATCTCTGCTGCTCAAGGATTAGCCTAAACAAAGTGGAGTATCCCATATAATTCACAATGGAAACCAAGAATGATTCTGAAAATACGGCACTTTTTCAAGATAAGTTTTTACACAATCCTTGATCTCTTCTCTCATATTTGTGACATAGGATGCACGTATTAGCCATATGGAAACCTCACTTGCACAAGTTGTCAATAGTAAGCAGCCAATTCCAGCTAATCTTCTCAGCCTTCTTTTTATCTTCTTTGGGTCAAACAGAAAATATAGGCAAAAACACAAAATGTACCACGTTGAAGTGATCATCATTGTCCAGCAATTCCAGCATAGCTAAGGCAGCTTTCTGGAAACGACCTTTCTCAGCTTCTAAGTTTCTTTTCCTATCAGTCGCTGAATCTGTGCATTTCTCAATCTCTTCCACTATTTCAGAGGCTGACTGCTCTACTTCACTTTTTTTTTGGTATATGCAAAAAAGGGAATGCTAAAATTATGGAAATGCAAAGAGTAGCCAATTCAATACAAGAGCAATTCTGTTCACATATGGTAAGCAATTCATGTATGTACACCCCAATTCACTCATTAGAGCCTTCAAAAAATTAAGATACCATCAGGAACCTTTTACTCGTATGTCTGTAGAACTTTTTCATCTTCCTAGACAACATGGAAAGTGAAACAGTAATCGCCTTAAAAAATTGATAAATATCACAATTGTTTATCTTGAAGCAACACATTAGCCAATTGCTTTTGCAGTCCATTAGTCACTGTCCCACTGCCCAAATTCAACTTGGTGATAGTGCTTAACAGGAAGTACATTATGCAGAAGAAATAAAAGATGGCAACAAATAAGCACCGTTTATGATTTAGACTTTTTTTACTGTTGCTAAATTGTACACAGAATGACATGAAATATTTACTTCAAAGTTTTCAGTTAGTTCGGTTCCATGTAACTTTTTTAAATTGTAAAAAAAAGGTTGTCCTCTCAAGCAAAAAATAAATTCCTGTTGGCTTTCTCTGAATGAAAAAACCACCATCATGGTGTTGTAAGTTACCCTATGATCATCATGTTGTCCAATCCAACCTGTGCCTGCTGCGATATATCTGCATTCAGCAGAAAAATAGAAACAATGTTACCATCGGCAACTGCACAATGACTACAGAGCTTTACCTATATCTACATAAGTTATGAAATCATATCAGATATTAAATCCATGGAACCTTCCTAACCACTGTTAATATAGTTGAATAATGAAAAAAAAAAAAAAATCTTATGAGCTTGCTCATACAGGGCCTCCCACTAATTTATGAATAGTCAAACAAGCTAGCCCGCAACTTTCCCCCAAGTCATTTTACATTCACAGAAGCAAAAAAAAGTCCAGCGACAGTTAAAAATTACTAACGGCCACAACTCTTACTTGAAATCCTCACGTATTGCGCATCTTTAATATCTACATTTCTTATCATTTCTATGGTGGCAATTTACATTTGGAATCATGAGACGGCGACCTGGTCCACACTGTAGCAACCCACCCACCAACACGAAAAAAGAACACAGTTGTGTGAATGAAAAATAAGACACAGAAAAGTATCAACTCTCTACGAGGGCTCACAGAGATTCCATCTGTGGAAACCTGTATTTGGGTTGCCCTGTATCCACCGACAATCAAATGGGATGAATCACATAATGGAAGAGACCGAACCTGCAAAGAAAGAATTGGGTTTTCACCACTGCTGATCAGTGAGATCCATGGCAGAACAATAAGCAGGGCATTACGGCCAAAATAGCAAGTCAAGCATCTTCCAGTTGAACATACAAAAACAAAGTGAACCAGATAGGAAAAGATTTGTTAACATACAATTCTTAAAAAAAAAGACAATTCTAAGACACAGATGAGCAATTTAGTCATTTGATAATTGATATCACCCAAACCATCCAAATTGATACTGTGAAACACATAATTACTGGTTGTAAAATAAGCACAATTTTCAACATAATTAGATCCACCAACGAGCCTGTTGATTGACAGAGCATAACTGACACTCAAAGGCAGCAACTTTCAACTCATAACTAGCCCGGACAAGTCTATTAGAAGAGTTGGTTCACATTGATCGAATAACAAAACCATCAAAGCTTCTAAATTCCAGCGCAAAGTACATCGAAACAAGCTCCATTAAAAACAGCCAAACACGCACAAACTGGTTCTGGAGCTACCACAACCAACGGACAGATTTTTTATTTTGAAGAAAAGGGAAACAAAATCAAACACCAGGCATAGGTCGAAGAACTCCAAAATCTTGGTGAAGAACGGAAAACCCATGAAGCGACGAAGGCCACTTACCAATCGGAGGAGTCGCAGGGAGGGGGGAGTTGGGGGGAACCCGTTCATGCCCACTTCTCAGCTACCACCAGAGAGTCCTACTGAGGTTGGGTTTGGGAGAAATGGGAGATGGCGGAGGAGGGGATAGGGCATGGGGGCACTCGAGCGAGAACTCGGGCGACGGTGAAGAACTCAGGCGAAGGAGTGGATTAGGATGCGAAGACTGAAAAACTTAACGGGACTTATCGGGCTCCCGTGGGAGAGCCCGAGCCCGATTCATTTTACTACAGCCCGATAACAGCCCGTTTGTTAATACTCAAACGGGCTCGGGCTGGGCTGGTCCAACGGGCTCAAGGCCCGATTATCACCCCTAGCAGTGAGAAGGTTGGTAACCAAGGAGATATCTTCACCAAGCAGGGACTTAATCTGCGCATGGAGGGTGGTGGCCAGGTCAGGCGAGGAGTGAGAAGCCAAGGCTTTCAGGAGGAACGATCAGGTGAATTTGCTGAGTTTTATCCCTTCCTTTAACATGTGAAGGTAAAGGTGGAAGATGTGGGAGACAGTTGCTTCCCTTCTGTAGCAGTCTCTGAGATGGGTGTTCCATCGAAATGTTAGAACCACACATAGAACGCAATCCAGCAAGCGTTCAACCGAAATTAGATCGAGAACTCAGTGGGGACCGCCCTGAAACAATAGATCGGATTGTTGGCCTCCGCCCAGCGATACTGTCGATCTCGATTATCCCAGCGAGATCTCGCCGAAATTACATAAACGCAATTCTACCCGATCTTGCAGCTTGGTAGATTTGCCGAGAGAGATCTCGACAAGAGGGCGAACCATGCTCATAACCCAATCATGTGGCGGGCTTAATCAACCTGAGACCTTTCCTTAGATTCATATTAAACACGTCCAATGAAACTGAGCTCGGCCAACCCGGCTGAGCATTTTTTAAACACTGCTTACAGGCGAGAGGTGGGGTCGGATCTAGGCTGCAAGAGGATGGCCAGAACGGAGAGGCGCTGATGAGAGAGCAATGAAGTGGCGCTCGCCTGGCGGTGGTATTGAATAGGAAGAAAGGTACGAGTAGCTGCATATATTGTTCGTTTACACGAAGTTAATGCAGAGAAATCCATGAAACAGCCAGCAGCTACTATGTGTAGGAAAGAATACATTTATCGAGCTCAAAATTGGACTTCCAATACCAGGGGAGGACACAAAAAACCCTCTCCTATTTAAAAACCATATTAAAGTGACATGTAAAAATAACGGAAGGATATGTTCAATCCAATAGCCTGAAGGGGTAAAGTGAGATGTGTCCAAAAAAGGATTCCGCATCTTCAGGAGAGAAGTGTACACGGGTGGATGCCGCTTATCCAGACAGATGCTATCGAGAAATAGGGAGTTTTGTGGAATCTACTACTCCAATTAAGCAGCAATACATACATAGGAGCCTATACATTAAAGCCACTGACAACAACCGCATAATATGCCAACCCCTGCACGCCACAAATTTCATTACATTTAAACAAAGAAGGCAGCCTACTCAGGAAACAAACACTTTATTAATTACGTCTTTCAGATTCCTACAGCCAATTGCTTCCAAACCCTCTAATTTTAGCGCTTTCAGGGAATTCTCAGCAGCTTTGGGGATTACGCACTTTTTATACCCCAGCTTGGATATGGCATTGATCCTTCTGTCCAGCCGAGGAACCTAAAAAAAAAAAAAAGACATGTAACTTGACGTCAGGTAAGTATATGATAGAATGTACAATATAGACGTCGGGTACAGATATGATAGAATGTACAATATAGTAAAATCTGACGTACAATATGCTGTGGTGCTTTGCCCTATGGCGGTATCTAATTACAGCATGAACAATCTAAGATTGAGCTATGTTGTTAAGTGCCTAAATATTTATAATTATAATCATAAAATAAGAACTGCTGGGTTGGCGGGGAGATACTAGCCTACTTTGTGCCAACTCTTTCATAAGATATAAAAAATTGCCGAGACAATCCATTGTTCGAGATCAAAACGAGGTCAAACATATTAGCTACACACGTGGCCGGAATCTGCTCAACTATAGCTTTTCACAGCACAACTCATAAAAGTATCAGTTTTTGAAATTATAATTAATAGTATTACCACAATTCTATAACTTGACTACAAAAATAGTGTCGATGCGTAAACTAAAATGACTATCAATGATGACATCACTAAGAAATTACATAAAGAAATCATGCATATAAAGGATGTCCTTCAAAAAAATTTGGAAATATGATATCATTGAAAATTTTCTCAATAAAATCAAGCTAGAGAACTATGCATACCATGCGAAGCTCACCACCAAGGCCCACCTCTCCAATAAAGGCAACATCATTAGGAATGGGAATCTCTAAAAAACTGGCAAGAAATTGAAGGATAACAACCTCTTCAGTCTAACATCTAAAAAAATAAGTAAATCGCCATGTGCCTGTGGCATGAAAATATACCTGCTACAAATGGCAGCAGCTATTGCAAGATCGCCTGCAGTTTCTGTCAGCTTAAAGCCACTAATAACATTCAAAAATATGGCCTGCATATAAAATGTGGTGAACCAAACTATCACAACCTGAAACTAAACCAAACAACTTTAAATGAAATTATCTGCTGTAAGACTTCCAACATTTTTTTCCATAATTAACAAGAAAATATAGTCACATTATGTGAAATTCACTCCTAGTAACCCAATTGTTATAGGAATATAAATGCATCTCTTGTACAGGCATATAAAAATAACATTCTGTCATAGTAATATATTTCATCAACTCTAATTCGGATTATTTCAGTTCTAGCTTCTCTGATTTTTCTTCCAGCAGATCAGATTTTCAAAAGAAAACAATTGTACTAATTTATACAAGAGACTTGGGAGAGTTACATTATCTTGGAGCTTTAAACCTGCTTGTTTTGAGAGTACCTGCAAAACCAAACATACCATGTAAGCCATAGTAACAACAATGTTTCTGGCGCCCCTTAGCCTGCAGTCTGCAACCAGCCTCTGCAATTAACACTAAATATAATTATTCTTAAAGAAGTTTTGCACGACATCCTTGTATCATCTGATAGAAGGCAGTAAATATCTTCCAAAATTTTGAAGGGCTTCCCCATATAAAAGTTTTAGAAAAGAGGCAACCCATGTTAAAAACTACAATACATCTGGTTACCTTTTTCTTTTATGCTTCCAGTACCTAATAGCTGCGTCCTTTATATTCACTTCTGCTCTAGCTTAGAATTCTCTATTGAAATAGAAAATTTCTCCAAAAATATTAACACTGGGAGATTGTTTTCATTTGGTTAATGTTCATGATAAAAAGAAACAGAAAAAAAAATTTGGAAGGCAATTCTTACTAATGGCAAATACTTTATTAAATTTTCATCATTTAAAATAAGATCAAAGTTTGATGATCCTATACAGAGATTATCATGTCAGCTCTGTTTGCTGCAACCCCATTGTAGTGCCTTGTCACTGTTGGACTAGATGAACATAATGCCTGCAAAACAGAGCATTTTAACTAAATCGCTCAGTTGAAAGTTATGTACTAGATGAACATAATGAATTAAATCGCTCAGTTGAAAGTTAAGTGCAAGATGAACATAATGCCTGCAAAACGAGAGCATTTTAACTAAATTGCTCAGTTGAAAGTTCTGTACTTTATTTCATAAAACTGTACTGAGTTTGCAGTAATAATTTTACACAATATTATACTTCTAAAAAAAAACATAAATTCAATAAAGGAACAGGATTTCAAAACCCTTGTCGAACTACCATTATGTGTACTCTAGATTGTTATAACCAGCGTAACAAAATTAAAAGAGCAATTTCAGCATCAATAATTCAGAATGGCTGAAATTAGGTGAAAGACTACTATGTACAAGAAACATCAAAAGATAACTTGTAAGGCATCAGACAAACGTACACAAGGTAACTCTGAAAGAGGATTTTCAAGTTTCTTGCACGTATTCAAAAATATGATATAGAGGATGAAAGTTCAGGTAAACAATGAGAATAAGTGGATTATACAGAACATGCACAAGAGTGCTAGCAGGAGCTAAGCTCAAGGATATAGGTAGCTGCAGATTTTGTTCACTACAGCAGCTCATGGCTGATGTTTATAAGTAAAGAAATTGACACTTGAATTATTTTCCTGGAAATTTTATTAGAATATGGAATATCTGCACTCCAAACCCCAAAATAGTAAAACTAAGAGCAAATCAGGGATTGTTGCTTAAGCTTGCAAAACACCATGTTGAATATATGAATATCTTCATTCAAAACATTTTCTCTTGTTATTTTTCAATGACGTTTTCATGATGCAAATACAGAAGTCGTATTCAATTAAGCAACATCAAGAAGTATAAAAAATAACAAGAACGTTTTTCTATTTTAACTGTCTATCTGAAGTGGGTTATAATGGCTCATTGTTAATTCTCTTGCAAGCCAGAGAACAAAAGACAAAGAAACATGACCCCAACAGCCAAATGATCCCCGTCATACACCAATATTAAGGAAAGACCATTCAACAGAAAAAGAAAAAGAAAATAAGAAAGAATAGCCACATTTAGTAATGGGCTGATTCCGGTGTGGTCCCATTCCTCACTCATAAGCTATAAAATGTAGCAAATATAGGTAAAAAATTATATGTTTAGATGGAGGGACTTACACAACATGGAATGGCTTAAATATCTGTGACCCTACTCCCATGTTCCTCTTTCACTTATCAATTCTTTCCCCCGCTAAAAAGAAAAAAAATCCTGCAGAATCCCATGGACCCACGTATGACCCATCACTGTGATAAGAATCCAGCTGAAACTTATACTCTCTCTGACCTAAAATAAGTGACCCATTTGGTTTTACAAAATAAACTAATTTTAGTTCGTTTTGAAAAACCAAAAGGGACACTTATTTTGGGACGGAGGGAGTAATTCTCAAATCAATCAACAAGTAACAAGGAACTAGATAATGCACTCACTACCCTTGTCATATTGGTGTCTGCAAGACAAGGTAGAAGAAAAAACAGTAGACAACTCACATCTAACCAAGTAACATATAACAACTCTAGTACAATAAGAGACAAATATAAGCAAAATTGTAAATATTTCCCTTTACTCCAGCACAAATAATCAATCCAGTAAAAGAAATAAACAAAAAACAATGCCACATAAAGAACAAATTAGGTGAAATTCCCTCAGGGTGACAAAACTTGAAAAGTATAGATTTATACCTGAATTTCAATAAGAAAAGTTCGTGAACCGTCAATGACTACAGCAATAGCAAGTCCAGCTAATACCTCCAAACTGGAGTAGTTCTCACTTAAGAATATCTCACTTGGATTTGAGGCAGCTTGGAGTCCATATTCTGACATTTCAAAAACTCCAAGCTGAAAAGACAAAAGAAAAAAAATACCACAATCAGGCAAATAAAGGGCCACAAATAACTAGAGAAATAGCAAATTATCCGAAAGTTTACTTTGCAGCAGTTAAAGATAATTTTCCAAATTACATTAGTGGCACTTTTTTTGCTTGCAGTTATATCCTTTAACAGCATAGTGATACCTAAATACTTAGCAGAAAATAAACGAAAAAAAAAACCCAGCATGGCAGTCTTTCAAAAAGCAGCAAAAGATTCTCATAATATGGGCAAATGGCCAACTTCAATGAAAATGAGGACATCCATAATCAAATTTGATCGCAACAACAAAATAAAGGACTGCCAACGCTAATCTAGGCATATTTCTTCCAAACAAAAAGTCAAAAGCAACCACCACAACCAAATATTAAAAGGCTTTCACATAAGTTCTCACATGTAGCTACCATCTACTTTATTAGGCAAGGGCATGTGTGGAATCTATGACCTAGTTTGCAAGTGGTTCTGTTCATCGTCACATTTCATATTATATTTTGATGTTCTTCAAAGGTCATAACATTTCTTCTGTAGTAACTTAAAATTGTGTTGCCCGCACTTGGATGTCAACCTATTTGGAGAATAAGTCTTGTAAACAATATACAAGAACAAATAACTGTTTACAGTGAAGTCACCAATGTCAAGCAAACAAAAGGAAAACACTCTGGAGAATAAGAAAAGAACAATACTAATATTCTCAGCATCAATTAGTAAGAATGTAATTAGAACCCCTAAAGCTGCTCTCAATTCAACCACCTCAAAAGTAATCATAAGAGAAGAATTTACTTTTATCTCTCTATTTGCTTCCATAACTAAGCTAGGATATCTACATTGCTAACACTTAGGCATCTGTTTGACCTTTATTAATTTGGAATAAGCTTATGATAGAGTGCTTCAAGAGCTCATTTGGAGTGTCTTGAAGAATAAGAGAGTTATAAAAGGTTACATTGATATTATTAAAGATAAGTACAATGGGGTAATGACCTGTGTTCGAACAATTGGGGGAGAAACCAAAGACTTTAATCACAGTAGGTCTGGTCACCCTTAAGCCCTTATCTTTTTGCTCTAATTATGGATGAACTAACTGCATATATACAAGATAAAATACCTTGGTGTTTACTTTTTGCATATGATGCAGTTTTAATTCACAAGACTATAGCTGGGTTAAATGCCAAATTAGAAATGTGGAGTGGAGCTTTAGAATCAAAAGGTTTTAAAATAAGGACTAAGACAGAGTATATAAAATTTAACTTTAAGGAAAATAGAACTATAAGTAGAATGATGTAGAGGGTCTTCCAGTCTTCTCAAATTAAATTAGTATAATTCCTCCTATGTCACAGCCTGTCCAAAGGTTGAGGCAATTCTATCCAATCCCTAGAGGATATTTCTAGTCATGGAGAATGGGAGGGGCAGTCTTGTCTTTTAATCAAAGTTTGTTATAACCAAATGTCAGAATCCGTTGGCTAGAGAAGAGGCTAGAGGAAATAAGAAGGGAAAAGGAAGAGCAGACTGGGGAGATTCGAATTTGAAGAACTTGCTGATTCCATAAACTTTTCTAATTCCTTTTGTTTGCTCATGGATTTGAGCTAGTTTGTGGATTCAACCTGTGTATTTTTCTCCATTTTGTAAGAATCAGCTTGTGGATTCAAGCTTTGTTTCCTATACTCCAAAAAATCTGAATAGAAATCTTCCATTCCTCCTCTATTTCCTGTGTTTGTCCTGTGATTGTGTTAACGATAGCCTACTCTGTGTGAATTCTGTTGTTCCTTGCTGCCTCTTGTTAATGTGTTGCATCATAGAACTTTGGTTGAAATAGATGGCAACAAGTGCCAAGATGTGAATATTTCCGATATTTGGACTCTATTATCGATAAAGAGGGAGATATTGATAATGATGTGGTACATACGATTAATGCAAAATGGGTAAAATAGAGGATAGCATCAAGAGTTTTGTAATAGACAAGTCCCAAATAAGCTTAAAGGTAAGTTCTATAAAACAACTATTAAGCTTGCAATACTCTATGGAGCATAATATTGGGCACAAAATAAAAGTTATATAGATAAACTGAATGTAGCTGAAATGAAAATGCTAAGGTGGATGGGTGGAATAACTAAAAAAGATAGGATTAGAAATAAGTATATACGTGAGAATTTAGTAGTAACACCTTTAGGGGAGAAGCTCAGGGAGTATAAGTTGTGTTTGCATGAGCATGTATAAAGAAAGACTAATGGATGCTCCGGTAAAAAAATTGGAAGGGTTTTATGTAAATGATGTCAAATGAGGGAGAGGCATACTTAAAAGAACTTGGATGTAATTAATAAGGATATGACTATGTTATCTCTTACAAAAGAGTTGGCACAAAATAAGTTAGAATAAAGGCATAAGATCCATGCCACCAACCCCAAATTATTTAGAAAATGCACCTACTTAATTATGATTATGATTAGTTTAACATATAATTCATTTTCCACAATTGAACCTTAATAATTGAAAACCAATATCAATACTTGTGGACCAATAAATGGCTTCTACCATTGTGTCATTAAGTCAATTGATCAAACATAATATGTGAGTATAAATGCATAATAAGACAAGGAAAGAGACAGCATAAACCAGCTATTGCTTATTGCTAATATTGGAAGTAGGCTGGCACACAATATAAACTAATGAACTCTTTCTACAAAAATTATCCACCAACTAACAAGCATGATGTATAGAGAAAAATGTTGTATTAGAAATATAAAACAATTATATGTAGATCCTCCCAAAAATTGTAAGCTAGTAGGCTTCTAGGTCTCATGGAATCCTAATCCGTGCCCATTTTGTTGAAAATTGTAAATAGTTTTTTGCATATTCATTAAAAAATTCAAAAGATAAACAAATCACAAACATAGCTACAGCCTACAGTAAAGGTCCCTTACTCTCTTGTTGGTCTGAACTAATTCAAGAATGCATTTCATATGCCAAGAACCATTTAGTATTTATGAAAATCAAACGTTTGAATAAAAACATGAGATCCATGCAAAAAAAGCATATGCAACTTGAAAAAAATTAAACAAATATAAGAACCTCATCAGTTGAACCGAATCGGTTTTTCACACAACGGAGTAAACGATGGGAAGAGTAGCTCTCGCCCTGGAAAATAAAGATGAAAAAGTTATCACGCATGCATCCAAAATAACATGCAATGAGATGGTCACTATAAGAAAAAGATAATTGGCAAGTCAGGTGAAAAATACAACAAAGTAACAGAAGTTATGATTTTGAATGCTGCTGCAGTTTATATCAATCAGTTTTACATCTATTAACACTCCTTCAGCCACGTCGACTGAATGGAGTATGCATCCAACCACAATTTTATATGTTGACCTAAATTCTGTCAGTAAATTTACAAATCTTGCAGCATGACAGAAAAGGGAAAATTTTTCAAAACTGAAAGAGAAATCATACAGCATAAAGATTAGTAAGGCACCGACTTCCATATACAAAACAGCATCCACAATATGCTCCAATACACGGGGACCTGCTATATCGCCAGTTTTTGTCACATGCCCAATCTAAAAAGAATAGCAACAAAAGAAAATTCACTTTAGTACACAGATAAATACTATTGGATACTGAAAAGCACCAGCGCATGTGAAAAAGGCATGAAAGTCATTGGTGGAAGGTTCCACCAAGAAATCACCTCACTCCTCAGTGAGCAAACCACTCAGTAACCAAAGAATTACAAGCCTATAACCCTTAAACTCCCATTTTCTAGAGAATGGATATAAAATGAAGCTGAGGCTATCAAGTACAATTTCAGTAAAAATGTAGTTTACAATCTATAAGCAAAACTCCATGCCATTTTTTTAACAAAACAGTTATACTTCACAATCTTTTACACCTATAAAGTAATACACCACAATAATGTCATCACGAACATCAACAACATACCAGACAAGCTAGCTGTCAAATATTTTCAATTGAAATATAGCTAAAAAAACAAAAATCAATAGCATTTCCCCTTTTCAATTGATTTTTCTTTATTTAGTGGCCCATAGACGGAAACGGGGAAATACTATAGATATATATATATATGAATTTTATTAGTTCTTACTATTGCCTTAGTTTGTAGATGAGCAATTCATATTTTAGATATGTTATTCATTCATAGTTTATTTGACTGTGATGATAAAATTATGGATTAACTTTATGCTCTAGCTTGTGAATTGGCATAGGATATTTGAGTTCATTTACAGAAATGTCTAGACAAAAGGAGAAGATTTGGGAGCGGGAGCGGGAGCGGGAGCGGGAGCGGGAGCGGGAGCGGGAGCAGGAGAATGCTAGTGATATTTGTGTTTCCTATTTGGATCATTGTATATATGTAAGAGATTTGGTTGTTTCCATATGAGATGTAGATTTGGAGTATATACTTGTCTTTTTTATCATTTTTTTTAAACTCCCGAAATTTTTCTGAAACAAAACAAAACGAACATGAAATGACCCTTCACCCAAATGAATCAAAAACGAAACTTTGTTACTATGGACATAAGGACTCTTAACAAGCATTTTAAATTCCTACACAAGTAGCTAAGTCATTTGTGCTCTAATACCTTCAAGATTTCTCACCTATTCATCCACATTCTTATTCGTTAAAACAATAACAAGAATCAGTCAAACCAATCTTGAGCAGACTTAGTTTGCCTGAGCAATTTGGTTCAAGCTTGGCACGAAAATGGAGCCAGTTCCAAACTCCCAGCCATAAAAACTCAAATTCAGTTCAAGGAAAATACTGAAAGTTAGCAAATCAGCTTTGGCTATCCACTCAAATAAAAAATATCAAGTTCTACACATGCGTCAAATTACTATCAATCAAAATGTTAACTAACTAATCTTCAAATGAGGTGTCATACCAAAAGTATAGGTATTTTGGTTTGTTTTGCAAAGCGCAACAAGGCTGAGGTGCACTCTTTCACCTGTTAATTCCAAAAATAAATTGAACATCATCATCTGACACAAAAGCAATCAGAACACATTATGAATGTGTCAGGTTTACAAGCTAAAATGATTTGTTACATGGTTGTAATGTGTTTCACCAATGTCATACCTGCATGTTTTGGATAAGGGCCCAACTTTTTTTTTTGCTAAAAAGATAAAGACCCAACTTAAACAAAAAGATATTATAGATTTGAAAATGCCACAACCTCTCACACCAAGGAATGCATGCCGCAATGAAGGCATGGTGCCCATATTTGCACTGTGCCCTGTGTCCAGGGCCCGCATATCAAGCAAGCATTCCTGCAGTCATAGCAGTACTCTTATATCCTTCCTAAGTACTTCCTGGTAATTAATAATTTATCAGTTCAAATTATCCTGTCATCAAAGGAATTTTGTCATTATTGATAACAAGCACAATTGAGTGCCACAACGCAGCTTTTTTGCTAAGGTGCACACTACAAGTAAT
Organism: Saururus chinensis; assembly: GCA_035235625.1. Classification (NCBI taxonomy): domain Eukaryota; kingdom Viridiplantae; phylum Streptophyta; class Magnoliopsida; order Piperales; family Saururaceae; genus Saururus; species Saururus chinensis. The sequence goes on along the minus strand of CP141143.1, from coordinate 8,320,378 downwards.
TGACTAATGCATTCCCCCCACTTCTTTTCCTAGATCAAATTACCCGGCAAGCCTCATGTTACGCCTTCATGCTAAGATTAGTTGCCTCGTGTTACATCTGTTGTGAGAAGTTTACTGTTTTTGCAACAACAAAAAAACGTTGAACCTGCATTTCTATATTACCTTATTCACGTAACCACTAAGTAAATAATTTAAGTTTAGGGAACAAAAGTTAGACCTATAATACTCTATAGAGCATTCTGTAGCGCCCCAAAGAAAAGTCATATAAATAAATTGAATAACACTAAAATGCAGATGCTAAAGTGCGTGTCTTGAATAACTAGGAGAGACACAAATAGGGGCAGCACCTTCTCGGAAAAAGCTTAGGGAGCGCAGATTGTGTTGGTATGGGAATATACAAAGAAGACTGATGGATGCCCCAATAATATGGTTAGAGGGAATGCAAGTTGAAGAAGCCAACAGAGGGAGAGGGATACCTAAGAGAACTTGGATGAAGATAATAAGAAAGGTTATGACTATGTTATATGTCACAAAGAGTTGGCACAAACAGACTAGTGTGGATGTGTAAGATCCATGTTGCTGACCTCAAATTGTTGGGGAAAGGTGCTTCTTGATTATGATTACAATTATAAATAGACCCTTGGTACTTAGTAACCAAGCTATTGACATAGTTCTAGACATAAATGGATAATAAGTGCAATCCTCTTAAAGTATTGTGTCCTTGAAATTTTTAGATCTTACCATTTACCAATTTTATTTACATCTAACAATGTTTAAGCAATTGTGATCTAATCCTACAAAAAAGCACAAAATTATACCAGTATATAAATTATGTACAAATAGGAAGGAATACATGTCAAAGTGCATAAGATCTCTGGATAAAAATATGATAAAGCAAAAAATAATAAAAAGGTATCAGTGGACCAAACCTGTGCAACACTACCAGCGCTCCCTAATAGTTCTTTAAGATAAACTGTTTGAATGGAATCCACAATAAGTGCCCGAGGAGAGAGGGCTAGAGTTTTTTCCAATATATCCTATAATATTATAACAAAATTGTTAAAAAAGAAGCCAATCCATCAAGTGTAGGACGTTAGAGAAAGCTAGATAGTCACAAGCTGGCAAAAAATGAATAGCATTGTAAAAGGCACTTTTTTGAAAAAACACCTCAAGGCAAGGCACCCTAAGAGCTCCATTTTTGTGTATGGAGGCGTACTATGCAAGAAGTTTATGCCTTATATGCTTCAAGTATTATAGAAAACGTCCGATGCATAGAGCTCACCTCATAAGAGCGCCTCAGGCATTGAGGTTCTCCTTGCCTTTCATATCTTTTACTGTCCTTAGACTTTTATTTTCGTTTCCTTCTCAATATTATGTGTTTCTCTAATTTTTTTAATTATATACAATCATCATTTTCAATATCTATTCTATATTTACACTTATGTGATTTTTTCTGTTTCTATATATTAAAGAGTAATATATCTTAGGCTTATGCCTTATCTTTTTGTTAATGGAGCGCCTCAAGGCTCACCCCATGCTTAATCAACATTGCATTAAAGATTAACTAGATCTAGATGGCAACTGAAATTCTAGTCTGCAGGCATATCATTACTTACAAAAATCCAGTTCCATTTACCCAGTGATACATGGCCATAAAAACATCTATTGGCAAGTGGAGAGTTTTTATTACTTTATTTATTAATGGTTAGTAAGCCATTTCTCCTAAAAGCTTAAGATGTTAGGGAAGGAAAAAATTATATACATTAATCACACAATACTCCCCCAGACATGAAACCACCACTAAGCATTGCACTTAAAGACATACACAAAAGCACACATACAATAGGGAACACAAAGTTCCAAAAGAACTGAACTTAAAACCCTTTTTTTATACCCTGTAAATCAACCATTTTACCTAAAAGCTTAAGTCATTGGGGAAGCCATAAACATTTATTAGTAACTATACTAGCAATGATCTTTGTTATATCAAGTGAGTATGCTAAAATTATAAGGAATATAATTAGGTCAATAATGCTAACCTATAGTCGGCATAGTGGCTCTTGAAATGAAAAACATATAGACATAGATGGCCCACCATTAAATTGTTCGCCCCCCCTACCCAGGGGAGCCACCCTCACACCACACACACACCTCTCCCAAATTGACAATGATCCCACATAGCAGTCCCACTTTCCATAATGTTGTTTGCCTTTCATAACTTGGTTTAGAAAACAAAATAACACTCAATAAGAAATATAAAAATTACAGGATCATCCACCTCGATATCAGTGCTTGCGTACAAGAAGAGTTCATCAGTGCCAATTCTCATTCGGTTAGCTCTGTTGCCAATTTGCTCAACACTCTGTGATAAGAGCAAAGTGGTTTACAAAAATAACAAATAAATAAATAAACAAAAGCAAAAGACATCTTTAAATGCAATCAGAACCAAAAGGAATTAATAATATACAGACTAATCTTAGTTGTAATCTGACTAAAATACTTGATCATAACTCACCTCTTCCCCAGAAACATAAATGACTGGAGCAGGTTCATCGGCTTTGTTCCCTTCGGCCAAAATAGCGGCAATCTTCTCATTCAAATAATACAACAATAATGATAACAATAAATTTTGATTCATAAAGAATATGTAAAAAACATAAACTATAAAATTATACACACCCTGCACATTACACATTATGAACTAACGAATCACCTGCAATAACAGTGTACTTTTGCCAACACCAGGATCACCACCAACCAGAATCAAGGATCCTGAAAAACAGAAACAAAAATCAATAATAATACAGCAAGCGGTCATAACATATGCAAAGGAAAAGGAGAAAAGTTATGCCACTAAAGTATGACCATTAAGCAGGACAACAATTCTGCAGCCACGGGCAATAAGGGCCTGCAAGGCGACCCACAACCAAGCATATGCACAAGAACTGGTTCCATAGTGAATATGTCATACTCAGTATCCACGAAAATAGCTGTAACAGTTGGAACTGTTTGACCAGGAATCGGACTACCATGCAGTATAACAATCAAATAAAATAAATTCCAAGTAGGGAACACAGATACCAGAGGTAAAGAAAATTAGGAAGGAAGAAGCCGTACCTGGCACAAGACCGCCTCCAAGAACTCTGGATACCTCTGCCCCAAAAAATCCAGATCTGAAAATTTCCATAGAAACACGAATATTATTCATCACTTCCAAACAGGCTTGACAAGTCACGCACTGTATTGAGGACCTAGACTGTGAAGTGAAAAGATGAAAAAAAAAATTAGAGAGTAGTAGCAGTATCAAAACTTCTTATATTATTAGATTTAAATTTCCACTTGGCATGGCATCTTCCATCTTATAATTGCTCTCAGTTATCTCATAAAACATGCGGTGACAACAAGGATATCTATTGCCCAGCCATGTCTAACACAAGACTAACGTTAAAAAGATAATGTCTAACAGAAGACCAATGAAGTTCTATCACAGTCCTTTCATAGTTATCAGCCGTCTTGGATTACAAAAATAGTTTCAATGCTATGCAACAAATATCCTACAGACATTCATTGGAATTCAGGTACATGGGTCCCTGAATATTGGATGTCTGTGGTACACATTTGATTCTAAAGGACAATATCGCAGCTCTTATACCACAACATTAGGCTCTTATCTCAGTTTAGTAAATAAATTTCGTAGTACATATAATCCTTTTTCAACTGCACACAGCTACAAGGAGTAATAACACAAATAAATCTCCACCATTTATTTCTGTCATCATCATCCTTTTTCGTTTCAGAACAAAATAAATACATGAGACAACCCTTCCTCACCAATTATCATTCTTCATCTCTTAAATTAAGATTTAAACTTCCATTCCTAACATAGCCGCGGTAGTTTGGTCTTCTGGTTTCAAGTACATGAAAGATCTCTCATTAGTGTTTTTCTTTCCATAATCACAAAATTTACACCAGGCATGTGACAGTTACGGAAGGACAAATGCATACAATTCCTCGCAAGCACAGGGGCAAAAACAATCGTATAAACAGATTCAACCAGGAAGCAGCAGTAACAATCATCTATTTTCACCATGAGAAGATTTTTCATTCATTCAAACAAGGATCCACGAAAAAACATATAAAGAAATCCGCCATTTGGTTTCATTCTTAATAACTTAAACCAAAATTTTAACTTAAATTTCTAAAGTAGCCGCAGAGCAGTTTGGTTTCGAAGACATAAAACATCTCTAATTGGTGATTTTCTTTCCATAGACACAAAATTTTACATCAGGCATGTGACAATCAGGCAATGACAACTACATACAAGCCCTCGCCGGTACAGAAGCAAAAACAAACGTGTAAAAGGATTCAACCAAGAAGCAGCAAAAACTACCATATTTTTTCCCCACGAGAAGAGATTCCTTTCAGTCAAAACAAGGATCCACGAAAAGAAACATACAGATGAATCCGCCATTCGATCTGACTCAGCCCTTTGTTAACTTCTGTTAGTCTCTGGGGACGCATAGACCCAGGCTGCTGCGGAAGCCATGACCTAGCAATTTTCTCGGAGACATCAGAACCCCTGGCCTTATTATTAGCTCTATCGGTGTCGACAAACTGTTTCAGAGTGTTGGCTCCCCCACAGTACCTACAGGATCCCCACCACTGCCCAAACGATTCGCCACAGCTCTCGCACACCCAATGTATCTTATTCTTACCCGCTTTCTTCTTCACAGCTGACCACTGAACCGGCGAATCGCTGCTGACGGAAATGCCATTTTCCGTCCTAGGGTTTCGCTCGCCACTACTTGGTTGCTCTCCTTCGCGTTTCTTCAGTCTCTTAAACTTCTGGCCGGGAATGCTTGAACTATCCAAGCTTCTAGGGCTCTCGTCGTTGTTAGACAAGTCTCCTTCACCATCTCTCCCAGAATATTCAGATGCAAGAACGAACTCACCGACCCACGCGTTGGAACCAGGCCACAAATTGCAGGAGGAATGGAAATACCTTGGCCGGGGAACGAAGACTCGGTGCAGAGGCTGGCATTTATCGGTTGAAAACGGAGGGGGAAATCGAGCACAGGAGATGAGTTTGCTTCTGCTGAGATCGGCGGCGCGAATTTTGTTGAAGAGACTGTGGCATCTCCTCGTGTGAGGAGCCTGAGCAATGCTGCCACCGGGTTTCTGCATAAGTGGAATGGACGAAGGGAAAGCCGCACGCTTAGAGTTGAAAGCAAAAATCGCCGGGAAACCTTTTTTTGTAAGAGAGGTTGGTGGCAATCCCGCCGCGGAACAGTCGGATGGCTACAGTTCCGGTTTGGGATGACCCGTCGGTTCTAATTCCATATTATAACACGAAAAATAATAGATAGTCATATTCCTAAAAAATACCTAAAAATACCTAAAAAACTCAGAAAAGAGCTTTGATGGGATTTAACAAGTAGGCCTTACACAGAGTTAATGTAGCTTTATTTATGTAGACTAGTTAAAATTTATGTGTAAGTTTTTTATGTATAATTTTAATCTAAAAATATTATTTTCTAAAATAATCAGTTTTAGGGCCAGGGATCCTAAGACTTTTTACCCTAAGCTATATCCATTTCCCAAAATTTTCCCTGTATCTAAATAAACACTTTTATTTGCACCCTATTAACCCTTTTAATATCTAATTTTTAAAAAATAATTATTTTTTTTACTCTTTAAAACCTCAAATACTTCGATATCTCTCAACTTTTTTACCCTATCTCAACAAAACCCTACTACACTTCCTATTTTAACTCTGACGATAATGATACCTTTGGTCACCTTTTTCCTCTCTTTCTCAGTTTTTCCTCCTTCGGCTGCCCCTTATAGGTATAAGATCTGACCGCAACCAGAAGCTCGTAGCCAGAAGATCCAACTGCGGCTTGAAGCTCACAGTCATAACTCCTAATTGTGACTATATATTTAGTTGCAAACTTTCAACTGCAGCTCAATCTTCTAGCCATGAGCTTTTCGTTGAGGTCGGAAGAGGAAGAAGTTGTTAGTGTGCTAGTGCCGGAGACAAAGAGGAAGAAAGGGGTAGGGTCCAAGTAAAGAAAAAAACATATAATATGAGGTATACATGTAAAATTTTAAATAAATTAAAAGAGGTAAGTGAGAAACAGCGTACCAAAGGGATTAATTGGGTATAGATAGATATATTCTAGCCTATTTTCTATACATTTACCTATCATCGATCCGATAAATGGGTATATAAAAGGTAAATAACCAACCTAAAAACTTGAGTTAAGAACAAACTTTATAGTTCAAAAATTGATGATAGCTCATAAAAAGTAAATAATATAATAAAATATGTGATAACAAAAGGGCACTTACAAGTTTTCCAAGACTTCCAACATGAGATATCAAACAAGTACTAACAACTTCACCAATTAGAAAAGCCATATTTACCGTAATGTCAGTTTATCTTTGCAACAAGATAATCATACAAATTTTTTTGGTATTATGATAAGTCCATTACTCTCCAACCAAATTATTAGACATTTATCAAGTCAATCATAGATAGATCATATCCTAATAGATGAAAAATAATTTAAAAAATATACTACAAAATGGACCAAACTTAATTCTATGTTCACAAAACTTGTCTATGAATGTTTTAGGTACTTCAACAACTTCATTTGTTTTATCCTCATCCCCAAGTATATATCCCAAGTATGGGATTTATCCTCAACAATCTTAATTTTTTTCAAAAAATTACGTATCTTTGGCATAGAGACAATTGTTATCAATTATTGAGTTAGTTAGTGAGAATATGTACAATAATTGAATGGGTAGGGTATCAAGTAATGGGTTTGGAAGAGGGGATACTCATACCCCATCCGGTTAACAAACGGGCATGTAAATGTTTTTATGTATTTTACTAATTACTCATTTATAAAATATGCACCCATAAATTTTGGGTGAGGCAACCGGATAAGCTAGGTAAATAGGTACTAGTTGATAGCCCTATGTGTTGGGGAGCTAGTGGTTAATTACACTTACCCATCTTTGATAGAATTGTATAACACTTATATTTTAAAATTTGTATATGTGCCCCTTGTTATCAACAAACTCATTAATACTTTTCAAATGTTACAAAATACTTTTATTTGCTCAACTCCCTTTACCTTTTATAATATTAACAGTTGGAGGGTCACATGGCAAGTATTTGTTGGGTAAAAGAAGAGATGTATCCACATGGAAGGGAATTTAGAGAGTGAGGTATAAACATGGATGTGTAATTTTAAAAAAATCTACCTATTAAGAATGTTTGTGTATTTTTTTACAAGTCAATAATGATAGGTGTAGTTTTATCAAAGATGACTTAGTGTAAAAGTAATTTACCTTTTTTCCATGAAAGTACTGATTGTATTTTGCCATGACATTTGCATTAGAAAAAAATGTTCAAATATGATTTTCAATTAGGCCCCTGGGGATATCTTACCCAATCATAATATTTGATTGAGGTAGGCTCTAAGGGGGGAGGATAAGTCTCCTCTCTTGAGTAAGGTGATCCCATTTTGACATGATGCTCCAAGCCACATGGTCCCTCAAAATATGTGGGTTTATCACAACTAAATATAGACACTTAAATGTAAAAAACATAAGGTAAAATGAGATTGGCCACAATGCCACTTGGGAACAAATAATTTATCCTTCCATATTTTAGGATGTACATTGTAAGCACTATCTTAGGATGTACATTGTAAGCACTATATTCCTAATAAGCAATAAATTATGGCATTAAACCAATTTGATGACATCTTATTTTTTAAGAATAACAACCCTATGAATAAAAAGCACACACCTTCCTCAATTGTCACTAGTGTTGCCATCATGTCAAATTCAGACGTTGAGTCGAACCAAATTAGATTGGATCGGGTGTAAACTCCTTTCAATGCAAATCATTTATTTCTCTATATTAAAGGTCACAACACACAAAATTGGATTCTAATTTTCACCAAGTTGAATAATAGTCGACTTGCTTTCCTCATTTGGTTCTCACTTAAGGCAATCTCCTTGTTTACAAATTTAGAGGGTTAATTCTCATTACATTTTACTCGTATAGCATGTGTTGCTCTAACTTATTAAGATATGGAACTGATTAGATGCCATAGGACAAAAAAAAAAAATAATGAATTATCATCCAACAATAAACCCTAATCATGTAAAACCTACTTTTTTTATCATAACCCTATATGCATTGGGTTTGGGTCAGGTTATAAAACCCAACCCCGACTCAATCATGTTGATAACTTGATAAGACTTTAAAACCCAAATCCAACGTATTATGGTTTGGTGGAGTACCTATAAAACTGACTTAAGTGGTATTCCAACTCGTTCTTAACATAAATTAAAAGACAAATATATGATAGCCAAACAAATGCCATCAATAAAGTCATTCTTCATCAAAACAACTCCAGTATTGGTCAATTTGAATAGAATCTTTTGCTCAACCAATAATAATAATACAATGAATTTTTTTATTACAAAGTCCATTGACGGGCAAGAAACTTATCTATTAAATATTCATCACCATACAATAGTGTTTTTTGCAAACACAAATATACTAACAAACCACTACAAAAATAACTTTCACATTCACATCTAAAATACACATAAAACAAATAAGGAGAAAACTAGCTCCAAATTTGCAGGCAAACCCTCTAAGATAATGTGCATAAGATATCTATGTTTACATAGGACCTCAAATTTTAATACCAAAAAACTACTCTAGGATGTTGGCCAATGGCCTATAGCAAATGGAGCCCTATGAGCACTTAAAGGTATATGAGGCTCCATGACTTGACAGTTGAAGAACAATCAGCAATATGAATTGCACAATGTACAAGGATGAATTATTTAGAACATCTCCAACAATCAAATTTGATATACACAAAATGAATATTTCACTCCAATGGGCTAGGTCAAATCCTATGTGGTTTTGAGAAAACCTCTTGGTAAGACAAATTTGTTATACCCAAAAATGACATTACAAATTCTCTTTTATATTATTTTATTTACTCTTATATTAAAATTTTTAAAAATGACCATTAGACTTTTTATTTTTGTTTTATGAAATAATAAATTTGACATAGCTGGGCTGGAGTATATTTTGTGAGACAAAATTTTACAAATAACATTAGTATGTCAAATATTGTCACCTAAGTAAATATTTGACATAGCTAATTTAAACTGTTATTAATAAACAAAATATGTACTTTGAGGCAGACACAAAACTTTGACTTATAAAATTGCATTACTATCTATCTCATGGTACCACTTTAATTTTTAGAATGTGGGTATATGCACCCTACATAACTCCCCATGTCCCTCATTTCCTATTTACTTCATCTCTTAGTTATTAAAATCACTCACTCATATTTTACTAAAAATTTATTTAAATAATATTTTTTTTTAAAAATATTAAAATTATAAAAAAATAATATTATTTTAACTACATAGACGGCAATCAAACATCGATGCCTACAAATTTTTTTTTAATAATTTTTTTAAAATTTTATTCTTTATATAGACAAAACCAATACAATGATAAAATTAATATTACAAAAGATAAAATTAATATAATATTATTTATTATTTTTTTCTCTATTTAATATCTCTTTCTTTTTTCCTCCCTCTTCACTCGTTATCTCCGCTTTTTATTACTCCTTACTCTCTCTGTTCTCTACTCCCTTATTCTCTTTTATCTCTTTTATCTCTATTCCCTCTTTTTATTATTTTTTTAAATAATAAAATTATAATTTTTTAAAAATATATTCATTTTGTCTAAAAAAAGAAAAACAAAGAGCGGAGAGAGAAAAAAATAAAAATAATTGAGAATAAATAAAGAGACAGGGAGTAGAGATGAGAGTGTAAGTGAAAAGAGAGAGGAGATAGGCTACTGGCCATGCCGTAGAGGGCAAGCCGATGCCAACATCGGCGTTAAAAAAGAGTCTTTATTGTTTTTATTTTATTTTGGGGCTTGTGTTGGGAGAAAGATATCGGGAGAAAGGAGAGGAAACTGACTGGGAAGGTTGCGATAATAAAAGTAAGAAAAATATAACTCTATGTTACTTTCTTAGGAGGACACAAGAACTTAATAGTGTAATAGCCACATTCAAATTTTTAACGAGATAAGAACGGGCCTTAAAGCTCAACCCTCTTCCAAAAACGTGTTCAGTAATTTTTTGCTTTCCCATCAATCAAACAGGCCGTAGATGGAACACAAAGGCCCCTCACCCCACCATACCAAACAGTTTTACAATTCTTTTGGCCCACATGATGTACGTTGATAAATTGTTCTGCTCGCACTCTACCGTCGTAGGATTTGCACGCTGTAAAACCAGAAACCGGGGAGGCCTTGGTAAAGCCATAACTGCAAGTCTTTTTCTAACGTGACAAACGTACGTAGTTGGCTAATGCCTTCAAGCTAAATTCGGGAAAAGGGGATGATAACTGTGCCCTTGTTTATCTCTCCAAGAAAAAGCACGGAAATGGAGTATGACGGACACAACAGTAAAAGTTTAAGATAACTTCATGGGTTCATCTCACTAAAACTAATTTTGATGAATTGGGGAAGTTAATCGAAGATTAATGTAGCAAACAGCATACCGGGATCGGAAGTACCGGCTAACAACCATTGCCCCAGTGTTACTAGAAGAAACATTACCTCAACAAGAAGAGGTAGCAGCTAACAACAGCCATAATTATTTTTGTACAATCAAACGTCAGGCTTCATCCAATCAGAATATCAGATACGCAGATCAGTTCATTCCGGCAGGGCTCATCACATAAAGTGCGTCTGCTTCTTTCGGGTCTTCAAAGTTGGGATCTTTGGTATCCACAACCCCTTTGTTAAACCCGGTTTCCTCCGCCAAGAGCCTGTCGCCCGACCACGTGAACTTGCCGCCGTGTCCTCCCTTCTTGGGCGCCCCGATCATGCCAGTCGCCGATTTCCGATCTCTGCGAACGTCTTGGCCGGTTTTCGGGCGGGCTTTGGGATGCCTCTTTCCCTCCTGATGAAACGTTGAAAGCTCCTCCATCCCTCCAATTGATTCGTCTTCCTCCCCTGCGAAGTTGTCGGTGTCTGTGATAGTGTGACGTTATTTATCGGGACGAATGACGAGCGGATAAGAACGCCAGCACGCAATCAATAATAACAAAACGTCAAAACGTGAAAATCACCCGTTCCTGCAGCAGTGACAGGTAACATTAATCTCACTCTTGTGAAAAAACGGGTCCCACGGTTTCGTGATTTGATGCCATGGAAAAAGATTGTGATATTCTCACAACGAATCACCCACAACAACTCGAGTTTACATAAGAGTTTTGATATCACCACATGTAACTCATGTAAATTTTTGACTTGTGTTTTTAAAGTAAAAATATTGTTTTCTATAAAAATGGTTCGTGCTTTGTGTCCATTTTGTTAGGGAACCATTTATAGGTTGTAATGTTAGCTTCAAGAATGTGGTTACATGGAACCCGTTAAATTTCCCTTTGCCCCGTTTATTCCTTACCCCGACCAACTTTAATCAATTATCTTAACATTACTTCACAGTTAAAGTATTTTAATTTATCACTCCACTTAAATACTTCATTGTTGTTTTTAGGCACCGATGACAAGAGTGGCTAGTAAGTAGATATTACGACGACAACCATGATACAGGTTACCTGTCATTGCCACCTATCCTTAGTTGGGTGCCATCGGTCGCAACTATTTTTGCCGGCATAAAGGTAGCAACCTAAGTATGTTGCGGTATTTGCCTATTCTGCTCTGCTTCCTACTAGCTCCCACTCTTCTTGCCGAGTTAGCCACTGCAAGTAGACCAGTCATATCGACCATAAGTGTAGTTGATAATGAAGTAATCTTGTGCAGTGTGATCATTAACATTGATCAATCACCAATGAAGACAACTTTTGGTTCAATTAGCCTTGTCATCATTAACATTGATCAATCACTTTTGACGGAACCATGACTAAGAGATTTTTCCATACTCCGAACTAAGAGGCTCAGCCACATTCGGGTCTATTGGCATGACATCCTTTCGTGGACCAACCCCACTGTTGTGCCTATTACATCTAATATAGCTTCCAACAACATCTCGGCCACCAACAACTCAGCCCCAAGGTTTGGCGGAATGTTCATGATTGACGACCCGCAGACAACCATGCCAAACCTAGTTTCGCAATTTATGGGGAAAGCTCAAAGGTTGCATGTCGTGCATCTAACCTGACAGTTGGGCCGCTAATTAATGCGTATGCATGAACTTTGCTTTCCAATCTAGCAGGTAAAACAGAAGCACACTCATGATTTTGGGGAGGAACAAAATCTTGTCGTAGGTGCGGGAGATGCCGATGATGGGTAGCAGCTCGCTCTTCCCCCGGGCCTTGTGACTTGTGAGTACATGCAAGCTCAGACACACGGTCAATCCCACCAACAACACGTATAATTGTGGACATCCGTCGCAATTGTTGACCTCATGTTTTTGCTTCCTCGTACTCGCCAATGCAGAACTAAAAGCTGAGTGGAGAGAGAAGAGAGACGAAGCTAAGATGGGATGCCATCGTTGGCAGGCAGAGGAAGCCATCCTTTTTATTATTGGGGTAAATGAGGAGTAAAATTTTTAAGGTGAATGGGTTAGTGGAGAAAGAAAATAATAAGTCAAATTTTCTCATTCTTAGGGGAGGGCGGAGTTTTAAAGGGTTCATATAGCCATATTCTAGCTTCATCAAGTTAATAACTAATAGTTTAGATGGAAGGGGATTATTAGTGAGAGTGGCCTCGAGTGTGCATCACAATCTTTGCCGAATATTTTTAAATTACTCTGGCCCGACACCCACTAAACCACACTGCATGTCAAAAACATTACCGTACCACATGCTTTATCAACACTGAAAAAGTATGAGGTTTTCTCTAAGATTCTCCATAGGGATTAAATAGTAGCTTTAACAGCACTAGTCATTATTGATTTGAGAGAACGAAGGAAATAAAATCATGTTGAAGAACGATTACATGTAATTAAATTGCACATACGTACTTATATATTTTTTCTATCTTAAATTAATAATTTTATTTTGAAAAATTAAAAGAAGCTATTAAGATAAGTTTAATACTCCAATTGAACGGAAGTAAATTGATTAGAAGAATTCGTGTCGGGTCGCACGCATGCGGGCGTACGCCCGACATATCGGGTTCCAACGGCGAGCGTGTCACAAGGGGAGGGCGGGTGTATGCAAAACCCGCCGGCGAAGTCGCGCGGCCAAATATGTGTTGCGAATGCACGCGACTAGCCCTAAAGAAAGAGGAATAGGGGAGGGTACGAACACACGGTATTTAAGTAATGCCAGGGGCAGGCACCCACTTACTTCCCTCCACCTCGCTGCCCTTCTTCTCCGTTCGCCGCTTCTCTCATTTCTCCTTCCACCTCAGCCGGCGGCAGCCACCGGTGAGACTCATGCTCACCCCCTATTTTTTTGCTAATTTTGTCTCTGTTTTATCTTTTCGTTTATCTCTTGTTTTTTGAGGTCGTCAGCTGGACTCTGAGGAATGATGAAATAAGTCAAATTTTTATCGGTGTTTTGAATTTTTCGGACTCAGTGAATGCATTATATTACAAAATGCTTGCCATCATAGCAAGGTAACTTGTCATACAATGAAGGATATATTCCCTGTGTCGTTAAATTAATAGCTCCATTTGACAAAAAAAATATTTGTTCCATATTTAACGCTCCGTTTTTTTCAATTTAAGTACTTAAAAAAAGTATCATAAGCTTATTTTTTCTTCTTGTAGATGTAGGTTTTACCATTCAATAAGAATTACTGTTTTTCTAAATATAGCTATTAATATGGGAAAGAGGGAGTAACTAAATATATACCCCCTCCCTACTACATTAATAGCTCCATTCGGCAATAAAGTATTTTCTATATTAATAGCTCCATTTTGTTCAATTTAAGTGATTGAAGCACTTAAGAAAGAGTATCATGAGCTTATTTTTCCTTCTCTTAGAAGTGGGTTTTACCCTTCAATAAAAACCACTATTTTTTAAATACAGCTATTAATATAGGATGTAGGGAATATTTTATTTCTTTAGGAAGAACGAAAGAAATATAATTGTTGTTATTATCAGTATTAAGCAAGCTCTCATTCGTGTCTTCTCCATCTGCATATTTCGCATTTTATGAAATTCAGATTGTACTGAGGGGTACAATTTTCTGTGTATGGATTATGGAGCTTGAAATTCGTCATAGCTTGGAGTCTAATTTTTGGGGAGTGTCTGGTGTGGTTTTTGTTTATAAATGAAGTTAATAATGTGGGGTAGTAACGCACAGTTTTCTCATAGTATGTTTTATTTTTTCACTAAAGTATAAATTTATATTAACACATCCGTTTCTGTTTGTGAAACTAGCCAGGGAACTTCAGAGCGACGAAACAAAGTTTCTGTTACATGAGACATTTCTCGCGTTGTTCAGCCATGGACTCTGATGTATCCACAGCTGTTCCTCCACAAAGTGTGGCAACTGATGGTGTAAGTGCAAACTTTTTCGGTATTTGTTTTGGTATTAGTTATTGAATTCATAGGACGAGGTTAAACTTGTTTCTGGTGCTGTAATCACATTTGCTAAATGTTGAACAGATGTGTATGACCTATCACTAGTAAAAAAACTGTTCACTAGGCAAGTATTATTCAATGTCTTGGTCATAACAAGAGCAGCATGCACTTCTCACTTGATTTGAGCTAAGAAAGTACATTATTTGGCTTACTTTCCTCAATTCATCAATGTGAAGGATAAACTCTGTTTAAACTAAAGCCACATGATTTATGCTTAATGCTCTAGAGGGTCCAGAGATCCTAAATAGCGGAGACGAGGGTTATGCTGATAGTGTTTTTCATCGATGGTTATAATTTTTTTATTAACATAGTTCTTATAAAAGTTGGATTGTATTCCAGTGACATGGTGATATGATGATGGATTTATGAGGGTTATGCTGGTATCATTCTGAGATGACTTGGACCAGTGTTTGCCCATTAGTTGACTTGGTTATTGCATGTAAAACTAATCAATGAAAATTTTTTGAAAAGGAAAGGATTTTGTATATTCCCTCTGTAATATCTGGTACTTGTTACTACAGGACCTGACACATTCGAATACTTGATTGTCTGTTCTTTCCTTTTTTCCCAACTCTGTGTATTACTTTTATTTAAAAAAGGATAATCAATGCATGCATTTTGTTTCTGTATCAATTTGATCTATCACTCAAAGAATGAATTCATTATGTAAGTGAACTTTTATGTTTGCAAAAGGCACATTGACAGTAATGTCTTGTTTGGGAGCCAGGTATATTCATTTGACATGCTGGGGTCCTCTCTTGTTAAGATATGTGGATGAAACTTGTATAAGGATCACTTTGCTTATTCACCATTTCTTTGGTGCTCGTAGACAGCTAAGGATTTTTTAACTTATAGTATAAGTTTTAAAATGCTGTGTCTGTTCATCTAAGAGCACTTTTAGATTAGATAGTTAACCCAATTTTAAATGCGATCATGCTTGAAGCATTACACTAATCACCAGTCACAATGGGCGAAGTTTGAATTGTGACATTGTAAGGCTAATTTTTCAGGACGGAGATAAATCTGGAAGTGTTAAACAGCAATTATCAAGATTATTCAAAGCTTCCCTGAGAGAAACATTTCCTGAGCTAAATATAGAGCCTTTGATTGCAGTCTCACAGAAGTTTGATGACTATCAGTGGTATGTTACATCATTTTTGATTATTTGATACAATTTGCATGGAATTTTTTAAGATATTATAAAAAACTTGAACCTTTTGATTTTAATTTTCTAATGCTTGACAGTTCTTTTACAATGTTATCTACTGATTTATCAGCTTATGGTCTTTTGCATGGATTAAATAGAAAGATCTGATTTCTGTTTGCTTTCTTTTTATGTACAGCAATAATGCTATGAGTCTCTGGTCCAAGGTAAAAGGCAAATCAACTGAATTCAAGGGTCCCAAATTTATTGGAGAGGTACCATTTTCCTTATTGAAGCACTTCTTATGTCTATTTATCCCTTCTGGGATTTAAATTTGCATGTCTAATCACTTTATTTTCTGTTTGCAGGCTCTTGTGAGAAATTTACCTCCGTCTGATATTATAGAATCTACATCTGTTGCGAATCCTGGATTTATAAATGTTGTTTTGTCAAACAAATGGATAGCTAAGGTATTGTGATGTCTTACAACTTGGAGAAGCTATTCTTTGTTTTCATTTGAATCCCAATCCTTCTTATTCATCTTTTGCAGAATATACAAAACATGCTTATCACTGGAATTGCCATTTGGTCACCTATACTGCCAGTAACTAGGGCTGTTGTAGATTTTTCTTCCCCCAATATTGCGAAAGAAATGCATGTTGGACATTTACGATCTACAATCATTGGTGACACTCTTGCCCGTATGTTAGAGTACTCAAATGTTGAAGTTCTACGAAGAAACCATATTGGCGACTGGGGTACACAGGTGCAAAAGCACTTTGGTTTCTTGTGTGTTTTTTCGTTTGTGGTTGTAATTCTAATCTTGATTTGTATATGCAGTTTGGTATGCTGATTCAGTATGTGTTTGATATGTTTCCGAACTGGGAGGAGACTGGTGACCACGACATTGGGGATCTCCAGGTTAGATATATGAAACATATAGTTAACAAACCTTTATTTTCCTTTTCTTAATATTTTAGTGTTTAATATCTGGAGGAGTAGGTTCTCTTTGAACTTACTGCTGTCTGATTTATCCTAGTCTTATTTTTAAGTGGTTAATACCACTGTTTTAAAAACCGGCCCGGCCCGTCCGGTCGGACCGGGTTCAACCGGACCCAGCTGAAAAAATGGGCCGGGTCAATTCATTTTCCGGGTTGTGTTGACCCGGCCGGGTCAATACAACCCGGCCGGTTGAACCGCCGACCCGGCTGACCGGGCCGGACCGGTTTAAGATACTGCATAAAATTTTTTGTTGCCAACGAGACTTGAACTCGTGCCATCAAAACCCACCACAGTTCCTTACCCATTGGGCTACACAACTTTGTTGCATATGTCTCTATTTCTGTTATATTTGAAGTTAAATAGTTGCATCAGAGAAACCTTACGCCAGGCGGGATTCGAACCCAGGCCCAAAGACCTGAAACGCGCACATTATCCACTGAGCTGCGGTGATTTTATGTGTAACTATTTATATTTAATATATATTTAATATAATAATTAAAAAAAGGGGTCAACCCGGGTTAACCCGCGGTTGAACCCAGTTAAACCGACCCGGTGACCATTCCGGGTCAATGCCCGGGCCGGTTTTTAAAACACTGGTTAATACTGAATATTTTAAAAATCCATAATTACATGCAAGATGAAGAAATGTTCTAATTGACAACCTTATTGCATGGTGTTCATCTGCCAGATGTTCTACAAAGAGTCTAAAAAGAGGTTTGAAGCTGAAGCATCTTTTAAAGAGAGGTCTCAACAAGCAGTGGTTCAACTGCAGGTGCTTACCATCGAGTATTTCAGATTTGCATTAGTGATTGATTGCACATTTATCTGAGCCTTACCTGTAAACTTTTGTTTTTTCTTGACAATGACAGACAATGGAACACATATGGTTCCGAATCTTTTATTGTTGACTAGATTTTTAACTTTCAGGGTGGGGAACCTCGTTTTCGGAAGGCATGGGAAAAAATGTGTGATATTAGCCGAAAAGAATTTAATCAAGTATATGCACGCCTTGGTGTTAAATTGGAGGAAAAGGTTGATTTTTTTTTCAACCACCTTTGTCACAGTGCTTCTCCAATGTTCTCGTTAGAAGGCTTATGAAAAATGCCTTAGTAGAAATTGCTCTTTGATATTTATCCAAATAAATATCTATGTTTTTATAAAATGTAAGTAATGCTTTATACATGTTGATGTTAGGGGGAAAGCTTTTATAATGATTACATTCCTGAAGTTCTTGAAGAGTTGACGAGGAAGGGGCTAATTGAAGAAAGTCAAGGGGCTCGAGTGATATTTATTGAAGGGCAGAATATCCCACTTATTGTTGTCAAGAGTGATGGAGGGTACAACTATGCCTCAACAGATCTGGCTGCTCTGAGGTCAGTGCTTGTGGCTATGTGTTTGACTTGCAAATTCTCTTTAATGAGCTTCAACGCTATTAGAGTTTGCCTGTAGGCTAATTGGTAGAAGGTGGAACCGGGATTTCTTTATTACCTTATTGAAAAGTCCAATTCCTGTGTTACCAATCCTATATAGTAATTTCTTTAGTTGTATCACTTCTGAGTTTTCACAGCACTACGTTTTTTTAGGTACCGGATTACTAAAGAAAAAGCCCAATGGATTGTGTATGTAACAGATGTCGGTCAGTCTCAGCATTTCGACATGTTCTTCAGTGTATGTAAGCTCTACATGAAGTTTATGTATGCGGTGATTTACTGAGTGATTTTTATGCATCAAAACAATAAGCTGTTTTTTGTATGTTTTTAGTATGTTTGTGAACTTCAGCATGTGGTGCCTACAGTTTCATTTCGGGATTTGATTTAAAGCTCTGGAAAAGGCCTACCTCTTGGGTTTTTTCCAAAAGTTATCATTCTTTATCGGAATTTAGAAATAGGTTGCTTCGAGCAGTGAATTCTAGTAGTCTTCTTTTACTTCATTCCAGAAGCATACAACATTGAGGAGTGTTGACTATAGGGATTGTATTGTAAAGAGATTTCTTTTGTTCAAATTAAATTGAAATGGTACTGTGTCTGATATTATTTCTATATATGGTTTTCGTATTCTTTCAAGCTATGTGCTTTTTTAAGTTAATTAGTGTTGTTTTCTTGTCTATTCTCTAACCTGCTCTTTAGTCCAGTTTCTTTTGTATTATGTACTTTCTCTTCTATGTCTCTTAACCGTTTCTTCTTTCCACTATGTGCTACTGGTTGCAAGCTGCAACTCTCAGTTTTACCTGAAAGTCACCCATAATTTTCTTTTCGTGGCATCACTGTCCTTGAACTGTACTTTTGTTCATGTCCCTTCTTTTATATGATTGACAGCCAGACAAATGTTGAAAACTAGTTTCATCCAGTTTATCAAATTGGGCTCATCCGTTATAAAAGCCATTCTGAGCCCTTCATGTCTTAGAAGGATTTCAAGGGAAGGAGAAATGGATGAGGAGGAACATGCCCTTCTTTTATATGACTGATAGCCAGACAAATGATGAAAACCAGTTTATCAAATTGGGTCCATTAATTATAATAGCCATTCTGAGCCTTCATGTCTTAGAAGGATTTAAAGGGATTGAGAAATGGATGAGGAGGAAGATGTCTCTTCTTTTGTGTGACTAATAGCCAGACAAATGTTGAAAACTAGTTTCATCCAGTTTATCAAATTGGCCTCATTCATTATAAAAGCCATTCTGAGCCATTCATGTCTTAAAAGGATTTCAAGGGAAGGAAAAATGGACGAAGAGGAAGAGGAAATAGCTTAAGGATATAGGGTATAAAGTGCATTTGAAGGATGTTGTGGATTGAGATACTCAATTTTGTTGATGTAAAGCATTCAAATTTCCTTTAAATTTAGTTTTAGATTGCCATATTTTTATAATTCAAGAAATATTTTTATGTAAAGTTGTTAGAAGTGTGGGTCACAGATATGTTGGTTTGCAAAGATGTTGAATTTGTGAATCTATCTGTTGTAGACTGATGTCTACACAAGCGGAATCAGAGAGAAAAATATAAGAAAAATAATTGAGAGGAATTAAAATTAAACTAGGTTCTGAATCTGATTTCTGAATGAATAACATAGGGCATAGCCCCTACATATTTATAGACAATTAAGAATCCTAATCCTAATAGAATTTCTAATTAGAATGGGCCTCTAACATTAGCCTAAGCCCAATAAGAATAAAATCCTAATTACTCTAAAATACCTTTTATAATCGAATCCTAATTGTAATAGACTATGAAGGCGGGACCCAACCCCTAGAAATGGTTTGAAATGTATAGTCAATGGAATACTTTTGTTGAGACTTGCTTACTATCAGGCTGGTAAGAAGGCTGGCTGGCTTGCTACTGAAGAAGGATTGTATCCAAGGACAAGCCATGTTGGTTTTGGACTTGTTCTTGGAGAAGATGGAAAAAGGTTTCGAACAAGATCTACTGAAGTTGTGAGGTTGGTTGATCTACTTGACGAGGCCAAAAATCGCAGTAAAAATGAACTCATACAACGGCTTCAGAACAATGGTATGTCACACGTTTCACTTTGCTGCAGTTTTCTTTTAGATTAAGTAATATACTATTATTATAATTGTTATGGTTATTTTTAGTGTTATTCTTAATATCAGTACTACTACAAATTACTAGTACTAATACTATTACATGATAAGCATAGATCTGTTGAGGACCTGATGTTTAAGTGGCGATGACTTAATAGAAAATTCCACTCTACTACCAAGCTAAGGCCCAACCATGTTTTGATATGTGTGTGTATAATATATTTATATTTATTATATAGGAGGAGCCCTCTGCACTTTCAGCCTTTGGCTGTCAGATGTGGATCTGACGACCCACCTCTTCCACTGCACTGCACTAGACTATCACGCTATGTAGTAGCATGCTTCTCCGTGTGTTGTCACGCAGAGTAATATTAAAAGCACACGTATGTGCATATATCAATTCTCAATCAATTTGATGCAGTTGCTAGTAGCTTTCAGGAAAAAAAGTTTATGCTATGTTTTTTATTTGCGAAGTTAGCCCATTCAGCTTTTTCTGAAATGTAGGATGTTTTGTTCGGTTAAGCCAGTTAATTCTTACTTTGAAATCTGTCATTGACTTACTTCTCGCTGATATAGAGAAAACTACTTTTGTTGTTAAACCTGAGCTATATAATGAGCAAAGTGATGAGTTATGTAGTTAAGCTTTCTCTGAGTGCTTTCCCTGTCATATTGCTTATAGCATTATTTTGTTTTACTTTCTCTGGCAGGGAAAATTTCAGAGTGGAGCAGTGAAGAGCTTGAAAAAACAGCGGAAGCAGTGGGATATGGTGCTGTTAAGTAAGTTGTTTGCTCTTGTTTCTACTAGACCTTTTTGCACATTATTTTTTTGACGGGATATTTCTTTAGTTTCTGTTTTAGGCATAGACAAGAATGGAGCGAATTCACCTGGAATTTGTTAGATGTTTAGCTGGCAATTTAAACTATTAAGTACCTCATGGGTTGCTTCATGTTTGACAAATATGATATATTGTGACATTGCAACAGATATGCTGATTTGAAGAACAACCGGCTGACTAATTATCAGTTTAGTTTTGATGCGATGCTTAATGATAAGGTATATAAATTTTTGTTCAACAATTGCAACTTATTGAATCAGTACCCTGGGTTTAGTTAGATGATGCTTTTCTATGGAAAAAAATAATTCTCCTCCTTTGCATCATCACTTGCATTTCTCGGTGTGGGACAAAAGATGTGAAGAGGGAAATACTTTGACTGGGGTGCTATAAAACTTGAACCAATTTCCTTATGAGCTGCCTATATAACTGCCTATAAACTCTGTGCTATTGAAATGATATCAGCAAATTTGAAAATTTATGAATGTAGATAAAGGTACTTTAGTCCGTTGGAATAGGCTGATATTTTGGAGGCACCTTAGACCGTTGTTCATTGATCTTTTTTCAGTTCTTCCTGTTCACAACTTGGGTGAGA
Source organism: Saururus chinensis (assembly GCA_035235625.1). Lineage (NCBI taxonomy): Eukaryota > Viridiplantae > Streptophyta > Magnoliopsida > Piperales > Saururaceae > Saururus > Saururus chinensis. Next base: position 8,298,635 of record CP141143.1, on the reverse strand, counting down.
CATCACTGAGGACCCACAATTAGCTGTGCAAAGCCAATGACTGATTTATTTTTAATGCTATGCTGATGATCTTATCACCAAGCCCATATTGGCTGGTTCTTTAATATTTGATTTCTTTAATGAAACTCAGTTTAAAATGCTATATTTTGCTGACTCCTTTTTTTGTACTTGACTGATCAACAGGGAAATACAGCTGTTTATCTTCAATATGCACATGCTCGTATTTGCTCCATTATAAGAAAATCTGGTAAAGACATGGAAGTGCTGAAGCAGGCAAGTTTCTTTTCCGCGATTATGGATTTGCCTGCTGAGCTTTCTTGAGAAATGAAGATTATTCTGCATTAAATGAAATCTAATAATCTTCACTATACTTGTTAGCCCCTTTTTAGGGGAATTGCATTAAGGTATGTTTGTTTCGTGTAGTGTGTTTGGCTGTATATTTTGGCCCACAAGAAACATTTTATCATTGGGAAAGAAGTAATGGTGTCATAGGAGAAACGAATTGCTTTCTCGTCCTGCTCAGCTTATCTCAGCGTGTTCATACCTTTTACCTGCACTATACTTGCCTTTTGTTATTGTGTCTATTTACTTGCATGTGAATCCAATATCCCTGTTTATCTCTGTCTATGTACTCTGAGAGGGTGTTTGTGCCTTTATTAGGCTACTCCCATGATTATTCACTTCTTCCCTTAGTCACTGATGTCAAGCTGGTCAAAAGAATTTGATGTATATCTTGTGGCAGCCTCAGCAATATTCACTCCAGAATTTAATTAAAATTTCCTTAAGTGATGTTTCTTTATATTCTTGTGGCAAAGGTTAGTATAAGTTGGGAATTAGGAGGTATTCCTCTCAGGTGGACGATGAATTCATTGTATTGAAAGCTAAATACTTTTGTTTGAAAGATATTTGGAATGATGTTAGCTTCAATGCCAGGAAGTTAAAGATGTATCTCTTTGTTATACTCTAGTTTTTTTCATTGAATTATTGTGGCTTTCTTAAAGTTTGCTCCAAGTCCTTGAGAATTGTCAGGGAAATGTCTTAAGGAAAGGTCCACAATTAATGATTGATGATATTGTTTCAACAGACGGGCTCCATTGTGCTGGGTCACGAGGATGAGCGGGTTTTGGGGCGTCACCTTGTGCAGTTCTCAGAGGTTGTATCTTAAGTAATTAATAATGTTTTATTCTGTGAGTATAAAAAATACTTCTAGAAAAGCCAAATCTGTCCTTGACAAATTTTGTATATTGTTACCCTATTTGTATCAGTGTTGTGTCTTGCCACTTAGGCAAGTATGTCTTATGACTGATACCTCTTACCTGTCTGTTTTAGTCTTTGATTGTACCATTTTTTTTCCTGCTAACCGTAATTATACTATACCTACTATGACATGAAAGAGGTCCTCTTATAAAAAAAATAGGAAAAATGATGGTTCCTTTTTTACTCTGTTAATTTTGAGAGATAAAGGTGAAGTGCAAATATGTCAGGCCTACTTCTTTTAACTACCATATACCTAGTTCTTGCTATTTCTTTTCTTCTATCTTAGATCACAGAGTGTAAGCTAAAAGGAGATTGCTTTACGACAATCTCTGTTAATAGGATCACATTATTGCCATTTGCAGGTTGTGGAGGAAGCTTGTACCAATCTTTTACCGAATATTTTGTGCGAGTATCTCTATAAACTATCGGAGATATTCACCAAATTTTACACAAACTGCCAGGTTTGATTATTTTACCACTGTCTCTGTGTTGTATTTATTTTCATTTGGAGATGGTAGTTTGTGCTGATTGTATATGTCGGACCATGTGGGGTGTTGGACAGGTGGTGGGATCGCCACAGGAAACGAGCAGATTGCTACTATGTGAAGCTACAGCTGTTGTTATGAGAAAATGCTTCGATCTCCTCGGTATTGTGCCAGTCTACAGACTATAATATAAATGATTGTTTGAACAATGTTAATTGTGAGGTCGAACTATTTGATATATATTCTTGGCAAAAGAGGTTAACTTGTAGAATAATTTGAATGATAATGCCAAATTAAACACAAATTCATCTTTTGTTCGGATAATTTACCTGCCATGTCTCCATCGATCCAGTCCCAGCTTTATGTTTAACTTGAACGCAATTTTATGGTGGGGTCGACAGGAATTAAGCATCTGTTGAACAGTTGAAATTTGTGAATTCCTTGCTAGTTTCCATCTAGAAATTATGCCCGCTACATATTTGTAGTCACCACTTGAAGTATAGAAATTAGAAAAGAATTGCTTTACGTGCCCCGTGTTAGCGGACTTTGACTGAGTCTCTCTCTTACGATCTCCTTTATCTCTCACACTCATCAGCAGTTACAACTGTATATGATGTATCTTCCCTTTATATACCACATAATCACTTTACTGTAATTTATCTAAGATATTTAATATAACAGATTTCATTTCTCGTCATTATCTCTTTTCCTCTGCTTTCTACATGGTATCGAAGCCTTGTTCATTCCATCGCCTCCTCCTCAGCCACTTCCTTCGGCCTCTGACAACCAGTTACCTACTCACTCAAAACATTCTACCCACCACACCTTCATATCTCTCTTCTCATCAAATTCAATCCCTCATTTTTATAAAATTGAACACTACTAATTATCTCTTTTGAAAAACTCAGATGTAGCCAGCTTCCTAATACCTGATTCTCCACCCCCACCTCGGGCCACCACCCAAAGCAACCCCGCACATTCCCCCTGGTTCCATACTGATAACCTCATAACTTTTTGCCACCATCTTCAAGGAGGTTGCCGCCTATATCATCCAATGTAACATTGTAGCAAAAATCTGGACCTCCCTTGATCGGATATTCTCCGCTCAGTCTCATGCCCGTCTTCAACTTCTTCATCACCAATTGCACAATACAAAGAAACATCGCAACATCACTAACTTTGTTGCTCTACTCATAAGTGTTCCTCACTCTCTCGCACTCATCACACATCCAGTGTCGGATTCGGAGATCTCATCTCTCACACCCTCTCTGGCTTACCTTCTGAATATGAGAATTTTTTTCACAACAATCTCTATCCGCTCCACCAGCATCTCTTATGATGACTTCTTTGCCTTGCTGCTCGCTCATGAGTCACGCCTGGAAGAGCTTAACTCCTCATATGCTGGTATGCTACCTTCTCCTCCAACAACACTATTTACCTCCACAACCTGCTTCCCCCGCTCTTTTTAGCACAGTGGACCACGACCCCTGCGAGGCCAACCCCGCGGCAGATGTCGCACCAACTTCCGCTCCCCCTTTCATGTCCCCCGACCCTATCAGGTTTCTTCTTTGCTCCACTACGGTTAGCTCCTCCCATCCACGGCGCAGGGGTTATATGCCAAATTTGTCAAGGCTTAGGACATGCAACAGATCATTGCAAATTCCGTCACATGAGTGACTACTCTACTCCTACCGTTGCCCCACCCTTTGCCGGCCACACTCTTACATTGCCACAACAATGGGTCACCGACATAGGAGCCACACAACACATGGTGGCCGACTAGACTTTGCTTCACTACTCCACACCCTACCAGGGTTCTGAGCATGTCGTCAATGGTAATGGCTCCACCTCCAGCATTACCCAAATTGGTAACTCTTCTATATCTATACCCCACAAATCTTTCAATCTTCAAAATGATCTTCTTGTTCCCTCATTGTCTACCAATTTGTTGTCTGTATCTCAGTTTACCAAGGAAAATAATTGCTACTTTGAATTTCATAATTGAGGTTTCCTAATCAAAGATGTGTCCACTCAATAGGTTCTTCTTCACGGTCTAGGTAAAGATCACCTTTATCATATTCCTCACGGTCTTCAACCTTCCTCTCCACAAGTTTTGCATACAAGACGTACACCCATGGATCTCTAGCATGTTCGACTTGGTCATGCATCTTCTGAAGTTGTCTCTGTCCTTCGTCGTAGGCATTTAATTTCCAATGTATCTCTGTGTAATTTCAGTTTTTGTACAAGTTGTGCAATAATGAAAAGTTCTCGTCTTCCATTTCCACACAGCAGCTTCATGCCCACAAAACCACTCGAGTTAATTTATTCTGATGTTTGGGGGCCTTCTCCCATCACATCAATAAATGGGTACCGATATTATGTTGTCTTCATTGATAGCTTTTCTCGTTACTCCTAGCTTTTTCCTATCACCCATAAATCCGATGTTTTTCAAGTTTTCAAAATTTTTCATCAGACCATTGAAAAACAATTAAACCATAAAATCATCAACTTTCAAAGTGATAACAGAGGTGAATTTTGCAACCATCATTTTTCCAACTATCTTTGTTCTCACGGTATTCATCACCACCTGAGTTGTCCCTATACCCCCCAACAAAATGGAACTACAGAACAGAAACATCGTCATATAGTAGAGCTCGGCCTCTCCATGTTGCACTACTCCTCTGTTCCTAATTCTCTCTGGCCAGATGCTTTCCTCACAGCTGTCGACCTCATAAATAGACTTCCCTCCTCCACTCTAAACTTTGATTCCCCTTTCTATCGCCTATTTTCCCACCATCCCAATTATGAGCATTTGAAATCCTTTGGGTGCTCCTGCTTCCCATATCTCCGTCCATTTAATTCCCATAAACTCCAGCCCCGTTCCACACGCTATGTTTTTATGGGGTATTCACCCCAACACAAGGCATACAAGTGCCTCAACCCTGCCTCTGGCTGAGTTTATATTTGTTGCGATGTTCATTTTAATGAGCTTGAATTTCCATACAAGCTGCCCTCCCTACTTAGCACCCCACCGGTCCCACCAACACCCATTACACTACTTGCTCCACTTCAACACACAACAATTCCCATACATAATACCAACCCAGTCTTGCCTCATTCCCCCTCACGTCTTAATTCTTCTCCACTTCCCATGCATGCACCCACCACCACTTCCCCAATAACCAACTCTCCCATTACCATTTCCCACTACAATGACGTTCCCACCACCCCGATCAACAACATCCCAACCTCCCAACAAAATCCCTCTCTCTCTTCCAATCCGCATTGCCCACCCGTAACTAATCCCCAACGCACCCATCCAATGGTCACCCGTCTCCAAGATGAAATGTGGAAACCGAAGCTTTTATTAACAACATCTTCTAGTTCTCATCTACAGGTTCCTACCACATTCCGTCAGGCTTCCAAAGTCCCCGCCTGGTTGCAAGCCATGCAAGCTGAATACACAGCCCTTCTCTCCAAAAACACTTGGGTTCTCATCCCACCACCGCCACATCGCACGATCGTTAGAAACAAGTGGGTCTTCAAAATAAAACAAAATTCCGGTGTCACCATCGGGCATTATAAAGCACGCCTGGTTGCCAAGGGTTTTCATCAAGAGTATGACTTGGATTACGACGAGACATTCTCTCATGTCATCAAGCCGACCACTTTGCACATTGTGCTCAACCTTGCCGTTACCTTCAACTGGCTCATACAACAACTTGATGTTGCCAACATGCTCTTACACGGAAACCTCCAAGGAGATATTTATATGGATCAACCTCCTGGATTTCTGCACTGACAATTTCCTACCTATGTATGCAAGTTACAGAAGGCACTCTACGGCCTAAAACAAGTACCACGAGCCTGGTTTGCAAAGTTCAGCAACTTCCTCCTATCCATTGGCTTCAAAAGTAGTCATGCAGATTGCTCCCTTTTCATTCATCATGCCCCACAAGGTGTTATCTTGTTGCTTCTCTATGTTGATATTCTAATTACAGGTAGCAACTCTACTTTCATTCCTGACCTACTTTACCAACTTCATTCACAATTTTCCATGCGCAATCTTGGCGACCTGAAATATTTTCTCGGCCTTGAGTTCCTATGTACACCCAGTGGTCTTCACATTAGCCAACCCAAATACGCTGCCTCCATCTTAAAATTGGCCAACCTTGAACATTGTCAACCTGCCCCCACACCTTCCACCTCTAAAACCACACCTGATCCCGACCACCCACTCCCCAACCCAACCCTCTACCATCAGCTTGTCGGCAACCTCCAATACCTCACATTCACTCGCCCAGATATATTATTCAGTGTAGCCACAGTTTGCCAAAAGATGCATGCTTCCACAAATAAAGACCTTATTGCAGCAAAACGAATCCTTAGATACGTCAAAGGCACACTCCACCATGGTCTAACCTTCACACCATCACCTTGCCTCAATCTCCATGGCATTTCTGATGCGGACTGGGTAGGAGATCATCTTGACATGTGTTCAACAACCGGTAATTACTTCTTCCTGGGAGACAACATTATATTATGACAGACAAAGAAACAACCTACTATATCTAGATCAAGCACTGAAGCTGAATACAGGTCCCTTGCTACCGCCTTAGCTGAACTGATCTGGATTGAATATGTTTTTCAAGAAATTGGAATCCAACTCTTAGGCATACCATCTCTCTTCTGTGATAACCTAAGTGTTACCTATTTAGCCAAAAATCAGGTCTTTCATGCACGATTGAAACACATTGAATTGGACCATCATTTTATCCGTGAACGCATACAACTTCAGCGGCTACACCTATACTATGTTTCAACATATTATCAGCTTGCAGATTTACTCAACAAAGGCCTGCCCACTTCTCGCCATGCTATGCTAACATCCAAGCTAAAGCTCGCTCCACCACCTTCAGCTTGCGGGGGGCTGTTAATAGACTTTTCATATTTGACTGAGTCTCTCTCTTACGATCTCCTATATCTCTCACACTCATCAGCAGTTACAACTAGATATGATGTATGTAATTTATCTAAGATAGTTAATATAACATATTTCACTTCTCGTCATCATCTCTTCTCCTCTATTTTCTATACCCCTTCCTATGTTTTCTACACCCCTTCCTAGCCATCGTCATATGGATGTAGGATGATGTTAGTGTCCCTTGACGCTAATTTGAGTGCGATACCTGTGATCAGCGGTAACGAGGAAAAAGTTTACAGTAGGCATGCAGTTATTTTCAGAGAACCACCGGCACTGGTGCTAGTTTTTGTAAGAAAATGATGATGGACATTTAAGGGGTTGGAAGCTATGTAATGGGCCTAAAACTTGAGCCCATCCATGGAAAGGCAAATACCGCTGATACGTTATCAGAGCCAGAGGTAAAAGCCCACAAGATGAAGGAAGTTACTAAACTACCCCCATCTTCACCCACTCCGTCATTCGACGTTGTGACTCTCGTGTCTGCCGTCTCCCGAGTTCCGTCTCGTAGCTCGACCTTCACTGTTAAGGCCCCAGCTGCTGCTTGCATGAATGCTCTCGCGGCTCTTTTCTCCCCTCCACCGCGGCTGCTCCTCTGCCGGCGCCATGTCCCGGCTCGTCGCCCGCGCGCTTCCCCTCGCCTCCAAACCCCCTGCAGCCGTTAGCGCCTGTGCTGGCCTGCGCTTTCTTCCATGCCCCTCTTCTTCCTCCGTCTCTCTTTGTCCGAATAATTTATGGGCCTTTTCTTCTTTGGAGATTCCGGTTTTGTGCCGCGGGTTTTACTCGGCCTCGAGAAAGCCGGGGTGGGCGCCGGGATTCTTTGGCCGGTGTTTCGCGCATTCGAGAGGGATCCGGAAGACGCGGTGGAGGCCAGCGGCGAAGAAGCAGGCACCCAAGGTGAGGCAGCTAGAGCTGGATGTCAAAATCTGCCTTGAAGAGGAGCTGCCGGATGATCCTGAAGTTCTGGTAGTTTGATTATTTTCGTATTGGCTGTTTGAATTTTCACTCAAAATAGACGACAAAATGCAGACTTCCGTAATCTGGTCGCGGAATGCTCGTCTGTTAATTTGCAGAGTATAGCGGAAATGCTGCGGCTGAACGTTCCCATGGCGATGAAGATTGCGTTCGACGGTCTGAAAGACTCAGAATATAAAACAAGGGACACTTCAATTGACGATATAGGTAAGTTCGAAAAGGTTGAGCTATCGGTACTTCTATGTAATGATGAATTCATTCGAAAACTTAACAAGGAGTGGAGGGACGAGGACCATGCTACGGACGTTCTCTCCATGTCGCAGCATATTCCCGGCATTGACCTCCCGATTGTAAGAGCGGCACCTACGAACTAGAACTTCTTCCTTTCTCAAGCTCATTATACCTATGCTTCGTAATTTGTGATTGTTTTTTTTTTGACGTGATTTTAGCGTGTTGCAGCTGATGCTTGGTGATATTGTAATCTCTGTCGAGACAGCTGCAAGACAAGCAGAGGAGAGAGGACACACTCTACTTGATGAGATACGGATCCTCATGGTTGGTCAGCCCTTTCATATGATTTTTGAAGTCTAAGCTTGTTGTCCAATTCAAATCCGGGATTTCAGTGTAATAACTACTTTTTGGTTAAGCCTTTTATGTGATGGGCAAATTCTAATTTCATGAGCTTCCTTATGTTAATTTGTTGAAGACCGTGATTTTGAAAGAAATAGTGGTCAGTTTTGTCAAGTTGAATAAATACCTTCCAATTGCACAATGCAATGCAAATCGTAATTCTTTTCATTAAGAGAACTTCTCTCTCTGTCTGATATGTTTTCTTTGGTAATAGTGTGCTTACAGTGACATAGACCATTCTTATTTTAAATTGAGACCCTGTATTCTTACATATTGGGAAATCCCATGACGATATCTTTTAGTCACTACTTAAGTGTAACAGGTTCATGGATTGCTGCATCTTTTGGGATTTGACCATGAAGTTAGTGATGAAGCTGAGGTGGAAATGGAGCAGGAGGAAGAGCTTGTCTTGAAGAGTCTGGGATGGAAAGGGAAAGGTCTAATTCAGAGTACATATGATGCCCAGCATGAGGGAATACTTCAAACGAAGGATGCAAATGGTAGCTAACCTTTTGCTGATGCAACGTTCACCAATAAAGTACTTTTTCTTTTCCTGTGAGACTACCTCTTGTGACTGATAATAGTGACTTTGATACAAAAAATGTTGCAGAAGAAGCTGTTAAATATAATAGGAAAGAAGGGAGTTTGAGGTTCTATCAACCGAAATTTAAGTACATATTCTGTGACATGGATGGTGAGCAAACAGAAGAATTTCAAAATTTTTTTTTTTTTAAATAACACTAAATCTGGCAATCCTCTCATTACATTTTGTGAAATTAAGGCACTTTGCTGAACAGTAAAAGCCAAGTCAGTCCGAGAACAGCTGAAGCTTTAAAAGAAGCCATCTCAAGAGGTGTAAGAATTGTGATTGCTACTGGAAAGGTGCGATAAACTAGCTCAAATCTGAATTGAAACATTTGCAGTAGCTCATGAAAAATTCGCTGGCGTACATACTGCAAACTTGAAGTCCTATTTTCTTATTGAAATTGTATTGACGTTTTAGCTTTGGGTATCATTTGCTCCTTTTTTTTTACTAGAATTTCTCTTTCTTCTTGGCTGATTTTCTTGAGCCTTTAATGTGTGTCATATATATTACCAGTCAATTACTATTTCTTGATTTTAGGCTCGTCCAGCAGTTATTAGTGCACTTAGAATGGTGGGTCTGGCGGGAAAAGACGGCATTGCTTCCGAGTGTTCTCCTGGAGTCTTCTTGCAGGTGGGCTGTTGCGATACGTCTTTTTAATTTTGTTTGTTTTATCTTAATAGTTCCATTGACTGAACTTAATGTAATTGCTCTTGGATGAGTTTTTTTTTTAGAATTTAATGTGTCCGATTTGTTATTCTTTAATTATTTTTTTTCTCAAATAGGAGGTAACTATAGTGTAAAATATAGTGTAGCAAGGCTTGTAATCGGTAAGGAGTTTATATAAAAAAAATGGATAAAAAAGGTAGAGGAGCAATATGACTGGAAGATTTGATGGCTGCAACATCTGCAATTTGTTGTAATCTGATGGAGTAGTGTTAGCCATGGAAGGGAATTAATTAGCTATAATTTGGTTATGCAACTTTTACATAGTTCAGTTAGGGAAAGTGCAAAATCTTTTGATACATCGCTTGACTTCCCATGCTCTTAGTTTTTATATTTAAACTAAAGTGCAATGCATGGACTTCAGTGTGCAATCATAATTAGCAAGGGTTTTCTAGGCAACATTTTAAATGAATTTTCTGCACAATTATATGTAAAATATTGTACACGAATTTGATGTAGGTGATTGGTTATATTTAGGAAGTGCTATGGCCTCTCTCTTAAGTTTGAATATCTTCTTTGACAGTGTCTGGATTGTATTGTTGAAATTTCAGGGACTCCTTGTTTATGGAATACAGGGAAGAGAGATATTTAAACAGAATTTAGACCCAAATGTGTGCAGAGAGGTAGAAGGCTTTTTTTGGTGCGAAGAATATCTCTGTATATTGTGTTCTGGATCTCATGTATATCGTTGGTTCTAAATTACTTTAGAATTTTAGGAGCTCAGAAATTATGATGCATAAGAAATAAGGACAATAATTTGGAAACAGATTGAAATTTTTTAAAATGATAATAGGAAAGTTAAAAGTTTTACTTTTCATGCACTTCGAATAGCATGCTCTAACTGAAGTTAATCGCCAAATTTTCTAAAAGCCTAACCCGTTAAAAAGAGGACTAACCATTCATGTTAACCACACTAAAAATAATATGTCAATCTACAGTTTATAGTTGTTTCTTGGCCGTGTCACATGGAAGTGGTGTAGTTGTTCGGTTTGACTCTCAAATGCTTGGCTTTTCTGGTTTGATGGCTTTGAGCTGGGCTGTTAGACCAGCAAGTGAACCTAGTGAAGCCAGCCTTAGTGCCTGTGCTACATGCAAAAATACAAAGTCAGTGTTGTCAAACACTGAGATGAGCTGGTACAACAGTGTGTTTTCTGTGAACTCTTTCATTACGTGAAAGCTAAACTTGGATGAGAAATCAAGTAGGTCAATTTATCCCTGGTGTCGGTGTTTTTTTTCCATGTACTAGATTATGTTTCTAATCATTTATGAATCTTGATTGATTTGATTTTTCTCTTTAGTGTTTCTGTGATCATGGAAGGCTGTATCGTGCGTATCGGCCGATATGTACCCGTATCGGTCGATACTAGTACGATACGGGGGGCGATACGCCCCCCACAGGAAATATCGATACGTACCGGCCGTACCGTATCGATACAGTATTTTTAAAAATATTTTTTTATTTAAAAAATTATTTTTTAATTAAAAAAATTAATTTTTTTTTGAATTTTTTTTTCCAAATTTTTTTATTAAAAATAAATACACAATTCAAACCCAACTTCTTTAAAAGTTTAAGTTTTAGTTATATTAAAAAATTTATTTTTAAAGTTATATGAGATCAATACGGGTAGGTCCATACAATTTACATAATTTTTTGTTTTATATATAGTACTCCACAAATATACATTTATTTAAACATATAACTTAAACTCATATTAAGTATATTATTTATTTTTAAAATTAATTAATTTTAAAGCACTTAATATTGAAAAGAATGTCCAATAATTTATATGGGATGAAGAGCACAATAATATATAGTTATGAATGAACTAATTTTAGAATACCCGTATCGGTTGATACGGCATTATATGGTTTTATTATGCTCTAAAAGAAGTATTATAATGATATATAATTATAATTTTTTTTATATTTATAAAAGGGTTTATACCCGTTTCGGCGCGTGCCAAGCGTATCATCGGCGCGTACCCGTATCCATGATCATCGATACTCTTGTGCATATCGATACGGCCTTCCATGTCTGTGATAAACTCAGTATATTAAACTTGCCAACTGACTCTTGTAACTGAACTTGTAACCATTTGCAACTTTCTTGCCTTGTTACTATTCTTAAAACTCAGGCATTCCTGTATTCTTGGGAGAACAAGGTTCCTCTTGTTGCATTTAGTCAAGATAAATGTTTAACGTTATTTGATCATCCTCTGGTTGATTCACTTCATAACATTTATCACGAGCCAAAGGTATTTGCTGCTTATTCTGTGCCTTTTTATGAGAATCATTTTATCGGACTGGTATTCACTACTTAAGTCTTCCCTGGACTTGAAACTTTTTACACAGGCGGAGGTAATGCCTTCAGTTGAACACCTTTTGGCAGCTGCTGAAATCCAGGTTGGCTTTGATTTATTTTGTCTTATACGTTTACATTATTCTTGTTCGATGGAATTGAAGTTAGCCAGAAATTTGCAGAAACTCCTGTTCTTTGACACTGCTGACGGTGTGACAACCACTCTGAGGCCATATTGGGCTGAAGCAATACAAGGGCGTGCTGGAGTTGTCCAAGCACAGCCAGACATGCTTGAAATCGTACCTGCTGGAACATCAAAAGGAAGTGGAGTGGAGATCTTGCTAGGTCATCTTGGTACAACGGAAAAAGAGGTATGCAACAGAGAATTTACGATGGATGGTACTATTTATTATAGTCATTGACTTGCAATTTTTTGGGTAAATTCTAAGCAAGCATCAGGTCGTAATTAATGGATCAACTGATCATTACTTTTAGCATGGATAAGTTGGAACGAAAATTAGTTATTAGACTGTCGATGAAATCAGAAACTGGATGTATAATAGTTTGTCTCGTAGGACTTGTTTCAAAATTCGGCTTGTGCAGAAAGTGAATTGTTTCCTCCAATTCTCCTTCGGGACTTGCAACAACTGGGCATTAAGAATGCAATTGTGCCAACGGAATTGCGACCAAAGTATGTTCTCATGTATATAAAAGAAATAGGTCTACCATTATGTTTGCTGAAGAACACTAATTTACCATTAGCTGTTAAAACTGTCAGTTGTGATAATATTTGCTAACCACATGTTGATGATATTTTCTAATTGCAAGTAGGTATCTGATAATCATTATGTATTGGTTTTTTGACATGGAATGCTAAAACATTGTTTTACACTTCAATTGTGAGGACTCTGATAGGTGCGAAGACCTGAGTCCTCTGCTACTGTCCTATTACCGTCGCATTAATGTGTTTATCTATCATTGAGAATGTGTACAACCTATCCTACACATTCTATTGGATTGGAATTACTCTTTTCATTTGGTTTGAGTGTGAATATCCCTTAAACACCTCACCTATATAGATAATTGGCTTGGCCGGTAGAGATATGATCTATTTGAATTTGTTTTTAAATCTAATGAGTTATTGAAGGTTGGAAACCAAAGCATTATAAACAAATGCCTATGCAAGATTTGATGACTTTGACATGACACAAGTAGGAAAATTTGTTACAGCCTATCGGTATTGTTTGTTCTTGCATAGGTTATGGCGATTGGTGATGGAGAAAATGATGTCGAGATGTTACAGTTGGCTTCATTAGGTGTGGCTCTCGAGAATGGGTCAGAGAAAGCTAAGGCTGTTGCAGATGTCATAGGAGCTAGCAATGACGATGATGGCGTGGCAGAGGCCATATATAGATATGCTTTTTGATTTGCAGTGTAGGGCACATGAAAAGCCTTTGATTACCCAATTGGTGGGCGCTATTCATCATGGGACTGAATTTCGTCCCGTTCCTTTTTTAGATAATTTCCATGTAATAGTAATTTAATCACATTTCAGATGCGAGAAAGCCTAAAGAAAGTTGCAAAGGTCATTGTGAATGCGAGGACTGAAGATGCAAGGGCCAATTCCTTGATGATCGAGCTGGTTGTAGTTTCTCAATTTTGCGAATGCAGAATGTTGCGACATAATTGATGTACAAAAAAAAAAAAAAAGCTTCCACCAAAAAAAAAATGAGAGGACCCTTTTTTTCGCGTACATGAAAAAGCACCTTACTTTCTAACAGTAAGAGAGGTTTTTCCTTTTTAATATGTAGACATATCTTATTTTGAAAGAAGCTGTAACATAGGGCGAGAGACTTATCATCTGCATTAGAAGTGAACACTCGATAGCTTCATTCATTATAACCAGTAAAGTAGGGAAAAGTTTGTAATGCTCCCCACTCACAATGAGGCCAGCTAGCATAAGAAGCCTAGGGGGGCTATCATACGATATATATACAGGAGTGTATATGTTAGCGTCAGTGACACAAATATATCACTAATATGCTTTAGCGTGTGGGCTATTGATCTTGAATTTGAACTATTTTTAGGTGTTTCTTATGTTGAGCTCATAGTACACTGGGAGCGTAAAAAAACTCGTGAGTATAATAAAGTAGAGCTATTCCATTTGCAAGCTATCCACATAGAGACATACGTCAACAATCAGATGTTAGAAGCATGGCTCTTCCCCATGGGCGAATAAAATAAACAAGATAAACAAATAGTAAGCTGAAGCAATATTCCAGAAAACCTAAGAGCATCTCCACTATTGGCATATGCCGTGGACAAAAATAGTCCCAGCTGACTCCAACCTATATGCCATTTCTGACCCTCTTTACTTGGGACTTCAAAAATGAGACTCATGTTGTGACTTGAAACACTTTTTTATTTATATTTTAGTCATTTTCTAAGGTTTTGGCCTCCTTTACATGTATTTGACATCCATAATTAGAGTTTATTTATTGTCATTTGAGCCACTTGAACATCTCCAACAGCTTACTTTGACATCTCCTGCTAGAAATAATCTACTCTTTATTCCTCCAACAGCTTACTTTGACATCTCCTGTTAGAGATAATCTACTCTTTATTCCGAACGCAATTGAATGACAGCTGTTGCATGGAAAATACAAGCTGCGGCAGAATCCGTTACACAGGCAATCAAACCTTACAAGTAATAAAAGGAGGATAAGCAACATCAAACTACACGTGGTGTCGACCATTTTTGACATTTATAGAACTCGTAAAGATACAAGATTTTAACCTCCCACATTTGCACTAGGTTCGTCAGCTGAGCATTGTGACTGCGTGATGCCAAAGTGCAGCAGAGACGAGTACATTAGATGATGGGACAGTCAAGCTTTTCTCTCGTATCCTGCAAGACTGTTTCTCCTGGCACATTCTAGGATAGTTTTGTCTGCAGTGATGAAGTATGCTGCAATTGAAGCTGTTAACCAAGCAGCAAAATCGGTCAGTGAATTATTATGATCATTTTAACAAAATTCTGCAAACAGTTTCAATGTAAAATGTCCAAGGGCTGAAAAGGCGATACAAAATCATTATGGGCACAAAATCGATACAGGAGTGTCAAAGGTGGTGAATTAACAAATGAGGCGTGCAGAAGAACAATGAAGAGAAGCTGGGTATATAAGTATTGACTATCGTCCTATTAGGAATAAAATGTGAACCATAAGGATTATGCCCCCATTTTAGACTGGCACGCAATGGAATACTAAATTTTCAGTGTCAGTGGATAATAGCCTGTAATCCAAAAATGGCAAACAAAACATCCCACTTCAATTCCAAACTCCAGCTAATTGCTTTAGGCATTGTAATCAGTTTCATCGTATTTGACTTCCAACTGAAAATTGCCGGATATTTCAAAATCTAAACCACTCCCAAGTAGCAGTGTGAAGAAATGTTATCTTATTCCGTGTTTTCGTTTCACATTGTTTCCCATTTTCATTCAACATTATGAAACTTGAAAACAAGCAATGTATGAGCGCACAACTACCTTGTTACATTTTCCCCCATTCCATCACCGTGAAAACTTTCCATTCCCAATAGTCTGGCATCTAGACAGACAACTAAACTCCATTCAGATTGTTTATCATCTACAACCTCCTTTCACACCAGATGCTATAATTTGACGGTCTTTAATATCAGGTTCATATTACACGCCCAACATGGCATGCTCTATCTTCTTCTAAATGCTTAAACTAGTAAGGTACAAAATCACCAGCAAATTTTTTATATCGAGTAAAAAACCTTTTTTGTTCCACAATAATCATCTATCAAGTTTGCAGATAACAGTCAACTCGATGTTTGCGGTGAGAATACACTCTTATGACTATGAGTATGAAAAACACTTATTACAGTGAACATAGGATGAGTGCACAGCTCAAGTAAGGTAATAGAGGAATTCCTAGTAACAAATTTTTTGTACTTGACTTTTTTTAGCAGCCTCAGAATTTAGAACTTCTCCTAAGCTGTAACAATTCAACACTAAACAGGTTCTTGCTCAGCATTAAAGCAGTTGAATATTGTGAAGGCTTAATTAAAATAGAAAAGTCAGGTTCAAATGTAAAATGCTTTGGAAGACATGAATTTTAGGTACAAGGACGAAAACCTGAATCAGTCTCAAGTACAAAATCAAACGTACCTGCGGAAATTATGAGCGCTTGACCAGTATAATTAAGATTAGCCTTTGCCCACGGAATAACACGAACACCGATCAGCTATAATTGAAACAAACCAGACAGATGGTTAATTTTAAAAAGATAGGGGTATCAGGTGCTATAAAAGAAAGGTTCCTGTATGTGTGAACCATCAACTAAATATTCAAGATTATCCTATCTAAGTTCAAAATTGACCAATAAATTCGGATGGAAAGAACCTTCAAAATGCCCTCCAAAGATCATCTCTCGTCGACTAAACAACAGCTAATTCATTCGAGCAATAAACAACAGAGAGGTCTAAAATGAATTGCGCATCAGATAAGCTAGTGTCGTAAGATTAGAAGAATACCGTCGGCACTGCGCTTGCTACACATGCAATCGCGGCAGCTTTGGCGCCTGCTCGAGCTCCCTCTGCCAACCATCCCAACGAAAGGTCAAACAACAGATGAATTATGTTCTGACATTCTTACAACGACGATCTAGATGATAGAACTAACAGTGTCACGAAAACCAATTAGAGAGAGAGAGAGAGAGTTTGAAATCATAAGCGCTCCTGTAAAACTGAGAGAAGAAACTTACACGATCCACCAGATTAGAAATAAAATAGTACTACATCGGAAAAAAAATTGCGAAATGATCTCACCTTCGGTACAACGCCTAGCATTCAAGATCCTCTGCTCTTCGGGTGAAGCGATGAGCGGGGACCTCCTTCGGCTAGTCCAAGCATCCCTTAGTTCCGATGGGATCCCCATTCTCTACACTACAACTCTTCGTCGCTGCTGAAGCGGTACAGGTTAGGAATCGGCGGAGAGAGGCGGCCTGCCGAAGCTTGAAGAGAGCTGAAATGTTGAACGAATGCTGGTCCACTCTTAAGTCTTATCGCGCCAATCGTCCGTCCTCGGCCGCCTCCTAAATGTGGTGAGTGCCTTGCTTTTGGTGGCGGCGCGGGGCTTCCAGTCTCCAAAACCATGTGGCACGCCCGGTTATTTTGAAGCCAACCGTGGAGACGAGTTTGACCCGATTTCTGAATTCCACGATTGAGGATAAAAATTGCTACGACCCCGCTGCGCTCCAGAACCGGTTCCGACCCGAGTTTGGTGAGTCGCCTACGCCGGTTCCAACAACGAAAGGATAAGCTACCAAACTCGTACTTCATATGCAAACATAATTGATTCTTTGTTACCAAAAAATAAAAATAATTGATTAGTGAGGTTCGTAAAAAACATTAATAACGATGTTTACATGATGAGTAGGTTTATCTCACTTTAGACGCAAGTGTAGTATTATTTATATAAGAAAAATATTTTCTTGACGTTAAGATTCATACATTAAAATATTATTCCATCTCTCTCACTATTAATGAGCGGAGCTCACTTTTATAAACCTCACTTAACAATGGTGTGAACGGTCTGAAAAAGATCGAAGTAATATTTTGATGCGAGAATCTTCAAGTCAAAATAGTATTACTCTTTATATAAATATAATTTATATAATTATACATTTTTACAAGTGAGCAACGGTTGATTGGACTCGCACTCGATTAGTAATACTTCTGACTGGGGGCATGGGGCCATCATGGTAGCATTAGGAATTTAAGGAAAATGGAAATAAGATAGAAGAGCTTTGTGTGCTCGCCTATGCAGTTGTGTTGATTTTTATTAAAATGGATGGGACACTTAGCGTTGCGCGCTGCTGTGAATAAACACTTCTGAAAAATAATTTAAATAATATTAAAAAATATATTTATTAATTTAAATTATTTTAAAAAATATTTTTTAAAATAATATCATTTTTTGCCATGTAGATGTCAGCTAAATAATTAATACTTGTATAATTTTTTTTAAAAAAATTATATAATTTTATCGTTTAAAAAGACGAAATCAATTTTAAGTTAATTTCATCTTATCAAACGACAAAATCGGATTATGTGTATATTACCTTACATTAAAGTTCATTTTATCGTTTTAAACGACGAAATCACCACACGCCCGCCCAAATCCGTCTACACGAATATTTTACCAACACGGAATCCATTACATCTCTCTTGCTGCGGAACCTATCCAATGCCTCTTCTCGGCATTTACACTGAAGACTTCCTCAGCTCCCTCCCAGGCCTTCGCCGCTCCATCTCCCTGGCCCTCCAGGCCTCCTTCTCATTTGCGGGCATCCTTGCTCCCTGCTCGGAGACTGGGGACTTTATCATCTCCTATACAGACGGCAACTTTGCGGCCCTTATAACCGGATAGTGCGATGACTTCTCCTCTAGCGCGGGTAACCCGGTGTAGCGGGTTGTCTACTACTTTGCCGACGTGCTGTCGTCCACTCCGACTTTCAAATGAAACACCCATTTACCACCTCCACATCGCCTCCAACTTTCTATTCACCACTGGATCCATCTGGATGACCTCGGCATCAGGCTCAGCCTCCACTGGATCGTACTGATGCAGGCTCTATCGGCGAGGCATTCCAGCCCGGTGGAGCTCCTCAAGATCAGTGTGGTGGGTACGTTGAGAGAGGCGATTGCAGAGATAGGGACTCATTTGATGAATTTCGCAAGTGAGCTGAGGGAAGGCATGTTCGAGAGGGAGGAAGAGGTAAGGGTGGCGGTGTACTCGTCACTGGTGCTAAGGAAGATGTTGGTGCAGGCCGAGAGCCTGGAGAACCTGTTGCGGGTGGCGAGGAGGCTTCGGCCCTGAGTCATGACAGTGATGGAGGCAGAGGCCAACCACAACTCCCTCTCCTTCAACAACCGCTTCATCGAGGCGCTCTTCTTTTTCAGCACCTGGTTTGACTGCTTTGATGCCAGCATGGCACGGGACGACCCCAACCGGATTGACATTGAGGTCAGCTTCTTCGCGGCAGGGATCTGGAGCATCATCGCGGCGAAAGGTAGGGAGAGGGTCATCAGAAACGTCGGGATCGACGTGTGGAAGTCCTTCCTGGCGAGGTTCGGCTTCGAATGGCGCAGCGTCGGCCGAAGAGGGTCACCCCCCGCTTCATCTTCTTCTTCGACAACACTATCATCGTCACCCTCGTCGTAAAGTCGGGGCGTCTAAATGCGCAAACGTCTCTTCCGGATAACTTCCCCACCTCCGACCTCTATGACGGGTTACTTAGAAACGACGAGGGCCAAGCCTCCGAGGCCAAAGAGGTGAATGGGAAGGAAGAGGTAATTTGCCTAGACAAGACTGTGTGCGTGGAGAATCCGCATGAGGGAAAGGACTCAACCTTGTCGATGGATTCCCAGTTGACACTAGTGGCGGATGAGAAGAAGGAGTACTATCGAAGGACCATGTCGGACATGATGGTGGTGTACCGGAAGAAGACGGAGTTGCGGCGATACGACAGTGATAACTCGTGGTGGAGGCTGGAAGAATCGGGGCCTACCCAGTCAAACTCGGCATCGGATATGAGCAACGAGGAGTTCCGGATGGCGATATAGAGGCGTTCATAGCAAGGCAGCTCAAGTTTCAGAAAGATGAATTGCGCAAGTGAGCTAGGCCTGCTCCTAATGTTCAAACAGGTCATAGTGGGGAAGCAGATGATGGCAGGCCGGGTTGACGGTGAGAGAGGAGGTGTAGAAGCAGACAATAGTGGATCGGGCTGGTATGCAGACGTTTCTCTCGCTTTACATGTAAACACGGGAAGGCTCTCGCCTACCTAGAGCATGCACTAAAGGCCGAGTTGGGTGACCCCAACGCGTGCATAGCTGACTACTTCGACGTCGTCGCCGGAACCGGTGTCGGAGGGATCTTCTCAGCCATACTCTTCTCCGCAGGGCTCATTGTCAGACGAGCATCAAAACTCATCCAAATAAGACACGGCAATTGCAGCTGTACAGCATTTGATCCCCACTCCACCCAAAGGACAAACGCTGCTTCGACGATGAATCTATTACCGTCGGTTGGTTGCTTCTAACAGTCACGTGGGTTGCTTTTCGATGATTGATATGATACAAAGATTGCCTGGGATTGCGACTGTCCCAATCCAACCAAAAAGCAGAGGCGTCAGCGCCTGCGTCCAAGAGAAATTAGTAAACGGGAGTGGCCCTTACAAACAGATTCATGCCTATCGTTTCATCTTCACGTAAGCAACTAGATCGAAATCTACCCTTCAATCAAATAAAAAAATCTACTACTGATAGCAAAAGAAAATAAAATCTACCAATTTCTAAAGAACTACTACTAACCCTATTGATATGCTCATGCCCTATTTGTACTCCCTCTAGTATTATCTTACATAAGTGTCTTTTTATATGTTATTTTTCTCATAATAAATTAGTAAGTGAAGTAAAAAAATTGATATATAGAATAAAAAAGTTAGTAATTTGGCATTACTAAATATCATACTTTTTGATACGTGGATAATCAATACTCTCTCTGTCTTTTATTAATAGTTATATTTAAAAAAATAATAATTTTTATTAAATAATAAAACCTAAATTTAAAAAAAAAAACCAAGCTTAAATACTCTTTTTTAAGTACTTAATTACTTAAATTAAATAAAATAAAATTATTAATATGAAATAAATTTTTTACCAAATAGAGTTATTAATTTAAGATGAAAGGAATGCAAGACTAATAAAGTGTTATGAAAAAGTTAATTTGTGTATGGCATATTTAGTTGTGTGTGCATCAGGTACATCGTGAACCATTATATGGAGATTTAATAATGCACATTAAGACTTGGGGCAAGCGGGTTTTAAATCTATTCATTCAAACTCACTTTTATCCTTTGTTTTAGTGCTCATTATCAAATTGAGTGGCTTGTGATGCACTTGACTCTCATGAATTGTGTTTGTGACAAGGGTCGTGGTTGAGAACATGGGCACATCATTTCCTTTGCACACAATTTGTAAATGTTATTTTTAGAGGACTTTTAAGAGTGTTTAAGTTGGTTTTGATTAGACCATACGCCTGTAAAGCCACTTGCCACTCTAGCATAATGTAAGAAATTGTCTCTACTACATTAGAAGGACTGGTTGAACTTAAAGTATGCTGCTAGTATGATGACTAGCCTTGTAGTCAAATGCAGTCAGATGCAGGACACATACAGGTAATTAGCTAAACATCATGGTAGGAGCCCCTTATATACAAAGTGGGGGTCTCCAACCTTCACCAATGTCGGTAACATAATCTTTGTAGTTTTTGCATGCATGATGTCGAGATGCCCATTTTGCTCTTCTGTATTGCCTAAGTTGTTTGAGTGCAACTCCCCTTCGACTAGCCCACTTGGTTTAGGTCATTGCATACTCTCATGACCAACATTGGGGTGCGTGTGTGCCTTGGGCTCATGGGCTAGACAGATGGTTGTAATGCACAAGACCATATATGTGACGAGTTACACTGACTTACTTAGTTGTTTGCCTTAAGAGTGCTACATAACTATCTACCTTTTGTGCAACCTCATGACATGATGTACCTATGACCAAATGCATTAGGTGAATACTAATGAGACTTTTTATATTATTTCTATTTTAAAAGTACTATCTTTGTTCCACATTAATAGTTTCACTTGGTTTTTCAAGATGAACTAAATTGGTTATTTTGTAAAACCAATGAGGGATTTTTTTTCAAGTGAGCCCCAAAGGTATACTTAGGGCCCTTATTTTTTCTACACCCCTATAAAAGTTATAAAACTGCTCATGCATACCCCTCCCCCCCAAGAAATATTTCATAATAAAAAATTACTCATGTTTAGTCGTCAGTGACCCTACTCCTCCCCCCCCCCCTTTTTTTTTTCATTTCGCTTGTGGCTAGATCTAGTCGTGGCTAGTAGCTAGGCCATGGTCGTGTGTGTAACACCCTATTTTTTCGATTACGTGTAACCTAAGGGGTTAGTAGTAATTATAGATAATTAGATAGATTTAAAATATTTTAATAGGTGAAATCCCTATATGTATATAGAGTTCGAAGTAACGAGCATAATAAATAAAATAATGCGCAAAATGAAAGTCGGGAACAAAAATTACAATCTTATGAAGCATGTTATATTGGCAAGACCCACTTGAAAGTGTAAGATAATCTACCCATGCGATGTTTAGTTTGGAACGACTCATTGATACAAGTTCATTAGTATGAAGATGACATGATTCAAACTTCGGGGTAAGAAGTTATCACGTTTTGAAATAAGATTATTATTTTATTAAAATAAAAAAAATTAACAAAAAGATGAATTTGCTTACATCAGCACTGACATGGAACATGGCCCAAGTTGCACGGGCCGACTTATGCATGACTCTCAAGAGTTGCACATTGCACCCGCATGGAGTGGGTAGGGGACCACTCGATGAGTTGTGCAACTTCATGCAAGTCACGCGTGTGTGCTTGTTTGGTTCGCCTGCAGCTTTCCCTATATATAGGAAAGAGTCATTCAATCTTCGAAAGTTTTTTTTCTCATTCTGAAGCTGATTTCGCCAGTTCAATAAGCATTCTTAACTAATTCAATGGTCTTCTGTGAAATAGAATAGTTCATTCCTCTAGTTAGTGACTCTACAGGGATGAGTGGCCTTGGGCAAGAGACGGTTCTGTCTAACACCCTCAAGCCCAAAGAGAGAGAAGTGGCCCGGAGTAAGAGGACTCTTCATCCTCTGCCATTGGGCCACAATGAGAGAAGTGGCCTGGAGTGAAGGCATGCTCCATCCTCCACCGACGAGCCACATTGAGAGAGAGAGAAATGTTTCCAGGTAAGAGGAGGTTATGTCCGCCGCCTATGGGCACAGAAAGAAAAAATTATCCTCGGGTAAGGGGAAGTTTTGTCTTTTGCCTTTAAGAGTGAAAAGAGAGAAACACTCCGAGTAAAGGGTAGGTTGTGTCTGCCACCTTCGAGCTTGAAAAGATAGAAACACCCAAGGTAAATGGTAGGTTTTGTTAGTTGCCTACAGACGTGAAAAAAGAGAAATGCTCTGTGTAAGGGGAGAATATGTTCACTGTCTATGGGCATGTTAAGAGAGAAAGAGAGAAGCCCTTGGAAAAGGGAGGATTTGTTCATTGCCATTGGGTGTAATTAGAGAAACATCCTCGGTTAAGGGAGGTTCTATCCACCACCTTTGGGCTGGAAAGAGAAAAATCTTTAGGAGCAAGAAGAAGTTGTGCCTGCTATCTCAAAAACCTAAAGGGGAGGACATTATGAAGGAAGGAACAATGTTGAATGTTGATACTTCTAAAAATTCTCAAAGCAGTAAGCATTTCTAACATTCTATTTTAATGCATATTTATATGAATGCATGGGCAAAGGCCCCAAGACATAGATCTCGTTGAGATAGTGAACCACAAATGGGAGGCGGTGGGCGAATTCAAAACAAACATGCCCCTCAAGTAGCATGCATCATACAATTGAAATCAAGTGGTCCAAAAGCCCTCAATGCACGAGCATTATTGTGTGCCTAACACAAAAAAATATGTTTAAAAGAGAACATGTCTATTCTCTTCCCCTACCCCCCAAAACAAAAAATATATTTTTTTATTGTTCAACCCCCAATGGTCGTCTACTATTTTATTACTAACCACCCCAACAACTCATATTTTCTCTTCCCCTTCTTCTCTAACATTGGTGTTGCTACTATTTCTTTTTTTTTCTTTTTTTTCTTCTACTAGCCAACAGGCAGCCATGGAGTATGCCCCTGCCAACAACCTGCTTGCAACCACAACAGTTGGCCACTACCAATGCCCTACACGCGTTGTGCACACTGTAACACCCCGGTCTGAGATCCAACCCATATTGGGGGTTTGGAAAATAAAATTGACATTAATAAATTTTTTCAAACAAACCAGGAGCAACTTCTATGTGTGAGAGTTGTAGCATTCCTCTACACGCTACGAACTACACGTTACAAAGCTTCAATGCTCTGATGCGCATAGGCCAAAATAAAACTATATTTATTTTTTATTTGGATGGGGCTAACATTGCTCTGTCGTTGGTTTCTTACATGCATATTGGATAACATCTACGATGTAGTTCTACATAATAACTAATACATGCATCAAGTAGCAGAAAATCACATAAATACAAAAAAATTATATATGAGTAAATCATTTGAAGCCAAATAGAAATCATCATAGTTAAATGAAATCTACTAAATTATAGGAGTCATACATTGGATAAATTATTCTAAAATAAAAGGAATATAATAAACTAATCGAAGTTAGATATCTCTTTTTATCATAGATAAAAACAGAACATCTCAGAGCATATCAAAACATATCAAATGGATCAAATCAGAGCAAAGCATATTAGACAAATTAGATCATAATAAAGCATATCGAAACAAATTAGATCAGAGCATAATATAAAAAAATTGTCTTAGATGTTAAAGATAGGTATTCTTGTTATGAATTAAAATAAATTATAATATTATGGTGTGCATTGTGCCTGATTATTTATTATGTGATAATGATTTTAAATTACAAAAGTTATTATTAACTTTTTATATGTTTTTTATGAAGCTACTAAACAATTATCATGTATATATGATCCTTCTTCTTCTTTAGTTCTTAATCAACTCTATGATGTTACTCTTATGTTTTTAGAATATAGAAATAATAATGTATTTAATATAATTGTTGGGCAAATGGAAATAAAATATAGAAAACATTAGAATGAACTTCCTATATTTTTAGGTGTAATTATGGAGCCTATGATTAAGTTAAGTGATATACAAATATTAATAGAATGTATATATAATAATATAATTTTAGAATCTAATAAATATATCAAAGAAGTTAAAAATATTTTATATTTTTTATACGTTGCAGATGAATCTATGTATGGTAGTAGAAGGTTTATTGCTCCAACTTCTTCTATAAATAAAAATGACCCTTCTTAATTATCACTTAGTATAAATAAAAAAATACTAATACTACCTCTAATAATAAATTATTTATGTATTTATAAAATACATTTATGACATTTTTAATTGAAGAAGAAACAAGTAACTTTTATGTTTTATTTTAGTGGCAAGTACATGAAAAGAGTTATCCGATTATCGCCTTAACGCGTGATTTACTAACCGTCTAATGTCTATAGTACATTTGGAGGCTATTTTTAGTAAAAGGAACATGATACTTAACCATTGGAGGAGTCACTTAGATTCAACATTGGCAAAGTATTGATTATACTTGAAGGATTGACTAGATGCTGAAGAAAGTTAACAAAACTCTAAAATTAGAAAAGGAGTTAGAAGAAGACTTTAATAAAAATTTAAATTTTTAAAGAATTTTTTTTTAATCATATGCTCTTATAATAGAGTTGTAGCTTTGTAAATGTGTATAAATATTAAATAATAAATAATTAATTTGTAAGATAAAATTTTTACCTCCTTAAATTTATTTTTTATAATATTAAATAAAATTTTATTAATTTATATTTTATTAATTTTTTAAGGGCCCGTAGGCGAGGCCGGCCAGACCTCGGCTCGACACTTCGGGCCCTAAGGCAGTGTCGGACATTGAGACGGACCCGGCCCGGCCTCGACTCTCTTGCGGGCCTGGCCCGGCCTTTGACACGAAAGCAAATGAAACGCATTTCCAAACATAAGAGACAGAATCTGCGCTCTTTACCGTTGCATGGAGCATTTTATGCCATCCCTGTTCC
The DNA here is from genome assembly GCA_035235625.1 of Saururus chinensis. Lineage (NCBI taxonomy): Eukaryota > Viridiplantae > Streptophyta > Magnoliopsida > Piperales > Saururaceae > Saururus > Saururus chinensis. The sequence continues at coordinate 8,272,897 of CP141143.1, read as the reverse complement.
TTGTGGGGCTGGCCTTTGTTCGGATTTCGGACAGACATGCTTCCTCAGCTCACTTACGGGACCGAGGCCTGGATCCAACTGGATTTACAAAACTCTCTCAAGTCCGCGTCTGCAACAGAACCGACGCACTGTACGAGTACGACCCTTTTCTCCTACAGTGGGACATGAAGCCGAATGAGGAGGGTAGGGACTAGGCCCGGTGGAAGAGGAAGAAGACTGAAGGAGCTGTGTTGGGTTAGCATTCCAGTCGGGGTGGCGGGCTGCTCGGGGTTTTGCTCGTCTATTCGTCTGGTTGCTTGCCATGGGAAGACCATTTCTGCTGTTCATCCGTCTCTTGCTCCTCATGCTCTTCGCAGGTTTGTAAAATGTTGGATTACTAACCTCTGGTAATCGATCTTCTCTTCTCGTCACTGCGATTTTTCTCTCCGCTAGTGCTTTGTATTCATTTCTTTACCACTGTGAAGGAGTTGGTGAGGCATTACAGCGTATTGCAAGCAAAAGACTGTGTTTTATGTACTGTGCAGCTCTGTGGTACTTAAGGAGCAAGTGAAGTTTGAACTTCTTTCCAAGTTTCTGTTTTAGCGAAAAGAAAGTGAATTTTGTAGTCTTTTAAAGGAATGCATGTTTTTAGTAACCTTTCCACATTGTGTTGCCCTCTTGACGAGCTGCATTTCCACTTGTTTGTTGGTCAAGTGCTTGATGTGAAAAGCCTTCATGTTACTGTTTCTTTTGTTTGATGATGACGGCCTTCACTTGTTATGTAATTTTAGAAAGAAATGTGTATGGGGTTCCTTTTTTATTTGGCAAAAATATTTCTGTTTCGGTTTTTCTATTTATTGGAGTTATTTTATACTTCTCCTTGCATAAGTTTGTTGGGCACATTGCTACTATCTGCTGTGTTTGTTTCTTTTGACAGTGTGGCTTCTTTATTGCTGTAATTTTTTTATTTGTTATGTTTTTGTGTCAAATCTTAAAAATGTCGTTTTAATCTTCATAAATCTTTCCAAAAATTTACTTCTACTGACCTTCACCTCAATTGTGAGTACGGCTTGGCACACAAAGTGCCACTCAATTTTTTTCAGACACTTCATGTGAAAACAAAATTACATTCGGACTACTAATTGAAGCACATTTTCGTCTTATTCAGTTGACGAACTAAAGCTTCTATTAAATAATTTTCTTCTCATATATAACCTCAGTAACGAAGTCCCCTAATTTTTGCCGAATATTCTTCAAATTCTCTGAATCGCAGCTCAAATGAATAGTTGGGCGAATGCTCTTTCAATTATCCAAGTTTTTGAATTTTACGAATTTTATCTAAATAAGACTCCCTTCATCCCACAATAAGTGTTCTATTTGGTTTTTCAAAATGAACTGAAATAGGGCACTTAATGTGGGATGGAGGGAGTACGAATTTACACAAGTATTTGATAATTTTCTGCCCCTGCGATGGGAAAAAATAGGAAATTGCCGAAGTTTACTTATAATCTTTACCTCCTATATTGTATAAATCGTGAGTTCTTCTCTATTCTATTGAAATTTTCCTTTGTTTTTAGTTAATTGGTTGAATGCATTGTATTTATTGCCATGTCATTGTTTATGCCTTTAGATTTGAGTCGAAATTTTCACCAAATTGACCTGCTGTCAAACTGAACTCGAATTGCGACTTTGTGATAGTATATTACTGATGAAACTCGCTCAATAGAACAATATAAAGTTCTATGGTCACTGTTTACTTGATTAACGCCATGCAGTTGATTCACAATCTGCTATATATGTGGGTTTTCTTGCAGATCTCAGCAAAGGAAGTATTATCGGGGTGTGCTATGGACGAAATGCAGATGACCTTCCCACCCCAGATAAAGTTTCTCAGCTTGTTCAGCTTCATAATATCCAATATGTGAGGATGTATGATTCCAATATTCAAGTTTTGAGGGCTTTCTCCAACACTAGTGTTGAACTCATGATTGGTATTTCTAACTCAGACTTGCTTCCATTTTCTCAATACCAATCCAATGTGGATTCATGGATGAAAAACAGCATTCTTCCGTACTACCCTGCTACCAAAATCACCTATATAACTGTGGGTGCTGAAGCCACCGAGAGCCCTGGGAATGCCTCTGCCCTTGTGGTCCCTACAATGCACAATGTCCTAACAGCCTTGAAAAAGGTTGGGCTTCACAAGAGGATCAAAGTCTCCACTACTCATTCGCTTGGGATCTTATCCCGATCTTTTCCACCATCTGCTGGGGCTTTGAACAGTAGCTATGCCTTTTTCTTGAAACCCTTGTTGGAATTTCTAGCAGAAAATCAGTCTCCATTCATGGTTGATATATATCCCTACTATGCTTACAGAGGTTCCCCTTCAAACGTTTCTCTGGAATATGCTCTGTTCTCATCGACTTCAGAAGTTATTGACCCGAACACTGGTTTGATATACTCCAATATGTTTGATGCTCAGATAGATGCTCTTTATTTTGCCCTTAGTGCGCTTAACTTCAAAACTCTAAAAATCATGGTTACCGAGACAGGTTGGCCTTCCAAAGGGTCTGCAGCAGAGACAGCTGCCACTCCTGACAATGCTCAAACTTACAACACCAACTTGATCCGCCATGTGCTTAATAACACTGGCACTCCAGCAAAGCCTGGAGAAGAAATTGATGTTTATATTTTTTCTTTATTTAACGAAAATAGAAAGCCAGGGTTGGAATCAGAAAGGAACTGGGGTTTGTTTTATCCGGACCAGACTAGTGTTTATAATCTTGATCTCACTGGAAGAGGTGCAGTAGATATTATCACACAGGCAAATATAACTAGTTCTAATGGGACATGGTGCATTGCGTCACCCAATGCAAAGGAATTGGACTTGCAGAATGCCTTAGATTGGGCCTGTGGTTCAGGAAATGTGGATTGCTCTGCTATTCAGCCTAGCCAAGCTTGTTATCAGCCCGATACATTGCAATCTCATGCTTCATATGCTTTCAACAGCTATTACCAGCAGAACGGAGCCACGGATGTTGCTTGCAGTTTTGGAGGTACTGGAATGAGAACCACTAAAAACCCAAGTAAGTTGCCTTTCCTTCTGGCTTCATCAGGTTGAATTTCAAAAATTAAATATCAGTCAAGTTGCTTGGGGCAATTCAGGGTTTTATTATAGCAAAAGAGTAAAAGACGAAAAAGCTTCTTCAATTTGAATTTGTACGTGGAAGTATTGTGTAAATGCATTGTAATGAAAGTAGCAATTAGTTCTTATATTGTGCATCTACGACTTGTTGCAAAGTATAACGTGTGAAACACTTTGTTATTGGTTAATTTAATCAAAATCCTATCCATTTTCCTGGACTTGCTCTTCTCTTTAGGCATGTTGTAGCAGTTGCTGACGGTGAATTTTCATGCATTTGCAGGTTATGACGCTTGCTTTTATCTTACCTTTGGGTAAGTTTGTTATGTATTTGACCTTTTGCAGCTTGGTCGGTATTAGTATAGATTTTACGAGCTTCATTTATAACCAATGTTGACTGATGACTGGGGGACATGGTGGTCTTTAGCTTAATCTATTTTTTGTTGGAATAATCTCCCATCGACAATTTTTTGGCTAATGGCTGCAAATTGCAATGCACAGGAGTAACTTGACGGCAACCAATGCTTCATCTGTGGCGCAAGTAGCTTCCTCTGCAGGGTGTGGCATGCTAGGATCCTGGCCATGGGTTGTGCTTTTGTTTTCTATCTGTTGGTCCGCTGGCAGCGTAACGACCCCTGTTTCTGCAAGTGCTTTTTGATCAATTTAATGGGGATCATATCTTCAGAAATGCTGCATATAATGCATCTAATCGCCAAGACTGGCCTTTGAACACGAAGAGTGAGTCCTATCATTGACAAGCATGTAAAATGGTGATTAAATTCGGCTTCATTATCCATTGTTTTATTGCAAACTTCAGTCTCAGTTTGTAAGTATGGTTTGCAAAGGGCAAATAGGCACTTGGTGCAATTCGTGATGATCAGAACTGTGTAGTCTCTTTCTGTAAGCATACAAGAAGTTCATTGTCGGAGTCGTTGTACTCGTCATTCAGACATTGCTAACGTGTTAAAAAAGTGCCAATTAAGTGGATAAATTCCAACTGAGAGCCGGCGGAAGGTGTAGTCTGCGTTGCAGTTGAATCTCACCCACTCTGAGTGAATCGTGGCCTGGACTCTTATTATAACAAATCGTCAAACAACTAAACAAGACCACCGAGGCCATGGGGGGGCCATCGTGGAGTTGTGGTTGGGCTAGAAGTAGGGGTCACCAGTAATTTTGCAAAGGGCCACCATATATCCTCTCGCGAGGACTGCCTCTTTTGGCATCAAAATCCGTTATGTTTCCCAATTCCCGCCCCCTCCTCGATTGAAGGCGGACGTGAGGGGCAGTCGAGTTCGGGTGGACGGTGCAGCAAAATCCCAGTCCCCGATCTCCGCGCTTGATTGCGCCTTCTCGTTTTCCTCGCATGTATATCATGCGCGTGCACCCTTCTTCACCTTTGTTCGTCCATCCCAGTGTCTCCTTACCAATCCTCCTCCCTTCTTCCCAACCCCCGCTGCCTGGAAACCGAAGAAGACCATGTCGTGGCAAACCTACGTTGACGACCATCTCCTGTGCGACGTCGATGGCCAGCGTCTCACGGCCGCAGCCATTGTCGGGCACGACGGCAGCGTCTGGGCTCAGAGTGATTCCTTCCCTCAGGTGGTGTTGTCTTTCTCTTTCTCTCCACTTTGTTATCTGACACCATTTTTGGATGGCTTTATGGATTCATATAAGCGAAGTTTTATGGGTTGACTTGCATTATGGTTTGCATTTTATGAGTACCTATTTGGAGATCAAAATGGACCTGGCGAACTGTTTTTATTTGCTGATTACGTGAGATTTTTTGGAGTGATGGCTTCGTTTGAAGGCTGAGAACTTGTTCAAGTGGTTGTTTGGATTTCGTTTTATTAATTTTTATTGCTCTACTTGTAGATTAAGCCCGAAGAGATCTCTGGTATCATGAAGGACTTTGACGAACCAGGATACCTTGCCCCCACTGGATTATACATTGGCGGTACGAAGTACATGGTTATTCAAGGGGAACCTGGCGCTGTCATCCGTGGAAAAAAGGTGATGCATTTGTGTCTCATGCGCTTTCATGGTTTTTTCTTTCGTTTTCATTCCTTTGATTACCTTCTGAACTTGCGACGTTTGAAAATACGAAGATCTGTGAGAGATATATTTTTAGTATAAATTTGATCACTAGTTTTAGGAATGTTGAACTGGTTTGCTGGGGAACTGAACGTGTGTAATTTTAGGCAACCATTTAAATTCTGTTATAGGGTTGAATAGAAACTGATAGATGTTGGAGTTAGGGGCACATCGTTTTTGTTCTTACTGATTTCAGCTCCTGTAATTTTTTTTACTTTATATCTTATCTTTGTAGCGGTTCATTAACTCGTCTAGGCCTCCAGATTTATCATTGTTTATGTTTTATCACTGAATCTTGATGGCTCTAAATTTCTAAATGTTCTCTTCTCGACAAAAAACAATTTATTAATTTAATCATGACTTTCTTTCCATAGGGTACTGGGGGCATCACCATAAAGAAGACTGGGCAGGGCCTAATCTTTGGAATTTATGAAGAGCCAATGACTCCAGGGCAATGCAACATGGTTGTTGAGAAGTTGGGGGATTACCTTCTTGACCAGGGCATGTAGTCACTTTGAGTGGGATCTGCTGTTTGTGTTTGAAACTGCAATTCTTTTTTTCTTTCTTTCTTACCAGATCAAACAATTCCTTTCTATAGCCATGGATTGGCAAATAGAATTTTTTCTAAACTTTAGATAATAAATTCTTGAGGATTGGTGTTTGAAGTTTTTAGGAGTTTTCCTCTAGATCTAATATTTACTCCTTCACATGTGTGTAGTCGTCGTTCTTGTTTATGTGCATCTTTGTTGTATATACATGAGAGAGGATTTCTTAAAATATAGAGAGGATTTAACCGGGAAATCTGTGATAAATTGGGCTTTTCTCTTATAGATTTAGCATTGTGTGTTAGGCGATAGTGTGTCTTCTTTGATTGCCTAACACGAATAGCAATTTAGACTCCATGCTATGATCGCTAGTAGGGAAAATATTTTTAATGTTCCACTTTCACAGTGAGCCGAGCGTCAAGGACACATGAGAGTTATTCATCCATGAGATCAACAACCTACACATTAGTACACTTTAGCGTTAGTAGTATTGACGCTAATGTGTGCCAATATGTGCATTGTCGATCTCAAATGTCTAAGGTCTTATATATATTTCTTACACTATGCTCATTGTTAGAAGGGAGCATAAAAAACTCTTCCCACTATTAGACGTGGGGTTGCATTTCTTGTGAGTCGAGATAGTAATATTCCTACACCAAAAACACCCAGAAAAACTCATATTAGAGTTTTGATTGGACTTAATAAGTAGGCGTCACACAGAGTTCACATATCTAGACCAATCAAAACTCATGTGTGAGTTTCTATGTGAAAATATGTATAAGATTGAAAATGTTTTTGCCCTGATGCTCTTTAGGGCTCATAACATAGTATATAGAAATCAACAAAGTCCTTATGTATCATGTTAGACACAACTATTATATATCATGTTAAAACTAAGTCAACTCTTATGTTTCATGTTATGTGCCCTATGTAGTAGGGCATGAAGCCTAGTTATGTAGTAGGTCATGGTAAATATATGTAATAAGTGCAGAAAAGGCTTAAGATGTGTAAATGCCACAGGATTGAGAGAAACATATGTTACTTCCTCCAAATAAAAAAAATTATTCATTATTTTTTAAAGGTTATTATAATACAAGGGGATTTGTAAAGAACTCTAAGGGACTTGAACCCTAAACATGAAACAATGCATTTCCTTTGTTCTTCAGGCCACTTTTATGCTTCTTAGGCTTGTCAAAATTAAAAATTATATGGCTCTTCAATTATATGTATAGAAAGGAAAAATTAGTATGAACTCAGGCTCACACACTTCAATGTGAGCTTGGACATTTCAAGATCGGATGGTGCAAGGGGCTAGTAGTGATTCACACATACATGCCTCTGAGTTATGTATATGTAAGATCTAAATTTGTTAACTCATAGGCGGCTAACATTGACACACGTGAGTACAAATTCATACAAACATATCTCTTATAGAAATGATAAATCTTTTTTCTTGGGGTAGAAACCAAGTGACAACTGACAACCCTTATAACTTGGGAAATATTTTTTATGCTCCATTATGACAATAAAATGAGCGTAAAGAATATTTAAGAAGTGTTCAATTTTAAAATTAATGGCGTATATGCTAGCACATGTTAGCATGTATAACACTTACACTAATGTGTGCGCCATCGATATTGTCCTAACTATTCTTTATGCTCGGCTTGGCTTACATTAAAGAGAGAATATGAAAAACGCTTCCTATAACTTGAGGGTCACTCTAAGTTTAAGTCAAAATTATTAAAATAAAAGTCAATTTACATGAGCCTCGGTTCATACTTATATGCCACTTCGTGAGGAAGGCATCTTCCGCCATTGAATTTTAATAAGACGACAAGTGTTACTCTTAGGTGCAGATAAGTCTTGAGTAATGCACATTAGCTGATCTTGATCCGATGGCTTGAGCCCGTAGAAAAAAATATAATATATCTTTTGCAGGTAGCCAAAGACAGACCGCTCGTTGCAAATTTCTAAATTGCTAACTTCAAGGTGGCATCACTTCTGGCCACTGTTCAGTGCTCAGCAATTCGCAGACTGGGGCCAACAGCAAATCTTGAGACTTAAGCAAAAACAAACAAAGTGAGAATCAGAAAAAAACTAATGCAAGTTACCCAAAAAAAACACTATGACTACGAGTAGTATTTACCAAATGATCTTCTCAAATCGAGAATGTAAAATATCTAGTGACAACAGCTTTGTGGGAGGATTTATCTACGCCATGTTTGGCAATTTCAAGTTTTGATTGTACATGAATAAGAAGAAGCAAATTTGTCAATCACATTTGCCAGCGCAAATCTTAAGCAAAGGGAGATTCTTCAAAAAGAATTGACCACAAAGTAACTGTGTTAACAATTTATTTTCACAAATCCCTTGCCTGAAAGTAGGGGAGGAATAGAGAGAGGAAGTCTTTTGGGCACTCGCCAAACAGTCTCTCTAGTGTGTAAGGGAAATGTGCATATACAAAAGCGAAAACGATTGACATGAGACATAAGGAGAGCGACGTCTGAGGAATAGGCACGAATGAAAATTATCCTCAAATGGCTTCAAAAAAATCCTCATACGAGTTGAGGCAGGCCAGGAAGACAAGTGTTGTTTGTTGGCGTTTCATTGTCATCAAGCTGGAAATCACGAACCTTTTTCTACCCACCATAACCGAACCTGACCCCTGTCCTTGCACCACCCATTACGCATTTACAGAACAAGGCAAGGTCGAGGGCCTTATTATGCTCCAAGTCTGCAAGTAATGGAGATTAACTTACTTCGTACTGCCTTCTAATGATATTGTCCCAAAACAGTTGATTAATATAGAAGCAAAAAAGTTGATTAATGGGGGCCTTCCCGCCAGTTGCCCCCTCATGCAATCTGGGACATAAATCCTGTTAGGATCCACGGAAGCAGCGTGTACAAAAGCAGTCATGATGTGGGACCCGTAACTTCACTGTAAATTCTCTTTTTTCTTTTCTTGATTGATGGTTGATATTGATACTATTCCTTCCTCAACTCATCACTCTTTCGGAGCATTCACGCTATTTAGAGTTGAGTGGACTGGACTGGGGAACGAGCAGGGAAGACAGCCGGGGCGGAATCCGGGTAGGCAGATACTAGGGGCGAAAAATGTCGTGGCAAACTTATGTCGACGATCATCTCATGTGCGACATCGATGGCAACCGCCTCACCGCCGCCGCGATCATCGGCCACGACGGCAGTGTGTGGGCACAGAGCGATTCCTTTCCTCAGGTTTGGATTTTTTATATATATATATATAATTTTTTGTGAAATCATGAAAGTTACAGATCTGTTCTAACTAAATCTGTTGTGTTTTTTTTCCTGATCTATTTGTTTTTTGGCTGAACTATGAGTTCAGATGCTGGGAAGAGAGTGTATGATGTTTTTCTTTTGGTTTGTACGTAACTCGGGCTGGCATGTTGATCGAAAAGGTGTACACTTGCGTTCGCTTTTGGTTGAAACATCCCTGAATTCGCTTGCTTGATGCCTTATTGTTTTTTTTTCCTTCGCACAATGATGCGTTTTTAAGTTACCTGATCGGACTCCGGTTCATTCTATTTTTATTTGTTCCTTTATGCTTTTAAGCTGATTTGTTGCAATTTCTCTGGAAAAAGTTACATGTAGAATTCCTCTATCATCGCGGGATTATATATATTAGATTTGAATAACTTAATCGTGCTAATTGAATATTTAGTGATTAGTTTTTTGCTTGAAAAGGGTTGAAAGCTTAGAACTTGTAATTGACATCTGGAGCCTAATATGGTTGCCAATAGGTTTTTTCCCTACAGCCTTAAGTTCTCAAAGCTGAGTGTGTTAATGATGACAATGGTCAGGCTTCTGGTCATGAATAGAACACAATGCTTCACGAGGGATTGACAGTGTAGCACCATCACAACTGCTCAGAATCTTAGATTTATGAACACATATCAAGTATCAAGTACTTTTTAGTGGCTACTGTGGATTGTGCTAATTTAGTTTAAGAATCCCCATTCATTATTGAAGCTATTATTCAAACCTGTTTGAATTCCCCTATAGCTTTGTATCTTCTGATTCTTCATAACTTTCGCTTCAACATTTGTTGCAACATATGTGGTTGGGCTGGCATTTTATTGACAAAGAGGATCAGTTTTCATTTGCTTGGGAGGAATGTCCTGCCTGTCTTGTTGGTATACTTGTGACTACTTGGACTCATTTTCCTTTTTTTTTTCAGCATTAAAAAGTGATAATCCTAGTACTTTTATCTTTTACTTCTTTGCGGAAGGAGATATTCTGGGCTTATTTGATATTACCAAATCTTTATCATTTTAAGGTAAACAAGCAGGCCAAATTTTCAGAGCCAACCATTTATTGTGCTTAGTTTTTGACATGATCTTATATGATGGTCTAAGACTTTAAAGGGTTGTTTCTGGGATCAGTGTGGGAAAATATATTGATACTATAATAAGCAAGTGGTAATATTGAACTGAATAAGAACGTTGCAAGAACCTGGATAGCAACAAGAGTAAGAAATGAAAATGTAGTCCGAGGCTGCTGACATTGAATCCGATATTGTTGCCCTATAGATGAACTTGGCTTTTCTAGCAATACATTCCTAAGACACAAAGGACCTCTCTGACTGGCTGGAGTGTGCACTCCAAGAAGTCACTCCCAAACTCAAAGAAATGAGGTTTATATTGCCTACAATTTGCAACAAATTAACAACCAAATGAGTAAAGATAGGGTTTTGGAAGGGCATTGTTTCTGGATAGGGAGGAAAGTGGAGCGGGTCATCTCATTTGCGGAGGTGCTACACTAACATTCCCTAGGTGTGTAGCTACTCTGACTCATTGGCGCTGGGGTTGGCTGGGCCTTGATTGATAAAGGAATTTATTGCATGATGCCTCACTGATTTTGGCACTCTTCATTTGTCCTGTAAATGTCTTCTTTTGCTAGATCTAGTTTTACTGGCATTCTAATATGGAAGATTATGCAAAAAGGGAAAAGAAAAAATGTACACCTTTTTTATCTGTTGGTGTTTTGAATTGCAAGTTTGTGATATTGTAATTCTAGAGCAGATGAAGGAGTGAGATTGCCAAAAGTAACCTGATCATGTAGTACATGGGTATGTCTTTTCTATCACTGTTTAGAAAGGAGGAAGAGAATGTGATACTCCCTCCATCCTATATTAAGTGTCTCATTTAAAACAAACATTTGTCCTACATTAAATGTTCCCCATTCTCCTCACAAGTAGAAAGCTTCTTATATGTTTCTTCCCTAAGTAGGAGGAGCAAGGGAATTAAAGTCGCAAAAGCTATAATTTTTTTTGTCTTTTTGTGCCATGAACTGGTGCTGAATTAGGTTTTTTTTCTTTTGTGGTTTAAGGTGCTTCTCACCGTGCATAAAATTTTCATTTTTTTTACAAATAAGACACTTAATATGGGACAGAGGGAGTGTTCTTTTGCAAAATTGAATCGAAACCTAGAATTTTGAACACACACTTAAATTATTCAAATTAGTGACAAACCCAGTCCAATGATTAAGCCTCTGCTCTAACAACCATCCCTGATGCTCATCTGACTCATCAAATTTAAGAAGTTGTTTATAATTTGGTTGGTTCAAGTTATGAAATGTAATCATTAATTTAGTATTAGTTTATGCTTAAAACCGGTTCATGGAAAAGCCCCTTTGAGACTCGCCTTGAGCCACTTCTTGAGGCAAGGCATGGTTAAATTGCCTAAAATGTATGATGTAAGCCATAATACTCTAAGGGCGTCTGAAGCATTCCCCTTGAGGAGATGAGGCGCCAATCGTTATATAATGATTTAATTTGGATTTTTTCAAATTTGACAGAAATATTGAATATTTGATGCTTACACCTGACCTTTTAGATGGTGAAGCGGTTTGCCTCATGCCTCTCACCTTTACGACATTACTTAATATTGATAAACAAAGCTCATGGTTTGAATGCTTAAAATGTATGCTATAAGGTATGACACCAAGGGCACATGGTCTAAGGCGCTCTCCTTGAGGAGATCAAGGACCAATTATTTTAGAGTAAGTTAATTTTTTTTAACTTCTATAGAAATATAAAATACTTAATGCTAATGATTCACCTTTTAGAAGGTAAAACGCCTTGCCATATGGCTCACACCTTTTATAACACCTTGCCATATGGCTCACTCCTTTTATAACACTGCTTAAAATCAATAATAAAACTCATGATCTGCTATGGTGAATCGGATAATCTCTTCACTAAACTCTCTTGTATTTAGTACGTTAGGCACTGATTGCCCAAAGCATTGGCCTTGATGTGTGTAAGCACATACGGAAGCTGATGATTATCCATATTTCTATAGACAATATTTTCTTGGTTTTGTTGGTTCTCACTCTTGTTCTTTTATGGTTGTTGTAGTTCAAGCCTGAAGAGATAAATGCCATTATGAATGATTTCAGTGAACCTGGATCACTTGCACCTACTGGTTTATATATTGGGTCTACAAAATATATGGTGATTCAGGGTGAACCAGGTGCTGTCATTCGAGGAAAGAAGGTAGCCATTTAACTGTCAACAATTTTCTAAGCGTCATCCTATGATTTTAAATATAGGTCTAACCTCTACATACCTGTCATGTAATTCTCTTGTTTCAGGGCTCTGGCGGTGTGACCGTGAAGAAAACGAATATGGCCCTGCTCATAGGCATTTATGAAGAGCCCTTGACCGCTGGGCAATGCAACATGATTGTTGAGAGGCTTGGAGACTACCTCGTTGATCAGGGTATGTAGCTTGTTTGTGGATATGCATTTTATGGTGCGAGTTTCTCTTTATACCGCTTTTGTTATGTAATATGAATATGGGTGCCTAGCACTTTTTGCTCCTTGGATTGATATGATTGGAACTTGCAGTTAATAATGTCTGTTTTTAAAGTTATTCAAAGTCAAACCTTTCTCAAGATTGGAAGGTCTACTGTATTCGTTTGTCATTGGTGGATGTGATTGATTTGTTCACTATGCCTTCTTAATGCAATATAAATTTTATGTTTTGAGTGAATAAACACTCCTCTGCTAGGTTGCCCTGTATGTCTGAAAAAATAGCAGAACGTTCTCCTGAATAGCAGACTTCGTTTTTGCCGGCTAACTGTGGTGGGGCAGTGGGAGGAAAATAAACCAAGGTAGGTGCTTATAAGATTCCCGTTCATGTGGACATGTGGTGAATCTCAAGTATTGCGGATTTCCATTTTCTCAGCCGACGAGATGAAGGGAACCCCATGATCACCCCTTCCTTGGCCCTACTGCTGTGCGGCCATAGAATGGGTATCTTATCATACCCTTATCCACTGGTTAATAGGTAGAGGAGATTCTCTGAAAGATTATGCACCAACAATCCTAATAATTCCGTTGACTGTTGCTGCATAGTTTTTCGGAGCATCTTTCCTGCCAACAATCTTCCATACGCTGCTGAGCTGCAGGAGGGGTTGTTTGACAAGGTGAAGAAGAAAAGATGCATTTTAGCGAGATGTCAATAATTGTTCAGAAACTACATTGGCCAGATGAACGAATTTGGCTCGACCACTGGACACCGGCAACGACTACGCTTTAGTCTGAAGTAACACGAGTCTACTAATGCTAAGATGGTGTTTTGCAAGTGTTTCACTCATTCTTTTAGCTAAAAACAAATAATAATATGAATACAAAAAATGTATACTTTAACTACCATACTAACTATTTAAATACTCGACTGACAGGTAGGAGCTCTACCTTGTACAACGCTTTGAATTTCTGTAGGTAAAAGTATACTCCCTCTGCCCAATATTCATAGCTTAATAGCTTGTGATTTTTATTGAATAGTGAGACCTGCAGTTAAGAGAATGGAAGATAAAAGGATTGAACCCCTTAACTAAAAGCCAAATGGAGTCATTAATATCGAATAAATTTTTTTTTCAAATGGGGCTGCTAATTTGGGATAGAGAAAGTATAAATGCAACAATTGAATTAAGTGTTTGAAAGGTTGGAATCTACATTACATGAGTCAGGTTCCCCTTCCATATGGCATCTTCATTGCAATGAGCCATCTCTTTGAAATTATAAATGTTGAGGCAAACCTGACCACAGTTTTGAGATGGCTGGCTGGTTTTTTATTAATTGGGTTTTGTGCCACGATTGAGACTTTTACATATTTTTTCTTAAAAATTTATAATTTTTTTTTGCAATATAATGACTGTAAATAATGAAAATGACTAAATTTAAAACATGTTAAAACAATTTTTATAACTTTAAAACATCATCATCATTTTTCCCCATAATTTTTTTAAATCATCATATAGTCAAACCAAACATTCTTATGTGTAAATTAAAATGAAACATATAAAATAAATGCCATGGCCATAGGCTTAATCACAAATACGTCCCATGCATATTTGAGTACAAATCCCACAAATAATTTAAAACTATAATCTAATATACAAGTTCAAACAATATAAACAACTTTCATCTTACTCAATATATTAGATTGTGACAACTCATTAGGATTCATAGTGAGCCACAGACATAAAAGGAATTCATCGAAAGAATCTACCAAGGCGCCAAAGCGTCCAATCCAAGCAGCTCTCGATTAAAGACTTACAAAAGCCCCCAAAATATATGGGGCTAAAAAGAGGAAAAATGAGTAGGAGGGTTCTAATCAGTAAGCTCTGTAAGCCTATACATAGATGCGATCATTAAACTTTAATATTAAGCAAAAGTACATACAAATACATTACAGTTGCACAATATAACAATCATACATAAACACATACTATTTTACTATTTTTACACTTACTCTTACACTTACATCCTTACTTGTACAATCTTACTTAAATTCTTACACTTATAATAGTACCCAAAAATATATACACTTAACAATCTAACTCAGAAACATACACTTAGAGTCTTTTTCATAATCTTACACTTACAATCTTCCTCATAATATGACAAGGGTCCGGTTAGGATGAGCAGATTTGGAGGGAATTTGGACGAAAATAAATATCAAGGTTAATTGATTAGATATTGGGCCGTTCGATCTTATCCGATGGCTATTAGTTAACTCATGCTCATATAATTAATATGAGACTAGGCTCATAGTAACTTTTTCCATATTACAAACTTACTTAGAAACTTACAAACTTACCAATACAAGTCATACACATACTATTGACAATTAAAGCTCATTACAACTTAATCAGTTACAGTGTCAAATGAAAAAGAATGTCATTGGAGCATCACTTTAACCTCTAGAGAGCAACTAGATGTCATAAATTTTTCTGAAGACAAGATACATTTATGCTCATAGGGCACATGATCAAATAGGTAAAAATTGATCAATGGTAATACTTAACATGAGTATGCAAACACCTATACTTGGGAAGCCATATAGTGCCAATTAAGGGCTATACAGTACATATGGGCAAAAATCATACAGTGTCACTTTTGAGCCGAAATCTTATAGTGTTATATATAGGTGGAATCATATAGTACTGACTAAAGGCAAAAATATACAATATTCTCAATAGAGCATAAAATATCTGAGATTAAATACAACACCAAGACAAGATAGAAAAGCATATGTCACTTTGAACAGAGTATTAGAGTACGAGTTTAAATACAACATGAAGACAACATTTCGAAGGATAAGCACCTTGGCAATACATGAAAAATGCTTAGCTGACTAATTATCGGCTAGCAAACACAAAATTGAATCCCTTGAAACCCTTAGATCTCAAACTCACAATGTTATCATATTAATTTTACTTATAATTCAAATTTAAATTAAATAATTTATGTAGGTATAATTATGTCATAAAAACTTTCAGTCTTACAATCTCTCGCTAACCAATCTAAAGCTTAGCCTGTTTCAAATTCCAAGTTCATCAGGGCCAAATGCTTCACTTAATTTATCCATCTTATAATCATAACCACCATACCACATATCCTTTTATATTCATACATTCTCCACCATCCACCTTATGACCAAATTATTTTACTATGAAATCATCAAACAAAACCCCTCTAATGTGACTACAATTATCAAACTCTTACTAAACCTCATTTATTATTCTTATGTTCCAGCTCATAATACATATATTATGCTTATATAATTATGTTGTGCACTCTTACTATATGACAATCCTCAATAAAAGCTCCAAACCCCAAGTTTGCTTACTTACTGAAACCCAACATAAACTTCAATTGAAATGAACCCTCATTCGTTTATTATACATTCTCTGACATCCATCAGGCTGATACAGATCCACATTAAAATCCATGTGAAACCCTTTACCACGACTAACTATCTATTGCACATATAACTGCCTAACACACATACACATATCTATCACACGTGTGTATAGTCATTATACGCACGTATGTCCATCACACATACATATCACATATCCATAATTTATCATTCTTACACATCACATACTCGTAATTCAATACATAGCTTACCAACATACTTGTTAGCTATCACTAGCATACACATGGTCTACATATATCAAACATACTAGTAGTTTACATGCACGTCATATACACAATCAAATATACCATAAGTTGTTGTATTTCCCTTTTACATCAAGCAATCGGATCATATAACATCCAAAACATTAAATCAAATAATCCTAACATGTTGCTAAATATTTAAAGTATGTTATCTTGAAATTATAAGTTCAAAGTTATCTACTTTTTAATCCATGCGTGTTTGATGGCAAGCATACAATGGTGGTGGCGTTACCAGAAGAATTGGTGGTAAAAGACATCTTCTAATTGAGAGAGTTGATGTCTTGAGGTTTAGGAAATGCCAGAAGTAATCACAACAAGACGAGGTAACAAAAATCTACATGACAAAATGTGCTATTTATGGCGGTACATTAGGGGCAGCTAGGAGAAGGGTTGTGCCAAAAGAACTCGCAAGTGCAACTGAAAGGCTAACTGGAGGTTGGCCGGTAGCTAAGAAGTACTCTACCGACCACAAAGCGCTGAAATCAGCCATGAACAGTAACCAATGGCTACAATTTCATACTGTCGATGACCGACAAGAGGGGTGAAAGGCATGAGTATGTGCATGAGGAAAGAGGAGACACTACAATAAATTGGATAACGACACATGCAAGTGTCGCTAATAGTGCCATAAACGTCGCTAATGGGTATTAGCGACGTTTAAAAAGTGTCACAAAATGCGCAGCTAAAACTGCTTTCGCTATTACTCATTAGCGATGCTTATGATTAAGTGTTGCTAATACTCTTAATATTAGCGACGTTTAGGAAAACATCACTAAAAAGTATTATTTGCGACGCAAAGATAAGCATCGCTAATACATAACTATTAGCTACGCTTATATATGCGTTGCTAATAATAATAAAATTTTTAAAAATAATTTTTTTAATATTAGAGATGCATAAATATGCATCGCTAATAAGAAAAAAATACATAAGTCTTTAGCGATGCTTCCATATGCGTCGCTAATGACTTAAAAATAAAAAAATAATCGGCCACCAGCAGGTGGGCACATGTGACGAGGGGTAACCGGGGAGAGAGAAGGGTGGAGGGGGAGCTGGAGGCGACTGCGGGGGATTACATAGAAAAGTGGGGACCGGGGGGGCTCTAGCGGTGGATGAGTCGGGTCGGCGGCGGGGGGAAGAGCCGACACCGGGGGATTACACATAAAAGAAGGGACCGGGGAGGGGGCTGCGGTGGTGGATGTGCCGTGACGACGGCGGTAGGGCAGAGCCGGGGCGGCTTTGGGGGGATTACACAGAAAAGAGGGGATTGGGGAGGGGGAGGGAGGCAGATCCGGCGTAGGGTGGTGGCTCTGGCAGTGGATACGTACTGACGGCGGCAGCGGGGCGGAGTCGAAGGCGGCTTTGGGGGGATTACAGAATCAAGTGGGGACCGGGGCGGGTGGGGAGAGGGGGGGGGCTATGGTAGTGGATGAGCCAGGATGGCAGCAGCGGAGAGGAACCGGAGCTAGTTGGCAGTAGGGGATTCCAGAGAAAACAATTGGGTGGGGGGGACCGGGATAAATACCGTACGGGCGAATTAATAAACCCTGTGCAATTCGATCACACGGGTAGAAATTTTAGCAATGCACCGTTAAGCGTAACTAAAATAGACCATGTTGCAATGTCTATGTATAAACGTCACAATTGGGTATGTTGTTTGCGACACATATTTTAGGCGTTGAAAATATTTTTCCTATTTGCGACAATTGTTACTATACATCACAAATAAGCCTCGTATTTGCGACACTTACTCATAAGCGTCACAAATACTATTTTTTTTTTAAAAATCCTCTATTCTCTCCTCACCCTCTCTCTCTCCTTTTTTTTTTCTCTCTCTCTCTCCCTTTCCTCTCTCTCTCTCTCCTCCCTCTCTCTCTCCTCCCTCCCTCCCTCTCTCTCCTCTGTCTCTTCTCTCTCCCTCCCTCTCATACATTTTTCATTTATTTTTTTGATTAATTTTTAAATAAAAAATATTTTTTTCCCTCTCTATCCCCTCCTTCCTCTCTCTCTCCTCTCTATCTCTCCTCTTTCTCTCTCCCTCTCCTCTCTCTCCCTCTCCTCTATTTTCAATTTTTATGACTTTTTATTTTTATAAGTTAATTTTAAAAATAAATAAATAAAATAAAATAAATACTATTAACAATGTATAAAAATATACGTCATTAATACATATACTATTAGCAATATATATATATCGCTAGTAGTATTTATTTTATTAAAATAATTAATTAAATAATAATAAAAAAATTAATTACTATTTTAGACTACTTTGGGAAATATTTTTCAAAATAATGTTACTTTTTGCCACAAAGGCATCAGCTAAGTAACTGATGTTTACATAGCTTTTATTTTAATTTTTATATTATTTTATTATTTAAAAGGATGAAATTAATTTTAATATAATTTTATCCTTTTAAACGATAGAAATCGGGTTATATCGTTCTAAACGATAAAATCATACACCATGCTCACTGGGAAAGCCAATCGTCATACCATGCTCACCTGGAAAGCTCCCCGGCAACGCCCAAGCAACCGTCAGCGGCTTCCTCCCCCACTGTCAGCAAAACCACTCCTCCAATTCATGCCACCGCCAGCGCCGCTGCTGCTGGACGACCTCAACGACATGAAGCTTCTCTACCGATTCATTGCCACCAGGCCCATCGGCCCGGCCAAGAGCGACCAACTGGTTCAGGCTCCCCTCTACCCTATGGTACGGGAAAGCTTTGACCTCTATTAGGACATCTCAGACGGGGAGGCGCTAGTTCTGGACAACTTCTTCCACCTACCAGTTCACGCTTTTCGCATTTGCGGCAAGGCCTCCAAGCAGTTTGACGTGCTCGCTAGCTACTACAGCCTCTGCAAGAGCCTCGGCATTGGCCGGACGTCCGAGTACCCCAACGTTCAGCAGATCACGAACACTCTGCTTGAGACCCTCAACGAGTTCCTCAAGGACAAAAAAGAAGTTTGCTTCATCGAATTCCCGCCGCTGCTCCAAGTCCTCGAAGATTTGTCGAAACTCCTCGATCGATCAGTCGAACTCCTCCTTTATATTCGGCATTTTTTCCGCATTCGTTTTTGCTTTGCGCTTTCGCATCTCGAACGCTTCGGGGCTCCGGCCGCGCTTCTTCTGGCGGTCGAGCTCTGCGCAGAGGCTGACGTTGCGGGGCGGGAAGATCGTCAGTGCCAAGGAACCAGGCAGCGAGGATGGGACGGCGATGGGCCAGCAGGGCTCTCCGGGCTATATTAGCACGAAGGCGAGCTCGGTGAAAGAGCAGCAGACGGACGAGGGGACCGAGCTCTACTTCAAGTCGGCGCTGAGCTCGATAGAAGACGACGAAGAGGCGGATCGGGGGACGAAGAGGTGGTTCTCCGAGTCGGCCTCAGAGAGGCACGGTTCTGAGGTGGACTTGGTGAGCCTCAACGAGACGGAGGGAAGCGGATCCTGCGTTGTTCCGGTCGAGCAAGAAAACAGTTCAGTATTTGATTTGCGGCCGCTGGATGACCCCATGCAGCTTCAGCAACCAGGCCCGCCACCAGAATTGCCGCCATTGCCCGAATGCCCAGGACCATCTGAGGAAGGACGAGGAGAAGAGGAGGAAAGCGAAGAGAGTGCTGGGTGGGAGACGATTCTGGTGGAGAGCGCCAACAACTTAGCGGGCCAGCTCAGCGCCATGAACGCACAGCTGAGCAACGAGTTGCTGCCCCTGGGGTGTTTCTCTGAGCAAGTACATCTTCAGCATTCCCGCCGCCAACCTTATGTGCCAAGAATCCGCCTCAATGCAATCCATTCTTGGAAGTCGGCTAGAATGGCGGCGGCGATTTTCCCGGTGACTTCCTCTCTAGTGCAAGTACGTCTTCAGCATTCCCACCGCCAACCTTCTGAGCCAAGAATCCGATTCAGCTCTCAGTGCCCCCTGAAGCAGATCCCTTCTCTTCCTCCTACTGCCTCTCTTCTCAGCTACTCGAGGAGCCCACAAACAAGCAGCCTCCTGCTTATCCGGCTGCTCCAGCATCAAGTTCAATCAATGAAATCCTGCAAAGAAGGAAGCCATGGACCGTTAACTCAACAATAACGGGAGGGAACTAGGAAGCTCAGTAACTGTTACGAGTGAGGAAACTGCAGGAGGAGGCAAGTTTCCTTCCTGGAGCTTCCGCCGAGATTACATATCCCCTGTTCTAAACATAAGGGAAATCTCCGACTCTGTAAGAGAGGATTTTGTAATGGCGGCGGCTAGTGGAGCGAAACCAGGAAACTGTTATGTCAACCGTTGTGTGATAAATCAGTTTATAATATACGATTCGGCCCCAGGGATTCCTCGACACGGTATGATTTCGTCGTTTGGACGATGAAATTAATTTTAAGATAATTTTATTATTTGTATTAAGATGTTATATTTTTAATTCAGTTTCGTCATTTAAAAGTATAAAATTACTCTAAAGTTGATTTTGTTATTTTAAACGATGAAATTATATAATTTTTTTTTAAAAAAAGCTATACAAGTGCTAGCTACTTGGTTGGCGTCTGCGTGGCAAAAAGTAACACCATTTTAAGAAATATTTCCCAAAGTGGTCTAAAATAGTAATTAATTTTTTTAATTATTATTTAAATAATTTTCTTAATTTTATTATTTATTTTTAAAATATAATAATACATAAAAAATCTTAAAAAATTAAAAATCAATTAATCACCCTCTCCTCTCTCTTTCCCCCTCTCCTCTCTCTCTCCCTCTCTTCTTTCTCTCTCCCTCTTCTCCCTCTCCTCTCTCTCCCTGTCATCTCTACTCTCCTCTCCTCTAATTTTAATTTTTTATTTAAACATAAATAAATAAAATAAAATAAATATTATTAACGACGTATAAAAATATATGTGGCTAATAGTGTATGTATTAGTGATGTATAACAATATATGTCGCTAATACATACACTATTAGCAACATATATTTCTATACATCGCTAATAATATTTATTTTATTTATTATTTTTAGAATATAATAATATATAAAAATATCTTAAAAAATTAAAAATTAATTAATCTCCTTTTTCTCTCTCGCATCCCTCTTCCCCTCTCTGCTTCTCTCTCTCCCTCCTCTCTCTGCACACTATCTCTCCTCTAATTTTAATTTTTTATGATTTTTTATTTTTAAAAATTAATTATAAAAATAAAATAAAATAAATAATATTAGCGACATATAGAAATATACATCACTAATAGTATATGTATTAGGGACGTATACTTCTATATGTCGCTAATAGTATTTATTTTATTTTTGTTTTTAATTAATAACTATTAGCGACACTATTTTTTATGCATCGCTAATAGTTGTAATTTTTTTATTTTTTATATTTAAAATATATAACTTTTGGTGACATTTGTAATAAGTGTCGCAAATAGGTTAACTATTAGCAACACTCATAATAAAGTGTTGCTAATATGATCAGTATTAGCGACGCTTTCAACTAAACATTGCTAAAATATGACTATTAGCGACGTATATATTTATACCTCGCTAATAGTTGATTTTATTGTGACACTTGTGTATGCGTCGCAAATAATTATTTTTAGCGATGCTTAGTTTTGTGTCGCTAATAAATGTGTCGTTAATAAATGCTTCGCTAATACTACAATTTATTGTAGTGAGAGGTGGAAGAGGGTTATAGTGGTCAAATCGGTGGCAATACCAAGTGATGGTCAGGCAGTGCATAAGTGTAGCCTATACCTTGAAACACATGCGTGGGCACATGCACAAACAACCAAAGGGGCAAAAAGAGGGTAAGTGGGGCTATCAATGAGCCTATAGGTGGCGGCCGACAAAGGTAGCTACATTGCCAATCATCACATAACCAAAACCATCTGTGTGGGCAGTTGTGCATCAAATACGACTGAGGGCAAAGGTGTATGCAGCAAGTGGGTCGAAGTAGGTCTGGGAGAGGTGGATCCCCATCGTCCCCAACCCAAAGAGTGCCATCTGAAGGCTAGTTGGACATGGTTGGCTGCCAGTAGCCGTCATAGAAACAAAACAGGGGGAGGGCATTTAACTTGGGTAAAAAAGGAGAGGAGCAAGCGGAGATGAGAGGCGTTGGGAGCCCATGAGTGGTAATCACTCGCTCGAGACGAAGCTTGTAGTAGTGGCTCAAAGCTCCCCCGGTGGCTTGCAGTTGTGATCGTTTATAATTAAACCCTTTGCAAGTGTACAAGGTAATTATACTAGGATAAGTATTTAAGGGTTGTCGAACCACAGGGACGAATGAATTATTACTAAATAAAAAGGGGAATTTGCTGATTGAAAACTAAAACAAACTTAAACTTTAATTAAGAAGGAAAGAAATCAACTAGTTGAAAAGAAATATATTAATTTGATGGAATTTACGTAGGAAATCGAATCCACTATAGAACCATAATAATTCCTTAACTTTTAATCTAAATCTAGTGTGAATATGAACAAGTATTCTCAGTTACAAGCTAGAATTACTTAAAAAAAATCATTAATTAAATTTCATGGCATGAACTATCTTCGACAGTAGCACGAATCATCTACACTAAACTAGCTATAGGCATGACCCGTCTAATCTTAGTATAACTCATCCAAATCATTAATTATTTGAACATTAAAACTATTGTATGACTAGCTCATCTAAATCACAGAAATTAGAATTGATGTAAATATCAAAACAACATCAGTCTATCATCTACAAGACAATAAATTAACATAGACAAGAATAAATATTAAAAGCTCTTCCATTAAAAAGGAAATCCATATCATACAATTGTCATCATTCACAACTGAGATCTAAATTAAAAAGAAAAGAAACTGAAACTTATCTATAGCTTCATCAACTCCTAAGTAAAAGAAAAGTTTAGCCTTCCATTGTAGAAGAAAACACTTGAATCTCTATTAAAAGCTTTGAGTTCTCTTCCATTTTCTTCTTCCTTTTTCTTTTCAGAAAATCTACTGGAATCCTATGGTTTCAAGCCAAATATGTCTTTTTATAGGTATAAGATCCATAGGAAGAAGCCCAATATGAAAAAGATTGAAAATTGGCTAAAACTAGAAAACTGCACATTATGCCGTTCGAACGCCCTGCATGCCTGTTCGAACGCTTGAACTGATTTTTGCTTAAAATCATGTTATCCCGATCGAACGGTAAGTGACCCCGTTCGAACGGCTATAGTGTTTCTGCAATCTTGACAGTTTTTCTGGATAGTCCATATTCTGTTCATTAAGCTTTTCTTCATGTCCATATTAATTTCCAACTTGTTTATAACTCCGAAAAGTTGTCCAAATCACTTTAAAGCATGTCAAGACTATTTTGAATTATTCCAAACATCGTTCAAGTATCTCAATAAGTGCACTTTACCTATAAAAAATAAAAACATCATATTTTAGACATGTACAATATAATTAAAATCCCAACTTTGTTCAAATACATATCTAAACTACTACTAATAATAAAATTATTAATAATTAAACTAAAATACTAATTACTATCTTAATCTAAATAAACCATAACTAACACTAAATTAACCTAATCTATACTAGCAAATAAGGTAAAAAGACATATAAAATAGATATATATTTCATACTTATGAAGTTGTAGAGAGGAAGACACAGCAAGGGGAAAAAACCCAGACACAACAACGAAGGGTGAAGGGGAGAAAAAAGTGGTCAAATCTAAAAGATGGTGATAGTCCAACTTTCGCTAGTTCATGGCGAGCTAGATGGACGCGTGTCGGAGTCCATCTGATGCCTACTAGTGGCGGATGGATGCCACCAACCCAAAATAGGGAGAAAGTTCAAACTCTTGAGATCAAAGCTACAAGGCGCACTGAGATGGGGGGTGGTTATGCCGGACTGGGGAGGCCTGACTACGCCTTCATTGGGCATGGTAGTGGCTGGATAGGTAGAGAAAACTCAAAAATTGAGAGGGAGAAGGAGCTGGTCATGTCAAAAACAGGGGAGGAGCGGCAAGGTTGGTTGGGGTGGCAGCCTTACTATCGCCAGCCAAAGGCTAGTAGGAGCCCACAACCCACACCGGTGCCGCTTCAACCAAAGAGAAACTGAGAGATGAGGGGGAGCCCAACAAATCATTTTACTGATTTGAAGTAATTTTGAGCCTTAATCTCTTAAAGAACCTTTTATATCATTCATAGGGCTAGGGGAGATGATTGTAATGAGCCTAAGAATGCGTACATTGACATCGAGATTGTAGACCACGACCTTGAGAAACATGTTGTGGGAGAGCCTACTCTAAGTTTAAGCGAGAACATACCCTTGTGTGGTTTTGTTTAGAAGAGCTCATCGATACGAGCTCAATGGTCTTAAAAATGCGAGAGTCCTAATTTGGGGTAGAGAGTTATCATCATTGGAAATTTTGAAAAATCATGTCACAATTTTTTTTAAAAAAATTAAAACATGCATCAACTCGCTGACGCCAGGCACACATGCCTGACATGTGCATTGTAAATTGGTTGCAAGCCCAGCCATAGGCTTCGCTTGCAACGTGTAGGCCAAGCTAGGGGCTAGGCTTTTGGTGCATAGGCCCTACCCGCAGGGGAGGAAAGCATTGTGTAGGCTAGTGCTCCTCCTGTGGTAACCACGACATGGTTGGCTTTAATGGCCAGCCAGTGGTGCACATTCAATGGCCCAGTTTTCCTATAAATAGAGAAGGGGGGGGGACGGATTCCAACTCACTCACACCTTCCTCCTCTCATCTCTTTTGGTTTTTGCCCATTCTTTAAGCTTTAAACCTCATTTTCTAAGTTGTTTCTCCTTGATTTCTACATTCAAAAACCAATCTTAGTTAATTAGAGGGAGCCCTATGTCGTGAGGGGCCATTTTTTGAGTTAGCTTCTCTAAAAGGGGAAAATGACCTAGGGCAAGAGGAGGCCTTATTCTCCACTCAAGGGCGAAAGCAGAGATTGCCGCAACGCTAGGGGAGGTTTTGTCAATCTCACTCAAGCCGGATGTAGAGACTATCTCAGCACGAGGGGAGGTGCACCTGCTGCTCTTGAGTCAAGAACAAGTGAAGCCTTCATGAGTGTAGGTGGTTCTAATTCCTAGTTTCGTGCTGGAGCTAGCTTTGTTTCAAAATCCTTTAAAGTTGTAATTAAGGTTTACTTTGAAAAGGATGGGTTTTAAATAATGTTAGGGGTCAGACATCTATCATACCCTGTAACAAGATTTTTCAAAGTACAAGTATTTGAAGATCGTTTTATTATCCCGATCATTTGAAATTTTAAAATTTGAAATGTAGTACTTCGGCACACAAACTAAGAACTATGAGAGTTTATCACCCCTAGATACTGCCTAATGATGGTTATAGTGCGCTCAAGAGTTGGGGTATCATGAGAAGACCCCTCTCCTTCTGTAACGCCTTTGATTTTTCAACATATTTTGTTAAAAAATCATGATTTTTTTTACAACATAACAACTATAAATCGGGAAAAATGACGAAAGATGAAACATATGAATGCTGTTTTATAATTTAAAATATCACATGCCAATTTTTCCATATATATATTTTTCTTTTTCAATCGAACATCGTACAACCAAACCAAATATTCTTAGGCACTACTAAAAAACAAATGTACAAAAGAAATTACTATAATTATGGACTTTAAATGTAATGTCACTTTTTTCACTATTGTGAAAATGTTTGAGTGCTAGCAAAGTAATACTCCGTCTATCACATGTTAGGAAGTGTTTTTCATGCTACATGCTTACCATGAGCAGATCTTAAAAAACACTTGGGGACCGTTTATTTTTATGATCTACGTAGCACACACTAGCACACTTTAGCATCAGTATCATTTATGCTAACGTGCACTAATATATACATTATCAATCTCATGCATGAATGGCTTATAAGTTTAATATTTGTCATAAATAAAATATATAGTTACTATTGTGGGTTCCCCCGGTGTAAGGAACTATATGCTTTACAATTAATTAAAAGGGTTCTCCCTAGTCGGTCGAGTATTGGGCTTTTATGGCTCGAGCTTGAATTGTTGAAGCTTGGCTCGAAGCTCGAATAAGCTCAAAATTTCCAGCTTGTGCTTGGCTCGAATTGGAAATCCAAAGCTTAGCTCAAGCTCAAACTCGAACTTACGTAAGTGCATCATGAGCCTAGGCTCGAACTAGGTTAGAACTAATATATATATATATATATATATATATATATATATATATATATATATATATATATATATATATATATATATATATATATCTAAAGTATATAAAATATCACAAATACTAATATGCTTTTAGTATTAAATATTACTAAAAATACTTCAACAAGTATTATGACTACACCTTGAACATCTGAGTATATATAGTCATTATGAATTAAGAAAATTATAATAAATAAGTTTTAGTTACATATGCTCAAAATAGACAACATTACTATTTTCCTCTCTTTGTGTACATATAATCAAAAGCTGCATAAAATAAAAAATCACTTAGGCAACATTACTATCTACTTTTTGTATTTTATTTTCTTTACATGCTTATAAATCACTTATAAAAGAACTAATTTTTAGCCTTAATATGCCTCTAAATTTTTTTAAAATATATGTTAAAAGATATATATTTTGTAAGCTGAAGACTGTCCCAATGTCATGCTTCAACTTTTTTAAAAATATCTAGTCATTCTTTTGTAAACTAAGGGTTGTCCTCCTAATGCCATGCTTCTTACAAAAGTATTTTTAAGCATATTAGTGTGATATTATGTTTACCCTCCATCATATATTTATAGCTCCATTTGGTTTTTCAATCGAACTAATTTTAGTTCATCTTTAAAAACTAAATGGAGCTACTAATTTGGGATAGGAGTATATTAGCCTTTGTATCTCAAGTTTTTTTATATAAAAATATATATCATATATAAAAATTATATAGTTATTACAATTTAAGTAGGATATATTTCATGAAAAAAATTTATATAAGTTGGGGTTCACGTACTGTAAGGTTCTTAATTTTTCTACGGTTTTTTGTGATTTTTTTGATAATTTTAGGCAGAAAAATATAACGCTTTAGTATATTTATATTTGTGTATTTCTTAATATTTGTACCCATAGAGTTGGGTATGGGCTTCAGTCATAGGCCATGGGCCGTGCTGTGTGCTTAGACTCAAATTTTGGAGGTACAACATGTAAACATTAGGTTAACATGCATTAGGGAAAGAAATGGAAAAAAATGAAAGGATCGGTGTAAGGACCTTCATCTTTAAACCGGTTTTGTTTTTCGTTAATTATGGGTTATCGTAAAATTTACGCGTTTTCTGATCTTATTCGGTGATTTCGTAAATAAATAGTGTTTGTGATAGCTTTAACCAAAATTAACTTCAACATTAGTGGTTTTAAGTGATTTTAAACCAAATATGAATTTTTGGGATTTTTCACTATTTCCCCAACAATTAGGGTTTCGGCGGGACCCCTGTGGGCTCCACCGTCGAAAAATTTATTTTTGTGTGAAATGAACCTAGACATATACTTAAGGTCCCACAAAAATTTTCAGAATTTTATTAGGCTTAAATTGTGCTTAAATTTGTAAAATACCCACTCTTAGCCTACTTTTCATATTTACACCCCAAAATTTACCTATGCCTACCCCAACCCTTACTATAAAAGGGCAAACCTGAGCCATTTCCATTTTTGGGAATAGGCTAAGGAAGGAGGGCTGGCCTAATCCCCACTTAGGCCCGAAGTAGAAGCCGATTAAGGTAAGCTTACTCTAATTAAGCACTAATCCATGACTTTTCTCTTAATTTCTTCCAAATCTACCATTTTTCCTTGATTCAATTCGTTTTTGACCATGAAAAGCTACTGATTTGTGTTTTACTACAAACCCTAACATTCAAAATTCGATTTTTACTACCAACAAGCCCTAGATCTAAGGTTTAATTAGGGATTTCTTGGGTAAATCGATTTCTATTAGAGTTTAATTCAAACTCATTGTGTTTTCAAGGATTTCAAGAAGGGTGACTCTTCAATCCGAGCTTAATCAAGTGCTGAGGTAATGGGTCTTCGAAATCTCTGTTTATCCATGGTAAAACTCTTCATTTTTGGCTTATTTCAAAATGGTTTGCTTGATTTAGTTTGTTAATGGTAAGATTAGAAAATAGAATTATTTAATCCCGATTTCTTAGGGTTTTGCATTATTATGGTTTGGTTTGATATTCTGGAAGTTAAGGAGGACTTTTGATGATGATTAGGGTGTTAGATGTGGATTTGAAGTGTTATCTATGATGTTTCGGTTTGGATTTGCGAAAGGAAGAAGATGACTGTTCTGCCGTGTTGGCGATCGATCGGCCTTGCAGGGCGATGGATCGGCTGAACTGAAAATTTCAAATTTTTGCGTGTAACCGATCGAACGGCCTGAAGGGCGATCGATCGGCTACACAGGAAATTGTGTGTTGCGTGTATGATGTCTATTTTGATGATTCCACTTTAGCTTGCCAATTTTATATGAATGTGGAGTGATTTAAGCTATGTTAGGCTACTGGAAATATATGCTATTGAGTTTATAGAGTTGAGACATATGCTTAGAGATGGTGGGATGACTTATGTTTTTTGGCATGATGTTGGAATCGTTATCTTGAAATTATGAACGGTTGTTTCCCTTTGGTTAAACATATATTTTCAGTAGGACTACAATCATTGTTGGACTGATTTGTCATGATAAATTGTGATTAATGGTGTGTGAATGTTGGTGAATGCCATGACTCAATGATGAAATGAGTGATGTTATAGGTGTTTAGCCTTTGTGGTTGAGTTTTGAATCTAGCTATGATTTCAACGATTCTTCTACTATGATTTCCACTGGAATTCATGTTTAGATAGAAATTGACATGTGTAGTGTGGTAGTGAGTTGATTTTCAAACATGTTGATATGCATTATGTGAAAGGCTTATACTAGTTACACACACATGTTGGGGTTAAATGATGATGTTGAAGCTTAATATTGTGATTATGAATGATGCATTAGGGGCTGGTGAGAACACTTATCATGATTAGGATTCATGTATGCTTTGCCCACGCATGTACCATGCTGCACGCATCATGAAAATGAATTTCCAATTGAGGCTTTATCGTGATTAATCGAATTTGATCGATTGGATGCAATGTGATGGAATTGTGTGCCGGATTGATCGGTCGTGGATTAATCGCAAGTTGATTGGTCTGAAAGGACATATTTTGATTTGAAGTTCCTGTGTGGAACGATTTGGAGTTCCTGTGTGGAACGAGTGCACTCCCCGGGTTGAGTCTTGTTTAATGAAATGATGTGGGGACGAGTTGTGTACTTGTCTTGCAGATATGTGAGAATGTTATTATGTGTGTCATCTGGACCCTGAGAATCCAGTGTGGTATGCCGTGTGCACCCCGCTACCACGTGTTCTAGGGTTCTCTGTGTGAGAACTCGGGCTCTTCCCTCCGCAGGAGATGTCCCTGGGCGAACACCACTGCTCTAGATTCTCTGTGTGAGAATGGGACATCCTTGGCCAGGATCGTCCAGGGCGAGCAGTATTAGGGATTGACAACCCCGATATTTCTTGAATTCTTGTGTAGAGTTTTGTACCATGACACGCCTTCGTGGCCTTGTCTATGCTCCCGTCTGTGTGACGTTAACGTGTGATTACTCCTTGATGGAGGTGGATTGTGATGACATTATGCATGTGGGAATATGTATGTTAGAGATAATATGTATGTTAGAGATACATCCATGCATGTTGATTTTGATGTTATGCATGTGGAATATGTATGTTAGAGATACATCCATGCATGTTGATTTTGATGTTATGCATGTGGGAATATGTATGTTAGAGATACATCCATGCATGTTGATTTTGATGTTATGCATGTGGAATATGTATGTTAGAGATACATCCATGCGTGTTGACTTTGATGATAAAATGCATGTGGAAATATGTATGTTAGAGATACATCAATGCAGGTTGTGATGATATTATGCATGTGGAATATGTATGTTAGAGATACATCCATGCAAGTTGTGATGCTATTATGCATGTGGGAATATGTATGTTAGAGATACATCCATGCAGGTTGTGATGATATTATGCATGTGGGAATATGTATGTTAGAGATACATCCATGCGGGATTGGTATGATGTGAATGCATGTGGGAATATGTATGCTAGAGATACATCCATGCAGGTTGAATTATGCATTATGATGCAGTGTTAGGTGATATGAATGTGTGATCAGAAAGTGATGCACCATGTCAATCTTTGATCTGAACGATCTCATTTCTAAGCTATCGTATTTTCTACGTTGACAGTGATATTAAAATCATTGCTGAGTGTTAAAACTCACCCCTCTTTTGTGTTTTGATTTGGGGCTGCGTGGTGCGACACGCAGACGGACAGGATTGCCTCTTTGAGGAAAGGTCAGAGGTAGCTTGGGTGTGATGATGGAGATCGTTGAGTGACTTACTTGCGTTTGTTTCATGCTTTATGTTCGAACCTTTGTGTAGGGTTCTTGTTTTGGATTTGTCATATACTACAGTTGTGATGATTATGACTTATTTTGAGCCAGTGTGGGCTTTACTTAACTAAGTTTGTGGGTTTGAAATTGTTGTTTACTTTGTGATAAGCAACACCTTTTTCTTCCCTTTTATTTACTCTTGCTCAAAGGATTGTGCGCACTCCGTGTTGCTGTTAATCGCCCGTGGTTAGGGTTAAGTCTTCCGCTAGATCATTTCTCAATTTTTACTTCGTCGCCCCCGCGCGCTTGACCGGCCCTTGGACTGGGTTCGGCTCGGGTCGGGCATCGCCGGGGCGTGACAATCGGGCTCGGGCTCGGCGGAGCCCAATCCTGAAATTTTTGGGCAATGTTTTTTCCCCCCATTATGTGGTCTTCTCTCCAACGACCAGCGACTGCCAGTGTAACGCCCGAGATTTTTCATACATTTTCCTCAAAATTTATAATTTTTTTTGCAATATAACAATTATAAATCGGGAAAAATGACGAATATGAAACCTGTGATAACAGTTTTATAATTTAAAACATAACACATCGGTTTTTCCATACAAATTTTTACTCATTCAATCAAACATCATACGACCAAACCAAACATCCTTAGGCGCTACTCGGAAATAACTGTACGAATAAATTGCTATGATCATAGACTTTAAATATAAATATCTCCCAGTCATCCCTGAGTACAAGTCTCATAACAGTCCACAATCTTTTCCAAATGAAAGTCCATAATACATAAACATTTTAATTCTCGTCTCACCTAATACATTGGATCATGGCACAAAAATACTCGCAGTAAGTCAAGTGTATACCTGAATCCAAGAGAATCAATCCACCATGGAAATGAGCATCCCTCTCCAGAAGCTCTCCGTCTCAAACCTGCAAAAGTCTCCCAAACAACAGGGCTAAAAAGTAGGGTAATGAGTATTTTCATACTTAGTAGGAAAATGCCCAGTAGGAGAGTTTTAAACAGTGAACTCAGTAAATCCATACATAGATACGT
The DNA here is from genome assembly GCA_035235625.1 of Saururus chinensis. Classification (NCBI taxonomy): domain Eukaryota; kingdom Viridiplantae; phylum Streptophyta; class Magnoliopsida; order Piperales; family Saururaceae; genus Saururus; species Saururus chinensis. The sequence continues at coordinate 8,241,125 of CP141143.1, read as the reverse complement.
TAATGCAACTCAAACATGAACAAATAGGCATATCATAATCATGCTCATATGAATACAAACATGTCAAACAAACCATCGAATCAAACTTATTTAGAGTCTTACAAACTTACTCGTACCACCGTATGCTTACTCAAACAACTTACACATACTTGTATGACTTTACTCATACAATCATACGCTTACTCATACAACTTACACATACTTGTATGACCTTACTTATACAATCATACACTTACTCGTACATCCTTATTCATACAATCATATGCTTACTCATACAACTTGTACATACTTGTACGACCTTACTCATAGAAGCATACTCAGAATCATACTCTAACCGTCTTGCTCATACTCATACTCTTACAGTTGTGCTTATACTCATACTCTTACAATCGTACTCATACTCATAATCGTACACATACTATTGATTAATGAAGCTCATTATAACTAATAAGCTCTAACATCAAAATGGAAAAGAATGCCACTGGGGCATCACCTTAACCTTCGGGGAGTGACTAGACGCCATAGACTTTTCCGAAGGTAAGACGCACCAATGCTCATGGGGCACAAGATCAAACAGGTAAGAGTAGGTCCATGATACTCCTTACCTGAGCACGCAAACATAAACACCCACACATAAGGGGTCATACAATTGCCCACCATAATGGGTCTTATAGTACCATAGAATTGCCCACCATTATGGGTCTTATAGTGCCAGTGCCACTCTTGGGCAGAAATCATACAATGCTCTCAATAGAGCATCAAAAGTTTGGGCTTATACAACACACAGACTAAATCGAAAGCATACATTGCTCTCAACAAATCATTAGATGTCTGGGCTTCATACAACACACAGACCAAATCAAAAACATATATTGCTCTCAACAAGGCATCAGACGTCCAGTGCTCTATATAGCACACAGACAACATCCTGTAGGATAAACACCATTGCAAGACATGAGAAATGCTTAGCCGAATCATTTTGGCTAGCTCAAACACAGAACTTAATCCGTCGAACCCTCAGGTCTCAAACAACGCTATCATTAGCTTTCTTATAATTCAAGTTTGAATTAAGTAAATTATGCAGTACAATTATGCCACACAAGCACTCAAGCATATCGTGCTCTACTGATCAAACCGAAGCTGAGCCCGATCCAAAACTCCAGTTCGTCAGGGTAGCTGACTTCACTTAACCCGTCCTTCTTACAACATAACTCACTATACACCAAAAACTTACATATTCATATAATCTCTGACATCCACCTTATGAACAAAATATCTTACTTGAAAGTCCTTAAACTGAGCTCCTTAGAGCCAACCTCCATTATCACGCTCTTACTTAAATCTCACTTACTATGCTTAATTTTTACTTCATAATTTGTACGTTATGCTTGTACAATTATGCACACTCTTACTGTATGATAATGCCCCAACATGCGCTATGATCTAAAACAATCCACTTCAATCTCAACCATCATACTCATATCCTCTGTCATCCGTTATACGCTTACACATCCATATCCAAATCCATACCAAACATTGTCACTTCTTACCATCCATAGCCCATACCTCTGCCCACATACACATACACATATCCATAGCATAGCCAAATAGTCATTATACATACATAGCTTACAAACATGCTCACTAGCCATCACTAGCGCATACATACACTCCATACATACTTCAAACATGCATGCTAGCCATCATTAGCACATACATAAACCATATTTGTAGAAACATCCTCGCTAGCCATCACTAGTGCACACATAATCCACATATGTAGAAACATACTCTCTAGCCATCACTAGCACATACATACGCATCCATTGTAAGGTCCCTGATTTTTCTACGATTTTCTAGGATTTTTTTGCCATTTTTCTGGTCATTTTTGGCAGGAAAATGTGACGTTTCAGCGTATGTGTATTTATATATTTTCCCCGTATTTATACCCATAGAGTCGGGTGTGAGGCTTAGTCGCGGGCTATGGGCCTTGCTGTGCTCTTACAGCGCGAGTTTTAGATTGATAACGCGTAAACATGGGGTACGCGTGCATTGGGGACGTAAGTGGAAAAAAAAAGAGTGCACAGAATAAAACATCGGGCTCGGCTCGATCCCGGAATGGATGAACAGTACGCCACCCCCCTTTGTCCGTCTATCCCTCGTGCCCGGTCACCACCGGCTGCCGGTGGGCCAGTGGGCCGCCGCATCGGCTCCGCCCTGGCCGTGCGACGGCAAGGGAGCCGCCATCCAGGCCCCCACGGCCGCGCCGCCTCTTCCCCCGGTTTGCCCTCTTCTCTCTGTCTTTTTTTTATTCTGCCGCCGTTGTGGGCTGGCGAGGTCCGGCCGGCCGCCCACGGCTCCTCCATGGGCCGGCGACGGTGGGAGGACACTCCCCCCGGCCCCGGACGGTCTTTGCTCCGCCGTCCCGCTCCGTTTCCCCACTGCCCCTGTTTGCCGCCCCTCTGTTTCATGCCATTCCGCCGCCGCCACGGGCCAGCACAGCCCGACCGGCCGGCCACGGCTCCGCCTTGGGCCGGCGATGGCGAGGAGGCACTCCTCCCAGCCCGGTGGGCCTCGGCACCGCCGCCCCATCCTCTTCCCCCCTCTCTGTACTGTTCCGCCGACGCACTATTTTGGGCAAACAGTGGCCGCCGGTGGTGATCTGCGGCCGATTCGGCCTTCCCCAGCCTCGCCTTGCTCCGGCGAAGGCAGTGGACTACACCTCCATGCCCGGTTCCATCCTGTCACGCCTCGGCGATGCCCGACCCGAGCCGAACCTGGTCCAGGGGCCGGTCAAGCGCGCAGGGGGGACGAAGTAAAAATTGAGAAATGATCTAGCGGAAGACTTAACCCTAGCACATACTCAATCAACATACGAAGCTTACCAACAAACACGCTAGCCATCACTAGCACTTGCATACACATACAAAGCTTACCAATAAACACGCTAGCCATCACTAGCACATACTCAATCAACATACGAAGCTTACCAACAAACACGCTAGCCATCACTAGCACATACTCAATCAACATACGAAGCTTACCAACAAACATGCTAGCCATCACTAGCACATACTCAATCCACATACGAAACTTACCAACAAACACGCTAGCCATCACTAGCACATACAGATCTCACATACGTAGTTTACAAACTTACACGCTAGTCATCACTAGCACATACATACTTCAAGCATACATACAGCCCACATGCATGTCATATGCATTTCAAGCATAATTCATCCTCTTACATCATGCAAACGGATTATGATTTAGTATCAAAAACATTGAATCATACAATCCTAACATGCTGCAACTCATTCAAAACATGCTATCATGAAATTACGAGTTCAAAGCTCCCTACCTCGTAATCATGATGTTTGATGGTGAGCACACGACGGTGGCGGGGGCGGAATTGGTAGCCAAAAGTTTTGCCAAGTTGAGAGAGTTGTTGTATCGAGGGTTTAAGAAGTGCCGGAAACAATCACGGCCAAATGAGGTGTCAAAAGTCAATGCGGCAAAATCCACGACCAACGGCGGCACACAAGGGTGGCCGGGAGAAAGGTCAAGCCAACATAAGTAGGGGTGCGACCAGATGTCAAGGGTGTACTTATTGAAGGTCGGCCAACAGCTAAGTACTTGGCCGGCCACAAGACGTTGAAATCGGCCATAAACAGCACCCAACGACATAGATTTCGCGTCATCGAGGGCACCAATAGGGCAGAGGGCATGGGGCGACGCTCGAGGACAAATGAGATGTAGTGGAGGACTCTGATGTCAATTCCATTCGATGGCAGAGCCAACCGACGGTCAGGCGGCACAAATATGACGCCTAAACCCAAAAGCACACGCGTGGCCACATGCACACGCGGCCAAAAAGGAACACTCTAGGGGGAAATGGTCAGACAGTAGCGGCCCAAGGCCCACAAAAAGGCAACTGAGCTAGGGCCAGGAATAGGTGGCCGATCAAAGTGGCGACATTGGCAATCGCCACCCACAACCAATACATTTGGTGCGGGCAGCTGTGCATCTCGCATGGTATAGGGCAAGGGCAAGCGGCCCATTATGAGTGGAGGTATAATTGGGCCAAGTGGGGTTGACCCTCACTATCGCTGAGCCGAGGTAGAGCCCACGATGGCCAAATGGCACATGGCTTGCTGAGGGCTACAACCCGAGATGCACCCAAAACATCTAATCGGGCGTAGCAAGACAATAGGGGTGAAGCGGGGTTAAAGATGACAACTCCCTACCGATACTGGGTTGAGGTAGGCTGGACGGAGTCCGTCCGGTGGTTGGATGACGATCAGAAACACTGGCGTCAAAAATATATGCATCGGACAGTGATATGAAAATGTGACCAAAACCTGACTAAAGTACCCGTAGTTCATAGCGGAGCAAAGAAAGCATGCCGGCAGCTCTAGCCAGCGCTTATGGGTTCCTGGCGGCCAACTAAACATGAGTCTAGTTGAGGGCGGCCGCAAACGACATCAAATTCGCACCACCACAGCTCAAAAATGGGATTTGAAGGAGAAAAAAACCGAAGAAAAGTTCGGTGCCTCATGGAGGAGTGAAGAAGCCATGGTGGTGGTCATAATTGGTACCTACGACTCGTGGCGGTGAGGCAAAGAGGATCTTGATAAGAATCGGCAAAATCCGATGATGGAGTAGGGAGAACAGACCGACTGAAAATAGGCTTGGGTTTCTCTCCCAACTCACTGGACGTGAAAAACTTACTAGACGTAAGTTTTATGGAATCTGATCTCTGGGTTCCGGATTTATATACTCTTTTTTATTTTTACATTTATGTTCCCAACTCGCGTTTACTTCCTAGTTATGCGTTGTACCTCCAAAATTCATGTTGTAAGCATGCGGCGAGGCCCGCGACCCGTGACTAAGCCCCACACCCGACTCTATGGGTATAAATATTGGGGAAATATACAAATATAAATATGCAAAACATCAATTTCCCCCCAAAAAATGACCAAAAAAATAGTAGAAAAATCATAAAAAATCATAGAAAAATCAGGGACATTAAAGCCAGTGGGATGTCGGGCCACCACCACTGATTCTGCCTTGGTGGTGCGACACCAAGGGGCCACCACCATGGCCCCCATGGCCGCTCCGCCCTCTGCCCCATCTCTCCCAGTTAGCCCCTTTTTGCACTATGTGTTGTGAGTTCTGCCACTGCCATGGGCCGGCAAGGGCCAACCTGTCACGCCCCGGCGATGCCGACCCGAGCCGAACCCGGTCCAAGGGCTGGTCAAGCGCGCGGGGGCGACGAAGTGAAGATTGAGAAACGATTCTAGCGGAAGACTTAACCCTAACCACGGGCGATTAACAGAAACACGGAGAGCGCACAATCCTTTGAGCAAGAGTAAATAAAAGGGAAGGAAAAGGTGTTGCTTATCACAAAGTAAACAACAATCTCAAACCTACAAGCTTAGTTAAGTAAAGCCCACACGGCTCAAAATAAGTCATAAGCATCACAATTGTAAAATATGACATAAATCCAAAACAAGAACCCTACACAAAGGTTCTAACATAAAGCATGAAACAAAAGAAGGTAAGTCACACAACGATCTCCATGATCATATCCAAGCCACCTCCGACCTTTCCTCAAAGAGGAGATCCTGTCCGTCTCCGTGTCGCACCACGCAGCCCCAAATCAAAACACGCAAAGAGGGGTGAGTTTAACAAACTCAGCAATGGTTTTAATATCACTAACAACATCAGAAAATGCGATAGCATAGCGATATAATCATTCAAAATCAACGAATTACATGGTGCATCACTTTCTGATCACGTATACATATCACCTAACACTGCATCATAGTGCACAATCAACCTGCATGGATGTATCTCTAACATACATATTCCCACATGCATAATATCATCACAATCTGCATGGATGTATCTCTAACATACATATTCCCACATGCATTCACATCATAACCAATCCTGCATGGATGTATCTCTCACATACATATTCCCACATGCATTCACATCATAACCAATCCTGCATGGATGTTTCTCTAACATACATATTCCCACATGCATAATATCATCACAACCTGCATGGATGTTCTCTAACATACATATTCCACATGCATAATATCATCACAATCTGCATGGATGTATCTCTAACATACATATTCCCACCTGCATTCACATCAACATCAACCTCTATCAAGGAGTAATCACACATTAATGTCACACAGACGGGAGCATGGACAAGGCCACGAAGGCGTGTCATGGTCCAAAATTCTACACAAGAATTTAAAGAAAGATCGGGGTTGTCAAACCCTAATACTGCTCGCCCTGGACGATCTTCGCCAAGGATGTCCCATTCTCACACAGAGAATCTAGAGCAGGGGTGTTCGCCCAGGGACATCTCCTGTGGAGGGAAGAGTCCGAGTTCTCACACAAAGAACCCTAGAACACGTGGTAGCGGGGTGCACACGGCATACCACACTGGATTCTCAGGGTCCAGATGACACTCGTAATAACATTCTCACAATCCGCAAGACAAGTACACAACTCGTCCCCACATCATTCCATTTCACAAGACTCAACCATGGGAGTGCACTCGTTCTACACAGGAACTCAAATCAAAATATGTCATTTCGGATCAATCAACTTGTGATTAATCCACGACCGATCAACCTGGCACACTATTTCATCACATTGTATCCAATTGGTCAAATTCGATTAATCACGATGAAGTCTCAATTGGAAATCCATTTTCATGATGCATGAAGCATGGTACATACGTGGGCAAAGCATATATGAATCCTAATCTATGATAAGTGCTCTCATCAGCCCCTAATGCATCATTCATAATCACAATATCAAGCTTGAACATCATCATTTAACCCCATATGTGTGTGTATTTAGTAGAAATATTTCACATAATGCATGCCAACATGCTTGAAATTAAACTCACTACCACACTACACATGTGAATTTCCATCTAAACATGAATCCCAGCGGAAATCATAGGAGAAGAATTGTTGAAATCATATCTCAATTCAAAACTCAACCACAAAGGCTAAACACATATAACATCACCCATTTCATCATTGAGTCATGACATTCACCAACATTCACACACGACTAACCACAATCTATCATGACAAATCAGTCCAATAATAGATTATAGTTCTACTGAAAATATGCTTAACAATGAGAACCCAACCATTCATAATTTAAAGATGACGATTCCAACATCATGCCACAAAACATAAGTCATTCCACCATCTCTAAGCATATATCTCAACTCCATAAACTTAATAGCATGCATTTCCAGTAGCCTAACATAGCTTAAAACACTCCACGTTCATATAAAATTGGCGAGCTAAAGTGGAATCATCAAAATAGACATCATATGCACAACATACAATTTACTGTGTAGCCGATCGATCGCCCTTTAGGCCGTTCGATCGGTTAAACGTGAAATTTTGAAATTTACAGTTTGGCTGTTCGATCGCCTAGCAGGCCGTTCGATCGGCTGAACTGGAAAAGTGTCATTCCGGCAATGTTGCCGATCGAACGCCCTGCAGGGCCGATCGATCGCCAACACGGCAGAACAATCATCTTCTTCCTTTCACAAATCCAAACCGAAACACCATTGATAACACTTCAAATCCACATCTAACACCCTAATCATCATCAAAAGTCCTTCTTGACTTCCAGAACATCAAACCATACCATAATAATGTAAAACCCTAAGAAATCGGGATTAAATAATTTTATTTTCTAATCTTACCATTAACACACCAAATCAAGCAAACCATTTCGAAATAAGCCAAAAATGAAGAGTTTTACCATGGATAAACAGAGATTTGGAAGACCCATTACCTCAGCACTTAATTAAGCTCGGATTGAAGAGTCACCCTTCTTGAAATCCTTGAAAACACAATGAGTTTGAATTAAACTCTAATAGAAATCAATTTACCATAGAAATCCCTAATTAAATCTTAGATCTAGGGCTTATTGGTAGTAAAAATTGAATTTTGAATGTTAGGGTTTGTAGTAAAACACAAATCAGTAGTTTTTGATGCCCAAAACGAATTGAATCAAGGGGAAAATAGTAGATTTGGAAGAGATTAAGGAGAAAGTCATGAATTAGTGCTTAATTAGAGTAAGCTTACCTTATCGGCTTCTAATTCGGGCCTAAGTGGGGATTAGGCCAGCCCTCCTTCCATAGCCTATTCCCAAAAATGGAAATGGCTCAGGTCTGCCCTTTTATAGTAAGGGTTGGGGTACACATGGGTAAGTTTTGGGGTGTAAACATGAAAAGTAGGCTAAAAGTGGGTATTTTGCAAATTTAAGCACAAATTAAGCCTAATAAAATTCTAAATTTTTTTGTATGACCTTAAGTATATGTCTAGGTTCATTTGACACAAAAATAAAATTTTCGACCGTGGGGCCCACAGGGGTCCTGCCAAAACCCTAATTTTTGGGAAAATATTAAAAATTCCAAAAAATCCCAAAAATTCACATTTGGTTTAAAACCACTAATATTGAAGTTAATTTTGGTTAAAACCATCACAAACACTATTTATTTTACAAAATCACCGAATAAGATCAGAAAACGCGTAAATCTCACGATAACCCATAATTAAAGAAAACCAAAAACCGGTTTAGAGATGAGGGTCCTTACACAACCGGCTGCCCCTGGCTCCACCATGGGCTGGCGACAGTGGGAGGCCACCCTCTTGACCCCACTTGGCCTCCTCCACCACCCCACTCCGTTTTCCCCTCTTTCTCTATTTTTTAGCCCCCTTCAGTCGAGCTCCCTGGATGCCTTTGGCCGCCATTGAATGGACCGGCCCAAGTTAGTCAAGCCTACCTTGGTCTAGCAACGATGATGGGTGACCTCTCCCTGCCCAATTTTGCCTGCACTTAGCCCTGTGTAGTTCTAGCCTCTCCTTCCTTCCCCTCTGTTCCAGGCTTCATTTCCCTTCTCTCTAGTTCCCTATTTAGTTGCCATCATGAGCTGACGAGGGCCGACCCGACATCCATTCGGCTCTGCCCTGACCTTGGGACAGAGGTAGGCAGCCGATCTTGATTCGGCACCACCTCCTCCACCCCGGCTGAGCTCCACCATCCATCAACCATTCTGCTTCTGCTTTAAAAATAGTAATTTTCCACTATTATCGGTTTGCTCGGGTGAGCTATAGCTGGCCAATGGCTGGCAACCTCCAGTAGGCCTCCGAACAGCTAGTCTCAGCCCGATGTAGCTGGTGCAGTCTCCCTAGCCCTTCCCAATTCCACTTTTTCCCTGGTCAGGCCCTCTGTGTTTGGCTTTTGACGCCATCGATAGTGGCCTTCAGCCACCGTGGATTTTGCCCCGGCCAAGTAATGATAAGAGATGGTCCTACCTAGCCCGGTTTGATCACCTATGACTTGTGCTCCTCCCTATGGCCCACAACCTTAGCTAGTTCCTCTCGCCGACATGCTTGCATGTTGGCCCTTCTTACCCATTTTGCGTCGTCGGTACTGGACAACCTCTGACAAGATTCTGTATTGCCTACCTTGACCTAAGGTGGATGAGTTCACCTGCACAGGCCTTCACTAGTGACAGCCTCATGGCCTTTGATCGACCTTGCACTCTGCCATGTGAGATGCACAACCAACCACCTGTACCATTAGTTTTGGTTGTGGGTGGTGATCGGCGATGTCGCCATTTTGATTGGCCACCACTAGGGCCTTAGCCCTGTCTACCTCTTATGAACCTTGAACTGCCTCTGTTTAGCCTCTCACCCTCCCCTTTGGCTGCCTGTGCATGTAGCCGCACGTGCGGTTTAGGGTTTCTATGCCGCTTTTACACCGCTTGACCATCAGATGGCTTTGCCACTGAATGGAGTTGATATCAAAGTCTTCCACCACCTCTCCTCCATCCTCGAGCGTCGCCCCATTGCCTCCACCCTTATATGGGCCCTTATTGACGCAAAATTGCCGCTGTTCGGTGTTGTCCACGACCAGTTTTGACATCTTGTAGCTGACCAAGTATTTCTCAGCCGTCAAATGACCTTAATTGAGTGCACTGTAACTTTCGGTTGCACCTGCCACTCGTTGGAACGACCCTTCTCCCGACCGCCCTAGTGTGCTGCCATAGATCATGGATTTTACTGCGTTGATTCGTGTCACCTCATTTGGCCGTGATTTCTTTCGACACTTCTTAAATGCTCGGGACAACAGCTCTCTCAGCTAGGCAATGCTTTTGGCCACCAACTCTACCGCTGTCGTATGCTCGCCATCAAACATCATGATTACGAGGTAAGGGAGCTTTAAACTAGTAATTTCATGATAGCAAGCTTTGAATGAGTAGCAACATGCTAGGACTATATGATTGAATGCTATGGATGTTAGATTATGATCTGTTTGCATGATGTAAGAGGATGGATTATGCTATGTTGAAATGCATATGACATGCATGTTGGCTGTAAGTATGTTTGAAGTATGTATGTGCTAGTGATGGCTAGCGTGTATGTTTGTAAGCTATGTATGTGGAAGTATGTATATACTAGTGATAGTTAGTGTGTATGTATGTAAGCTATGTATGTGTAAGTTATATGAGTAGGCGTATAACTGTATGAGTAAGGTCATATGAGTAAGTGTAAGATTGTACGAGTAAGGTTGTACAAGTATGTGTAAGTTATATGAGTAAGCATATGATTGTACGAGTAAGGTTGTACAAGTATGTGTAAGTTATATGAGTAAGTGTACGATTATACAAGTTTGTAAGACCCTGATTAAGGGTATTTGTGTAAGATCGGTTTGATGGTATGATTTTAGCATGATGATATGCGTGATTATATGCGTATGAACATGATTATAATATGCCTGCTTACTTCATGTTTGAGTTGCATGAACACATTTATGTATGGACTTACTAAGTTCACTGTTTAGAATTCCCCTACTAGGTATTTTCCTACTGAGTATGAAAATACTCATTACCCTATTTTTAGCCCCGTTGCTCAGGAGGCTTTTGCAGGTTTGTGACAAAGAGCTATTGGAGATGGATGCTTGTTTCCATGGTGAGTATTATTTGTGTCACGATTTGATATATTGGGTGAGATGAGAATTAAGATGTTTATGTATTTTGTACTTTTAGTTTGGATCAGACTATGGACTGTTATGAGATTTGCACTTAGGGATGCCTGAGAGATATTTGTATTTAAAGTCTATGATTATAGTAATTTATCTGTATATTTGTTTTCGAGTAGCGCATAAGGATGCTATGGATGTTAGATTATGATCTGTTTGCATGATGTAAGAGGATGGATTATGCTATGTTGAAATGCATATGACATGCATGTTGGCTGTAAGTATGTTTGAAGTATGTATGTGCTAGTGATGGCTAGCGTGTATGTTTGTAAGCTATGTATGTGGAAGTATGTATATACTAGTGATAGTTAGTGTGTATGTATGTAAGCTATGTATGTGTAAGTTATATGAGTAGGCGTATAACTGTATGAGTAAGGTCATATGAGTAAGTGTAAGATTGTACGAGTAAGGTTGTACAAGTATGTGTAAGTTATATGAGTAAGCATATGATTGTACGAGTAAGGTTGTACAAGTATGTGTAAGTTATATGAGTAAGTGTACGATTATACAAGTTTGTAAGACCCTGATTAAGGGTATTTGTGTAAGATCGGTTTGATGGTATGATTTTAGCATGATGATATGCGTGATTGTATGCGTATGAGCATGATTATAATATGCCTGCTTACTTCATGTTTGAGTTGCATGAACACATTTATGTATGGACTTACTAAGTTCACTGTTTAGAATTCCCCTACTAGGTATTTTCCTACTGAGTATGAAAATACTCATTACCCTATTTTTAGCCCCGTTGCTCAGGAGGCTTTTGCAGGTTTGTGACAAAGAGCTATTGGAGATGGATGCTTGTTTCCATGGTGAGTATTATTTGTGTCACGATTTGATATATTGGGTGAGATGAGAATTAAGATGTTTATGTATTTTGTACTTTTAGTTTGGATCAGACTATGGACTGTTATGAGATTTGCACTTAGGGATGCCTGAGAGATATTTGTATTTAAAGTCTATGATTATAGTAATTTATCTGTATATTTGTTTTCGAGTAGCGCATAAGGATGTTTGGTTTGGTCGTAAGATGTTTGATTGAATGAGTAAAAATTTAGATGGGAAAATGATTTATGCATGATGTTTTAAATTTTGAACTATTTTCATAGGTTTTGTATTTGTTATTTTTCCCAATTTACAACCGTTATGTTGAAAAAAATTTCTGTGAATTTTAAGAAAATATAAGAAAAATCTCGGCCATTACACGTATATTAGTGTGAGCCAAGACATTATGGGCCATTGGATTGAGACCCGGGGGTGCAAGAAGACATAAACTAATCTGCCTCCGGAGTTATGTGTGTTGTTGGATCGTAATCTAATGATGCACGACATTGAGGCTCACGTAGTCGTGAGTCAGCCTTGGCTCATATAGATGAGTCTCATGTATCATATATGATACGTAGTATTGATACATATATGTGATTGTTTGTTGTTTTATATATTTTATATATCCTAGATTAATAGATCCATTTGATTTTTCAAATTGAACTAATCAAATAGAGCTACTAATCTAGAATGGAGGGAGCATGTCATATATAAATATTTAAATTAACAACTATGTTTATATAAAATATGCACATATATGTATTATTTATTATATATATTATTTATATATAATTTTAAACTTATATTTGAGTTCGTGTTGGAGCTCAAGTTCTAATCGAGTAACATTGAGTTCGAGTTTTATTCATGTCAAACCAAGTCAAGTAGGGGTCAGCTTGAACTTGGCTCAAGCTTATTTGAATTCAAATCGAATTCAAGTTGAGCCAACTTGGGCATCCTCAATAAACCGGCTCGGTTCGTTAACAGCACTACCCATAAGTATTTAATGTCATGTTTAATACTTTCATAATTGTTAGTTTTCTATTTCTATTTGGAAAAAAATAGAAAAAATGGCCCTAACTTCACTTCAGATTTTAAAAAACTAGCCACCCATTTCAAACCCCACCACCACCCATGTTGCTACCCATCTTGGTCAGGAGTTTGGTTACGACATCCACAAGTAGGCAGCCAAAACTGCCTCTCCGCCCCCTTTGTGATACCTTCCACTCCATTCCTATGCAGCTATGCCAGGTTCTCTACCCACCCACTAGCCAATCAGATTTGCTGCTAGTGGCCAAGATGGCTACCTTTTTGGTTTTGTCTGTCGCCAACCATAGCCGAGGACAAAAGATTTGGTCCGAGGCTATGGTATTGCTGGGATGGATGCCATAGACGGTAAGTTTGACCACCATAGGGCTATTGAAGGAGGTGGTGAACTACAAAGTATAATTATAATGTTATTTACAATATATATTTATTATATTCTCAAGATAAAATTTGGCCATGGTAGTACCTAGGGTAATGATAGTGGTGATAAAGGTGACAAGAAGGTGGAGGAAGATGTATAACAATTGATAGCCAAACACTTACTATACTATAAATTTATTTGATGTTATAAAATTATAATAATTTTATATAATGTACAGTTTGTCAATGCTTAAGGGTAGTTATTTGCAGGGTGAGGGTGACCAAGTCATTTCAAATTCGGTAGTTACGTATTTCGTTTTTTAGGGTTTATTTCTGAGTGGCCGGTTCTTTGGACATATTAGACGTCAATGCCGGCGAAGGTATAATTTGACCGTCAATGACTAGAAGAAAAGGACAATGTATTGTCTTTCATCAATTAACAAGTCTTCGGGCAGTTTGTCCTCTCTTTAGGAAAATTTTCCTATCCTCCTGGAGAGGAGGAGCCGTCGATCAAATTAAAGTGCACTGTATTTTTTTGGAGGGTGTGTGCACTAGCCGGTGTGCCATTTATCTCTTGGGATCGACGGTTGGCTGGTGAACGCACGAAGTTTTGTTTACACGGCAAATAACCATGCTCATTGCTCAGCAGGGTTTTCGTTATCCCTACTAACCCAAAATTTCCCAGGAGAGTTATGCGTGTAAACTGTGTCCTGTAGTCTCTAATAAAGCAAAAAAAAAGGGGACCTCACCTTTCAATAACATTCGATGAAAGACCTCAAGATTCATGCTAAACTTTCTGTAACATTCGATGAAAGACCTCAAGATTCATGCTAAAGTTTCTGTCGTTGGCTTGTGTGTAAGAAGCACATGATATATTTATTAATTATTGATGGGTAGTTGGGTTGTCTTCTGTGAGTGGTTGAACATAATTGTCACAATTCAGCATACGACATTCCATATAGTATTAAAACGTGACTTTTTAAACCCCAATTTTTTCTCAATGTCCCCCATTTTTTTTTACCCTATTTTTTTTTATTAAAATTTTTTACTTATCTTTTATATTTAAAAAGATATTAAAAGTTTTTACTCTACTTCTTTTTTCTCCGACCTAGGTTTGATCTTCGGTGCTTGTAGCTTGCCCTTAGCGCCACAGCCTAGGCCATGGCTGTGACATGTGCAGAGTCTAGCATGTGCATGTCACCAGTGAGCCACCACAACCAAATCTAGCTGTGGCAGGCCTGTGCGTATGGCCAGCACACCACCATGACCAAATCTGGTAGCAACGAACTTATGAATGTGGCTAGCACACCGCAAATGCCAAATTTGGCCGTGATAGGCCCGTGCATGCGACCAACTCGCCGCAATGGCTGCAGTGGGCCTATGCGTATGACCTGCTCACTTCGGCCTTGGCAGGCCTATGCGTGCAGCTGGATTTGGTCACTGTGGGCCTGTGCGCTGTCATGGGGTAGCGAAGAGAACTATCCTTGACACGTGTTGGGGAGCACACATGTGTGAAAGTGTTGTATACTAGGTGCGTATGTATTGTAGGAACTAACTATAGTGTTACATACCATGTATGTAGGTGTTACAGGGAAGGCCCACAATGTTGCGCAATATATGTGATGTTGCGCAACATTGAGCAGAAAGCACGCAATGATGCACACACATAGTTAGCTATGTTGGGACAAATGACCGATTAGTACACATTTAGATTCTTAAGGTGTCCCTTCCCCCCTAAATAATGTTGGAGAGTCCTTAGGAGTGATCTCGGGCCGTTTGGTAAACTTTGGAGAAGCCATGCCCGTTTAGCCACTTTGGCTGCCACTCTAATAAAATAGAAAAAAAATCTCTTATGCTATATAGAAGGGGAGGGACATAATGAGCTAAAATGACAAAATTGTTGATATAATGCCTAGCCTTGCAACTGGCTATCTTGGATAGCAACGAAGGATTATTGTGTTACTAGCTATCATACCAGGAGCCTCGTTCGCTGAGGGATGAGGCTGTCAGACTGATCAGGCAGTTTTCTGACATTATGGCCTTATTAGATACAAAGATCCTTAGATGCACTTGGCTGAAATGAAGTATTCGGATGCCCAAGTTGCCCAAGTTGGATCTGTGCATCACAAGGAGGTGTGCTCATCTAGCGAGCTCGCTTAGGAAATATCCTAACACATTCGCATATTCGCCTTGGGACCGGTTCGTCACTTGGCTTCACAGGCTAAACGCTTGGTCGAATGGTACAAGGCAATGACCTTGACGAAGAATGACTTACTCTCTTTGCTATTTGGCCTTGTGAGTATTGCACGGTAGGCGTTTTTTAGACGCCCCTGTAACAGCGCACTGCGAGTGCTTTTGTCTCAGCCAACTTGCTATAACCCAATACGGTTGCAGCGAACTTGTGTGTGTGGCCAGCATGCTGCCTGAGTTAGATCTGGTCGCAGTAGGCTTGTGTTAGAGGCCAACATGTGGCTGCGACTAGATTTGGCAGCAGCAGGCCTATCGGGTTTTAAAAAAATTAACAAATAAAAAAGGAGAAGAAGTTGCTAGAGCTACGGCTAGAGCTGCTGCTGCAACTGTTATAGGAGGAAAAAAAGGGGGGTGGGGGTCATATATTAAAAGAAGTATGAGCAAAGTGCCAATAAAACATAAGGGAATAAAGTGAAAAACTTAGGTCAGTTTTTTAAGCAAAAAACCGGGGTCCAAATAAAACTATTCATAATTTAATATATTAATTTTTCAATAGGCACGAAGTGCAAACTATTAGTTTCATGTGTCCTATAAATAGCTCAGTCCATTGCGGAGAGGCACTAAGGAATCGGGAAACGATCTGAAGGGTTAGTTTTCCTTTGAGCTTGTGATAGAAAGATGGAGGGGACTAAAAGTAGGGTTTTGATCATTGGAGCAACTGGGTACCTAGGCAGAAGGCTGGTGAAGGCTAGCATGGCTCTTGGCCACCCGACGTTCCTCCTCTATCGTCCAGAGGCTGCCTCTGATGCTGAGAAAGTTCAGATGCTCATCGGCTTCAAAATGGAGGGAGCAATTCTTCTTAGAGTAAGTACATAATAGCTGGCTATCTCACGGAGCTCTTTCCCTCATGAATGAATTCATTGCATTTGTCAATTGTAAAAAGTAATTTTGTTAATAATATTATATAATAAATCCTGTTAGTATGAATCCAGGCTTATGCACGCCATTGCTGATAATGTTCGTCGTCCAATCACAATTCAACGGCTCGTGATGCCTACCTAGTTCACGTTGGCACACATTTACCCATGTTAATTTTTTCCTCTATATATAATTAAAAAAGTTCATCGCATATTAATAATTAAGAAGCTGGAATATTAGATTAGCTAGGGCCCCTTTGATGCCCTATTAAGAAGCCTCTAGGTTGAAAATTTTTAAACTTGTCTTAGACTAGTTTTTCTTACCAGCTTCAACGTTTAATAATAGTGCTGTCACATCAATAAACAAGGTAAGCACTGGTCATGCATTGTAGGCTAGTTTGTTACCAATTTTTTTAATATATTTAAAAAACAAATAGTGTATAATGATAACGTGTATACCATTGATTTCAAGTATCAGCAACTCCTATGTGTTTCATAAGCTAGAAAATACTTTTCATTGTAAGCAGTTAAGAAAGTATTTTTTTAAAATGTTCTACCCTAGAGGTAACTTTAATTAGAAAAATATTTTCTTAGGTAAAAAGTAAACACTAAGTCATTATAAAGTCCCTATAATTACGTCATATGGTCTGAATGATCAGTTTTCAACAAGCGCCTTGTGAGATATAGGGTATAATCAAACGGGCCCCTTAGTCCCATGTTCTCAGCAAGGCCGTAGAAATAAACTCACTCAATGCCTTCACCATTTGTTTTGCTCACTCCCGGGCACAAATTTTCAGTGTTGTAAGAGTTCATGCTTAATTGATAGCCAGTGGCTTCAATTGCTCACCGAGTTAACCTTACAGGGCTCACTGGATGACCATCAGAGTCTGGTTTCTGCACTGAAGCAAGTTGACGTGGTCGTCTCAGCGGTGGCCGGAAACCACCTCAGGCACGCGATCATGGAACAGCTGAAGCTCATTGAAGCCATCAAAGAAGTAGGAACAATAAAGGTTCGTTCATTGTTATTAATTTCTCTCGGTTCCTCAGCGGCGTGCAAGAACGGAGGGGAGTCAGGAGCTCGATTTAATGTGGGCTCATGCACTGCTATATAAGCCCATGTTTGGCTCAACTTTTGCCTTTAAATATTGGCGTTTTTGTCAAGTGGCCGGGTGGCAGAACTCGAGAGTGGCAAGTGACTGAGATCCCAAAGGGTTCCACGGAGATTCATAATTTAAAAAATTCTTAATGCCCTATTTCTTACTCTTTTTATTTTATTTTAATAGTTTTATTTATTTTTTAATTTATTTTAAAAAATAAATAAAATTATTAATATAGGACATAGGGAATATTATCTTACCGACTAGTTATAGGAAGGAGCAAGAGAACAAAAAGATATTTCTTTTGAATTTTCTTGTGCCTTGAAAAGCTTTGAATTAGTTAACATAGACCGAGGGAGTAGTTGAGTTTTTAGCAAAAAAAAATAATTAATGTAAATAATCTACTCTAATACAGATGCAATTTCTTGGTAAAAATGTGAAGAGAGGTTAATGATAAGTCACTAGTGTTCGGAAGGAATTAAATCCACCTAAGGGGTGTACATATGTTTCATACGACATCGACAAAATCATAGTCTTCCATGGAACAATACTTCCTTTTATTTGGTAATTGTGACTAATTCTTGGGAAATTAAGTCTCTAACCAAAAAGTGCGATGCCAACCACCTCAGCGATTCCTTCCGTCGGAGTTCGGAATGGACGTGGACCGCATGGAGAATGCCATCCCACCGGGGGACTATGTTTTCTTTGATAAACGGATTGTCCGGCGGGCGGTCGAGGAGGCCAAAATCCCCCACACCTACGTCTCTGCCAATTGCATGGCCGGATACTTCCTGGCCGCCCTCGCACAATTGGGCAACTTCATCCCTCCCACCGAGGAGGCAGTCATCTATGGCAACGGCGACAAGAAATGTCAGTCTTATACACTACTGATCATTTAGCTCTCGTTGAGACGAGCAACAAAAAACAAGCGGATCATTGCGTCTTAATCCCTCTTTTCTGTTTTGGAACTGAAACTGCAGGCATATGGGTTGACGAGGACGACATGGCAATGTACACCATGATGTGCGTTGATGACCCCCGAACCTTGAACAAGACCCTTTATATCCGCCCTGAGCAGAATATTTTGACCCAGATGCAGGTTGTTAAAACATGGGAAAAGCTCATTGGCAAGCAGCTGAAGAAGACCTATCTCACACAGGAGGAGTGGCTCGGCACCATGGAAAGTAAGTAGCATGCCTGCACTCTTGTCTTGTGCATCTTGATTGGTTTGATATTCCTTAAAAATTGAAATGGCTGTACGTAATAGAGGCCCAATTGAGTTTCCTTTATGTGCGTGTGTGTTGGGTGCAGAGGTACCACCACCACTGCAAATTGGAGTTGCCCACTTGTATCAGATATTCTATCACGGGGACCTGGAATTCGAGCCGGAGCCTCCGCACGGGGTGGACAGCCAGGTTCTGTACCCACACTACAAATATGTGACTGCCGACGAGTATCTCAAGCGTTTCGCTTAGAGCCATCAGCCATGGCCCTGATATAATATTCCTTCCCTTCATCTTCCGTTAATAACTTTATTTTTAAAATGAACTAATTTAGTTCATTTTTTAAAAAGTAAATAAAACGTATGGGACGGTGGGAATAAGAAATTAAAGATTTTGTTCTCAATGTGGGCTCTGGACATGGTCTTAATTTCAAGGACCTTTTCATGTGTAACTTTCTCCTTTTGGCATCTTATTGTGCTGGGCCATTTAATCATTCCCTTGATATGCTATGCTAGGAAAAATGATCCCACTGCATTAACAAAAAACAGAAAAAAAGAAAAAAAACGGATCTTACTCTCACGTACTAACGGCACTAGTCACCTTAAACACATGAATGCGAACCATTAGAAAAATACCTCCCCGCAATTTTGGGTATCTACTATAACCCATCAAGATTATCAATTAAGTGACCATTAATCGCCCTGCTGGTAAAAACACTTGCGCCATCAGTTTTGGTTATCTTCTAAAACACACCAAGACTATCAATCAAGTGACTATTAATCTCCCTGTCGGTAAAAACACGACCATTACATATATCTATATCTATAACTAAAAGGGGGCGGAGATTCTTTGTTTTGGACATAGTTGCCCTTATATTTTAGTTGTAATGTGTTTGATAATTAAGGATAGAATAATAAAAATAGTAAAGATAAATTCGCTATGGGCTTTGGTTTCATTATAAATAGGGACTCAAAATCCTCCTTAATTTAGAAAAAAACGGAAATAGAGACCCCATTAGGTGTTCCTTCATTTAGAACCAGTACATAAACACCATACTAATATTGCACTTCCATTTACAACACACGTTTGTAAGTGTGGGCATAGCAACATACGTTTGCAACAATGTGCTTCGATGAAGAGATTAAGAAGAATAGAAAGAGAAAATCTTAAAACTTGAATAGCTTGTATAAGGAAAGTTCTATTTGATGTGCAACATGCATTTCCATACTTCGGCCCAAATCTATTCACGCTTTGCAAGATATCAAAAGGATTTATCCAGCTTACCAGTTTTTTTAGTAAGGCTTGACGACCCACAATAAGAGATTACCACAGCAAACAAAGTAGTGAGAGAAAAACTTAAAAATTAGATCCAACAGGTTGTCGTGAGTGGCTGGTCATTAGTGGCTGATCCAACAGGCCCAAATCTATTCACTGGTTGCATTATGGTGAGAGTGGCTGGTCATAAAAATATTTTTCATTTCAAAATGGGTTTGAGTGTGCCCAAGCCAAGGAGGGATTTAAAAGAAAAGTTCTTAAACTGATCTTGTTCTATTCAATGGTAATAGGTCAGGTAGATTTACGCACTTTTTCTTATCCTTCAAAGGTTCCATTAGGTTTCAATTATTAGTCTTCTTAAGATTGATTGGGTCATGCATTAAGATTGTGGTTTAATGTGAGTTTGAGACTAGATCAAATAAAGGCTTAGGGTTATTGTTTATTTAGTGGAATTTTTTCTTAGATTCTTAGATAGGAAGTATAATCAAGTTTCTCTCTATGTTATCTATTTAGTAATAAGGCTTTGTACTGTTAAAAATACTCCGTCATCGAGCCAGTTATAGCCTTCTTGATGAGTGAACTTTTTTTTAACTCCTGATGTGTGAACTTGGTATCAACTTAACATGCACCTCTTAAACAAATAAATAATCTTTTGTTTTATTAAAAGAAAAGCATAGATGTCCTTAACCAAAGAAAAAAAATTAATTAAATCTACAGACAAATGTCCAAAGTCCTCTACAGCTCTACTATAGCATCAGACAATTTCCATATTATTCCTAATAGGTGAATTTATTACCTGACTCCATACGCAGAGTCCAACGCAGCAACTCTACAAACACATGGAGTATACCGCTAACATATGGGAGTCCAAATTGAAGGGTCTTCTTTTTCTTTTTGAAAGCCATAGATTTTAAAGAAATATTTTAAAGATTTTTTATTTAATTTTTGTTTCTTTCCGTGAACAATTTAACTAAAACGACATACATATGAAATGCTGGGCTAAGAAATATATCCATGAATATTGTATGCATTATATAATACAAAATGAATGGGACATGGTCAATGTTCCTACAAAATCTTAGCCCTACCTTGATTTAAAAGTTATTTGTCCTTTGTCTTATGCCTTTAGCACATGCATTTGGTCATGCAGTTTGACTAGTATATATAAAAACAAACACAACTATGTATATGTAAGTAAAGGAAAAAGTTTATATAGCCCAAGTTCATATATGCCTATGTGAACCTGGGCTCTATAGGCTATTGGATTTACATCCGGTGGCTTATAATATTCATGGGTTTAAACTCATAAATATTACCCATAAAAATTGTGAGTCACCGGATGTAAATCCAATGGCCTATGGAGCCCAAGCTCACGTAAATATATATGAGCCCAAGCTTATATAAACAGGACTCATATGTAAAAGGTAAATGGGCAACCGCTCCTTAAGCGTATTTGCTATCACATTCATGGCATTACCATAAAACCCTCAATTTAGACAATCATTTATTTTCATCCATAATCAATATTCCTCTTATTTTGTGAAATCCTCTATTGGCCATGTTGGACTTTCTATACATATAAAGTTGATGGACATAATTAAAAAGTTATGCTCCTTCTCAATAAATAATATTACTAGATCTCAATGCACATCACGACCATTAATTTGTGGGGCCCACCATGTCAAAATGCTACAGTAATAGATACAAAAAGTTCTAGAGAAAATAGCATTATTTCCCAATTAAGTAATTTTTTCACCGCTAGTAGCTGTGAATAATCATAAATTAATTATATTGAGGGGGAATATGAATAATTGTGACAAACACCTTTGTCCCTAGTGACATATGAAGTGGTAAAGTTAACAAACGTTATATTCTCATCTCGTCCAGAGAATTTAATTTGAAGATATGGTAATATTACTTTGTTTGTTGTTTGATAAAACATATGGCATACATAATCATGCTAAACTACGTTAAAATTCACATGTGATGGAGTTAGGGGCATATGGATATCAATGTATATATATATACACACACACGGTTGCAATCATTTTACTTTCTCATGTTGTTCCGTCGCTTTAAGTTTGTAAAAGAAATAGTTTTCTGTTATACTTTCTTTGATCGATATATCATTTTATAATTAGTATCACATAATATTTTTGTACAAGCAGGAGGAGGAAGGTTAGATAGAATTTAGAAGGAATATATTTCAATAAAAAGTGAAGACAAGCCCTTATGACGAGTCTGCCACACCTCTTGTTTTAGCCAGGCTACCCTGCCAT
Organism: Saururus chinensis; assembly: GCA_035235625.1. Taxonomy (NCBI): domain Eukaryota; kingdom Viridiplantae; phylum Streptophyta; class Magnoliopsida; order Piperales; family Saururaceae; genus Saururus; species Saururus chinensis. Next base: position 8,218,803 of record CP141143.1, on the reverse strand, counting down.
TACACGTATAGTAAATATCCACCGACTCCTTTAACGAGGTGGACTGACTAAAACAAGGGTGGATGACTTCTTAGCCTCCTTATAATTTGCAAAATAATAATGCACTTTTGGTACAACATCTTCAAATAAGACTATGAAAGCTATTGTTTTTTGGAATGTCTAAAGAGTCAAAGACACATCACCTGCTATGTCCATGACTAACATAATACTGTTTTTTGTAAATTACATTTAAACCCCTTGATTTTTAGTAAATTTCACTTAAAAACCTTTGAGTTTTGAAAATTACATATATGCCCCTATTGTTAACAAAACCATAAATAGAAATTAGGGTCAAGTGAAAAAAATGCTATTGTTTAAAAACGTGAGGAGGTGTACGTATATTTTTACTAAAGTCAGAATATAAATATAATTTATCTTTTTGAAAATTAGTTCCACCTAATAACCCGACAATTTATCTTATCTTAGCCAAAATAAAAAGGGCCCAAACAAGAAGATTTGTCGTGACTCATTAGTGGACCATTCACTAGATAAGTTCTACTTGACAACACAGTGATTTTTTACGGGATTTTGTATGTGATGTGATGCAATGTTGTTCCCATCAGCTGATCTTTTGGTATTCGACATACAAGTTATGCCACAAATACAAACCGCTATTTTGTCCTTGTGGAATGTTTAGTCCAACGTGTTGCTTAACTTAGCCAAAAAGGAAGTAACATCATATCCCAGAGCAAATCATGTTGCTGCTTACTCGTGCATTAGTTCGTTAATATCATTGTTTCTGTGAGATGACTTGAACCTAAATGAAAAATGTTTACATGATGTTCAAAAACATACGCCAAAAGCCTATTTTATTTTCTTATCACCATTAATCACTGTCGGAAGATGAAATAGGCTTTTTGACGTATTTTTTTTAACGTTCGAAAAGTTAAAACATACTCACTTATTAATAAGGAATGAGTACATTAGGTTCATGATATCTTTGTACGAGGACACGCACTAAATATACTTTTGTCCAAGAAGATATTTCCCCAGTGGGTTTTAGAACCCAAATCTCACCAACAGAGACGATTTTTTTGGTTCGGGATGTCCATGTCTTTAGAATGAACTGTCCCATCTTATAAATTAGGTGGATAAAAATTAAGGATAAATAGTACTTTTTATTCCTGTCGGCAAAGAACTAAATATCCATATGCATTAGTTACATTGCTACTCCCTTTGTCTTATATTAGTAGTCTAATTTAAAACAAAATGTTTAAGGAAGTCAATAACTTAACAAAGAACATTCTCCCTAGTCTCAATACTAATTAATGGAATAAGCTTTAAAGGGGTTTATGCTTATATGTAGCCATTAAAGAAGTTTGAAGTTTTATCTCTTTTAATAAAGTTTTTCCTCAACCTAATTTTTAGCAAACCATCACAATAAGTTTTTGGTTTAGATTTTAACTAAGATTAATTTTTATTTAAGAAATCAAATTAAGATGATTAATAGTATATTTATAGCTAAATTAGGACACCATTATTAAGAACTTTATAATCTTGACTATCCATCCAAAAGTTAAGCAATGATTCAGATTTACCACTAAAATTGTAGCTTAATATGTATTTTGATGCAGACCCTTTACCTAAACATATTAAAAAGCCCAAAAACCACCCTTCTTATTAGCCTCCCTCTTCTTCCACTTTTTCTTTCTCATCCACTTCCGCTCAGCCTCCTCCATAGCTTTGAGATCACTCCTCGTCCCCAACCGCCCTACCTCTCCAACCCTCATCCCTTCCCCAATAGGACAATTGTATTGTTGGATTTATAAGTATTAACAAAGATTCTACTATTGGATTCAATAATATAATTATACAATTGGATGCATCCTACCCCCACCCCCACCATCACCATGACCCCGTCCAATGACCTTTGCCTACCCAACCACCCCCTTCCCCTTCCCCTCTTGCGCAATATGCTTGAATTTAACATTGAATGTCGATTATTGTCATTTGTGCAAATAAACTATTAAATTCAATGACATCCCTAGCACAACCTAATTACCTGCCCTTCCCCTCTCGCCAACCCCACTTCCTCCCAAATCATGGGGGAGGTGAATGCATGGAGGTAGTGATAGGTCACAAAAAGAGGGCAAGAGTGGTAGCATGAGCTAGGGGCGGGGGTAGGGCGGACCTACCACCCTAAACACATACACAACCAGAATAAGAACAATAAGAGAGAATTAGAGTAAAATGGGGAGAAAGAGGTGGTGGTGGTGGTGTAGATTAAAAAATAGGTAGATTAGAAGCTGAGTTGATGGAGGAGGAGGCGAGGACGAAATAAAAGTATGTTGATGTGGTGACAATGTAGACAACGAAAGAGCTAGATGGGTAGAAAGAAGAGGGGTCAACCTGAGTAGTTGAACTCAATTGGATTGACCTAGCCATCCATACACGCCTACGGCCTAAGGCAATTTTTATAACAATGTACTAGGAACTTCAAATTTCGAGGTCTTGGGGACAATCACATTTAATTAAGATGTTTGGGGTTGGGGCAGATTCACAAGGTTCGATGCTCACAATTTTATTCTCTCTAGGGTGGTGATATTCCTTCCATAAACGACACTTGTCATGAATATTATAAGCATATGATTTGAAATTGTTCCATTCAACTTTTAAATTAATTAAGATTTACCTTTGAATTCTTCTTCAATCCTCATCGTTTTTCCTTTCTTGAGCTTGTTAGTGTTATTAACTCGTTCTTGAACTCTCTAGACCGGCCCCCTAAGTATCCACATTCCCATAATTTTTTCCCTTTATGGGGTATAACTGCCTCTGTAGGATCTTAACCATGTAATTAACTATTCTTATCGTAATAGATCATATTGATTTTACCTATGCATGCAGTAACTTGCAGAGAGTAGTCTAATCCTTCATAGATGTCCGTCTAATCCTTCATAGATGTCCTCACCAATATGACTTGCCAAAAGTATAATTTTTAAAATTATATTATTTTTACAAAAATTAAGGTATCGCAAAAAAAAATAAACCCAGTATACAAATGAGATTTTACCTAAAAATTTTTATCATCGCTACTCACTATGAGCCTAGCATAGAGAATACTTGGGGATCATTTATATTTAAAATTGATGGCATATACATTAATATATATTAGAGTAAATAATATTAATATTAATATGTGCTAATGTGTGCATCGAAGCATTAAAAACTCTTCCCGACATGTTTGTTCTTCGTGACCTAAACTTGAACTAGAGGACTCGTCGCATGGTAAAGATTATGTAAAATGATATTCATTTACTTTTGTTCGGATTGGACATTACCTGATGCGATTGCGCCTGGCTAATGACACAATGAAAGTCTTTTGTAGGTAAATAAAAGTGTGTGCATCTCTAATATGCTAAACCCCATTCGGCAGCTCTTATGGATTTAGATTCCTTTGACACGAGGGCATGCTCCAACCGAGGTGACGGGTTATCATCCGGGGCTTCAAGTTTGATACCAAAAAAGTGAGATGTTAAATTTTAAAAATATTTATTTTATTCAGTGTATCCCATGTACATGTATCTCACATTTAGACCATTATTTGTTTAAGTCGTTGTAAGAAAAAAATAATTACAAAATAAATAAACTCTTCTTTTAGGGATGCCACTTTCTAAATCCGAAATAGCAAAGTTACAATATAAGATGTTAAATGTGGGGGGTTGGAACCCCAATTTTGGCATATGGGTTAAGCACGTTTTAAAACCATGGTAGCAAAAAAATAAAAAGAGCATAAGACATAATAGGTGTCCAAGTAACTAATAAATCTAGACATAATGGGTACACTCATGGTTTCCATGTTTTTACTTATTCAAATTTTATACTCCCTCGGTTACATATTAATAGTTATATTTAGAAAAATAGTAATTTTTATTAAATAGTAAAACTCGCATCCAATAGAAGAGAAAATAAAGTTATGATATTTTTTTAAGTACCTATCACTTAAATTAAACAAAATAGCATTATTAATATGAAATAATTTTTTTTACTAAATGGAGTTATTAATTTAGGACAAAGAAAGTATATACAATATGTTCATATTTATCTCGAATAAAAAAATTAATCACTATATCTCTCTTTTACTTATCTTCTCTTTCCATATCTTTACTTGTTTTACAACCAATACCAACATTACTTCTATAACAACCACTAATTATTATGATATAATAATCACAATATTCCATTCCACCGGGCGTTATCGCGCATGTGATCGAACATGACGGTCATCGGTAGCAAAAACACACAAAACTCACACATATCATCGTAGAACATAATGGAGTCATTGAACAACTAAAAATATTTTAAAACATAAATACCGACTAACATGGTCAATAGAATATAAAATTATTATACATACCAAGGACCACTGTTCATAGAGCTAATAATTATACAAAATTTATAATTCTCCATGCATAACATACCTTTAAACATCAGTCACATAAATAATTACAAAAATATCTAAAATAGCAACAAAATAAATTATTTAAAAATCCCTTCCACTTTCACCATCATCCCTTCGGCATTGCGTGTAGAATCTGAGGGTGGGTGAATATTTAGTAAGTTGAACTAAAATCTGAAAGCATTCTTTGCAAAAATCCACGAAAAACCATTGTGACCCTATTTACATAATCTTTGATCAATGGTAATTCATTCAAAAAAATCAATTAGTTAGGAATCAAATCAAATCCACCTCCCATCATACCTAGTAGCCTACCCCTGCGCTTATGGGGCAAATGATCACTTAGGAAAGGAGCTTTCCCATGATATTCCACCTTATGCATATCACTTGCCGATTATTTATCTCGGTAGACATCAAAACATTATAATAATTCTTGGTTCTCAAGCCATTAAACTACCTATGGAGTGTATGTAACCAAAATACAACATGGTACTTACAAAATCAGTTCACATACTAAAATAAGTCTCATAAACATACCCGAGCAAAATAATTCAAAAAAATAGACACTAAGCATGTGTTTAAAGTTTAAAATCTCCTACCTTAACATTAGGTATTAATTCCATACCTATAGAGGCCTTAGATAGTGAAGACAACCCCATCACAGTGTCTAGCATGCTTGATTTAGTAGAAAATGCATATTGAACAACTTCATTCGAACTTTAAATGGCTTAAAACAGACAAAGAGAAGTTTGAGAAGCGGGAAATTGGAAAGAGCAGAAAATTGGATCCCCCGGGTCCTATTTATTATTGAGTGCACACAGGGGACCGGGTGTGCCACATGGCATGCACAATGTGCATCACGCAATCACGACACTCATTACACATGCATCACTTGCGCTACCCCGGCCTAGTTCAAGGCGTCACGCATTGTGATCGCACAACACATTCACGTGGGCCTATGCCAGCCCGCGATCGCATGTGGCACATTATTTTTTTATTTTTAAAATTTTAAAAAGCGGCATCTTTTTAATTATAAGTTGAAATCATACATTCTTGGTAGTAATAGTCTCATATCGATGAGTTATATAAAATAGAAAAATACTTTTGTGACTTTAAAAAAGATACATCAATATCCTACTTCCATCTTTTGAAAACCATTAATGAGTGGGACTCATTTTAATGGTTTTCAAAAGATGAAGTAGGATATTGATGTACGTTTTTCAACATCATGATAATATTACTCTATAAAATAACACCACTCATAGGTAGGTTATCACATATTTTTTAAATAGGTCATGCTCATGAAGCATATTTCTTGAAACCATAACTTACGGCCCCGTAGTACGTGGTTCAGGGTCCATTAAACTCATCTTTCATAGCTCTACCACAATCTTATAAAACCTTGTTGCATAACAATCTTTAGCTAATTAAAAATTTTAAAATTATCTTACTAGTAACTACAAATTTTACTAAAAATTTAGAGTTTTTACAACTTCTATCGTACCTTATAATATGCCGACACTAACCTGACCTCCTTTTCAGCCCCAACTTTGACCCTCTTAAGGGTGTACACCTTTTCTCTTTTTTCACGGAAGGTGAGTGGGATGAAGATTTGTTGTTGGCTAGTAGATGATCCAAAGTAAGAGAGTAAAGTAAAAAATACTTTCTATATCTTAAATTAATAGCTCTATTTAATAAAAAAAATTTGTTTTATATTAATAATTTTGTTTTATTTAATATAAATAATTAAATATTTAAAAAAATTATTATAAACTTATTTTTTGTTCTCTTAAAAAGTAGGTTTTACTTTTTAATAAAAAATATTAATTTTTAAATAAAACTATTAATATAAACAGAAAAAAAACATTAAATTTTCATATTTTGGAGTACACAGAGGTTCTGATCCGAACGTAACGTTCATAAAACTAAATCATAGACTGCGCGCGGGGGACGGATAAGGGGCAGATGACATGCGTCAAAATCACCTCATTAAAAGCAAAGGATGAGCGGGTCCTACCGTAAGCCACACGATACGAGACCTACGATGCGTGATATTGCGTTAAAATTAAGATTAGAACAAACAAATTTTTTAAGCTGCCCCGTAATCCGGCCACCGGGCTGGACTCTTTTGTACACCCAAGTGGCTTGACAGGCTGGCCACAGCTTGTACACAGCTCATCGCCCCAATATCTCTGTTGAAGCCACTAACTCAAACCATTGTCTCATGAGTTATGTTATTTGTTTTGTTTGATAAGTGCAGCGTTGCTTTTGTTGCTACTCTATAATCTTCTGTTTGATTTCACCTTTTACAATCAGAGAAAGATAACTGAGGCTTATGTTGTAGATTAAAAAACTATTTTTTTTTATTTTGGTGTCGAAGGTATCTTGCCTCTTAACAAAGAAAAGAAGGCTCTCATTGTACTCAATAAACTCTCAGTACCTAAGAGCATCTCTAACGCATTACATCATTTTCATATACTGTTATGCGTTGCAGAAAAAGTCAAAAAAATACTGGGCCGCCATTGATGGCCTCTCTATTTAGAGAAGCATTCTGAATGAAATTCCAGTCGGCAGCAAAGTAAGAAATTACTATTTGCGTAGAGAATGTGGCTTTTATTGCTTTGTGGATAGATCCAGTGATTCGGCTCTCGCACTATGGGCCCGGCCAACTATACACAGCCACATTGCCGGAATCGTTCGCAATAAAAATAATCTCAGCCTAGCAGTCAGGAAACGACAGAATGTATACAAAATGTCGCGAGAAATCGACATCATCTCCCTGTGGCGCGCCGTCATACGGGATTTACACGGCTAAACTCTTCCTTTCATTCAATGGGGAGGTGGAGATCGAGGAGGCCCAACCCCATTAAAGCTAAGAAAGCAAGAGTGCAAACTCCCCGTCTTTCCACTGTTTCCAGTAACAGCAAATTCCCACCCGACAACAGCCAATGATATGATATGATAAAAAGCGCCATTTCGCTCATTGCAATATTAGCCCACACCCTGCGCTTTTCCCCACCTCCTCTGAGTCCTCTCTCTACTCGTAGCCTTCTCATTTTCCTCTCGCTACTTCTGCACCAATAGAGAGCTGCGAGCAACGTAAGAAGAAGAAGAAGAAGTTGTCATGGATCCATGTCCGTTTGTTCGAATAACGGTGGAGTCGCTGGCCCTGAAGCTGCCATTAGCCACCAAGCCCGCCGGCCTGGGTGTCCACTCTTCCACCACTACTTGCTTCTGCAAGATACGGCTCCACAACTTCTCTTCCCGAACAACCGCTCTTCCCCTTTCTGAAGACGGAGACCCCATCGCCACCACTTCCCTTCAGTTCCACCTCGACCCCTCCCTCCTCACCAGTCTCGTCACTCGGTCCGCCGACCTCCATGTCTCCGTCTACACGGGAAGCATAGGCACTACTTGCGCGATCCGTGCCGGAAAGCTCCTGGGCCGGGCCCGGCTCGAGCTGGACCTATCCGGGGCCGACTCCCGGCCCTGCGTGTACCAGACCGGGTGGCTGAGGATCGGCAAGGGGGAGGACCAGGAGGAGAAGAAAAGCAGCAAGCCCTCTGCCAGGCTCCACCTGGTGGTCCGTTCCGAGCCTGACCCCCGGTTCGTTTTCCAGTTCGGGGGCGAGCCAGAGTGCAGCCCGGTAGTTTTCCAGATACAGGGTAACATACGGCAGCCGGTCTTCACGTGCAAGTTCAGTGCCGATCGCAACGCCCGAACTCGGTGAGTTTGCGAACAAAACACCCAATCCACTACACTTCATTCATTTGTTGTTTACTTTGGTTCTTGTATTTCGGTCGTCCTCAGTAATCGGACCCATTTTTAGTGCCGTCGAACCAATACCTGAAACGATAGATGGCTGATCAAGCAAAAAACAGACAAACGAAAGTTCGAACCACCAGTGCGCGGTGCCTCCTTCCAGTTCCTCTTTACCTGGGGTGGGGACAGGTCACAAAATCATGGAAACTGCTTTCATTAACTCAGAGCAGTAGATAATTATGATTATTATATATGGAAGCACACACTGATCGATTCCTGTAGAGAGTTAATGAGGAACTCTTAGCACCTCCCCATTATGTTTGATTCTCTATAATATATATAGATGAGACTTAACTGTTTTTTAATCCACATTACCGGCTGGTGGGTAAAGATATTTAAAGTACAGAGAATTGCTTGTGACCTGGATTCCGCATGGCTTTGTCATGATTCCTTATAATTAATACTATACTAATCTTCGCATCTACCTGATAATATATACTTTTACTATTACATAAGCCTTTATATATAGGTACTAAATATCTTTATAACAGAACATTATTATACATTTTCACTTTGATGGATGCACCTGCGTGACGCCCATTTGATTGGACCGATTGACTGGAACTGCGCAAATAATTGTTTGTTTGGCTAATGCCCACTAAACACAAACCAATTACTCATATATACTCACCCGGCACAGAACGTTTGCCTGTCTTTCGATGTTGCATAATACGTACTATTTTGATTCTACAAAATCAAATACTACTATCAAATAAAATTAAATACAACCTGACCAACGGCCGTATCTCGTCCGGCTTGCCCCCATCTATTTACAGTTAGTGGTGGAACTTGTGTATCCTGACCGATTTTCATGACCAAGGCGACCAACAATGCGTGAATGTAGTTTGACCTTCACCTGCTGAATTATTCAAGAAATGCTGGCACTTAAGAGTCGATTATTCTGAGTCATAAACATAGATCTCGATGTAAGGAAATAGATGGCATTTAAGAAATCGAATTAATTTGACCGAGTTAATGATGTCATGGGATGCTAAATCTTTGAACAAATCAGGTCCTTCCAATTAGATTCCGTCGCCAACACGCGGGGATGGCTTGCATCGTTCGGAAGCGAGAAGGAAAGAGCTGGAAGAGAGAGAAAAGGCTGGATGGTCATGATCTACGATCTTTCTGGCTCACCAGTGGCTGCAGCCTCCATGGCCACTCCATTCGTCCCTTCGCCTGGCTCCGACCGTGTCTCTCGCTCAAACCCTGGGGCTTGGCTCATCCTCCAGCCCCATGGCTTCTCCCTCAGCAGCTGGAAGCCGTGGGCGCGTCTTGAAGCATGGCGAGAGAAGAGCCCCATTGACGCATTGGGCTATAAGCTTGAGCTCATCATGGACACGGGCCCTACGAGCGGAATTCCTATAGCCGGGTCCTTGCTGAATGTTCGCAAAGGAGGCCAGTTTTGGATTGACACCAGCAAGGTCGGAGATCTTATACCGAGCTCCTGGCTTGCAGCGCGGGGATTTGTCATGCATTCCACCGTTGAAGGTGAAGGGAAGGTTAGCAAGCCATTGGTGCAGGTTGGAGCACAACACGTGACATGTATGGCTGATGCTGCCTTATTTGTGGCACTCTCGGCTGCCATCGACTTGAGCATGGATGCTTGCCAGCTTTTCTCAAGGAAGCTCAGGAAGGAGCTTTGCCATATTTATCAAGATTACTTATCTTAAATGCTGACCAAGGCTCTTGCAGATTTTCAGTTTATGTACTGTGACGATCGATGGGTTTGATCATGTACTCCATGATTAAGTAGGCATTGGTTCGAGTAACAAGAGAGGCTTGCCCTTTTTCTCCCTATTTTTATTTTCATTGGAAATGATTGTCATTTCACTTGAAAACATCTTTCTTTCATTGTTGCTGAGGTTACCTCGTGTTTGGTTTGTGCAGTTAACCTTGATTAATTTATATGCAAACATTTTTTACAATTTTTTGGGTTGGTCTATTTGTCCTTGAGATTGTTTTTGTTAACAGGTCAGTGATACGAAGGGGATTGTTAATTAATGTGTACCTTTGTGAGTTTAGATTGGTCTGTACTCACGAATACTGTACAGAGAGAAAACGGAGGTTTTTCTAGTATTTATCTGCAACGTTGAGACTGAACAAAGCGTTCTTTTAATGATCACTGTTATAAATTGTAGCTTTCCCTGATTTGACTTTTAATCCTCAGGATTAATTACGTATCGGGTCCTTTTGTAGTACACCTGGGCGTTTTTAGAAACTGGGACGATGATTATCATCTTCTGAATGCTTCTCTACGACCAATTCTGATTCCTACAACTTGCTTCAACTCAATCGGAAAGTGTGCTATGAAATGACAGCCCTGGCATGTGCCATACCAGGATTGGCCCACTGAAGGCAAGCCTGTAGCAAACTGTAAACGTTAAATGGTGTCTCGAAGGTCGCCCTTCCAAGTTGCACTGAGCCAATTGGATGAGATTGCTTTTTTTTTTTTTTCGCACTAAGACGAGAGTCACGAGATTGCTAATTTTCTACTTCCTGCATCTATCAGGAAACATGTACCGCTTACTTGCTGCCAACTTCGCCCCCATAACTCTTTCCTGTGCTACTGGCCGGTGTCTCGGATCGTCCTAGCGTCGGGCTTTCTCCCGTAACAATTGCAGACAAACTTTAAATTATTTACGAAATACCCAAAATAATTTGTTCTCTACGAAGATTATCTAAAATACGTAATTTTAAATTTATATTTTTATTATATTTAAGATATTTATATTATATCCAATATGCCTTTATATCAAGATTTTATATATATTTTACCGATTAATTTATTAAAACCTAATATTACCCAAATATAGTATGCATATGCATCTTTTACGTTATCGATTTGTCATGTCTCACCATATTGTGGGCCCACCCACAACTGACCCTCATGTTGTAGGACTATGGGCCTCAAATTATGTGGGTCATTTGTGTTGCAGGTTCCACATGTTGCGGACTATTGTATGCCTACCATATGTGGGCCCACCATGTTGTGGGCCTTGTGTTGAGTTTTTATCATAAAGCTTCAATTGGTGTGTAAATTGACCAATCGATAATTTTCATTAAAGTTTTACGTGTTTGATGTATGATATTTTTTCTTACCATTGATTTCTCGTTTCCCTCAACAATCGATTGATCAATGAACTATTTTATAATTTTTCTAAAGTGATAAATTGCTATTTGTGTGTGATCTATTGTTGCACATACCCTTTTATATTTTAACAATAAAAAATATTTATTTTTAAAAAGTTTTGTTGTCTCTTCATTTGGGGTCACTTTTCTACTATTTTATATATTAATATAAATATAGATTCTATATTTTTTGGGGAAAAATTTTTTTATGTGTTTTCTCAATATAAAAAACTTGTCAACATTACTCACAAAAGCCTCAAGGAGGGAACAAGGGGATTTTTCACTTTTGTTAAGTGCAACTCCAATCAGGCCTGATTATGCTAGGTGGAGAGTTTGCTTAAAAACCCCACAATAATTTGGTTTACCAAAAGGGCAAATGTTTCCTTATGGAAAGTTGTACTCTATGCGATTTGAAATCATTAGTTGTGTATTATTTGTCAAATTCAAATTGTTTAACGTGAAGTTTATATAACAATCTTAAGGAAACATTATGGATTATGGTATCTACGTTGGACACCGAGTTTACTTTGTTGAAGAGTGAACTAAGATTTGGTGAAATTTGACTTCTTTGATGTTTAAATTATACTCATTGGGCAGGAAAGATTAATTTTTTTTACGGCATTGCATATTTTTTACATTCTTGATCCAAATCTAAAGCCTATTCTAGCCCCCAAAGTGAAGATTCAGATAAGACAATTGAGGAGTGGAAGAAGCTGGAGGAGGATGAACTTTCTTATCGGGGTTATATTCTCAACACGCTGTCAGATAATCTTTTTGATACTTACGTAAAGAAGAAGACAACAAAAGAAATTTGGACACATTGGAATTCAAATATAAAGTGGAGGAGCAAGATTAGGTCATATAAAATTTTGACATAAAATTGGGTTTGATTTCATTTCAAAGTTATCAAAAGCACAAATACGAAATTTACGTAAAATCTAAAATGACTAAAAAGCCTTTTCCAATGGTTCCACAGAGCTATGAGATTTTAGATTTAGTCCATTTGGATATTTGTTAACTTAATGGTCTTTTAACTAGAAGCGGTAAAAAGTATTTTATTACTTTTAATGATGATGTTTTAAGGTTTACTTATGTTTACCTTTTGAGAACGAAAGATGAAACTTTAAATATTTTCAAAGTTTCCATATCTGAAGTTAAAAACCAAGTTGGAAAAAAAATTAAAGTTCTTCGCTTTGATAGAGGTGGAGAAGATCTTTTAAATGAGTTTTCAAGTTTTTGTGAAGAAAATAAAATTATTTATTAGGTGACTGCACCTTATACACCTCAACAAATTGATTTAGTAGAGAGGAAAAACCATATGCTAGTTGAGATGGTGAATCCATGAGTTTGCATGCACATGTACCTTTGAACTTGTGGGGTAGAGCTTTGTTGACTATATGTCATGTATTGAACTGGATTCTAATTAGGCAATCACCTCAAACTTCATATGAATTGTGGAAGGGATAGAAGCCAAATTTGGCATGCTTAAAAGTGTGGGAGTGTGTGGCTTACCATAAGGGTCCCTGATCCTAAAAATGCTAAGTTGGGTCCTAAAGCTATTAAATATGTATTTGGGGTTCTAAATGACAAGAGCCACAAATTCAAGATCCACAATGGATTGAAGTAGATAACCCTATTGAAATTGAGGTGGTTCTAGAACCTTCATTTGTAATAAGAAAGATCACGGGACTTAGATTGGAAAATACTCTTCATTCAGATTTTATATCTCCGACTCATATTGTGTTTCTAGTAGAAGCTTATAGGGAGTATGTTTTGAATAAAATATTAATTGTTCACAATGTTGAGGATGATCCTAGGACCTACAAAGAGGCAATGGCTTCTCGAGATTCATCTTGTTGGAAGGAAGCTATTGATGATGAGATGGACTTCATAATGTCCAATAGTATATGAGTCTTAATTGTTTACCCCTGACTCTAAGTCATTTGGGTACAAATGGGTATTTAAGAGGAATTATAATCCCAGTAGAATGACTTGTACCTTCAAAGCTAAATTAGTAATTAAAGGTTTCAAGCAGAAAGAAGAGATTAATTATTTCAACACTTATGCTTCTGTAGCGCATCTTACTTTTATTAGAATATTGTTTATATTGGCATATACTTTTAAACTTTGCATACATCAAATGGATGTTAAAACTGCATTTTTAAATGGAGATCTCATTGAAAAAATCTACATGGACCAACTCGAAGATTTTGTACTTCCAGGTCAAGAGAAAAAAGCATGTAGACTTGAGAAGTCCTTATATGAACTTAAACAACCACCTAAATAATTGCATGAGAAGTTTGACTTCATCATTCTATTAAGTGGATTTAAGGATACTTATGCTGACAAGTGTACTTATAGTAAGTCTATTAAATCTTATTTTGTGGTCAAATGCTTGTATGTGGATGACGTGTTGATTATGAGTACAACCATAGTAGGGGTGACTGAAACTAAGGAGTATTTGACTTTTAACTTCAAGATGAAGGATTTAGGTGAAGTTGATACAATCCTAGGTATCAAGGTGGCAAGGCATAGTGGGGGTGAGTGTTATGTTTTGGATCAGTCACATTGTATTCAAAATTTTTTTACAAAATTCAATCATCTTGGATTTGAAGATTTTCTTACCTAGTGTAATAATAGTGTTACCTTAAGTGGAAATATTAGAAGATCAATTGCCCAACTAGAGTTTTCTAGTGCAATTGGTAGTGTGATGTATGCTATGTACTACACTAGGTCAGATATTGCATAGGTTGTTTGTAAATTGAGTAGGTATACAAGTAATCCTAGTGGCAAACATTGGAAGGTTATTAGAAGAGTCTTTGGTTATTTAAAACAGACCAACGACTATAAACTTTGTTATGGGGATTATCCAGTTGTCCTTGAGGGACATACAGATGCTAGTTAGATGACTAGAGTTGGGGATAATAAATCCACCTCGGGTTGGATTTTACCCTAGTAGGCGGAGCTTATCTTGGGTTTCCTAGAAATAAATTGTTATCTCTCATTCAACTATGGAATTTGAATTAATTGCCTTAGTTGCGACTGGCAAAGAAGCTTAATGGAGTAAGAACTTGTTATTGGACATCAAGTTGTAGCTTAGTCCAGTACCACTTATATTTATCAATTGTGATAGTGAGGCTACTGTAGCTCGAGCCTATAGTAGTATATATAACAACAAGTCTAGACATATTTGTAACGACATGAATTTTGGGGGATATTAATATGTGTTCTACATAAATTATTAGTTGCATTTGTTGTGGTTTGAGGAGGGTAGAATGACTTTTGAGTTAAAGGCTGAGCTTGTCAAGGGTTGGTTGTGGTGAATTGTAAGGACGTAATTCTTTTAAGGAGGGAAGGATGTAATATCTCAGATTTTTTTAGGTTTCGATAATTAAATATGTAAAAATTAGGTTGTTTGACCTATTGACTTTATTAGTAGAATAACTTCTTCCCTAGATCGAATTTGTGGCTGAAATCTATGTAGTTATAATGTAGATAGACAAAACTTCAAAATGCCACCAAGAATGCATAAATCGGAGTTTAGATGAGGGATATAAGACTGTTCAAAGTTGAACATATTGTATAGACCACGTTTACCCTATTTAAATGTGTATTTGGGCTGTTTAAGTTGTTTTGCGGGCCCGATTAATTAGAGCTCCAAAATTAACTTTTAGAGGCCCAATTAGATGGCCTAATTGAGGGGGATTGGCCCAACTTATAGTGGGATTAGGAATCCTAATCCCCATGCTTATAAAAGGCCTCATTAGGGCACTATTAGGGGGGTCTTGACCGATGAGGGGAGAGAAGGCGGTCGATGAAGCTTTGGCAAGGCTCAAGTGGCGGTGGATCGACAATAAATAGGCGATTAAGTGGTTACAGTAATCACTGTTCTATAATTTCGTTGAACAATGTGAGGTTTCTAGATTTTTGTTTTTCGGCTAAATGGTCACCGGTTGGCCTGTCTTCATCTGACTAGAAACCCCAGTCGCTAGGCAAAAGAGATTGGGAGGCAAACCCGCTAGTGGCAGATTCTGCTACTGCCACGCGGGTTACTGAAAAAAAATAAAAAAGATAGTAGTGGCGCGGTGCAAACATTGCCCGGAGGTGGGACCGAGGGTCCCATAATTGTTGGAAGATGGCTATCCAGTCAAGCCCAGCCCGTCACCCGGCCGTGGCTCCCTGCCGCCACCATGCTTCAGACTGACTGCAATTTCAGAAAAAAAAAGGTGGAGCTTTTGCCCCGTCCTACTGGCTGCTGGCTAGCAGCGAGTCCAGGCCAATCGGAATCATCGACGTGCGGCGATCTTGTGAGGCCTAGCCTCGTTCCATCGTAATAGCCGCGACACCGCCGTCAAAGGCTATCCAGCCTCTAGCCAAATGTGAGGGAGATGACCCGTGCATTGCGGGTCATCGCACGTGGTTTCGGGTCAGGTGACCCAAACCGCATTGGCTAGGACAGGGCCCAAATGGGTTTGACCCGGTCTGGTTTGATTTATTTTTAATGAAATGAAGTATACCAAGAGAACGGGTTTGGTTCAGTAGGATAAAATAGTTAGAAAATTATGGAAAAAATTACAAATGACTATGAGAGTATGAAGAGTGCCCTGACCAAGTTTCATATTGGGGAAAAATCCTAGAGTCTCTAATATAACCAATTTACCCTTATGAGTTGGCACATAGAATAATGATTAGTGACCAAGTTTAGGGGCTTATGAGTGGATTTGAAAATTGATAAAAGTCTCAGTAAGATTTTAATATGTATCTTGATTTAGCATCCAATAATCGATACACAACCGAAGATAACCATCATTCTTCCGAACAAACAAAACCGGCACACCCCAAGAAGATACACTCGACCTAATATACCCCTTATCCATAAGATCCTGTAGTTGAGCCTTAAGCTCCTTAAGTTTGGCTAGAGCCATATGATAGGGAGCCTTAGAAATAGAAGTAATGTTTATAATAAGATCAATACAAAACTCTATCTCCCTCTCCGAAGGCAAACACGTCAAATCACTGGGGAAGACATCAGAAAATTCTGCCACAACACAAACGAAATCCAAGGAAGATAACTCTGTGTTCAACCCCGTAACACTAGCAAGAAAAGTCTTGCATCCCTTATTAATCCATTTCTTTGCCTTAAAGGATGAGACCAAGAACTTGTCACTAGGACGCTTAACCCCTTTAAAGATAAAAAGCTTAGCTCCTTGCAACTCGAACATCACCTTCCTCTTTCGACAATCTACATGTACATGGAACTTAGACATCATATCCATGTCTAGGATTACATCAAAGTCAATCATCAGCAATATAATCTGATCCATATGTAGCACATGCCCATTGATCTCCATAGGAATCATCTCAATATACTCCTCCACCCGAGGAGAAGACGAAAGGGTAGATACACGTAAAGGAACATGCAATAACTTATGAAAAACATCTAACTCATGAGCAAAATACGGAGAGACAAAAGAATGAGAGGAACTAGTATCAAATAACACTCTAGCATAGTGGGAGGCAATGAGAATCATACTTTCTACCAGGCCCAAAGAGTTAGCTGCCTCTTGCGCCGATATAGCAAAAACTCTCCCATTAATAACCGGCTTCTTTGCTTTGGCATTGGGCAGCCCGGTAGGTGCTCTTGCCGGTGGCCTCGCCTGAAGTGCTCCTGGCTGCCTGGGACCAGCATTAGACGTCACCAGAGGATGCCTCTGAGCACAGTTAGCTCTTTGAGGACACTCACTAACATAGTGCCCCTTTCTTCTGACATCCAAAACAAATCATTCTAGTATAGCGACTGCGGTGAACTGGCCGCATGTGGCAAGCATGCGTCGGCTCAAGATCACCACCACAAAACTCCTTACGTTGTGTCAGAGGGTCCTCCTGCCTAGCACGCTTAGGCTGTCCCTCAACCAAGTGACACTCCTCTGAGCATTTCTCCATCACCACGGTAGTCTAAAGTACTCCTTTTAAAGTCCGTATGACATGTGTCAACGCTTCAATGACGGTTAACACATTGTCAACACTCGGATCTCTTGCTGTGAGATCACCACTTGTGCCGATGTGATCCTATCCAGCCATCTACACAACCACTAGACACTAAATCATAAGGCCTAATTGCACTAAGCAACACAACCAACAAAGCAAAACAAACACACAATCAAGACAAACACTAACGAAATTCACATCGCTAGTTATGTCTAGACCTTGATCATCTCACAACACATAAGCACGTAAGACTTGTCACTCAATCCTTATTTACTCTTGGATAAAGTGGTGCTTCGATACCAAAAACTTTGTCACGCCCCAGCACCGCCCGACCCGAGCCAAACCCGGTCTAAGAGGAGGTCAAGCGCGCAGGGGCGACGGAATTGAAAGAGACTAAAGGATTGCTGAAGACTTTGCCTCTCCTACGGGTAGTTTAACTAGCGAAGTTATGCACCACATAACCTTTGAGTAAGAATAATAAGTAGAACGAAATGAGACTTTAATTCAAAAACTAATCCACAAGTCTTGAGCCCACATACTTAAAAAAAACTTAGCCAACACACATAGCTCGAATAAAGGTCTCAAACAGATCTAACAACATAATATAAACACCAGCCTAAAAAGAGAAAACCACCACACATGGTGTTCTAACATCACAATGGAGTAAATAAAAAAAACATAATAAAATCTAGGGATATCCATGCCTACTCCCATGCCCTCTCCGAACATTCCTTAAAGATAGGGTCCTGCCAAACTGCATGTCACACCATGCAGCCCCAAAACAAAAACAAAGAAAGTGGGGTGAGTAAAACTCAGAAAGGTTTTAATATAGCGACAATAATAAGAAAACCCTCACGACATGGCAATATAGCAATTCAGATTCATAATTGACATTATATACCATTTTCTGATCATTCCTTTGTTAAACCCCTATTTATCCATAAACATAAGAGCTAGCATGCTCATGACACACCTATCAAATCAGAGAATAAATAATCATATCATAACTTAGCATCTATCATGCATAAGTAATGATCCTAATTTAATCAAATCAAGCATAATATCACCATAAACTGCATGGCAAGTGTCTATTATACACTTTCTGATCATGCAACCATATCACATAAACCTGCATAATAGTGTCACATTCACACCTGTCACAACCCGGATTTTTAAATAGCACGAACGGTAAGTAGCGAGATTTTTTTTTCTTTAAATACAAAACAAACCATTCGATTAAATATCCAGGTCATGATAACTGGGGTTCACAAATACGAATATCAAATCATATGATATTATTTAACGTCTGAAAATTCATAAAGACCAGCTCATCCATCTAAGTACAAGTCCATCGTCCATCTGAAAATAAATAATAAGTTGACTCTCACGCTTAAGGTACACTTACGTACCAGAGTTGCAGAAATGCAGAAACCTTTTGTGCACACCTGCCTTGGTCTCACTTGTCGTCGCCTGGAGGATCTGCAACAAAGCAAACCAAACAACAACCACAACCACAATGGAGCATCTCCGCCTACAGGAGAAGAGCTTCCAAAGGACAAAAGGTTTTATTAATATTTTTCGGATCGGGCCAACATCACCCGATGTTAGTTGCCTATGTACTCATCAGACAACATTTCCAATGTTTCTAACAAGATCAGATCCAGACGTAGTTCTACCTAGAAACCACTCTATCCTAAGAAGCATAGCATCACACATGCAATGCTTAGATATTTTCAACCTACATTTTAGTAAGTCATTTAACCGTTCCACTTGTCTAATTAACAAGCAATATCAAACATTCTTATTAATTATCTCACAACTCTTGTTCGACAATTAATACTACCAAATCTGTAACTCAAAGATAACTCGTCTCTCGAGAAATCTCCAAACAAAGGACTCCAACCTTGGAGTCGACTGCTTAATAGCAGCTTGACCCAAATCCCCAGGCCTGCCACGAATCTGGGGAAGAGGATCCCAACTGTGCTCGTGGACATAGATTGGCAAGAAACACAAGCCTTCCATGATGCTCATGTAACTCTGCTTTTCGTACGTACTAAATAGTCCTGGGAAGACCTGCAGGAGACCTGCGGTAAAGACCCTCTGGTCAATACCCAAACCGTCGTGGCGATGAAGATGCATATTGCAATCTCCACCTTCCCAACCTGGGAGAAAATGTCTTATAAGACATTACTAATATATCCATAGAAGCCTTAGGTCCTTATGACCATTGACTCCCTCAAATATTTGATACTTAGACTAGATTATTTTCATCTAGTCAAGTAACCACTCAACCATGTGGGTCCTCTTCACCTTGTGAATCGGCCCACTAAATAGCTCATCCACTGAGCTATGACTCAGAGAACATCCCATAGCCACCATCGGTTCATTAACCAAGGTAAGATCTATGTCAGGGCCCCGTTCACTCCATGAACTGGTCCCAACCCTAAAGAGGGTATTTTAGTCATTATCTTTATTAGGTGTTATCCCCTCAAACCAACAGCAACCCATGTCTCTTGATTAATCTTCATTAATCTTAAGTTACTGATATAAATCAATACATCAATATCAAAAGCATGCATCAACATAAATAATCATGCAATCATACAAACGTATAAATAATAAATGGAGGCCCATTGCATTTATTTGCAAGACTAGGGCTCAGAGAATTCAAGCCCGATATGTAAATTAACATATTCCACGAGTGACGTATATAATGCCCCAGTGGATTTCTGCGTTGTGTTACGAACACGTGCAATACACTGCCCTAAACCCTTAGAATTAGGGTTTTCCATTGGTTTCCCATAACATTGTGACCAGTCAAGGTCTTCGTGTCACCTACCGATCACACCCCTTCCTTTTGAAGTCATTTATAGGATACCTTAACTCTTGATTTACTAGGTCATCTGTTTCATCGGAAACAGAACATATTGCCCCTAAGGGCATTAGGGTAATTTTACCACCTAAGGTATGATACCCTCCCTTGGGTCATTTAAGTCATTTTACTGCCCCTCTATTAATTTAAGTCATTGACCTCTCACAAGGCTCCACTCTCAGACCGACTCACGCTTTCATTCACACGAATGTGGGCGAGTCCACTCTAAGGGGTATTTCTGTTATTTGGTTTAAGGCCTTAATGACCTCCAATGGGTGTAAAATTAAAACCAAGGGTACTACTGGCCTTCAAGGACTCTGTGTAATTTTCCTGGCATGCGATGTGGTCGTGAACCCCTTGAACCGACCCAGGTTTTGACTAACAGTTTATAATTAACCTTAGGGGTAAAAGGGTCAATTATCCAATCACTGAGATTTTTTCTTATTTATTGGTTTGGCATATAATCAGGTTACTCATTAAACTCTCACTGAGAATTTTCCCAAGTTTTAAACCAATTCATAGGCCCCTGAACCGGAGCCCTGAAGTCGGGTAAATGGTTTTCACACGATGATTTAACTACCAGGGGTAAAAAGGTCATTTTAGAGACTTTGGGATTTTTACCGGTTCTGAAACTTGGTCAAGACACTCATAACCCTCTCAAAGTCTACGGGTAATTTTTCTAAATTTTTAGAACAAGTAAAGGCCCTTGAACCGGACCCGGTTTGATCCCCCTTCTCTTTTCTTCTCTTTTTTTTTAAAAAAAAAACCCGACACGGGCCGGGTCAGTTTGGGTTGACGACCCACAATGCGGGTCGTCTTCCCCACATCCGGCCAGAGGCGGAAACGCCTCTAGCAGAGCCGCCCCTGGCCACCACGGCCGGGTGGCGGGCTGGGGTCCACTGGATCACCGCCATGCGGCGATCACAATGGGCTTGGCCCCCGTCGTCGCTCGGTGGCCGGCCAGGGCCAAAGTCGCCTTCTTTTTTTTTATAAACACAGTGCAACGCCGCCTCTGCGGCCGGGGCTAGCGCAACCCAGGCTGGCGCTGGCAGAGCTGTTGCGGCCTGGATCGGCACGGCCAAGACCGGCGAGACCATGGCCAGCGCGGCCACGGCTAACACAGCGAGCGACTACCCCCTTGTCGAAATGAAACTTCAGATCGACTCTACACTCACAAATGGTATCACAGCTTCGCTCTATCTGTGAGAGAAAAATATTTTCAATAATATTTTGATTTGCTTCAAATTCAAGAGGGTCGTGATGTCCTAAAGGTTTATTCAGAATTTTGGTTTGATTTGACGTTCTGTTTTGTGAGTGTAGAGTCGATCTAAAGTTTCATTTTGACAAGTGTTGTATCGGAGTTGATAGAAAACTCTAATTGTGATTTTGTGGTTCTGTGATATCGGAATTAGAGAGAATTCCGATTGTGACTGTTCGTTCTTTATATCGGAATTATGAAGAATTCCGATTGTGAACGATTTATCTTATGTAGGTGTTGTATCGGATTCAAGGTGAATTCCGATTGTGAGTGTTTTATCCTACGAGTAATTTATCGGATTTAATGTGAACTCCGATTTTATGGATTTTGCTTTTAAATCAGAAATGATTTAAATTTTTTGTCTTGCATGTTTTGCAAGGTGTTTGACGTGAACATTGATTTTGATTTCAAGTCAGGAATTAATTAAAATTTCTGTCTGAGTTAGTTTGATCGGGTTTTATACGAATTCCGATTTTGAATTAAATTCAATCTGAAATTTGTGTTCTAAACACGTTATGTGATTTTCTGAAAATGTTTTAAGTGACTTCAATTTCAAATGGTTCATGTGTTGAACTTCAATTTTGAATGATTTGAAATTTAAGAACATACTTCAAATTATTTTGAAAGACGGTTAGACTGCCTATGAGAAACCACCAACACCCACAGTAGGGATGTGCGGTGGAATGCTCTAGGATCTGTTCTACCGATGAAGTTCAAAACATAGGTATTTCAAAAGATTCGCTTAAGGCGAATTTATCAAGCAAATTATTTTGATAAAAAGGTAGAACTCCTTATGAGGAACCACCAAACGCTCGTGGTATGGGACACGGAGTGCTAGTGGATCACTCTAAGGATAGTTCTACCAATGTTTTGAAATAAAACTTCAAAATGTTCATATTTTGAAAGTTCACCTTAACTTAAGGTGAAGTTATTTTGAAAGCCAGTAGCATTCCTGAAGAGGGACTGCCTAACATTCGTGGTATGGGACACGCAATGTGGGTAGACTGCTCTACAGTTGAGTCTGCTGGTAGTTTATTCTAAAAAGTTAATTTCAAACTTTATGTGTTTTGAAAAACGATTTGAAATTATAAAAGTGTCTCAATGGCCAATAGAATTACTAAGCGGAAACTATCAAACACCCGTGTTATGGGACACACGGCGTAGATGAGCATCCCTTCAGTAAGTCCACGCGTATATTGAGACAAAGTTGTAATTTCAAGTCTGTTTTGTCTTCGTATGTGTCTTTGAGTTGGGATGTGAATGTAGAATGGTTGTTTTAAGCGGGATTGAATCTTGAGGGTTGGTTGTTATGGTGATGTTTTTATCAAGCCAAATTTATGGCTCTATTTTCAGAAAGAAAATTATGTTTTCTGAAAATGATTTGGTGCGTACGATGGTACGTGAGTGTTGATGTGTTTTGATTTCGTATGAGCCATTTAATGTTTTGGTTTCATACAGTGATGTGATTTGACTTTGTACGAGCCACTGAATATTTTGGTTTTTGTACAGTGATTTAGCATGGATTTTGCTATGTTTTGAATTATGTGATGATTATTTCATGGGCTTAAGAACATGGAATAATCATAGAGTGATGATGCCCGCTGAGAAAAATAATCGGCAAGTGGCGCACATAGGGTAGAGCATCGTGGGAAAGCTCTGTCCCTAAGTGGCCCTCGTTTGCCCCATGAGCGCCAAGGGTAGGCCGTTGGGTATCACGGCTTATGAGGGATGTGATATGTTGTACATACCACTTGGTGTAGTGGACGTATATGTGGATGCCCGCCGAGAAAAATAAATCGGCAAGTGGCGCGCACAGGGCAGAGCATCGTGGGAAAGCTCTGTCCCTAAGTGGCCCTCGTTTGCCCCATGAGCATCGAGGGTAGGCCGTAGGGTATCGCGGCTTGTAGATGCCCGCTGAGAAAAAAATAATCAGCAAGTGGCACGCACAGGATAGAGTATCGTGGGAAAGCTCTATCCCTAAGTGGCCCTCGTTTGCCCCATGAGCGCCGAGGGTAGGCCATTGGGTATCGCGGCTTGTGATTGATTGTACTGTGATGATTATTTCATGGGCTTTCGAACATGAAATAATCATAGAGTGATGATGCCCGCCGAGAAAAATAAATCGGCAAGTGGCGTGCGCAGGGTAGAGCATCGTGGGAAAGCTCTGTCCCTAAGTAGCCCTCGTTTGCCCCATGAGCACCGAGGGTAGGCCGTCGGGTGTCGCGGCTTGTGGTTTTGGCTCGAGTGTGAGCTTGTGGTTTTGACTCGGGTGCGAGTCTATGTATTTTACGAGTTTTGACTCGGGTGTGATCTTGTGGTTTTGGCTCAGGTGTGAGCTTGTGGTTTTGGCTCAAGTGTGAGCTCGTGGTTTTGGCTCATGTGTGAGCTCGTGGTTTTGGCTCAGGTGTGAGCTCGTGGTTTTGGCTCAGTGTGAGCTTGTGGTTTTGACTGGGTGCGAGTCTGTGGATTTTACGGGTTTTAACTCAAGTGCGAGTTTGTGGTTT
This sequence comes from Saururus chinensis, assembly GCA_035235625.1. Classification (NCBI taxonomy): domain Eukaryota; kingdom Viridiplantae; phylum Streptophyta; class Magnoliopsida; order Piperales; family Saururaceae; genus Saururus; species Saururus chinensis. Next base: position 8,194,792 of record CP141143.1, on the reverse strand, counting down.
TGGCTCGGATGTGAGCTTGTGGATTTTACGAGTATTCACTCGGGTGCGAGTCTGTGGATTTTATGAGTCTTAGCTCGGATGCAAGCTTGTGGTTTTAGCTCGGGTACGAGCTTGTGGTTTTGGCTCAGGTGTGAGCTCGTGGTTTTGGCTCAGGTGTGAGCTTGTGGTTTTAACTCGAGTGTGAGTTTGTGGTTTTGACTCGGGTGCGAGTCTGTGGATTTTATGAGTCTTAGCTTGGATGCGAGCTTGTGGTTTTAGCTCGGGTACGAGCTTATGGTTTTGGCTCTGGTGTGAGCTCGTGGTTTTGGCTCAGGTGTGAGCTCGTGGTTTTGGCTCAGGTGTGAGCTTGTGGTTTTAACTCGAGTGTGAGTTTGTGATTTTGACCCCGGTGCGAGTCTGTGGATTTTACGAGTTTTAGCTCGGATGCGAGCTTGTGGTTTTAACTCGAGCGCGAGTTTGTGGTTTTGGCTCGGGTGCGAGTCTGTGGAATTGACGTGGTTTGACTCCGTGTATTGATTTATCTGATTTTGATGTAAAAATCAGATTGTGATTCAAGTGTTTTATTCTATCACGTGTCACTGGATTATGTTGTGACGGTTTATCCAATCTCAAATTATTGGATTCTGATTTTGAGTGCTTAATCTGATAGTAATTATCAGATTTGGTTTTGTCTTATCCGAGTATAAAGTCTCGGATCATGTTTATGTTAGTGTTACCCAATCGGGTTGTGCTTTTGAAAGTGTTATCCGAGTGGTTCTCGGATTGTGTTTCTCAAGTTGTTTTTCAATATTTAAATTATCGGAATGTTGTTTGTGTTTGCTATCCAATTAAGATCGGATTGTGTTGTGAGGTGAGATTTCTTGGGGCGAATTGCGAGGACACAATTCATTTAAGGGGGGAAGAATATAACGACCCATTTTCCGTTTACGCTTAACCCGGGTGGGTTAAGGGTAATTCGGTATTTTTGTGATTAAGTGTAGGGGGTTTCAAGGGATGAAACCCCTGTAGATGGGTAGAGCTCATAGTAACGAGCGTGATGAATCGAAGAACATGCAAAATGGAGGTCAGGAGTGAAAGCTACAGCCTCAGGAAGCGTGCCGCATGGGCGAGGTCTGCTCAAAAAGAGCGGGATAACCTATCCATGTGTGGTCTTGTTTCGAAGTGCTTGTCGATACGAGTCCATCAGTATCAAGAGCGTGCGATTCCAACGTCAAGGTTGGAAGTTATCGCGTTTTGAGTTCAGGATATTATTTAAATAAAATAATATCTTTCTGGATAGGATCAACGACGCAGTGGATAGGATTGCTGACGAAGTGGATAGGATTGCTAACGCAAGCGGATAGGATTGCTGACAAAGCGGATAGGATTGATGACGCAAGCGGATAGGGTTGCTGATGAAGCGAATAAGCTCGACACATGTCAACTTCACGCCTATCCAGCTTTTCTATAAATAGGACTACGACATCCAAGGGGGAGGAGGAGAATTCTCTTCCACGTTTTCATATTTCTCTCCCACGTTCAGAAACTTCTGTTCTTCGTTTTTCACTCATTTTAAGTCCGATTCGATGCGTTCTTGAGGCGTTCCTAGCTAATTCGAGGGTGATCTACGCAATGGCATGGTCCATTCCTCGAGTTGGCGCTCCTATAAGGGAGGAACGACCCAGGGCAAGAGGAGGCTGTCCGCCACCTTCCTACCCCAAGAGAGAGAAAGAGAGAAAGAGAGAGAGATGGCCCGGTGAAGAGGAGGCTTCGTCCTCCGTTACCGGGCCAAATCAAGAGAAGTGGCCCGATGTAGGGGAGTCTCCGTTCTCCACCGAAGGGCCACGACGTGTGAATGACACCCCGAGTAGGGGAGGTTCTGTCCGCCGCCCACGGGCGCAGAAAATGAGGCCTCCGGGAAAGGGGAGAGTTGGTCGGGTCGTTTTTCGGTGTAAGGCGACAAACGTATGGAGGCTAGGGGAGGCTTTGTCCGCTGTCTCTGGATCTGAAGGGGAGGACTCCCCGAAACGAGCGCCCCGAATACCGCTACCTCGTGAGACATCAGGGGAGTAAGGGTTTCTTACCTTCTATTTAATTATAGAATACATGTGTTAGTTGTGGCGTGTGTTATATTATGATATGTGTTGCTCATATGCATGATGTGTGTCATCTCGCTCTGGGTTAGAGAGAGACGGGTTGTGTGTGTGTTCGGTCTCGACTCAGTGATAGAGCGAGACCTATGGTTGTGTTTATATATTGTTATGCTTATGCCTATATGCAAGATGTGTGTTGTCTCCCTCTAGGTTAGAGAGAGATGAGTAGTGCGTGTGTTTATCTTATGATATGCTATGCTTATATGCCATGATGTGTGCCGTCTCGCTCTGGGTTAGAGAGAGACCGGTTGTGTGTGTGTGTTCGGTCTTGGCTCAGTGATAGAGCAAGACCTAGGATTGTGTTGTGTTCGGTCTCGACTCAGTGATAGAGCGAGACCTATGATTGTGTTCCATCTCACTCTATAATAGAGCAAGACGTGTGATGTGTGCAGTCTTGGCTAAGTGATATAGCGAGACGTGTGATGTATGTGGTCTCGGCTCAGTGATGGAGCGAGACGTGTGATGTGTGGTCTCGGCTCAGTGATGGAGCGAGACGTGTGATATGTGGTCTTGCTCTAAGATAGAGTGAGGAATGTTGTGATGGTCTTGCTCTGGGGTAGAGTGAGGCATGTTGCGGTGGTCGTGTGGTGCTCGTCTCTATGATAGAGCGAGATGTGTGTTGCCGGTGTTTTACCGGGTTTTCGTATTGGTTGGTGGTGCTCGTCTCTATGATAGAGCGAGACGTGTGTTACCGGTGTGCTGGTTGTATGTAGTAGCCAGTAGGCAGAACTACGTCTGGATCCGATCGTATCGGCGTAACATCGTGGATGTTAGCCGATATGTACGTAGGCAACCAACGGCAATGCAATGTTGGCCCGGTCCGAATTAGTTATATAATTAGGCCAGTTCTTGCCTACGCGCAACGGAGCACTAAAGTTCCATAGCACGTAGAGGAACGTGAAGACTCTCGTACTCAGAGTGTGCTGCTCATGGTTCTGGGTTTCGTTTTCAGTACGTTTTCTAATACGTTAATTTTGGAGTTGGTAGCATTATTTTAATTAGTTATATTTGTTACATGTTTAATCTTATTAGAGTATGGTAGAGTGTGGAAAAGTGAGTGTAATGGCTTTGGAAGCACTTGATTCGGACACCGGGGCCGGAAGTTACGACCTTGGGAAACGTGCCATATGGGCAGGACCCACATTGAAGTGTGAGATAACCTACCCATATGGGGTCTAGTTTTGTAGGGCTCATCGATACGAGCCCAACGGTATAAAGAACGCGTGAATCGGAGTCCGGGTGACAAAGATACGCGCGTTTAAAGTTTATGTGTTTTTTAAAAAAATATATATTATAAAACGTTGGCTGACGCAAGCGGCCGGCGTCAGCCGGCGCCGCGGTGGCGGCGCCGCGTGGACCTGGGCCCGTGGGACCGCGGGACCGCGGGCCGGGCGCGCAATGCGCCGCAGGCCCACATCGCGCAGGGCCGGGCCCGCGATGACTCGTGTCCCAACCGCGACGCGCGTCATCGCGCCGAACGGTGCAACGGGCCCGGGCTTTACGCGTGATACGTGTGTGACACGGGCCGTGTGCGTGTCGCAACCGCGCTGAGCGCGTGCGATGTGGCACGCGCGGGCCCCACAGGCACGCGCGCCTTGAAATAGTGCCCGACCCGTTACTTTTTCCTGATTTTCCGTTCTCCACTTCCAACCCCGTTTTCCCTCCGTTCTTAACCATTTTAAGTCCGAATCAAGTGATTCAAAAGGCATTTCCTACTGAATTCGATGTTCTGGACGCTGTGGTGGCGTCGGTTTCTTTATTCGGGGCTTCTACGGTTACGAAATTGTAACCATGGGTTAAGGTAGGGGACTTTAAACTCTAAACGTGTGCTTAGTATAACTTCTTTACGCATAATTTAACGTATTAGAAAACGTATTAGAAAACGTATTGGAAATTCAGGGTCGTTACATTCTACCCCCCTTAAGAAAATTTCGTCCTCGAAATTATACCTTTCAGTCCTTAAAAAGCTCTAGAAATTTCTGTAGCATTTCACTTTCTAATTCCCATGTCGCTTCCTCAGAGGAGTGGTGTTGCCATAACACCTTTACCAATGGAATTCTCTTTGTCCGAAGAATTTGTTCCCTATGGTCCAAAATTCTAATCGGTTTCTCTTCGAAAGACAAATCAGGTTCTAGAGTCAAAATGGACTGATCGAGAACATGAGAAGGGTCTCGCATATACCTTCTGAGCATGGATACATGGAACACACTATGGACGTTTTTGAGCTGAGGAGGCAGGGCCAACCTGTAAGCTACTGGTCCCACTTTATCCAAAATTTCAAACGGTCCTATAAAACGAGGACTCAATTTACCTTTCAATCCAAACCTCATGACTCCTTTGGTTGGTGAGACTTTTAAGAATACTTGATCGCCCACACTAAAGCTGAGGTCTTTCCTTCTTCGATCAGCATAGTTCTTCTGACGACTCTGAGCTGACATCAACCGATTGCTGATGAGTTTCACATTGTCGGCACACTGCTGCACAATTTCCGACTTTAATAATTTTCGCTCTCCCACTTCGTTCCAACTAGTCGGAGATCGACATGGCCGGCCATAGAGAGCTTCATATGGTGCCATACCTATACTGGAGTGATGACTATTATTATTGGCAAACTCAATTAATGGTAGATACTCATCCCAGTTGCCCTTCCAATCCAAGACACAAACCCGCAACATATCCTCCAAAGTTTGTATGGTTCTCTCTGATTGTCCATCTGTTTGAGGGTGGAAAGCTGTACTAAATCATAAATTAGTACCCATCTCTTCCTGGAATCCTTTCCAAAATTGAGAGGTAAAACGACTGTCCCGATCTGAAATTATAGACAATGGCACACCGTGCCGACTCACAATTTTTTTTACATACATCCTTGCCAAAACATTTAAAGGTTGAGTCTTTCTTAGAGGCAAGAATGTGCACTTTTAGTGAGCCGATCTACTATCACCCAAATAACCTCGTGACCTTGTGATGTCCTAGGTAAACCTGAAACAAAATCCATGGATATATGATCCCACTTCCACTCTGGAATTTAATCGACTGCAAGGTACCAGAGGGTTTTTGATGTTCAGCTTTTACCTGCTGGCATGTTAAACACTTGGAGACATATTCTCCTATGTCTCTTTTCATCCCATTCCACCAAAAATTCCTTTTAAGGTCCTGATACATCTTCGTTCCACCGGGGTGGATGGTGTATTGAGATTTATGCGCTTCATATAGCAGATCTTGCCTTAAATCAGGTATTGCCGGAACCACTCGTCTTTCTCGAAATCTTATACCTCCATCAGAGCCCTTGTTGAAGTCAGGCCGTTTCAGTAAAACCTGTGTTTCTTCATCTTTTTCCTGCGCCTCAAGGATGCGCTCAACTAGTTTGGATTTCACTTTCAAGTTGGCCACAAGGGAACTCTTGTTTCCCAACTACAACCTAGGTTGAAATTCTATCACTTCCTCCATCAATTTCCATCTTTGGGCTAGTAAATGAGCGACCCTTCCTACAGCTTTACGACTTAATGCATCTGCCACCACATTAGCTTTTCCAGGGTGGTAATGGATCAAAAAATCATAATCTTTTATATACTCTACCCAACGTCTCTGCCTCATATTAAGCTTGCGTTGAGAGAATATATACTTCAGGCTTTGATGATCTGTAAAGACTTCAAATTTTTCTCCGTATAAGTAATGTCTCCAAATTTTTAAGGCAAAAACTACCGCCACCAACTCGAGGTCATGAGTGGAGTAATTACTTTCATGTCTCTTTAACTATCTTGAAGCATAAGCAATTACTTTTTCATTTTGCATTAGTACGCATCCAAGTCCTGTACCAGAAGCATCACTATACACTACATATCCTCCACTATTGGATGGTAAGGATAAGACTGGAGTGGTAGTTAACTTCCTTTTTAACTCTTGAAAGCCTTTTTCGCATTCCTCATTCTATATAAACTTCACCCCTTTTCTAGTTAACTTGGTTAAGGGAAAAGTTATGCTTGAGAATCCCTGAATGAATCTTCTTCTTCTGGGTCCTCCTCAGCTGAGTCTCCCCGATAGGGGTCCTCCTCGTCATTCTCCATCATGATTGGGGATTCCGGAATGTTTATCACCTCCTGCACGTCATCACTGTGTGAGGGTGAATAAGGTGTGGTCATGGTTTGAGAATTGCCCAAGGTTCCTTCAGTGATTGATTCCTTTAACGTCCCTCCTTTACTCCCCTCTCCTCTGGTCGGCAAGGGCAATTTTCTTGCTGTGGAATGGTACAGTGAGCCTGAAATATGTTTCATCTTTGATTTCCCCATCACTACTAATGATTGCAAACAAATCATCAAAACATTAGTCAAATATCGGAAATGAATTTAGTAAATATGTATATGACTGATTAAAATTGCTTCTCCACCACCCTAAGTCCTTGGGCTCCGATACCAACTGTGACAGCCCCACTTGTTTATATATATATATATATATATAAATTAATTATTATTAATATATTATCACCATTTTCGACACGCTCGTCCAACACATGCGCATGCAAACACAACGGCCGTTAGTGCGGATCACAGTCAGATATGCTTTATATTAAACATGAGCATATCACGGAGTCATGGCACAGCAAAAATATTAAACATGTGCATAAAAACATATTTCACACAACCATGGACTTAGGTTCGTAGAGTTAACAGGTTACAAGCCTTACAAGTCTTCGGGCACATCATGCCCTTAAACTGCAGTCATATAAATATTTACATACTTTCCAAAATTAGAGAGCAGACAACATAATTGGAACGTTACTCTTCCTTCACCTTTGCCCTCGTTGCATTGCCTGCAGAATCTGGGGGTGGGTGAGTATTTTAAAATACTCAGCAGGTTAATTTAAAATCTAATAGTAGTACTAAGCAGAAATCCCTCGAAAACCCTACGCATTTTCTTTAAAAACCTCTACCACGATAAATTATGCATAAAACGACCGGTTCCAAATCAACACAAAACCACAAGCCGCGACACCCTACGGCCTACCCTCGGCGCTCATGGGGCAAACGAGGGCTACTTAGGGACAAGGCTTTCCCACGATGCCCTACCCTGTGCGCGCCACTTGCCGAATATTTTTTCCCGGCGAGCATCATCACTCTATGATTATTCCGGGTTCTTAAGCCCTTGGAATAATCATCACATCGTTCAAAATATAGCAATATTTATGCTAAAACAGTTCATCACATAACATGTCTCACATAAATCCATCACATATGCTTAATCATGTTAAATTATGCGTAAAGAAGTTATACTAAGCACACATTTAGAGTTTAAAGTCCCCTACCTTAACCCTTGGTTACAATTTTGTAACCGTAGAAGCCCCGAATAAAGAAACCGACCCCACCACAGCGTCCAGAATGTCGAATTCAGTAGGAAACGCCTTTTGAATCACTTGATTCGGACTTAAAATGGTTAAGAACGGAGGGAAAACGGGGTTAGAAGTGGAGAACGAAAAATCAGGAAAAAGTAACAGGTCGGGCACTATTTAAAGGCGCGTGCGCCTGTGGGGCCCATGCGCGCCACATCGCGCGCACTCAGCGTGGTCGCGACACGCACGCGGCCCGCATCACTTGCATATCGCGCGTAAAAGCCCGGGCCTGTCGCGCCGTTCGGCGCGATGACGCGCGTCGCGGTCGCGACGCAAGTCATTGCGGGCCCGGCCCCGCGTGATGCAGACCCGCCACGCGGGCCCGTGGCGTGGACCCACCACCGCGGCTCCGGCTGACGCCGGCCGCTTATGTCAGCTTGCGTCAGCCAACGTTTTATAATATATTTTTTTAAAAACACATAAACTTTAAACGTGCGTATCTTTGTCACCCGGACTCCGATTCACGCGTTCTTTATACCGTTGGGCTCGTATCGACGAGCCCTACAAAAATAGACCCCACATGGGTAGGTTATCTCACACTTTAATGTGGGTCCCGCCCATATGGCACGTTTCCCGAGGCCGTAACTTCCGGCCCCGGTGTCTGAATCAAGCGCTTCCAAAGCCATTACACTCACTTTTCCACACTCTACCATACTCTAATAAGATTAAACATGTAACAAATATAACTAATTAAAATAATGCTACCAACTCCAAAATTAACGTATTAGAAAACGTACTAGAAATTCAGGGTCATTACATTATGTAACGACCCATTTTCCGGTTACGCTTAACCCGGGTGGGTTAAGGGTAATTTGGTAATTTTGTGATTTAGTGTCGGGGGTTTCAAGAGTTGAAACCCCTGTAGATGGGTAGAGCTCGGAGTAACGAGCGTGGCAAATCAAAGAATGCGCGAAACAGAGGTCAGGAGCGAAAACTACGGCCCCAGGAAGCGTGCCGCATGGGCGGGACCTACACAAAAGTGCGGGATAACCTACCCATGTGTAGTCTTATTTCGAAGGGCTCGTCGATCCGAGTCTATCGGTATCAAGAGTGTGCGATTCCAACGTCAAGGTTGGAAGTTATCACGTTTTGAGTTTAAGATATTATTTGAATAAAATAATATCTTTCTGGATAGGATCGACGACGCAGTGGATAGGATTGCTGACGAAGCGGATAGGATTGCTGATGAAGCGGATAGGATTGATGATGCAAGCGGATAGGGTTGCTGATGAAGCGGATAAGCTCGACATGTGTCAGCCTCACGCCTATCTAGCTTTTCTATAAATAGGACTACGACATCCAAAAAAGGGAGGAGAATTCTCTCCCACGTTTTCATATTTCTCTCCCACGTTCAGAAACTTCTGTTCTTCGTTTCTCACTCATTTTAAGTCCGATTCGAGTCGTTCTTGAGGCGTTCCTAGCTAATTCGAGGGTGATCTACGCAATGGCATGGTCCATTCCTCGAGTTGGCGCTCCTATAAGGGAGGAACGACCCAGGGCAAGAGGAGGCTGTCCGCCACCTTCCTACCCCAAGAGAGAGAAAGAGAGAAAGAGAGAGAGATGGCCCGGTGAAGAGGAGGCTTCGTCCTCCGTTACCGGGCCAAATCAAGAGAAGTGGCCCGATGTAGGGGAGTCTCCGTTCTCCACCGAAGGGCCACGACGTGTGAATGACACCCCGAGTAGGGGAGGTTCTGTCCGCCGCCCACGGGCGCAGAAAATGAGGCCTCCGGGAAAGGGGAGAGTTGGTCGGGTCGTTTTTCGGTGTAAGGCGACAAACGTATGGAGGCTAGGGGAGGCTTTGTCCGCTGTCTCTGGATCTGAAGGGGAGGACGCCCAGAAACTAGCGCCCCGAATACCGCTACCTCGTGAGACATCAGGGGGGTAAGGGTTTCTTACTTTCTATTTAATTATAGAATACATGTGTTAGTTGTGGTGTGTGCTGTCTCGCTCTGGGTTAGAGAGAGACGGGCTGTGCGTGTGTTATATTATGATATGTGTTGCTCATATGCATGATGTGTGTCGTCTCGCTCTAGGTTAAAGAGAGACGGGTTGTGTGTGTGTTCAGTCTCGTCTCAATGATAGAGCGAGACCTATGATTGTGTTTATATATGGCTATGTTATGCTTACATGCCATGATGTGTGTCGTCTCGCTCTTGGTTAGAGAGAGACGGGTTGTGTGTGTGTTCGGTCTCGACTCAGTGATAGAGCGAGACCTATGGTTGTGTTTATATATTGTTATGCTTATGCTTATATGCATGATGTGTGCCGTCTCGCTCTGGGTTAGAGAGAGACGGTTTGTGTGTGTGTGTTCGGTCTCGGCTCAGTGATAGAGCGAGACCTAGGATTATGTTGTGTTCGGTCTCGGCTCAGTGATAGAGCGAGACCTATGATTGTGTTCCATCTCACTCTATAATAGAGCAAGACGTGTGATGTGTGCAGTCTCGGCTAAGTGATATAGCGAGACGTGTGATGTATGTGGTCTCGGCTCAGTGATGGAGCGAGACGTGTGATGTGTGGTCTCGGCTCAGTGATGGAGCGAGACGTGTGATATGTGGTCTTGCTCTAGGATAGAGTGAGGAATGTTGTGATGGTCTTGCTCTAGGGTAGAGTGAGGCATGTTGTGGTGGTCGTGTGGTGCTCGTCTCTATGATAGAGCGAGACATGTGTTACCGGTATTTTCGTATAACTCTGATTAAATATTCGGAGATACGTATTTTATACGTATGTGTTTTTGGTGTGTTGGTTGTATGTAGTAGCCAGTAGGCAGAACTACATTCGGATCCGATCGTATCGGAGTAAAATCGTGGATGTTATCCGATATGTACGTAGGCAACCAACGTCAATGCAACGTTGGCCCAGTCCGAATTAGTTATATAATTAGGCCAGTTCTTGCCTACGCGCAACGGAGCGCTAAAGTTCCGTAGCACATAGAGGAACGTGAAGACTCTCGCACTCAGTGTGTGCTGCTTTTGGTTCTGGGTTTGGGTTTCATCGATTTTTGGACCCCCGGCCCGGGTCAATTTTCGGGTCGGGGCGTCACAGTCTTCCCCACGTCCGGCCAGAGGCGGAAATGCCTTTGGCGGAGCCGCCCCTAGCCACCACGGCCGGGCGGCGGGCTGGGGTCCACTGGATCGCCGCCATGCGGCGATCACAATGGGCTTGGCCCCCGTCGTCGCCCGGTGGCCGGCCGGGGCCAAAGTCGCCTTTTTTTTATATAAACACAGTGCAACGCCGCCTCTGCGGCCGGGGCTAGCTCGACCCAGGCTGGCGCTGGCGGAGCTGTTGCGGCCTGGATCGGCACGACCGAGACCGGCGAGACCATGGCCAGCGCGGCCACGGCTAACACAGCGAGCGGTTGCCCCCTTTTTGTTTTTTGTTTATTTTCAATACACTGGCCCGCAGTCTGTCCAGCGGCGGCGGCGTGCCAGAGTCTGGCTCGCATGAAAACGCCGCCAAATGACGGCTGGCCGGTTACTGGCCGGACAGCGCTGGCCAACCGGCAGCCGACCAGTAACATCTGAAAGCTAACTACTTTACAATTTGTATAATACTGTTCACATAAATTATATACAGAAGCGTTGTGATATGATTTTTAATCAAATTTAATTAATAAACTTTTATTAAGCTTTAGCAACATCCCTACCTTAATTGCCAATTCGCAGTCGATCCACCGTCGTCGTAGCCTCGCCGAAAAATTTCCTCCCTTCCTTCCCCGTCCAAAAGCTCCCCCTAATCGGGCCAAAAGACCCCCAAAAAGCCCTAATTAATTCTATTTATAGGCATGGGATTAGGAGCCCTAATCCCAAGAGAAATTGAGTCCCAAAAAACCCAATTTCGGAATGCTAAATAATCGGGCCCTCAAAATGACTTAAACAGCCCAGTTGCACATTTGATTCGGGTAAACGGATCCTGCACGTTATAGTCAACTTCGAACGGTTGTATCTCCCTCATCTGGACTCTGATTCGCGCATTCTTGGTGGCATTTCGAAAGCTATTTCTGTCTACTTTCCATCCATATATACTTTTTCCACCACTTCCAACTGATGATTAAGTGATTTCAACGAAAAGGTGAAGGGGTCTAGCACCCTAATTTCCACGTGTACGACTTTGGGAATTTAGAAAATTCCCGGACATTACAACACCATTCAGATCATGCTTTCATATCACATAAACTTGCATAATAATCTCAATCACATGATTCAGATTGTGTATTCATATCACATCAACCTGCAAGATAGAGTGTATTTAACACATAATTCAAATAATGAATTCATATAAATCTCATACGTTCTATAGCTCATTCGCATGCACGACAAGTGTCTAAATCACACTACATCAAGATCATGCATAATAAATCGCATCCACATGTATCACATAATCTCAAATATATCCCTACACAACCTGTGTAAATCTGGGCATAATATTATCTCATACACATGGATCCTCATCAAATAGTGAATGTCTCCATCATGGAGAGGAATACAAACATATCAAGAATACAATCATATCACCCGCATTGGACATAATCTGATCTCCTATTCAGAAACCTAGGGCATTGCTTGCTCTGTACACGGTTTGAATTCCATACGAAAAACTAGGGTGTAGGGGTAGTCGGTCCCTCTACTTGCTCTGGACAATCCACATGGGAAGTCTAAATTAACTAGAGCAAGTCTGCTCACTCTGGATAGTTAGGGCTAGGAAGATTTGAATTAACTAGAGCAAGGAGAGTCCTATTTCCTCAGGGGAAACGTAGAACACATGATAGTTGGTGCACAAAGGCATACCACACTGGATTCTCATGGTCTAGGTTTGACTGTCTCAATAAATAAATCTAAACCGCATTAACATTCAAATTGACTCAACCAGGGGAGTATACATGTTCCACATAGGAACTCAAATCGAAATCGTGTCCTTTCGGACCAACCAAGTTTTGATTAAGTTAACAATCGATTAATCCAACACACAATTTCACATCATTGCACACAATCGATTAATCACGACTAAACATCAGTAAAACCTCATTTATAAAGTCCATTTCATGATGCATGAATTCATGATACATCCATGAGCAAGATCTATGTGAGTTCTAACACATGGAACATGCTCCCATCAGTCCCCACATGCATCAAAATTGAATCATAAATAACTATGACTTCATAGTAAATTCCTCATACATGTGTGTTCATGCATTTTCCTAAGCACATGACTAATGCTTGGATATAAGCTGAATAGGCAAAACAATCATGCTGAAATACATTCAAATCATTATTACAAACTGAAATATAGGGTGAAATCTACAATAAAATATAAATTCATTCATGTGAAATCAAATGCTTAACTTCTACAAGCATGATTATTCTACACATGAAGCTATAACATAATAACATCATTCACCCACAATCCATTCTCATTATATGTTGGCATCTCTTTTCATTTACCATGTAATATCCCTACTAGAAACATGTTGCAATCATAAAAATTTCATCATCCATAGATTTAAGATAATTCAATGTTAACATGTATAGCTATCATCATATAATTTCACACAACAAGTACTTAAGTATACGGCATAAATCTCCATCATAAATTTTACAACCTTCCAGTTGTAACGCCCGAGATTTTTCACACATTTTCCTTAAAATTCATGAAAATTTTTTGCAATATAACATCTGTAAATCGGAGGAAAATGACAAAATCAAAACCTGATAAAACAGTTTATAATTCAAAACACTAAATATCTATTTTTCATCTAAATATTTTCATCATACGGTCAAACATTGTACGACCAAAGCAAATATCATCAGGCGCTACTCGAAAACACACGTACGAATAAATTGCTATGATCATGGACTTTAAATACAAATCACTCCCAGGCATCCCTGAGTGCAAGTCCCATAACAGTCCACTGACTGATCCAAATAAAAGTCCAGAATAAACATCTTAACATCTCGTCTCACCCAATACAAGCGATCGTGGCACAAATAAACTCGCTATGAGAGAAGCATATACCTGAGTCAACGAGAATCAATCCACCGCTGAAACGAGTGTCCATCTTTAGGAGCTCTCCGCACAACCTGCAAAACCTCCCATACAACAGGGCTAAAAAGTAGGGTGGTGAGTATTTTCATACTCAGTAGGAAAATACCCAGTAGGGGAAATCAGAAATGGTGAACTCCATAAGTTCATAAATACACACATTCATGCAACTCAAACATGAAGCAGTCAACATAATATAATCATATCATGCACATACGCATACGATCATACCAAAGGCACCATCGTGCCAAAGTCATACCAAAGGCACCATCATGCCAAAATCATACCAAAGGCACCATCGTGCCAAAATCATACTATCAAATCAAACTTACACAAACACCCTTATCCAGGGTCTTACAAACTTACTCGTACCACCGTACACTTACTCATACAACATATGCATACTTGTACGACCTTACCGTACAATCATACTCGTACTCTTACAGTCATGCTCATACTCATACACTTATAGTCATGCTCATACTCATATGCTTACAGTCGTGCTCATACACACTCTTACAGTCCTACTCATACACATACAGTCATACTCACACTCATACAGTCGTACTCATACACATAATCACATATCAACGACCACTGAAGCTCATTACAACTAATAGGCTCCAGCATCGAAAAGGAAAAAAATGCCACTGGGGCAACACCTTAACCTCTGGGGAATGACTAGATGCCATGGACTTTTCCGAAGGTAAGGCACACCAATGCTCATGGGGCACTGGATCAAACAGGTAAAAGTAGATCCATGATACTACTTACCTGAGCGCACAAACATAAACACCCACACATAAGGGGTCATACAGTTGCCCACCATAATGGGTTTTATACTGCCAGAGAATCGCCCACCATAATGGGTCTTATAGTGCCAGAGAATTGCCCACCATAATGGGTCTTATAGTGCCATTGCCACTCTTGGGCAGAATACATACAGTGCCACTTGGGCAGAAACATACAGTGCCACTCTTGGGCGGAAACATACAACGCTCTCAACAGAGCATCAAACATCTGGGCTTACACAACACACAGACCAAATCGAAAATATACTTCGCTCTCAACAGAGCATCAGACGTCTGGGCTTCATACAGCACACAGACAAAGTTAGAAACGTACATCGCTCTCAATAGAGCATCAAACGTCTGGGCTTATACAACACGCAGACCAAATCAGAAACATATGTCGCTCTTAGCAGAGCATCAGATGTCCGGTGCTCTACACATCACACAGACAACATCCCGCAGGATAAACATCATGGCAAGACATGAGAAATGCTCAGCCGATTCATTATCGGCTAGCTCAAACACGGAACTTAATCCGTCGAACCCTCAGGTCTCAAACTCACACCGCTATCATTAGTTGTGCTTATAATTCAAGTTTGAATTAAGTATATTATGCGGTACAATTATGCCACACAAACTCACAGTCCTCGACTGATCACACTGAAGCTGAGCCCAATCGAAACCCCAGTTCGTCAAGGCAGCAGACTTCACTTACCTGTCCACATCATGGACAAAACTCATCGTACACCAAACCCTTACAATCTTACATACTTCGTCATCCATCTTATGGCCAAATCATCTTACACTGACATCCTCAAATGAAGCTCCTCAGAGCCAACCCAGTTGTCGCCCTCTTACTTATATCTCACTTATTATGCTTACTTTTTACTTCATAATCTGTACGTTATGCTTGTACAATTATGAACACTCTCACTGTCTAACAAACCTTACCCGTCATACCCATATCCTTTGTCATCCGTCATACGCTTACACATCCATATCCAAATCCAAACAAAACCTTTGTCACCTCTTACTGTCCATCACCCATACCGCTACCCACATACACTTACACATATCCATATCATAGGCAAAAAGCCATCATACATACGTATGTCTCACACATACATATAACCTACACATACGGTCATACATCCGCATCTTACAAACATGCTCACTAGCCATCACTAGTGCATACATCAAAAATACACGCTAGCCATCACTAGCACATGCACACACATTCATACATTCTTCAAACATGCACGCTAGCCATCACTAGCACATGCATACATACATACTCCAAACATGCACGCTAGCCATCACTAGCACAAGCACAAACATTCATACATACTTCAAACATGCACGCTAGCCATCACTAGCACATGCATACATACATACTCCAAACATGCACGCTAGCCATCACTAGCACAGGCACAGACATTCATACATACTTCAAACATGCACGCTAGCCATCACTAGCACATGCATACATACATACTCCAAACATGCACGCTAGCCATCACTAGCACGGGCAAAATTTATACATACTCCAAACATGCACACTAGCCATCACTAGCACATGCATAACACATACGTAGCATACTGACATATTTGCTAGCCATCGCTAGCGCATAGATAATCCACATCCATAAAACGTGCATACATCTCATGCATATCAATCATACCATACAATCATGCTTACACGCACATCATGCAATCGGATCGTTACTTAACATCCAAGCATGGAATCATACAATCCTAGCATGCTGCTACTCATTCAAAGCATGCTTTATGAATTTACGAGTTCAAAGCTCCCCTACCTTGTAATCATGATGTTCTATGGTGAGCACACGACGGTGGCGGTGGCGGCGGCGGAGTTGGCGGTCAAAACCATTGCATGGATGAGAGAGCTGCTGTCCCGAGGGTTTTAGGAAGCACCGGAACTAGTCACGGCCAAACAGGGTGTCAGAAATCAATGCGGTAAAACCCGCGATCCACGGCGGCACACTAGGGTGGCCGGGAGAAAGTCAAGCCAACATATGTGGTGGTGTGACTAGATGTCGAGGATGTACTCACTGAAGATTGGTCGGTGGTTAATAAGCACCCGATCGGTCGCACGACGTCGAAATCGGCTGTGGACAGCACCCAACGGCAACGATTTCTCGTCACAAGGGCCCACATAAGGGCGGAGGGCATGGGGCAACGCTCGAGAATAAAGGAGAGGTGGAGGATGTCTCTGTGTCAACTCCATTCGGTGGCTAAGCCAACCAATGGTTAGGCGGCGCGAATGCGGCGCCTAAACCCAGAAGTACACGCGTGGCCACATGCACACGCGGCCCAAAGGGGTGGGGGAGAGGGCTGAAAGGGGGCAACTCAAGGCCCACAAAAAGCCAATAGGGCTAAGGCCCTAGTGGTGGCCAATCTAAGCGGCGACATGGCCGATAGCCACCCACAACCAAAACTCATGGTGCGGGCGGCTGTGCATCTCACACGGTATAGGGCAATGGCAAGCGGCCCATCCTGAGCGGTAATATAATTAGGCCAAGTGGGGCTGACCCTCACTATCGTCGAGCCGGGGCAGAACCCACGACGGCCAAATGGCCCATAACTCGCTAATGGCAACGACCCGAGACACACCCAAAGCGTCTAATTGGGCGGAGCAAGGCAATAGGGGCGAGGCGGGGTCGAAAATGGCAAACCCCTACCGACACCGAGTCGAGGTAGGCTGGACGGAGTCCTACCGATGGCCGAATAACAATCAGAAACCCACCGGCGTCCAAAACATCCCATGGACAATGAGATGCAAATAGTAACAAAAACCCGACCAAAAGATCGGTAGCTCACCACGGAGCAAACAAAGCATGGCGGCGGCTCTAGCCAGCGCCTATGGGTTCCTGGCGGCCAACTAAACATAAGTCTAGTTGAAATGCGGCCCCAAACGATGTCAAAATCGTACACCCACAGTGCAAAAACGGGATTGAAGGAGAGAAAAACCCAAAAAAAAGTTCGGTACCTCGTGGAGGAACAAAGAGGCCATGGCGGCGGTCATAGCCGGTACCTACAGACTCATGGTGGTGAGGCAAAGAGGATCCTGATAAGAATCGGCAGAATCCGACAACGGAGGAGGGAGAACGGAGCGATTGGAATCTCGCTCGGTTTCTAAAAAAACTCACTGGACGTCGAGGTTCCCTGGAATGTCGGTTCTGTAAGTTTCTGGAAAAACTTACTGTATATGGCTTTTTAAGCCGTGATTTTACTATTCACCTTTTTTATTTTTACATCTATATCCCTAATGCGCGTTAATTCACTGGTTACGCGCTATAGCTCCAAACTTTGCGCTATAAGCACGCAGCGAGGCCCATGGCCCGCGATTAAGCCCCACACCCAACTCTACGGGTATAAATATGAGAGAAAATATACAAATATAAATACACCGTAGCGTAACATTTTACTGCCGAAAATGACCAAAAAATAGCAGAAAAATTACCAAAAATCATAGAAAAATTAGGGACCTTACATGTAAGGACCCCCATCTCTAAACCGGTTTTTGGTTTTCTTTAATTATTGATTATCGTGAGATTTACGCATTTTCTGATCTTATTTGGTGATTTCGTAAATAAATATTGTTTGTGATGGTTTTAAACAAAATCAACTTCAACTTCACTATTAGTGGTTTTAAGTGATTTTAAACCAAATGTGAATTTTTGGGATTTTTTTAGAATTTTCTCTATTTTCCCAAAAATTAGGGTTTTGGCAGGACCCCTGTGGGCCCCACCATCGAAAATTTTATTTTTGGGTCAAATGAACTTAGACATATACTTAAGGTCATACAAAAATTTTTAGAATTTTATTAGGCTTAATTAGTGCTTAAATTTATAAAATACCCACTTTTAGCCTACTTTTCCTATTTACACCACAAAATATACCCATGCATACCCCAACCCTTACTATAAAAGAGCAAACTAGAGCCATTTCCATTTTTGGGAATAGGCTAAGGAAGGAGGGTTGGCCTAATCCCCACTTAGGCCCGAATTAGAAGCCGATTAAGGTAAGTTTACTCTAATTAAGCACTAATCCTTAGCTTTCTTCTTCATTTCTTTCAAATCTACCATTTTCCCCTTGATTCAATTCGTTTTTGGACATTGAAAGCTACTGATTTGTGTTTTACTACAAACCCTAACATTCAAAATTTGATTTTTACTACCAACAAACCCTAAATCTAAGATTTAATTAGGGATTTCTTGGGTAAATTGATTTCTATTAGAGTTTAATTCAAACTCATTGTGTTTTCAAGGATTTCAAGAAGGGTGACACTTCAATCCGAGCTTAATCAAGTGCTGAAGTAATGGGTCTTCAAAATCTCTGTTTATCCATGGTAAAACTTTTCATTTTTGGCTTATTTCGAATGGAGTTTGCTTCATTTAGTGTGTTAATGGTAAGATTAGAAAATAGAATTATTTAATCCCGATTTCTTAGGATTTTGCATTATTATGGTATGGTTTGATGTTCTGGAAGTCAAGATGGACTTTTGATGATGATTAGGGTGTTAGATGTGGATTTGAAGTGTTATCAATGGTGTTTCGGTTTGGATTTGCGAAAGGAAGAAGATGGATTGTTCTGCCTTGTTGGCGTTTGAACGGCCCTGCAGGGCATTCGAATGGCAACACTGTAGGAACGACAGTTTTCCAGTTTAGCCGATCGAACGGCCTGCTGGGCGTTCGAACGGCATAACTATGAATTTCAAAATTTTGCGTTTAACCGATCGAACAGCCTGAAAGGCGTTCGAACGGCTACACAGCAAATTGGTTTTCTAATGCATGATGTTTATTTTGATGATTCCACTTTAGCTTGCCAATTTCATATGAATGTGGTGTGTTTTAAGCTATGTTATGCTACTGAAAAGGCATGCTATTGAGGTTATGGAATTGAGATATATACTTAAAAATTTGTAGAATGACTTATGTTTTGTGGCATGATGTTGGAATCATTATCTTGAAATTATGAATAGTTGATTCCCTTAGGTTAATCATATTTTCAGTAGGACTACAACCTATTATTGGACTGATTTGTCATGATAGATTGTGGCTAGTTGTGTATGGATGTTGGTGAATGCCATGACTCAATGATGAAATGGGAAATTGTATATGTGATTAGCCTTGGTGGTTGAGATTTGAATTGGGATACGATTTCAACGATTCTTCTTCTATGATCTCCGCTGGGATTCCTGTTTAGATGGAAATTCACATGTGTAGTGTGGTAGTGAGTTTAATTTCAAGCATGTTGGCATGCATTATGTGAAATGCTTCTTCTAGGTACACGCACACATGTGGGGTTAAATGATGATGTTGAAGCTTGATATTGTGATTATGAATGATGCATTAGAGGCTGATGAGAGCACTTATCATGAATTAGGATTCATGTATGCTTTGCCCACATATGTACCATGTTGCATGCATCATGAAAATGGATTTCCAATTGAGGCTTTATCGAGGTTAATCGAATTTGACCGATTGGATGCAATGTGGTGAAATTATGTACCAGATTGATCGGTCGTGCATTAATCGAAAGTTGATTAGTCCGAAAGGACATGTTTTGATTTGAAGTTCCTGTATGGAACAAGTGCACTCCTCAGGTTGAGTCTAGTTAAATGGAATGATGTGGGGACGAGTTATGTACTTGTCTTGCGGATTGTGAGAATGTTATTATGTGTGTCATCTGGACCCTAAGAATCCAGTGTGGTATGCCGTGTGCACCCCGCTACCACGTATTCTAGGGTTCTCTGTGTGAGAACTCGGGCACTTTCCTCCGCAGGAGATGTCCCTGGGCGAACACCCCTGCTCTAGATTCTCTGTGTGAGAATGGGACATCCTTGGCCAGGATTGTCTAGGGCGAGCAGCATTAGGGATTGACAACCCCGATCTTTCTTGAATTCTTGTGTAGAATTTTGGACCATGACATGCCTTCGTGGCCTTGTCTATGCTCCCGTTTGTGTGACATTAATGTGTGATTACTCCTTGATGGAGGTTGTGATGATATAATGCATGATGGAATATGTATGTTAGAGATACATCCATGCAGGTTGATTATGATATAATGCATGTGGGAATATGTATGTTAGAGATACATCCATGCAGGTTGATTATGATATAATGCATGTGGGAATATGTATGTTAATGCAGGTTGATTTTGATATAATGCATGTGGGAATATGTATGTTAGAGATACATCCATGCAAGTTGAATTACGCACTATGATGCTATGTTAGGTAATATGTATATGTGATCAGAAAATGATGCACCATGTAAATCTTTGATCTGAATGATCTTATTACTATGCTATCGTGCTTTCGATGTTGATAGTGATGTTAAAACCATTGCTGAGTTTGTTAAACTCACCCCTCTATTTGTGTTTTGATTTGGGGCTGTGTGGTGCGACACGCAGTCGGACATGATCTCCTCTTTGAGGAAAGGTCGGAGGTGGCTTGGATATGATCATGGAGATCGTTGTGTGACTTATCTTCTTTGGTTTTATGTTTTATGTTAGAACCTTTGTGTAGGGTTCTTTGTTTTGGATTTATGTCACATGTTACAGTTATGTTTGCTTAAGTCTTATTTTGAGCCGGTGTGGGCTTTACTTAAACTAAGCTTGTGGGTTTGAGATTGTTGTTTACTTTGTGAAAAGTAACTCTTTTCTTTCCCTTTTATTTACTCTTGCTCAAAGTGGAATGTGCGTACCCCATATGTCCTGTTAATTGCCCGTGGTTAGGGTTAAGTCTTCCGCTAGATCGTTTCTCAATCTTCACTTCGTCGCCCCCGCGCGCTTGACCGGCCCTTGGACCGGGTTCGGCTCGCGTCGGGCATCGCCGGGGCGTGACATTACACCAGTAGCTTGATTCCAGTATAAAACACTCCCTACAAACATTAGAAGCGTCAATTGGGAGGAAAACAATGAAATAAGCATGAAAATCTAAAATCACAAATACTGTTGAGTTGTTGATCTATCAACCCAGCAAGCCATTCAAACAACCCGATCGATCATCCTGGCAAGCCATTTGAATGGCCCAATTGATTGGCTTGTTGGCCCAATTGATCGCCAACACACAGTTCGAGCCTTCTTCTATTTTTGAAATTCAAAACCAAAACACCATTAAAGAACCTTAAAATCTTTATCTCAAGCCTCATATACCATCAAAATTCAATCAAACATTCTTTAAAGCTAATTAAACCCATTATAAGGTAAAACCCTAATAAATTAAAGCAAGAGATTAACATTTCATAAATCGACCATTAAAGCCTTAATTAAGGAAACCCATTCAAGTAAAACCCATAAAAATCAAAATTTTCACCATAATAAGGATGAGATTTAAAAACTCATTACCTCTCCACTTGATTTGAATCGGATTAATCCTTCAATCACCTCCAAAACCGTCCAAAAGCAAGATTTTTATGTTAAAATACACTTAAACTAAATTTAACCTTGAAAATCATTAAGCAAACCCTAGATTTAGCGGTTAGGAGGCATAAAAATAAAATTTTGAAGGTTAGGGTTTTAAATAGGGAAGTAAAATAGTGATTTAATGCTTTCAAGCCCACACCGGCTCAAAATAAGTCATAAGCAAACATAACTGTAACATGTGACATAAATCCACAACAAAGAACCCTACACATAGGTTCTAACATAAGCATAAAACAAAAGAAAATAAGTCACACTACGATCTCCATCATCACACCCAAGCTACCTCTGACCTTTCCTCAAAGAGGCAATCCTGTCCGTCTGCGTGTCGCACCACGCAGCCCCAAATCAAAACACAAAAGAGGGGTGAGTTTTAACACTCAGCAATGGTTTTAATATCACTAACAACGTCGAAAATACGATAGCATGGCGATATAGTCTTTCAAAAACAACGATGTACAAGGTGTATCACTTTCTGATCACATATTTACATCACTTATACACTGCATAACATCATAACTCAAACATGCATGGATGTATCTCTAGCATACCAATTTCCACATGCATTCACATCATAACCAATCCCGCATGGACGTATCTCTAACATACGTATTCCCACATGCATAATGTCATCACAACCAATCCCGCATGGATGTATCTCTAACATACGAATTTCACATGCATAGTATCAAATCAAACTCCATCAAGGAGTAACCACACAATAATGTCACACAGATAGGAGCATGGACAAGGCCACGAAGGCATGTCATGGTCCAAAATTCTACACAAGAATTCAAGAAAGATCGGGGTTGTCAATCCCTAATGCTACTCGCCCTAGACAATCCTGGCCAAGGATGTCCCATTCTCACACAGAGAATCTAGAGCAGGGGTGTTCGCCCAGGGACATCTCCTGCGGAAGAAAGAGCCCGAGTTCTCACACAGAGAACCCTAGAACACGTGGTAGCGGGGTGCACACGGCATACCACACTGGATTCTCAGGGTCCAGATGACACACATAAAAATATTCTCACATATCCGCAAGACAAGTACACAACTCGTCCCCACATCATTCCATTTAACAAGACTCAACCCGGGGAGTGCACTCATTCCACACAGGAACTTCAAATCGTTCCACACAGGAACTTCAAATCAAAATATGTCCTTCCGGACCAATCAATTTGCGATTAATCCACGACCGATCAATCCGGCACACAATTCCATCACATTGCATCCAATCGGTCAAAATTCGATTAATCACGATGAAGCCTCAATTGGAAATCCATTTTCATGATGCGTGCAGCATGGTACATGCGTGGGCAAAGCATACATGAATCCTAATCCATGATAAGTGCTCTCACCAGCCCCTAATGCATCATTCATAATCACAATATTAAGCTTCAACATCATCATTTAGCCCCACATGTGTGTGTGTGCATCTAGAAGAAGCATTCCACACAATGCATATCAACATGCTTGAAAATCAACTCATTACCACACTACACATGTGAATCTCTATCCAAACATGAATTCCAGCGGAAATCTTAGAAGAAGAATCGTTGAAATCATAGCTAGATTCAAAACTCAACCACAAAGGCTAAACACATGTAACATCACTCATTTCATCATTGAGTCATGGCATTCACCAACATTCACACACCATTAACCACAATCTATCATGACAAATCAGTCCAACAATGATTGTAGTCCTACTGAAATATGCTTAACCAAAGGGAAACAACTATTCATAATTTCAAAATAACGATTCCAACATCATGCCACAAAACATAAGTCATTCCACCATCACTAAGCATATATCTCAACTCCATAAACTCAATAGCATGCATTTCCAGTAGCCTAACATAGCTTAAAATACTCCACATTCATATAAAATTGGCAAGCTAAAGTAGAATCATCAAAATAGGCATCATGTACACAACATGCAATTTTCTGTGTAGCCGATCGATCGCCCTTCAAGCCGTTCGATCGGTTACACGCAAGAATTTGAAATTTTCAGTTCAGCCGATCGATCGCCCTGCAAGGCCGATCGATCGCCAACACGGCAGAACAGTCATCTTCTTCCTTTCGCAAATCCAAACCAAAACACCATAGAAAACACTTCAAATCCACATCTAACACCCTAATCATCATCAAAAGTCCTCCTTGACTTCCAGAATATCAAACCAAACCATAATAATGCAAAACCCTAAGAAATCGGGATTAAATAATTCCATTTTCTAATCTTACCATTAACACACTAAATCAAGCAAACCATTTCAAAATAAGCCAAAAATGAAGAGTTTTACCATGGATAAACAGAGATTTTGAAGACCCATTACCTCAGCACTTGATTAAGCTCGGATTGAAGAGTCACCCATCTTGAAATCCTTGAAAATACAATGAGTTTGAATTAAACACCAATGGAAATCGATTTACTTAAGAAATCCCTAATTAAATCTTAGATCTAGGGCTTGTTGGTAGTAAAAATCGAATTTTGAATGTTAGGGTTTATAGTAAAACACAAATCAGTAGCTTTTGATGGTCAAAAACGAATTGAATCAAGGGGAAAATGGTAGATTTAGAAGAAATTAAGAGAAAAGCCATGGATTAGTGCTTAATTAGAGTAAGCTTACCTTAATCGGCTTCTAATTCTGGCCTAAGTGGGATTAGGCCAGCCTTCCTTCCTTAGCCTATTCCCAAAAATAGAAATGGCTCTGGTTTGCCCTTTTATAGTAAGGGTTGGGGTAGGCATAGGTAAGTTTTGGGGTGTAAATAGGAAAAGTAGGCTAAAAGTGGGTATTTTGCAAATTTAAGCACGAATTAAACCTAATAAAATTCTGAAATTTTTTGTGTGACCTTAAGTATATATCTAGGTTCATTTGACACAAAAATAAAATTTTCGACCGTGGGGCCCACAGGGGTCCCGCCAAAACCCTAATTTTTGGGAAAATAGTAAAAATTCCGAAAAATCCCAAAAATTCACAATTGATTTAAAATCACTTAAAACCACTAATGTTGAAGTTAATTTTAGTTAAAACCATCACAAACTCTATTTATTTCACGAAATCACCGAATAAGATCAAAAAACACGTAAATCTCACGATAATCAATAATTAAAGAAAACCAAAACCGGTTTAAAGATGAGGGTCCTTACAAACAGTACCTAGAACGCACAAATCCGAATCCGGGGTAGGAAGTTATGCACGTTTAAAGATTTGTTTTTATATAAATATATATATATACTAAAAATATAAGTGCACGCGGGGCATACGCGCGGCACGCGGGGCGTACGCACAGCACGCACAATCGTGGCACGCATAATGCATGGCTGCAATGGGCTGTCACCGCGCACATACACAACGGGCTGTCGCCGCGCAGAGTGAAACGGCGGGCGCCCGCAGCGCGCCGTGCATTTTGGTGGGCACAGCGGGTGCGGCGGGCATTTCCGCATGCGCCACCGCCCGAAACTGTGGCGCTGCCATTTCTAGCGACACAGCACCGCGGTTTCGGCGGCTCTGGGGGTCTATATATACCCCATTCTTTTCCTTTCTGAATACAGAACTTCCGTTCTCCCATTTCTGACCATTCTGAGGCCGATTAAGGCCGTTCAAGACCCGTTTCCTACTAAATCGAGTGTGCTTTATGCAATGGAGTGGTCCTTTCTTTAAGTTGGAGTCTGTATAAGGAGGAAAATGCCCAAAGATAAGGAGAGGTTCTGCCCGTTACCTTCGAGCATCGACGAAAGTCATTTTCTCTGTTTCTGGCCATCCTAACTCCGATTTAGTCGATTTAAGAGGCATTCTTGACTAAATCGAGTATGTTCTACACGATGGAGGGTTCTATTTTCTGAGTTGGCGATCGTATGAAGATGAAACACCCAAAGACAAGGAGAAGTTCTACCCGTATCGACCAACTTCGTTTTCTCTGTTTCTGGCCATCCTAACTCCAATTTAGTTGATTTAAGAGGCGTTCTTGACTAAATTGAGTAGGTTCTACGTGATGGAGGGCTCCATTTTCTGAGTTGGAAACCGTATCAAGATAAAATGCTCTGAGACAAGGAGAGGCCTTGCCCATTATTCTCGAATATCGGAACGAGAAAAAGAGACCCGGAGCAAGATGGGGTTCTGTCCATAGATACCAATATTGTACTAGTTATGATAGAAGTAAGCATTTCTGATCTTCCGTTGTAATTATAGAACAACATATGCTAAGTTATGATGTGTGTTATGCTACAATTTATATGTGTTGTTGTGCTATGTGCCTATATGCCATGATGTGTACTTATATACCATGATGTGTACTTATATGCCATGATGTGTGCTTATATGCCATGATGTGTGCTCATATGCCATGATGTATACTTATATGCCTTGATGTATGCTCATATGCCATGATGTGTACTTATATGCCATGATATATGCTCATATGTCATGATGTGTACTTATATGCCATGATGTGTGCTTATATGCCATGATGTGTGCTCATACGCCATGATGTGTGCTTATATGCCTTGATGTATACTTATATGCCTTGATGTGTGCTTATATGCCATGATGTGTGCTCATATGTCATGATGTGTGTTGTTCACTCTAGGGTAGAACGAGACCTGTGATGTGTGTGTCTGGTCTTGGCTTATTGATAGAGCGAGCTGGGTGATGTGCTCAGTCTAGATTCAGTAATAGGGGTGAGACAAGTGTATGTGATTTCGATCCCGCTCTGTGGTAGAGCGAGATGTACGATTACGTTAGTTTGTTAACTTCCGCTTGACTCCGATATATGATGAGTTTTTGTATACTTCTGATTAAATATTCAGAGATACGTATGTTATACGTATATGATTTTGTGATGTTTGTTGTATGTAGTAGCCAGTAGGCAGAACTACATTCAGATCCGATCGTGTTGGAATAATATCCAATACGTACGTAGGCAACTAACGGCAAAGCAACGTTGGCCCAATCCAAATTAATTATAAATATATCTTTTATTTTGTTTTACACACGGCGAACTGTAAAGCTCCGTTGTATGTATACTTTTGTTATAATTTGAGTCTACGTACAGGGAAGCCTTAAAGCTTCATAATGCGTAAACGAATGTTGTACCTCTCGCACACAGATGTTGATTCCTGGCTCAAGGAAAAGAAAAGAAAATTTTTCTATCAATGATTTTGTGGGCCCGGCTCAGGTCGGGTCGTTACATTTAGTGTACACGCATTTGGATTAGCTCACATCCTACTTGGTTGGTTTATCTGGCCACTTCTATTTAGGTGCAGTTGTGGGTCATGCCCATCCACTCCGGTCAGATCCTTTGTAGGCTAGGAGGGGTGTTGGTACTTCCTAGTGGATTCAAAGAGCCTAGTAGATTCCAGGGTATTTCATCGTGGATTTACTTTTAAGGGTGGTCTATGGTGAAGTTATTATTTGTTACTTAGGTTGGCATCTGATGAGTATGTCTGTTATTGACATTAGATTGGCATATTAATTATCGAACAATGGTTCGAGAGATAATTAATAACATTGTTTGATTATGTTTGTTTAATTAGAATAAGTGGAACGATTAAAGGACTTGAATAAAACGTAGGTTGCTTTAAAATACTTAAACATTGCATGTGTGATGTTGTGCTTCTTAGTATAGTGTACTTTTCGGCAGAACTACGTTGGGATCTGATCTTGTTGGAAACATTGGAGATGTTGTCTGATGAGTATGTAGGCAATTAACATTGGGTGATGTTGGCCCGATCCGAAAAACATTAAATTTTACTTTTGTTCTTTTGAAATGTTTTTCCAAGGGGAGGAGATGTTTAGTTGTTGTTTGGTCTTATTTGCTTGCAGGTTCTTTAGATGGGGACAATGCAAGATCAAGATGTTGGTGGGCTTTTGAGGACGACAATGCACTAGTGAGATCAAATTTCTTGCTTCTGCAATCATGTAAGTAACTGTAATTACTAGCGTAAGAGCCAACTTTACTTGGTTGTTTATTTTTGGACAGATGACAGACTTGTACTTAGAGGGTTAACCTGCTATTTATCAAATTTTGACATGCATAATAATATCATATATTTTGATATTTATATTTGTGAACCCAAGTTATCTCAACTTGGATATTTTAGTTGATTGATTTGATTTAAAGAAAAAAATTATTTCGTTATTATCGCTTATCCTTTAATTAAAAATGGTTTTAAAAATTTGGGTCATAACATATTAGTCTTAGACATGAGTATGCGATGCAATTAATACAATATAATATCATTACACTTGCCATTGCGAGGTCAAGTAAAAACTTGGTAGATCCTCTTGCTAAAGCTCTTCCGCGGGACGTAGTGAGAATGACAACTTTGGAGATGAGGATAAAAACCTCATTGAGTTTGGTCAACAATGATGGTACTACAACCTAGTCCTAGTTATACTACTAGTGCAAGGTTTAATGGGTGAGAACAAGTTGTTGTTTTGACTAATATACTAGCACAAGAGCTCCATGTATGTGTTTGCTAATTGTGTAAACTCCTTTAAGGAAATCATTGTGAATGTCATTTGTGAAGGTTGAGCTTAAGCTCTCAATGAGGTTCAAGTATATGTCTATGTGACATAGACATAGGAGAACTTCACCTATGAGGACATAGAAGTATTGCCACTTCTTATGGACAAAAATGGTTTATTTCTTAGAGTGTCTTCCGAGAACTAAGACAACACATGGCCACATAAGTGTTGATCATGTGATTATGTTCTTCTCATAATGGTTTGATGTTTTGTTGTGTACAAAGTTATCAGCTTTGTATCTAGATTGGGTAGTTCAATAAAGGAAACCTTCTTGTATTCAGTGAAGTGTCAGTGTTATATATATTTTTTAAATGATAAAAAGTGGGGGATTGTTGAGTTTTTATCATAAAAGTGTAAGCGATTAATCAGTGTGTGAATAGATCGATCGCTCAGTCTAATCGATCGGTTCATTAACCAATCGATCAATAACTCTCGAAAAAGTTTTACATGTTTGACGCATGGTATTTTTTCTACCATCAATCTTTCATGGAGAGGAAACGATCGATCAATTGGTGAGTTGTTTCATTATTTTTCTAAAGTGATTGATCGCTATTTGTGTGTGATCAATCACTGGATCCAGCCATCGCCTCGACCTTTGTCTCCTCAGGAGCTCTGCCCCTTCCGCTGGCCATCTCTTGGGCTCCGTCCACCGTAACACCATCACCGATCCACTCAAGCCTGGCCTCCATTACTTCACTTAGTGCCTCTTCCTAGATCCGCAAAGCTGATGTCATGAATATTAATATTCAAACTTGTGATGAGGTTTTGCACTAGCTTCATCTTAACCTGACATATTCATAGAAGCATATGCGCCAAGTTTATGACAAACATCATATGGATCATGAGTTTGAAGTTGGTGATCTTATTTATCTTCATCACCAGCCTTATCGATAGACTTCAATTTATAAACCATCTAACGAGAAACTAGCTCATCACTTTTATGGTCCTCATCCAATTCTAAAGAGAATTGACAAGGTTGCTCATTGTCTCCAGTTGCCTTCAAATGCACAAATTCTCATAGTGTTTCATGTTTCTCATATTCAAAAATTTGTTGGTGATCCTTCATCTATTCCACTATCGATTCTGCTACCGGTTTCTTCTGATATGTCCCTTCCAATGCCTCATGCTATTTTGAAATGACAAAGTGTTCACCATTGTGGATGTGTTGTTTCAGAGGTTATTATTGCCTCGTTACACCATTCTCTAGATGATACTACTTTGATAGAGGACGATGAGTTCTTTCACTGATATCCCGATTGGTTACCTTGAGGACAAGGCGATGCAGAACGTGGTGAAATGTTTTGTTCCTAATTAGACTACTTATTTTAATTTTCTAGATTAGTTTATTTCCCAATTTTTACTAGACTTATTCTTTCTTACCTTATTTCAGTAGAAATATTATTTAATCTCCTATAAATTGTAATGCACATCCCATTATGAATCACACAATACAATTCAAGTTATTTTTATTTGATTTTTTGCCTTGATCCTTCTTTCTCTTCCTTTCTCTTTATTATTCTGTGTAGACCCCCATGTTCTACATCAACATTATTATTTTCAAATATGTATATGCATATATTATGCATTGTATATGGATTGATCCCGGTTTATATGAGCCTAGGCTTATGCGGTTGAGTGCGAGCCTAGGTTTCGCACACTATTAGATTTTGATCTAATTACACGCATAATTCAGGAAGCAAATTGGTTTCTACATCCATGCGATGTCAAATCACGATATGATGACCATAATAACCAGGCTTACATTAATGTGCGTGAGTTCGAGCTCATACAAACTTTTTTCATATAGGTTTCATGTCTCCCAAGTTTCAACTCATTTTATCAAATATATAATTTTTGCTCTTTTCATGTTGAGTTGTGCTATTATGATATTAACTTTCACACGTGAAAACTCTACTTTATCATTTCAACACCATTGATGAGTGTGGCCCATTTTTGTGGGCCTCATTTATCAATGGTGTGGGCCCCACTCATCAATGGTGTTGAAATGATTAAAAAGTTTTTTAACATGTGAAAGTTAACATTACTTAGGCATATTTCTTCCATATAAAACTAACTTAGACTTTTTATTAGAGAAAATAGATAATATGTCTTTAAACATTTTTTTATAAAACTTTGCTCCTTCTGTTCTCTATTAATAGTCTAAATTAGAAAATCAAAATAAACTAAATTTAATTTCTTTGGTATTCTAATCCTGACATATTGAACTACTTTTTGACCATATTTGCATTAGTAATTCTTCTTTAAATACTTTTGAGCCACCAATTATACAACTAAGCAATGATCACAAAGTAAAACAACTTGACTCAACTTGAGTTCGACTCAAACTTGCTTCAAGCTCGACTTAAACTTGATTTAAGCTCAACTCAAACTCAAAATTGATGTTTCAAGCACAAGCCCAAATAATCTAAAGATTAAGGACACCCAGTCTCAATAATACACCTAATATAAGATGAAAATTGTGGTGTTGAACTTTCGCATTTTCTTCTATTCATGCAATACCTACATTACTTTGAGAATAATTGATACATTAAATAGCCTCCAAAACATCAAGAAAAAGGGAAAAGAAAAAGGCACTTGCGCCTTGAGTCGATACCCTTAGCAAATCTTGTGACTTACACGTAATTTAGATGTCATCCATAGAACTAATGATGCAATAATGCAGGACAAACGCTAATCAAACTCAATTGGAGATGGTAAAACAGAGATTTGTAACAGGAAATAGAAAGGAATGGAAATCTGCAAACTGAAAAAGAATTGAATGAAAACCCAAACTAATTAAGATACAAATGTCCTATCGAAAAAAAAAAAGATGCAAATGTCAGCTAAGCAACTATAGTGATCACTCTGTCCTACATCAAGTGACCTAAGTAACAAGGATAATGTGTACAATGGAAGGAGGGATAATTATTCATAAATCTAAAACTCCGAAAGGCACCACGAAAACAAAATATATTCATTTTCTATTTACTAGTAAGGGGTATGTATGCTGTGGCTCTACCAAAATTGACACAAGTATTTCCCGTTCACAAATTAGCCTTTGACTCTAATGCTTCAATTTCCCTCACCGTAGACCAATTCTATTGCTTTGCCCCATTTCTAATCTCCATGCCTGTTGCAAGTCTGAAAGCCAGTCAATTCTGGAGCCTTTTTTGATAAAATTATTCATTACACAGGGTCCTACAGGCATCTTGACATGGCATTCATGTGAAGGAAGATACTGTGTCACGAAAAAGGACAGACGTTGGCATCCGTGATCGAACAAAAACTCGAAATTGGACTCATTCGCTTCCTACAGACTTTGAGAATGTTGCCAGACTCGTGGCTGTGACCATTCTGCCTTCTGTGATTGTTGCCCACCTACCTAACAATGATGCTTGATTCCTTTTTCTTGAACCAGTTACCCTTTTACTGTAATGCCGCAGAGGAAGCCAGACTACCAGATCATAGAACTGCCCGGCCATAACATGGACTTTCACTAAGTAGAGCAACAGATGGCCCACTAAGCATGTTGGCCAGCTGCTCGTCTGTAAGAACCAGCGCTACACAGTCTTCGTCGCACTTTGTCCGATATCAGAAACAGACCATGCGTCAATAACGAGCGTACTGAATGTGTCTTATCTCCGCCCATTATCTAACAAAGGTCTCGTGATCGTCCACATTGTGCTATACAATAGCCCTGCATGAATCGGATGCTTCCGTACTACTATGTTTCGAGCACACTCACATAATAATTCAGTACTGTCCTAGTGGGCAGTTTCAGGTCCCCACTCCCCTCCCGCCTCATTTCATGTAGTGTGCAAATTAAAAAGGCATATGTGACCAAGACAGACTAAGTGCGCCTTTGGCAACCACCACAAGCTAAGTGCAATACATGGGGCGGTTGCATCACCCGGCGTCCGGACTCCTCCGGAATATATTCTCGCACACAAACACAAACGGAAGTAGAGTCGCTCACGGGCAGGCACGACAACTGAACCAGAACAAAAATGCGTTCTGCATTCGTGCATCGAAGACTCCTTTTATATCCCGAAAGCCACAATTTACAAATCAATGGCAGCAGAAAGTTGGCTCTCCGTGGTGGAGATTGCTGACTTGTGATAATGCACTTCTCCTTCAATGTCAGTTCAGTGGGACAACCCGTGACACCTCTCTCTCTCTCTCATACGACATTCTCTACCTACTCAAACAAGAAACCGAAGTATAAAAATTTTGCAGCTGTTCGATCTCTGATGCAAATGAACTCTTGCATGTTTTGCTACTCTAGTTTCTACTTCAATTACTTTTCCTTCGCAATGACTAAGTTTGCAGCACATGGGTTTTGCCTCATACTTTTTCTACTGATAATGCACTCCCCCTCTGTTTTCTCCCATACCAAAGGACTTAGACCCAGGAAGTCGTCGGCGAAGCCATCGCCTGCGAATGCGACTGATATGCAATTGGCTGAGCAGCAGTTTATGAAATGGGTGCGGTTCGTGGGAAGACTTCGCCACTCTCTCTTCTCTACAGCAAAGAATAAACTCTTCCCTTCTTTTACTCTGTCTGTCGATAAAAATCCGTCAAAAGGGGACTTCACTTCGATTCAGGATGCCATCGATTCACTTCCTTTCATTAACCTGGTTAGAGTGGTCATCAAAGTCCATGAAGGAATTTACACGTAAGTTGCAGGTTTTGGGTTCCAAAAGAGAGTTAAATTTTGGTTTTTATCTCATTTCTTCTTCTATACTCCCTCTGTCCCACATTAACCATTTAATTTTTCAAAATAACTAGTGTTAGTTCATTTTTAGAAACTAAATGGAACTATTAATATCAGACAGAAGGAGTAGTTAATGAGGTATTCGTATGTTTTTATTAGGCAATAAGTATCTCCTTTCAGTACATATCTAGCAAGGAAAATACGAAATATTTTAATATGAACTCATAGAAAGTCCTTTTTCTTTTATTTGCTTCAAATCAGCAAGTTCATTTAACCAATAGAGACTTGGATGAAGACAGACAAGCCCCATAACTTCATCGTCCACCTGCAGAATTTAACACAGGCTCGATAATGATTTCTTCGTGTCTAAACATTGAAATTTGGCAGGGAGAAGGTGAATATACCACAATTAAAATCTTTCGTAACCATAGAAGGAGCTGGCGCAGATAAAACGATAGTTCAATGGGGCGACACAGCTCAAACGCTGGGACCAAAAGGACAACCACTTGGGACCTTCAATTCCGCCACTTTTGCTGTGAATTCTGCTTATTTTATAGCCAAAAACATCACCTTCAAGGTAAAGTTGATTGGGGGCTAGGCAGAGGAGTAGCTACTAGTAGCACCACATATTCTAATTTATTTTTCAAACTGTTACTTCTCTCATTATGAAGACAAACCATTGAGAGTTTTGGTCTTGGTCTCTTGATTGCATTTAAGTTTTCTATGTTTTCACTAATTTGTTCTTCGGTTTGTGTTTTAGAACACAACCCCTGTTCCACCACCAGGAGCGGCAGGAAAGCAGGCAGTTGCGTTTAGAATATCGGGAGATACAGCCGTTTTTCTAGGTTGTAAATTTTTAGGTGCACAAGATACACTCTATGATCAGGTGGGCAGACATTACTACAAAGACTGCCATATTGAAGGCTCAGTAGATTTCATTTTTGGAAATGGTCTTTCTCTGTTTGAGGTATGATGCTGTTGCATTTGAATTGAGATTTTACAGTCAACTTTGTCTTACTTTGAGTATGTAGTCCAGAAGTAGATTTTTAATTTTGTAATATACGATGCTAGACGAATAACTTGATCTGATAAAAGGAGGAAACACAAAACGCAAGTATTCTTGTGTTGCTGAAAACGTTTAATCCTTATTTTGAATGGACTTGCACTAATTTGGTTGATGCTTCTTGGCCTGCCTGGAACCATTATGTGGTGATTGCTCCCCTGCTCGGTGTAAGATAATTGCAATTTGCAACACTAAAAATAAAAAGCTAAGGGAGCAATCTCCATGAAACAATCATAAAAGTCAACTATTGAATGTTGTCTTGCCTTTCTAAGTTCATTACGCATTTATCAAAAAACGCAATATCAGGAAATCAATGCAGATTTTTGTGTAAGAACACAAAACTGCGGAGTAAGAGATGAATCAATCCAAGAACCCTAGCTTTTCAAGTGTTTTTTTTTCTGACTTTTTTTTGGGTTCCTGTGGTCAGGGGTGTCATGTTCATGCAATAGCTCAGAACTATGGGGCGCTGACAGCCCAGAATAGGATGAGCTTGTTGGAAGACACAGGGTTCTCATTTGTCAACTGCAAGGTGACTGGCTCCGGGGTCCTCTATCTTGGGAGGGCTTGGGGCACCTTTTCAAGGGTCGTCTTTGCCTACACCTATATGGACAACATCGTCGTCCCTACCGGCTGGTACAACTGGGGAGACCCTTCCAGAGAGCTGTAAGCTTTCCTTATCTCTCTCTCTCAATTTCTTCTTATCTTTCCTGATGACCTCATTATTTTCTAGCACATATACGATTCTTAGATTTGTCATGAGCTTAAGAGGTCATTTGGGCAATTTACCTTCCGGATGCCTTCGGAGATGACCAACATGAAATGGCATGAGGCTTCCCTGCTTCACGAATCACGCTTCCTATCATCGTATCCAAATAATTACAAATTACAAATCACAAATCAAGGGCTACCAAAAGAGGTTAAGAATTGAGAGAGTCACTGAGGCAAATAAACATGCAAACAGATAAAGCCACACTAAATTAATCTATAGCCTACCTAACCTTTTGATGTATAAAAAACGAGGGCGGCTACCAAAGGTGCGATGTCATATCTAACGTGTCTTTGGCCTCATCTTTATTTAATTTATTGTCAAACCAAATCACTGATCAACTTGTGAAAGCGGCCCCGCTACATTTTACCTGTAAAACTCCTTGTCACAGTATAGAGGGCCGCCTAAGACGGCTTCCTTCCGCTGTCACAATTACGCAGTTAACCATGCAATACTTTGGTTCCAGCTTTCAAATAACGCCATATATTAGGGCGGAAAGTTATATTAATAACCTGTTTTAGGGGCTTGCCGTTTCCATTTTCATATAGGATGGCTGGTTTTCCACCCAGCCATTTAGGCAGCCCACACCCTTAATAAACATACAGTGGATATCCATGATCTATGTTAAAAGGAGGGGTGGAGTAAGTTGGGCCACTTTGTTTTTGTAATAAAACATAAAGTAGCCCAACTGAGTACTGTTAGCTTCACAGCTATTAGCCCCACAGCGTGAGATTTGGGGGCTAACTTGCCTCAGGCATTGGCGGACGGACCAGCCAAGGCCCAAGGCATGCATATGCAGGGAGTGCCTAAATGGGGGGTGGCAAATCTGCAGCCATCCTTTCATATGTTCTTCTATAGTTGCTAATCATCCCTCTAAAACTTCAATAATAATCGAATAATCGTCAGACATGAATGTTTTGAATTTTATGGACTTCAAGCAGCTGGCGGAAAAGTGAACAATTTACGGCTGACCTTACACAAATTCAAGACCATTAAACCTCAGAAATAGTTTGGTTTGGGCATAGGTATCAACCTTTCTAACCATTGCAATCAGATGACAACCCAAAGAACTTCGCTAAACAAACACAAAGAACATAGCAAAAAAAATCCTAAAATCATCTCATTTGAGTGGCAACTTTTGTTGTCAATTCATTTTTAAGAAAACGGATACCGCGAGGTGGGAAAGATGTTTACTTTTTCCCGTTCTTTCGCTTTTAAAAGAGGAAATAACAATGAGCAGCGGGTTCATCGCAGCAATGCTGAGCATTAGAACAGTGGACTATCTGCCAGCAATAAAGAAAAGTACACTTTGATTGAGTAAAAATTATCGTTCTTCATAGTTACTACATGTATACATATATATACACTTTAATAATAATTTATGTAGATTTTAAATATTTTGTGAGTTAATATCTATAGATAAAAAGATGTTTAAGAATGGGAA
The DNA here is from genome assembly GCA_035235625.1 of Saururus chinensis. NCBI lineage: Eukaryota > Viridiplantae > Streptophyta > Magnoliopsida > Piperales > Saururaceae > Saururus > Saururus chinensis. The sequence goes on along the minus strand of CP141143.1, from coordinate 8,158,484 downwards.
AATAGTTGACTTAGGTGCATATACAAGTGTATTTAATAACATGTATGTTTGAATTTTAAATGGAGTTAGTTAAGCAAACATTGAAATAAAAATAATAGTTATAGCAATATTAGGAGGAAAACCAACTCGATGTTCTAATAACAATAACGTGAACAACATGAATTTACATGTAATGACTAGTTATCGGTATTTTGTTTGTCTCGTTTCATAGGCTTGAGCCTGCTCATGTAAGTGGACATAGACCATTGGTTCTCGTGGCAGCCTTGTAGTTTTGTTCATTCTAGTGGCTATCATCGATCGTCCTAGTACTGGCCTTACCATTTCTGTATGCTAACCGTATTTCTTGGATCAATTAGTGAGAAGTGTCATGCAGGATGCACCAAGGTCGACTTAACCAATAATGCAATGATGTTAACAATTTCTTGTAAAGCCACCTTAAACATGCTAAGAGTCTTTACTGAATGATGGTCTGTGTGTTAGGTTGTAGATTGGAGGCTACTTAATTGATCTTCCAGTTATTTTAATGAAAGAATCAAAGAATGGTTGTTTTCTCAAATTGATATGAGAAAGCTCTATTGAGTTCTTCTTTTTCGCCCCAAAAATGAGTTCGAAAGGAACACACTAAAAGTTAAATGAATGAGTGCGTCTAATGTCTGATCATGAGAGGCAAACTTACCCAGTTAACCATGAAAGAAAATTTTGGGGATAGAACTTGAAAGTTAGCACGAGTGGTAACTGTTGGTAATCATAATAGCAGTTGGGATGAGTTGAAATTTTTGTTTTTTTGGTATTAACAGTTGCAGTTAGTTCGGTAAGAAGTAAGAACTGAACTAAAGCCATAACCCATTGCCACCCCTACCTACTGAATGGGAGAGCAAAATGACGTCAGTAAGTCCCTTATTCTATGGTATATTAGGCCAAAATAGGCAAGTGTAAAGATGATCAAAGTGTAATTATTTTGAACATTACACAACATTTCTCTCGTAGGCAATCTTATTGTGGGAGTGCCATCAATCATTATCGAGTGTGAACTGTGAAGCTCAATTGCTTTGATTTGCAGGCATCATACTGTCTTTTCTTAACATTATCTCAATTTAATTATTCTTGCTTGGTCTCTGATGATTCAGAACGGTTTTCTATGGCCAATACAAATGCACTGGACCTGGAGCAAATTATGCAGGAAGAGTTTCTTGGTCGAGGGAGCTCACAGACGAGGAGGCAAAACCATTCATTTCTGTAAGCTTTATAGATGGAACCGAATGGATCAAAATTGTAATATAATGTTCACAACATGCTTCATATTTTCTAAGCGCACCATTGTAAAGAACTAGTGTAGGATATAATTTCCGTTAATAAAATTAGATCAGTTCAATGAAAATTTGTTTCTCCTCCAGGTGAACCACCACCGGGACCGTACACTCACTCACAACAGCCCAGTGTGCCATGAAAACTCGTCCAAGCGATCATATCCTGCTGGGCTGTTGTGAGTGCTCCACAGTGGATCCAAGCCCATATTGAGAGCATCAGGGCCCAGCTTGCAAATTCGATACTTAAAACTTCAATTCGAGATTGTAACCGCACGTTTTTTTATTGGATCTCACTTATATGCAACAAATCAGAAATTAATTTGGGTTAGCTCTAGTTCGTATGACGAGATTATTTGTGCCACCTGCTAATTTGATGCCCTCTCAATCCCTTACAAACTATTATGCTTAATCTTTTAGTTGTACCATATTGTTTGTCAACTACATATTAGAAGGCTCCTAAACTCTAGCATGATGAATGCTTTAAAATAAACTTTGAAAATGCACTGAGGAGCTTGCGCCGAGAAATGCTTGCATGATGCATGCCACGATGATGGCAAAGGACCGGTATTTGTACATGGGACCTGCTTATCATAGCACCGCAGGCGTGGGGTCGTAGCATACTCAATGAACAAACTATTCAAGGCGCCAACTACTATGACCATTTTTTGAATTTATAAGTATTTTTTATCCCCCTTTGTTGTCAAGCCACCAAAAATTTAAGTACACCTCAAAGAGACATGATGTAAGCATTGTGAGGTGGGTGAAATATCTTATTTTCGAAATGCTCCTTTGGTCATTAAAAGAGTATGGATTTGGAAAAATCTATGTCCCATAAAGAGTGTGTGTTTTGCCTACTTTATTATTTAGGAACAGGCTTTCAAAAGTAAAACTTGTACTTTTTATATGTTTTAGCAGTTAAAATTTACTAATTTTACTATATTTCATCCGTATTGATAATGAAATGACAAGGGAGTTTAAGGTGTTGTTTGGGTGCAGCATTGGTACAAGATTCTAGCGATTCTATTTAAATTCAGAAGAGAATCATCTGAATTCAGTTTGGATGGTGAATCTAAACAGAATTAAAAATTTAAACTAAAACACGATTCAGACGTGTTTCAATCCTGAATCTCGCGAGGAGATTCAGCCGATTCAAGAAAACGCGTGAAATTAGAAACATGCGTTATCGCGTATTTCTAGCTATTACCCCTCACCCCCACATAAATTTTCTCCTTTTGTGAAAACCTATCTTCTCTTCTTCCACTCCAGATATCGTCTCCCTCCCGTGTTTCAGCCAACGCTTGCTCGTCTCCCTCTAGTGTTTCATTCGGCTCCTGCTCATCTATTCGCCTGGTGCCGCGCCCAATTTCTGCCATCGTGCTTGTCTGTTCGCCCAATATTCACCATCGATTTCCTTTTGTGAGGTCCTCTGTAGCTCACCGAACGCATCCCTTCTGCGATTCGTCACCTCTTCGGCCCAAACTTCATCCCGGTCCTCGGCAACTAACCTAATGCCTCCCTTTTGTGAATCAAAACATCATCTGTCGATGATTTTGATCCCGCTCTTTGGCCACCTCGATCTGATCTGCTTTAGGAACAAGGTAACACCATTTTTTTTCTCCTTTTCTTCTCTTCTAATTCGATTTTGCCTTTTCTTCTTGATCGCTTGCTTTGCTAAATATATTCGCCTTCGTGCATTTTGATTAGGGCGATTACCCCAAATCTCACTGTTATGTAAAAAAGGACTGCTTTTTTCATGATATGCATTCAAAATATTTTTTCTTGATTTGTGGCCTAATGTTTGGGCGACATTAGGCTCTCACACAGCTATGATGCATTTTTCTATCGATTCGCCCAAATTCAACTGATATGCAATAATTTTTTATTTTTATGATCTCCATTCATGCCTTTTCACTTATCGCGGTTCAATTTTATTTTTTGTTCATATGATCAAATACTCAGCAACTCATCCTTTGCATTTTCTGGTCCTTGCAATTCATATTATTTTGTCAATTTGTGTTATATTTTATTTCTCATTTGTATAATCTATTAGGGGCTGCTCAACTATTGCATTTTCTGCTCCTCCCAATTCACATTATTTGGTCGATCGTGTTCATGCATGTCTACCTTAAATGATATGTGGTTTTCATGAATTTTTTTGTTTTTCAGGCTAAACATCACTAATTCCTCATGAGTATTCCGATGAATATGGGCCCTCCTTGAGCTATGCGACAAGTATCTACCATTTTCAATCACTGATCTGTGCTACGATTTTTTGGTTTTGTTTCTAGTGGGCCAAACTTGTATCATCATCACAAGGTAATTGTTCCGCCCATAAATTATCTTCCTTATATGTTTTTGTGTTTTTGGGAATTGATTGTGTCGAAAATATTGGTTCATGAATGTGATGGATTAATAGTAGATGTGGTTTATTTTATTGTCAAGTTCTTTAAAGCATTTGTTGGTGTGTTGTGATGTGTATTTACTGATTGTCACGATGCAATTAGACCATGAATGGATTCATATGCAATTGGAATGATGATTGGATGTCTATTGGTAAAATGTTAATATGTCGTGTATGATGTGTTATGGTGTTTGTGGAATTGATTGATTGTGGTTATGCAATCAGAAAATATTTTGGTTGTGCATTCTATTATAATGAGCTATGGAAGTTGATTATTGAATATTTTTTTGTTTTTGTTTTTGTTTGTGCTTGTGGATGCAATATGAACATGAATGACTATGATTCTTGTTTAGTGAAATTTGCATTTTGTGTTATTGTGTTCATAGGTGCCTTGAATTATTTTGATGATGATTCTTGGATCATAATTGAAATTGCATGCAATTAGAATGATTGATTATTAGCATTAGTTATGATTTTAATTTTTTTTAGACTATGGCCGCACCATCCGCTCAAGTAGGAAGATCCCTAAGAAGTTTCATAAAATGATTGATTGGAATCAGCGGGAACATTATGCATTTTTTAGACACATAGCAGTTGTCATCAATAAGGGTCACGGGAAGAATAATATACTTGACAAAGAAGGGTGGGATCTAGTAATAGATAGGTTGAGAAATGAGAATAAAATCAATGTTGACTTCGCTACATTGAAAATTCACTATGACAAAGGTAGGAAATTGTAGCAAGGGTGGAATGAGCTCAGAGGTTACGTTGGACTTGGCTGGAACGAACACACTAACACTTTCATTTTCCCCCCACACGTGTGGTTGAACTTTATCAAGGTCATAATATGTGAATATATTTCTTGTATATTTAATTTAAATTATAATTCTAACACTTTGTTTGTTACTACCTCTTGTAGAGACATAAGGGTTGTAAACGTTTGAAGAATCATCGAGGCCAAAGCTAACCTATATACTATCTATTCAAACAATCATGCATCTTGTCGATAGAAGGATTCCGGTATATCTGATACTATCCCCCACATTGATAATGCTTCAGTCCCCTATAGTGATCCAAATGTAGCCCCCCATTCACCTCCAACTTCAACCCCAATGCAACTCAAGCTGTAAATACACAATCTAAACCAGATGCAGAATCTTATGAATGGTTGGTAGGTACTCCATGGGCATACAATCCGTATAATCGTCAGGATATGAATGTTGTGTCACGAATGGGTAGGACAAATCAGCCCCAAGCACATGGTTCTGCCACACAGGTGACTGATGCAAGCCCGTCACAACTTACTCCACCCCCCTTAAGGAGGGTTCAAGGTAATAGGACGCTAGCTACCAGCCAGCGAACTACAAAGAGGAAACAATCAGATGTGGAGGTTTCATCAAGGTTGCAAGTTTTGTCTAAAGCCATAAAGGATAGGAATGAGATCGTTCGAGGTCATAGGAACGAAGAAATAGATGATTACGACAAGTGCATCGATTTGTTAGAGAAACTTCCGGGTTATGACGATGACGACGAATTGTACTTGGGTGCACCATCATTCTTCCAATATAAGAATTTTCGTCGCTTGTTTCTCGCTATGGGACGTGACCCAATTCGTGCATAGAGATGGCTTCGTGTGCACCACAGGGATCATAGATCGAAGCATGAAATGATGTTTGGTGATTCGATCGGAACATATTTTATTTCCTTTGCATGACTTTATTGACTTTAAGTTATTTCATTTCCCAGAGAACACTTTTTATAATGGTGTGTTTTTTATTTGGTAACTGAATTTTATAATAACAGTTTATGGTTGTAAGTTATGAGAATGATGTTATGTGAGGCGGATGGGTGATAATGTTATTTAAGTTTGTTTTTAATTTGATGGATGTGTGCGGTTGGGTAAAGCAGGTTATTAGATGTGTGATCCTAGGGTGAACTAATATGTGATGGATGTGTGTACAGGGTGATGTAATGTTCTTTAAATTTGTTTTTAATTTGCTGAATGTGTGTGGTTTGGGTGACGGGGGTTATTAGATGTGTGATCTTATATGATAGATGTGTGTACAGGGTGATGTAATGTTATTTAAGTTTGTTTTTAATTTGATGGATGTGTGTGGTTTGGGTGAGGGAGGTTATTGGATGCATGATTCTTTGTGATGGATGTATGTCAGGGTGATGTAATGTTATTTAAGTTCATTTTTAATTTGTTAGATGTGTGTGGTTGGGTGAAGAAAGTTATTGGATGTGTGATCTTAGGGTGAACTAATATTGTGTGCAAGTTATAAAGTGAATAGATATGGTTTAAATGTGATGTATGTTAGTAGGTTATAATGTGATATATAAAAATTATAAAATGGATGTGGTATAAATGTGATGAATTATTGATGTGTGGTATAATTGTAATGAATGCATGCATGTTACGTAGGTTATAATGTGATGTGTACAGGTTGTGATTATAAGATGTGAATAGATAATACTGTGTGTGGGGTGTTATTATATGTGTTTTGTTTAATTTTTAAGTATATGATGATACATTAGATTTTAATATGGAGTTATTTATCGGGTACTCAATTAGATTGATCCTTATATAAATAGCGATGTGGAGGAAGATGGAGGAGAAATATTTGAAGTTGAAGACGAAGATCATACCTTTGGAAAAGAAGATTTTATTTTGAATAATATTATTGCACAGGTTGTTAAAACTATAATTCGTCCTCCCCCAAGGAATACAATTCATATACATCTAAATCGGGGGGATGAGCTCGTGTACGATATGCTAAATGGGTCAGATATAATTTGTCATGATTTGTGTGGGATGAATAAAAAGTCATTCATGAGATTGTGTTGGGAGTTAGAGCAATTGAAATTAAATCCCACAAGGCATGTGAGAGTGGCAAAGCAAGTGCGATCATTCTTACAACTATTGGGACATGTTCATGGGCAGCGGGTGGTGGGACATATAATGTCACATTCAAGTGAAATAGTTAACCGCAATTTGCATAATGTTTTGAAGGTGCTTTATATATGGCCACTTATACCTTTATCCCAAACACCCTTTTATATTTTAAGTAGTCCTCTATTTTATCGCTATAATGATGCATTACTATCGCTATGTGGGGCCAATACAACTATGCATCATTGTTGCTATGTGTCCCTGTAGTAAAAAAAAATTAAATATTTTTATAAATATAATAAATAATAAATTAATTACATATTGATATGATCTACCGTATCAATATAGTAAAGGTTAATACAGCTAATACACATCGATTTTTACGTAGGGCGCATCATCCCTAGTATCATACCATATCAATCTCAAACGCGTACAATGTCGGGAAAATTATTGCTACAACCACGTACAATCGCATACATCGGGCCAGGCATATTTTTGGTATTGCACACTAACTGCGTACAATGCCTAAACCAAGTTTATATTTGTCATATGTTCATAAATTCAACAATTCCAAAAAATATACAAATTCCTTACCCAAACATGATTCTATCAAAACAATTCCATTCAAAGGGTATATTTGTCAATTTACCTAAAAATTCTAAAGATTCTGATATGAAACCCAATTCGCTATCTAAACGTGATTTCATCTAAAAAATTCCATACTCAACCAAATTACGTTTCTATATTGAATCGAATGAATTAATTCCTAAAAATTCTGATTTGCTACTGAATTAATTCAGCACCCAAACAACCCTTAAATTTAGCAAGAGCTCACTTTTCAATTAGAGGGGGAAGAAGTATGTGCCATCTGCAAGCCCGCTTCAATGGGTCGGGCTATGGCCCAGCAGCCCAGCCTCCTGGCGGAGTAGGCCTAGAAACCCAGGCCCCCATACCTAGAGGCCCGAGTCTAAGAGAGCCCAGGCTAGGCCTTGGCCACCCTGACCCCATAGCTAGGCTCTCTAGCCATGTAGTGTTTTTTATTTAAAAAAATATTTTGACGACGTGAAAAATCACACGTCAAAAGCCTACTTCATCATTTTCAAACCCTTGATGTGTAGGGGTGCCCCTACACATCAAGGGTTTGAAAATGATAAAGTAGGCTTTTGACATATGATTTTTCACGTCAGAATAGCACTACTCTAAAAAAAATTCAGTACTAGAGTTGGTTGTGTCAGTCTCTTCTCCCACCTATCTGGGCCGGGCTCAACCTGTTCCAAAAAAAAGCTGCAATGGGCGAAGTGTCACGAGGCAGTAGAGGGCCAAGCTATTGCCACCACTATTCTCAAGCACTAAATGCCACCATTTTACATGCTGCTAAGATTGGCACTTCTATTAGCTTCTTACTCTAGTAGGCTATTGCTTAGAAAATCTTCTCACTATGGTAGTAATAATGTAACTATTAATTTTTTGTCATAAAACACATATAATTCAGAAGTTGAGAATAGTCATAGAATAAAAGGTTTTAGACTGCTATATTTTTTAGGATGAGGAGTCTGTCACCCGCTACTTTATCTAACCCACCCCCTACTTTATCTACCCCACCCTCTTAATACAGTCGGTAGATATCTACAACTGTATATATCTATGACTATATAAAAGTCGAGTGGGGTAAACTACATAAAGTAGGGAGTGGCAGATTTCTTGTCCTATTTTTAAGTATTGTTCTAATATAAATATTATAATAATATTTTTTAAATAGCTTAACTATGGTAAAACATCAGTTATTTTACATGGCCAAGTGCATGGGTTCGAATCCCGCTTCTATTAACTTCCGAGGCACAATTGTCATTTCTCCTCTTAGTTATATTCACATATTAAACTTTGATAGATGCTTATACATTAGGGGGAGTGTTTACATATGGATATCATAATAATCACTTCCTAAGAGCTTAAGTTATTCAGAAACATTGGTTATTTCAGAAGAAATAAACATAAAAATTGGGGAAAGGAAGAACTCTATATGTCTTAGGCTATAAGTGACTATGGTGAATGAAATATGCATTATATCAAGTTTCCCACTCACGCTTTCTTTTCTGTTCTGGAACACGAGTCTATGGTAACTTACACTTGGAGTTACCAAAAAAAATGTAAACATACAATTGGGATTGGGAAATGCTAAGTTGCTAAGCGTGGGAATCAACACCGGATTGTTGAACTTCACTGTTCTCGCCCGAGCAGATTATCTTGTCTTAAGCTATCGCCCAAAATTGTGACAAGGGAAGAGTGGGTGGGGACTGGGGATTGGCAATTTGGCATCAGTTTGATCGCACTGCAATGTCATTCTCATGGTGCCACTTGCATGGAGAAATGGATCGTTTCTACTGTCTGCCAGTTTTCATGGGGAGATGAATCGTTCATACTGGGTGCCAGTTTCCGCCGAATATTCCAATCTCCCTCTGAGTGGGCTATATCTCCTGCAAATGCATACAGCTTCGAATATTCCATCTTTCCCTGTCTGCATATGCGCTGCATTACCAAGAGCAACCAGCCTCCCCACCCAGCACTGGGTGCCAGGGCGACATTTGTTTTGGGTTCCCCAGGCACACGGTGAAGAACCCATTAATCCCTTTCACTTCCATGCTTTTGTTTCACGCATCACTGTCAATCTTGATAATGTTTTAATCTCTCGTCTACCCATCACTCTCTTTCACATATAGAAAGCGCCCACTCAGGTGGGGTGGCGACATTACTGCTGCACCCGCACCACGACGCAATTCACTGCTCAGCTCGCTTCCACTTCACTCAAGGGGACACTTCAATTGTTTATTTCCACACGTATCAATGTGTAATCGGGTATTGTAGCAGGCTTTGCTGCCCGCCTTTATCTACGCCAACCAATTTGTGCGTTCACTTTCCATTATTATAAGCAACTTTATTTTTGGAAAAATTATTCAGTGGTAGATACGTTTATTGAATATTTAATATTTTTAAATAACTTTTATATATTTAAAAATAAGTAAATTTAAATTTTAACTTAGAATATGCTTATATGTTACAAAATGAATAGACCTGTATAACCACATAGGAGAACGGTTTCACTGAATATCTTCCTCATTTTCTAATAGACACGACACTTGTGCCCCAGTTGAGAAGAAGTTATAATTCATTGCACACGGCCGTCTTTGTAATTGGTTCGCAATTAGCTCACTTAAAAATTGATTTTATAGTTTAGGGCCTAAGTCGGTCGATAGTGATGGCAGCACGAGAATGTTAAGAGTACTCCAGTTCATAGACTGATGTCACATGACCTTCCATCCCAACTCGGCAATTGTTTATTTTTTGTACTCTCCGGGGCCATGTTTCTGGGCTCTGTTCCATTGTGGTTATTTAATTGAAGATGATGAAGCTCCTGTTCAGCTTTCGAGATGGTTTTATCTTTCCAGTGGTATTCTCTATTTCTCTTATTGCGCCAGTGGTTCAGGGCCAGATCGATTCAGCTTCTCAGCATTTGTGGAGGTAAACTTGTAAGGGTCTGTGATGTGAAACCGCTGGGATACCTCATTCAAAATTCAAAACAGATGAGTAAAATACTTATTTGATTTGTATAAGTTAAGGATTCAACAAAGGAAACTTCACTGGTACTTCCAAATCGAACAAACAAAGCTCCACCGACCTTTTCTTCCCAGAACCCAACTCTCAAAATTTGGCTTGTCTCGAGAGGTCAAGTAAGTGTGGAAAGGAATTGAGGTTTCTATCCCATTGTAAATCATGAATTACAGTGATTTTTTAAAAAGAACAATTGGAAAGTAAATTACACAGATTGAGACGCGCATTTAACCGTACTTAGCCATTCAAGTATTGAGGTTTGGGATTGTATTCTTGATTCCCGAGTCTTTGACCTCAAACTTTTCCGTGCAGCAGAAAAAACAGCAATATGAAAGGGCTTCTTAGTCAAATCAACAAATTAATACGAGGTAAATATCGAGCATTGCATCCCTAATAATTACCAAGCTTATCGACACGCTTAACAATACGTGGTTTTCTACATAAATTGCAAAGTCTGGTAAAATCTTAGCAGTCAAACTTTGCACAAATTACCAAATTCCTCCTGCCAAGTGAGTCATGGATGATGCAAAGCTCGAAAGGACACTTTGATAGGTTCACTGCCCATCAAATCAAACGCTACTCATTACCGAGAGCCAAGTCGCAAACTTTCATCGTCAGTTGCAACTTGCAACTAATGGAACCCCACACACCTCCGAAATGTTGGGGTAAATATATAACCTCAGAAATTATCACTTTTTCCATTTCGCCCCTTCCTTTTTCGACCAAATTATTCCATGAAATCCCTTAGTTTGATCAACATGCTTCAACCACTCCTGTGAACGGGGAACAGATAGATACTTAAGTACCTTTTTCGAATGGAACAGTGTGGGGAGAAGCCCATTATGATTTGACACATAGTCAAACAATTTCTTTTCTTATAAAAGCGGGAGAAAAAAAAACTAAATAGTTTGAAATAGTCAGATGGTCACTAATTTAAAGCTAAATAGTTGAATTATATTTAACTCGTTAAGAATGCCACTACCTAGGTGTAACAACACAATCTTGCTTACAGTGCATAAGTTTGGTGTAACATCACAAGTTGTTATCTTCGTACATTTTGTGCACTCTTATATCTAGATTGTGCGTTGTTTCAAAGGTGACTGGACTGATAATCAAGCTTATTTTTAGGGTAGAGTCACTACACTAAAATGGTTTGAGGAGGTCCAGTGCAAATACAAATCTATTAGGTGAGAGGGTCCCTTGGTCCCACCTAAAAGAATAAATCAGGAAGCCATGTGATATTGCTTATGAAACTGGTCTTACAAAATTTGTGGGCCAGGGCCCTCGTCTGTCCCCGCTTGTTCCAACAAAATCTATCTTGTTTGATGCTTTTTCTTCTCTTTTCTAATCCAAACAGGATTGTTAAATAGTCCTCAAATCATATCATGAATTTTCCATTAATCTTGCATCTAAACAATCCCTCTAACACGACACGGTTACATTGTCAGGATATCTATTTATGAGCTGAAGTTTGTCACTTTGTCCACATGATTAAAACCTACTGCCTTAATTACAGAATTTTCGTTCTTGCAACATTTAGGGATTATCGTGTACATAGCTGAGCAATGAGCACAGAGGACAGTATTTTATGTTGCTTACATAAGACACATGAGAGCGAGCCCAAAATTTAGTTAATGACAAGATAGCTTCTTCTAAATTTAGGGAATAAAAATAGTCAAGGACAAGTTTGCACTCTGTCACAGTGTCAATGAACAAAGCATTGCAAACAATTAGCAATTCCATATCCTGTTTGAGAAGTAACACAGATTTTGTGCTCTCTGTCTCTCTCTTTCTCTTCATCTGTTACATCAGGATCTTGTGGTTTTCAAATTTTAACATTCAATCAAAAAAAGGAAAAAGAGAACGAAAAAGAAAATTTTATGCCCGTTTCGAATTCCTATCAGCTATCACCATCTCATCTGCAAGCGATCTGCTTCTGGTTCCCTAACAAACTCCCCTGATCTTTCAAGCCTGCCCACAACAGCACTCTTGAAACAGTAGGCTTCTTGAACACGAGAACAGGACCTCTGCATTCGGACCCCGCTCAAGCTAGCTCTCGACTCCACCATTTCGTTCAACGAAAGTTTCTTCTTTGGACCCGGCTCCGGCCTCTGCTTGGGAGCACTATGGGACCTCACCTTGGCTCTGAACGACTGTGTGTTGGCCATGTAATTGGGGAAATTCGAATATCTCTGGAAGAAGGTCTCGGCGCACACGCTTTTCGCCGGAGTGACGGGCATACCTGTTTGAGACCCGCCCGAGTTGAAGAATCTGGGGGTGCTCTGGGCAGTGGAGAATCGGCACTCGTCGCCTGTGAGACCCCAGTCGACGTCATGGTAGCTTCGGCACTCCGGAATGGCGAGGCGGGCCGGGATGTGGCAGGGTAGGGGAGAGGAGAGCGCTTGGTATGCCGGGTCATCCCCACACTCGGACATGGACGCGTTCGTTCTCCTCGATCTTGATTTGGGCCGACAAGTGTCTATTTCCACGATTTTGGGGCTTTCGTCCAGGGCATTAATGGTGCTCTCCATGGATGCAGAGAGCCTCCTGCTGTGAAAGGATTGAGCATATTCACTTCTCGTCTCCTCAAACCTCTCCTGTCGAGGGAGAAACAGAAATACGAAAATTAGATTCAAGTTTAAAGTTAATCATAAGATTTAAAGTTGCCTTTTTTTATGAAAATCAAAAAGTGAAATGGATGGAGACGTACGAGAGATTTTCTGGGGCGGATCTCTGGTTGAAGAACGCGGTCTTTGTTGTGAAAACGCCGAGCTCTTTGGGACCGGACGGTGGCCTGAGCTCTTATCAGTGCCTGCATGCTAAAAAGGGTAGCTGCCGCCTGCTTTCTCACCAGATAGCCTCTAACATGCGCTTGCAGTTTTACCAATGCCTTGAGGGCTCGAAGTGCCTTTTTCGCCTGTGCAAACAGTACAAAACATGTTCGGAAGAGATAAGAGAGAGAGCGACCAAAGAAGCAGAACCCAGATTCACGAGGGCAATTATTTTTTTTAACGAATAGTGGAAATTTTGTGATGCTCGTAATTCCTCCATGCTCTGGCCGATGAAGAACTGAGCCAGCAAAAATCTCCAACCAAGGGTAACATAGAAGTTCTGCTGTACAAGCACTGCCCGATTGAGAATCAAATTGCGGCGATTTCAGGATCCAGCATGGATTTAAATTGCTGAACAAGCAAAGGAAGATCAATTTGTAAGAAATTAAGTGATGGATTGTCATACCAAATAACCACGGAACACCGTCTGAATCTTCATGGCGGCCCACCTCTCTCTACCACCTCCAAACATCGTCCCTCTTCCCTGGCTCGTCAGCCGGACCACCGCGACTGCCGCCTGCGCGGCGGCTACTGCGGCATCCGCAGCTGCCGCCGTTGCTGCGGCCACCGCAATCGCGTGCTTGCTCTGCTCCTTCTCCGTCTCGCTGTAGTACGACCTCAGCCACGCGGCCTCCCCTGCGGGCAGAGAGCCGTGGAAGCTCGCCGGGTACTGACCCACGTCGCGGCTGGATTTTCCGAAGCTCCATCTCTTCTGCTCTTTCCGGTCGCTGGAATTCGAATTTGAGAACGACTTCGAATAGTCTTTCTGCTCCTTGTCCCTGTCCTTCTTCCCCCCACCCAACAAGCTTCTTAGCCACCTCGTCGCTCGTCCCATTGTCCAAACGGCGCCGGGTATAGCAGAAGCGGAACTCCGAGAGGGAGAGGATAGAAATAGAGGATAAGACACCGAATATTAACTAGAACACAGAAGATGGGGGTCTGGGACGAGATGCACAGTTTCAGTTCGCTAAAAAGAACAGTGATTTTGACAGTGCGAAAAGAAAATTACAGCAGAGGACGAAGATAGATTTGCAGAGTAAAGGAGGCGAAAAGGCGAGAGGCAAAGCAACAGTGGCTTTGTTTGCGCACCTCGTGAACAGCTTTAGCTTTATAAGAGGAAAAGAGACGCCAGGGGGAGACGAGGAGATCCAGGGGGTGGAAACGAGATTACCCCATAAAAGCCCATTAAACAATTTCAGAAATTAGGGCGAGAATCATTAGCTTTTATTGCAAAAAAAAAATGTGAAGGAGATCTGGAAGGAGAGAGAGTGTAAAGTGGGGCTGGCCACTGCCCCACCTCTGAACAAAATTTCAAATCCCTTTCGACCCTTCAAATCGCTGCCTTAAAAACAGGGCTTTCGTAGGCAATTTACACGCTTTAATTAATTGATAACGATTAATTAATGACTTTCATACTACTCCGCCGTGTCTCTATTTCAACCTTTCCTGGAGCGACGTGTCCCCAAAAAGAAAGGTGCGCCTCAGTTTTCCGGGCTGACAATCTCGTGAAGCTTTCCTCCTTTTATCTTCTAATTTTCTTCCCCATTTTACCCCCGCCCTTCTGGCCATACAGCAGCAGTGGGCAGCACCATGGAGCGGCCGGCAACTGCCAACTGGCCAGCAAACAGGGAAGGAAAATTGACCAGGTGCGAAACGTAAACGGCCGTTGCGTCAGTCGATCCCGCCGCAGCCACTCGGCCTGAATCACTCTGTTGATTGCGTTGAATGAAGAAGATGACGATTGGCAAAGATAGAAATGGAACTGCTGTGGGTTTTCCAGCTAATTTGTTGTTTCGATTCCTGGCCACCGTATCGGTGGCATTTAAAGCTCGGAACTGGATATCTTTTCCATTCCAATTTGGAAACACGTCAGATCTTTGGACCACTTTCGCTCAATCCTAGTGCAGCTTCAGAGAGAGATTTTCACCATCTGCCGCATGGATTCGTTTTCCGTCCGCCTGCAATTTTGCTGACCCAAGTTTCGATTGTTCTGCAGCTACGCAGGATTTGGTAAAAAGTCTTCCGTCCGCCCGCCCGCCAGGGGATCGTGCTTCTCTACCTGCTAAAACTAAGTTAATAGAAATTTGAATCCTTCATCTAAAACCGCAACTAAATTTGGGAAGCATTGCACGGCTTATCTACCATTTATTAGTCCTCGAAGTTTCTCACCACTTCCTTTACTTCCTTTTCCTTTCCCTTTCCTAGTATACATACAAAATTGAAAATGCACCTCTCCAGTCACACTAGTCACTGTGAGCAGTTGCCATCGCCAATTTATAAACTGTGAGAGCATACTACATCTGCCATCATTTTTAGCATTTGCAGTCGGATTGATTTATATAGCATTTGCTGAATTTATCACCAAATGTGGAACTTCTGTGCAAGTGTTGGAGTAAATTCTGGGACAATTTCAGCATCTTCTCGCTTTTGTTGTTCAGCTTCTTGCAAAGTACAAAATAGCGACATTAAGTATATCTTTTTTTCCTGCATACTGTAATTTGTTTGAGGTTCTGCACTGTGGGTCTGGTGGAATCTGGAAGCAAGCGAAAGGGATATAAGTGAGAGTATGAGTGTTAATTAGCCAGAGTATTATCAAGTTTTAGACAATTTTGAATCTCTAATTTAGTCGAGCTTGAATCGAGTTTGTGTTAAATTCGAGTTGAGTCAATTGTTTTACCATGTGATTATTATTTTGTTTTACAATTTATTCCCCATAAATATTTAGAGAAAAATTTCTGATATAAATTTGGTTAGAAAGTGATTTAATTTGTTAAGATTAAAAAATAAAATAAAATAATATTAAATGATTTTAATTTTTTTAATTTAGGCCATTAACACAAGATGAAGGGAGTTAAATTTTATAAAAAATAGTTATAGTTCTCATGTGATATATTATTTATTTTTTTAATAAAAAATTAAGATAATTATGTATAAAAAAATATAAAAATAATATATTTAATTAATTGAGTTAAAATATTTAAGTCATGAAATTTTTATAATATATATATATAGAAAAAAATTAATATAAACCCGAATTTATACGTATTGGTGTGCGCCCGAGTTTATTAAGCCGGTGGATATAAATTCGACTGCTTATTGAATTTATAGATTTAAATATTTTATAAATTTAATATTTTATTAAATGTAAATCTGATAGCCAAATAAACCTTGGCGGATGCTAATGTGCGTGAACCCTAACTCATATAAATAATTATATATATATATATATATATATATATATATATATATATATATATATATATATATATAATTAAATTTTTTTTAAGTTTTAAAGTGAGCCGAAGACATCTATATTTAAGTTTGTCAGGATTAATTTCGAGTTTGAGCTCAAAGAGTCTAACCGAGTCGACCGTGGG
The DNA here is from genome assembly GCA_035235625.1 of Saururus chinensis. Taxonomy (NCBI): domain Eukaryota; kingdom Viridiplantae; phylum Streptophyta; class Magnoliopsida; order Piperales; family Saururaceae; genus Saururus; species Saururus chinensis. Next base: position 8,142,069 of record CP141143.1, on the reverse strand, counting down.
CTAAAGTCGTCAGACTTCGGAGCTTACTTTAACATCTCCATCTCTGAGTGAGATAATAGAATCCATCATTGGCATGGGCATGGACCCATTCCGCTGCATTTGTTTGGTCATCGTCTTGGTTTAGAAGCATCCGATAGGGCACTCGATTAGTCAGAGTGAACATGCAGAGCTTGGACGATGATGGCGATAAATTATGACTGAGATTTGAGACCACTGCGACTGGTCCTAGTTGCAGAAAATAATGGTGCGAATTTGGCGCCAACTGGTAGGTAAGAGAAGCGTCTACTGCCATGATTTCAATTTTTGAAAGTAAAGATCATTGATTAAGCATAAATACGTGATACATCGCTGACAAACTACGTTATTAAATCATCTGACATTCACATTATCGTCTAAACAACAACAACTGTGGGCACTGTTGGAGGATCATACCAATAAAAAACGCTTTATTATCTGCTGAAACCTGAGCATGGTGGTCAATGGCAATCACGGGAGATTTTACTAGAGGTAATATTTTTTTTAGTGTCTTGTTTAAGTGAGTCAGGGTTCACGCGTTTAAATGAGCCTTAAGATCATCAACCAACAGATTAAAATTTAATGGCAGATATTACTTAAAGGGTGGATTAATTTTTTATACCACTATTATTACATCTTAATTCGACGGTTTATAATGACCTGAGCTTAAATTGACGTATTTATAAAATAAGATTAATTTGGGCGATCAATTTGAAATTTGAAAAGGTTGGTGGCGTCGGTGGGGTGGTATAGAAACGTGCCTTCATCGTTATGGCTTGAGGACCGAATTCACGGCCATTGAAATTGAATGCTCGGAAGAATTGAACGGCGGGGATGGGGTTATTTTTTGGACGCATTATGCACTAGCAAACAACAATCATCAATCCAAATCAGAACTGGATTTGGCTCTTGTACGATGTATGCAGTTGTATGACTGTAATTCTGTTCTTCATTCAATTCCTTCGACTGATTGAATGTAACGATTAAATAAAATAATGGGTTTATACCTCATTAATCTCTTTAATATCTTTTTTTTATTTCGAAAACAATTTACAATTTTTATAATATCTCATAATATTTATTTTCTTTGCCTCCCTATATACAAGAATGTTATAACCAAATTGGATGGGCCGTGCCTACATTTAGCCGTGTGGCCAATGGCTCGATAGCGCCCAGAGGCCGTCTTTGGCACTGAGCAACTAGGGCCCGGTGCCTCTAGCCTAGTCGCACAACTAGAGGCCAGGTGCCTCTGGCATGGTAGCGCAGCCAAAGGCTTGGAGCCTCCGATTTCTTGTGGTCGCGGCTTTAGCTTTTGGCAGGCGCAGAGCGAATCTTGGCTAGAGAAACCATAGGCTTGGAGCCTCTAGTATGGTTGTTGTTGCGCCCAAAGGCTCGACTTTGTTGTCACGGCTAGCGGCTTGGAGCCTCTAGTCTAGTGTGGCCTGAGCATGGGTGCCACGTGGTAAGAACAATTGCAGCTGCTACATAGCTAAAATAGTTCCAATCACCTTTAAGGTTACTAAAAAATAATTGTTGTTGGAGAAAAAGGGCTAGCTAAAAAAAATAATAGAATTATTAAGGGTAAAAAGAGTAAAAATAATAATTTTTTTAATAAAATGGGATTGTAAGGGGATTAATGAGGTGTAAATAGACACATTCTAAATAAAATCCGAAGATAAAACCAAAATACTTACATGTTATAGCTAAGCACAATAAAAAATATTTTGATCTGTTGAAGCGCATGAAAAAGTGTAATAGAAGGGCATTTATATAGGCCTGCACGTAGATTAACATTAACAAATGAAATTTGTATATGTAAATAATATTAAAAAAATTATATATATATTATAGGCTTTATACCACCTTTAATTAGATAGATAACATGAAACTACTGATAACATGAGAATTACTTTTCTTTATACAAACAACATGTGGTGTAGAGATATAGAAAATAAAAATATCACTATCTATATTAAAACGTATTAAATAATGAGTGGACTTATGCACCACGCCCCTTGTGCAATGGTTCCACTTCTCATGGGGAGTTGAACACAACATTTATTTCCTTTTATTTTTGAGAAAAGAATTTACACGCTTAAGTGGTTGCATATGATTTTGAACATTGTGAGCCATCGGATTTTGATCAAACTAGTGTACCATGCACTCTTGAATCAAAATTCAATGATGTGCGATACCCAGCTCACATAAATGAAACTTACTTAGGACGGGGAAGGGTGTACTAAGGACAATAATTCGGATACCCTGTATGATCCAAGTTGTTTTTTTGCTAGCACGGAGGTTGCTAGTTTGCCACCCGCACAATATAATCTTTTCTCATCCCTTCGCTATGTCATAGAGAAAGATATCTCATGAAGTGCCGTTTGGCAACAACTTTGGAAACAAAGCACAGCCATTTTGCTTCTGATTTCCATCTAACCTTTCTTTAGGGGTTGTTTGGAACCCATTCGACAAGGAAATAAGACAAACAGTTAGTAGCTGGCCGCCCCTAAATTATAGTAGATATAATATTTTCACGTGTGGATTTTATCGTTTTAATTTGGCATGTATAGCAGTATAGAACAAATTATAAATTTCCAAAGGAGAAATGCTATCTACGTTTGCATACTTGCAAGCATTGCCCGGGCCCAAGGAGGCCATCCCCACTCCACACTGTAGGTCAAGACTATGACCATGGAGATGTCATTCTATTCTTGTACATGCAATGTTTTTGTGCCTCCGGCCTCATGAGTAGTCCTACAATAGTTGCCACTAATTTAAATTACATTTTCTCTGTCTTATATTAATAATTATATTTAAAAAAATAAAAAAAAATTATTAAATAGTAAAACCACACATCTAAGAAAAGAAAAAATAAATTTATAATATTTTTTTTAAGCATTTAATTATTTAAATTTAATAAAATAGAGCTAATAACATGGCACAAACTTTTTAAATAAATAGAGCTATCAATTTAAGATGGTGCATGTGATCTAGGTTATCGTATTGGCCAAGGATATGATGCTTTAAGAAAGAGGATTGTATTGCCACCCTAATCAGTACCTAAGAATCTACCCTTAATTAATGAAAAATATTGTCATCCAAAGTTATTTTTTCAAAACATTGACAATTTCGCTAGCATGAGAACAATAAAGAGCCTGCATTCAGGTACGAGTGGTTCAGTATGCCATTGTCTCATAAACTTATTACTCATTATTGCCTTTATAAGGATATTGTTATTGTACGGTTGTAAATGAGCAAAAACTACCAACAAACTCATATGAGGCCGGCTGGATCTTTGATTCATTCTAGATTTAGGTTTCAATTTGTTTAATAATTTTTCAATGAACTAAAAATTTTAGAGGAGAAGTGGATTTAGTACTACAAAAGTGTCAAATTCAATTTCAAAAGCAAATCTCCTCTTGATGATATTTGACCATAAACTTGAATTTGGCATTATGCTGATAGAATTTCTCGATTGGTATGTCAAACATACTTTTCTTTTTTCTACTTTTCTATTACCAAGCAAAATTAAGTTTCACTAATATACCTCCTAAATTAAAATTCGTCTTAATTGAGATTTACTACACTATTTTCAAACAAATAGCCCCTAAAGCCATGGTTTCCTGGGTATTAATGAGCTTATGACCTTGATGAATCAATCAATAGACTAGTTAACAATGGGTATTCTCCTTCAAGGGTGCTCGAGGATCGATATATAATGTGTTTTTCCTGTGTAAAGCCCGATATCAAAATGATGTTTAGTCGATCTCTTTGAGTTTGCTTGTGATGATGAAATTTGAAGTCCTCTATTACAGCCATATTTTTGCCCAGTATTAAATTGATGTTTAGTCGATCTCATTGGGTATGCATGTGATGATAAAATTTGAAGTCCTCTATTACAATTATTTTTTAAGTGCTTGCCATTAAGGTATTTGTCATAACACTTTCTAAGATTGTTGTGCTTTTGATGGACTTTGTATTCTATATTTTATAATTTATTGCATTGGTTGTAGCAAGTTCGTGAAATGTTTTAAATGGTCAATGAATTGGTTATGCCCTTTCGAGACTTTTGCATAAAAAAAGGTATTTATTTTCTTGGACAATATTTTTATAAAACTTATATTGTATATATAATAGAAAAATATTTTAATGATGTTAATTTTTATACGTAAAAAACCTACGTCATCATCCAAAAGAAGGCTCACTTTTTTTTACCCTAATGTGTTTAAATGATGAAGTAGGTTTTTGATGTATAAAAGTTACCATCAATGTAGCATTACTCTATATAGTAATACCCCAAAAAACTAAATAAATCAGTTGTTTTCAGCGTACTAGCACATTCAAGCCTAAATATTAGAAAACAAATATGAACAAACTTAAACTTATGACCAAGTTTCTCGTTTCACCTAGTCAACTTGAGCCCACACATCTGCATGGTATAAAAAACTGTTTTCCCGCATTAATAAATTTATTTAATATTTTATTTTAAACAAATAAATAACACTATTAATAATATTTAATATAGGACAAAGGGGTATTTACAAACTAGTTACGAGGCAAATCTAACTGCAGAGGAAGTAGTTAGGGGCCATTAATTCCATGCGTAATAACATTATATTAATATATATTGTATTTTAAGTTTTGAATAGCATGCGCAGTCACCTAGACATAGTCTTCTCAGAGACGTACCCCACGTTGAGGCTCCAATCCTTCCACAAAAGCCGAAAAGTATTATTGGGCCCATGTTATCAATGCCGGTTGTGGAACACAAGACTTATTTTGACAGGAAACGTGAACCCTGTCTGGCTGGGCCATTGCTAGTTAGAAAAGACTGTGTGCCAAAAAGGGCAGCGCAATCAACAGCAACAACTGCTCTGCTGCCAATGGAAGAAATAATCATTAGAGGCGTTGAAGAAATGATGATGATGACTGTGGAAGCGAGTGACCGGAGCCATATTTATTAATAAGAAACTCCGATGGGGCAACACAATGTTCCAAAAGGAAAGAGCCAGCCATCTTTGTTTTTGATGTTGACCGAGGCCGTCGTTTTCACCTTAGCATAGCGTGAACTATGGCAAGTCTGTGACCATAGATGAACATGGTCGAAGTTCTTGCCCGGCAATCCCGCCGGACACTAAATTTCAGCTTTACTTGACCTACTTGTTTAGCACAATATAGAGCTGCAGTAGCAAACCTCTTTCCAATTAGGATCAGGCAATAATCCCGTTTGAATTCACGTCAAAAGAAGTCATTTTTTCTTGAGCCTGGCCCTGTTAGTTTTGAGGTAGGCTGTTTTTTTTTTTAGGTACAATAGGTTGTAAGCTATTCAACTCTTCAACTCTACTTATTGCGGCACATTTTTGTACGAAAATTGCAGACGGGCCAATTTGAATGAAGCATAGGTTATGGTATTTTTTCTGCTTTGTATGGGTCGTGGATATTTTCCCCATTTTTCTTAGTTTGAGACCATACATCCTCTTTGTTTTTACCTTCTTTTATACTACATGGAATATATCTTTTGTGACAGTGTGGACTTGGCAAAAACGAAAGAAAACAACCAACAAAGCCGCTTGTGATGTTTTCTTACCTTGCATTATAGCCGTCTTGTCCTTCCTCAGTCCTATTCGGGCATCGTATAGCTTTTAATCGTGTGCTTCAGATTGCCTATTGTTTTGGTGAAATGGAGGTGTTGTATGCCTGTGTGCACAAGGAAGAGGGTAGTAATGAGATCAACATGAGTTGAATGGGCCTCGCGGGCCTGAATTAGCCATTCTTCCTTTCTGCTTATTTATAGGAATGAACATTGAACTCTCGTAGCGTCTCACAATAAGAGTAGATTAGGCCCAGTTTGAAATTGGACCTTAATGAGGAGACTGCGAAGTGGGCATACGTCGGGGGAGAATTTTTCCTGTTCAATCCCTTGAATGGGCCTGATGGATCATTGAAAGCAAAACCAAGGAGCAAAATTTTTGGTGATGCACTACTGAAGCTGTGGCCCATTAAGGAAAGGGCGAGGAGGGCTGAAAAGAGGGAGTTTCTGGGTAGTCACTGTAGTATGTCAGAATTTTAGTAACCACCGACGGGGGCTCGAGATGGACAAAAAATTTTAATTCTTTATTAATAATAAGCTCAGGATACGCATAAGAATAGTTTACCTGCCAGATTGATGACATATACGCTAAGGCGTCGATCTTAAATACTCTCTATTTTAATAGCTCTAATAGAAAAAAAAATAGTATTCTACATTAAATGCTTTATTTGGTTAATTTAAGCCCTAAGTTAGAGTCTCAAAAGCTTTTCAGTAAATTTTTTTTTCAACACCCTCGTGCTCAACGAAGAACTTAGAGCTTGAACATTCATTTCAGGTAAAATAAAAGGCTCTTCAATGTAGGAATTTCGATATGAGTCTTCTCAGTATCCTCCACAACAGAAACACCGTCAAGAGTCACAATGTGGGTGTCGGTCAAAGATGAAGAAAATGTGGAGGCTGTGACGAGTGGGGAATCCTATGGACAGCCGATTCCTCTTCAATTTCAATGGCGGAGTGGTCGGAGGAATTTGGCGGGGAGTTACAGCAGGGGGACGGGACAGGCTGGAGCTCAACGGAGGAGGAAGTGGAGCTGGGGCCAGCCATGGTAACGAGGAGGCAGATAGGGACAACAGATGAGGAGGAGGGAGGAGGGTGGGACGGGCCTCGTAGATGAGGATGGGGAGATCCTCGTCACAAAGGGAGGTGAGCTCGATGAGAAGGTGAAGGGGGCCGTTGGGGGCGAGAACAGCAACGAGGTCGTAGAGGGCGAAGACAAGGGTGAGGTCCAGTTGGGGATGTTGGCAAATCAGGCGGCGACAATGACGGAGAGGGCGACCATGTAGGACTAGCGGAGGAGGAAGGGGAGGGTATGGGCGTCACGCCCCGGCGATGCCTGACCCGAGCTGAACCCGGTCCAGGGGCCGGTCAAGCGCGCGGGGGCGACGAAGTGAAAATTGAGAAACGATTCTAGCGGAAGACTTAACCCTAACCACGGGCGATTAACAGCAACACGGAGTGCGCACAATCCTTTGAGCAAGAATAAATAAAAGGGAAGGAAAAAGTGTTGCTTATCACAAAGTAAACAACAATCTCAAACCCACAAGCTTAGCTAAGTAAAGCCCACACCGGCTCAAAATAAGTCATAAGCATCACAACTGTAAAATATGACATAAATCCAAAATAAGAACCCTACACAAAGGTTCTAACATAAAGCATGAAACAAACAAAAGTAAGTCACACAACGATCTCCATCATCACACCCAAGCTATCTCTGACCTTTCCTCAAAGAGGCAATCCTGTCCGTCTGCGTGTCGCACCACGCAGCCCCAAATCAAAACACAAAAAGAGGGGTGAGTTTAACAAACTCAGCAATGGTTTTAATATCACTAACAACATCGAAAATACGATAGCATGGCGATATAATCATTCAAATCAACAAATTATATGGTGCATCATTTTCTAATCACATATTCACATCACTTAAAAACTATATCATAATGCATAATTCAACCTGCATTGATGTATCTCTAACATACATTTTCCCATATGCATAGTATCAAATCAAACTGCATGGATGTATCTCAAACATACATATTCCCACATGCATTATTTCACAATTCAACCTGCATGGATGTATCTCTAACATACATATTCCACATGCATAACATCATAAGTAACATGCATGGATGTATCTCTAACATACTTATTCCACATGCATTACATCAACATCAACCTGCATGGATGTATCTCTAACATACATATTCCCACATGCATAATGTTATCACAATCAACCTGCATGGATGTATCTCTAACATACATATTCCACATGCATAACATCAAAATCAATATGCATTGATATATCTCTAACATACATATTCCACATGCATAACATCAAAATCAACCTGCATTGATGTATCTCTAACATACATATTCCACATGCATTATATCAACATCAACCTCCATCAAGGAGAAAATCACACATTAATGTCACACAGACAGGAGCATAGACAAGGCAACGAAGGCGTGTCATGGTCCAAAATCTACACAAGAATTCAAGAAAGATTGGGGTTGTCAATCCCTAATACTGCTCGCCCTGGACGATCCTGGCTAAGGATGTCCCATTCTCACACAGAGAATCTAGAGCAGGGGTGTTCGCCCAGGGACATCTCCTGTGGAGGGAAGAGCCCGAGTTCTCAAACAGAGAACCCTAGAACACGTGGTAGCGGGGTGCACACGGCATACCACAGTGGATTCTCAGGGTCCAGATGACACATAATAACATTCTCACAATCCGCAAGACAAGTACACAACTCATCCCCACATCATTCCATTTAATTAGACTCAACCCGGGGAGTGCACTCGTTCCACACAGGAACTTCAAATCGTTCCACACAGGAACTTCAAATCAAAATATGTCCTTTCGGACTAATCAACTTGCGATTAATCCACGACCGATAAACCCGGCACACAATTCCATCACATTGCATCCAATCGGTCAAATTCAATTAATCACGATGAAGCCTCAATTGGAAATCCATTTTTATGATGCGTGCAGCATGGTACATGTGTGGGCAAGGCGTACATGAATCCTAATCCATGATAAGTGCTTTCACCAGCCCCTAATGCATCATTCATAACCACAATATTAAGCTTCAACATCATCATTTAACCCCACATGCGTGTGTGTGTATCTAGTAGAAGCATTTCACATAATACATGCCATCATGCTTGAAATTAAACTCACTACCACACTACACATGTGAATTTCCATCTAAACATAAATTCCAGCGGAAATCATAGGAGAAGAATCGTTGAAATTATAGCTAGATTCAAAACTCAACCACAAAGGCTAAACATATATAACATCACCCATTTCATCATTGAGTCATGGCATTCACCAACATTCACACACCATTAACCACAATCTATCATGACAAATCAGTCCAATAATGATTGTAGTCCTACTGAAAATATGCTTAACCAAAGGGAAATAACTATTCATAATTTCAAGATAATGATTCCAACATCATGCCACAAAGCATAAGTCATTTCACCATCTCTAAGCATATATTTCAACTCCATAAACTCAATAGCATGCATTTCCAGTAGCCTAACATAGCTTAAAACACTCCACATTCATATAAAATTGGCAAGCTCAAGTGAAATCATCAAAATAGACATCATATGCACAACATACAATTTCCTGTGTAGCCGATTAATCGCCCTTCAGGCCGTTCGATCAGTTACACGTAAAATTTTAAAATTTACAGTTCAACCGATCGATCGCCCTGCAGGGCCGATCGATCGCCAACACAGCAGAACCGTCATCTTCTTTCTTTCGCAAATCCAAACCGAAAAACCATAGATAACACTTCAAATCCACATCTAACACTCTAATCATTATCAAAAGTCCTCCTTGACTTCCAGAATATCAAACCAAACTATAATAATGCAAAACCCTAAGAAATCGGGATTAAATAATTCTATTTTCTAATCTTACCATTAACACACTAAATCAAGCAAACCATTTCGAAATAAGCAAAAAATGGAGAGTTTTACCATGGATAAACATAGATTTCGAAGACCCATTACCTCAGCACTTGATTAAGCTCAGATTGAAGAGTCACCCTTCTTGAAATCCTTGAAAACACAATGAGTTTGAATTAAATCCTAATAGAAATCGATTTACTCAAGAAATCTCTAATTAAATCTTAGATCTAGGGCTTGTTGGTAGTAAAAATCAAAATTTGAATATTAGGGTTTATAGTAAAACACAAATCAGTAACTTTTGATGGTAAAAAATGAATTGAATCAAGGGGAAAATGGTACATTTGGAAGAAATAAAGAGAAAAGCCAAGGATTAGTGTTTAATTAGAGTAAGCTTACCTTAATCGGCTTCTAATTCGGGCCTAAGTGGGGATTAGGTCAGCCCTCCTTCCTTAGCCTATTCCAAAAATTGGAAATGGCTCAGGTTTGCCCTTTTATAGTAAGGGTTGGGGTATGCATAGGTAAGTTTTGGGGTGTAAATATGAAAAGTAGGCTAAAAATGGTTATTTTACAAATTTAAGCACAAATTAAGCCTAATAAAATTCTGAAAATTTTTGTATGACCTTAAGTATATGTCTAGGTTCATTTGTTCCAAAAATAAAATTTTCAACGGTGGGGCCCATAGGGGTCCAGCCAAAACCCTATTTTTTGGGAAAATAGTAAAAATTCTGAAAAATCCCAAAAATTTACATTTGGTCTAAAGTCACTTAAAACCACTAATGTTGGAGTTGATTTTGGTTAAAACCATCACAAACTCTATTTATTTACAAAATTACCGAATAAGATCAGAAAACGTGTTAATCTCACGATAACCCATAATTAAAGAAAACTAAAACCGGTTTAAAAATGAGGGTCCTTACAATGGGGGCAGAGGATGCCAAGGGTAGAGAAGTTGAGGACAAGGAGAACTGCAGAGGGGGCGTCAAGGGGGAGGCAAAAGCGTCGAAGGAGAGAGAAGAGGATGGGACCGCCCATGCCAGTAAAGACAAAACTAACCGATATAACTTTTTTGGGTTTTATATTTTTGGTGACCCTTGAACTGCGATCGCTATGATGGTCTTTAGAGGGGAGACTGAGCCAATTGTAAAGTAGAAATTATTTTTGATAAAAGAGGCATCTCATAAGACCACCTTCATTATTAGACGCAGAAGAGATCTATCCTTATCAATTTAATAAGATTAACAAATTTTTAATATGGAGAAGGAGTATTAATTAACGGGTCGTCGGAAGCTGATATCCCTGCTCCAAATCTTATACACCATCCCTACACCGGACCAATCACAAATTACCACATCAGATCTTAATATAAAAAAGCCACGTCAGTACATTTATATTTTGGGATAAAAAAGTCCCCCTCCTCTTCTTCCGCAGTTGCCGTTCTGCTTCCGCTTTTTCTTCCCCAAGCACCCAGCTCTTCCCCTGCTCTCTAGTGAGTTTCTTTGTGCGATCTCCTCTTCCACGGTGCAGCCCGCTCTAAATGGCCACAACTTGCTAGAAGTCTAGCCGTGTGCGCAGTCCCCACGGACCAAGTCCTCGACAGCTGCTGCCTAGCGGGTCTGCATCCGGACGTAGTTGAGCTGGAAGCCACGCTCGCAAAAGCCGCAGACGACAGTGGCGGCCCTTAACTAGGGTCGGCCGGCGCCAGACTCGCTAGGGTCCAGGTAGTAGGACTTTGCGGACGACGGCTAAAGGGTTCGAGGGGTTAGGGGAGCCGAAGAGATCGAGATCTTGTTGAGGTCGATGGAGAGTCCATCAGCTACAGTGGCGAGTCCAGTCCGGGTCAGAGATGCGGAGGGCATCTCAATTCCGGCAGAAATGCAGGGATCCGGTGATTCCCGGGGGGAAGTTGGGGGTTTGGCGGGCAGAGGATCGATGGGAAGGGACTAAGGGAGGAGACGGGAATCGAAGCCCCCCATCTCTAGAGAGGGGAAATATGCAATGGGAGATAGGAGATTGGGTCTTGCGCCCGTCCATCTCTAGTTCAATCTCAGGCACACCAGCAGTCCACCTCTACCCCGCCTTGTATCTAGCTTCAACTTCCCACCGGTATATTCTTGTCATTTGTCCATTGCAGAGTTCTATTCCTGTTGTTCTAGTTTGATTGTTGGTGTTTTATACAGGCTGTTTTGAGTGGAAGAGATTGATTGATATTGCGAAAGATAATTTTTAGGATTATGGACGGTGCTTATTTTCTTGTACTGTGAATTCTTTTGGTGTTTGTCGGGAGAGAGGTCTTTTTTTTTTATGGTGCAAATAAAAAGGTGTGTTACTGCTACAATGCCATGGAAATGTGTTAAGTGGTTTGTTTACAATCATTACCCATTAAAGTTTTTAGGTTTACAGTCCTTGAAAGTTTATAAAAAGCAAAGATGGCTACTACAAAGCCTTGAAGAAATTTGGTTTCTCATGCCATCTTAAATATGGATGGTACTCTGTTGAACACAGGTAGTATTTTGCATTGAGTGTTGTTCTTTTTCAGTATGATTGTTGTAATCAACAGTCAACACTTGTTTTTATTTTGTTGGAATTTCTTACTCTTCATGGTAGATGGCATTGTGGTTGAAGTACTAAAATCATATCTTGTTAAGTTTGGCAAAAGATGGGATAATGGATCAGCTTTGGGTTTGTGGAAGATTATGAGCTTCCTTGTTCAACAGAAGAATTCATCTCTGAGATAAACCCCATTTTTACTGAGCAGTAAAAGTTCTTAGATTTCCAGCATGAATGTCCCATTCGTGTTTAGGAAAATTATTTTTTCTTTTATTACACGTGTTTTGTCTTGCTAATGTTCTAATTAAGTTATTAGTCCATAATCATTGATGGAAGCATATGAAATCTAATACACATTTCATTTATATATATAGGTGGTGTACTGTCAAACCACTTGCTCGTGCAGTTAGATTAGTTAAACATTTGCATACTCATGGGGTGCCAATAGCGTTGGCTTCAGATTTTCCTAGTGCTACTATGGAAGCAAAAATGTCTTTCCACCATGGTAGGATTTAATCTTGCCTAAAGCCTTTATTAATATCAGTTTTAAATTCATCTCAATGAATGAAGTGATTATCCATTTTTTTTCACTACTTTTTTATAACATACCTAGCTTTTGTTTTCATCTCATAGGATGGAAAGAGTACTTTTGTGCCGTTGTTACTAGTGATGAAGTGTTAGTGGGGAACCATCTCCTGAAATATAGGCATACAAACATTTTTTGTTTTCTATCTTTTTTAATGAATTGTTTATCATTTTTTTTCAAAAATTGGATCTGGATTTTTGTTCTCCTGTCAAAGATTTCTTGAAGTAGCCAAAAGGATGAAAGTTGAACCTTTTGACTGCCTGGTCATTGAGGATTCAGGGTAAGTGCCAGATTTTCTTGGTCACAATATTATGAAGTTGTTCAATAGATCCAGGCATTTTAATGCACATCTTCATGCTTTTGTATTGTGTGTATATAACTATTACTTTTGGCTTTCAAAATCCTGTGGATATCCAATAATTAAAGGTATGTTGTTATACTGCTTTCATAGATGGGAAAGGATGTGGTGAGTTTTCTATCATGGGTAGCTGAGCATGAAATGGAAGAAAGGAAACAGGTAGTGCTTGATTTTTCTTTCATTCTGATACCATGTCATAGATTCAATTTACTCAAGCGAGAAATAAACATTAACCAAATTCTTATATTGCAGATGGGTTTCAAATGGGAAATTTTCTTGTCACTTGCACTTCTCCACGTTGCTTGTTACCGACGATTGTGGTGCTCAGTTCTCAAGTCTCGCAAACTTGTTGACATTGTCAATTGATGATTCTTTGTACCCACATATGTATGAGAGGATGACTATGAATAATGGGTGTTTGAGTTTGGATTCTTTGTTTTCGTTAGTATTTTGGTCTGGCAGTAGGCAAGCAAAAAAATTGAACCTCATCAGAATATTTCTTTTGTTAAAAATAAATGGGGAAAAAATATTATATTATTGTAACATGATGTTCCTTTCTTCCAGCGAATCATCAGAGCATATGTGTGTTTCATAAATATTGCTTTATTTCTGTTTTATTTATATGTAGTGAGCAACAACTAAATGTCTTTGTATAAGGCTGGTGCATAACCTACTTTGTGCCTTGGATTTTCTTTTCCTGCCTAACAAGGTAAGAAACAAGAATTAGCATTAAAGAAGGAATAAACAAAAATGTTCAGAATTGCAATTAAAAGGATTTAAAAACTCACCACACCTATGAATGATTACAGGTCGGTAGGCCCCAAATGCTCTATTTCCAGCAAATGAGACATCAGATGACTCAAATTTTTACATAGGAATTGGGGATTGGCTTTCAGGCCAGCACTCTTAATCAAGCGAATATGCCTCAAAATGGTATCTTCAGGAACTTTAATTGAACTAACATTTAGCTCAATGGTATCGAAGCCCAAATTCTTGCACTCCTGCAGAACTCAAAGTTACTACTCATTGCCACGAAAGTAACATAGAACTAGAAGTGACTTTAATGATACCTCAACATATTGCTTGAAAACAGCACGCCCTTTGCGAAGCAGATGATCCAACCAGTCACCCGTACTGACATAGATATCATGTCTATGAGCCATGTCAGTTATTTCTCTAATGAAGTCCTTCGGCATCAAACTGTGTGAGCCCCTAGAGAGTTTTAAGCCATCAACAAACGGCCGACGAACTCAAATATATCCTGTGCCAATAAATTAAATTGAATGAAGATGTTTCTGTAGCTATATCTCGGTGATTCCGTGATTATACTAAAACTACGCCTTTCCTAGTGCAGTTCCAAGCCCGGCTGTGTTGATACAAATAAATTTGCCAAAGTCTATCGCCGTTGTCCATCGTTGCTAATGTACTCCATAAGAAATGTACTCTATAAGACTAGACATGTTGGCTTGTTTCCCTGCTTTTTCTAATGCCAATGCACAACACTAACGCACCGATGATGACCACAAACAACACCACTCAAGCAGCTATGTAGAGTAGATGGCGACCCACAAAATCAACTAACGAAAAAGAAAACACCAAATTCACCGACAATATACGCAATAAAGAGCTTAGCACATCCCAAACAAGTACAGTACAATTCTGTTGAAATTGAACTCGCAAAGAGAAAAAAAGATGTTGTAGTAGCTCGCATGTGAAAGAGGAAAGGAAAGGAGGGCACAAAAACGTGATTAAGAGGAATATCAAACAAGAAATAAATTAAGACCTGAAGAATCTGCTGGCTCATCAGAGTGTATGCGGAGCCTCGCATTTCGGTGACGCCAAACCTTCTCAGCTTTTCAGGGCGATCTTCGTCCTCGCAGAAGCTTTTCCATCGGTGCGCCAACATGCTTCTCGCCATGCCTCCCTTCTCCTCCTTGATCCCCGCTCTTCTGACCTCAGATGCCGGATCCTCCCCTCCCTCCAAAATGGATCAACCCAAATTACTTCACACAAAAAATTATAGGAATGGATTTGAGAGCTAACACAGGTTCGAGTCCACTCCCCTGCGTCTGCCCCGAAATTGAATTTGAGAGAGAGTGAGAGAGAGGAGCAGGTTGTCTTGTCCCGGAAGCAGAGTGGGTCGGTGGATTCGGGAGGAGGGAGGAGGCAGAGTGGGTCGATCGATTCCGAATCGGAAGGAATGGAGGGTTAAGCGGTGGTGGTGTTGAAGAAGAGTGCCCAGATAATTGATACTTCTCTTCTGCTTCTGGTTGAAAAACTTCTCTATGTAGGTAGAGATTAATCTTCTTGTTGTTCTTCTGGAGGAATTCTTCTGGAGGAATTTTGAGGAAGAAAATGAACCCACTGAAATTTTCTGTGGAAGAGGTGAAGCTTCAGAAACCTTGAATGACCTGGTCGACTTAAAGAAGGTGGCCGGCAAATTGGGTCTGAGAAGATGGGGCCGGCAGACAAAGCTCATGAAGCATCGAGATGCAGGAGGGTAGGAAAGCTCCCGATTTTACTGTAGGAGGCGAGAATGGGAAAGGCGGGGTTTCCTTTGTATTTTCGTTAGCGCGCCAAAAACTGTAGGGAGGGTTGCCACATAAGCGGTGTAAGGTGAGGTGTAAAGATGCGGAGTAGTAATATCGTTTTCCATATAACTAGTTCTGTTTCCATGTCGTTCTCACCTACAGTGCAACTACCCTTTATATACTTGTGATGCTCTGTAGCCACCGGCGCTGGCAAAGGGCTGTCAGAACTAGAAGATGAGACTAATGCGCACCCAACCTTTTGTGATGCTCTGTAGCCGCCAGTGGCAGTGGGCTGTCAGAATTAAAAGAGAAGACCAATGCGCATTACACACCTCAGTTGCTTGTAAAGCTTATGTCAATGGTCTTCTTTCTAAAAGGTTCTAAATCAAGTTTAAACATTCTATTCGATTTGTAGTTAATTTGGTTTGGCTTTTGTTCAAGTTCAAACTTCTAAGTTAATCAAAACTGAATTTAATGGCTTGAAGTTTAAAAAAAACTTGCATGGTATATATTATTTTTTAAAATTTAAAAATACATATATTACACTTTATAAGTTTTATGTCTTTCAAGTTTTCGCTCCTTCAATCGTATATATTATTTTTTTCTTTTTTTTCAACTACTTTAGTTTGTTTGTTACAAGAAGTGGGTACTATATCACTTTAACCTTAGGACCATTTTTTTATGTCTATAAACGGAAGAAAACACTTTCTTGTATTGATTTTCATAAAAGGAACAAACACCTAGAGTCAATATTATACAAGTGGACATAAATTACATAGATTAAGTAGAGTAAAAAAGTTAAAATATAACAACACTTAATATGCTCCTAAAAGCTCATGGGCAAAGTAAACCATGATATTAGCTTTGAGAAGTACAAATCAATCAACAGACATTGGATTCGTAAATACATCTACAAGCTATTTAGTCAAAACGTAATGAATTGAAACTGTCCCAATAAGAACTTGTTCACGAATAAAGTAATTGTCGATCCCGATATGATTCATTCTAGCATAGAAAATAAGATTACAAGCAAGAGCAATAGTGTCATGCCCCGATGCTGCCCGACTTGAGTTGAACCCGGTCCAGGGGCCAATCAAGCACACGGAGATAATGAGAGGAATTGAGATACGGTTTAGTGAAAGACTTAACCCTAAATACGGGCGACTTAACAAAATTACGAAGTATGCACACCACTTTGAGCAAGAATAAATAAGTAAAAAAGAAATAGAGTTACTTAACTCAAAATAAACAAATAATTTCAACCCATATGCTTAGTCAACCATAGCCCACTCTGGCTCTAAAATAGGTCTTAGACAACACAACTGTATAAAGTAACATAAATCCAACAGAGAACCATACACAAAGGTTCTAAACATAAAGCATATACTAAGGAAAATAAGTCACATAAGAGTTTCCACAATCACATCAAAGTCATCTCTGATCTTTCCTCAAAGAGGAGATCCTGTATGTCTGAGTGTCGCGCCACGCATCCCCAAAACAAAACACAGTAAAGAGGGGTGAGTTTAAACAGACTCAACAATGGTTTTTCTAATATACTATCAACATCGGCAACATGATAACATAACAATATAATCATTCAAATTAAAGATTAACAAGATGTAACATTTTTTTATTACACATACACATCACTTAAACCTGCATCATAGTGTATAATTCACACAGTGTCATTCACATCATATCAACCTGCATGAAATGTATCTCTAACATACATTTCAAATCATGACTCAACATCATATCAACCTCCATGAAATGTATCTCTAACATACATTTCAAATCATGACTCAACATCATATCAACCTGCATGAAATGTATCTCTAACATATATATCCAACCATGCATCACATCATATCAATATGTATGAAATGTATCTCTAACATACATATTTAACCATGCATCACATCATGTCAAACCTGCATGAGATGTATCTCTAACATACATATCCAAGCATGCATCACATCATATCAATTTGCATGAAATGTATCTCTAACATACATATCCAATCATGCATCACATCATATCAACCTGCATGAAATGTATATCTAACATACATATCAAATCATGCATCATATCATATCAACCTCCATGAAGGAGTAATCACAATTTAGTGTCACACATATGGGAACACAGACAAGGCCACAAAGGCGTGTCATGGTCCAAAATTTTACACAAGAATTTAAGAAGTTTGGGGTTGTCAATCCCTAAGGTTGCTCGCCCTGAACGATCTTGACCAAGGATGTCCCATTCTCACACAGAGAATTTAGAGCAGGGGTGTTCGCCCAGGGACATCTCCTGCGGAGGGGAGAGCCCGAGTTCCTACACAGAGAACCCTAAAACACGTGGTAGCGGGTGCACACGGCATACCACACTGGATTCTAAGGGTCCAGATGACACTCATAATAATAATCTCAAATCCGCAAGACAAGTACACAACTCGTCCCCATGTAATTTCATTTCTCTAGACTCAACCCGGGGAGTGCACTCATTCCACACAAGAACTCAAATCAAAACATGTCATTTCGGACCAATCAAGTTTCGATTAAGTCACGACCAATCAATCTAACACATAATTTCACCACATTGCATTCAATTGATCAAATTTAATTAACCTCGATAAAACCTCAATTGAAAATCAATTTCCATGATGCATGCAATATGATACATACGTAAGTAAGGCATACATGAATCCTAATTCATGATAAGTACTCTCATCAGCCCCTAATGCATCATTCATAATTACAATATCAAGCTTCAACATCATCATTAAACCCCACATGTGTGTGTACCTAGTAGACGCACTTCACTCAATGCATATCAACATGCTTGAAATTAACTCACTACCACACTACACATGTGAATTAACATCTAATCATGAATTCAAGCGGAAATCATAGGAGAAGAATCATTGAAATCATAACTCAAATTAGAGCTCAACCATAGGCTAAACACATATAAGATCATTCACTTCATCCTTAAGCCATAAAGTTCACTAACATTCACACATCAATTAATCACATCCTATCATGACATATCAGTCTGCTAGTAGGTTGTAGCTCAACTAAAAATATACTTAACCATAGAGAATTAACCATTCATAACTTCAAGTTGGCAATACCAACATCATACCTCCAACCATAAGTCATTCTACATAACTCTAAATATATAACTCAACTTCAAAACCTCAATGGTATGCCTTTTCAGTAACATACTATAGCTCAAAATACTCCACATTCATATAAAATTGACATATTAAAGTAAAATCACCGAAATAAACATCATGCACCTAATACAAAAATATGTTGTGTAGCCGTTCGAACGCCTAGGACGACCGTTTGATCGGCTAAACAAGAAATATGTCGAACTGACAGTGTTGCCGTTTGAATGCCCAGGAGGGCCGTTTAAATGCCAACAAGGCAGAATCGACCTTCTTCTTCATTTCGAATTTTCAAACTGAAACTCCATTGATAAACCTTAAAATCTCCATCTAACAACCTAAATGCCAATAAAATTTCACTATAACTTCCAGAAAGCTAATCTACATCATAACAAGATTAAACCCTATGAAATCGAGATTAAATATTACCATTTACTAATCATGCCATTAAATCACTAAATCAAGTAAATTCATTCAAAATAAACCACAAAATTAAGAGTTTTACTATAGGAAGACTGAAAATTTGAAAGTCCATTACCTTATCCCTTGATTAAGCTTCGATTTTATGGTCACCCTTCTTGAAAACCTTACAAAGACATAGAGTTTGAATTAAACTCCATTAAAACCGATTTAACATAGAAAACTCTAATTGAAAACTTAGATCTAGGGCTTGTTGAACATAAAAAATGAATTTTTAGAGCTAGGGTTTGAAGTAAAGATAAAAATCAGTAGTTTTGATGTTTAAAAAAGAATCAAGACAAAAGGGAAATAGTAGGTCTAGAAGGGATTAAGAGAGAAGTTAGGATTTGGTGCTTAATTAGAAGGGACTTACCTTAAACACTTTCTAATCCAAGCCTAATAAGGGATTAGGCCTAACCTCTCCTTCTTAGCCTATTCCCAAAATAGAAATGGCTCAGGTTTTGCCTTTTATAGTATGTTTTGGGGCGTGATGGGTAAATTGTGGGGTATGAATAGAAAAATAGGCTAAAAATTGGTAATTTAGTTATTTAAGCACTAATAAAACCTGAAAACTATAAAATTTTTTATAAGGACTTGTGTTGATGTCTGGGTTAATTTGACACAAAAAAACCCAAATTTCGATGGTAGGGCCCACAGGGGTCCTGCCAAACCCTAATTTTTGAAAATAATAGTGAAAATTTAGAAAAATCCCAAAACTTCACATTTGACTCAAATCACTTAAAACCACTAATTGTAAAGTTGATTTTGATTAAAGTTATCATAAACATCATTTATTTATGAAACTACTAAATTAATAAGAAAATGAGTTAACCATGCAATAACCGATAATTAAAAAGAAACGAAAACCGGTTTAGAAATGAGAGTCCTTACAAATAGCAAAGTTGTTATCACGCTAGAGTTCATGAATAATAAGAATATAAACCAAAATGAACTTAAGCAACATTCGAACCCAAGAAATTTCAGTTACAACTATCCATAGAAGAACGAGCAACGATATCTTATTTCTTTGCCTTCTATATAATAGGATCCATACCCATAAATAAACAATAACTAGTGACATACCAATGATTAAATGGATCTCCTACCCACATCAACAAAAGTTGTAAGTGAAAATCCACTAGGTTGTAGCAAAAAAGTTATGGTTCAAAGTCTTTTTAATATACCTCAAGATCAATTTGATAGCACTTAAATGAGAAAACAACTTGATTATGCATAAATTGGCTTATAGTATTAACTATGAATGTGATATCGAGTATTTGTCAAATATTGCAAGGCAAATGTTTTTTTAGATGAACAATACAAAATTTCATGATTGACCAAGAAGCCACTCAAACTTGAATTTGAAGAATTATGTGAAACATTGGATGGGCCATGAAAAAAGGCAAAGTTGAAATTGAAGATTCTCATGAAGAGCGTAGAGCCAGAGCTGCTTTTTTTTTCTAGTTAAAAGCAACTTTTAGAGCCTCTGAAGTGATATAGCATCCAATCGAGTACAAATAGTAGTACAAAATACCAAATACACTTCTTGTAGTCCATTAAGAGTGTGAAGAATCATATCATCATCAATTAAAGGGAAATCCACAATAGCCAACTGACCGAACAAATCTTTGAGCTTGTCAAAAGTTTCAATCATAAAAGAACTAAGTTGAAGCTTTTGCAACTGTGTCGAAGATTGAACACATGAGGTATGGGCAAGGAATTGAAACGGTGCTCTAGCATGATCCACATTTCTCAAGGAGTTGTAAACCCTAAAATGTGCGGACGAAGAGACAGTGATATATTTGCATTAAGAAAGGTTACCAAATGAACACCATGTAGTTTTCAAGTTTCATACAAATAATTAGACAACATCTACCCTGATTCTCCAACAACTTTAGAATAAAAAGTTGGGTTTGATCCATCGATATACTTGAAAAGATTGTGAGTAGTGAGCACATTTTGCAATTGTGCCCTGCAGACAAGGAAATTTGAGCCATTGAGCTTCACAATAATTAATGAGGACAAATTTTAATAATAAATGGAGTATAGCTAAGATGCCATGACTGAGCAAAAAATGAGCTTACGATCGAAGGAATAATGGAAGAATGAAAGTCCCAAAATTTTGACTTTGACATGGAATGCTTTGGAGATTTCCCTAGGGCTTCAATAACATGAAGAAAAGTCTCCATCCATCACATTTGACAAATATTCTTTTTCAGCATTCACGATTACATCTCAATCCTCTTATGTTTGGCATTATTGTTTTGGGCACCCATCCTCTATTATTTTTAATTTTGTTGTTTCTTTAATTTCACTTCCTAACATTTGTACCAAAATACTGGTTGTACTAGTTGTACTTTAAGTAAAGCACATAGATTAGAATTTTCACCTTCATGTACTTCTACATCACGTCCACTTGAATTGATCTTTCTGATGTTTGAGGCTTGGCCCCAACACCCTCTTTTATGGGTTATAAATTTTATGTCATTTTTTAACAATTACTCAAAGTTTTCATAGTTGTATCCCATTACACATAAATGTGATGCGCTTTCTTGTATGTGACATTTAAAACTATGGTTGAAAATTTATTTTGGCATTCAATTACATTTTTTACCATACAATTCCATAGAATATGTTAATTCCGAATTCAAAAATATGTTTTCCACAATTGGTATTGTTCATTAGCTTTTTTGCCCATATACCCCTGAGGAGATTAGGGTTGGAGTGAGAAAACACACATGTTATTGAAGCTGCAATATCTCTGTTATTGATTGTGTCAATGCCTATACATTTTTTGTGTTAAGTTGTGTCTACAAGAGTATTTTTAATCAATTGACTTCCTACACTAACTATTTTAAATACATACCCTTTTTTCAAATAATTTTTGGGTGTCCTCTAGATTTCTCATTATTATGTGTTTTTGGCTGTAAATGCTTCCCTTGGCGGTGACCTTACGTAGATCATAAACTTGAAGCCCAATCAAGTCTTTGTGCCCTTCTTGGGTACTCCCCCCACAGTAAAAAATATAGATACTTTAATGCCAAAACTTAATGTTTTTATACTTGTCGATATGTGCAAAGCAAGAGTTCCCATTTCATTCTTCACAGTCTTTAGTTTCATAGTCTTATCCTCCACCACCTAGTTGTTCAATTCTTATTACTACAACTCATCTACCCACAATTACTTCTCTTTGGCACACTACTTCTTCCTTTACCTCTCATTCCCTCATCACCTTCCCTTCTCGTTACTTACTCCACACATCTTATGATTACTCATAGCAAAGTTGGAGTTTATAAACTATATGTCATTTTGTTAAAATCATGTTTGTCAAACTTCTTCTCCACCTCAATATAAACTATCGAACTATGTTGTTGCCTCTAAGTGCCTTACAAAACCAAAATACATGGACTTTGGTCCTAGGTCATCCTACTGCAAATATTGTTTGTTGTTGTTAGATATATAAAATTAAGTAGCATGAGTATGAATTTGTTGCTCGCTATAAAGCACATTTAGTTGAAAAAGGGTATCATCAACAAGAGGGGCCTAACTACTTTGAGACATTTAACCTACTCATTAGGCAACCTAGTATTCACATTGTTTTATCTTTGACTCTTGCTCATAATTGGCAAGTTTGTCAGCTTGATGTGTCAAATGTTTTTCTTCATGGTTTTCTCACTAAATAAATTTACATGGAATAATCAATTGAGTTTAAAGATACATTATTTCCTAATTATTTTTGTAAATTACGAAAGGCTTTTTATGCTTTGAAACATGCTCAGAGAGCCTAATATAAGCATTTATCCACTATTATGTCATGGCATTGAAGCCCGAGGGAAGTCTTTTAGAGTGTTTGCTGTCATATTCAAATTTTTTGACCTTTCATTCCTTCTCTCGCAAGCTCAGTTTCTTCTCAGTCATGACATCTCTACCAGACTCAACCAAATTTCTCATATCTAATATGTCCTTATTGATTATTGCGAAGCTCGATGGATCAAATTTCCTTTTTTGGAGAGCACAGTTGCATAATGGGCTTAGTGCTCACAATATGTCTGTGTATATTGATGGATCAAACCTAACTCCTTCTGAAATTGATTGAGAATCGAGTGAAATGTTATCTAATCCTTTGTATGAAGCTTGGAAACTGCATAATGTTTATTTGGTAACCATTCTTTTTGCAACTATGCTACTGTCTCTTCTTCTCCACTTTTTAGGGTTTACCATTACTTGAGAAATTTAGATTCCACTAGAACACCATTTCAATTCCTTGTACAGATCACATGTGTTTGATATTTGACATCAATTGCAAAAAAATTAGCTTGGTTTTTCTATGATTGAATATCTTGATAAACTCAAACTTTGTCTAATCAGTTGGCTGCATGGGGTTCTTCTTTAACTGATGATGATGCAATTATTCATACTCCCAATGGACTATCAGAGGTGTATTCATGTAGTACTTCTATTCACACTTGATCAGATACTATATCACTTAAGGGGGTTTGGAATTTGTTTTTAACTAAATAAGCAGCTTTGGCTCTAGGTTCCTATGGAGAACTTAAGTTCCAACTTCGCCTTCTACCATGACTACATCCTTTGTTTGAGATAATTCCTCAAATTCAAGTTCAAATGGTTTCTTGGTAAATCGGGAAAATTTCTTTAGCGGACAATTTTTTCACTATCACAGTTGTGGATTTCTTTGTCAGGGTAATGTTCAACAATCTATTTTGTCAAATTTTTAGTAGTATTATCATCCACAATTGGTTCAAAGCTCCACTGGCTAGCCTCAAAATCAATCTTTGTCCTCTATATTTGGCTATCCTCCAATTTTCTGTGAGATTTGTGAGTGGACAAATCATATTGCTTTGAAGTGTTTTCATCGTTTTGATTCTTCGTATAATAACAATACTATCAACAACAAAGTTGCCCTATCATTAAATCCTACGGCCTATTCCACTATTTCAGCTCATGGACAGAATCATTGGTGGTTGCTTGATTCACGGGCAATTGATCATATCCCTTTTTGATCTTCAACAACTTACTTTCCATTCACCATATACTAATTCATGTATTGTGTACGAAGACAATGACAAGCTATCCATTGTAAAATATTGGTAGTACTTCCCTTTGTTCACCCACATCTACTCTTTATTTAAAAAATATTTTGCATGTTTCTCGTATCTCCAAAAACTTATTATCTATTAAAAAACTTACAATTGATAATAATTGCTCGGTTACCTTTTCTTCTTCTGGTGTTGTTTTATAGGGTCTTTCATCCTAGAAAATTCTTTACCAAAATAGTAATCATCATGGGTTGCATCTTTATGATACCATGAAGAAAACATTGTTGGATTTTCATAAAAGCAACAAGCACCTTGTGTCAGTATTCACAAGCGCATGGGGTTCCCTTAGACTAAGTTACGGTAAATAAATCAAAATATAATTGCACTTAATACAAATAATTATAACATATATATACTCCCTCTGCCCCATATTAATTACTCCATTTAATTTTTTGGAATGAACTAAATTTAGTTCAATTTGAAAAACTAAATGAAGCTATTAGTATAAGATGGAGGGAGTATGATACTTTCATCTTGTGCAAATTATATGTAGTAGAAAATCAAAATAAACTAAACCTAATTTATTTAATTATTTGATCTGAACCACAAATACAATTAAGGTTATAAAGTGGGATGATGCATCAGGAATTATAACATTTACATCTTTTTTATTAATATAAAGCAACCACTAATTACAAAGCCAAGCTAGCTCTCAAGCTAAAACGAGTCAACTCGAGCTCAAAGTTGAAATTTTAAATTCAAGCCGAATCAACTTAAATTTGAGACTTAGTTTGCTAGCACGCCTACCTCTTCCTACTCGCTCGTTCCCATTCTCACATGTCTCTCCTTTTAGGAAAAATTATTTAGTGCAACTAGGAGCCATCGATTTTGGGAATCAATGATGTACATGAAAAGAGCATACACTCTATATGTTAGTGGTTAATGGGTGGAATGCCATGTGCCATTGATTTTCAAGATGGATAGCTCATGTAAAATAGGCATGCCACATGGGATTCACACAAAAAACACTAAATAAATTTTTATTTTCAAATCATAGCATGCATGCGTGGTACAATTTAATTTATTTTACATAGAAAAAAAAAGTTCATTGACAAAGACGAACTCTCAAGAAATAAGGAACAATCCAATTGATGAAGCAATTTGCATGATAAATTATTAGTTGGGCTTAAGCCTATGGAAAATTCATGGTAAGAGTGACATACTATATAAATAATGAGTCTCGTGATATCATTACATTAATATACTCTATCCGTTCCAAATTAATATACTCCCTCCATTCCAAATTAATAACTCAATTTTGTTCAATTTAAGTGATTGTGTACTTACAAAATAGTATTATAAGTTTTATTTTCCTTCTACGTGGGTTTCACTATTTAATAAAAAATATTTTTTTTGATAGAGCTATTAATATGGGATGGGGGGAATAGTTTAGATTAATAGGTCTCAATATTATCACGAAAATTTAGTAGGGAACACCAATTACTGGAGGGACAATCTCCTTAAACATGACAATGAGTGTCTCAATAATATCCCCA
Source organism: Saururus chinensis (assembly GCA_035235625.1). Classification (NCBI taxonomy): domain Eukaryota; kingdom Viridiplantae; phylum Streptophyta; class Magnoliopsida; order Piperales; family Saururaceae; genus Saururus; species Saururus chinensis. Next base: position 8,116,268 of record CP141143.1, on the reverse strand, counting down.
AATACACTCTTCTAATTAGTGTTATCCAGGAAATTTTATGGCTTAAGCCCAACTAATAATTTCTCAACTTATACTGTAGGTTATGACATTTTTTGTTAGTTAGGTCGTGTACTTAATGTCTGCGTCGATCTCTTCTACCTCTGTTGGATGAGCTTGTATAGCTGAGCTACAGCTCTAGCTCGAGAGGCGTTGGAGCTGTAGTGAGCTGCAATTCGGCTAATTTTTTTCTTTTAGCTAACTTTTTCCTTGTTGGCAAGATCGTTTTGGGCTAGTTAAAAGTTAGCCAGTTGATTTGGGTGCCTAGAGATAGAGAAGGACTTCAAATTGGATGCACGGTTGCCGTCTGGCCCAGCAACTTGAGGCTTGAAACCTGTATCCTACTGTTGATGGACAGATGAATATACAAAGATGCTGGAGTGATGTACAATTAATCATTAGTAGTGGGCATATTTATTTAGTAATTTTGTTGTTTTTTGTGGCACCATTTTTTTTACTATAGGGATAGGATAGAGATGATGGGTCAATGAAGAACACTAGCAAGGGGGAGTCTCAACCAGTGGGAAACGAATCTAAGTCTTTGCGTAGTGTGTATCAAGATAGCCGACGGGCTTTGGAATTTTGATGCACGATGATTGAAAATGATCTGCAGTCTGAAGCACAGACACCGACTTCCCATCGGAGGTAGGTGAAGAAGTTTGTTTTTTAAGTTGCAATGTTGGAGTTGGTTCATGAATCATGATTAAGAATTATGTCCTAGTTAGTTCCCAAAAGATTTTTTAAAATCATATCTAGTTACCATATATAGTAGCATAAGTAGGTATTGTTAGTTATGTTATACTGTTTATTTTTCATAATCACTGATCATAATAAGGGAGGCTGTAGAGAAGAATACCGGCTTATATATTAAATTGAAGCGGGATGATATGGTTAGCAGCTAAGGGCCGTGAATTAACGGATAAAGGTTATTGGGTTAAGTTCAGCCGAATCTACTGGGCTCCAATTCCGGGCCATATTCCCCTGACCTACGATAAACTTACACAACCAGTTATTGGGCCCGAATTTAGCGATAAGAAGTTACTGGGCCCGTTCAAGTGATTTAGCCCCGAATGAATAAGCTGTCTTGTTGGTATTTGGGAAGAATTTTGTATGCTCTCTTCTAATAATGAGCTGATATAAGTTACACCTTATAAATAGACGGCACATATCGCATTAACGTATGTTAACATAATATTATTAATATTATATATATTAATATATACATCATCGATGCTAGATATTAACGGTTCTTATATAGAGTATAATTTATACAAGAGTAATGCTATTTTGACGTTAAAAAATCAACGTCAAAAGTTACTTCTTCATCTCAAAATCATTAATGAGAGTGACCTATTATTATAAACCCCACTTATAAACGGTTTTAAAATAATAAAATAACTTTTAGACATTAATATTTCAACGTCACAAAAATATTTTTCTTTATGCAAGCTAGCATGAAACACTCTATATCCAGGCCCTTTGCCTTATAGAGTAAACAACATTACTCGCAGGATCTTGACTTCTTTTCGACAGGAAAGCCTGGCAACTACCGAAAAGGGCGTGCGCAAAAAACAATAAAAAATCCTGCGGATTGAGCTTTGGAATGTCTTCCCAAAATACTTTCCTGTTTCCAGGAAGGAACGACGTTATTAAATTATACTACAACTTGGCAATATTTACCATCAAACCACGACCGACAAGAGCACAACCAGAATATGCATTGGAAAAGGTAGTAAGGGGTATTCGGGTACTTTCATCCGATCCCGTATCGATCAGGCCATTGCCCTCCCGGCCCATTGGTTCAAACCACTTTCCATGAAACCGCTGCGGGCGGGCAAGCCAAAACGCGTCCGAGTCCCAATCGGAGAGAGAGAGAGAGCTCAGGATCCGATATTTGGCACTTTTGCAGGTCCCCCGCCATAACCCTAGACTCCGTCCTCGATCCCTCCCGCCCTCTCTTCCTTCTTCCTCCGCATTTGAATCTCTCCAAATTTCGTTCGGTTTTAGGGTTTCGCCTTCTTCTCCTCTTCAGATCCGTCCTTTGCTGGCCCCAATTTCAGTTGCAGGATCTTCTCCTGGGTCCGTTTGGTTGTGTTCCCCTTCAGGTTTCGTTTTCTTTCTACTTTCTTCAGATCGTAGTATTTTTTTGTAGCCTTACTCCTAGGATCACTGCTTTTAAACTGCTGAATTTTGCGATTTTAGCTTGTCGATATATAGATATTTTTGTCTTTGGTTCTCGTGGGGCTTTTATTTCAGTAATCGGGAATTGTTTTGGAAGCAAGTCACTTTACGGAAGAGGCCATAGGGACTTTGGCTCAAATCTTTATTGCAATAAAGGGGTTTGTTCCCCTTTGATATAGTGATCGAGACCGGTCAATTTCATGAAGTTTGCTGCAATCTACTGCGATTTGAACTCTTTGCTAGTGTTGTCCGCTTAGGATTAGTGCAATTTCATGTCTGTCTAATTGCCTTCTTTCAATTTGTTGCGTCTGGAAATTTTCGGCCTTTTTCTACAAGGGAGGGTGGGGGCGGTTGCGCTTGTATCGTGTTCACATGATGGGATCTGGCGGATTGTTACCACCGGCAGCAAAGCAGTACGGCGTAACAAAGCCGATTTCGGTCGCAGGACCTACTGAAGCTGACACTCAGAGGAGCTTGGATCTGGAGAAGGTACTTTTCCCGATTATTATCCATACTTTCCCCCTTTAAGTTTTTTGTGACAGTTTAATTCTCTGTCTCACTGTATTAATGGTCTATGAAGTTCTTGGCGGAGGCTGGACTTTATGAATTACAAGAAGAAACGATCAGGAGGGAAGAGGTACTTGGCCAAATTGATAAGGTATGTCCTGTGTTGTTTCTATATAGTTCAGATTATGTTCTGTCAATATGATCATGCTGTTTAAGATACGTCAATTTCAGTTGGGCTTTAAAGCTGGGACTTTTTATCGTATGAAGTTTTGATAAATAAAATTTTATCTGTTTTTTGAATAATGTGAAGGATGCATGTCTTCTGGATACGAAAAAAATAAAGCTTGTTTATGTGCTTCATCTTTCTGATTGTTTATGGTCGGTTAAGAATGTTTAAATTATGTAACAGCAACGTATTGGAGTTACAATGATCGTTTTTGTTGCGAGTCTGAGTTTGTTTTCACCGTAGGCTTTCTCTTATTGGCCCCTTTGTATTCAATACCAACTTTTTTATGTTTTAACTCCATTCCTTTTTCTTTGATAAATTTTCTTACGAACTTTTTTATGTTATAACTTCATTTCTTTTTGTTTGATAAATTTCTTGGCTGTAATGCTAGATTGTAAAACACTGGGTAAAGCAGTTAACTCGCCAGAGGGGGTACACTGACCAAATGGTGGAAGATGCCAATGCGGTGATCTGTACTTTTGGATCTTATCGGCTGGGGGTAAGTTCCTTTTTTCCTTAAAAAGACCTTATTTTGGTTTACTTGCTAGTGCTTACACTCGTTGGTTCTTCTAACATTCTGCCACATCTTTGAACTTCTTAGTTTTGCAGCTAGTTTTACAACTTGTTTGATCTTCTTGATGATTAATATCTTCGTGGTACTAATGCAAGAGTTTAATTTATTAGGGGTAATGTTGTATTTAGTAACAAGTCATCTGGTTTATGTTAATATTAATGCTACTTGGTGCGCATTTAGAATAATGGGAAATGAATACTGTATTGTTGATTTTTTTATTTATAGCCCGTTTGGGAGCATTTTTATTTTTGAAGCATTTTTGTCCCCAAGATCTAGTGTTTTTAAATTTTTTTCCTAAAATTTGAAATTAATGTATTTCAAGTATTGACGTGTTTGGCAAATCTGAACTAATTTTCAAAAAATATGAAGCACTTGTTTGGCATATATTTCAGAGAAGGGATGTATACAAGTCAACAATATACAAGCCAATATCCTTAAAATTTGTCAACAAATCCAAAGTAAAAAAATGTGTTTTTTTTGTGTTCATTCGAATTGCATTTACAAAAGTATCAACTACAACTGTATGTTACTTGGTCCATAATTCACATGCTTCCATAATAAACGACAGAGAAAAAAATGACAGAGCTACATCACCAGCCCTCCAATAACTACAAGGTCTATTTTTGTGTAAGAATTCCTTAAATAGAATTTTGACCAAACCATTTTTGGTGCAAAAAGGAATAAAATTTATACTGAATGAAGGTCACATTAAGTTATGTACAACCCAGACTTCCTATGTTGGTAGGGGTTCTTCACTGCAGTTTTAAAGTAGAATCTTAAAAATATAGTACATCAAGAACAATTTTTCTCTTAGGCTTCGCCCATAATAGTCTACATTGCAGCAGAGGATGCGTATCTAGTGATTGCTGCATTGCAAATTTGGGGAGGTGTGCGGAGGTCTCTCATCTCTAGAAACTCAATTATTTAAAAGGATTAAATCAAAACAATTTATTAAAGCATATATAACAACCTACAAGCCAAAAGCTCTTCGTAGCAACCCACCATCAGTCTTTGGCAGTTATAAGTCACAAATATACACATCCTAGCAACCCACTATTTTTGTTTAGATGTTTTTCAATCCCTTTTTTGGCAACCCAATGATTAAACATGTAGATGGTATGTTTATGCCTAGCCAGCTTCTGTGTAACTGAAGGAATGGGTTCAACCCAAACTTCACATTTGCTCATGGTGGCAACGCATAATCACATCTGCTCATTGCATCATTTTCACCAAACTGCTGCTTATTGCATCATTTATACCAAAGATTCTCAAAAAGTGACTGAATTTCCATCTCCATTGATTTCATGATCTGCTTTACCCATCATTTATACCAAACAACTTCTCAAAAAGTGACTGAATTTCCATCTCCATTAATCTCATGATCTGCTCGAACCGTCAGTGGAAATCCTTGCATCTGCACAGAGAACCAAGCCCAAGGCATAAATCTGTGCGTTAATTAACGTAAATCTACCAAAAACTTATTATATAAAGCTCTCCACAATAGCAGTTAAGTATTCTCAAGTGAACAAACTTAGAGAAAGGTACTCAATTGACTAAACCCCCTAACACCCAGATGCTTATTTCCTTGTATAAATTAAAAGTGCAAAATTACTGTAACATTCAACTCTAGTTAATTTTTTATTGGCACCAAACATGTTTTCCCTATGAGCTCTATTCAAATGATCAAAAATTGTAAAAGGCATGTATGCCTACCTTCGCGGGTGAATTGGGTGCTGAGATACCAATTGTTGCCCAAAGGCAGTACACAGGAACAAGAAGGTTCAGGAACAGGAAAATTCATGTGCAAGCGCCAAAGGGAGTGGAGGAGTCAGCAGGCGAAAAGGCATTGTCGTGAGAAGACGTGCCAGCCAGAGAGGAGGTGATGATAAAAAAGGAGGCAGTGTGGAGAGTGAAGGCGAAGAGACATGAGCATGAGAACCCTGACCTGATTTTTTCGGGGAAAAAACGCCTCTTGGGGTGTTCTAATTTCAGGGAAGAGTTACGAAGGGAAGTGGGCCGTGTTTTAATTTGGGTAACTGTGTGCCAAATGGGTTTTGGGCCCGTTCCTGTCCCCAAATCCAATTGTTTGGACAAAAACAGTATAAAAAAGGTTACAAAACCTGTTATTGATGGAGAACTGATGGCATGCTTTGTTGTTTTCAGTTTTCAGTTTTGGATGTAACAATGTATTAGTTACTGCATATAGTTGATGATATTGCCGCAGCCAGCCTGTTTGGAAAGAGTTTAGAATCTCTAGTGAGTTATACGAGAAAGAAATAAGGTGCCAATGTGTACTCACCACTGGGGTATTGGTGGAATGGCCAGGACTAATGCATACTCACCACTGTTTCTGTGTTTGAACACCCACTATATTGGCCATTCAAAGTGATTATATTCTGATTTACCTGGTGCATGTTATGTGTGGGCGTTGCATGTGCTCAAGGGGGGGATGCATGTGTTCTTTAGGAGGCGGATGCCCAACAAATTCTAGTTTTAGTCAAATAAGGCCTAGACACCCCTTTCTTGAAAAAAAAAAAGTGCCACTGCATGCAGATAAGAGTAAAATTTGTGCTGGTAGTTGGGAAAGCTTTACCTTAGTGGCCAGGCTCTGATCCTCGCTTTGCTTTCATTGGGTCACGAATGGGCTAAACATTCATGCCTAGATGATGTATACCAAATGGCAATTTAGAATTAAGTAAAAAACTATTTGAAATTGTCTGTTTTCAATAAAATTCTATTGCGTCATTTAGGAAACTTTTATTGCTAGGAAGTGAGAGAAATTGATACAATGTGCATTTTTTGTTTAGATAAAGCACACATCAATTGTAGGATATTAATTTGAAATTTTGTTGATTAGAATTACTGAACAGCACAAAGTAAAAGGTTTAAGGTGTTCCATTCACAGGCCCAACCCTTTCGTAATTCCTGTTTGCTACAGCCTTTGTTTTGATCATTTTGGTAGTTAGGTAGCCCTTACATTAGAAGAGAGAAGGAGTTATGGTTATATCCAGTATACTGGATTGTATATTTCTTTGTGTTATTTGGCAACAGCTGTCTGTGATATGTTGATTATGAATTTTAAACACCTTTGGTTGCAATGATGTTTTTACTCTTTATCCAATGTAGTTGATTATGTTTTTTTGAGTTATATGTTGCCTTGAATTTCGCATTGAATGTCTTTTGGTCCAATCAATTTTCTGCGACAGGTGCATGGCCCAGGAGCTGACATAGATACTTTATGTGTGGGGCCCTCCTATGTAAATCGTGATGTAAGTGTTGCCTGCCATTGATACTGGCATTTCTTTTTTATTCTCCCTTTTTTGTTACAAATTGACAATGGTTGTTTTGCAGGAGGATTTTTTTGTTATTTTGCATGACATGTTGGCTGAAATGGAAGAGGTCAGTGAGCTACAACCAGTTCCAGATGCACATGTTCCCGTGATGAAGTTCAAGTTTTGTGGGATATCAATTGATCTTCTATATGCGAGCATATCGCTTTTGGTGGTTCCTGAAGTAAGTGGGTTGCTTAAATTTTTTCGTTTCATGTTTCTATTGCTATGCTTATGTTTATGCCATATTTGTAGGAACAGCTGTTTACTTTTGTATGATATAATGTGTTATGTTCCATAAGAATTTCTCTTTTTTGTAGATTGTTTTTACAGGTTCCAGAAAAATCTGGGTCTTGCCATTTTGGTGAAACATTTTCATTTTTTGTGTTGTTTATTTTGAACTGTGGCTGATATGTGAATTTTCTTGGTTACGTCACCTAAATTAGGTGACAAGTAAACAAGACAATTCACATATCAGCCACAGATATGTACATTGCCAAAAGTGTGCATGTTTTGGTTGTGGACCTGCCACATATTTGGTCTTTTATAAATTGCAGTCAAAGATTTATGGTTGGAAGCTTGTAGTCCATCTCGAATCATGGTGCATTTTATGCAATTAACTGTTCAAAAGTTAAAAGTACTTTATTGTGTGTGAATGGGTTTTGAATCAATTGTGTTATATTCAACAAACTTGTTTGCTTATATTTGGCTTTGGCACATGATGATTTCTTTCCTTCATATACAGGACTTGGACATATCCAATGGGTCTATCTTGTATGACATAGATGAGCAAACTGTACGAAGTCTCAATGGATGCAGGGTGGCAGACCAAATTCTTCGTCTAGTGCCAAATGTGAAGGTGGAAATTTTGTTTATTATTTAGAATTTTTATCTAAATGGCTTAGAAGGAATGTTTTCTGTGTGCTTTTTTTTAAGGAAAAGCATAAAATTGGAATGTCTACTTGCAGCATTTTCGTACAACTCTGAGATGTTTGAAATATTGGGCTAAGAGGCGTGGTGTTTATTCTAATGTAAGCCCCCCCTTCTCTCTCTCTATCTCTACAATATACTTGGTGTAGCTTTACTTGGCTATTTTCTCTGTGGTATCTTGTGGATGTGTTATTGATTTTCAGGTAACTGGATTTCTTGGTGGAGTTAATTGGGCTCTTTTGGTAGCTCGTGTTTGCCAACTATACCCCAATGCAAATCCTAGCATGCTAGTTACTCGCTTCTTTAGAGTCTATACACAGTGGCGGTGGCCAAATCCTGTAATGTTATGTTCTATTGAAGAGGATGAACTCGGGTTTCCTGTATGGGATCCAAGGAAAAACCCACGTGATCGAACACATCATATGCCAATCATAACACCTGCATATCCATGCATGAACTCCAGCTATAACGTATCAATTAGTACGCTTCGTGTCATGATGGAGCAATTCGACAATGGTAATAAGATTTGTGAGGTGAGATACCTAGCAGCAATTTCTTATTTTTCCTTTGTTTTTTTCTTGTTTGTAGACAGTTTCCAATTGAATTAATTGGGATTGGTATTTTTTGTTTTGACGTAGGAGATTGAGCTGAACAAAGCGCATTGGAGTGCACTTTTTGAGCCTTACCATTTTTTTGAGGCATATAAGAATTATCTGCAGGTGGACATTGTTGCTGCTGATACTGATGATTTGCTTGCATGGAAGGGCTGGGTGGAATCTCGGCTCAGGCAGCTGACCTTGAAGGTACAACATTTATTTTTGTGGTTTGTGTTTGATGGCATACTTCATCTATTTAGAATGATATTAGATGTGGTGCCTTGATAATTTTTTTCTTCCTTCCATTATGCTTAATTTTACCTTCTGAGCTGTCTGAATTCTTGGTATTCAATGCCTCTCTTCAATGTTGCTGCAGATTGAGAGAGACACATGTGGGATGTTGCAGTGCCATCCATACCCAAATGATTATGTTGACGCATCAAAACCATGTCCACACTGTGCCTTCTTTATGGGCTTGCAGAGGAAACAAGGGGTTAGGATCCAAGAAGGACAGCAGTTTGATATCCGGGGAACAGTTGATGAATTCAGACATTCGGTAAACATGTATATGTTTTGGAAACCAGGAATGGAAATATTTGTATCTCATGTTCGTAGGAAGCAAATTCCTCTGTACGTTTTTCCCGAAGGGTACAAGCGGCATCGGCCTTCAAGAACGAGTAGTACTGAGCAGCAACAGTCCGAAAAAACTGTTAGTGGTGAACTACAGAATAATGGGTCAAAGAGGAAGTCTGAAACGTGTACAGATGATTTAGATGAACATGTGGTGAAAAGGACTAGCCCGAACAGACCGATGGTTTCTTCGCAACAGCACACTTCAGTCATTAGCCCGAGCAGGTTGAACAGTCCTTGCAATCTTGATGCTAATGATCAGGTCAGCTTGGGTGGATGTGTTGAAGTGTCAAATTGTCAGCTCAATCAGAAGAAAGATGTCGATGGTGCAGACAAAGAATCAGAGCCTTTTACTAGGCAGAAAATCACCTGTCAAAAGTCATCATCTGAGTCTCCTTGTAGTCATGGGAGATCTAGTGGTGTATCTGAAGCGAACTTGCAGAAGAATGAAATGGTGGGAGAAAGTAGTGTTATAGTGTCATGTAGTGATGAAGCCCTACTGCAAGAAGTGCATGTGGATGTTAATAGTGGATCGGGTTTGGATGCGTCATCTCTGGCCAGTTCTGGTGGACTAGAATCTTCAGTTGGCAGTAACAGTGATGATTCACCAATTGTGGACATTGGGAGTTCAAACAATCGGAGCGGGAAATTTCAAAATGGTTTAACCGAAGATTTGGAGGTTTTACAATTTTTCTTTCATGAACCCTTGTTTCAAGCTACATAACCTTGAGTAGTTAATTTTTTTTTCTGTTGCCATTGTTACTGCTTAGTACCTGTCGCATTTCTTCCCCACCATTAATGATTTTGGGAGGATAATTTGATATGATCTTGAAATACCTGACATTTGATGTTTTGAAGCATAATGTTGCAATGGAGATGGTGTTGAAAACAAGGAGCGAAGTAAGTTCTGAACCTTCTACACAGAAGCCTGTGATAAGGCACGCTTCTTTATTCCTTCTGATATACAAACTTTTTGGGTGAAAGTTCTCGTCTGTTTTATCTTTATGCTGTCCTCTCTGTTTTTTCTCCTTTTGGCAACATACTGGCAGGTTTAGTCTCGCATCAACAGCGTAAGCAAGGTGATGGAGGATGTTAGGTTTGTCTTCAAAAGGCATTGGCGAGAAACAAAATGAGATGAGTTTTAAAGAAGCTGCTGCGAATTACTGGAGGGTAAGTTAAATCAACATATTGCCGGATTTTTTTTGGTTTATGGGTGTTGGTTGTCGTATGCATGTGTATTAGCAACGATTACGGGGAAGAGGTGCTTTGAGGCGCGGCTGGCCTGGAGGCTACTGATTTTGTACAGTTGTTCTGTGTTGTGGCTCTACCTAAGAACCTGGGGCTTGAACCGAACTCAGAACTCAAAAGGTCAAGAGGATAGGCTGGGTTGCTGCATTTTTATTCTGTTTTTTTTTTTAGCCTTTACCACATGTACGGGGTTGGATGGGTTGTATGAAGATTTAATGCGTAGCCTTAACTTTCACTTGGGGGGAGCATTGCGGCAGTATGGTGCAGAGGGGCTATGGCGATTGTATATTTGCCATCTGTAATACATAATAATTTTTGTGCTAGATTTTGGATTGGGAAGGGGGAAGGGAGGGATGTCAGAACGGGCCGTGCCTGCGTCGTCTGGGTTTTGAGAATTTTCTATCTGCATAGGATTACTATGACATACGCGTATGCTATTGGGTCGAAATAGAGGCTTATAGCGAGTAGCCAATCTTGGCTAATGTATAGGTACGATGTGCATATTCTTGACCTCCGATGTTGGTAGAGGTACCATGGGTGGTTGAAATATTTTAGAAGTAATTGGGATTTAGAAATTTTGCGCTAATGAGACGTGGGCTTTTATATACATCACTAGAAGTTCTTTTATTTTTTAAAACAAACAGCGGGCTTCAATTGCATTCGGAATATATGGCGCAGGCCAAATTTCTTCGTAGTTAAAAGAATGCGTATGGGAGGAACCCGAAGTTCGATAAATTATGTTGTGAAGTTCGATAAATCGTGTTGTCAAAGGGTGGGGTCGAGGTAATAGGTTTGTGCCCTTACTGCGTTCTTGGTAGGTCTTCTCAAATTGTCTAATGATTTGGGTTGCAGTCTTAAAAAAAAAAAATCGGATGAATGGAAGGCATTAAGTGAGTTCATTGCCATTCCTTAATAATGATATTATAGATGATAAAAACGATGAGAAAAGTTAAATTAAAAGATAGAGGCATGACATCTCCGTCATTCATCAAGGTATTAACATTGCAAAACTCCATATATATTAGAGGTACATATCTCTTTTATAGCATTGCCTTCAGAGGCGTGGGCCGGCCGGATCACTACTTCAGCTAGCGAAGTTAAATTTCTCAAATGTCAACTGAGTTTATATCTCCCTATAGCCCCTGCCTAATTGACTTGAGGGTTCGACTGGATCCAACTTCTGCCGGTTTATTGGCGGCTGAAATGGGAAGAAACGTTTTCTTCTCCGCAATTATAGTTAATTTACTTCTCATTTTTTTAATGGAATTAAATAAGCATGTCTGTTTTATACAATCGAATAATCTAAAAGTTCCAGGTCCAATCAGAATTCGGCTGAGGTCCCCCGGGCTAAATGGTAGTCCTTCTTATCCGGCCTGTTCCGACCCACCGGACCAAACTTCTTGTTTACTTGGTGACCACTGACCACCTCCTGCTGCTCGTTTTTCTTCTTCACTCCTTGTCCTCCTGAACGCTACCTACTCTTATCTCTGGGTCAACCGACCAATTTAGGGAGATCACCCGGCGCACTTGACAAACCAGGTCATTTCTCTTCCATTGTGCTTGCCTAATGCCAGGATTCGTATGCATATCCGTTCACTTTTTGTTGCTCGACAGATACATTTTGGAAGTAATACGTTGTCGAGCTAAATACCGGGAAAATATCTCTTATTCATAAAGACTGTGATGGTTGGGGAGTGAGGACGCAACTGAGATTTTTGTGGGACCTTTATAACGTCTCTCATTTGAAAACGTTTCTACACAATCTTCCAGGATACGGGCATGATGATTGTTGATACCGACTTTTAATCTTGTTATATGTGAGGGAAACCCAGAAGGATTATGTAGGGAAAAGGGCAACGCATTCCCGCAACTTTTGACTTGTCATAAACCCATTCATTGCCATTCTTGACAATTACAGTGAATTCAAAATTTTGGATGAGTGTTTGACTCGAGAAAAGATTGAATAGAAGGGCACCAGAGGATTTAACTAATGGAAAGCAATTGTATATGATGATGCTGTGTATATATAGTTCGAGTAGGCTGTCTTTTTGTGCTAAATTGTCATTCCTCTCCGTTACGTGAAAGGGTGTGCAGAATCCATTCGCCCCACCTCCATGTTGTGATTTTTTCCTGTCCAGTCATCCAGCAATACAACGATGTTGCTGCTTGAAGTTTGGTTTTCTTTACAAAAAGAGGCCAAGTTTGAGTGGCAAACGAATAGACTCGACCTCTGCAGAGGCCACTTCATGTCATCTGCAAGTGGCTAGCATTATGTAGGAACTGGACGTTTTCTCAAGTAGGGACTAGTGCATAGAACCTTACACCTCGATTTCAGCTGATGTATGTACTCTCGTTCTACTGCACCCACCTTCCCAGCTGCTTGCACTATTAGTTGGGCATTCAACTCTGATGTTAATTTGACATAACGGCGCATGGCGGTCCACTTGGATTTGCGAATCCAACTACGCAAGAATCTCTTCGATGTAATCTGGGTTCTGGCCACCAAATTGATAAAATATTGTCATTTTATAACCCGGTTAAAGTTTCGTAAAGTTGTTAATTCTAAAGGTAGCTCCTCACCCACTCAGTTCCACAAATTGCTGCTTTCCGTCAACATAAGAATATCCAGGCCCGATTTCATTCTTTTTGTTATGCCTGCAAAAGAAGGGCGTTGACCTTTTACCATTCTTGACGGAGGCGAAATCCATTTGTAGTAATGTGCTCTGTCACCGCTACCCATCTTCTCCCACTGGAAAGAGGCCAGGTCTGAAAAGAAGACAACCAGGAAGAGGAGCAAAGGAAAATGGAATAGCACCCCATCATTCCTTCCCACTCTTGGCTCGGAAGCAAACTGTCTATGTCATTTGTGGTCTCAGAAAGCTAACACTACACTTCGAGGACATCTCATTCTCCAAGCTGTCCGAGGTCAGCCTGATGACCATGTGGCGACTGCTGGCGATGGGCTGAGCCGGGGGGCTTTGTTCCATTGGTCCAAAAGTGGCTGAGCTGGTCTGAATTGGTGGGCGAGCTGGATTCTTCTTTCTTTCTTTCTTCCTTTTCACGTACGTTTGACGTGGGCGTAACGTGTAGAGACCGGAATGTTGCGTCTCATCTGGACTTTTGAGAAAGGATTCCTTGAAACCCAGCACACCAAAAGAGAATGGACATGCTTCGCCAAGAAACGGTTAGGGATAATCCTTCATCATGGAGTTTAAGCTGGCTCTGAGTGATCAGTAGAGTCTACAAGCATCTCAGGTGACAGTCCATGCACGCACGGTACTTGAGAACATTCTCATGAGATTGGGTTGGCAAGCAAAAAAGGACTATGATGAGGTGAACGCACGATGTTGGCAATGGCATCCAAAGGAGGGCTCCACCCAGCTTTAGACTCACCCTGTACGTGACAATTATGTGTCGCGTTACTGTGACCTGTACTTTGACAACATTAATTAGTTTGAGTCGCAGCTGCAGCACCATCACTTGCCCATCCGTGTCAAGTACAAGGGAGAGAGTTGGCGTCCGAAACTCGGTGGCTACTTTTGAGCTGTGCTACCCAAAAGCACTAGACACCGTGACAGACCCAGTGCCTGCTTAGATAACACGTGCTACTTAGCGTGCCATTTTGTGTGTGTGCGCATCTAAATATTTTATCAGGATACTCTTTCCTGTATTAAGTAATACCCAGTCCAAGTGTTTATTAAAAAAAATACATATTTTAAGACAAAGGGAATATTAATTTAATTATTTTAAATATATTTTTTGTTAGGTTAATGAAAAGAACTAGTTGTGGTAGACAAGGCAAAGTGAAATACGCATAGATTATTCTCTTTTCGCATGCATCGAATGGATGAACAAAAAGGTATTAGGAGTGGCGGTGAACTGCTAGATCCAGTTCTCTCTAGTAGAGAGGAGGGGGTACAGCCGCGTGGCCCAAGAAAACTTCTCTCCTGCAATCTTGTGCATTTTTAATTTTAATTAATTAATTATTATTGCTCCCCTTTTTTTTTAAATTAATAGTTCTATTTAATGATTTAAAATAAAATAAAATTAATATATTTAAAAAATAAATAAAACTATTAATATAAAGCAAAAAAATTATTATTATTAGTTATTTGTAATCGTGACTATTCTGTGTTAAGGAGAATAAAATTTGGTTTTATGATGTCTCATAAGTAAAAGGAGTTCTCAATATTTGACCCGACCCGCACCCAACCTGCATAAGCCAATATGATCTAACTCTATTAAAATAAATTCTGTTAATATAGGTAGAGTAATTGCCCACCTCATTCATCTAAACCTACTAACGTATATTTTTTTAATTTTCTAGATACACCCCGATTTACTACTTGTGGGGATCTCTTTTTTTATTTTAACTATTAAATTTCAATAATTGGATCTCGCATCTAGAATCTTTCTAGATCCAAAGAACATATTTAAAAGAAATATTGAAAATGTAAAATAAGTAAAAATGGATATATATATAATTTTTTATACTAATTTAACTCGCATAATCTAACTTAATTAAATTTTATGCATTCTATCTTTTTAATTGATATACGTAGGATTTAATCTTCACTACATACATTTAAGATTGTGGTAAAAAAAGGGCCTTTTGAAGACCCTAGTTATAGTTGAATTAATGTGAACGAAATGCATGATAAACAAGTAGCTAGTAAAAGGCGAGCGCGAATCCTCATAATTAACTTCCGCATCAAGCGGCTGGAACTGTGGGGTGGAGATGGAAGGAAGTTTCTGTTGGTACTCTGAAATCGGACACCACCACCGGTGCTTGCAAAAGGATGTACAGTGATGAGCAGCAGGGGCATGATGGCGATGAGAAGCAAAGAATGTGAATCGTAGACGTGTCGGAAACAACAGATGGCCATTTCTCTGGAGTCAACTGGGAGGAATCACAATCATAGGCGTGTTACCGATGTTGGGTAAATAAATGGCACTACAATCGTGATGAAAATGACCCACATCTGTGTATTGCACTTGTTGTGTTTGCCAACAGCAGATATGATCCGATAAGGTCCGGTCACCGGTTGGGAGTGGACACGGCATGTTGCGAAGAGCAGTTGCCTGCCTTTATGGTCTGATGCCATGCTTTGGGGACAAGGAGTGTGGCATGACGATGCGGCCATTTTAGCGAATGCCAGAGTCTTGATCATCAGAGCAACAGCCAGGAAGGGTACAAGCCAATGCCGCCTATCAGGTCTGTCTGGGCACGACGCAAAGTGGTGGGACGTGTGCTGGAAGGGGCCACAGCAATAGGGAACGCTGAGGTGGGTTGAGGTTGGAGCATGTGGGGGTGGGGGTCGGTCGCCTAGAAGAGTCCAACCAAACTGCTCTGCTCAATCTGACGGGACCTCAGCCTGCAAAACAAGCCCCAGCTGCTGCCTGTGCCACTTTTAGCAAAAGATGAGAGCCCTTCCGTCTTGACTCTCCTCTGCTTACTGCTTTGCATTACACAGTGAGGAGGAAGGTGCGCAGATTAGGTGCTTATCCAGTCCAAGGGTGGGTTTTGATCAGGCTAAAGGGGTGGGGGGGGGGGTCCAGCTGTCTCCTTCGTCCCGTCTGTCGGCTAAATCCAAGCGGCTCTTGTGGTCCTACCCCAAATCCTCTCTGTTCCATCCATCGTATAAATCTCCCGTCAATTTCGTTTCCTTTTTATCCTTCTCTCTCTCTTCTTTGGGGCCGGTTTGGTCAAATACAATATGCCCCCATTTGGACTCCTTAATTTCTTCTCTGGCTCTCTCTCATCCATCAAAGTTCCACTCACAGTCACAGCCAGCCCAAGTTGTGCGACTTGCGGACTCAATTGTCTCGTGAGCCCCTTCTCCGCCATTAATTATCTCCTTAATTCCTTCTTCTTTTCTATCACGGATGGAGTTAAGATCGATCCAATGACTCTGCTTTGTAGTCGCCAGTCAGCAGTCAGCTGTTCCGTGTATGTCATGTGTCGTACAGGGGAACACGTAGTCGGAGTCAAGGGGCTTCAACCTTGAGGAGTCGTGAAGCGGAGTAAAGCTGCAGAGATCAAATTGGACCTGACCCAAAATGGTCCCATGTTTTCTCGAGGGGACCGGCTGATACCAGATAGGATTAGCTAGAGATAGGACCACCGGGTACGGGCCATTATTGGCTACTTGATTCTATAAATGCTGTTAAGAGTTAGGCCCAACTCGAAGTCGCGGCTTTTCATGGTTAAGTCGGGAACTAAAAAGCGTACAAGTTTAACGTGACTTTAAAACCTGTTTTCCTGTATATGAATGGATGATGTTTATAGCAACATCTTTTTAATTAATTTCATGCCATGATACAATGTTATCGCATATACTTCTTGTATGAAATTTTCCAGTTCACCTAAAGTCAGTCAAAGCGCGCGTTGTGTGTTGTAATGAGCTCCGACAATGACACTCGTAAATTTATAAAAGCGAACATCAGAACTGCCTTATCATTAACAGGGTGGCCGTAACTGTTGCCTGTTTGTTGGTGATTGACAACATCAAAAAAGGAGAGAAAGAGAGATAACACACAAGGATTCAGTTTTTCTTTTTCCTTAACTAAGATGGAAAACTGTAAATGAAACGAGTTTCCATAATTCCGGCACCAGTCTCCCATATGAAAATTTACTGCAGTGTCACAATAATTTACTACACTTCATATATATACCTGTCTAAGCTGAGCTCGGCAGCCAATATCATTTTACTTCCATTTTAATTGTGATGGAGAAATTATTTGGTACTCCGAGAGTGTCATGTGGGATTTACTC
Organism: Saururus chinensis; assembly: GCA_035235625.1. Lineage (NCBI taxonomy): Eukaryota > Viridiplantae > Streptophyta > Magnoliopsida > Piperales > Saururaceae > Saururus > Saururus chinensis. The sequence continues at coordinate 8,099,236 of CP141143.1, read as the reverse complement.
CTATTTTATTGGAATTATTGTCGCTAGCACGTTATGTTAACATGCGCTAGAATTAATGTATTAAGATGTGCGTCGACAATTTTTGTCTAGAGCGGTCGATCGCTAGCATACGTCATGTTAGCACACATTAACACTAATATATACTAGCGTATACAACGTGATAATCGATGGCTCCTGTAAAATGGGAGCACTTCCCACTTAGGGAGTAAGTAGAATGAACAATTTTTTTGATTGGGTGCAATGAGAAGGGAGTAAAAGAGTGTCCATTGTGGCCTGTGGGGTTAGTCCGACGCTTTTACTGACGTGGAAAGTCCAGTCTGGACTTGGCCCACGTCCAGCCCCAAAACTGGCCAATGATAGTATAAGAGGCAAAGCTCCAAATCTTTACTGCGCAAAACCCACGTGTCTCCGCCTTCTGGCTCGTGTGCTTTCCGCATTTAGCAAGCCCAGAAAAACCGCGTTGCTTCCCAACCCCCCGCGACGTCCCCCCCACCCCGCTTTGCTCCCTCCACACTCTCTCTCTCTCCTCAGAATCATTTCCTCACTTTATGTTAATAATAATAGTAATTAGTAATAATTTATGAATCACCCCACCCCATGTGTTTTACTTAGGACAAACGGTAATAAAGAGCACGTAAAAACCCACCAATTTGGCAAACTTAACACTCACCATTCTATGGCAATTGGCATCGTCACCAAGGAGGAGGAAAATGTTACCCGTACGCTTGAATCTTGACAAGCCGTGTGCAGTTGAGGAACAATTGAGTATTGGAATGTGACACTGTTAGGCCTGCAACTACTCACATGAAAAGATCTTGTCATGTACATGATCCAGCAGCCACACTATTCTGCAAGATGGGGGTCCGGTCCACCCACTAATGGTGTACACAATTAGTTCTAGTGGTGGGTCCTCCCGATCCTAGTTTCTGATGATAGCCGGGCCCCTTGTTGCTGGACAAATGACAACGTTTATTCAAATTTTCACTAAGAAGAAATTCCACGTGTGGGATGCCCACTGAATGATAGAAGCTTTGGAAAGAAAGATTTCGAATCAATCATGGCGGATAGTATGGCAATTGGAAGGGACGAGGGGCCCTTATCTTTCTTCTCTTCCGCCCTCCCATTGGACTCCCTTTCTATTTGCTGGAAACAAAAAAAATAAAAATCCAATGCTAGTTATATGCGTATATTTTGAAAGCAAAAGATGGAATTATGCAAAGTTTTCATTTAAATAATTAGCAGAAGAGGATGGTTCCGAGAAAGGAAAAAGAAAAAAAATAGAAAAGGAAAGAGAGAATTGGAATTTGCGGAGGAGAGACATATGGTAGGTTTACAGTTCACTTAGGAGGAGAGGAGAGAGGAGAGGTGGTGGTGGTGGTAAAACGGGAGGGAGAGGAAGGAGCCAAAGAGGTGAGGTGAGAGAAGCGAATCGCAAGATTAAAAAACAAAATTAAAAAAGTCCGCCACCGAAGCTTGATTAATTAAACAGGAAGAAAGAAACTGGGAAGGAAAAAGAAATGACCGAATTCCGGTCAGTAAATAAAGTCCGTCTTCTGGTCCTCGTCCGCCTATATTAACACACCCGCCCCCACCCTCCATTGATTCAGAGCGAGACAGAGCGCAAGGGGGGACGGTGAGCATACGAGAGTTACAGACAAGTTCATCTTCTTTCTCTCGTCTGCATCAAAATACGAGACAAATATGTGCAATCCAGACGCGACGTCGTCCGGAAGAACGGAGCCTCCAACTACGCCGCCACCCCACCTGTATCTCTCTCTCGTTTCTATCCCCGATAGCGAGAAGAAGACCACCCACCCGCCACCAGAACAGAGTCACCAGTCCCAGTACCCGGGCCTACCGGATATCTTCTCCGAGGCCAGGTCTCTCTTCCACCTAGGCTTTCCGATTGCCCTCACCGGTCTCCTTCTCTACTCCCGCTCCGTCGTCTCAATGCTCTTCCTGGGATTCCTCGGCGAGCTCGAGCTGGCGGCCGGCTCGCTCGCCATCGCCTTTGCCAACATCACCGGCTACTCCGTCCTCTCTGGCCTGGCCCTCGGCATGGAGCCCCTCTGCTCCCAAGCCTTTGGCGCCCGCCGACCCCAACTCCTTGCCGTGACCCTCCATCGCGCCGTCCTTTTCCTCCTTTCCTCCTCCCTGCCCATCTCCCTCCTCTGGACCCATATGTCCACCATTCTCATATTCATGCGCCAGGACCCGGAGATCGCCCACCTCGCGCAAAAGTATCTTCTTTTCTGCCTCCCGGACCTCGTCACCTGCTCCCTCATCCACCCCATTCGCATTTACCTTCGGGCCCAGGGCATCATCCTCCCACTCACCATGGCCTCTTTCGCTGGCGCCGCCTTCCACATGCTCGCCAGCCTCTTCCTCGTCTCTCACCTCCGCCTCGGCGTCGCGGGCGTCGCTGCCGCCTCCGCCGTCTCCAATTGCTTCGTCCTCCTTTTCCTGGCGGCCTGCGTGTTCGGAGCGCGCTTGCACACGGCCCCCGCGTGGGCACCTCCCACCCGCGAATGCCTCTCCGGGTGGGGCCCGCTCGTGCGCCTCGCTGCGCCCAGCTGCGTGTCCGTCTGCCTCGAGTGGTGGTGGTACGAGATCATCATCCTTCTCTGCGGCCTCCTCCCCTACCCCCGCGCCGCCGTCGCCTCCATGGGCATCCTCATCCAGACCACCGCCCTCATTTACGTCTTCCCCTCCTCCCTCGGCTTCGCCGTCTCCACCCGGGTCGGCAACGAGCTCGGCGCCAACCGTCCGGAGCGTGCCCGGGTCTCCGCCGCGGTGGCAGTGTCTGCCGCGGCTGCCATAGGGGTTATAGCGACCGGCTTCGCCATGTGCATGAGGGACCGGTGGGGCCGGTTCTTCAGCGGGGACGCAGACATCCTCCGGCTGACGTCCGCCGCACTCCCTATCGTGGGGCTGTGCGAGCTCGGCAACTGCCCTCAGACGGTGGGTTGCGGGGTATTGCGGGGGAGCGCGAGGCCGAGCGCGGCTGCGAACGTGAACCTCGGTGCCTTCTACGGCGTGGGCATGCCATGCGCGGTGGCGCTGGCGTTCTGGCTCGGCGTCGGGTTCTGCGGCCTCTGGCTCGGGTTGCTCGCCGCGCAGGTTTGCTGCGCGGGTCTGATGCTGTATGTTGTGGGGACGACCGATTGGAAGGCCCAGGCGAAGCGGGCCCAGGCGCTAACGTGCGCGAGCAAGGTGGTCGAGTGTGGAGAGTCGGAGGTGGCTGATCCTGCGGACGACGGGGAGCCATTGATTTCCATCAAAGTGGGTCCTGCATAGTTAGATTTTGGCAATGAAGCAAACGAGCTGTTTTTAGATTAGACGACTCAAGTTTTTTTTTTTCTTTTTTGTGGAAGTTAATGCTTGGTATGTGATTTCTCCAATATTAATTTTTTGTCAGGAGAGATGGGTCTGTAAGAAAAAGGGAAAACTTTTTTTTTACTTTTTTTTTATTACTAGCAGTAGCGACGACTGAAGATATTCATAACTGGGAAGCTTAATTATATTTTCTTTTTTGGTCTTTTGTCTATTTTAAAGAGAAAAATAATCTAGTAAAATTAGTGACCTTCTTTTATTAATATCTACTCTATTTTTGTATAACATACGCCGCCTTAGGTACTATTTATCACATGGTCCCATGACAAAAAGACACAAATATTAAATGTTTAAATATCATTTTATATCCGGTAAGTTTAAGTGGTTAAATATTTGTCTTCGCGAAGCTTTGCCAAGGGATTAGAATTAAAAAAAATACATCTTATATTATCTAGTGGGAAGTTCTATCTTCACTATCTAATTAAAGGTAATGTACGGTTTAAAATATAAAAATTAAATATAAATATTATTTTCTTACTTCAAATGAAACATGTAGAATTATAACGCAGTGGTGACACTATAATGTTCATGAAGTTCCATCCTTTCCAATCGTCTATGCCCCGATACGATACGAATCTACAATTAAGAGCATTAGAGATTCCGCATTCTCATACCAAAAAAAAATAAAAGAGATCGCACATTCCAAAGCAAGAAGAGAGAGAGAGAGAGAGAGAGACAGACGGAGGCAATGCATGCAGCAGGTGGGTGTTGAAAACTTGGAAGTAAAATGGGCGCGCGGTGCGACTTTGGACGTGGAAGAGATGAAAATGAGTGAAAGCAAATGCAGGTTGGAATTTACTAGAAAAAGGCGTGATTGTCTGTTTTGTGTGGCAGAGAGTCTGGCAGTCGCACGAGGGGTGAATCAATTTCGGCTTTGTTTCCTTACGCTGCCAACAAAAAAGCTTACTGCAGGGACTGAAGTTATTCTTGCGCGCGCAGGTTGGATGGCTCTTCCGGGTGGGGGTGAATTCCATGCCAATTGCCATGCACCTCTTTATCCGAGGCAATCTCCCTCCTCCTCCCTATTCTCTCCGGCTTGTGTTGCCAACCCCACCCCACACCCACCATTCAATCCATCCTTCAAACAAAACTTCAAACTCTGCCTGCTTATAGCTAGTTAGCACCCACACAATCCATATGCATCTTATACTGGACTTGGGAGCGAGCCACGGCCACCCACACAATAATGTACGCTAAAAGTAGGCCTGGGCATCACGATTATTACACACAGATTCACCCGAATTTACCCAGCCCCGTGATCTCTCACCCATGTATCAGCACGTGCCAACTCTGTTCTGTCTCCTCTTTATTCAGCTTCCGTCATTTTCCCTGTCCGGGTTGATAAGGCCTTGCACCGGCAGTTGTTCTCTCAATCCCATCATCCCTCTCATTACTTTCGTGAATCCTGCCTCTGCTTCTGGCGACTGCCGGGCCAGATTGCAGGCAAGCGAGTGACCACAGTGATTGCCCATTTGAAGTATACATTTTGTTGCTTTTGTCTGGGTAGATGAATTTATTTGCTGCATAGAGTACTGCCAGTGGACCACTTTGCCAGCCAGCAATATGATCGTTAAGGAAAAATTAGTGCTTTCTAGCTCTGCTAAGGGACACGCTCACTAGGAGTTTGCGGACTGAAAGCCAGCACACGTACGAAGGTTTGCGTACTTACCCCCATTCTAAGAACTCAATTTGACTGCACACACCGTCAACAATGTACTGCATTTGTACCACAAAGTTGGGCAACTTATGTAAAAGGCTTTTGTGATAGCTAGTGTGCATGTGATGGGTTTTATGCTTTGGTACTTCACTGCGCTGGCTGCACAGTTGAAGTTGGGTACATTGGTTTTAGAGATGCGTGTTCTTAACTGCTTGCTAGCTTCATAGTTAGTTTTTTTTTGTGTGCTCAAACCAGGGGATAAAAGAAATGTCAAATTAAGATAGGTCTCAGCGTAGGATAGGGCATTGGCAAACAGAAAAATCATGAATCAGGGAATTGCTCATATTATGCAAATTGTTGATAGTGGTGAAAAACAGCGGCAATATTGGCGCTGTATGGCTCCGAGTTTGCTTTTGGTGAATGAACTTGGGAACTCATTAACTTGTATTAGTGATTAGTTCATGATGCACAACGTTACAAAAGTCCGTGGACATAATTCAACTTGTGCGGCCAAAAACAAACAAGCGTCATGGGTGGATGGGACTAAGCATAGGTGAGGTCGGTGGCCCCTACGCTTCTCTCCAATCTGTTCCATATTGATTGAATGCCCGAGAGAAAGAGAGCATATATCATGGATAGATAAATAGATAGATAGGAAGGGAGTTTTGTTGACAGCCATCCCCAGCCAAATCACAAGACAACATCATTCCTCACCATCATCCTTATCACATGGCTGAGATGCTCCTACTCACTTGTTTATTATCTCATTTCCATACCTTCTTCCCTACATGAACATTTATTTTGCATATCTTCCTGCCTAGGCTGTGTAGTTGTTTTTCCTAAGAAGCATAGTTGATATAAACAAGTATAGCCGTAAATAAAGAAGAATTTGCCCCATTCCTATGTATCTCTCCACATATCAACATCATCATCATTCTCATTATGACTGTCTACCGGAACAAACAGCTTCGTTGCAGGGAAAGGGCTCGGGTATGCAGGAGAAAATAAGGCATGGCCCTGGCATTGTCTATCTTGGACGCAGCACGAACGAGAAACCTCCCTGTCCTTGTGATATTTTGCAGATTGGGCTACTCCAACACGTGACTGACTGATTGGGTTCAGCTGAATTCGGGGGATGCTACTTGTTGCATCATTGGTCACTAACTATTGTGCGTTGAATTGCCGTGGCCTGTCTCCTGAGGAGAAGCCGATCTCTTTCACACATGGTTGCTGCATGGTGGTTTGCAGTTTCAGTTGGCAAACTCATCATTCATGAACTAGCCCATCATCCCTTACCACCTGTCAAGTTGACACGGCGGGGGCCCCTCGATGGGTACCTCGCTTGTTGGCTAGCCAGCTCCCCATGTGATTACCTCGGATTATATATATGCACTCTTTAACTTTACACAGGCCATGCTTTCCATCCACGTAACCTCACCACCTCCAAGTATAATAAGGCTCTTGAGAAGAACAAACAAGATATGGTGCAGCTGCATGCTACTGAGCGAGTGAATTGCCAAAGTATGTGCATCTGCATGTATAGTGCTTACCTCGGTTTAGATATATGCACTCTTAACTTAATTAATTTATACAGGCCATGCTTTCCATCCATGTAACCTCACCACCTCTAATATAATAACGCTCTTGAGGATAACAAACAAGATATGGTGCACCTGCATGCTGCTGAGCCTTTGAAGTGCCAAGTATGTGCATGCTGCTTGAGAATGATGAAACGTTTATGTACTGTCTTTGTTTAATTGACTGGATTACGTAAATTATCCTGTAAGAATGTAACGAGGCAATCAAGTTTTTTAAAACTTTTAGCTATTAAGAAAAAGGCTATTATAATATTTAACACTTTTTTACACGTGCAAGCAATTGACAAAACTTAACATGTGGACATAAGAAGAGGAAAATAAAACAAGATCTTAGCATGTGGACATAAGAAGAGGTGAAGGGGAAAATAAACTAGGATCTTATGGAACATATGCCCAAAACACAAATAGGACAATTGGTGATTCAAATTCAAGTCATTCGTTTTAGTACCATATTAAATAATCAAGTTTCTAAAAAACTCAAACTATTAGAACAGTTATTATAATACATAACACTCAACATAAGCTGATCTCATAAGTTATCTAAATTGACACTACAATAAAGAAGACTATTAGCAACACTATTAAGCATAATTAAAGAATATAAAAAAAAGTCACATCGCAACTAGTGATTTATGACGCATATAAAAAACGTCATTAATAATAGTTATTAGCTTTGTTTTTTTTACGTTGAAAGAAGCATTAACGATTTTTATTTATTTATGTCGCACATAGAATATTAGTGACATTTAAACGTTGCTAATAGCTTAATTTATAGTGACATTTAGTATTTAACATCATTAAAATAATAGTATTTAGCGACATATTTTGTAAAACATCGCTAATAATAAAGATCTTGCTAAGTGTATATGTGTTGCTAATTATATAATATTAGATACGTTTGTCCAAAAGGGCCTCCACTAAAAATTAAAAAGGCCTCCAATTGAAGGAGGGGGTAGGGAAGGACCGGGGGAGCGGAAGAGGCCCCAAACTCTGGTAGGATGAAGAGGAGTTTGGAGCCCCTCCTCTAGTAGGGGAGGGGCGTGGGTTGGGGGCGCGCTGGATCCCTTGCCCTGGCACCCCTCCTCTCCTCCAACTCTGACCTGCATTAGAGGGAGGGGGGATAAAGAGCACATGCAAAATTTCGCCGATGATTCCCCCCCCTCCCCTTTTGCAACATATTATCATATATTATTTAATATCTAAATATATATTTTGCCCATGAATTCCCCCGGGACTATTTGCGAAACTTAAGATAAAAGGTTGCAAATAACATGTGTTATTTGTCACATTATATTGTAATTTCTATGATGCTCCACACATTTTTCTGCATGCGCCAGGACCAATTATTTTTTCTTAGCCGGTATCCAACTAATAATACATTCCCAGTTCTACAGCCAAGGAACTACTTTGGTAAAGTATACAATCAAAACATAATGCAATGCATGCTAATTATTTCTCACATGTTCAAAAGAATTAACTTCTATGGGAAGAGCATGCATCTAGCGTTTAAAATACCCTACCTTAATTTAAGAATATAAATTTTATAATATAGCTTAGAATAGAAGAAAATAAGTTTGAGGAGTGGGAGAGAGAAAAATTAGAAAAAACTGAATTCTCCGCACGATTTATAGTGCTTTGAGGCGATTTCAAAAAAGCCACACGTCACGCACACAACACACAGGCCCCCACCCATGCACCGTCCACGCAACACGTGTCAAGTGTCACATTGACACACGTCCTCCTCATAAGAATTTAATTTTTTTGATATTTTTTATCATATATTATATTTTAAAAATAAAAAATACAATGTATTAGCTACGCATGAGAATATGTGTTGCCAATACTCAAGGAATTTGTGACACATATGAATGTGTTGCAAGTACTTCGAGTATTAGCAACGTATATTCTTATGTGTTACTAATAAATTTTATTTTACTTTATTTTTTATTATTTTAAAATATAATATATAATAAAAATATTTTAAAAATTAAAATTAATTTTTCATGCTCTTTCATCTCTCTTCCTCCTCCTACTTAAGTCTGACAACCCTCTAGCTAGCTCTATTTTGGTGTGTGTCAATGTTTTTATATTAATGTCTACTCTATCTCTCTCCCTCTCCCACTCCTCTCTCTTATCTCACTCTCTCTCTTCTCTTTCTCTCTTTGTCTCCCACGCGTGTCGGTGTGAGCACCAGCTCTAAAGAAGAAAAGTGTGAAGTAAGAGAATTTAATTTAATATTTTTATATTTTTTTATTATATATTATAAATTAAAATAATAAACATATTGAAAAAATAAAGTAATTGCAACCTTTGATAATAATCATACCAAATAAAATAAAATTTGAAAAATAATACTATTTGTGACATATTTTTAAAAGCATTATAAATAGTAACAAAATAAAATTTAAAACTTATTTTATTTGCGATGCTTTTTATAAAGCGTAGCAATGAACTATTTGTGACGCTTTTATAAAAATTGTTGTCAATAGTTATTTAAGCGTCGCAAAAAGTAATTTTTAGCAACACATTTTTTCATCACTAATAGTACTTTTTGTTGTAGTGTACAGTCTACAGGGCCATCCACGTAAGCCAAGTTTCACTCAAACATGACTAGAGAAATTAATTTCATTTTTTTGTACTAATTTATTATATAATTATATATTTAAAGATATTTTATTTAATACATATAACAAATATTAAATATGAATAATATTATTTGCAATGTATAAATATATACCTCGTAAATAAATTATATTATTATTTTTTATTTAATTTTTTTATATAATTATAAATAAATAATTAAAATATAGCTAAGTGTGATATATAATTATATATGTCACAAATAACCATGTTATTTGCGACATATACATCTATACATTGTGAATAATTTTAAATTATATTATTATATTTATTTAATATATATATATATATTATATAAATTTAATAATATATTATTTCATATATGAATACATGTTTTATAATTACAAAAAATATAAAATTAATTTCATTAGTCCTATTTGTGTGAGCTTGGGCTATGAGAGCCGTCGAATCGAGATCTGATGGTGGAAGAGGGCATGCAACATGCTTAGCTTGTGAGTTATGTGTCATCATATCAAAATCAAGCGGCCCACATAGCGTGGATTGACACTGATGTGTAGTGTCACGCTTCGCCACTCGCCCCTTGACCTGAACCCAGTTCAAGGAGATAAGACAATGCACAAAGAAGTAGAAACATTAACTAACCTAATGGCTAGGTCGAAGTACACATTATATACTCTTTGCGTAAAAGCAAATAATGGAAGGTAAAGAAATTAATTAATCTCATTTAGTCTAACACATCACCCACATCATCTCATAACAAAATAGTCATAAGCTAAAAGGCTAGATCAAGTCTAAGCCAACAAAATAGTCATAACATGAGTCTATATCAACTCAAAATAACTAGTCCACTCTCAGCATGCATCTACTCATCCTTATGCTCATGAAACAGCTTGTCTTGAGTACTTGTATGACATAAGCATAGAACCCCAAAACAAAAACAACACAATAAAGGGTGAGCTTAGCTTAATTAGGGTTTTTAAATAAAACATAGGCTTACATTAACATCAAATGCATTCAATCTGTGGAATTATCTCATTCACCACACATCCTTAAACCACTTGTGTATTAGGGTCTAAATCATATTTCATAATCATATATGCACAACCTATGCATTCATTTAAATCTCATATTCTAATCACATCTTGCATGAACAAGCTTTATCATTTTATTCACATCGTGCATAATCAAGTGTACTAATCTGCATTCATCATACATGTTCAAGTATAATATTTCACATTTATCCTACACAACTTCTATCAATGAGCGTTATAATCCATATACTACATATATAAATATCACGATGAATGTATCATAATAGATAAAATTATCATGCTCACCTTAGCTTAAGCCTGAGCAGACATGCTCGCCCAGAAAATCTTTAAAAAAAGGAAGTCCAAATTCCTAAAAAAAAGACGAGTAGTTTGGGCAAATCCTGTAAATCGAAAGTACCTCATGGTGAGCCATTTCACACGGACATACCATAATGAATTCTCAAGTCTAGAAAGTCACGATCCAATATCTCATTATAGCAAATCCTCCCTTCTCACTCATGGATGAAACTCACCATTAAAAGGATGTAAAACGTCATCCAATAGATGTAAAAGCATGCCCTTTTAGATATAAAACTGATTCGATAAATCTTCGATGTGGCTAATCTAGAAAATTGCGGCATCTAATCTATTAATAATGATTAAAATAAAATAATCTTTGCTTAATAAGTCATTTTCATGATATATGTAATATAATACATACGTGAACAAAGTTTAATGGATGTAAGCACATGCAAACATACACAAATAAGTCCTAATATACATGAAACATGCTCTATTCGTGACAAATAAGATCAGGTAAGCACAAGTAGAAATATACGTACATGGTTGTGTTCATAGTTAAGTAAAACAAGTGGAACATGGTTCAAATGGAAATAGTGTGACTTGTGCTAGCATTTCTACTCTCTTATAGTCATGGAGTAAATATGAAGAAAGAATCGAAATCCAACTTAAAGACAAGTAGGGTATCATACTAAGTTTAAATATACATAATCATCTTTATAATTATGCTAAATTACCTAAAACATGGTTCATGTGCAATTAATGTAACATGTGCAAGTATTCATACTCCCCTATGGTTATCATCTATTTGAATAATGAGACAAGCAAGAAGAGATGGTAAAAAACCAACAAAAAATGAATTTAATATCCAGAAAATTGCAACCCGTTCGAACGGCTGGCTGTTCATTTGGCCCGACAAGGTGATCGTTGCCCGAAACTGTAAACAATTTGTCTTCTTCATGTCTAAACTGAACCAAATTTATTTAAAAAATCCATAATAATTCCTAAAACATCATGAAACTTTATATATTAATTACCTAAGGCTAAAACATAGTAGATCTAACATTTTTCAAGCTTAAACATGCAAAAATAATATTAAATTATCTATTTTAGAAGAATCACTATAACTCATTAAAAAACTTCAAGAACTTGAATCTACCCATATTCATGGTGCTATATATAAGAAAATATCTTACCTCTAATCCGATTGTGAATCCCTTTAATGATCTCCAAGCTCAAGAATCCCTACCCACAAATTAGGATTTTTATTAGTCATAAACAAAATCTAACTTTTCCCACAAAAATAGACTCGAATCAACAAGTAGGTAGTAGATATAAGACTTAATTGGGTTAAAAACGAAAACCACAAGATTTAGGGTTTTAAATTAAGATTAAATAGAGGAACTTGATGGGAATGAACTTATAATCCCAATAGAAGAGATAAAACATGGCATTATCAAGGTCAAATTGAAAGGATTAAGGAAGGACTAAAGTAATTTTACCATAAGATGAAATTTCATCTTTGAGAATAGGAGTAGAGCCCTAGCCTTTTCTAAATCTTAACCCTTCCTCAAATAGGAAAAGGGCTAGGATTTTTTATTTATAGTAAGTGACTATTGGGCTAAAAAAATCACTTATTAGGCTTGGAAATAAGCCCAATAAGCTTTAAACGAAATCATATGTGTACATTAAACTATAAAATGAAATTAATCAAATTCAAACCCGTTTAAAAGAATCAAGAGAGTGTTGGCAGTCAAAGAGGTTAGCAAACTGTCCGATATAGACGTAGGGCCCACTTGCTTAATTAAAGAATTTAAATGGCAAAATGGCATTAACTTGTGGAAATTAGTTTATTAAGCTAGGCAACAATGTTTCTGAACTAAAAAATTAAAAATAAACTCATAATTAAACTAACTTGCTACCAAAAGAAAATTGAAAACAAACAAGTTTTACATTAATTAGAAGGTATTAAAATTAGTAGATTTACATGTGGAAGCCATTCTCACACAAATGGGACTAAAGATATTAATTTATTTTTTTTAAATACAACGCCCCATAGAGTCGGGGCGCGAGCGCAGTCTCACACAAACGATACTAAATAAATTATTTAAAATTTTTGAGATCCGATGGCGTAAGGGGACATGAAATCTACTTGCCCCCTAAGTTTCTTAGCATCGTGGAATTGAAATTTGATAGCCCACAATGTTGGGGCTCATGCAAATAGGACTAAAGATATCAATTGTTTAAAATACACTACGTGTCACACCCCGGCCATGCTCGACCCGAGCCGAACCCGGTCCAAGGGCCGGTCATAGCGCGCGGGGGCGACGAAGTGAAATTGAGAAACGATTCTAGCGGAAGACTTAATCCCTAACCACGGGCGATTAACAGCAACACGGAGTGCGCACAATCCTTTGAGCAAGAGTAAATAAAAGGGAAAAAAAGGTGTTGCTTAACACAAAGTAAACAACAATCTCAAACCCACAAGCTTAGTTTAAGTAAAGCCCACATCGGCTCAAAATAAGTCATAAGCAAACATAACTGTAACATGTGACATAAATCCACAACAAAGAACCCTACACATAGGTTCTAACATAAAACATGAAACAAAATGAAGGAAAGTCACGCAACGATCTCCATCATCACACCCAAGCTACCTCTGACCTTTCCTCAAAGAGGTAATCCTGTCCGTCTGCGTGTCGCACCACGCAGCCCCAAATCAAAACACAAAAGAGGGGTGAGTTTTAACACTCAGCAATGATTTTAATATCACTAACCACGTTGAAAATACGGTAGCATGGTGATATAGTCTTTCAAAAACAACGATGTACAAGGTGTATCACTTTCTGATCACATATTTACATCACTTATACACTGCATAACATCATAACTCAAACATGCAGGGATGTATCTCTAGCATACCAATTTCCACATGCATTCACATCATAACCAATCCCGCATGGACGTATCTCTAACATACGTATTCCCACATGCATAATGTCATCACAACCAATCCCGCATGGATGTATCTCTAGCATACATATTCCCACATGCATTTTATCATCAAAATCAACATGCATGGATGTATCTCTAACATACATATTCCCACATGCATAATGTTATCACAACCAACCTCCATCAAGGAGTAATCACACATTAACGTCACACAGACGGGAGCATAGACAAGGCCACGAAGGCGTGTCATGGTACAAAATTCTACACAAGAATTCAAGAAAGATCGGGGTTGTCAATCCCTAATACCGCTCGCGGACGATCTGGCCAAGGATGTCCCATTCTCACACAGAGAATCTAGAGCAGGGGTGTTCGCCCAGGGACATCTCCTGCGGAGGGAAGAGCCCGAGTTCTCACACAGAGAACCCTAGAACACGTGGTAGCGGGGTGCACACGGCATACCACACTGGATTCTCAGGGTCCAGATGACACACATAAAAATATTCTCACGTGTCCGCAAGATAAGTACACAACTCGTCCCCACATCATTCCATTAAACAAGACTCAACCCGGGGAGTGCACTCGTTCCACACAGGAACTTCAAATCGTTCCACACAGGAACTTCAAATCAAAATATGTCCTTTCGGACCAATCAACTTGCGATTAATCCACGACCGATAAACCCGGCACACAATTCCATCCCATTGCATCCAATCGGTCAAATTCGATTAATCACGATGAAGCCTCAATTGGAAATCCATTTTCATGATGCGTGCAGCATGGTACATGCGTGGGCAAAGCATACATGAATCCTAATCATGATAAGTGCTCTCACCAGCCCCTAATGCATCATTCATAATCACGATATTAAGCTTCAACATCATCATTTAACCCCCACATGTGTGTGTGTGTAACTAGTAGAAGCCTTTCACATAATGCATATTAACATGCTTGAAAATCAACTCACTACCACACCACACATGTGAATTTCTACCTAAACATGAATTCCAGCGGAAATCATAGTAGAAGAATCGTTGAAATCATAGTTAAATTCAAAACTCAACCACAAAGGCTAAACACCTATAACATCACTCATTTCATCATTGAGTCATGGCAATCACCAACATTCACACACCATTAATCACAATTTATCATGACAAATCAGTCCAACAATGATTGTAGTCCTACCGAAAATATATGCTTATCAAAAGGGAACCAACCGTTCATAATTTCAAGATAACGATTCCAAGATCATGCCACAAAACATAAGTCATCCCACCATCTCTAAGCATATATCTCAACTCTATAAACTCAATAGCATGCATTTCCAGTAGCCTAACATAGCTTAAAACACTCCACATTCATATAAAATTGGCAAGCTAAAGTGGAATCATCAAAATAGGCATCATACACACAACATACAATTTTACGTGTAGCCGATCGACGCCCTTCAGGCCGTTCGATCGGTTACACGCAAAATTTTGAAATTTTCAGTTCAGCCGATCGATCGCCCTGCAAGGCCGATCGACGCTAACACGGCAGAACAGTCATCTTCTTCCTTTCGCAAATCCAAACCGAAACACCATAGAAAACACTTCAAATCCACATCTAACACCCTAATCACCATCAAAAGTCTTCCTTGACTTCCAGAATATCAAACCAAAACATAATAATGCAAAACCCTAAGAAATCGGGATTAAATAATTCCATTTTCTAATCTTACCATTAACACACTAAATCAAGCAAACCATTTCGAAATAAGCCAAAAATGAAGAGTTTTACCATGGATAAACAGAGATTTCGAAGACCCATTACCTCAGCACTTGATTAAGCTCGGATTGAAGAGTCACCCTTCTTGAAATCCTTGAAAACACAATGAGTTTGAATCAAACACCAATAGAAATCGATTTACTTAAAAAATCCCTAATTAAATCTTAGATCTAGGGCTTGTTGGTAGTAAAAATCGGATTTTGAAAGTTAGGGTTTGTAGTAAAACACAAATCAGTAGCTTTTGATGGTCAAAAACGAATTGAATCAAGGGGAAAATGGTAGATTTGGAAGAAATTAAGAGAAAAGCCATGGATTAGTGCTTAATTAGAGTAAGCTTACCTTAATCGGCTTCTAATTCGGGCCTAAGTGGGGATTAGGCCAGCCCTCCTTCCTTAGCCTATTCCCAAAAATGGAAATGGCTCTGGTTTGCCCTTTTATAGTAAGGGTTGGGGTAGGCATAGGTAAGTTTTGGGGTGTAAATATGAAAAGTAGGCTAAAAGTGGTTATTTTACAAATTTAAGCACGAATTAAGCCTAATAAAATTCTGAAAATTTTTGTGTGACCTTAAGTATATGTCTAGGGTCATTTGACAAAAAAATAAAATTTTCGACCGTGGGGCCCACAGGGGTCCCGCCAAAACCCTAATTTTTGGGAAAATAGTGAAAAATCCGAAAAATTCCAAAAATTCACATTTGGTTTAAAATCACTTAAAACCACTAATATTGAAGTTAATTTTGGTTAAAACCATCACAAACTCTATTTATTTACAAAATCACCGAATAAGATCAGAAAACACGTAAATCTCACGATAATCAATAATTAAAGAAAACTAAAACCGGTTTAAAGATGAGGGTCCTTACACTACGGCCCACAGAGCCAGGCCATGAGCCTAGTCTTAAACAAATGTGACTAAATAAATTTTTTTGAGATATGACGGTTTAAGAGGATATGCAACCTACATCCCCCTTAAGTTATCAATGTCATTGGATTGAAATCCAACAGCCCACATAGTTGGGGCTCGTGCAAACGGGACTGAAGATATTAATTTAATTTTTTTTGAAATACAATGAACCACATAATCGGGGCGTAAGCCCACTCTCACACGAATGGGGGGTAGATAAATTATTAAATTTTTTTAAGATCCAACGATGTAAGGGGACATGCACCCATACTAGCCCCGAGTTATTAGCATCAATATGACATCCCACATAGTTGGGGCCTACGCAAACAAGACTAAAGGTATTACTTTAATTTTTGTTGCAATACGACAACCTATAAAGTTGAGGAGTGAGCCCAATTTAATGCAAATTGGACTAAAAAAGTTATTTATTTTTGAAATCCAACAGCGTAAGGGGACATGCAACCCATCTGCCCATTGAGTTATTAGCGTTGTCAGGTTGAAATCCGACAACCCACGGAGCCCAGGCAAACACAAATGGAACTAATGATATTAATTTATTTTATTTAAAATACAATAGGTTGTGAACTTAATCTTACACATACGAGACTTAAATTTTTTTTTAGATCCAACGGCTAAAGGGGAAAGCTACATGGCCCTTGAGTTTTCAATGTCGTTGGATTGAAATCTGACTGCCCATAAAGTCGGGGTTCACACAAACGGGATTGAAGATATTAATTTAAATTTTTTGAAATACGCTAACCCACATAGCCTAGTCGTGAGCCTAGTCTCACACTAATGTGACTAAAGAAATTAGTTAAATTTTATTGAAATCCAACGGCGTAAAGGGAAATGTAACCTAGTTGGCCGCTGAATTAATTTATTTTTTGTAATTATATATCATATATTTATATATTTATAATATATTGTATAATTTAAATAATATATATTAAATATAAATTAAGATTTAATTTAATATATTTGTGACGTTTATATACAAATGTTGTAAATAGTATACTATATTTGCAACATTTGTGAAGAAACATCTCATATATTTGTGACATTTCAATATAAACATTGCAAATAATTCATTATAAATTTTATTTTCTTATTATTTTATTTAATATAATATTATTTGCGACATTTACAAGTAAGCATTACAAATAATTTAGACTATTAGTGACGTTTACGAGTAAACATTATAAATAATCTAAAATAAAAATCTGTTTTAAATTTTTTTGTTCAAAATAATAGTATTTGAGATATTTATATACAAACATCGCAAATAGTGTTAAATATTTGCATCATTTATATATAAACGTTGCAAATAAGCCTCCAATTTGTAACGCTTATTTATAAGTGTTTTAAATAATCCCCCTATGAAAAAAAAATCACAAATAAGTAATTTTCTAGTGACAGTTTTTTAAGTATCGGTAAAAACTCTTTTTAGTGCTCGCTAATAAAAGCTTCATAGTAAGTCTTTTTCATTGTAGTGTGACCTAGCTCCAGTTTGGGGATAAAATATGAAAAGAAGGGTAAGGTGTTGTTCATTGAAATGTCATAATGTATATTGCTGTGTGCACATTGTTTGAGGTGAAAATATAGCCCATGATGAGTGAGTACTTTGGGCTTACCTTTCTTTTGTAGATGCGCTCAATAATTCGTTATCTGGTGACTAACTTTTTGTTTGGGTAGTGATAATGGGCCATGTGTACGTGGAGAGTTCATTCTTAATGGGCCTATGAACTGGACTCCGAGATGGCAACAAAACCTATTACGCAGAACGCCTATGATGGCTATGAGCTTCCATATTCCAATTCATAGTTGTTTTGGGCTTAAACTGTTTTTCTTTTATTGGTACACTGCTTTGGGCTCATACTACTTGTACAGAGATCCTTGTGAAAAGCTTCCCAGGGTTTCGAAGTCCTGACACAACCGGGGCGACTTCCATAATTGTTCGAGACCTTGCTATCCAATATAAGGTCCCTTTTTCCCTCCGTGGGAAACATTTTTAAGATGAAGAACGAGGGATACTTATTATAGAAGTAAACTTTAATTTTATTGCTCCAAAATATAGTTTCCAAACAGTATTATAAATGCATGGGGCGAACTTGGAGGCATTTCTGGTTGGATTTCTTCCTGGGGAGGTCTAAGGATCAAATCCCATTGGCACTGCAGAAGGGTGCATGAGTCTTTTCACTACTACTACTACTAATAATAATAAAATTTGGAAGTATTTCGTCACCTCAAAAAATTGGGTCATTAACATTTATTACGTTAACCTCAACTACACAAACAAAATAATAGATGAACCTTGAAACGGATCAAAATATAGAACACAAAATGATGAAAAATATATAAATATGAAGCGGTTCTGAAAGGAGCATCTTGCGTCAAGCACAGGCGTGTGAAACATTTTTATATCCTAAAATGCACGCGATCAATGCCACCTTCTAAACGTAAGCCATAAACAATCGGTTAAAATTAATATCTGAACAAACTTTCACATATATCACTTTTCGTTTAAAAAGGCGAGTGCAAAAGCTGGACAAGGTCTGAGATGGTCATCCATTAGCTGTAATAAAATGAGATCGATACCAAATTTCCAGACATCTAAACTAGCAAAATATGATCAGAAAAGAAGGATGATTTTTCGATGATACTTGCTCCGACGATTGTTCATACTCGCCTTTACCTCACATCTCAAATTTAAGTACGTAAATGCAGGGTTTAAAAGTTCGGATCTGCACTAATACAAGCCACTTGATCTGAATTCTGAAGTAGTAGCAGGCAAGTTGCAATGGAAATGGACATGGTGGCCAGAACTTGCAGAGGGCCGTGCCAGTTTGGCCTTTTAAACTTTCCAAGCATGCGAGTTTCCGTCCACTCTTGTAAAATCAAGTCTAGGCATTGAAGTTTGAGCTTTTATTTTCGACGTCTGAACCTTGATAGGCTACATGGTTGGCAAGACTGGATACCCTTATCCGATTGGTCCACAGCTTGGTTCTTGTGCCACTATCCTCTCCTTGTTTTTCTGCACGCGGAGACTCTTTAGTAGTCCATGAATTCCAGCTCTATTTACATCAAATTAAGTCCCCTGTTTATTTTCTTAAATTCGTCAACTAAGCTGTTGTGACTCTAACCGATCAGAGTATTTAATCAATATATGTAGTAAAATCGGAAGGAAGGGGGCGGCCGGTAATGAAATTCTGTATCGGATACACACAATGTTGATAGCTTAGAGACACAGGGAGTAACAACTTAAGCATAGAATAAAAAAATTGCTCACTGCCTATAACTGAATAGACGGTGAGCAGCTCAAACCCATCTCTATGAAATATGAAAACTCCAGCTAAATACTCATACTTTAGAGCTAGATAAAACAATTTTCACTGTGAAGTATGTCGACGTTAAAAACGTAAAAATTTACTTGATTTATGATTTTACACATTCAAGTATGGAGCCTGGCCCTGGGACGGTTTGTGCGCACGTGCGCTTACATCTGATGGAGGGAAGTATTCGCAGTTTTCCTGGGGAAGGCAGTGCCGGTCGATGATGTTCCCAACACAGTATGTATGACGCCAAGCTTTGGTTGTCTACCAGACCGGCGGCTCCCTTGGCTTGCTGCCGTACGTGCGTGGTCCCACAGATCCTCAACCGTCCCGTGAAGTTGTCCCAATAAGCCCATTCTCCACGCCCAAGTACGATTATTATAATAATGAAAGATACTCAAGGGAGAATGACCAAAATAGCCATGTAGTATGACCGTCCACTTTGCATTCAGAAGTGCCCCAGCGCCTCCTGAATCCTCATTACGCAAGGCCTTCGAATTAATATATAGAATTAAAAATTGGGGGTTTAATTCTATATATTAATTTTTTATTGTTATTTTTTTATTAGGTTTTGGTCTCGTTCGCATTAGCGCATGTTACTTGGGAGTTGGGAGGCAAGTGGTTCCCCGAAATCCGACGGTGCTCGAGTGTCAAGTGCATATTTTTTCAAATATACGCCATTATATGTATATATATACCTTTTATTTTTTATAATTATTTGTAAATATACTATATTTGAAAAATAATTTCTTGTATTTATTAAAATAACCTTCTAATGCCATATATTTGAAAAATTGATGTTAGTAAATCAGTGACAAGTATACTTCATGTAAAGGATGAAGATTACTGATTATCGAGTATTTTTTTATGGGCAACTGTAATTTATAGAATACAATATTTTTTATCTTAAGGACTAACTAAATATGTATGTCTTTTGCCGTCAGATAAGCTTACATTAAACAGTATTAACGACTCTAACCATTTCTGTTACAAGAAAAAAAAACACGTTAGTAAAAGGACTAAAATACAAAAAAAGAAGGACAAATGTGAGGTAATATAAATAAATGTGCTAAATGGACGACATTATTAGATATGGAGTACAACATGGTGTGAATTAGCCGTGGCTAGGGACTCAAACCTTGTGATTGGTTTCTTATTTGCTTTTCTAAATGCCTTGTGATTATGATTAGGACTGCTACTTCGGCTAGATATATGATAAAATTTAACCTGACCTATAGGTGGGATTTGGATTTTTAAATTTAACTTAAATAATTATTTGGGTTGGGTCTATATTTTAGGTGATCCAACTCAATTCTACCCTAATAATGTTATAAATATAAAATTTTTATATTTTAATAAAACTAACCCGACCTTAATAGGTCAAGTTTGGGTTTCTAAATTTTACCAGAATAGCTATTTAAGTTAAATTTTAATTTATTATTTTTTAAATAATATTATATTCGGATTTGACAAATTTAGACTTGAACCTGACCCTATAACATCCTTAATCAAGATAATCTTTTTTTTAATATACCCGTATATATTAAATAAAAACTAAGTACTATTGCAGCCCGCAATATACAACGAGCAAATTAAACGACTATAACCAATACAATGCAAACATTCATGCGATGATCCTAATTTGATCATAATTTGCTACGTTTTACGCATGTGATCATCCTTGATGGCACTGCCATCGTAATATACGATCTTCACTTTCCCTGAAAGGTTACTGGACCTTATACGTGAAGTGAATGAAGTGTTCGCTTCCATACTTCTGAAGGCATAATTTCGATTCCCACTTTAGGACAAAAAAGGATTATACGAGGAGCACAAAATTTGGATCCATTTTTAACATGTAGACCCCCATTATCCTCCATATTGCTCTTGTTTTATCTTTTGTTCCTTTCTTATAACTAGCCCCCCCAAAAAAAAGTTATGCAGCAAATTCAACTCTACTGGAATTGATAAGGATAAAAGAAGGACTTTATCTTCTTTTTCTTTTTTAGTAAGATTCTCAGGAATTTACCGCATGCTTGCGTGATAAGGATAATCAATTTTTTTTAGAAAAAAACTGCAAAAAAATGAATAGCCCCAACTCTCATGCCCATAAATGTCGGTTATTCCCATTTCAAAAGTAGACAAAAACTTTGTTGGAAGTTCATCGTAGGAAGGAGTTATATTTCATTTTAGTTCATTTTGAGAAGCTAAGTAGAACTATAAATGTGGCAAAGAATAAATATATTCCTTACTTCTAGTTTTTAATTAGTATACTACTTTTTTATTCTTTTTTTGCTTACATTCCTTGCTGGTACTGTTACTTGAGAGTATCAAGCGCACTAGGAACATTAGCATGGCTTCCAAATTACCCTATGGAGGAACCCATTTATATTATAAAAAATGAAAAAAAAAATTATGATTGAATGTTATAACAAAAAATTATGACCGTGCTAACTAGGGCTTTATGTAACATGCTCACGGCTTTTGTCATGAATTCTTGATTAAGATAGAAGATTCCAAACAAAAAGAAGAATTCCAAACACTACTTTTTCTCAGTATTTTCTATGTTCTTGAGGTAGTGAGATTAGCCTAAAAAAGTTAAAAATTATTTATATTTAAAATTGACGACGTACACATTAATACATATTTATATTAATAACTCTAACACAGTAAATTTTCAAGACAAACGACTCCCTACATTTACCACGCTAGGCTCACTTAATAATAAGGAGCCAAAGAAAATACTTGTGAAAGCAAGTAATGCTAATGAAAAAGTTACTCAGTGCAGCTATGTAGCTATGTAGTGATGGCCATTCTCAATTAAAATATCCCCATCAGCACATGTTTTCGCGGATTGCAAGGTATCAAAGCTTTCCATGTCTGGGTGAGAACAAAAAGAAGATCGGCCATGAATTAAAAAAAAAAAAAATCGGCCACTGGGAATTATGAGCACCTCATCAATCATCACCCATGAGACGTAGGGACACTTTGGTAAATTCACTGAGGACTCAGATCATGATCATCTTCCCCATCCATTTATCGTATTAATGGGAGATGGGCCACTACTATAGAATCAGAAGCCAAAAGCGGAACCGGAGGCAGAGAAGAAGCAAAGGCAACGAAGATCCTAAAAATCAGCGCTGCTTTTGGAGGCAGACACCCCCACTTTTTGGCTTCGTCGTTGGCGTGCACTCCGATTTCTCTCCAGCGGGAAGCCGTGCTTCCCTCGCACCAGCGCCGGCGAGATCCATCTCGGCCGTTTGCTTTTAGGAGGAAAACTTAGCGAAAATAAATTTGTAAAAAAGGATTAGCAGTTTTTGTTTTAATGACTGAAGGTTTGCTGGTTTGAAAGGGAAGGAAGGGCTCGTCTCTCCTGATCCGTACAGCGTCCAGTGGAGTGGTTGTTGCGGGGAGAATCTTCGCTTCGTCGCATGGGGAAGGTAGCGGTGGGAGCGGCGGTGGTCTGCGCGGCGACCGCATGCGCAGTCGCGACGCTGATCGTGCGCCACCGCATGCGGAGCTCTGGACGGTGGGCCCGGGCGATGGCCATCCTGAGGGAGTTCGAGGACAAGTGTGCGACTCCCATCGCGAAGCTGCGGCAGGTGGCCGACGCGATGACTGTGGAAATGCATGCCGGATTGGCCTCCGAGGGCGGGAGCAAGCTCAAGATGCTAATTAGCTACGTTGATAATCTCCCCACTGGGTAAGGTTTCCTTTTTCCTTTCTTTTCCTTCTTTTTGCATTGATCAACGACTTCCTGCTAACGATAGTGATTGGCTATTTGTTCAATCAGTTGAAATTAAGGCTGCCATTTCCGCTTCTTCTGTTCTTTATTTTAATCGATCACCTGTGTTTTAACAACTTCTATAAAGGACAACGATTGGCTATTGTTTTATCATTTACTATAATAATGGAGTCTCCCCCCTAAAAGTTTGTTGGATTTTTTGTTTTGTTCAATTGTTCGTTAAGGTTGGTTCTTTCGTTGGTTCAATGTATTATTGCTTTCTTTGTGCAGAATGATTGTTTTTAAGCATACCGTTCTATGAGCATGTACAGATTTTTCTTCATATGTCCGTTTGTAGTCCCATTGCATGTATACTTGCTGCTCAACTTTTAGAATTCAATTTATTACAATGCTTGTTATTGTAGTGGAATAGATCTAGCCTGAAATTTGTATCGTATCCATTAATGCCTATTTGATATTTGTTACTAGAGCTGTTTCCTGTTCCTAACCTTCGGGAGGAAATAATGAAAACAACCACTTTGTCCTCAGCCCACCCCATTCCTTCCTCTCTGCCTTTGTCACTCAAATGTCTTGCCAATATCCGGACCTTCATTCACCCTAGTAAATGCCCTGTCTACTAATTACATGAACTTGACCAATACCATTGTCAAGGCCCTTGAGCTCAGAAACCTGTAAATGAAGAAGGCTTTCATTAATGGTAGTGAAATTATTGATGAGAGCTAATAGCTGGTTGCTTCCTCAAGCTTAGTACATTTGACTTATGTACTCTGTTTTCAAATACAGTGATTTCTTTGTTCAGAATATTTCTCTTTCCGATAGAGAAAACTGGAAGTAGTTCTTGTTGTGGATAAGGGGTGTGTTCATGTTGATCTTGTACTGGTGAAAAATCTGTGCAGTACTGACAGTTACCTAGTGAAATCACCTTTAAAGTTGCCACTTTTCATATATTGATGCTGAGAGTGTTGAGGATCAACTTTGTTTATGTATTTATTTCTTCTGCAAAGTATACAAGAAACGATGCCATGTTGTTTATAGCAGGGCTGTATTTAGGAGAACCAATATTTCTGGTCTTTCAAACTTTGTCAAATTTCTGAACAAGTCATTGTGCTACATAGCTAAGCCGTTGATGAAAAAACAAACATCTTACCTACTGGAAACATGCTACTTTTATTCCATCCCTTTTTTAGAGACGAAGAAGGGTTGTTTTACGCGTTGGACCTTGGTGGAACGAACTTCCGAGTGCTGCGTGTACAGCTGGGTGGCAAGGAGGGACGTGTTCTTAAGCAAGAGTTTACGGAGGTGTCGATTCCTCCACATTTGATGACTGGATCTTCAGATGTAAGTGGACAATGACTTTAATCATTCATGTTTATATTTTACATTTGTGCTGTGGTTGGTATCTAATTTTTAATTGTCCAGGCACTTTTCAACTACATTGCGGAGGAGCTTGCCAAGTTTGTTGCAACAGAAGGTGAAGGCTTTCATCTTTCTGTTGGAAGGCAAAGGGAACTTGGTTTCACATTTTCTTTTCCTGTGAGGCAAACTTCAATTGCTTCTGGCACCATTATTAAGTGGACCAAAGGCTTCTCCATTGATGATGCGGTAGACCCCTTAATAGTTCTATCGTGTAGATTACTTATTCATGTTAAAATATTTTATCCTAGTAATTTTTGGTTCATCATGATCATGGCATGTGATAATTTGGTTTATTTTTTAGTTCTTGCAAACTTTACTTTTTCCAAGGAGAGCTTTATCTATGAATTAGAAGCTTCCCCCTCTCCCGGGGACAGGGAGAAAGTCCTTTACATCAGAAGAAAATAACCATATCTACATGTCCAAAAAGCATAACATTACATATCCTCATATAATTGTAACCTTTTGACTACATATGAACTGGTCAAGGACCATGATGAGACTTAGGAAAAGAAAAAAGGGATATCAACAATTTTTTTTGTTTAATTTATATTTCCATACCAACATTTAATATTATTATGCAGATGTAAGCAATTCAAAAGGCTCTGTATCTAACACGTACCGGGAATAAAATTCTTAAATTGATTGCATATTAAAATAAAGGCTTGAGGAAAATCAATTGCAACTCCGAAGTGGAATTTACTCTCTTGTAGATGCAGAAATTAACTTAGATAAATGAAGCTGCATATTCCACAATCTTCCATTCTTCAATATTTTTAAATGCCCTGAGCACCATAGATTCTTTCTATGAATCGAGGATGTACCTGATCAAGTCTTCATTTTTCTTGTGTTTAGGTTGGGGCAGATGTGGTTACTGAATTGACAAAGGCAATGGAAAGAAAAGGTGTTGATATGCGTGTCTCTGCTCTTGTAAGTTCATTGGGGAAGATTATACATACTGCAAGCATGAGTTACAGCTATTAAAGACATATATATATATTTTTGGTGGTATCAGCTGAATTTTTGGCTTCATGCTCATGCATTGCAGGTTAATGACACGATTGGGACACTAGCAGGAGGTCGATACCTTAATTCTGATGTTGTTGCTGCTGTCATCCTAGGCACTGGAACCAATGCTGCATATGTGGAGAGAGCACATGCCATTCCGAAATGGCATGGCCTTCTTCCAAAATCAGGAGAGATGGTTAGCATTCTTCTCGAACTTTGATAATCTAATAAATTATAAAATTTAAATGTTGAAAGGACCACCATATAGAGACATAATTATCTACTGAAAATTAGGCTTTTGGATTCTAACCATGTAATTTTATTTTCTCGAGACTAGGTTATTAACATGGAGTGGGGAAACTTCCGCTCATCCCACATTCCATTAACTGAATACGATCAAGCATTAGATGTTGAGTCTCTCAACCCTGGGGAACAGGTAAACAAGACAGTTCCTTTTTCTTCCTTTAAAAAGATTTTTTTTTTGGCATATCTACTTGCATCTGACGTGGTGGCTTTGATGGTGTCAGATCTTTGAGAAAATATTGTCAGGAATGTATTTAGGGGATATTGTGCGACGAGTCTTGTGTAAGCTGGCTGAAGAAGTGGAATTTTTTGGGAATACCATTCCTCCAAATCTTAAGGTTCCCTTTATATTAAGGTGAGATTTTAATTCGCATAGCTGTTTCAGATTTATAATATCTTCAGTGAGTAGAATCTTTTTAAGATTTAGTTATCTAGAATGCCATTGCATCATTTAAGTCCTTACTCTTCAAAGGCAAGGCCAATGATCATTTATTGCCTCAAATGGTGCATCTTTATCTTAATTTTTTATTGAACTTCCAGGCTGAAAACTATTTGCAATGTTAAAGTGGAAAGGCATGACTTGTTTTGTTGATTGCTTGATGCTTGTATTTAATGTCAGTAAGGTCAACAAGAATAGTAACTACTACGTATGGGCAATCGTGAATCAATCCCCTCACCTGTGTCTGTAATATGCTCTGCTTATTTGAATTTGTATTGTGCATAGGGCTAATGTAGATCCTCATCTGTTCTTACTAATTAATATGGAACTTTGAAAGGCTTTTCCATCATTGCCTACTATGTTATTTGCAATTACTTTTGGAACGTTTTATCCGCTTGATCAATCTTTGTTTTTGTTCCAAGAAGCAGCTTGACAACTTACTTGCATAAAATGGGATGTGCAGGACTCCAGACATGTCTGCTATGCATCATGATACATCACCTGACCTCAAAGTGGTTGGCAACAAATTGAGGGATATCTTGGGGGTAAGGGTTTTTGTTAGAACCAACTTATGCCATTAGAAATATAATTTTTGTCCGCTAAGTTCTTGATTCCTTTAACCACTATTTTTTATGTATTTTCATTGATAATTGACATATAATTATTGATTTCTGATCAATAACTTGTTTGTTTTAGATAAGCAGCACTTCTCTGAAAACTCGAAAAGTGGTGGTTGAGATCTGTGAAATTGTTGCTACTCGTGGAGCCCGTCTTGCAGCAGCTGGAATATTGGGTATCCTGAAGAAGCTGGGAAGGGACACTGTTCGGGATGGGGAGAAGCAAAGAACAGTGATAGCCATGGATGGAGGGCTGTTTGAGCACTACTCCAAATACAGCAAATGTTTAGAAATCACTCTGAGGGAGCTACTTGGAGAAGGTGTTGCAGATTCTATTGTCGTTGAGCATGCTAATGACGGGTCTGGTATTGGAGCAACCCTGCTTGCAGCTTCTCACTCCCAATACCTTGAGGTTGAGGAAAGCTAAACAAACGGAGTTGAATTCCTTTGATGAGGAAAGCTTCTCTCTCTCTCTCTCTCTTTCTCTCAAACAATCCAGAGATCAGTTCCTAAGTTATATTAGGGAGGAGATTGTGTCAGTTATAAAGGTGTATAACTGCAGGAACTGGAGGTGGCTCGACAGGATGGTGCCTGTTCTCCAACCTTACTATTTATGCTCCAGCCTGCCATTTTAAGTTTTTGTCCATTTTTCTTTAATCCATCTGCGCTGATGTATTTTAGTTTAACTAACTTCGAATAATATTGAGGAAGAGCCAGCCCGCCATCCGGTAACTGGATTGGTCATTTGAGAAGTGGGCAGAGTATGGAATGAAATAAGCTACGGAGATAAGAAAATTGTTCCATTTTGATTGTTAAGTACCTACTGTTATTCTTATGTTGTACAACTGAAAGGCGAATGATGCTTAGCAAGTGTATCCTCAAATTTCCAAGGAAATTTGTGTCGTTTGAAGTGAAATCAAAAGAGCGAAGTGACATTTGCAACAGAAACGTGATTGGTGGTACCACCTTCGCCAAGGATGATTGGTGGTACCTCCTATGCTAAGGATGATTAAAAACGCGTCCTTCTCTCGAAGACACGGTGATCTAATGCAAGAGGCAAAGCTAAGGGAGCTTATATTTTCAAAAAGTGATATTTTTATTTATTTATTTTTACACCAAAAGTTTACTCTCATTGGATTGAAAAAAAGTGACCCTATGTTGTTGTGAAGTGTAATTTACCTGCTAGAGATTAGAGTAGACTTTGATGTAAAAAAAGTGAGGTAAGAATATCTTTTTTTAAAGAAAAAGTGGAGTAGAATTATTTGCTTCCAAACTGACTTTTTGAAAATATCAACAAAACCTATAACTTATAATCAATCAAAGCTTGTTCTGACAAGTTGATGATTTGCTTGCTCAAGCTGCTAGATGCCGACCATAGCTTGACCCTCTATTTAACGGTCTGTTTTTAAATAGAAATTTTGTAAGATTTTGTCATAATTTTAGCTTAAATTATTATAATAATGTTTATGTGTAGAAAGTGGATGAAATTTTAAAAATTTTGTCTGAAAATTGATTTTAAACTGTTTTGGGCCACTTCATGAAGCAATTTCATTGATTCATATTTTTAATTTTTATTTTAAAAATTACAAATTTTATTATTTTTTAACGGTTAATTCTTATATATATGAGGTTTATTTTAAAAATTTAAAATTATCTACCCTTATGAGAATTTATTTGATAAGGCTCAAAATTATAGGTGTAATAGTACGAAAAATGTGTATATTAAGTTTGAAAGAGATAATTATATTAATTTAAAATTTTAAAATTGAGTTTGATGTGATATTTATATTTAATCTAAAATTATTTATCATCGACCATAATTCACATTTGACAATAAACTTTTAAAATTATTTATAATTTTTTTTACTTCATTAACCAATACGAGGGCCTATTGGTCTATAGTTATCTGTATCGATCGATATCAGTACGATACGGGGGACAATATACCCCTCACATAGTTTTTCGATATTTAGCAGTTGTAATGTGTCGATACGGCTGATATGTATCGATATGTTAATATATTATTAATATTTTTAATTTTTAAATTTTTTTTTTAAAAATAAAAATATTATTCAAACGCAACCTCTTCAAATTTTAAAGATAATAATGTTTTTATTATATTAAAAATATATTTTTTTAAAATCATAAGATCAATACAAGTAGGTCCAGACAATTTACATAATTATTTTTTAAATTATAATATTTTATAATTATGCATTTAGTTAAATAGCTAACGTATAAATTTCTTTATAATATTTATGTAACTTATATTAAATATCTTATTTGGTTTCAAAATAAGTTAATTTTATAGAACTTAATATGAGACAAAAAGAATAATAATTTATATAGACGGATGAAATAATAGTATATAATTCTAAAATAAACTAATTTTAGAACATTCGTATTAGTTAATATAACCTTCTATAACTTTATTATGTTTTAAATAAAATATTATATTAATTATAATATTTTGTATATATATCGAAAGGTTTATAACCTATATTTATAATTATCAATACTGACATTTATATCGATATTATCTTCTATAATTTTTACTTATACATAATTCAGAGCTGCAACGATCTTGGGCCTGCCAACTTTATCAGTTTAATATAGTAGAACACACTATTTATGTAATTGTCTAATGTAGTTAGCCGCCAACTCAAAATTTAGCTGCTACATGTGGGAGACTCCATGAGGTACTTGGTACTGGATGATTTGTACAATCCAGGGCGGTCTGAGAAGGCTGGCTGAAGGGCAAATTACTCCGAGGTGAGGCTCGAGCCAGCCCATTGACGCTTGATTTGTGGCCAGTCATAAATCGTCACACATTATGGCCACGTGAGCATCGTCATCATCAGAAGACAAGAAGCCCTTATTGGTCATGGTGCCAGACTGGGGGCTATACAAAAGCGGGGCCACATCAAGCTCGTAATGGGCCTTCTTCCCTTCTTTTACGGGCTGCGGGTTGCACTGCTGCAGAATCTGTAGAACCTCCTTCATGGAAGGCCTGGAGGAAGGTAGGGTGCTAGTGCACATGAGTCCCAGTTTGAACACTGTCCCCATGCTGGCCGAGTAGGCCGGCTCTGCAATCTGCTGGTCCAGTGCTTCCTCAACGGGCTTGTCCTCCTGGAAGTGCCTCCATGCCCAATCGGCGAGGCAGGCGTGCTGGCCACCGTTGTGGGCTTCCCTTCCCGTGGTCAGCTCCAGCAAGACCACCCCAAAGCTGTACACATCGCACTTCTCGTTTACCTTAGTGGTGTACGCGTATTCTGCCATGAAAACATTCGTAGAGTACCAGAAATTTAGCTAAAATCGAAAAGCAGTTAAACAGAAATTTTGAATCGGATGTCTCCGAAAAGACAACTAGCTAGCAGAACTTGATGGTGTAGACGGGTAATAAAGTGCTCGAAAAGTGATTTACCAGGAGCAATGTAGCCAAACGATCCTGCGATGGCCGACATGGTATCGGGCTGCCCCTGTCTTACGAGCATCCGGGCCAGTCCGAAATCCGCAATCCTGGCTTTGCACTCCGAGTCCAACAGTATGTTACTCGACTTGACATCACGGTGGATGATCGGAGGGGAACATGCATGGTGCATGTAGCTGAGCCCCTGCGCGGCTCCCACGGCAACCTCGTGCCTCGTCGGCCAATCCAGCCGACCCGGCACCGAGACGCCAGTGCTTTTCCCGTGCAGCCACCTGTCCAAGCTACCATTTTCCATGTACTCGTATACCAGCAGCTTAGAGCCGTCGCCGGACATGCAACAGAGAAGCTTCACGATGTTGGCGTGCCGGATCCGGCCCAGGATCTCCACCTCCGCCTGGAACTCCTTTTCCAGCTTCTGGTCAGCCTGCTTATCGTTCCAAATCTTCTTGACGGCCACAGCCTCGGTCGTTCGGGTCCCGAGTGGGATGCGGTAGACCTTGCCGGACCCTCCACTCCCGATGAGGTTGGCCTGGGTCAGCCCCCGCAGCACGGACGACTCGGCGAAGTCCAGGCGCTGGAACGAGGTTAGCTTCCACGCGGCTACATTGCGAGCGCGCTTCTTGCGGCGAAGACCTTCGGCGACAAAGAACGCGAACACCGCCACGACGAAGGACGTGACTACAACGATGGCCGTGATCAGCGCCAGCATTCGCCGCGAGGGGTTGCTGCCGTGCGATCCCAAGTCGCTGCTGGTGCAGCGCCGTACTTTCAGGGAAGGGTTCTCGGCGCACAACTCCGGGTTGTCGAGGAAGCTGCTATCGTACGCCGGGGTCTGCAGTTCGGTCGGAATCGGCCCTCTGAGCCGGTTGGACGAGAGGTTAAGCCCACTGAGCCGCAGTGCGGCGAGCTCTGTAGGGATCTCGCCAGAGAGCTGGTTCCCCGACAGGTCGAGGGTGTTGAGGTCGCGCAGCGAGGTCAAGCTTGAGGAAATTTTCCCAGTAAGCTGATTGTTGCTCAGATTAAGAATTGTGAGAGACTTCCACGAAACGATTTCAGAGGGTAACTCTCCTGAGATTTGGTTCTTATCCAGGTTTAGCGTCTGGAGCCGGGACAGCGCCGTCAGGCCGGGTGGAATCTCGCCGGAAAAGTTATTGTTGCTGGCGGTGAAGACCGTCAAGTTTACCGACTGGTCGATCCTGCGCGGAATGTTTCCGCTAAATCTGTTGTTGTTGATCTCGAGTCGAGCCAGCATCGAACCGAGTTTTTCCGGGAGCTCGCCAGAGAACGAGTTGTCCCTGATCATGATGGTGTCCAGATTCCCCAAAGACCAGAGGGCTTCCGGGACCTCTCCAGAAAATCGATTTCTGTATAGCTGAATGGCCGTTAAGCTGTTGCAGAGGCCGAGCGATTCCGGCACGCGTCCGGTCATATTGTTGGAGAAGACCACGAGTTTCTTCAGGTCGCCTGCTTTGCAGAGGTTTTTGGGCAATTCGCCGGACAGCTGGTTCGTCGACACGTCGAAGGTTACGAGACTCGAATGAGCCCCCAGTTCCGGGGGAAGAGGCCCCGTTAGGCTGTTGTTGAACAGGCGAATGTCATACAAGTTGGGGAGTTCCCCAATTCCGGATGGAATCTCGCCCGAGAGGCGATTGAAATACAGACACAAGACTTGGAGATTCTGCAATCTGCCGATGTCGTCTGGAATCGACCCGGTCAGGTGATTGCCGGATATGTCAATCACAGTTAGGTCGAGGGCTCCGATCGTTCTGGAGATTTCTCCGGACAGCTTGTTGAATGGGAGGTAAAGGTACTTCAATTTCTTCATTTGGAACAAACTATCAGGGATTGTTCCGTTCAAGCTGTTCTGCGTGAGATCGAGTTCCTCTAAGTTCGTTAAATTTGACAGTGTCTCCGGAATTTCTCCGATGAAATTCGACTGTCTCATCCACAGAAACTTGAGCTTCTTCAGCCGGCCGAATTCGGGCGGGATTCTCATCGGGGGGAAGTGCAAGAAAGCGAGCCCCAGGTTCTCCAGATTCGGCAGATCGCCGATTTCGGCCGGGAGTGAGCCGTTGAAGAGGGTCTGGTGAAGGTAGAGGTCCACGAGATTCGTCAGGCGAGCGATCCCCTTGGGAATGTCGCCGGCGAAGTTGTTGGCGGAGAGGTTGAGGTACCGGAGGTTGGACAGCCGGTCGATGTCGTCGGGAACTACGCCGACGAAATAGTTCTGGGAGAGGTCGAGGTTCTCGAGCTTGGAGCAGTTGAGGAGTGGCGGGAAGCCCCCGGGGAAGAAGTTGTAGGAGAGATCCAGCTTGGTGAGGTTTGTGAGGCTGCAGAAGGTGGAGGGTACCTTGTCGGTGATGTTGTAATTGGAAAGGGAGATGGCGACGACGGAGCCGGAGTCGCAGGTGATCCCGGGCCAGGAGCAGTGGCCGGCGGTGGTGTTCCAGGCCGAGAGGACGGGCGGGTTCCTCCATGCCGCCTTGATGTCGAGTAGGATCTCCTCTTCCCGCTGGGGGAGCGTCTGGGAGATAGCGTGGTGGGGGATGAAGACGAGGAGGGAGAGGAAGATGGAGAAGGTGGCGGCAAGTGGGGCTGGACCGGTAGTCATTTTGGGCTTTGTGGTACCACCTTGCTTCCGACGAACCTCCGGTCGAGCTCAGACTCTTGTTCGACTACCACACTGCTTTGGGGGGATGGATTTCATGTTGCTAATTGAGTTTGGAAACGGGGAGAAATGGTTGCGACGGCCGTCTGGGCAAGTGGAAGTGTAGTCATCGACGACGGCGCAGTAACTGGGAAGTTCAATTTGCTACTCGGCCTTCCAATTTGTAGCTTAGAGTACGAACCCGCAAACGAAGAAGAAGTAGCCGCACATGGTCTCGCTACGGAGAAATTATTCACGAGTTAGAAACTTAGAACCCAACCCGACTTAACCCAAATAATTTCGAATCAAATAGGGTCGGATTTTTAGTGCAGCCAGTTCTATATCGTCGTGAAACAAGTTTTTTTGGTGTATCACGGAACAGGTTGGACAAGTCTCCGGGGAGGAAAATACGCGAGCCTTGACTTGCTCATCTAGAAGAGAGGGATTTGACCAACGTGAGGATCCTTCTTTTCTTGGAAGGATACCTTTTGAGGGTTTGTCAATCAAAGTGTGCTCATGATTGACCAGATCTTTCTTCTGGGGAAGCTTCAGACACCTAGGAAACTTCATCTCTTGTTCGATCCCTTAAAACAGAATCGATCAGCGCAGGGAGTTGCTACAACGCCCACCGAAAATTTATAATAGAGCTGCTCCACCATGGATAATTTCATTTACATTTAGTCAAATTAGATTCTGTTAAAATCTAATATTGTTCACATTTTGGCATTACAACGTGTCAGCACGTGTTAGAAGGCAAGTGGATCATTTCCACTGGATAACTTCTGAAGGCGGATTATATGAGATTGTACGCTAGTAGGCGCATCCTCAAGTTTGTGGATTTAAGTATCGATTAGCTGTGTTGCGGGTCTTCTCCGCAATAATAACATTACGGATAATCCTTACAATATATGTATATTTTATATATAATACTTATAATCCACTTCCTTACTAGGTTAAGGGGGGCTTAAAAGGACCTTGTTCTCTTGCTTAAAAGACTTGTCCTCTTAGTGTTTACCAATGTGTTCTACGCTGTTGAAAGCATACTAGTTTTTCAAAAAAACAAATACACATTAGATGACCTCACCCGTTGAACGTCACAAGCTTACAGCCATAATTGAGGGCACTTCTTCAACTTTCACATTACTTGCATGGCAAAGGTTGTTAGCCAATCAAACCAAAATAAAAAAAACGATAATGCATAAAAAATTATATCCTAATTTTTTTTTATTATAGCCTTTTTTTTTGCAAGAGATGCTACCACGGCTCGATTTTATGCGTTCAAGATATCTCTCTCGAGTAAGTCAAACCCAGCTTTCATCTTCCAAATATACACCCCGTACCCCGCAGCGGCTAACAGTAATCGTTTTTACTGGTCCCAACCTTCTTCGTCCTTGTCCTTCGTCTTCTTCTCCCTTGTTTTTAACTCCGTGACCAGCCCATATTCCCAGTGTAGAATATAGCTGGACATACACCACAAGTTGTCCTCTATGTGTCGTGCTAGTTGCTCTATGTGAACTGGTCATGGAGCCTAGTTAGGCTCAGACAATCCTCTCTCAGTACGCTACTGCTATTCTAAGCACCTTCAACAACACACTCAAAACGACTAACGGTAAGAATGATAAGTCTTACAAATCAGAATATTGAGAGCCAGAAATGGGAAAAAAAACAAAAAAAAAACAACCTACAGTAGCAAAACTAGCAATTAAAAATACTAAGCCAATATTTAAAAACCTACAGTAGCCGTTTAAGATTTATCCTATCTTCAGTGAGTAGAATCTTTATAAGATTTAGTAATCTATAATGACATTGCATCATTTCAAGTCCTTACTATTCAAAGGCAAGGCCAATGTTCATTTATTGCCTCAAATGCTGCATCTTTATCTTAATTTTTTTATTGAACTTCTAGGCTGAAAACTATTTGTAATGTTAAAGTGGGAAACATAAGTAAGGCATGGCTTGTTTGGTTGGTTGCTTGATGCTTGTATTTAATGTCAGTAAGGTCAACAAGAATAGTAGCTACTTCGTAAATGTTAAATGGGCAATCGTGAATCAATCCCCTCACCTGTGTCTGTAATATGCTGCTTATTTGAATTTGTATAGTGCATGAGGCTCATATGAATCCTCATCTGTTCCCACTAATTAATTAATATGGAACTTTAAAAGGCTTTTCCATCATTGCCTACTAAGTTATTTGCAATTACTTTTGAATGTTTTATCCACTTGATCAATCTTAATAGAATAAAATATAATAAGATTAGGTATACATGTTGCCATTAGAGCCTCTACAAAGCTTAATCCTCTTAATAAAGCTTTTTTTCTACTAATCTTCTATAAATTCTTACAATGTGTTTCTGGTTTAGAACTTAACTGAGAGTAATTCTTGCATTAAATATCGTATTAGAATGGCTAATGGAATATTTATAATTAACCAGAACACTTGTAACGACCTGAATTTTGTGGGATACTAAGTTTGTGTTCTAAATAAATTATTAACTGAAATTGTTGTGGTTTGAGGGGGGGTAGAATCAGTTTTAAGTTGAAGGCCGAGCTTGTTAAGGGTTAGCCGTAGCGAATTTCGAGCTTGCAATTCTTTTAAGGAGGGTAGAATATAATATCCGAAATTTTCGTAGGTTTCAAAAATTAAATACGTGAAAAATAGGGTGTTTGACCCATTAAAATTCTTAGTAGAATAATGTCCTCCCTAAATAGAATTTATGGCTAAAACCTATGTGGTTAGAAAGTAGATAGGAAGAACTTCGAAACGCCACCAAGAACACGTGAATCAGAGTCCGGATGAGGAAGAGACTATTGTTCGAAGTTGAATATATTATATAGGGCATGTTTACCCGATTTAAACGTGTAATTAGGCCGTTTAACTGTTTAAGTCATTCTGTGGGTCCGGTTATTTAGAATTCCAAAATTAATTTTTAGAGGCCTAATTAAATTGCCTAAGTTAAGACGATTTGCCCAACTTCTAGGGGATTAGGAACCTTAATCCTCATGCTTATAAAAGGGATGATTAGAGCACAATAAGGGAGACTTTTGCATGATGGGAGGGGAGAAGGTGGTGAATAGCGAGGCTCAAGCGGTAGTGGATCAACAACAAATTGACGACTAAGGTAAGATCATTGTCGTTGTCTTCGAGAATAGATTAATGAAGATTTTATCAAATAAATTTGGATGTAATTGGATTTCGGTAATTCTATTTTTTTTGTAATTTACCTAAATAGTAACTTGTGTTATGTACTTTCTTTAATAAGTAGTTTTTTGTGATTTATTTTGATCCTGCAGGGTGCCTGCCGATTGGCAGTTGACTGGTCCGCAACCGGCAAGTCCTTGTGCACTTGACTCCCTTGGCAGAGGGCCAGGATCTGGCATGCGATTGTTGTCGGGCAGGCTGCCATGCTGGTGTGCAAATAAAAAAAATAGCCGATCACTGCACTAGCCGAGGCCGCACCGGTCTAGGGTACAACGACCCCGGATGCTCTGGCCCCGGCCCGGCGGCTTTGTCATTCTGTGAAAAAAAAAGAAGAAGAAGAAGAGAAAAGCTGCCCTTTGGCAGCCCGAAGTAGTCTATTCCACCATGTGCGGGTGGTCCGGATCTCCTCCTAAGCCACCCACCCTCCGCCGTAGTTGGGGGTCGCACCATTAGAGGCCGATTGGCATCTAGTTGATTGCAGGGAAGACGACCTGTGATGCAGGTCGTCGCACACTAGATCGGGTTAGGTAAACAATGGAGCGGTCCTTTCTCCGAGTTGGCGACCATATAAGGAGAAAATGCCCCAAGACAAATAGTAGTTTTGCCCGTTGTCCTTAAGCACGAAGAACTTCTTTTTCTCCGTTTTTGACCATCTTAACTCCGATTTAGTCCGTTCAAGAGACATTCTTAACTAAGTCGAGCGTGTTTTATGTAATGGAGGGCTCATTTCTTAAAGTTGAAGAGTATATGAGGAGAAAACACCCCAATATAAGGAGAGGCCTTACCCGTCATCCTCGAGCATTGGAGAAAGAAAAATGGACCATGAATAAGATGAGGTTCTGTCTGCAGTTGTCAGGTCACAATGAGAGAAACAATCTGGAGTCGGGGTGGCTCTTTCCTCTACCACCTAGTAAGAGAGGCATCCCCGAGCTAAAGAGAGACTCTGTCCATAGTTAACAAGCATGAAAGGTTTAAGATGACTCTGAAAAGAGGATGTCCTATCCGTCAGCTCTAAGTACGAAAAGTAAGGAACGTCCCCGTGTTAAGGGATGCTACATCCGCCCACTTCGAAGGAGATTTTGCCCTTGTTAAAGGATGCTGCCGCTTCTGATGTCTTCTCTAGGTAAGTATACCTAATTTTCTGTATGAGAATACATATATATCTTAAGTAGTTAACTTAGGATGTTAAATTATTTGTAAGCTTACACATCTTGATTAGTGATAATAATGTACTAATTAAGATGTATGAATCGTTATGATTTAATATGCTCTGATTTGAATTATTTTGTTATGCTTTATCTGATATGATATCTGAAGTGTCATGCTACGCTTTGATCCTTTATGTTCTAATTTGCTATGCTTTGATGTGACTTATTATTTCTCGTCTCGCTCTAGGGTAGAGAGAGATGTGTGTTGTTTGGTCTCGGCTCAGTGATAGAGTGATACATGTATATGTGCCAGATCTGCTTTGGGGCAGAGCGAGGCATGTGGTGGTTATGTGGTACTCGACTGTATAATAGAGCGAGATGTGCATTGCTGATGTTTTATCGATTTCTGTATAACTCCGATTGAAAATTAGTATATACATATTTTAACATATACAATTTTGTGATGCCTGATGTATGAAGTAGCCATTAGGTAGAACTACGTTCAGATCTGATTGTATTGTGAATGTTATCCAATAAGTAGGCAACCAACGACAAGACAATGTTTTCCCGATCCAAATTAGTTATAATAATAAGTTTTATTCTAATTTACACACGACAAACTATGAAGCTTCATTGTGTGTATATGATTGTTACAACCTGAGTCTACGTATAAGGAAACCTTGAAGCTCCACAGTGCGTAGATGAACGTCGTACCTCTAACACACATATGTTGATTTCTGGCTTAAGGAAAGAAAAAAATTTATTAAGAAATTTTCTAGGCCCTAGCTAGGGTCGGGGCGTTACAGTGGTAACTTTATACACTTAAAAATTGTCATAATTGCACCAATTAGGGCAGTTATGTCCTCGTAGGAGAACATTCCCCTTCATGTATTATAATACAACTAATTCATTCTGTTTGAGTGATATATGTGGTAAAATGTATATGCAAGTGAAGGCATGCTTATGCACAGAAAATGAGATAACACGAGAAAAAAAATGTAACTGCTATGATAAATGAAAAAGTTCATAACTATATAAGCAAAATCAAAAGCACAATGAGCTAGTAAGACCCATACAATCCACATGACTCTTAAACAGAGAAGGGGGTAAGACCTTAGATGCATGGATCCAACATATGTCTCCCCCACAAAAGTGGGGTAGCCCAACGCCTAACTTGTAAGGCCAAGCTTATTCCTTACATTCAAACACTATCACCATTTCTTAGGCGATGTTAGACTATTCATAACATTCAACTAATTCACATATGTGTTCTCATTCACATGAAAGTAGGTTTTAACCCACTTTCTAACAATGTAGATAAAATGTGAAAGCAAATTATTTAAAAGTTCATATATGGAGGAAAATGTTGCCTTTGGCTTTGAACATTTCCTTGTTAAAACTATTAGGTCTACTAGTTAATCAGTGAACATGATGTATTAACTTATTTAGCCATTTGTGTAAACCAAGACAATAGAATTCACACATTCACTTCTAAGACACAACATAGTTCTCATGATTGTTTCATTTCGGCCCTTAACATTCTTAGTTTTTATGAGTGTTCTAGAAGATTAAACCTTAAAATCCTTATAGAAGTGACCCCTTTACAATCATATCAGTGATTCTTATTCAGAATATCATCATACCCCACTTAAATTAATTTAAGCTATCAAAACCATTAAAAGTAAAACTTATCGTAATTTACTCTACTTGCATCACTCTGTCATTATAAGAATGGTGACAAGATATTATCTATTTAATGATTATTCTTAAATCCCTCATAATTTAGTTGTCCATTTATACCTAGATCTTGGGATCTCCGGTCAATAAGGTTGGATTGCCATTATATTAACTCTTAACGCATAGGCTTCTAGCCCATTCTCCTTGATAAATTACTCACTTTTTCTTTGGTCAAACCCTTAGGGGTTATTTGGATATAAAATTTCTGTAAGATTTTATCAATTCTACCCTAATTTTAGCCCAAATTATCAGAATCATATTGTGTAGAAAGTGGGCGGAATTAAAAATTTTGCTCGAAAGTTGATTCCAAGCCATTGCAAGCAGGAATCGGCCAGAATCACCTCACCTCATAAGGTGATTCCATCAATTCTGGCTCCCAGCCCCTATTTCGAAATTATATATTTTATTATTTTTCAACAGATACCTTTCATATCGATTTAAGCCTCGAGAAGTATGCCGTATTGGTGGGTCCCACTTTAACAGTTTAAAATTACCTACCCTTGTAGGATCTTCTTTGATAGGGCTCAAATTTAAGAACATAATAGTACCAAGAACGTGCATATCCAAATTTGGGAGTGAGTTATATTAGTTTAAAGTTTTAAAATTAGGTTTGATATGACATTCAAATTTATTCTAAGTTTTTTTATAACCAATCGTAATTCACATTCAACGGTGTATTTTTAGAATTAATTCCAAATTATTTCACTACTTTATATTAAAAATCTAATACCCAAACAACCACTTAGTAAGCATATCTGCAATATTATTTTTTGACCTAACATATTCAATCAAAGTTATTTCACTAAAGAATAATTATTTTATGATATTATGTATCTGATGTATATGTCAATATTTACCAATATACAAGTTACTTTGTGCCTCTCATATAGCTGATTGACTATTACAATAGATAGAAATAAGTGACACAAGTTTCCCCTCGATTGGAATATCCAAAACAAATGATGAAGTCACTAAGCGTCTTTGTAACGTCCGGGAATTTTCTAAATTCCTGAAGTCGTACACGTGGAAATTAAGGTGTAGGACCCCTTGATCTTCCCTTGGGAATAAATTAATTAATGCTTGTATTTGGTGTCTGAGATATATATGGATGGAAAGTAGAGAGAAAGAGCTTTAAAATGCCACCAAGAACGCGTGAATCGGGGTCCGGATGAGGGAGATACGACCGTCTGAAGTTGAACATATCGTGCAGGACCCGTTTACCCGAATTGCACATGCGAATTGTCCGTTTAAGTCACTATACAGGCCCGATCAATTAGCATTCCGAATTTGTGTGTTTTGGGACCCAATTTGGTTGCTAAATTGAAGAGATTTTGGCCTAATTTATCATGGGATTAGGAGCCATAATCTCATGCCTATAAAAGGCGAATTAGGGCTAATAGAAGAGGAGTTTTTGGATTGTGAAGGAGATGAAGGAATTTTTCGGCGATACTTCGGCGAAGCGTTGGTGACAGTGGATTGACAACAACTCAGCCTTCGAGGTAGGATTTTGAATCCAGATTGGTGATATTTTATTATTAAAATATAAAATGTTTTGTTAATAACATGAATAGTGATTTCTATAATCCCTATTCACTGTACTGTTTTGTTTTATGACTGCTGCTGGCCATCGGCCGACCGCTGGTGGCTGGACCCACTTCTGGAGGGGCGTGCTGGTCATGGCCTTAGCCGTGGCGGCTGGGATGATTGGCGGCGGCGGCTTCTGCCGCGGCCGCACAGTAAAAAAAAGGGGAAAGGGATAAATTCCGGCTCTCGGCAGGGCGGAGACGGCTAGGGATAGGCGGCGAGTCTAGGCCTTCGGAATCGCTGGATCCCGGCGATCCAGTCGATTCCGGGACGTTTCCTGGCTGTGGCAGCTGGCCGCCGCGCCGAGCAGTTCGGTTGTAAAAAAAAAAATTTGAGGCGTCTTCGGCCCCGGCCGGCAGCGGGGGCCAGGCCCTTTGTGATCGCCGCCTGGCGGCAATCTGGAGGAGCCCGGCCATGGTGGCCAGGGGCGGCACCGCCAAAGGTGATCTGCCTCTGGCCGGACGCGGGGAAGACAACCCGCAAGTCGTCGACCCGAACCATCATTTCCCCAGACCCGGTTTGGGTTTGATGTTTAAAAAAAAATGCATAGAAGGGAGTGAAATGGGTCCAGTTCAAGGGCCTTTACCTATTCTAAAAATGTAGAAAAATTACCCATAGACTTTGAGACGGTTATGAGTGTCTTGACCAAATTTCATGACCGGGAAAAATCTAAGAGTCTCTAAAATAACTTTTTTACCCCTGGTAGTTAAATCATCATGTGAAAACCTTTTACCCAACTTCGGGGCTCCGGTTCAGGGGCCTATGAATTGGTTTAAAACTTGGGAATATTCTCAGTGAGAGTTTAATGAGCAACCTAATTATATGCTAAACGAATAAATGAGGAAAAATCTCAGTGAGTGGATAATTGATCTTTTTGCCCTTAGGGTAATAGTAAACCGTTAAGCAAATCTGGGTCGGTTCAAGGGGTTTATGCCCCATTACATGCCAAGAAAATTACACAGAGTCCATGAAGGCCAGTAGTACCATTGGTTTTAATTTTAGACTAATTGGATATCATTAAGGCCTTAAACAAAATGACAAAAATACCCTTTGAGCGGAGCCGCCCATATTCAGGTGAATGGAAGCGTGAGTCAGTTTGAGAGTGGAGCCTTCTGTGAGGTTAATGACTTAAAATAAAAAGGGTAGTGAGATGACCCAATGACCTACGGGAGGGTAGCATACCCTAAGTGGTAGAATTACCCTAATGCCCTTAAGGGGCAAAATATTCTGTTTTTGTCGAAACGAACAACCTAGTTAATCAAGAGTTAAGGTACCCTATAAATGACTTCATAAGGAAGGGGTGTGACCGGTAGGTGACATGAAGACCTTGATAGGTCACAGTGTCACGGGAAACTAATGGAAAACCCTAATTCTTAGGGTTTAGGGCAGTGTATTGCACGTGTCCGTAACACAGCGCAGAAATCCACTAGGGTATGATATACGTCACTCGTGGAATATGTTAATTTATATATCGGGCTTGAATTTTCTGAGCCCTGGCCTTGCAAATGAATGCAATGGGCCTCCGTTTATTATTTATACGTTTGTATGATTGCATGATTATTTATGTTGTTGTATGCTTTTGATATTGATGCATTGATTTATATCAGTAACTTAAGATTAATCAAGAGACATGGGTTGCTATTGGTTTGGAAGGAGAACATCTAATTAAGATAATGACTAAAATACCCTCTTTAGGGTTGGGACCAGTTCATGGAGTGAACGGGGCCCTGACATAGAATTTGATGTTGGTTAATGAACCGAAGGTGATTTTGGGATGTTCTCTTAGTCATAGCTCAGTGGATGAGCTATTTAGTTGGCCGATTCACAAGGTGAAGA
Source organism: Saururus chinensis (assembly GCA_035235625.1). Classification (NCBI taxonomy): domain Eukaryota; kingdom Viridiplantae; phylum Streptophyta; class Magnoliopsida; order Piperales; family Saururaceae; genus Saururus; species Saururus chinensis. Next base: position 8,056,598 of record CP141143.1, on the reverse strand, counting down.
GGACCCACATGGTTGAGCGGTTACTTGACTGGATGAAAATAATCTAGTCTAAGTTTCAGATGTTTGGGGGAGTCAATGGTCATAAGGACCTGAGGCTTCTATGGATATATTAGTAATGTCTTATGAGACATTTTCTCCCAGAGTTGGGATGCTGGAGATTGCGATATGCTTCTTCATCGCCGCGACGGTTTGGGTATCGACCAGAGGGTCTTTACCATAGGTCTCCCGCAGGTCTTCTCATGACTATTTAGTACATACGAAAAGCGGAGTTGTATGAGCATCATGGAAGGCTTGTGCTTCTCGCTAATCTGTGTCCATGAGCACAGTTGGGATCCTCTTCTCCAGATTTGTGGTAGGCTGTTGAGAGCCCTGGGGATTTAAGTCAAGCTGTTGTTAAGTAGTCCACTCCAAGGCTGGAGTACTTTGTTTGGAGGTTTCTCGAGGGGCGAGTTATCTCCGAGTTACAGATTTGATTGATATTGTTTGTTAATTAGAAAAGTGGAACGGTTAAAGGACTTACTAAAATGTAGGTTGAAAATATTTAAGCATTGCATATGTGATGCTATGCTTCTTAGGATAGAGTAGTTTCTAGGCAGAACTACGTCTGGATCCTATCTTGTTGGAAACATTGGAGATGTTATCTGATGAGTACGTAGGCAACTAACATCGGGTGATGTTGGCCCGATCCGAAAAATATTAATAAAACCTTTTGTCCTTTGGAAGCTCTTCTCCTGTAGGCGGAGATGCTCCATTGTGGTTGTGGTTGTTGTTTGGTTTGCTTCGTTGCAGATTCTCCAGGCGACAACATTGAGACCAAGGCAGGCGAGTATAAGAGGTTTCCGCGTTTCTGCAAGTCCGGTACGTTAGTGTACCTTTATCGTGAGAGTCAACTTGTTATTTATTTTTAGACGGGTGATAGACTTGTACTTAGATGGATGAGCTGGTCTTTATGAATTTTCAGACGTTAAATAATATCATATGATTTGATATTCATATTTGTGAACCCTAGTTATCATGACCTGGATATTTAATCGAATAGTTTGTTTTGTATTTAAAGAAAAAAAAATTCTCTCTACTTACTGTTCGTGCTATTTAAAAATACTTTTAAAAATCCGGGTCGTGATAGTCTTGGCTTGCTCTATCAAGTACAATAGATTTAGATCTTATTGTGGATCTTGTTATACACGTTTGTTTAAAAGATTTCTAAGACACTGTCGCACCTCCAAAAGTAAAGGCATACCTAATTGTAGATTTTGAGTTTTTTGTATGAGATATCGAGTTTGTATCGCAATAACCCTCTAGTACTACTAGATACCTTGTATAATATAGTACATAGCCCCTTAGTTACTATCATATCTACTTTGTTTAAGTATGTTATATCCAATCTCGTATAATTCATTATGTAAATGAGAATGTTAATAATTTAGGAGTATTGAAATTGTGATATACTATTACCTGTGTTTTTTCTTATGTTCAAGCTGAAGTCCACATGTGTTCTCATTGGATGATTATTATTCTGATTGAATTTCTTTAGGATTCTCTTAATGTAATGAGATTGAGAAAATATATATTAATAAGATGTTTTAGTGATTTCATCCCTAGTATAATATTTGCAACATCCATATCTTTTATGTCAAACAGTTTGTTTAACATCCTCTTTGTAACTTTAATAATTTTATTATTGCTACTAATAATAAGCATATAATCCACAAATAGGCATACAATGATATAGCTAATAGGTCTTTATTTAATATAAACATATTTGTCACATTTATTAACTTTGAATCTATTTATCATCAACATTTTGTCAATTTTTTTATGTAATTACTTTGGTGCTTGTTTAAGCCCATATATGGATTTAATAAGTCTACATCTTTCATTTTCTTGACCTAGTACAATAAACCATTTTGGTTGTAACCATATATTATCATTCAAGTCACAATTCAAGAATGCGATTTTCACATCTATTTTATGTATCTCAAAATTATGCAAGGCAACAATAGCGAATAAATCGTAATAGAAGTCATCCTTGTGACTAGTGAATATTTATTAAAGTAATTTTAACCTTCCTTTTTGCTTATAACCTTTGATAACAAGTTTGACTTTATATTTTTTAATTTATCCATCAGCTTTCATCTTCGACTTAAATATTTTTTTGTATCCTGGAGCTATACTTCATGGTGGAAGATCTACCAGCTCTCGAATATAATTTTCAATAATATATTCAATTTTACAATTTATAATATTTTTTAAATATTGTGCTTTAGGAAAAAAACTTTATTTCCTTAAAGCTTTAAGGCTCATTTTATAACAAATAACGCAAAAAATTTGGACCTAAGAATTTTAATATTATAGCACGTTTACTGCGTTTAGGTTCATTATATTCTCTTTATTGATCTTAACTATTGTCCTATGCAACATTTAAATTTTTTTAAGAAAACTTTTCTCTTGTGTAAAATTATACAAAAAAATATATATTAAAAAATCAAAGTGTTCCTGGATTTAATCACAATATTGATATTTACATAAAAAATCTTCGATTTATGAATAAGAAAGTGATATGTACTACTACTATTGACATAATCAATAAATACACAATCATTGATCTTTGGTTTAGTCTTAATCTTCTTAGGACTAGGAACTGTTACTTTACCGAAACACCACCATACCTTTAAGAATTTGTAGAGAGGCTTTCAACCTTTATATAATTTATACGGTGTTTTAAATATTTTCTTATGAGGTATTTTGTTGAAAATATAAATTATTTAAAGCAAAGTTTTCTCTCACATGTTCTGCGGCAATCGATAACTTATTAACATGACATTCATCATCTCTTTTAAAGTTCTATTTTTATGTTCAACAACTTTATTTTATTGAGGTTAATGAGGTGTTGTAGTTTGGTGTATGATATCATGTTGTGAATATAATTCACCAAAAAATTATTCATATTCCCCACCTCTATCACTTCTTAGAACTTTTATTTTCTTTCCAAGATGATTCTTAACCTCTATTTTGTATAATACAAATATGTCTATAGCCTTATCCTTACTTATCAGCAAGTACACATAATATTATTGAGTGCAATCGTCAATGAATGTAATAAAATACTTTTTGCTTCCTCTTATTTGAACATATTTTTAAGTCATAGATATCACTATGAATTAGCTCAAAACGTGTAACACCTCGCTTTTCAATTACGTCCAACCAAGGGGGTTAGAGGTAATTAGTAATTTTTCTAATAAATTATAAATCGTTTTAACCGTTGAAACCTCAGTATTTGAGTAGTGCTCGAAGAAACGAGCATAATGAATCAAAGAATGGGCGAAACGGAGGTCGGGACTGAAAGTTACGATATTTGAGAAACAGGCAATATAGGTGGGACCTACTTAGAAAGAGCACAATTTATTTCTTTAAGTGGGTTAGTATCGAAGGGCTCGTCGATACGAGTCCAACGGTACCTAGAACGCACGAATTTGAATCCGGGATAGAAAGTTACGCGTGTTTCAAGGTTTTTTTTTTAAAAAAATAATAATAATAAAATAAAAATGGTGGCGCGTGGGCCGGCCCAAGCGCCGCGGAACCGCGGGTGTCGCGATTCGTTTCTGCGCACATCGCTGTTATGCGGGCGCGAACCGCACCGTGCATAGTTTTGGTTGGCGCCACCGCCGAAACCGCGGCGTAGCTGAATTTGGTGGCGCCGCGTCGGGGGTTTATAAAACCCCCATTCTCTCTGTTTTTCATTCAGAATTTCATTTCCTCTGTTTTTGACCGTTCTGAGGCCGATTAAGGCCGTTCAAGACCCATTTCCTACTAAATCGTGTGTGCTCTACGCAATGGAGTGGTCCTTTCTTCAAGTTGGAGTCCGTATAAGGAGGAAAACGCCCCAAGAGAAGGAGAGGTTCTGCCTGCTACCTTCGAGCATCAACCAACTTTGTTTTCTTTGTTTCTAGCCATCCTAACTCTGATTTAGTCGATTTAAGATGCGTTCTTGACTAAATCGAGTATGTTCTAGGCGATGGAGGGTTCTGTTTTCTGAGTTGGCTATCATATGAAGAGGAAACACCCCAAGACAAGGAGAGGTTCTACCCGTACGAACCAACTTCGTTTTCTCTGTTTCTTGCCATCTTAACTCTGATTTAGTCAATTAAAGAGGCATTCTTGACTAAATCGAGTATATTCTATGCGATGGAGGTTCCATTTTCTGAGTTGGTGATTGTATAAAGAGGAAACACCCCAAGACAATGAGTGGTTCTACCCGTACCGACCAACTTCATTTTCTTTATTTCTGGCCATCCTAACTCCGATTTAGTCGATCTAATAGGTGTTCTTAACTAAATCGAGTATGTTCTCTGCATTGAAGGGTTCCATTTTCTGAGCTGGCCATCTTATGAGGAGGAAATGCCCCAAGACTAAGAGAGGCCTTGCTCGAACACCGAAACAAGACAAAAAGACCCGGAGCAAGATGGGGTTCTGTCTGTGGATATCGATACCTTATGAGTTATGATGGGAGTAAACATTCCTAATCTCCCATTTTAATTATAGAACGGCATGTGCCAGTTATGATGTGTGTTATGCTACAATTTATATGTTTGTTGTGTTATGTGCCTATATGCCATGTTGTGTACCTATATGCCATGATGTGTGCTTTATATGTCATGCTATATGCTTATATGCCATGACGTGTGTGGTCTCGCTCTAGGGTAGAGCGAGACGTGCAATACGTATTTTTGGTCTCTGCTCAGTAATAGAGTGAGATGTGGTGGTACAGTGAGATGTACGATTTCGGTTATTCATTAACTTCTGCTTTACTCCGATAGATTACGAGTTTTAGTATGATTTCGATTCAATTTTAGTATATACATATTTTAACGTATATGATTTTGTGATGTCTGATGTATGTAGTAGCTGTTAGGCAGAACTACGTTCGGATCCGATCGTGTTGGAATAATATCCAATACGTACGTAGGCAACCAACGGCAAGACAACGTTGGCCTGATCCAAATTATTTATAATAATATGTTTTATTCTATTTTACACGCGACGAACTATGAAGCTTCATTGTGTGTATGTGTTCGTTACAACCTAAGTCTACGTACGGGGAAGCCTTGAAGCTCCGAAATGCATAGACGAACGTTGTACCTCTCGCACACAGACGATGATTCCTGGCTCAAAGAAAAGAAAAATTTTCTATTAGTGATTTTTTGAACCTGGCTTGGGTCGGGTCGTTACAAAAGGTTTAGTACTTCTCTCAATCATTTGAAATGATTTCCTTGTTAATTTGATTCCACGTAAGTCTCACATTTATGATTAGTGTCAATATTATATTTAGGTAAATATTCTATATTTATCAATCTTTGCATAACGTTATAATTAACATGACCTAATCTACCGTGACACTCATCACAACTCAATCATATAAGAAGAAATACTAACATTCTTAATATTAACAAGAAGTATAATATTTAATACATTGAGCTTGAAAAACCTCTTATTAAGATATTTTTTCCCACATACAATCACTCTTAGTCAATACAAATATATTCAATTCAAACACCAATTTGACCCGTTCTTGCTCAACAATAATCTTGACACTAAAATTTTTTGAATTTCTAGCACATGCAGCACATTGTTGAGAGTGAATTTCTTTACTGAAGTCATTTTGAGTACCACCTTTCCGGTACTTTCAACCTTGGTGGTAGAAGTATTGCCCATGAAAAGTTATTTTACCATTTTTTACCGATTGATAAGTGGAGAACATTTTTTTGTTAGAGCATACATACCGAGTGCCCCCGGTGTCTACACACTATTATCTTACATTAGTGACCTTGTTCACTTCAAAAATTACAATGGAAAGGTTGATGTCATTCACATTGTTGGAGAGATTTTCTACTTTAATTAATCAAGTTTCTTTGTGCATTTTTCTTCTTGGAATCCTCTTATTTCTTCCACTTGCAACAATCCTTAGCATTGTGGCCTCGCTTGTCACACACATAACACTTGCCCTTGAACTTAGTTTTATTTTCTTGTTATTGAAGTTGTTGTTTTTCTTCTCTTGTTTCACAGTATTAACTTCGACGTCCATGTCATGACCCTTGGTTTTCTTTTCAAAAGTACGATTGTCCTCTTCTATCCTCATCCTTAGAGGTTCTCCATGTTCATATCATTTCTCTTATACTTCAAGTAATTTTTAAAATCTTTTCAGGATGGTGACAATTTTTTAATTATAGCAGCCACTTGAACGGATTGACTCAAAGTCATGCCTTTTGTATGTATATCATGGGGGATCACTTGGAGCTCTTGGACTTGATTAATCACAATCTAAATATTTATCATCTTGATGTTTAAGGATTTCCACAATGTTTTAGCACTCTTCATCGGGCTATACATAAAGTATAATGTGTTGTATAGCCCATTGAGAATATAAATTTGACACAGAAAGTCCGCATGTTTCGATGCATCAACTGCCGAATAGCCTCTTTGTTATTATTTTTCTCCTAAGTGAGATCATGATTATCCTCTTATAGGAATCAAGCTAAATTCAACATGGCCATATAAAATAACGTTTTTTGTTGCTATCTCTTAAAATCTGCACCACTAAATTTCTTCGACTTCTCCTTTTTCACTTGAACAAGAGTATGAGAAATCACAATAGTGGGAATTATGACCGAAGTCATATTAGTACCTCTTAAGTCATTTCTATTCCAACGAACATAAAATATTCTCAATTTTGAAATATTAAAATATAGTTTTGAGGTACTAATTATAATAGTAAATTACAAAAAAATATAATTTTGTCTTAAGATTGTTAGTTTTCATACTTTAGTAATTATTGCGATGAAAAAAAGTTATAGAAAGTTGAGAACTAGATCAAATCAAACATCATATGCTCTATCGTGAAAACAAAATTACGCCCTAGCTCTCTATTGGTACTTAAGAATCACTTCGGCATCTACCCCAGGATAAAATGATTCACTATACGTTGTAGAAGTAATTGCTTTTTTAGAAGACAATAATAAAATCTAGTATAGGATGATACAAAATTTTTTTTTTTTTATTTTATAAAAAATCCCATTGAAGAAGACAACTTATCCCGTTTAAACAGATGTCTTTGCCCGTTAACAGACGTATTTAAGTTATGAAAAAATCAAACCTATTTTGAGTTAATAAAAAATTAAATAAATTTATTATAAAAATAATTATCTTATTGACCCAACTTAACCCGACCGTATAATCGAGCTAAGTAGGATGTCGGACTTTAGTGGCATATATGTGTAGATTAACCCACAAAAGTGGATAAGTCTACTATATATTTTCTTTATAAAAATAAGGTAGCCCAATAGCCTAATTTGTAAGGCTAAATTTATACTTTATATATTAACATTATCACATTTTTTATGGATATATCATTATTTATAATCTATAACAAATATATATATATATATATATATATATATATATATATATATATATATATATATATATATATATATATATATATATATATATATATATATATATATATATATATATTCTCATTGGTTTTAACGGACACTAGCTGCCGTGAGTGATGCAGAACACAGCTGAACCCCGGTTGAGAGCTCTATTTAAACATATTGGAGTTATGTGTTACTTGCACACCGTCGTTTCAGGGCTGGTAACGATCTTGCGCCGGGCTAGTTTTATCTGTATAATATAATAGAACACTCACTCTATTTATGTAATTCTGATGTGGTAAGCCGCGAACTCAAAATTTAGCTGCTACAGAGTAGCGACTCCATGTAGTACATCGTACTGGATAATTTGTACAACCCACGGCGGTCTGAAAACGCCGACTGAAGAGCAAATTACTCCGAGGAGAGGCTCGAGCCAGCCCATTGACGCTCGTTCTGTGGCCAGTCATGAATCGTCACACATTATGGGCCACGTGAGCATCGTCGTCATCAGAAGACGAGAAGCCCTTATTGCTCATGGTGCCAGACTGGGGGCTATACAAGAGCGGGGCCACGTCAAACTCGTAATGGCCTTTCTTCCCTTCTTTTGCGGGCTGCGGGTTGCACTGCTGCAGAATCTGTAGAACCTCCTTCATGGAAGGCCTGGAGGAAGGTAGGGCGCTAGTGCACATGAGTCCCAGTTTGAACATTGTCCCCATGCTGGCCGAGTAGGCCGGCTCTGCAATCTGCTGGTCCAGTGCTTCCTCGACGGGCTTGTCCTCCTGGAAGTGTCTCCATGCCCAATCGGCGAGGCAGGCGTGCTGGCCACCGTTGTGGGCTTCCCTTCCCGTGGTCAGCTCCAGCAAGACCACCCCAAAGCTGTACACATCGCACTTCTCGTTTACCTTAGTGGTGTACGCGTATTCTGCCATGAAAACATTCGTGGAGAACCAGAAATTTAGCTAAAATCGAAAAGCAGTTAAACAGAAATTTTGAATCGGATGTCTCCGAGGAGACAACTAGCTAGCAGAACTTGATAGTGTAGATGGGTAATAAAGTGCTCGAAAAGTGATTTACCAGGAGCAATGTAACCAAACGATCCTGCAATGGCCGACATGGTATCGGGCTGCCCCTGTCTTACGAGCATCCGGGCCAGTCCGAAATCCGCAATCCTGGCTTTGCACTCCGAGTCCAGCAGTATGTTACTCGACTTGACATCACGGTGGATGATCGGAGGGGAACAAGCATGGTGCATGTAGCTGAGCCCCTGCGCGGCTCCCACGGCAACCTCGTGCCTCGTCGGCCAATCCAGCCGACCCGGCACCGGGACCCCAGTGCTTTTCCCGTGCAGCCACCTATCCAAGCTACCATTTTCCATGTACTCGTATACCAGCAGCTTAGAGCCATCGCCGGACATGCAACAGAGAAGCTTCACGATGTTGGCGTGCCGGATCCGGCCCAGGATCTCCACCTCCGCCTGGAACTCCTTCTCCAGCTTCTGGTCAGCCTGCTTATCGTTCCAAATCTTCTTGACGGCCACCGCCTCGGTCGTTCGGGACCCGAGTGGGATGCGGTAGACCTTGCCGGACCCTCCGCTCCCGATAAGGTTGGCCTGGCTCAGCCCCCGCAGCACGGACGACTCGGAGAAGTCCAGACGCTGGAACGAGGTTAGCTTCCACGCGGCTACATCGCGAGCGCGCTTCTTTCGGCGAAAATCTTTGGCGACAAAGAACGCGAACACCACCGCGACGAAAGACGTGACTACGGCGAGGGCCGTGATCAGCGCAAGCATTCGCCGCGAGGGGTTGCTGCCGCGCGATCCCAAGTCGCAGCTCAGCACGTTCAGGGAAGGGTTGTCGGCGCACAGCCCCGGGTTGTCGAGGAAGCTGCTATCGTACGCCGGGGTCTGCAGTTCGGTCGGAATCGCCCCGCTGAGTCGGTTGGACGAGAGGTTGAGCCCACTGAGCCGCAGTGCGGCGAGCTCCGCGGGGATCTCGCCCGAGAGCTGGTTCCCCGACAAGTCGAGGGTGTTGAGGTCGGGCAGCGAGGTCAAGCTTGAGGAAAATTTCCCGGTAAGCTGATTGTTGCTCAGATTAAGAACTGTGAGAGACCTCCACGAAACGATTTCAGAGGGTAACTCTCCTGAGATTTGGTTCCCATCCAGGTTTAGCGTCTGGATCTGGGACAGCGCCGTCAGGCCGGGTGGAATCTCGCCGGAAAGGATATTATTGCTGGCGGTGAAGACAGTCAAGTTTACCGACTGGTCGATCCTGCGCGGAATTTTTCCGCTAAATCTGTTGTTGTTGATCTCGAGTCGAGCCAGCATCGAACCGAGTTTGTCCGGGAGCTCGCCAGAGAACGAGTTGTCGCTGATCATGATGGTGTCCAGATTCCCCAAAGCCCAGAGGCCTTCCGGCACCTCTCCAGAAAATCGATTTCTGTACAGCTGAATGGCCGTTAAGCTGTTGCATCGGCCGAGCGATTCCGGCACGCGTCCGGTCATATTGTTGGAGAAGACCACGAGGCCCTTCAGCTTGCCTGCTTTGCAGAGGTTTTCGGGCAATTCGCCGGACAGATGGTTCGTCGACACCTCGAAGTTCTCGAGGCTCGAATGAGCCCCCAGTTCCGGGGGCAGAGGCCCCGTTAGGCTGTTGTTGAACAGACGAATGTCATACAAGTTGGGGAGTTCCCCAATTCCGGATGGAATGTCGCCCGAGAGGCGATTGAAATACAGTAACAAGACTTGCAGATTCTTCAATTTGCTGATGTCGTCTGGAATCGACCCGGCCAGGTGGTTGCCGGATATGTCAATCTGAGTTAGGTCGAGGGCTCCGATCGTTCTGGAGATTTCTCCGGACAGCTTGTTGAATGGGAGGTAAAGGTACTTCAATTTCTTCAATTGGAACAAACTATCAGGGATTGTTCCGTTCAAGCTGTTCTGCGTGAGATCGAGTTGCTCTAAGTCCGTTAAATTTGACAGTGTCTCCGGAATTTCTCCGATGAAATTCGACTGTCTCATCCACAGAAACTTGAGCTTCTTCAGCCGGCCGAATTCGGGCGGGATTCTCATCGGGGGGAAGTGCAAGAAAGCGAGCCCCAGGTTCTCCAGATTCGGCAGATCGCCGATTTCGGCCGGGAGTGAGCCGTTGAAGAGGGTCTGGTGAAGGTAGAGGTCCACGAGATTCGTCAGGCGAGCGATCCCCTTGGGAATGTCGCCGGTGAAGTTGTTGGCGGAGAGGTTGAGGTACCGGAGGTTGGACAGCCGGTCGATGTCGTCGGGAACCACACCGACGAAATAATTCTGGGAGAGGTCGAGGTTCTCGAGCTTGGAGCAGTTGAGGAGGGGCGGGAAGCCCCCGGGGAAGTAGTTGAAGGAGAGATCCAGCTTCGTGAGGTTTGTGAGGCTGCAGAAGGTGGAGGGTACCTCGTCGGTGATGTTGTAATTGGAAAGGGAGATGGCGACGACGGAGCCGGAGTCGCAGGTGATCCCGGGCCAGGAGCAGTGGCCGGCGGAGGTGCTCCAGGCCGAGAGAACGGGCGGGTTCCTCCATGCCGCCTTGATGTCGAGTAGGATCTTCTCTTCCCGCTGGGAGAGCGTCTGAGAGATAACGTGGTGGGGGATGAAGACGAGGAGGGAGAGGAAGATGGAGAAGGTGGCGGCGAGTGGGGCTGGACCGGTAGTCATTTTGGGCTTTGTGGTACCTGCTTGCTTCCGACGAACCTCCGGTCGAGCTCAGACTCTTGGTCGACTACCACACTGCTTTTGCGGGGTGGATTTCATGTTGTCAATTGTGTTTGGAAACGGGGAGAAATGGTTGCGACGGCCGTCTGGGCAAGTGGAAGTGTAGTCATCGACGACGGCGCAGTAACTGGGAAGTTCAATTTGCAACTCGGCCTTCCGTTTGTAGCTAGAGTTCGCACCTGCAAATGATAAATAAGTGGCCGCACATGTTCTCGCTATGCATTCTGGGTCGAGTTAGGTGGGTATTGTAGTAACGGGCCAAACCGAAATAGTACCCGTGATATCTAAACCTGACCTGAGCCAACAGAGGATCCAAGAATTAAGAACCCAAGATTTATCTTAGGTCGGTTCTAACACCCAAATAAGACAAAAAATAATATTTAACCGTTGGGTTCTATTTTTTTTTGGGTAAATTAACCTATTAAGGATAAATTAGCCTATTAATTTATCGTTACGTTTTAATATTTTAATTTAATACTTATTAGTAATGATTGATAATTATTAGCCTCTCTTTACAATAAGGATAAATTAGCCTCTCCACTAGTAACACTCCCATGGATACCCACAAGAGCCTTGTGTCTGTCTAGGTCATCCTCTCTGGGGTGGGCTTCGTCGCATTCATGATGGTGGTGGTTTACCCGGGTATGCCCTAGATTTTAAGGTGGTTTGGTTCATACAAGAGCGAGGCCTATATCAGCCTAAGCCTAATGATGACGATAGTGCTAGCAGTAAGGTTCGTCACAGACTTGATATGCATCCATCCTATATTCGAGACATCCATGGTTGTTACCCATAGAAGACATGGCCAAGCTTTGTGCAACAATGGCCGTTCTCACTTATGCTCTGGCCATAGCCCGTATAGAGTAGCCATGGCCAAAAATAATAAAATTTTAGTGTTTCATATTTCAACGGGCATGGCCGAAGATGTAGCCGTAGATACGGCAAGAGCTAGTCGTCTCTACACGGGCCATGGTTAGTTAGGGACATTTTAGGTATAAGTGGCTCCTATTATTTTGTATAATAATAAAATTATAATAATATATATAATAAAATTTTATTATAGAGAAGTGGTGGAAGGAGAAGTGGAATTAGTATGGACTTGTGTCACACCTTAGGATTAGTTGATTCTTATTATTATCTATTAGTAAATATAGATGACCGTTAAGTCTTGGAAAAAAAATTATTTAAAAAAAAAATTAATAGTCAATTTTTTTATACTTAAATTGTTGGATTGACTTGAGTTACCTTAAACCTGATTGGAGGTTCTTTTTTTTCTATATCTAACCTTACACGAGTTAGAACCCAACCCGATTTAACCCAGACGGTTTGGAGTCATTTCCAGCGGGATTTGACCAACGTGCGGATCGTTCATTTCTTGGAAGACACCTTCAGTTGTTTTGTCAATAGAAGTGTGCTAATGATTGAACAGCTTACTTCTCGTGACTCGTGAGTTAATGGCTTTTTGAACCAGCCCATACTGCCACGACGTAATCATCTGGTGAAGCTTCACACGCCTTAGGCAACTTCATCTTCCGTCCGATCCCTTAAATCGACTAGCGCACGGAGCTTCTCAACCATGCATAGTTTCATTTACATTTAGACAAATTTAGATTGTGTTAAAATTTGATATTGTTCACACTTCGGCATTAAAACGTGTCACGATATGTTAGAAGGCCAGTGGATCATTTAGACTGGATAACTTCTGAAAGGCGGATTATATGAGATTGTGTGCTAGTAAGTGCTTCCTTAAGTTCGTGGATTTAAATATCGGTTAGCCTACGCTAGTAAAGCGTCACCAACTGATTCATTCTCCTGCCTACTAGGTTAGAGGCGGACTTAAAAGGACCTTATCGGCTTAGTGTTTACCAATATGCTTTACGATTGGAGGATACTAACGAGGATGTTTTAGGATGAGCAATGCTTTATATGCGCACGCACGCTGTTGAAAACATACTAGTTTTTCAATAAAAACAAATACACACTTAAGTTATCCTATTATCTCACTCGTTAAACGTTACAAGCTTAAAACTAGGGGTGTTAACGAGCTAAGTTGAGCTGAGCCGAGTATTAGGCTTTTACGACTCAAGTTTGAACTCCTTAAGTTTAGCTTGAGCTCAGCTCGAAGATCAAATAAATTTAAAATTTCTAGCTCGAGCTCGGTTCAAAATGAATATCCAAAGCTTTGCTCAAACTCGAGCTTGAACTTAAGTAAATGAATCATGAGCCTAGGCTTGAACTAAAATAAAAAAAAATATATATATCACAAATACTAATATATTTTTAATATTAAATATTACTAAAAATGCTTCAATAAGTATTACGATTACACCTTGAACACTTAACCATAGTCACTATGAAATAAGAAAATTATGACAAATAAGTTTTAGTTACATATGTTCAAAATAAACAACATTACTATTTTCCTCTTTTTATGTACATATAATCACTAAAAAACTGTAAAAAATAAAAACTTACTTAGGCAACATTACTATCTACTACTTCGTATTTTCTTTTTTTGCATACTTATAAATCACTTATAAAAGAACTATTCTTTACCTTAGTATGCATCTAAAAAATTCTAAAATGCATGTAAAAATATATACATTTTGTAAGTTGAGAACAATCTCAATGTCATGCTTCAACTTTTAAAAAAATATCTAATCATTCTTTTGTAAACTGAGGTTGGTCCTCCTAATGTCATGCTTCTTTTAAAAATATTTTTTAAGTATATTAGTGTGATCTCATATTTACCCTCCTTTATATACTTATAGCACCATTTGGTTTTTAAATTGAACTAATTTTAGTCATCTTCAAAAACCAAAGGAAGCTATTAATTAAAATGGGATAGAAGGAGTATATTAGTTTTTGTGTCTCTAATATTTTTATTTTTCTCAAATAAATATTATATATAAAAATTATATATTCATTACAATTTAACAAGGATATATATCATGATAATTTTTTATATAAGTTTAGGCTCACATACATCAACATGAGCCCAGACATTATGGTCCATCATATCAATATTCGAGGGCGCAAAAAGACATAAACTAATCTGCCTATTAAATTATGTATGTTGTTGGATCGTAATCTGATGATGCACGACATCAAGGCTCACACAGTCGTGAGTAAGCCTTGACTCATATAAATGAGTCTCATATATCATATATATACATGGTATTGATACATATATGTGATTGTATGTCGTTTTATATATTTCATTCATTCCAGATTAATAGCTCCATTTGATTTTTCAAAATGAACTAATCAAATGGAGCTCTTAATCTAAAATGGAGGGAGTATGCCATAAATATATATTTAAATTAATAACTATGTTTATATAAAATATGTCTATATATGCATTATTTATTTTATATATTTTATTTATATATAATTTTAAAAGTATATTCGAGTTCGAGCCGAGTAGCATCGAGTTCGAGTATTATTTGAGCTGAGCCGAATTGAGTAGGGGTCTACTCGAACTCAGCACGAGCCTATTCGAGCTCGAATCGAGTTTGAGCCGAGCCCGATTCGAGCCTAACCCGATTCAAGCCGAGCCGAGCTGAGTTGGGCCTGCTCAGCGAGCCAGCTCAGCTCGTTAACAGCCCTACTTACAGCCATAATTGAGGGTAATTCTCCAACTTTCACATTACTTGTACGACAAAGGTAGTTAGCCATCTATGCCAAAATAAAAAAATAATAATAAAGTATATTAAATTATAATTTTAATCATAATCATAATTAAGTAGTACTTTTTTAAAATAATTTAGAATCAGTGACATGAATCTTATGCCTACATTTTAGCATGTTTTGTGCCAACTTTTTTATAATAGATAACATAGTTATATCCTTCCTTATTAATTCTATCCAAGTTCTCATAGGCATGTCTCTCTCTCTCTCTTCACATTATTTACATAAAACCCTTTCAACCTTTTTAATAGAGTATCAATTGGTCTTCTTTACACATATCCATACCAACATAACCTTCACTCTCTAAACTTAAGGTATTACCCTTAAGTTCTCATATATATATATATATATATATACTCATTTTTATTCCTATCTTTCATAGTTTCCATGCATATACCTTAACATCATCATTCTAGCTACATTTAGTTTATCTATATGATTTTTTTTGTGCTCAATACTCAGCTCCATAAAGTAATGTGGGCCTAATAGCAGTCCTATAGACCTTACTTTTAAGCCTATATGGGACTAACCTATCAGACAAAATTCCTTATGTTGCCCTCTGTTTTACCTACCCCACATTAATCATATGTACCTCATCATTAGTAACATCTCTCGCTTTGTAGATAATGGGGCCCAAATATCAGAATTGCTCACATCTTGGCACTTTTTGCCTATCTATTTCAACTAAAGTTATATTTATAGTTCTATTATCCTTTAAATTAAATTTCATATACTTAGTCTTCGTCATGTTTATTTTGAAATTTTTTTATTCTAGTCTCCCTTTATAGTTTCAGTTTGACATTAACCATGTTATAATCTTGTCAACTAAAACTACATCATCCGTAAAATGTAGGCACCAAGGTATCCTATTTTGTGTATATAGGAATGTCATTGAGGTCTATGTTTTTGTTAGAAACCCAACCCAACCCTAACGGGTCAGGTCCAAGTTTACTAAATTGTAATATGGTTTGGATTCAGGTTTAAAAGATGACCTGAAGTATTCTGGTCAGGTTGGATTCATGTTTTACTTGACCTAACCCGAGCCGACCCAATATATTGGTAAAAAAACTAATCACTATTCTCATATCCAAATTTCACAGCCGACTCTCAAATAGTTGCTCCTCTCCCATGCCTCAAGAGGCCATCCTACCTCCCTCCCTCTCCATATCCTTCCTCTCCCAGGTGCCTAGAGACCACAAAATCCCATGGACGGTCACGCGACTGTGTGGGTCCTTGAGTTCCTCCTTTGGCAGCCAGCTATCGCCTCACCTCTATACTCCCTGTCACTGACAATAGCCCTTGCCTTAAGAAGGCTATCCTCCTCGGCAACCTTCTCTCCAAAATTGGGTCATGCTTTTCAAGAGTCTGCAGCTAAAGCTTTTTGTGCAGTGTGATTGCAGCTATGAGATGGATTTCCTTTGGTGGTGGCTTTGGATGACGATGCCATGACCATTCTACTATCTTGGACAAGTTTGTTTTTCTTTTGAATAATTTGCCTTCAAAGATCTTTTTTTTTCTGACTTTTGTGCTTGAGTTTCAAAATTTTCTCATTCTTGTTCTTGATAATATTTTTCCTAATGTAGGCCAATTTATTTTTCTCCATTTCGAAAAAGCAGTTATGATTCTCTTCTGGTGTTTTCTTTTGGGATGGAACAAAATATCATTTACATGAGGTTTTAATGTTTTTTGAGGTGAAATTTTGTATTTTTGGAGTGGAGAAATTGTACTAATAGTCTAATGTTTGATGAGTCCAATATATTTGTGGCTTTCTAGAATTTAGTATGTTGCTAGGTCTTTTGAAAAACTTCCACAAGAACACAAAATTTGTTTTGCTTATATGAAACCGACTTTTTCTTTGCACTTGGAGAGGGAGTTGCAATAGTTATAAGTTGGAGATCTATAGAGCCTCTAGTCTAGTCAAATTGAAAATTTTCTGGTCAACCTCTACTCTTTACAGGAAAAAAATGAAGCTTACAACAATTCGGGTATGGTTGGATCAGATATGGGTCATTCGGGTTAGGTGGTAAGCTATTCAGGTCGGGTTTGGTAACAAATTTTGAGCCTGGGACGGGTTTGGTATCGGAGTCAAGTTTGAATTTTTTAAATGGTATAAGAGTCGGGTTTGTCAAAAGTTGATCCGAACCTAACCCGATGACATCACTATGTATATGTGTAGTAAGTTCAACGACAATTAAAGTAAAATAATAAGGGCTTAAGGCTAACCCTTGATGTAGACCTACTGTGACTGGGAACTCCTTAGTTTCTTCCCCAATTGTTTGTATATTGGTCACTACCTCATTATACATATCATTAATAATAGCAATGTAACCTCTTATAACTCTCTTGTTCTTTAAGACACTCCAAATAAGCTCTCAAGACACTCCATCATAAGATTTTTCCAAATCAATAAAGGTCATTAAGAGGTTTTGTTTCTTATTTTTACACTTCTCAACGAAGTGTTGTAACAAGAACACAGTCTCTATTGTTGACCTCTCTGGCATGAAGCGAAAGGTATTCTCAGTTACTTTAGTTACTTTCTACAAGTGTCATTCAACCACTCTCACCCATAACTTCATAGTATGACTCATAAGTTTTATACTCCTATAGTTTGTACAACTTTGGATGTCCCCTTTATTTTTATAAAGCGGTATCAGGGTGCTTCCCCTCCACTCCTCAAGCATTCTATTTGAATTGCAAATATTGTTAAAAAACTTAGTCAAGTAAGTTAAGCCAACACCCCCAAAGCACTTCTAAATTTCAATAGGAATTCCATTAGGCCGTAGTGTTTTACCTTTCTTTGTCTTCTTTAAGGTAACTCCTACCACCTCTATTGTAAATTTTATAAAATAAGATATTCTTAATATGACTAGACTCAATATCAATATCACCACCATAATTTCAAAAGCTGCTCAAAATGCCCTCTCTATCTCTCCTAATTTCCTCATCTTTTACTAAAACCCTTTGATCATCACTCTTAATATATCTAACTTGATCTAAGTTCCTACTTTTCTTCTCTCTTAACTTAACTATCTTATATATGTCTTTCTCCCCCTCCTTCGATCCTAATCTATTCTACAAATCATCAAATGCTTTAAATCTAGCTTCACTCAATATTTTTTTGGTATATTTTCTAATCTTAATATAAATATCTCAACTCTCTACTTTTACATTTTTGCCACTCCTTGGAAGAACATTTCTTTTCCTTAAGAACTCTTTGTACTTCCTCACACCACCACCATGTTTTATTTTTTATATCCTTTCTCCTCCTTGCTTCCCCAAGTACTTATTTTCTTAATTTTAAATACAATTAACCATGTCAGTTTTCTTCCACTCTCAATCTCTCCGCAAAGGTATTGAGTAATTCACCATTCAAATTTCACCACTTTATCCTAGGCTATACTCTTTAATTTTTGTGTTTCCTCTATCCCTTCATGTAGACATCTAAAACAACTAATTTATGTTATAGTGCTAAAGGTTCACCGGTAATAACTTTACAACCCTTGCAATTTCTTTTGCCCTCACTTCTAACTAAGAAAAAGTCTATTTGGCTCTTATTAAGATCACTATTGAAAGTTACTAAATGCTCATCCCTCTTTTTAAAGTAAGTATTTGCAATGCTTAAGTCATTTGCTATTGAAAACTTAAGGATAGCTTATCTCATCTCATTTTTCTCCCCAAAATCATACCCTCCATGTACCCCTTTATATCATATGCTCTTCCCACCTACATGCTATTATGACCCGCCTTAGGGGTCGGGCCTAGCCTTCATTGACCATTATAATTAGGATTTGACCCTAAAATTATATTAGATTAGATTCCTCTTTCGTATTTATGCAAAACTAGCAATTAAAAATGTTTGTCCAAAATTTATTTCTTTACTAAAAAAGGCAAAGGGGAAGTAATATTGTGACTTCCCTCACATAATAAAATTATTAAAAATTTTAATAATAAATATTCGAACTATGATGGGTCATGAAATTAATACTCATAAATTTATCATTTTAAAAATAAAATAATAACTGTCAAGAATTCCTGTGCATAAAGCTGATGACTATATAGAGTATTAACTTCATGCATCTCATACTTGTAAACATCAATCAACATAAATAATTGTAGCAAAACATAGATAAATCATTTGTAAAGTTTCTGAGGGTAGGTAAACATATTTATACTCAATAAGTTGTGTTAAATTTTATAGACATACTAATAAGGAAATCATTATAAAACAATCATAATCTTTTCACAAAATATTTTATGAGAAAATAAAGCATTTGATAATAGATCAAAATCCGGAAGTCATGATATCAAACAACCTACTCCCGCACTTTTGAGGTTATGAAAGTAAGAAAGAATATAACGATGATCCACACATGGGTGTGTCAAAGCCAATTTTTTTTAAAACACTCAAAATTTCAAAACGTCATAACTTTTTATCCTAAAGTCTAATTAAAAATATATATTTTTGGTATAGTTGAGCTCGTATTAACAAGCTATATGAAATTAGACCTCGTATAGGTAACTTATCTTGCACTTTCAAATAAGTCCTGCCCCATATGACATGTTTATTAAGGTCATTTCTTACAACCTTGAAGCCCATTTTGTGCAGTCCAATACTCACTAGACTCGTTTTTCATAGCTCTATCATATCCCTAAGACAAATTACTAAAGAAAACTTATAAATAATTTTAAATTTAATAAATTTTATTATTAAATTGACAAGTTTCATCTAATAATTTACAACGTCCAGTTGTTACAATTAGTGGAGGGAGGCTATGAGAGCAGAGCCAAGTTATTGATTCAAATCCTTGGAGAACAATTTTGATACTAATGGTTTGTTTGGCAATCATTTAAAAAAGAAAGAAAAGATAATTAAAAATATATAATTATAATTAATTTTAATAAATACAATAAAATTTTAATGTAAATATATAATGTAGATGTCATAATGCACGTTACTCAAAAGCGGTCTGTCGTTGCATGCTTGAAGTCATTTTGTTGTTGTACTTGTCTTAGACTAGAAAACGCTTTCAATGCCCCGCCATAACAATGAAGTTAGCATAATAAAAGTCTTATAAGTTTAGGACGAATGGCTCTCTTGTACCCCTTACGCTAAGGTATCAGAAAGGCCTCTCCCGTACGTCATTAGCAGTTTCCATGGCCACGCAACAATTGGCAAGCCAGCTGGCCGTGCAAAAGGAGAAAAATAAAGGAACATAGGGCCCTCAGGCCACGTGAGGCTAGTTAAAGCGCAGTAGCTCTCAGTCAAATGGAAAAGAAGCTTCGAAGGAAGGTGTGCTCCTTCTCAAGTTTCTTTCTCGGCTGGCTTTGTTGACTATGCCTTGGAAACCTATGCAAGCCGTCCACTGTGTTCCGTGGGCGACTTGGACTTTGTAAAGCGTAGCAATTCTTGATGGTGCTTGTTTCTTTATTATGCTTCCCGTTCAAAGGTTGGAATCCTTGAGTACGCATGACTTGCGCGTAATATTCCAAGATTGTAATCTGCCCGCCCACAAGGAAACGCCCCAAGAACTTCCAGAATGAAAGTGACACACATTTTTATATCAACAGTCAGGACCAGGAGCATTTATATTTGCAGACTTGCAGTAATCGGGTAATAATCACATTTCAGAATTCAAATCACAATCCTGGGTGAGATGACCCTAAATCAAACCGGTCTGGGTGATGAACCACGGTGCTTTTATGGTATTTATGCAAAGTGGTACTATTGTTATGTACTTATGTCCGGTTAGGGATGCCACTTGGCTTGTTTTTTTAGGTATCAAATCCGACCCCGTCTTAGTAGATCGGGTTTGGTTTACTTATATTGTAAATGGTTGAGTTTAGGTTTTAAACTTTTATCAAAAGACCAAACCTGGTCGGGTTTTGGTTTTACCTGACTTGACACAAACTATAATCTTTTATTTATACATAAGTAGTTTATAATTAATACTTTTAATCTAATAAAAAATAAGTAAAAATGTTGTTCTCTCGATGATTTACATAAAAAACTTAGGTGACTTAAAACGAGATATAGTACATGCGAGGAACATAATATGAGATTTATATTTAATAGAATAAAAAATTTGTGTTAGAAGCAAATTAAGCCCAATTCAATTCAATTAGATTTGGTCCGATTCAAAATCGACTCAATATGGCCCGAAACAAGTTTGGTTATGGTGTAGCTTAAGGTTTTTTAAATGGTAACGGGTTTGGATTTACCAAAACATCCAACCAACCCCTACCCGGTGGTGAGTGGCATATCCAAGTTTTTCAAATAGGGTAGCAAAGAATAATTAAGTTTATAATAATTTTTATTGACTATAAAATGTAGGGGTGTTTATGGACAAAAATGGATATAGACAGAGGGTTGTATGTGTCCATCTTTCATTTGAATAGCTCTTGTTTGTGTCAGTCCGTGTCCACCCTAGTCTATTATATGTTGTCCAAGTCCGTCCGCTACGGACAAGGACAGACACAGACGAATATAAACAAATATTTTACTAACTAAAATTTTATCCCAATTCAAAAATTTTAGAACTTTTATAGTATGTAAAAGTTGTCTTAACATGTTACATAAGTACTAGATCTATATTTTCAAGTTATCTAATACCTATTTAGTATATTAAAATGATTCTAACATGTTATATAAGTTATAGATTTATATTTTCAAACTATCCAATACCTATGTAGTATGTTAGGACTATTCTAACATACTATATAAGTATTGAATTCATGTTTTTAAGTTTTCAAGTACCTATGTAACATATTAAGACTGTCATAAGATGTTACATAGGAACTAAATTCTATTTTTTTAATAATTAGTAATAATTACTAGTATATTTAAGAAAATGTTAGATAAGAGTGACAGATACAGACGTCCATGGATACGGACAAGGGTATGTCTGTGTCCGTAGCTCCTTATTAGTACAGACAAAAAACTTTATCTATGTTTATGTCTGGCCGAACAAAAAAAAATGTCTATTATATATAAACATGGACGCTGATACAGACGGATATACGGACAATAAATATCCATGAACACCCCTAATAAAATAATATTATACTAGATTTATTATGTTTTGATATAAGAAACATATCAAATTTGTTAAGTTAGAATTCACGGTCTGATTCTAAAAAGGCTTACTACAAAGAGAGGAGGAGATATAAGATCAAAGATTAGAAGATGAATACCCAAATAGGAGTCTAAATTTGTGCTAGCGAGGAAGGCAGACTATATGTGCGGGCAAAGGGGCCAAGGATAAGACACTGTAGATAGATGGCAAGTCTCCTAGTTTCGATCATTTCTTCTATTGATTACATTAGGTCGGGTTCGTATGGTGGGTTTTATATTTTAATCACTTTAGTCGGTTTAGTTTTAACCAACTTATTTAAATTAAGTAAAAATTGAAACCTTGTTTCAACCAGTACGAGTTGGGTTTCACCAAATAGAAAGAGGCATTGGTCCATAGTGGTCCGGACTTTTTTTAAGAGGTCATTGGACTTGGGATGAGTGCTTTTTTAGCTTAACTCCAAAAAAGGAATATGGTTTTAAAAAAATTAAAAAATCAAGGTGGTCATTCGATTCGACCACCGAATGACCACCTACCCTACAATATAGATCCTCCAACACTACGTGTGGTCGACATCACAAGTCAATGACCATTTGCAGTCTGTTAGGATCATATCCGCCCCAAGATAATGAGATTTTTTCCCGGTTGGTGCCGTGATGGACATGGTTTTGTAGCCAACATTTCCTTCAAAATGTAATCGAAGGTCTAAACGATTGTGGGTCTGTCATTGGAGTTTGATCATATCAAATTAAATGTAAAGAGAAAATGCTCAAGGGAAAAAGTCTACAAGTGTATCAGTCCACTTTGTTATTGGAGGAATGTGGAATGTAATGCGGTTGATTTTGGTGCACAACAAGTAATTGAGTTCTCCACCGAGCACGCGCGTGGAACAGCCTTGTTTTTCAACAAGTACACATATATAATACTCCATGATTATTACTATGCATAATGATAATGATGCACGCACGGTAGAAGGATAATGTTCGGTACAACCAAATGTTAGCATTTGCGTCATTGGCAGACCAAAAAAAAATAGAAACATCAGCTCGCAAGGAGTCAATCATCTTCGAGAAGTTTGAAATACTCCAAAATTAATTGTTGATATTGACAAAATTAATGTTAAACTCAATTTTGTCAAGGCATGATTTGTATCGTGGAGAGACGATTTTTTTTAACACTTTTTTCCCTCTCAATATTTCGTTCCATCCTATTTAAAATTTTTAATGGTTATATTTAGAAAAAAATAACTTTTATTGAATGGTGGTGAAACTTACTTCTATAAGAAGGGAAAATAATATTATGATACCAACCTAATTACTTGAATTGAACAAAATAAAACTATTAATATGGAATAAATTCTTTTTACTAATTAATAGAGTTATTATTTAAGAAAAGAGAAATATAATTAAGCCTCATTCTTTTTATATCTTAATAAAAATCTTAACTTTACTCATGCATATTTTTTACTATTTATAAATATTTTATACTAAAAATTTGCTCACGCTCGTGTGGTGGTGGCGACGACAATGCCCTATTCCTCTTCCGCCTCCCATTTTTTTTCCTCCATCCATACCAAGTTGTGGCCAATGCAATAACGAAATGGTATGTGACCACTAGAGACGAATAATAAAAAAGACCATAATTTTTTTACAATATAATTAATATATATTAGGTAGTCTGAGGTGTAACAATTTCACCTTTAACATGTTCACTGTTCAAAGGGTTTAACGAACAACGCTTGTGGTTGGTCAAGTTCTCATGCCGGTAACAACTTGATTCAATGTCATGCAGGCTGGTGAGTTGTGCATGTTACATGCGCACGGTTCCGAAATTGAGACAGTTCTTTTTTTAGTGTACCAAAGTAAGCAATCTTCTGCAATGAAGTACCCCATGAACTATTGGCTCAAAGATCGATAGGTTGCTTGTTGGAGGCTGATTGATCAAAGACGGTGTCTAGGATTTGGGCTATTTTTATTATATTTTTTAATTCAGAAGTTTATCCTAATTGGACTGTAGAAAGTAAATACCTATCTTTTCTATTTGATGAAAAAATATACTTCTTTTATTTTAAATTAATAAATTTATTTTATAAAAAAAATATTTTATTAATAATTTAATTTTATTTAATTTAAGTGATTAGATACTTAAAAAATAGTATCAATTAATTTTTCCTTTTAAGTAGTTTCACTATTTAATAAAAATTACTATTTTTAAATATAAATATTAATATAAAATGAAAAAATATTTTTATTATAGTTTTTACATAAAAAGTTTACTCCAATAAGACTAAACTAAGGAATGTGAATTCCAATATTCACTATTAAATGGAGTTCAGTACCCCGGCACAGGGTTAAGAGAAACTTCAAAGTTTTAGATATTTTTTATATTAAATATTATTATTTTGTCTTAAATTAATAATTCTATTTGATAAAAAAGTTTATTTCATATTACTAATTTTATTTTATTAAATTTATAGTTGGATACTTAAAAATATATTACTTAAAAATATATTATAAGTTTATTTTTTATTATCTTAGATGTGGTTTTACTTTTTAATAAAAAATATTATTTTAAAATATAATTATTAATATACGACAGAGGGAATACTTTTTATTTTAACGGAAAAAAATCAAAAAATAAGGCGTCAGCGGCCACACGTTACGAGATCCACAACTTCAGGCTCACCAAATAATTGGGCCTCGTTCGGAAGCCCAGTTGTACCAAAATCCACACTCCCAGGCCTGCAACGGGATGGGAGCACTGAGAAGTAAAGCTTCCTCTAAGAAGATCAACGACCGTCCGCTACATGCTCCACAGTCCAGAACAATGAAACTTTCCATAAGATGTCCATCTGCAATCTGCCATAGCTCAAACGAACTACATCTTCAGCAAATTCCATTTTGTTTCGCCTTTTTGTGGGGAAGAAGTTGAGTTCTCATTCAGGTTTCCCTAGATATATGAGGAATTATCAAGAACAAAAAAGACAAACGAGGAAGAAAGTGTAGCTTCTGGTGTGGAATTTGCCACCTATGCAAACCAATGTAAGTATAACTTCCTAGTAAGACCGGCGGTCCTTTGTTTGTTGCTGTATCGGACAATGTACTGTCTGTTTACCTATCCAGAAAGCAGCATGATTGATGCACGTTTTCAGCTGCAAAAGACCGTGGGGGGCTCTTAAGTCTTAATAGATATAGACTGCTTCAATGTACTGACTCCAACCCTTCCATCTGATCAACTGCCAGTCTTGATACTTTCGTGACTGGAAACACTCAAGTCTTAGTCAGTCAAGAATGGCAGCCTGGCACTGAAACGATACCATTACATTTAGTTAATGAGACTTTCTTGCTCATATTTACTACACGTCCTTCATGACTGATGCTACAATGCAGGAATGCTTCGAACGATCGAGCTGTAAAGAACACCAACCATACGGCTAAACAGAGAAACAGACCCATGCATATTTGCGTTCAAGAGTTCGTCCTTCCCGGCTCTTTCGGCAGATCACTTTTACTCTGCAGCTCATAACTCAGTGCATATTCCTACTGGCTACTGTGCAGCTTTTACTTCCCGGCCGTATGAATGTCATCATCAAAAAGTTAGTCCACCTGATTTTCTATTTTCTTTTGAGCTGTTGGGTTCTTAATTTGCATATATTATACCGTCCACAACTCTCCTCTTCTCCTGCGTATCTCTTACGAGTTACAAAAACTAGTTTAGACATTTAAGGACACAGAAACTTAGATATTAGCTTGTTTTGTGATATCACGCCATAAACATGGGACATTTTCTAATTTAAACGTTGGAGACACTAACAAGGAATTAAAAATGGTTTCTTGACGACTATGGGACCAGCCCATGGCTCCGAACAGGGTATATAAGAGGGAAGCTACATGGAAAGCGAGTTGCTTCCTCTGTACCATGTTTAAAGCTTATGTGAGCTAGTCACGGGGGGTTATAGTAAGGAAAATAATATTTACACACCTATTTTCTTTACATTATAGGCCTTATATCACTTTTAGATAATAAAAGTAGGTCCCACCTAAATAATATAAAATTTATTTTTTTCCTATTTAATTATATGTGGTATAAAGCCTATAATATAGAAAAAATAGGCTAAATGCGTCCAGAAGCAAATCCTATAACCTATGAGATTGAATAAATAAAAGCTCATTTAAAAGAACAATTGGATATGAATCACACTACATAGCATCACCCAGTAATATGTACAATTTTGTCTGCATGCCAATCAATTGGTGCAAGAAATTGGCACCTCCAATAATAGTGGCATGTGATAATCTTGTACCCCAGCCATTTGGGAAACAAATTATGGTGCTCTCAGTTATGGGCACCATAGTTGGCATCACTGCCATTGCCAACAAACTCAAATATTGCTCTTAAGACTACGTTTGCAGGTCCACTACTGCAGGCTATGCCCTGGAATCACTGTCCTACTGAACAACCCCACTCGTTGCCTTTTTCAGAGAAGAATCAATTAGCTGATTGGAAAAACATTCAGCCATTACAATGGACTCACAACCATGATCTTTTCAACATGAAGCATCGACATTCGCGTATAACCGAAATTGTGTTTGTCAGAACATTGGTAGAATCAATTTGAATCAGACGGTCTCATAACACGTGCAAACTGAACCAATTCTACCGATCAGAACTTGCTTTTTTCTCACATGAATTGGCCTATTGAAGGATCATTCCATGAACCAATTGAATCGGTTGAACACTTGAAGTGTCCAATTCTGAACAACATCCTTATTATCTTTAGAAAAAACTTAACTGTGTGGTACAGCAGCGCAATGTACTCAACGGTCCTAGTTAGTTTGTAACGTAAAAAACGTTACAAAGTGCACGGCACCGTGTTACTATTTAACTTCTCAACTAAGTAATATGTACTCGCGGATATGTGCCGGTCTGATGAAAATCGGGCGGCTACAGAGTTGTAATTGCGGAGATCATAATCTGCGGTACTAGGTGCCTTTATTTTTCTTTTTATGTAAAATGTTATTTCTAGGAGGCGTATTTAGAACTAAAAAATGATTTTTTTACACAAGATCTGTACAGTGAAAAGTGGCACTTATTCTTATTTCTGTCCAATCAAAATTTAAATATAGGGTTTTATTAGAAATATTCGGTATAGGGTTATCAGCACCCGAAAGAATTTTAATTTCCATTGAGCTGTGCCGAAGCTTCTCCTCACTGTTTTTACTTTTATAATAAACTAGGTCTTTTTTCCATAATTTTCTTTGATTTTTGAGTGAGTGTTTTACATGTAGAATTAATAATAGGCTCTTGCTATTGTCAAGACTCATGTAATTTGTAAAGCAACTTTGAGATCTGCCATTTATGAAAACAGAGTAGCACCATTGCCATCTGGTTTTCGCTTTGTTCTAAAGACGATGAGGTTCTCTTTCCGATGGTTGAATGCAGATGTGGCAAGGCAACCCTTAATGAGTTGCTGGTTGAATATTTCATAATGCAATTTGGTCTGTTGGGCCAACATGAAGAAGCAGCCCACAACATTATCATATCATCCTTGGATCGGAATAATATGATACGAAAGTGCTACACATGAGAATCCTTTCAGGTATCAGTGATTACAACAGAAAGACCAGTGCGGTTTTGACGCATGACACTAAAATAAACCTCTCTATTGTTATCAGGGTAAAAAACACTATTGTTATTAATGAACACCAAGTATTACGTGACTACTTTCTCCTTTTGAGCTGACTCAATCCATACATTCCAGGAGATAAACACCCCGGCTAATGTGTTAGAGAGTTTAATTTTTTTGCTTTCCTTTTTCTTTTGTTGGACGTGTTGGAGAGTTGCTAGATTGAAATTAATTTAATCTCTAAACAATGATATACGTGATATGTCGACCATAGGATTCAATCTGAAAGTGGTCTAATCCATATTGACATTCATATCTCTGCTTAGTCAACCGATGTGTAAGTTGGGTGGTGAACCGTTGGCGTTTCTATATCTCTAGTTGTTGCGTTCCAACTTCCAACG
This sequence comes from Saururus chinensis, assembly GCA_035235625.1. Taxonomy (NCBI): domain Eukaryota; kingdom Viridiplantae; phylum Streptophyta; class Magnoliopsida; order Piperales; family Saururaceae; genus Saururus; species Saururus chinensis. Next base: position 8,028,639 of record CP141143.1, on the reverse strand, counting down.
AAGATTTAAAGTCAAAGATGAGGAGATTTATGGGTAACGTCCATTCCTCGCAATGACATCTCACCTATTCAAATAGGTGTGTGTGGTTCAATTTAAATGTACGTATTTAAGAAAGACAAGGAAAGCGTTATGGGTCGATCTCCTTCCCTGGCGGACGATACAAGTGATTAAAAGTGGTGTATAGCATCACTCTAGCATTAATGAAAAACCAAGTTTCCTTCTGTTAAAGTGACTTATATGGGGCCTAAGAGTAGGAGACAGGCCAACTGCAGAAGAGATGTTTATGTTCTAAAATTTGAACAACAAAATTACTCTATGGGTTAGCTTCAATCCATTTTTTTTTTCACCCTAATGGAGGTAGCTTCCCATTTTTAATGGCTCTCTGAATTGTCCAAATAATTGTTTACTATTTTTCCTGAATTCGACCTAAAAGAAAACTGCTTCTCGGAAATTTTAGCGGTTGGATGCCGCACAACCTACGCAATCATCTATTATTAGAAAAAAGCATCTCAAGCAGTCCAGCCAAAGAAATCATGCTGCAGACGGATCATTACTTATTTGCCTCGTGTTTCCGTTTACTTTTAAGAACAACTTGGAAACAAAGTCCGAGTGGTCCATAAATTAGTGTGCCATGTTCACTGCAGGGTTTAATGAGGACTGATATTTTTCTTATGTCTAGTATAAATTGTATGGTTGTCACGGGAAAAGAATACACAATAAAGAGATTAATGAGCTAAACGAGTATATCAAAACTGCTGATGGGAGTGATGAATTTTAGAGTTAGAAAAATCATATAAAATTTCAGCTCTCGCTTAAAAATCAATCTCAGAGCGATTGTGACGGAGTTTTGGCACTCTGTTCTTGCTTAAAACCATAAATCGGTGAAGATGAGCAGGTCGAGCATTCGTGCTGTTCTTGACTAGAATACATAAGCATCTTGTGAGTAAATATTCAAAGACACAGAAACCATGTGTTGTTTGCATGTTGCACCGATCGAGTAGATTATTCACGAAGTAGGTGACATGCATATTTTTCGAGCACAAAAGTAGGCGAAATTTGACTTTATCAATGTGATACTGTTCGGAATGCGTGACCAACGGCCACCCTCTCATTATATTTTTCTGAATCAGTACTAGATTGCAAAACAAGTCTTCTCACATCGAGCCCCTTTCGCTTACCATGTGTCATACATGACTCTTAAGTTTTTCTCCGTTCTTTTGGCTTAGAATTCGCATTGTAACACGAGTAATGACAAGATTAGAACACGAGTAATGACAAAATTACGGCAAAGAAATGGAACGCATTTCTGTTGCTTACATCCTGGCTCAAAATAATTTTTTTTAAAACTAAAACTTGTATTCTGTTGGACTAGAAGCTTTCTATTTTGTGCACGCCTGAGCCGACTAACTAAAAAATGATTTCTTTTCTCGTTGATTGCTCACATCATTTCTGTCTACAAATTGACTCATTTAATGCAGTGAAATTTAAATCTTTTTCTTTTTAAAGTAAAAATTTCTGACCGGGCTCATTGATCGTAGCCCCGTGATCATAATATTTGAAATATTGTACATAAAGGGCAACTATACCCTCTATGTTCTATGTTTGGAGCCATGGTTATGGAGTTGGCCATGAAAACATTTTGGCCACTAAATTTAATTATATATTCCATTTCACACATTAAATTTAATTATATATTTATCTTTTCTTAATGATACAATCAGTAGCATTATTTCTTACTCATGCTCAATTAAATATTTAAATCAGTAATTATTTTTAGGATATATAACGGAGAGCCACTGCACAAACATGATTTTGCCTCATTTGATATTCGTTCTGTGCAATGATAAAATTAGCGTGGGCCAGGGGACTGGGACAAAAAGTGATGGCAATTTCAGTAAATAAACATCTAAAACAGGCCTGTCGTCTAAATCCCGTTTGCCATGAAACCCTTTAAAACCACCACCCGTCCGCCCCTTCCCCCAACAATCCTCGGAAGCAGAGTGGAGACAGGAAGAGGGAGCGGAAGCGGGAATACCAGACGAGAAAAAGGGGAACAGAGTCGAGGAATGGGAATGAAAATCAGGCGACTGCGGCAACCGCGCCCTCTCCGTTTCAATGGCCGACCGCCGGGACAGCATCCGTCCGATCCTCCGACCAATGCCGCTGCTGGCTCCTCCGCTTCGCCTTCTTCCCAACCTTCGCCAGTTCGCAGAGGTTTCTTTACGAGCCCAAACGTGGAGAGGACATAGAACACCGACGTCGTATACGGCGTGTGTACATATCGGCAAACAGGGTCGAGCCAGGCAACAGCAGTAGAGTTTAGTATTACGTTCATAACTATTTGGAGATCCATGGTCGTCCTTCCACTGGACCTAACAGGAATTTCCCCCCTTCTTCTTCCTCTTTTAGTTTTTTTTTTTAACCTAAGCTTCGATCACGAAGAAATACACAGTAGATTTGGGCGCTTAAGTACACCCGTAAATGTATTTTCCTTCTTGTCCTTTTCAATTTTGTTTTGAAAAATGGAACTGTGGATTAAGCGGATTAATTTATTGAAATGCATCTGAAAGTATTGTCTCGTACTGTTCTTCTAGTCTCGAATTTTCGATTTGACCTGGATATGGCTTGATGGGATTTGGTTCTTTTGTTTACAAATGCCATTTGCGTTTTAATTTGCTGGTGGAAGTGTCTGTTTGAGATCTGATGTTATAATCATATCACATTCTAAGAATTTTTTTATCATATTTTGCCGTGCTTGTTAACTTGGACTTGAAGATTGTATCAGAATAGGGCTTTCTATTTTAGTAGTACAAGGTTGAAAAGATAAAACATGTACAGAGTGATTGAAGGTAGTACCAGGGCGATTTTTGGAGTTTCCGTCATGTGATTGAAACTAGTATTAGAAAGAGTGTTGTTTTTTTACTGTTACCGTACATGCAGTATTTTCTGTCTAGTCAGCAACGATTTTAATTTTTGTTAACAGTAGCCTGTAATGTTTCATTTGCTGAGTAAAGGTAAAGCTGATGTTTTATGATATGTTATCTAAGTTACACTTTGTCATTGCAAAGAAAATTAGTCTTGCGTTAGGTTTTGATGTTAAACGTTTGTCAAACACTTTTTTTTTTCTGTGTGATTTTCTTGAAAAAAATGCATGTTTCTGTCTCGTAGTTTTGTTATAGTGGTCGAACTTGTAATTTCTGATATTGGAGAGATCAGTCTAGTTTATATCAGCTCCAAAATTACTTATGTTTAATTCGCAGATTTAGTTGATTTATCCTGTTGTTGTTGACGTTCCTGCCTGAGTTCAATTTTGAGTGTCATAATGGGATGGTGCATATCAACTTGTCCTTTTGGGTGGATTTTTAGAGAATTGCAGGTATATAATAGTTTTTTTACCTTTCTATATGGATTGTGCTTTTGTTTAGTTAGAAACAAGTATTATCTTGTGCAGCTTTAGTGGGTGGAAAGTTTCTATGTATACTGTTTTAAGCTACTGAAGAGATTACGTTGTTTGAGTTGTTCTCAATGCGCATTTTGCAATTTATATTGCTTTGTTATCTTTTGTTTGATGTTTCTCCCTCTCTGTTACCGTTGTCTGCTTGATTTCTGGTTTTCTTTTTCACCATATGAGCTAATTAGGAAAGTTCTGAAAGTTTCTTTTTTCTTTTTATTTTAATCAGTTGTATGTCTTTCGTTTGGGTTTCTTGTGATTCAGTAGTCCCTTATTTTAAACACAAAAACTCCGGTAGAATACTTGCTGATTTGGATTATCACGTCGTTATTTTCTGGACGTGGTTGCTATTCAGCATATGGAAATTGTTTTTAGTGCGGGTCTGGTTATATAAGTGTTTGCAATAATAACTTGGCTTTTTTTGTTAATTATGATCCTAGTCAATGCACTTTTTTGTTACGGCCCCAATAGTGGCTCATGATTTCCTCCTAGGGTATAGCTAGTTTGATTATAAGATTATTTTTTAGCTCTTTCTTATACCTCTCGAATGATTTTTTTCTTTATTCTCTTGTATTATATAATTTCCTTGTTAAAATTTTTCCTTTTATTCATACATATTCGTCTAATTTTGGTTAGTCTTTCAATTTCTTCCCCATGCGTATTCTGGACATATTTTGGGAACAAAAATGCTGACGTTACTGCAACTTTGACACTATATGACAGATTGCATTCATTTTTTACTGTATACTAGTCAATGATATAGATGCTTGTGCAGTGTGAAAGTTGATGTGTTGCACGGCAATTCGGAAATTTTCACGGGCCACCAAACTGGTTGCCGTTCTGACGAATGAGCCTCCGTTTGGCTGTGCGAAGTCTGTTCGATAACCAATGGCGCTTGTTCAGCAAAAAGTATTATTTTGGGCTTTCAGCCCGTTTGGTAACCGCTTAATCTCATCTGAATAGCTGATGCAATGAGAAATTTTTTACGTTTACACAAGTGTTTGAATAGTTTCCCATGCTACAATGTAGAGTTAAAAGGAAAAATGACAATCACCTAACTAATCGTCTTAACTGAATTTTAAGTTGGATAGAACATGTAAGCCTAACTGCATGTTCAATCTAACCAAAGCCCAATTAGAAGAGTTTGTTGGGTAAATTCATTAGGTATATACCATTATCCTTTTCAAAGCCTCTTAATTTATTTTAATACTAATTAAGGCCTGAAGTTTGCCTCCACGCACATAGCCAAATAAAGAGGGCCCACACTTATAATGGTACTAGGGATGGCCACGGGTTGGGCCCGTTGGGGCCTCCTAATGGGGCATGCCGGGCTAGTATTCCCACTCCCATCCTAAGTTTTTTTTAAAAAAAGAACTTGAATTTTAGTAACAAAATTTAAGGAATATATATTAAAAAATTTATAAGCTTATACAGTAAATGCTAGAATTGTATCACTGGATAATGCATCACAACTAAGTTGGCACCCATTTAATTATCTATTATTTACAATTATAACTTAAAATCTTAAATATAAAAATAAATAAAATTTATATTTTAAATTAATTAATTATCAAGTCTTTTAGAACTTTTTCTACTTCCTCTTAAGAAATGGGAGCTTGTATTTTCTCTTTTATGTCAACCAATTCTTCAAGCAAATGCATGTCTCTATTGCATGATAATTATTTCTATGTGTTTACCACTAAGTTAAAATATTCATATTATTAAGTTATTCTTAGGAAAAAAAGAGTAAAAAATCAGTTTATAAATAGTTAGCTAATTCATTAGTATTAGAACTAAATTTTGTCTATTTTTTAAAAGTAACATTCAAGATTTAGTTTTATATGGAAGTAGAAGAAGAAGAAGTTGATTAATTTTGTCTTGACTCAAGTTATTTCATATGTAGTATATAAAGAACGTAAATTAGTTTCTCTAGTTTTATATATAAAATATTATTTTTATCAACATGAAGACTGATTTTTGTCACTTATATCATCTATTAAAATTTGTACATATTTTAATTTAACCATAAGATCCATTACAACCTCTAAACAATAAATTAAAGGGATAGGATACTAATATTTATTAAATTTTATTTTCATTTCTTTTACAAGATATGCAAATATTTCATTGTCTTTATGTTGTTCAAATGCAGGATAATGGTTTAAAATTGAACAAAAAGTATGATAGTGAACTCCAAATAGATCTTTAGTAATATTATAAAAATAGGTAAAAAAATACATCAACAAATAGATATGACAAAATGATATTCATTAAGTCCTAGATGAGATAACTTTTCTGTAACCTAATATATAATTAAACTTTTTAATCCTTTACAAGATTTCAATATTAAATATGTATTCTTCTACTTATACTGAACATTTAGTTAAAATTTTTTATATTTCTTACCATCAATTTGTATAATTCTTTGAATTCTTGCAATCTAGAGGGTGAAGAGGTGATATCTAACAAAATATTTTAAATTAATTGAATATAAGGTATAACTACATTTAAACTATCTTAAACAAATAAATTAATTATGTGACATGCACATCTAATATAAAACACACTCGATTCTATTGTACCAATGTGATCAAAATGAGATTCTAAAAGTTATACCACTAAATTATTATTAGAGGCATTATCTAAAGTAATAGATATAATTTTATCTTTAATTGAGTATTCATTTAAATAGAAATCCATAATTTTTGAATAATTGAAGCAAAATGAGGATATTTTATGATGTTAAAATATATTATTCTCTTATTTAATATTCATGATTCATCAATAAAATGAGTGGTAACACGTGCATAACCATTATCTAAAATACTAGTAGTCCAAATATTAGAAGTTAATTTTTTTTTGCCTAGAATTGTTTGTAGGATGTTCATAAGTTCTACCTTATATTCCTTGTGTAACTTGAAAATATCTCTCCTCAAAATGTTGGGCTAAATTTTCTTGAAGGCCGGGTTGAGAGCTTGCCTCACATACGTCTCAAACTTGGAGTCATTAACGAAGGAGACGAGTTGCTCAGCACATACAATATACTTCACGAGCTCCTTTTGATTTGTATTTTAATTAAAATTTAAAGTACTAAGAGAGGTAGAAGAGGCACTCATTACACTTAAATGCGCTTTTTTAGGGTCCTTCAGTTCATGTTTCGCAAAGTATGATTTAGCATGTATAAGAAGTTGTCTAGTACCCCTCCTTCCCTGATTCCTACGCTCAAGAGTATTTTTACAATAGTTGCATTCAACTTTTAGTAGGAAGATGACGGGGTTGTTAGGGTCGTCCACCCTAATTTTTTTCATATAGTTCCACACCATGGTGGGTTATCACTTCTCTTTATCCCCAACTGTTGAAAGTATTGGTGGAATTCCTTCATAGTAGGCTTCGTCTATTTCAAAAATTCCTCCTTCGAGAAAATTTGCAGTTGAGGTGACCAACAAGGAGGAGGCATTGTAGTTGAAGAGGGAGTAGGATGTCATATTTTTTAAAAAAAGTTATTAAGAGAAAAAAAGATAAATTAAACTAAAAATTAAATTATTATAACAAATTTACTTATCTTGGACCTTGATGATTGAGAAATGAGTTGGCCACTTAATGGAGGAGGAGGAAACTTGAGAACTGAGAACTCTGTTCTTGAATCTTAAGTCTTTAGAGTGTGAGAGTTTAATTTTAAATTTTAATTAAAAATAAAATTTAAAGTAATTAAGTGATTGAAACTTGAGACTTTGGGAGGAGAGGAGAAAAAGAGTCTTATAAAGTAAAAGAAAGGAAGGTTAAATTCTGTAACCCTGTGTGCGTGCGTGCATTTATATTAGAAGAGTGAACCCGGTCCGGGTCTGAGTCCAACTCAGACCCGTCTGTTCACAAGGAGAGTCGAGGGAAGGAAATAGATTTCCTTCTCCCCTACGACTCCTTCTCCCCTACAAGTCCCTTTCCCCCACGATTCCTATTTTCTCATCCACGATTCTCTTCCTCTCTCCCTCACGACTCTCTTCCCTCCTCTTTATAATCCTCATTTCCTCCCTCCCTCTCGCCCCAAAACAGCCCCTTCTTCCCTGGTTCGACAAGGGGCAAATCGGCAACCTACCGGCGGTGACGAGGGGGAAATCTGGGCGGCGAGAGGACCGCGCTGAAGAGGGGAAGACACAAAGGTAGGATCTTTTGATGATTTGTAGTTCCCTTCTCTTGGATTTGGCCTAATTCCCTCTTCCTAGTTTCAGAATCACTGTTCACAGTGAGAAGAATCGTTCAAAATTTTCTAAATCACATCCTCTTCCTTCTCTTGTGCTAATTACATATTTTCAGCCACTAATTGGAGTTTGGTTGTGGTTTTCTTTAGAGATTTAAGAAGAGCAGTGATATTAGGGACGTTTTGTGCTTCAAATTAGGCTAAGGTGAGGTCCCTCAATTAGACCATGGATTGTCTTCTCAACACGATTCAATCTGTGATTTTTATTATGGTGGATGAATTTCTAATAGAGTGTTTACATTCAAATTTTAATCTCATGAGTATGATATGCCTTGATTAAGTGTATGCCTTTCAATGTTGAGATGTAATACTCTGATTCAATTTCTGCACAATATTGTTATGTTTCTAGTATAACTGATATGGTTAAAGTATAGATGAAATATGTGAGTTAAATCCCTAATTCTAGATTTAGTGATGCACATCTATGAATAGATTGGGTTAAAGTTAATTTCACCTACTATGCATATAGCTCTAAGACTATATAAAGATATACAAATATATACATTTGTTTTATGCAGCACTTGAATTATGTTTGCAGATCTGATTTTTATATTGTGCCAATGATGAAAAATTATATCAGCCACGTATTGGTTAAAGTAAAGTAGCTTGGGCAGTCCATATAAGTTATTTTAGCATGATTTCAGATTGATTCAATATGCTGTTGTTCCAATATTTAATTAGGACTGCTAAGTTAATTTTAAATGTTCAAACAAGGTATTTCCTGAGTTATTACATGCACCATACTATTCAACAGTTGAATGTTAATTATGGGTTGTCAATTAATTAGTAAATTGTTACTAATTATATGTTGGTGTAGACTACTAGTTGGGCATGTATGCAACGTAAAGTTTTGAGAAACTTATGTATGGTAATGATTATAATCTGGAAAGAATTGAGATTATACATGTTGTTTTGTAGCAGGAACATGTAATTATATATGTTAATATGTTGATGTATTCAAGCTTCTGCATTGTTGAATTTGAGTCACATATATGTCATTCTCCAACTTGGATTAATTCTTTGTTTTATGTTCTAAAATGCTGAACCATGTATTAAACTGATGCAGGTTATATGTAGGGTGTAAATTTACTTACATCTAATATTTGTGAGTCATAGGGGATGGATGGTGTTCTATAATTCATGTTATACTATATTACGATATGATTGAACTATATGCAAGCATGACTATATTATTGAGTAAATTATAATTTTGGTTTTACTTTTAAATCGCTTATGGAATATGATTAATTTTCTCTCTTATGGGTATGTGAGAGGAACGCGTGGCATAATTGGTAGATCAAGTATTAAGAACCCGCCTAAGAGAGATGGGTTGACAAGGGTAGTTAAGATTTGGGTTGGGTGACTCAATTTTCAGGATCCAAGATAATAAGACTACCCAGGTGCCATGTAGGGATGATGGTGGACCCTAGCCTTTGGTAGTTCCTTCCCGGTTTTACGGGTCATTACGAGTACACGTGTATGACCACCCACAACACATTCTCAGCAGCGCAAATCACGGATCACATAGCTAATTATCTGGGTGTTATAGGGAATGAGCTGTGTAGATTATGAATTATGAAGTACGATACATATGGTGATTATATATGATGATTGCTTAAGTTTAAATGAGATGCATGCATATGAATATATTCAACAATTATGTTTAAATGTATTATTTTGGAGATTAATTGATTATTTGTTGTGGTGTGAACGATGATTGCTAAGATTTCAATATATGTTCTATTTGAGACCCACTGAGCTTTTAGCTCACTTTTGGATTGTCCGTTCAATCGGACGCATTTTGTGCATGCAAGTTTATTGGAGGTTTTGGATGCATAGGAACGACAATAAAGGATAGAGTTAACGGTCATAGGGTTAATGAAGGGAACTAGGATTAGTTTGATTTCTTTTGAACATTAGTAGATATTCTGTAGTTGCAGATGAATACCCCTTGGGTGAAACTTATTCTTTTTGATTCAATAAAAATTTAGTAGGAAAGTTATTCATGTTTTAGATTTACATTTTTTATCCCTTGCAATATATGTTATTGTATTGTCACAGCTTGAGCTTAGGTGCACTCTAATGGTGTTGGCGGTCTATAGACCCTTCTCAAGGCTTAGGTCGTGGCAAATTTTCTCCTATTTATAGATGTTTAAATATAATAATTACCTCTCCTACCCTAAAAAATGATTGTTATTGGGGTTAAATTTTCTTTTCGAAGAGGGTGACAATTTTGTAACCCCCTTTTATAATATATTAAAAAAAATAAAAAAAATTGGGGGCTAAGCCCCCAACTGTGCTGTTGGGGAAAGCCCCAATGTCTTATATTCCTACTAATGTGTTTTCGATTATAGAGGTAGAAATATTTTTATATGTAGATCTATTTAATGTCAGAATTCTTTCTGCCGTCAATGTGGGTATTTCAGTATCCAGAGTAGCATTTGCGGCTCAAATTAAAGTCATAAAACAAGTGGCAGGAAAATTAAAATTAGATATAGTTTAATTCACAGAGCTAGAAGCCTTTGCGCAATTTGCTTCTAATCTTGATAAAACCACTTAGAGCTATTAAGGCTTTCCCCAAATAGTTAGTAAGGGTTGGGCTAGGTGGGCCGGTCCACTACCCCTATAGGCCACAGACCCGCCCACTGGTGAGGACACGTGGGCAACCTAGACCCTGGCCAACCCTAAATAGGACCAAATTTGGTTAACACCCAAACTATTTTAATGTGTGCCTGCGGTGAGGGAAGTACCTAGAAGTAGTTGATTTTAAAAATTGATAATATGCACGCTAGTGCAGGTTAGAGTTAGACGCCTTGGCGAAAATACACATTAGTGTGTGCTATCAATTTTTAAAATCAATGGCTCACCTGTGGTTTCTCACCATGGGTGTATAATTAGAGGGAAACATTTTCTCGAGGGTCATCTCAAACCCAATTAGTTGTACTTTTATGGGTCTTATAGTGGGGCACAAGTGGGACATGTGTGTGGCCCGCAACTAAAGTTTTGGATGATGATAACCCTACTCCACTTAATTAGGCACGGAGGAGTAGGTTAGAGGAGTAGGTCTAACCCGACAATAAAGGAATCCATTTTTCATAGGTGTAAGGTTACACTAGGTTTTCTAATACCAAGTTTTAATTAGAAAGAGAGTGGAATAGAAAAATTATTATCCGATAGCATTCGTATATTATATGATTCCCTTTGAGAGGTGAAAGTTTTGTGGTCATGTCCTCAAGCCGTTGATCATGAAGATTGATTGTGCATACGTAAATAATGCGCATGACTAAAAGTGCGCTATCAATCCTCGTAAATCAAAGACTCCTACATGGTGAAGGACATCCCTCTGGCCCAGGAGGACAAAAGCACTTCCATGTACAGTTACATAGTTTTGAACCATTCGGCCAGGGCCAATTCGTGCTCGGCATCGCTATTGTAACGATATCAAAATTTTCCTTTTCGACAACATTGATCTGCTATGTTCCAATGACAGATGTGTACCTACCACGTATATATAGGCTTAAGACTTAAGACCCTTTGTAGGAAAAAAATAAAGACAATTGTTCTGTTCATGGAATCGAATCTACTAAAGGAAACTAATTAACATCCTACATTTAATAAAATACTCCCAGTCTTAAATTAATTGCTCAATTTAACAAAAAAGTTTGTTTTATATTTTCCAAACATAGCTATTAATATGAGATGAAGAGAGTTTTTGACCAAGTAATTCTATAAGAAATACTAAAGTTATAGATTAATACGCCAGAGATAGGAGTACACATGCGGCTAGTGCAGGTGAGCATGCGTCAAGTTGGCTTTGCAGCTTGGCTCCGTTTTGACTTACTGCATAAATTCCCTACTTTGATATAAAAAGCAACTTAAATGTTCAAATCATAAATTTGTCTCCTACTGTAACTAATTGGCGATTGCTGACAAACTCAGTTTTATGGTTGAAGATACTGAAATACTCGGATGCACATGTCGTCCTTGCTTATCCTTGAAAAACGAGTAGAAAAAATTCCCAAAAAAATGTAGAAAAGGAAGAACACAGCTAGCTGAATGAATTTACCTGGGTTTGTAATCGTTAGGCCCTAAAGGGCCTGTAAACACGAAGGGCCTCAATGACCCCCTGGATTGACCCACAAGCAGCTGCCAGAGAGACAAGGAAACATGCAGCGCTTAGTATCTGCAACATTGTCCACCTGGGTGTGAAGATACCAATTTTTCTTTGTGCAATGTACATCTCCACTGGAAAGTACACTGTCAGCGGCCAGAAGCCAATTGCACCCAAAAGCGCAAGTATGTCATTGAAGAAAGGCATGGACATTGCCAACACCGTAGTAACCACCACAAACACTGATCTCCATGTGAGCTTAAAGACATTAATCCGGAATCTGAAGTGTCTCAGTTCAATTATCGGAGTCTCATGAACTATAAGTTTGTTCCTAGGCCATTTTTCAGCGGTCCAGGATTCTACTGCAGCAAATACCGGTTGACAAAAGACCTGTTGTTGAACAGAAAAAACTTAAGACTACATTAATCTATAATCTTATTTGTTCGGCTACGTATCTTGAAAAGTTTTACCTGAAATGCACCTATTAAGTGCACCACGATGCAGAGATTAGCCAAATCAATCAACCAGAAAGGCTCATAGAAGCCGAACCCTGTTAACAAATTTCCCGGGGCGATGTTCCCGAACGCAGCATAGCCAATACAGCCACAAAGGGCGTAGAACACACTGGTCGTCGTAACGCCTACAAATGTAGCTCTTTTCATGGTCTTGTTCTCTGCTGGTGCTTTCAACGTGTCCTGGGAGTTAAAAAGATTAATCTTCAGTTAAATTTTACAAATATGGTTATTTACATAACTAAGCAGGATATTAACATAATTAAGCAGGATAATTGTTGAATGAATGTGTCGATTTCAACTCAGACATTACATTGATGTCTAAAAAGAAATGGGCGATGAAATAGAGGAGGAGATGAATAGGTAGTTACGTACTTGGATCTCTATTAAGATTATAGAGTAGGAATAGGCGAATGCAATGTTTCCTAATGCCCGAAATGTTGTCCACACTTTCTGGGCTTCTGTTAAATTGGGCCCGATACTAATTCCAGTAATGGAGGTTGCTTCAGTATTTCCTTCACAAATCCAATTCATATGCAGAGTTACCTTAATTAATTGAAATACGTAGAAACACGAGTTTGTTTATGAACTTGCATTAAATACCTGAGATTACTTTGGCTGTGGCAAGGCCTATGCCAGTCAGGGAATAAGCAAAAGACATGACTGCAGCGACAATTGACAACCACCAGAGCTTATGAAAGTTCGGAATCTGTGACAGGAAAATCTGAACAATCCCAAACCCAATCAAGAATGGGTTGTTCGAAGTTTTGCAAGGGGCACGGTGGCCCTCCTTGTGAAAACAGTTTGACCTCTGTATGGCGCTGCCTCCATTGTGAAATGCACGAGTATTATTAATAATAATGATAATTAGCAGATACCAATTTGAATGGTTAGTGTTGATTCTGGAACTAGAGCTTACGCCATGCTTATGGAAGCTGTTATGGTGTAACCTATGCAAATACCGAAGAGATTAGCATATTGCGTGAGCCCACATAGCCATATCTTCGTGCCTCCTGCGAACAACATGCGTGTCGATTAGGTCAAGTAGAATTGGTGCTCTAAACAGGCAAGTACCAGGAAATGGAAAGCGTGGAACACAGTGGGGTTCCCACAAAGGAAGATTGGTTGACCCAATGACTTGTGGGGAGTAATGGTAAGGGGAGCAGGTGAGCACCTAAGTTGGCTCTGACAGCATCCATGTAAGTATAGTTTCTCTTCCCAGGATCCGGTGACCTGTAACAATCTGCAAGTAGAGTGGAAGTGAAGAGGGTGATTAAGGAGAATGCAATGAGGGATACTGGCCCGGCGATCCAACCAAGCTGGGCCATGGCCCATGCCAATGAAAGTACACCCGATCCTAAAACCGCCGTTATAATATGCGCACTTGCCGTCCATACATTTCCTGCATGCACATTGAACCAAGAGATGTTTTAAAGGGATTTAGAACCCTCAAGTTCAACAGAGCATACATGAGAATAACACACAGCCGGGTGGCCCGGATAACATGAAGATTACATTTTACATGTCATAAGTAACACTTAATTTTCACATGTAAAATGACATAGCCCAATGGGCAACAAGTCCCACCCATGTGGCTTGAGAACTTGGTTTGGACCTTCTCATGATGTCATGATCAAGGCATTCAATTCGCTGTCGCCAATTTTGCGTTACACGAAGTTTTGGAGTTATATATGAAATGCTAATCAAAGATTCTTAGGACGCAAATATTGGGCGGGTGGGATCAGCTGTGAGGCACGCCAATCAGCCACTTCCTCCTAGAAAGAGTGCACAAACATAGACTCTATTATTACACATATTTAGGAGGCGGGGGCTAATTAGCGATTCAAACCAAATCCGGTGCCTCGCAGCCCATCCGAATCCAACGTTGGGTGGGCACAGATGTAAATTGGTACTTTGAGTTATTAAGTTGATGCAACGATACAGTAGTTGGTAACTTGTGTAAAAAACAACGAATAAAGTATTTATGGGAATAAAAGGGAGATCGTAAAACAATGTTGTATTTACATACTCCATCCGTTTTAAATTAATAACTTTATTTAATAAAAAATTTATTTCATATTAATAATTTTAGTTTATTTAATTTTAATATTTAGATATTTGAAAAGAATATTATAAGTTTGTTATGTAGATTTTACTATTTAATAAAAATTATTATTTTTTAAATAGAGCTATTAGTATAAGGATAGAGGGAGTACAATTTATTTTTAAAGCATAAAAACTCCTTGTTGTAATTATGAAAAGATCCTCTTTAATCTAATACTTTGGAACACTAATTTAGAATGCTTTTAAGAAAAATATTTTTAAGACTATTTATTATGACTATAATATATAATTAATAATAGACATATAGAAGGGGAAACCTTAGTAAATACTTAGATCCGGTTTTCAAAATTTTCCTTTTCATCATTTTTTTTAAATGATGTGACAACTTTCTATTATTATTGGATATCAAACCTTAAACACGAAAACCCGTCATACTAGACCAGCCATATTTTTAAATATGCCCACTTGCAATGAACTCCCTATTTAGGAGGTGGGTGTGGGGTTGTAAAAATTGATTGTAGTTGGTCAGCCTACCAATGCAAGCGGCTGCAGCTGGTTTTAGTTGGCACGTGTCAACCTACAACAGCGTGCTCATTATAAATGGTCGTATCTAAATATCTTCCCACTCGTTGGTTAAATTCGGTTCAATCCTATAAAACCCAATTTTAACCAAAAAGTTGACTCTGACCCAAAAAGCCGACCTCATCTGGTTGACCCAGGTTTAACCGGCCAGGTCGGTTGTAAAACACCGCTTACAAGGCTAGTAAATAACAGGAAACGAAAGCATTCAGGGAAAATTTTCACAACGCCTGAAAGTTTTCATGTCCGCGTTCTTCAAGCTTTGGGTGGCTTGCCGTGAAATTTCACCAGCACCTGCGGATTTGCGTCCGATTTCTGGCCACTGGAAATTTAAAGAAGAGATGATGATAGCTTCAGCATAAGCGGAATGCCAAAGTCTATCTCTCCTCGAGAACTCCTGAGACTTGCAGACAAATTCAGCTCGCTCCTGGCTGTTACACTAGCTAGCCTACATATCCTACAAATTTCCAGATAAATATGACAGCCTTGAAGCGACATGTCGCCGAACAATTCCAATTTCCATCATGCTCGAAAGCAAACAAGCGGTCGTAAATGCAGCGATTCTAAAATGTGGAGCCCAGGGAAAAATGTCTTTCATGCAAGACAGGTATGGCTATATTCGTTTTTAGTACAAGGTGTTCAGTCCCCCTAACCGAGCAGGATTTATGGTTTTGGTGTTTAATGAACAGGCTGCACGCTAAAATCTCTCTCTCTCTCTCTGCGCTCCTGATCACACATAGGTCATGGGCGGACCTCGGATGAGCCCAGATACAAGAACTAATTAAAAATGATTGTGCTTCAAACTCAGCAAGTGATGATGAACACCTTTCCTTTTATATAAGAAAGAGACAACGAGCTAAAGAGAACTTACACAGCAGGGCTTTTCCTAATTACATTGTAAGCGATCAAAAACTTAAAGATAAGCGTACCGGTTCTCTTCGCTTTTCCATCGTCGTCTTTATCTTCCAAATCATAAGGCCTGTTGCCTTCTGGACTGCCCCGTTCCTCGTCTCTCGTCCCGCTCATCTCTCTTTCTCTATCAACCGTTTGCTTTAGGGTCCAGCGCAAAATGGGCAGGGAGTACGAGCTGCTTTATAGAGACATGAGAATGGAACGATAGGCCACATCACTCGCACTGACAGAACGTTTTCTTCTGTTTGGCCAGAAGGGTTTCAGTCGGTCGTATGGCTGTGAGTAGGCTACTGTCCTGGCCATCAAACGTCGTTAGTATGGATAATGGGGCTTTTATCTCGCCAGGACAGTTACAAGTTTGTCTGCGAAAAAAGCCTCTGTAGACGACATGATCTTGGCGGATTTTGATGGTTGAGATCCCTTCGGCAGATAATCTTTCAATGTAAGGAAACGTCTTTGTTCTCTCCCTATTGCAATCTGCCTCCGCTTTACTGAGTTTTCGGGACTCCAATAGCATGCACATCTCATGCATTTTGTTTTGCGACAAATGGATGATCATGCCTTATCTAAATGGCTCACAAGTTCCATTGTTCCGCGAATACGGGGGTGGTTATAGCTTTAGGCTGGCTTGAACTTAAAAATTTTAACTTTGAGCTTGAGTGGAGCTCAGTTGATTTATTTTTACTTGTGCGCTGACTTGATTTTATAAACATTGTACATAATATTATTATATAATATATTATTTTAATTGAGAGATATAAATATTGTAACTGTTCACGGTTTACACATCAATTTAATTTATACTTCTCATATTTAAGGTATAAATTAAAATTTTAAATAAACTAATTTTAGTTTAATTTAATTTTTAAAACCCACACTATCAATACATGATGGAAAGATTATTATATATATATGCTATAATTAGTTTAAATTTTTAGAAGTAAAGAAAAGTCCTAATTCTCATATATTATATTTTATACATAAAAAAAATAAAAAATAATACATATTATAAAAGGAGTATATATATATATATATATGTGTGTGTGTGTGTGTGTGTGCGCGCGCGCGCGCGCGCATATGCGCGTGTGTTTTTGAGCTTCAATCGAACAAATATAGGTATGATTAAGTTAGGCTTGATTAATTTTGGGTTCGAATACGAGCCGAGCCGAGCCGAGCCGAGTGAAGAGAAACATACTAACTTACTTTAACACCTTTGTGTGAACTAAAAGAACTAGTAAGTGTAGGCATCTTTTCCTAATTGAAGGAAGGAGAATACAAGATGGAGATGTAGTGTCACACACCATGTCAATGGTATATTCTACTATTTTAGATATGTTCCATAAGCATGTTATAACCGTGTACCATACACTATGCTAATGAGTTGTTAGGTGAGTGGTAAATTACACAGCAAATATGGGGTGAGATGTACACCTAAAATTTTATCAGTAGGATAGCAACAAAATCTCTAGTGGCGGATGTTCTTATTGAAATGGAAATGATATCCCAACATTGGTTAGTTTTGCAGTTTTGAACCAACTACATGATCTTTTGACATGAATTCAGCCTCGAAATGATCATATCTATCAATTTGTGGGATCCGAGTGTTCAAGAACTTGTCGCTTACCATGGATTGTATAGGTATCTCTTATTGGACTTCATTTTCCCAATAATTTATTAGTCTAAAACTGATTTTATTTTCTGGTCTAGTGTCTAAGGATTTGTCACGTGTCATGGTTTCATAGATTGTAGAAGCATCTTTGATTGGGCATCATTTTCCAAACATCGTATAACCTGGAATGTTTAAGCTTTTTACGTTTTTTCCCTCTTTCCAACAAGCCTCACACGTGAAATTACATTTGTTTTCCCAAAAGCTTAAGGGTCTGTTTGGATTGGTGGAAACCGGGAGAAAGGGAAAGAGAAAGAGAAAGTGAATCCAGGTGAAAGAGAAACTAGGAGATTCCTAAATATTTACCACTGTTTGGTTACACAAATGATGTTAGAGAAAATTGACAGTGACAGTGGTGGTAGCGGCGGTGGTGGTGGTAGTGGCAGTGACAGTAGTAGTGGTTGTGACAGCAGCAATTGTGGTGGTGGCGGCAACGACGGTGGTGGTGGCGGTGGCAGCGGCGGCGGCGGTGGTGGTAGAGATGGTGGTGGCAACGGTGGTGGTAGTGGCAGCGGCAGTGGTGTCAATGGTGGTGGTGGCAATGACAGTGGTGGCGGTGGCGGCAGTGGCAGAGATAGTGGTGGCGGCGGCAACAACGGCGGTGGTGGCAACGGTAGTGGTGGTGGCGGTGGCAGTGGCGGCGGTGGTGGCAGCAATGGTGGCGGGTGGTGGCGGTAGTAGAGGTGGTGGCAGATATAGTAGTGGCGCTGACGGTGATGGTGGTGGCGGCGGTGGCATTGGTGGAGGTGGTGGCGGCGGCGACAATAGCGGTGACGGTGGCGGCGACGATGGCAGTGGTGGTGGTAGTAGCAGTAAGACATAAGTGTTTAATATAATGATTTTCTCCCAAAATCCATGGGTTGATGGGTGGAAAATTTTTGGGCCAAATTTTCATCCATTTTCTCTCACTTTTCACTCTAGTTTCTCTTTCCCCGTTGCACCAAATAGTAGAAACTGAGAGATTTTAAGAAGATTCCTTTCCTTTCCCCCGCTTTCCACCAATCCAAACAAACCCTAAGTTGTTAGCTCCGAGCTTATACGTACATAACTAA
Source organism: Saururus chinensis (assembly GCA_035235625.1). NCBI lineage: Eukaryota > Viridiplantae > Streptophyta > Magnoliopsida > Piperales > Saururaceae > Saururus > Saururus chinensis. The sequence continues at coordinate 8,010,037 of CP141143.1, read as the reverse complement.
GGGAAGTGGATGGAGAAGGGAAAGAAGAGTATAAGCGTGCCTTGAACACAAATGGCTGAAACTACGCATGCATTTCACGGGATTTAAACCCAAAACTTTTAAAAAATTATGCTTTGGAACATAAATAAAAGAAAACTGTTACTCAAAATGAGTATCTCGACTATGAAGCTTGTTAAACAAGTGTTATTTTGTAAGAGTTTAAGTTATTAGAAAATAAAATATTATTGTTAAATTAATTTTTATGGACATGTGTAAATTATGGATGTCAAGTCAGGTTTATGGTAAAACCCGACACTAATGAATTGGGTTTGTATTTTAAAATTTAACCTGAATAGCTATTCGGGTTAGGTTCGGGTTAGGTTTTAGGTGATCCAATCATAACACCAACCCGAATATAATTATAAATATAAAATTTTAATTTATTATATATAATTTATTATATTTTTTTAAAAAATAAAAAAATATTTTTATTCTAAACTGGTCAAACGAGTTAGGTTCGGGGTGAGTTTATTCGGGTCAAATTGAGTTCGGGTTGTAATTTTCTTAAGTGGTATCGGGTTTAAGTTTGACAAAACCCGACCCAAACCTGACTCGATAGTAATACTAGTGTAAACATCTATCGAGCTTAGCATGTAGGCATATTTAAATAGAAAATAAGTGTGCATTGAAGCACAAATGTCCGGAATTGTAACCCAAAACCTTGGAGAAACTCTGGCTTGGATCACAAACGAGAGAAAATTATTCCTATACAATTAGAATCTAAGACCTTGACTCTAATACCACATATTAAATTATCAGTATTTTCTAATAGCTTAAACTAGAAAGAAATTATTAGAAAATTTAATTTATAATTCAACATCCTTTAACAACTATTTCAGGATACCATGGCGATTTTTCTAAGATAAAAAGAAAATACTAGGGTTTCAGATAAAAAGAAAATGGTAGGGGTTTCTACTTTAAACTAGACACATTTGTCTAAATCTAGTCTGAGAGTGGGATACTTGCCCCTTCCTCACAACATCTATTATGGTGCACAGTTCCAACGATAATAAAAGAACCACAAGCTTAAAGCCCACCTAGTCCTAAGTAGATCCACATACGTGAAATGAAAGTATCCTCTTGAAGGGTGGTTTAATATCAAATTGATGTTGGTGCTGTCATCTGCAGTGCTTAATGCTTAATCGGGTGTGTGGTGAAACTTTTTTTTCTGCTGCAGTTGCAACTATAAAATGGTGGGTTTTAAAATTTTCACCCACAGTTTTATAGTTGTTGCATTTAGAGAAGAGTTTGGTAAAAAAATTTCCCCTCCCATTTAGAAAAGGAAAATGCCTCCTCTTATGGAAAACTTTTCACACACTGCTCCACTCTATTCCGTATGCCTCCGCCATGCTCCATTCGTTTCCACCCAGCTCCATAGAGATCTGCATTTTGTCCGATCGAACGGTTAATGAAACATGCAGCAGGTCATCTAGGCTGTCGTTTAGCAATGTCGTGCTCGGCAGTTTGCTCGAAGATGAAGAGACTTATCGTGATCCCAATCCTGGGCCCAATTTCTACCAAAATAAAACACCTCAGGAGATGTTTCATTTTTGAAGAAATTTTAAACCGCGAGTTTTAGCTGATTTCAACAACTTCATTTTTGTGGAACTCGCTGTCGAACGTAATCTACATACTTCTACTCCCACAACTTTGTAGGTGCAGAAAGGAGTTGTAAAAAAGTCGCATCCAAACACCATGTTTGGCTCCTCTATTGGAGAAATTATTCAATGTTGTTGGAGTATTCTCTAGGAGTACCACCCTCTATATAGGAGTCATCAAGGATCAATGGTGTACATAAGTATACTTACATTAACATGCGCTAGTGTAAATGTCATTGATCCTAATAATCGACAACTTTTTTTAAGTAGGATGGTACTCTGCGAATACTGAATAGTTTTTCCCACTATTGACTACAACTCTTGTTGCTAAAGCCCAAGCAGGTGCACACGTCTTGCAAGCTCAATTATTCGATTGTGCATGCAACCACAAGGAGACTCACTCAATTATTTAGACGCTCCTCCATACCTAGATATTGGGAATTAGTCCTAAATTTGCAATATCATTATTGAAATGTTCTTTTTCAAGCATCATGGTAGTTGTTACAAGGCTCATATTCACTAGAATTTCACATACTTTGCGTGGCCTAAATGCCCTTAGCAATCAGTAGCCTTTTAACCCTATTAGCTAGCGTGCGCACACACACACAACATACACACATACACACACACACACACACACACACACACACTCAAAGAACAATGAAAGTTCAAGAAAAAGAGGTCCAACCCAAAAACCTTTCGCACTTGATATTGTACAAGTACTTGGTTTGGATCTTAGTGTCAATCTGCTTGCTTTCTATGAGATTACACTTCATTTCCACCCTTTTATACCCCGCTGGCCATAACAAAGTGGTTACAATAAGACCCCCATGGCTTAGCCCGCTATGTCATCTATAACCGTATGTAACCATATGTGGTTATGTACAAGAGTGTACAACAACAACTCGGATAGTGGCTAGTCACCACTAACCACTACACCCATGTTCTTCACTATGATGAACTTTGGTCTTAGTGGGGATCATGTTAGTGGGTTATGCAATCACCAACCTTAGGACATCACCCATATGTCAATGAGAATAAAAAGACATGCCACGCCCTAGCATGCTCTCCACGTGCCCTCCCTGGCAAAAATCGTCGACACCTTCATCAAACTCCATACTTCCCAGGTGCTCTGATTGAAGAGCTTGGACCTCAAGTAACCAACTCATCCCATCACACCACGGCTAAGCAAGTAAATAGTTTGGCCAAAGACTCCTGTTTGTCCCACTTGACTGCTTCGATCGGCCAAGTCCTTGGGAGAACCATTCCCCCAAGTACAAGTATCCTCAATGATCCACATTAGTCCTATTTTTCGAGGACTCCTGTAATGCCCGAGATTTTTCATACATTTTCCTTAAAATTCACGATTTTTTTTTAAAATCTAACGTCTGTAAAGTGGATGGAATATGACAAAATTAAAACCTGAGAAAATAGTTTATAATTTAAAACATTAAACATCAATTTTTCATCTAAATATTTCCATCATACAATCAAACATCGTACGACCAAAGAAAATATCCTCAGGCACTACTCGAAAACACACGTACGACTAAATTACCATGATCATGAATTTTTAAATACAAATAACTCCCAGGCGTCCCCGAGTACAAGTCCCATAACAGTCTACATTCTGATCTAAATTAAAAGTCCAGAATACATACACTTAAATCTCATCTCACCTAATATATCATATTGTGGCACCAAATATTCTCTCATTGAGTCAAATATACTTGAGTGGAGGGGGAAACAATCCACCGCATAAACAAGCATCCATCTCCAAGAGCTCTCCAACACAACCTGCAAAAGCCTCCCGAACAACGGGGCTAAAAAAGTAGGGTGAGTATTTTCATACTCAGTAGGAAAATACCCAGTAGGGGAAACCAAAATAGTGAACTCAATAAGTTCATAAAATACATGCGTTTATGCAACTCAAACATGAAGTAGTCAACGTAATATAATCAAATACATCTGCATATAATAATGCATAGCACACCAATGAAAGCAAACTTACACAAACACCCTTAATCAGGGTCTTACAACTTACTCATACCATCGTACGCATACTCAACGCCTTATGCATACTCGTACGACCATACTCATACAATCTTACACTTACAATCCTTCTCAAAATCATATACTTACAATCGTGCTCAGATTCGTACACTTACTGTCTTACTCAAAAACTTACACTTACATTCTTACTCAGAATCGTCATCTTACAATCGTACTCATACTCAGACTCACACAACTTACATGTATTTATACGACCTTACTTGTACAATCATACGCTTACACATAAACATATTCTTACGTCTTCCTTAGGAGCTTACACTTACACTCACTTTGGATCTTACACGTACAACTTACTCAGAATCTGAAGCATACAACATACTCTCACTACCATACACATACTACCGACAACTGAAGCTCATTACAATTAACAAACTCCAACGTCGGAAAGGAAGAAAATGCCACAAGGGCATTACTTTAACCTTCGGGGAGTAACTAGACGCCATGGACTTTTCTAAAGGCAAGGCACACTTATGCTCATGGGGCGCATAATCAAATAGGTAAGAGTAGATCCATGATACTACTTACCTGGGTGCGCAAATACCCACTCTCTGGGGCCATACAGTGCCAACAAGGGTCATACAGTGCCACTCTAGGGCAGTAATCTTACAATGCCACTCTTGGCAAGAACATATAGTGTCATCTATAGTCAGAAACATACAGAGCCCATGAAGGGCAAAAACTTACAGCGCTCTCAACAGAGCATCAAACGTCTAGGCTTAATACAACACACAGACCAAATCCAAATATACATCGCTCTTAACATAGCATCAGACGTCTAGTGCTCTATACAGCACACAGACAACATCCCGCAGGTTAAACACCATGTCAAGACATGGGAAATGCACAGTTGACTCATTATCGGCTAGTTCAAACATGGAACTTAATCCGTCGAACCCTCAGGTCTCAAACTCACAATGCTATTATTAGCTTTCTCATAATTCAAGTTTGAATTAAGTAAGTTATGTGGTATAATTATGACAAACTGACTCACAGTCCTCGACTGATCAAACCGAAGTTGAGCCCGATCGAAACCCTAGTTCATCGGGGCAGCAGACTTCACTTACCTGTCCAAGTCACAACATAGCTCACCGTACACAGATCCTTATGTAATCATACATCATCTGTCATCCACCTTACAGCCAAAACATCTTACTTACATCGTCAAACTGAGCTCCTCAAAGCAGATCCTCGTTATCCCCCTTACACCTCATTGATTATGCTTACTTTTTACTTTATAATTTGTACGTTATGCTTGTACAATTATGCACACTCTTACCATCTAACAAACCCACATAAGGTTGCAAGCCTAAGTTCTCTTACTTACAGAAACCAACCCCTAACTTTGCTCCACACCAAACCAATCCAATCCGCTCCATTCATTTGTCATACTTACGTTTGTCGTCTTCTATCACACGCTTACCCATCCACATCCGACTCCATACCAAAAACCTTACCACTTCTTACCGTCCATCGCCCATACCTTTGCCCACACACACAGTCCACATACATAACTTACTCAAAATCGTTAGCCATCACTAGCATATCCATAATACGCATCCGTAGCGTACTAACCTAATCGCTAGCCATCACTAGCGCATACATATTCCACATCCATAAAACATACGTACAACTCATACATATCAATCATACTTAGCACACATATTACACATACATCAACCGTACTTACAGCTCATATGCATGCCATATGTATCTAAACATACCATACAATCATGCTTATATGCACATCATGCAATTCCTAGTATGCTACTACTCATTCAAGCATGATATCATGAAATTACGAGTTCAAAGCTCCCCTACCTTGTAATCATGACGTTTGATGGCGAGCATACAACGATGGCAGCGTCGATGGCGGAGTTAGAAGTCAATGCAAAAAATATGTGATCCACGACGTCACACTAGGGGCGGCCGGGAGAAAGATCATGCCAACGAGTGGTAGGTGCAACCGAAGGTCCAAACGTACACATTAAAATTCGACCGGTGGTTGTACAATACACAACCAGTCACAAGACGTCAAAATCGTCGTGGACAACATCCAACGGCGTCGATTTCGCATTTACAAGGGCCCACATAAGGACGGAGGGCATAGGACAACACTAAAGGATGGAGGTGGGGTGGTGGAGGACTCTGATGTTAACTCCAGATGATAGCGGAGCCATCCGACTGTAAGGCGGCGCCAAAGCGGCACCAAAACCCTAACTCGCACACGCGACTACTTGCACACGCGGCCAAAGGGAGGGAGAAAGGGCTAGATGATGTCAGCCCAAAGCTTGGAAGAGCGATAGGACCATGCCCAAGGGTGGTGACCAACAAAGGCGGCCTTTGCCGTTGCCGTGCCGGGAAGGCCAACTAGAGGCCAATCGGCATTCAGCGAGGGTAAGACGGTGGCAACAACCCGTCCGTGGCACAACACAATGAGACAGTATAGGGGAGAGGCATTGGGCATAAGTAGAGGAGAAGCGGAGGGGGCGGAGGAAGAATCAAACGAGGAAAACATCCACATGTCATTGCCCCGACCGGGGCATAGCCGAAAGAAAGTCCGATCAGCCAAGTCCGGCATCTGGCTGGCAATAGCAGTCAGAATAGCCAAAATGGGCACAAACAAACATTAGAGGACCGAAAAATGGTCATGGCGATAGGTTTGGGCTGAGGCGGAGATGGGCCCCAAGGGGTAGCCCATCGCCGTTGTCGAACCAAGGAGTGACTGAAGCAGGGCGGGGTTGGGTGGAGGCAGCTACACCAGTGCCGTTGGGTCGAGGTTGGCCGTACGAAGTCCAACCGGCCACAACCAGCCACCAAAAACAAATATTAGAAGGGGTTTGGGCATAACACAGGGTGGAGGGAAAATACGCAGTGGAGGAGGTGGAGCCAACTGTTGGGGGCCATCCCTGGCCATCACTAGGCCGAGGTGGAACCCATGGTGGCTAGCTAGCCACTGTTGGCCATCACCGGTGGCTACAAAGTCCAAACCAGAAGGGAGTCGTCTATTTGGTGAAAAATAGAGCACATGGGAAAGTGTAGGGCGACGGAACGTAGGCCTCTGGGGCGGGGAGGAATCGCCCATCATTGTCGCCAAACCAAGGCGAGTCAGACTGAGCATAGTTGGGTTGTCCAACGGAGGCCAAAGCCGGTAGGAGAGCTAGATCGAAAGGGGCGGAAAATAGGGCTCCAAAGAGGGAAAACGGAGTGGGGACGGCAGAGGAGGCCAAATGGGGCCGGGAGGGATGTCCCCCTGCCGTCGCCAGCCCATGGCTGAGCCGTGGCTGGCCGGCCAGCCCTCGCTGGCTAACGGCGGCGGTGGAATCACAATATACATAGAAAAAGGGAACTAACCGGGAGCAGACGGAGCGACGGGTCATGGGCGGCCGAGGCAGTGGCCCCCTGTTGTCGCTGGACCAGGGCGGAGCCGGTGGCGGTGGCATTATGGCCCACCGGAAGCCGGCAGCGGCTGAGACAGAGAGAAGCCATAGGGGGGGGGTCAGTTCTGTTTTCTAGAATGGGATCGGGCAAGCCCGATCCTTGTTCTATTCTTTTTTTGTCCATTTATGTCCCTAATGCCCGTTAACCTTATGTTTACGCATTGTACCTCAAAAATTTGCACCGTAAACGCGCAGCGAGGCCCGTGGCCCGCAATTAAGCCCCACACCCGACTCTATAGGTATAAATATGAGGGAAAATATATAAATATAAATATAAATACGCCGAAGCATCACATTTTCCCACAAAAAATGACCAAAAAATAGCAAAAAATCATAATAAAATTTGGGACGTTACAACTCCAACACTTGAATGCACCTTAGACGATGCAAAGGACTCAATCAAACTAAGTCCTCATGGTCTAACTCAGCTTTATCCTCTTCTGTAGCAACTAATGCATTCAACCTTTTTATCCTTAGGCATTCCTAGGCAAGGTGCGGCCCATTGCATTAGAAGAAATACCACCTTTGTTCGGCTTGTGTGGCTGTTCATTGCCCTTGTCCTTGCCACCATTAACACCCTTGCAACCCTCCGTATTTGCTGACTTGCCACCCTTCTTCCCATGCCCAACAAAATTCTTCTTGAAAACTGCCAAACTGTCCATTGTTGCAATGGCTGCGGAATGGTCCTCCACTTCCCTTCTCCGCAACTTGTTTAGCACCCATATTTGCAATGTTCGACAAGAAGTAGAACAACTTGTCATCCTCTGTCATGGTATTTATTCTCAGCATAAGTGACTGAAACTCCTTCAAGTAGTTTCGGATTGCCCCTGTATATTTATGGTTTCTATATGCCTCTCATGCAAATCAATTCACATTTTTGGGAAGGAACTGCTCTTGCAACTCCTTGAACGTGTGTCATGCTTCAATCCTTGGCCAACTTATTGTTGCATCATCATCCAACTGTGTCTGCCACCAAAGCTTTACACCCCCCTCAATAACATCACAACCATAGTGACCCTCTCCTCCTCCAGGGTATGAATATGCTTGAAATAACTTTCCATGTCCCAAAGGTAGTTTTCAATCTCTTTGGCACCTCACGTCCCTACATATGTTTTCGGCTTGGGCTTCTTTGCCTTCTTATCCACTTGTTGAGATGTCCCATCCCCCCTTCTATTAGAGTGTTGTTGGTGACTGCCCTATTTATCATCAACACTTCGTCCATCAACTCCTTAAATTTTGTTGTTGCATCATCTTCAACCTGATGCATTCATTGCATGAGGAAATCAGTCGTTTCAACCACATCAGTGACCAACGTTGTGATACGAACTGCCTCTTCTGCCGAACTACCTTTTGGAGACCTGACCAGATGGGGAGTGACCTCTAGAATGGACACACGCTGGTTGAATGTCCCCCAATGTTCCTGAATTTGACGTACAGAGGTTTGGACTTCAGCCAGCGTGTCATTCCCCGTAGACATCGCATCCACCTTCACCTCGAGCTCCAACATATGAGCTAGCATTGAGCCTACTATCAACAAGAAAACTCTCTGCCTTCAAAAACCTGCCAAATCTTTAGGACCTCGAAAAAATCCTTATGCTTTCTCGAATCAAACATGTCCGAGAGTTGTACCTACCACTGCTTTTCCTCAGCTACCAATTGTCACAAGGCCCGAAATTCACTAGGATTTCACATACCTTGCACGGCTTGAATGCCCTCGGCCATCAGTAGCCTTCCAATGCTATTAGCGTGCACATGATCACAAGGAATGCACACACACTCAAAGAACAATGGAAGTAAAAGGAAAAGAAAGAAGCCCAACCCAAAAACTTTTTGCACTTGATATTGTGCAAGCACTTGGTTTGGATATGAGTGCCAAAACTCAAGCCCACTTGCTCTCTATGAGCTTACACTTTGTTCCCACCCTTTTATACCTGCTAGTCACAACCAAGTGGTTATTATAAGACCCCCATGACTTATCCCACTATGTCGTTCGTAACCATATGTAACCACCTGTGGTTAGGCACAAGAGTGTGTAGCAACTACTTGGATAGTGGCTAGCAACCGCTAACCTCTACACTCATGTTCTTTGCCATGATGCACTCGGGTTTTAGTGAGGATCTGTAACGACCCGACCCGAGCCGGGTCCACAAAATCACTAATAGAAATTTTTTCTTTTCTTTGAGCCAGGAATCATCGTTTGTGTGCGAGAGGTACAACATTCGTCTACACACTTCGGAGCTTCAAGGCTTCCCCGTACGTAGACTTAGATTGTAACGAACACATACACACAACGAAGCTTCATAGTTCGTCGCGTGTAAAATAGAATAAAACATATTATTATAAATAATTTGGATCGGGCCAATGTTGTCTTGCCGTTGGTTGCCTACGTGCGTATTGGATATTATTCCAACACGATCGGATCCGAACGTAGTTCTGCCTACTGGCTACTACATACAATACACATCACAAAATTATATATGTTAAAATACGTATATACTGAAATTGAGTCGAAATCATACTGAAACTCGTAATCTATTGGAGTAAAGCGGAAATTAATAAATCAACAAAATCGTACATCTCGTTGTACCACTGAGTGGGATCATAACCACACATACACGTCTCACTTTATCACTGAGCCGAGACTGAAAACACAAATTACACATCTTGCTCAACCCTAGAGCGAGACCACACACATCATAGCATATAAGCATACATCAGGGCATATAGGCACACAACATGGCATATAGGCACATAGCACAACAAGCATATAGATCGTAGCATAACACACATCATAACTAGCACATGTCGTTCTATAATTAAAACCGGAGATCAGGAATGCTTACTCCCATCATGTCTCGTAAGGTATCGATATCTACGGACAGAACCCCGTCTTGGTCCGGGTCTCTTTTTCTTGTTCCGGTGTTTGGGCAAGGCCTCTCTTTATCTTGGGGCATTTCCTCTATATGATTGCCAACTTAGAAAATGGAACCCTCCATTGAATAGAGCATACTCGATTTAGTCAAGAACGCCTCTTGAATCGACTAAATCAGAATTAGGATGACCAGAAACAGAGAAAACGAAGTTGATCGGTGCACGAAGATAATGGGCAGAACCTCTCCTTGTCTTGGGGTGTTTCCTCTTTATATGATTGTCAACTCAAAAAATGAAACCCTCCATCGCGTAGAGCATACTCCATTTAGTCAAGAACGCCTCTTAAATCGACTAAATCGGAGTTAAGATGACCCAAAACAGAGAAAATGAAGTTCGTTGGTTCTCGAAGATAACGGGCAGAACCTCTCCTTGTCTTGTGGTGTTTCCTCCTTATGCGAACTCCGAAGAAAGGACCACTCCATTGCGTAGACCACGCTCGATTTAGTAAGAAACGGGTCTTAAAAGGCCTTAATAGGCCTTAGAACAGTCAAAAAAGAGGGAGGAGAAGTTCTGGTTCGAAAAGAGGAACAAATGGGGTATATATAGACCCCGAGCCACCGAAACTGCTGCACCGTGCCGCCAAAAATGACACCGCCGCTGTTTTGGGTGGCGGCGCTCGCGGAAACGCGCGGCGCGTCCGCGGTGCCTGCCGAAACGCGCGGTGACTGCGCGTCACAACCGCACGTTTCGTTGGCTGCAGTCGCGCGTGCCACCCAATATTTTTAATATATATATATATAGAGAGAGAGAGAGACCCGTTTATATGAGCCCAGGCTCATATAAATGTATGTGAGCCCAGGCTTTATGGGCCATCGGATTTACATCCGGCGACTCATAATACTCATGGGTTATATTCATTAGTTAAACCCATATTATTATAGGCCGCCGGATGTAAATCTGACGGCCTATAGAGCCCGGGCTCACGTAGATTTATATGAGCCCGGGCTCATATAAACTTTTTCCATATTGTAACGTCCGGAAATTTTCTAAATTCCTGAAGTCGTACACATGGAAATTAGGGTGCCAGACCCCTTAACCTTTTCGTTGGAATAAAGTAATCAATACTTGGATTTGGTGGCTGATATATATATATATATATATATATATATATATATATATATATATATATGGATGAAAAGTAGACAGAAAGAGCTTCGAAACGCCACCAAGAACAAGTGAATCGGAGTTCGGATGAGGGAGATATGACCGTCTGAAGTTGAACATATTGTACAGGACCCGTTTACCCGAATTAAACGTGCGAATTGTCCGTTTAAGTCACTATGCGGGCCCGATCAATTACTATTCCGAAATTCGGTTTTTGAGGCCTAATTTCTCATGGGATTAGGAGCCCTAATCCCATGCCTATAAAAGGTGAATTAGGGCCAATAGAAGGGGTTTTTTGGGGGGAGACGGTGGAAGGGAAGGAGGATTCTTGGGACCAAGGGGTCGTTTGAATTTTCCGGCGATAATCCGGCGAGGCGTGGCGGGGTGTTGGCGGCGGTTGATCGACGTCAATTCGGCCATAGAGGTAGGATTTCAGGTTGCGATTATTATAGATTTTATTAACTGAATTGTATGAAAATTATAGTAATTTCTATTTTGCAATTAGTTCTGCAATTACTGTTCATAAACGTGAACAGTACTTCGGTCACCGGAACAATGGTCGGACCGGAGCCGCGCGGCGGCCCTGGCTCTGGCCGCGACGGCCCTAGCTTTGACTGCGGCGACCCTGGCTCCGGCGGCCTTAGCGGTGGCGGACTTGCCTGCCGCTGCGTAGGCCGCCGGTGGTTAAAAAAAAAAGAAAACACCGGGCGGGGCTGCGCAGGTTCGGCCGCGCTTGCCCTGGCTGCGCCGGCCAGGCTGCGGCTGCCTGGGCTGCTTCGGCCCTGGCTGCGGCGGCTTGGGCGGATGTGGCCCTGGCCGCGGCGGCGGCTTCTGCTGCCGCCTTGCAGTTAAAAAAAAGAGAAAGGGGTGACTTTGGCCCTTGCCGGCTGCCGGGCGGCGGCGGGGGCCAGGCCCATTGTGATCGCTGCCTGGCGGCGATCCGGTGGACCCCGGCCCGCCTCCTGGCCATGGTGGCTAGGGGCGGCGCCGCCAGAGGCATTTCCGTCTCTGGCCAGATGCGGGGAAGACGACCCGCAACGCGGGTCGTCGACCCAAACCGACCCGGTCCGGGTCGGTTTAAAAAAAAAGAGAGAGAAGAGAGAAGGGAGTGAACCGGGTCCGGTTCAGGGGGCTAAAAGTGTCAAATAAATTCTAAAAAAAATAGTCATGTATCTGGAGAGGTTTTGGATTAGTCTGACCAAGTTCCAGATTGGGGAAAAATCCTAGAGATTTTGAAATGACCTTTTTACCCTTGATAGTTAAATCATCATGTGAGAACCATTTACCCGACTTCGGGGCCCTGGTCCAGGGGCCTAGGAGTTGATTTAGAAATCGGGAAAATTCTCAGTGAGAGTACAATTGGTTATCAAACTATAGGCCAAATATCTTAGTGAAGAAAAATCCCAGTGAGTGGTTAATTGACCATTTTGCCCTTAGGGTTTATAGTAAACCGTTAGTAAAAACCTGAGTCGGCTCAAGGGGTTTACGACCCCGTCACATGCCAGGAAAATTACACAGAGTCCATGAAGTCTAGTAGTACCCTTGAGTGAAATTTTGGACCCATTGGATGTCATTAAGGCCTTAAACTAAATGACAGAAATACCCCTTAGGGTGGACCGGCCGCATTCGTGTGAATGGAAGCGTGAGTCGGTCTGAGAGTGGAGCCTTGTGAGAGGTCAATGACTTCAATCAATAGAGGGGCAATAAAATGACTAGAATGACCCAAGGGAGGGTATCTTACCTTAGGTAGAAAAATTACCCTAATGCCCTTAGGGGCAATATATTCTGTTTCTGTCGAAACGAATGACCTAGTGAATCAAGAGTTAAGGTACCCTATAAACGACTTCAAAAGGAAGGGGTGTGACCGGTAGGTGACACGAAGACCTTGATAGGTCACAGTGTCACAGTGTCATGGGAAACCAATGGAAAACCCTAGTTCTCAGGGTTTAGGGCAGTGTATTGCACGTGTCCGTAGCACAACGCAGAAATCCACTAGGGCTTTATGTACGTCACTCGTGGAATGTGTTAATTTACATATCGAGCTTGAATTCTCTGAGCCCTAGTCTTGCAAATAAATGCAATGGGCCTCTGTTTATTATTTATACGTTTGTATGATTGCATGATTATTTATGCTGATGCATGCTTTTGATATTGATGCATTGATTTATATCAGTAACTTAAGATTGATGAAGATTAATCAAGAGACATGGGTTGCTGTTGGTTTGAGGGGAGAACACCTAATAAAGATAATGACTAAAATACCCTCTTTAGGGTTGGGACCAGTTCATGGAGTGAACGGGGCCCTGACATAGATCTTACCTTGGTTAATGAACCGATGGTGGCTATGGGATGTTCTCTGAGTCATAGCTCAGTGGATGAGCTATTTAGTGGGCCGATTCACAAGGCGAAGAGGACCCACATGGTTGAGTGGTTACTTGACTGGATGAAAATAATCTAGTCTAAGTTTCAGATGTTTGAGGGAGTCAATAGTCATAAGGACCTAAGGCTTCTATGGATATATTAGTAATGTCTTATAAGACATTTTCTCCTAGCGTTGGGAAGGTGGAGATTGCAATATGCATCTTCATCGCCACGACGGTTTGGGTATTGACCAAAGGGTCTTTACCGCGGGTCTCCCACAGGTCTTCCCAGGACTATTTAGTACGTATGAAAAGCGGAGTTACATGAGCATCATGGAAGGCTTGTGTTTCTTGCCAATCTGTGTCCATGAGCACAGTTGGGATCCTCTTCCCCAGATTCGTGCAGGCTAATGAGAGCCCTGGGGATTTGGGTCAAACCGCCGTTAAGCAGTCCACTCCAAGGCTGGAGTACTTTATTTGGGGGTTTCTCAAGGGGCGAGTCATCTCCAAGTTGCAGATTTGATAGTTTTAATTATCGAACAAGAGATGTGAGATAATTAATAACAATGTTTAATATTGCTTGTTAATTAGACTAGTGGAACGGTTAAAGGACTTACTAAAATGTAGGTTGAAAAAATCTAAGCATTGCATATGGGATGCTATGCTTCATAGGATAGAGTAGTTTCTAGGCAGAACTAAGTTTGGATCCGATCTTGTTGGAAACATTGGAGATGTTGTCTGATAAGTACGTAGGCAACTAACATCGGGTGATGTTGGCCCGATCCGGAAAATATTAATAAAACCTTGTGTCCTTTGGAAGCTCTTCTCCTGTGGGCGGAGATGCTCCATTGTGATTGTGGTTATTGTTTGGTTTGCTTTGTTGCAGATTCTCCAGGCAACAAAAAGTGAGACCAAGGCAGGCGTGCACAAGAGGTTTTCGCGTTTCTGTAACTCCGGTACGTAAGTGTACCTTAAGCATGAGAGTCAACTTATTATTTATTTTCAGATGGACGATGGTCTTGTACTTAGATGGATGAGCTGGCCTTTATGAGTTTTAAGACATTAATAATATTTTATGATTTGATATTCGTATTTGTGAACCCCAGTTATCATGGCCTGGATATTTAATCGAATGATTTGTTTTGTATTTAAAGAAAAAAAATTTCTCACTACTTACTGTTCGTGCTATTAAAAAATACTTTTAAAAATCCGGGTTGTGACACACACGCGCGCACACACACACACACACACACACACACACACACACACACACACACACACACACACACACACACACACACACACACACACACACACACACACACACACACACACACACACACACACACACACACACATATATATATATATATATATATATATATATATATATATATATATATATAAATATATATATATATATATATATATATATATATATATATATTTATAAAACCAAATCTTCAAATGCGCATAACTTCCTACCCCGGATTCGAATTCTCGCATTCTAGTACCATTGGACTTGTATCGATGAGCCCTTTGATACTAACCCATTTAAAGCAATAAATCGTGTTCTTTCTAAGTAGGTCCCACCTATATTGCATGTTTCTCGAATGTCGTAACTTTTGGTCTCAACCTCCGTTTTACCCGTTCTTTGATTCGTTACGCTCATTTCTTCAAGCTCTACTCAAATACAGAGGTTTTAACGGTTAAAACTATTTATAATTTATTAGAAAAATCACTAATGACCTCTAACCCCCTTGGTTAGACGTAATCGAAAAGCGAGGTGTTACAGGATCATGCTAGTTAGTTATGCAACCACCAACCTTGGCACATTGCCCGTGTGCCAATGAGAATGAAAAGACATGACCAAGCCCAAACATGCCCTCCATGCGTCCTCCATGCCTTTGTATGTGTGCTAGGCTGCTTCCGTCGTTCACGAATGAGTTACTGTTACAGTAGTGGAGTACAAGGCAAGCAACAAGTTGGCCTTGGGTGGTATTTCCAATAGACAATCAACTATACTCTCTTTGTTCCACATCAATAGCTCTATTGAGTCTTTTAAAATAAACTTATTTTTTATTTTATTTTAAACAATTAGTTTATTTTAAAAAAACTCAATAGAGTTATTAATGTGGGACAAAGGGAATAATATTTTTTCAACTATAAAATTTTGCAATAGATATTTCCCACGCATGGAGATTTTACCTAATTTATATTGGTTTTTGAAAGTTTGCTTTCAAACTCACCAATTAACTCTTCATGGTTGTTTGAAACTCCAATTAAACTTTGTTGACTGCACATATTTTCAAGTTGATATTTAACAAATAGTATCACAGCTTTTTTACTATGCTACAAAAAAATATATAATTTTTTTTAACAATAAGAATCATTTACATGTATGAAATGCCCTTACAAAATAATAAATATGTACATATAAATATTATTTTGCACCCACTAAGCTATAAATTATAATATATACTTCATTTCTATTTGAATAAATATATATACTATTTTGCATATAAACATCTAATGTATAAGACTTCAAAAGAGTCTAAATTAACTTGACTCCAAAGCATTTTGAGATAGAGTTCATTCAAGTTTCAAGCTTTAGTCCATTGCTCTTAGCCTGATTGCCAATCTCAAATTTTGTTCGAATGTTGAAAAGCCTTCTTCCTTTTGGCAAAGTTTGTTCTAATGAAAACAAACTACATTGCCTATAGTATTTACAATAGCCAATGTTATGCCCAATCATGAAGACTTGATCTCGCATACCACAAACAATGTTCTTGGGCATCTTTATTTGTTTGTGGTTGAGGAAGCACAGGAAATCAGCCTCAAATGAGGCCTCATGAATTGGGTATAAATTTTAATAAATTTACCACCAAGTTGTTACTACATCAACTAACAATATTATTATTATTATTATTATTATTATTATTATTATTATATATATATATATATATATAATGTTTGTTTCGGGATCAGTCCCTTTCCTAGATATAGTGGTCAATCAATAGGTAGAATTTTAGAATGGAGTGGTGTGTAGACTTGGCCGTTTTGAGGTCGAGGCGAATCTCCATCAGAATACTTCTCCACTTTTCGTTACTTTCAGTGGAGGATTTTTAAACATACACCCTAATTACAAACTCAGTTAAAGTAAAGCATGTACTATTATAAAATATCAAACTTCTAATCACTCATCTTGTCATCAAGATCGCACACTTGTAGGTTTCATCAACTAGTGTCACAATAGTATGTAGGAAAAAGTATTTGTATGTGAGCATTCTAATCATCATAATAGAATGGTATATTGTCTAATATCAACTATTCATTACTTAATAGGATTTTAAATGGTAAATTGATTCAAGGATTGCATCAACAAAAATATGATTCATAAATCATACCGTCAATAATGCACAATCATCATAAATAAAAAAAATTGATTTGTACTGCATATAATTTTATTGATCAAAGGCATGGATCTAAAGATGCAAACCTCTATCCCATGGCTCTATAATGATACAAACCAAAAGAAATTGAATTTTCCGAAATTGATTTTCACCTTCACTTTTTGATTGAAATGAATTTGTTACAAGTACAAATATTGAATCATAATCTCTAACAAACCCTAAGTCATGTTATTATTCAGTCTCCACATAATATCCATATAATGCATGAAATATCAAGTTTACAATTGGAAGAATAAGGGCCCTATGTTTTAATCAAGGAACTTATATGGAAGATTGAACAAAATTTGTTATAGGTAGATACAAATGGCTTAAAAGCATGGAATGACTTTCCTTGGTTGTAGGATATTGGTAACCTCTGGACATGAAGTCCTCTAGCAGAAGATAAGGGAGAGGGCCGGTAAAGAGTGGATAAGAGAGTAGGGCGACTAGGAGAGAGTAAACTCACTGTCTCAAAGTCTTTCATTTTTGCTCAAATTCAACTCTCCGTTGCCCCTCTTACTATTGTTCCTTGAATGTTGGCTATTTAATTTCTAGATCCCTATCATGAGCAATAATTTGATGTTCAACGTGGCGGTTGACTTAGTCCATACTAAGAATTACCATCTTGGTCTCCGTAGCCATCTCGATTCGACCTAAAATCTCAAATGAGGAAAGCTCTTTAAAGAAAACTAGGAAAAATGAGCATGCATTATTTATGTAAATATAAATTAAATAAATTAGAAATAAAATATGTATTGAATAAATATATCTTTTTCATGTTATAGTTAAATACATGTCTTCATAATAATAGTGATCATAAATTAAACATATATAATTATAAATAGTATACTAACCCATATATACTCATACTACACAACTGCGAGTCTAAATCTCATATTCTTAATACTAATTCATAGATTGATAAAAACAATGATGTGGAAGGACTTCGTAATGTGGGGCACATCATTTATATTATTAAAAACCATGTTATATTGTAGGACCCACAAAAAAGTTTGTTAAAAATACTCATGTGAGATGTTATTGATAGAGTTTGTCAAGAGTTTTTTAACAATACCAAAAAAATAAAAATGCATATTCATAGTAAAATATATAACCTTTCAAATTAAAATCTACATAATAAAAAAAGTAGGGCCCATGTCTTATAAGCAAACATGATTATGTTGACATGTGACAACTATTAAAAAAATTAAGTAAATAATTTTATTAAAATACCATCATATCACAAACCAATTAAGGGAAATATAGGAATTTTAGAAAATATAAATATTTTTTGTTTCAATGAAGATTTTCTAAAAAGTTATATTAAATTCAAAAGATGTGTTGAATGGGAATTAAGGTTGAAAAATATGTGTGGAACCCTTCTTTTTCGGGAAAGAATGGGCTTCCCTATGCAGAAGTCAGCGGTGGCAATTTTGTGCAATAAACCCTTCAACGTGGTCCCATGGAGCTCTCGGAGAAAGGGTGAACCAGGGCAAATTTGCCTGATAGTCCAAGATAGGCAAAAATTAAAAATTTAATAGACACTCAAGTTCCTTTATATGATAGTATGATTAATAAATAAAAAACTTCACATGACTATTTCCCTCTAGTAATTTTTGTTGATTGGTAAACTCACGCACCCAACACACATATTAGATGTTGTTTCATCTCAGTGGCCATCTCGATCACAATGAACATCCCAAATGAGGAAATATTTTTAGAAGAAAATTAAGAAATAAAAGCTCCCATTAAAAGACTTGGCTTTTAAAAGGCACTTTACTACACACTTAGATGTTATAGGGTTTGGAGATTTAACTTGGGACATCTTGTTTAATTAGGGAAGTATTGGCACTTCATCAAAATAGGATTGGATATCAATCAAGAAAGGTTTATATGAATTTTTTTTACTTTGTACCCACTAAAAGTATTTAAAAAAAGTTACATAATGATGAAGAGCTTAAATTCAGTTGAAGAAGACGTTAAATGGATGCGGCCTTTTAACAAGCATCTATGTGAAAAACATAATATTGAGGGGTAGTTTCGGTAATTACTAATGGCCATTGGGATGTTTTGTTGACCGAACATGTAATTACGGAATGAAGGAAAGAGTATTATGGACTTTACAATTTAAATGGTGAGACAGTTAAAGTCGTTTATCATCTCTTTCGTTAAGACCAACAATTTGCTCTGATCCAACTGGACACAGAGCTTATATTTTGGATCTGAGAAGAAAATGGTATAAATACTTCTGTAATAGGTTAAGTGAAGGACTTTTGTTGTTTTGAACATTTCAATGACTTTGTCAAGAGAGATTATAATTCTCTGGGAGCTCGGTGAGAGCTGAAGTTGAAGAATATCTGGGAGTTGAATTCTCAACTTGTTTACTATAATTGTTTGATTTCATAGTGAATTTGTTTTAAATCTTCAATTCAAGCTAGAGCGTCATCACATAAGAAAAAAACTAGAGATGATATGAGGAAGATTTTCTTTAATTTTCTTTAGTCAACAATTTTTTTTAAAAAAAAGCCCTTCTAGAAAGTTCTTCTATTAAAGTATTTTTACAAAAGAAAAATACTTACATTATGGGCCCAAGCAGTGGCGAAACCAGGGTTAAATGACAAATGATGTTAATTGTATACTTAGTTCTTTTTTTATTTTCCAATCCAAGACATTATGCATTGGATGTATAAAACAAGTTCCAAGCCCCGGCATAATAAAGTTATCTCTAGGCCGACTAGCTATGTTTAGAATTCACCCCCGCCATTTTTTTTTCATGACCATCCCGTATAATACATAGCATAGCATTTTCTGTTTTTGGCTCGATCCTACATATATCACCCAAACATAATGTCGTGAATTTTTTGCAAGTTAAAAATATAGCAAAAGCTCATGCAAGCATATAATCAGAAACTATTACTTCGTCTATACAAGATAAATTCTCTGAATTTAAATTTAAAATAAATTAAATTTATTTCATTTTAATCGAGACAATTAAGTTAAATATAAGAGCATTTTTTATATTTTCTCCATCTTATATTAATAATTATATTTAAAAAATAATAATTTTTATTGAATGGTAAAACCTACATCTAATAGAAGGGAAAATAAGTTAACAATGCTCTTTCTTAACTACCCAACTACTTAAATTGAATAAAATAATATCATTAATATGAAACAAGCTTGTTTATTAAATAGAGCTTTTAATTTAAGATAGAGAGAAAATTATCTTTAGATAATATTATTTGTATTATCTTAGGTGACATCTAATAAAAATGCTATTTTAAAAAATAAGTCAGGTTTTTCATCATAAATAAAAGAAAAAAAATTGGCTCTAATAATTTCTCCTACGAGCAGAAGATACTTAGACGTACACATGTGTAATGAGATCAAAATAAGCCCCCTATTATAAGTGGGCATGTACCATAAATAGGTTAAAACGGTTTTAATGATCACACACCCATTTACAATTCAATTCAGGTTCATTTCATATAAGCTCATTAAAAAATGTTCTCTTGGAAATGTCACAATTTAAAAATGAATGCAGCTATTTCTCCCATATTATACTCAAGCCCCAATACTTTACACACCTTAATATTTTAAAATAAATTACTAAATACCCCCCCTCCCCCCACTATTCTTTTTTACTTAAATTTTTGCTCTTTCATTGCCCCATCCCAATCTTCCTCTTCCAGTGTGAACTCTTCTATCACCCCCGTTGCTTATGGCTCTTTTTCCTCGACTATTTTTCTTCTTCCCCCTCATTTGTGGCTCCTTTTTTAAAATTTTCTTCCCTCTCCCCTTACCTTATTACCCCTCTGAAAAACCTGTGGATGGTTTATGGTAGGAAGTAATCATTACCAAAATATGCAAAATTTATTAGATAAGTAAGGTATCTTATCTAATAAATTTTATTTGGAAAATGATATCTTTGTCAAGAAATCTTTAGAAGTTTTTTAAACTTCTTGATAGTTTCTAACGGGGAGAGGTCACCACTACAATATGTAAATATTTATGAGGACCTTTATTCTACGTATAATATAATTTTATATGTTGAAGGATACCCCCTACCACAAAATTTCTAATATTTTTTAAACCTCTAGTAGAAGGTGGTC
Source organism: Saururus chinensis (assembly GCA_035235625.1). Classification (NCBI taxonomy): domain Eukaryota; kingdom Viridiplantae; phylum Streptophyta; class Magnoliopsida; order Piperales; family Saururaceae; genus Saururus; species Saururus chinensis. The sequence goes on along the minus strand of CP141143.1, from coordinate 7,988,931 downwards.
ACTGTCACAATATATAGATTTAACGGGGACCTAAAATTTAAATTTAAATTAATCTTATTTGATGAAAGGTACTACTGTCAAAAAACTTCTAAAATTATTGTTGTATTGACGTAAGCATAAGTAAAATAGTTATTTTTATAAAGCGAGGGGTTCTAAGTATTTGTTTAGGGAAATAAATACGTTCTTTTAAAAATCTTCTCGTGGAAATGTCACGATAGGCCCGAAAATTAATATCCCAAAACCCGGCATTTCTTACGTCATGGATCACTCGGCTTTAGTATTGACATCTGGCTTTTTGACCGGACTCCCTTTTCCATGCCATTCGTGCTCTTAAACCGCTTCGAGAAGCTCTGGGCAATTACGGAAGCGACTCCACAGTCCACACACGCGCCTCAACAGCATTGGTCGAGAGTAGAGGCCAAGGGAGCCAGAGCCGCCTTAGGCCCACCCGCCCTCCTGCTGTGACCGACGACCTTCGACTTTCTGCTTCCCTTCTACGAATCCCCCCAAAGACTCAACTTTTCCGCGTGATATCTATCGGCCAACGGGAAGTCAGAATCAATCAGACTATATTAATCCAACATCCTTCGCCTTCCCCGATCACTTCATTCCACCCTCCGCTCTTCGTCCTCCTGTTTTTGTAGTTCATTATCACGCCCCCTTTGCCCTGCTTTCTGTTGCCTCCCAATTGTTCTTCTCCAAGAAAAATGAACTGCATGAGAATGAGAGTTGGGGCACTTCTATTGGCGTTCTTCTTCTCCTTCGCACTTCTGCATCTGGGTAATGCTCAGGATATAATGTCCTCCCCCGCTCCGGCACCCTCCAGTGATGGTACGTATCGGATTTTTCTCTATGCAATTATGTTGTCCTGTTTTCTTTTCTTTTTGTTGCATTAGTCTTGTATATTGAGTATTACGATTTATATATCTCGCAAGGCCTCAGTCTTGAATTTGAACGAAGAAGGGAACAAATGAAAGTAGTTTCCGCGTCCCTTCTGTTTGCTTTTAACCATTGATCAACTCATATGGAGATTCATCATCTTGCCTTGAATTCTGGTATCATATAATTTGCTGAAATATGCGTATCAATAACATTCAGCACCATCTACTAGTCATAAAGAATTTCTTCTCGAGCCTCAACTTTCTTTTCCCTTTATTATTATTTTATTCTGATAAAGAATTAATCGAGAGATGAATCATGAATGAACAAAAATATACTCATATTTTTAGGGAGATAGATTGGGTTTAAGCTATAGGGCTGGGGCGCCTTCTATGACATCCGACAAATCCATTTCTTTTCATCTTTAGTTAATACTATTTGCTCTTTCCTGAATATAGATTGATCCGAATGAACTAAGTCTAAACAACTTGTTTATGTTTTTTCCTATGCAGGCACGACAATTGACCAGGGAATTGCTTACTTGCTGCTTCTTATCGCCCTAGCCATCACTTACCTCGTCCACTAATTCTTTTACGGATATTTAGCACTCTTCTATGTCTATCCAGTGATTATTTTGTCGCTGGCAGGCTGTCAGGATTCTGCATTCGTATTGTTTATATTGATCAATCATCAATAAAACATCATTCTTTATCCAATCGTGTCTTGTCTCGCTTGGTCAATTGTTAATGTAATAATGTATTACAACTTTGGATGCAGAAACCCAAACAGTATCTTGAAACTAGTAAAAGCCGAATGACGGGCTCAAGGCTAAAAGAAAAAAAAAACTTACTTTCGTTTAGGCTGTTACCTTCGTCATGACTTTATTACTTAATGCAGTAGTTACCACAGACGACCAATACGAACATGCAATACGAGCTCGAGGCACTCCTCTCCATTTACCTGCTTATTTACCAGACTTACCAACAATGTTTCGTTAAGTAATTAACTGAATATTTATTTATATATCTACTATTGGCAGTATAGCATATAGTCTACTCCAGCATAACGTGCCAATTAATTTTTTTAGCATGCAATTTCATCTTCTTTATTTAAATTTTAAGGTTGCTCTCACCGGCAGGCAGCAGGCTCGGCTGCTAACGGGGAAGGTGTCACGACCTGAGCTTTGAGAAGGGTCCACAAACCACCAACACCATCGGAGTGCACCTGAGCTCAAGCTGTGACAATACAATAACATATGCTACAAGGGATAAAGAATTTAAATATGAAACATGAATAACTTTTATTGAATCAAATCAAAGGAGTTTTACCCAAGGGTGTTCATCTGCAACTACAAAGTAAATACTTGCCCTACTCATAAGCATTAAAATCAAACTACTCCTAAGTTCTATGCTCAACCCCATGAACGGAAACTCTACTCTTCCTTGACGTTCCTATGCATCCAAATCTGCAAATAAACCTGCGCGCAAAAATACGCCCGATGGAACGGACATTCCACCCGTGAGCCAAAGCTCTGTGATAATACCTCAAACATAACATGTCTTGTAATTTAGCAATCACCATTCATACAATGCCAAAGATCTATATTCAAATTCAACATAGTATACCTATACCAAACCATCATATATGTAATATCATTTTAATTTAACATCCACATAATTATTCATTGTAACATAAGATTTGCATAATCACTATATGCTTAGTAAAACATAAAACATACATAGCCTATTCCCCATACCACCTAGAAATTTAGCTATGATCTGTGGGTTGCGTCGGTGCGAAAACGCCGTGAGTGGTCATACGCGTGTACTCGTAATGACCCTTAAAAACCGGGAGGGAACTGCCAAAGGCTGGGGTCCACCCTCATCCCTACGTGGCACCTGGGTAAACTTATTATCTTGTTTCTGAAATTAAGGCCCTACACCCTGACCTTAACTCCCCTTGTTCAACCTCCCTCTTAGGTTGGTTCTTAATTCCTGCTCTACCATTTATGCAATGTAGCACTCTCACATGCCCATAAGAAGAGAAAGTAGATTCTATACAATTCAAACAAGACAACTTTCATGATTCATCCATAGTATCTATTTAATTCATCAACCTGTCATAACATATGTATGCACTATTTACCCATAGTTGGTATTTGACCCAATTCATCACAACCTGCAGATAATAGCAATTATATATACGCATATCTATCTCAAACGTCAACACTCTTGCCTTTATCTTGAGTATAACCTGTAACATCTTATAATTAAATCACAACCTACGCATATGACTGTTGTTGCACAACAAACATCTTTACTTCATATCATAATTCCAATATATCACAATTCATGTAGATGAATCAAAGCATCTAACCAACAATAGAACCATGCATACATTCACAACCTTTTCATATCTCAAACATTAGATGATGTATTCCATACGTTAATGTATTCCATACGTTAGACAATAACTCATAATCCACTCAGCTTGCATCTCAAACATAATCATGCTTGTATTTGCTACATAACATATCATAAATAAAGCAAACATACATCACCCATATAATGAATATTTCACAACAAACATAGCATGAAGAATTTATTTTACACATGCACATATAATCATAAATAATTAATAATTCATGCTAGCAAACAAGCAATGTTATAGGTGAGGGTTCTCACCTAAGCCTACTCCAAAGCCTACTCCAAAGCTTACTCTTCTCCTCTAAAACCTAACATAAAAACCCAATTCATATGCTTTAATTAAAGGCTGAGAATAATAAATTATAATTGCATAAAATTGAGGAAGGAAAGACATGATTTTGGGCACTTTTACTCCTTCAAAAACTGCTATGAATAGTAATTCCGAAATTGGAGTAGAGATGGGTTAACCCAAAACAGGGAAGAAGATACAAATTCCACCCAAAGGCTTACCTTTCTTGCTTACCCCTTGCAGCCCAACCCTCTCATTGTCCAAAACCACCCTCACAACCGTTGCTGGCTGCCGGAATCCTCCTTGAGTGGTACTGCCCGCTAGAGGAGAGGAAGAGGGAAGTGGGTTGGTTAGGGCACAAGTGGAGAGGGGAGATGGGCTGTGAGAAGAAGGGCGCTGAGAGAGGGAAAAACGTTGAGAGAGGGAGAGAAACCTGCTGTGAGAGATGTAAGGAGGGAGACTCAGGGAGAAGATGAAGTGGGTCGCTGGAAGGATTTCTCCTTTCCAGAGAAGTTGGGGCTGGGACTGGGGGAGAAGAGAGTTTTTTTCTCTCCCCCCGACGCTACTAAAAATTAAATCCCTAAGTCCTAAGTTCCTGGACCGGGTTCAAGCCAGAAAAAAAAACGCGGCCGGTTATAATAAAACACAGGTTTACAGAAGGTCCTAGTCTCAGTTGCTGACAGACATCACCATAGGGCTGTATGTAGATTCTCCACATTGGGAGGAGACATAATAAAGTTAATCAAATTAAGTACTATATTATAAAAATAAAAAAATATATAGCACCACCCATTTACTCCTTATTGAAGATAAGAAAGCATTTTTAACGCTCCCCTCTGACAATGAGCCCACTGTAAATAATATATATGAATCCTTGATATTTAAGATTGACGGTGCACCACTAGTGCTATCGTGTGCGTCGTCAATCACAATTATCATACACTTAAATATGTTCTTTACATTGGGCTCATTGCCGGAATGGACCATGAAAAACTCTTCCTCAAGATAGATGTCCCGTGTGCCACAACCTAAAAGTACTCTTTTACTCATTTTCTTTGCCGCCCTTATCTCTTACTTTCACTTGACCATTACAATTAAAGATCGAGTTTTATACCCTTTAAAATTTTGATATCATATATTATTGCAATTTTAACATCATATATAATTATAATTTTCTACACAAATTTATTTTGATACCATCTCATATTAGAGTATCATATCTTCATAATTTAGACATTATCTACTATCAAGATTTAGACCCAATTGCAATTTAGATATCTATACTATTACAATTTAAACATCGATCATATATCATCATAATATAAACACCACATATTGCTATAATCTACCTATCACAATAAAGACCGCATCACATATTCAAAGTATATATCATTACCATTTAGACACTAGGTATCATTGCAATTTAGAAACTATACGTTATTATAATCCTTACCATTGTAATTTAGACACCCATATCATCAAAATTCAAATATCATGTACTATCATAATTTACCAATTATAATATCTACCCATTACAATATAGACCCCATCACAAATTAAACTACTTGAGGGAGAAGGGGAGATGCGTGCACAAATCAAGAGGTGTGCAGAGGAAGAAGGGGCAGCGAGAAGAGGAGGTGGCGAGGGTGGAGGAGAAGGCAGTGAAAGTCGGATGCAAACAGAGAGAGAAGGTGGTGATAGTAGGCAAAGGAGGAGGTGATGGCATGTAGAGGAAGAAGCAATGATGAAAGGCAAGGAGGAGGCAATGACATGTAGAGGAAGAAGCAATGATGACATGCAAAGGATGAGGTGTTATTCCATACATTCTTAATTGTAATTAAGAAAACTTACAAAAAGTTGTGATCTTGAAGATCAAATCATGTGTTTAATGCTCTATCTTTAAGATAGAATTATGCCCTCCCTAACAATGGTTAGGATCACTTGGGGGTCTATTTACCAGGATAAGACGATCCAATATACGCGGTAAAAATACCTTCACATAATGTATGCAACGAACCACTGTAGTATAATCACTCTTACAAAAAGACTGCAGAAAAAATCCAATAAATGATGATGCAAAAAACTATTTTTCAGTGTTTTATAAAACATAGAAGAAATCTCATTGAAGATAACCTGTCCTATCTAAATGGACACATCCGTTAAGGACACATTTGGGTTAAGTTAAAATCGGACCTATTTTGGGTTAAAAGAAAACCAAAAGAATTAGTCTAAAAAAAATTATCTTATTGACCTAACTCGACCCGACTATGCCATCCAACAACAAGTACAAACTAAACAGAGCCAACTGAACAAATGGCGACAGAGTACACATGCGGGTTATCTCACCCAGGTGCATAAGTCCAATATGTATCTCCCCCCAAAAAATAGGGTGGCCCAAGGGCCTAACTTGAAAGGAAAAACTTATGCCTTATATACCAACTTCATCTCTATCTTCTAGGTAATGTGGGACTATTCATTCCCTTAACCAAATCACATATGTGATTCTCACTCACTTGAAAGTAGGCTTGGGTTTTCAGTACCCAACAAGCCCAGTTACATGGGCTTCTCATATAATGAACTTAGCCCATGTTTATGTTTACCCACTTTCTAGTAATCCCCCCATGAATGAAAATTGACTGGATAATAATGCATATAAAATCTAAGTACAAAATATTAAAAAGTTGATGCATGGGGGAAATGTAGTTTTTGGCTTTAAGTCTTTCCTTGTAAAAATAATCGAAATATTGACTAATCAGTGAATGTGATATCTTAAATTGTCCAACCATTTATGTAAACCAAGACAATAGAATTCACATAGTTACTCTTAGGCACAAAGTGGTTCTCATGATTGTATTTATTTCTAGTCTTCATGAGTGCTCTAAAAAATTTAGTCTTAAAATCATCATAGAAACAACCTCTTCACACTCATATAGGTTTTTCTTATTATGAGTATCATGTCATACCCTACTTGAATTAATTCAAGCTATAAAAATCATTAAAGACAAAGTTTATCCTAAATCACTCTGTAGGCATTACTATCTCATCATAGAAATGGGACGAGATGTTATCTCAATAGTGATTCTCCCACAATTCGGTTGTTCATTTGAACCTAGATCTTAGGATCTCCAATCAACTACGTTAGGTTGCCATTATGGTGTCTCTTAATGCATAGGTTTCAAGTTCATTCTCCTTGATGAACTACTCACTTACTCTTTTGTTAAACCCCTAGTACATGATTTTTTCTTTTCTTGTTATTGTGGTTGTCTATTCTTGTTCTACAACATTGACTTCGACTTCCATGTCATAACCCCCAATTTTCTTTTCAATCCTCAACCTTACAATAAGGTCTTCCATGCTCATTTATTTGAACCTATGATTTAAGTAATTCTTGCAACCCTTTCAGGATGGTGGCCATTTTTCAATTATAGCAGCCACATGAAAAGATTCACTTAAAGTCATTCCTACTGCATGTATATCATGCAGAATTACTTGGAGTTCTTCGGCTTGATTTATCACCATTTTGGAATCCATCATCTTGAAGTCTAGGAATTTGCCTACAATAAATTTCTTTGTGCTGACATCTTCCGTTCTGTACTTTTTATCTAAGGATTCCCACAATGCTTTCGCACTCTTCATTAGACTATATACATTGTACAACATGTTGTCTAGCCTATTGAGAATATAATTTTTTCACAGAAAAATTGCATGTTTTTATGCATGACTACAACAATAACCTGTTTATCATCCTTTTTCTCCTAAGTGAGAATTCTTTTGAAGGAATCAAGTAAAATTCAACATGGTAAGTTAGAACAATATTTTATGTTATCATCTCATAAAATCTGCACCATGATGTAACACCCCATACTTTCTAAAGAAAATATTATGAAGTATTTTATATTTTAGCCCATTGGTAACTATCAACGTGTCAATGGACTTACCAATAAAAATCAAGAAATTAATGTTGGTGAACTCATCAATGTGTCAATAAAGTTGCCAATAGTAATTGCATGCATACAGTTACTCTAAAATATGAGGCGATTAATTAGTTTTGGATTTCGTGGGTAGTTATAATAGTATTTAAGGCTTAGGAATAGTTTGAGAAGTAGCAAAATGAGTCCATGGAGAGTCTTGCAACTAGAGAACAGAGCAGCAGACAACTGGGAGTGAAGTGAATGCCAAAAATCGAGTGGCACTCACGTTTCAAGGTCAGATGGCTTTCTAAACTCGATACTTTACTCAATTAGTGTAGTTTTGAATCTCCTTCATGCCTTCATTAATTATGTTAGATATACTGTTGATTGAAGTAAAATCTTTGAGTTTTTTAGTCTTCAAAGTCAAATTCATGGTTTTTATTGTACTAGGAAGTACAATCATAGTTTGGTCAATGATTTTCTTTGTTTGAGAAAGATTTTCAAGAAGAATATATGTAAATATGTCTTTTCGGAATGAATGAGTGCTTTTGTGCATGTTTTTTATCATCAGTGGAGTTACGGACATGTTGGTGGTTACATTGACAAAAAGAAGAAGATAAATAGTGCTCATACATTTATGTGTAACAAGCATGTTATTTTTAGTCATCGGTAGTGTGAACAAAGTGTCGAAGAGACATCGGTGAAAATGACACGAGAGTGTCATTCTACTATCGGTCGGGTTCGGCATGTCGGTAAATTCACCAATGGCTATTGGTAAGGGTGTCAGCCCATCTGTGAAGTTACCAATAGAGATGATTTCTTTGTCGTTGATAGTCAATGCATCGGTGAACTCATCGTTGGACATCGATGAGAGTGTTGACCCATCTATAAGGTCACTAATAGATTTTATCGGTAAGGTTCGACGTGTCAATAAATTCATTGATGGTTATTAGCAAAGACATCAACTCGTTTATCAAGTTACCGATGGACCTCATAATCATTGTTGGCAGGGTTCGATGTGTCCATGAACTCACAAATGGTCATCGATGGGGTAACCGATATGATGGCAAGATTGCCGATGAAATCTATGATTTGTGTATTTCCATATTATCATAGCTAGTGTATGCTATATTAATTATAATTGATAATTCATGATTTATAATGTGTTGTGTGATGTGCTTGAATGATCAATTATGCATGTATTATTAAGGGGTTAGTAACCTCAATGCATGTGTATGAAACTAATGATTGTGATGGATGGGTACTCAAAAACCGAAGTTGGTAGCTAAGCTCCAAAAGTGAGTCATTAGCCACGTAGAAAGAAAGGTTTGATATACAAAATGACCAAGGTCTTTTAACTTTATAAGAATAGGAGTTCTGTAGAATTGCTTCCCTGGCCTAGGAGTCATGTTTGAATGCTTTAAAGCATTAAAAGATGATTGGTCATGTGTAGTCCAATACTGATGGTTTCGATGATCATGTGAAAGACGAAATCTTTTAAAGCATTAAAAGATGATTGGCCCTATTGAGTCTTACTTTATAGCATGGATGGTAAGTGGCAAACTTTAGAGCATTGAGGTCGTAATGTGATGGCCAAATATCTAGTAGAGTGGTGCTCCTAAGTCATTGTATCTAGATAACCTTTTAGAAGGGTTTTGCTTATAAATTGAATGATTAATATGAAAGATATGTACTCTTTTAGTCTTTTATAGTGATAAATATACTCATTTTTTAACAAGAATTCTGTGGTATGTTGATCGAACCTCTGTATTTCTTTAAGATTGTTATCCCATTGAATATTCATGTATACTCGGCTTCCTTTGTGGTGTAGGTGTTCGAGTCTAGATTTGAAGGTAATGTGAAGGTCGTAATTGTAGTGAAATTCTACTCTGCATTTATAGAGATTCTTCAGCTAGGTTTAACTGTGCACGTGAGTGTGTCATTTCTTTTTTATTATTTTAGATATTATTAATAAACAACTATGAACTTGTAGATCCTGTGAATATTTTAATGTAATAATTATATGAATTCTTATTAAATTTAATATTATCATATCAAAATGATTGTGAAGGTTAATGATACTCGTACCCTTAATTCTCTATTCCAATTATTTATTTCGTATGTTTTACCATTTTAAATGACAAGATGGATGGACGAAGATTTATAATATCTTCTATTAAATAGAAAGAAAATATGTATTTCAATAAATTATATGTGTGTGACTACAGAATTTTTTTAGCCTTTTCCCTTTCAATTGAATGAAAGCAGTAATATTAGTGAGAATTATAACCAGAGTCATATTGGTATCCTTTTCAACTATTTCTATTCCAATGAAGAAAAGATTATTGCTGTTTCGAAGTATTAAAATCACACAAGTACATAAAAAAAGATAATTTTGTCTTAAGATTTTCATTCTATACCTTTATAATTGTGATTAAGAAAACTTACAAAAAGTCGAGAACTTGAAGATCGAATCAAACATTTAATGTTATGTCCTTAAGACAAAATTATGCTCTCCTTAATGGTTCTTAGGATCACTTGGGCATATGTCTCCCACGATAAGATGGTCTACCACACACTGTAGAAAAACCTTGACATAGCGTATAGAGTAAACCACCGTAGGCTAGTCACTTTCACAAAAAGGTGAGAGAAAAATTTAGTAAAAGATGATGCATAAAATGATTTTCTAATGATTTATAGAATCCATTAAAAAACACATTTGGGTTAAGCTAAAATCAGACCCATTTTGGGTTAAGATAAGATTAAACCAACTCAATCCAAATTGACTAGCCACATATGTGAACTAAATTGAGTAAGCTAGACGGCGCGTATGGGTTAACCCATTTAGGTGTACGGATTCAATATATATCTCCTCAACTAGAGTGAGGTGGCCTAATGGCCTAATTTGAAAGTCAAAACTTATGTATTATATAATAATTTTATCTCTATTTTCTAAGAGATGTAAGACTATTCATTCTCTTTAACTAATTTATATGTATAATTCTTATTCGTTTCGGCTTTCAATACCCAACAACCTCATTTACATGAATTTACCATAAAATAATCTAGACCCATGTTTACCCACTTTTTAACCAAGAGGCGGTAACAACATGTAGAGGAGGCAACAATAATGGCTAAAAGAAAAGGTGATAGAGGTTGAAGAAGGAAGAATGAGAAGGAAACTGTAAAAGGAGAGGGCATGCAAAGAGGAAGGAGCACGAGGAGGCAGCAGATAGCATAGGAGAAGGCAAAAGGGGTAAGCGGTGAGAGCGATAGTGGCTTGAGGAGAATAACAAATAGGGAAAAAGAAAAAGTTCATTTGAAAGCAAACATCTTTACTTTCTTTGTCTTTTATTACCCTAAAATTGTCAACAGTGCAACTGCCCCAATTACGTTCATGGCAATGCCCACTATAAATCCATTATCCACTTTGTAGCGGGGCAGTGAGTAATGTAAATAAAGCGGAGGACTTTCTTTGGTCGTATCGATTGTGAGAGGTAAACGTCACATTAGGTAGTACCGGGATGAAACACGTCGGACGCGGTCTGATGTCCATTTCCACCCTTCATCAGTAGCAAATTGTGTGTCAATGGAAAGATTGGAAACAAAACATTCAATCTCTAAACCCAAATTTCATCCTTATCGGTCAGAGTAGCAGATTGGCCGTGCTGGACTCTGCACTTCCAACTTCCGCCATCCTGGACGGTGTCCGGGGTTCAAAGAGAGAGAGAGAGAGAGATCATGGCTTTTACCGCGGAGAACGATGCCCGGAGCTGAAATGGCGAGCATCCGAACCCTACTGAAAAGAGTAAGGTAATAGTAGAGATAGGTAGTTTCCGATAACTTTGACCAGTGTGTCAGTGCTGTTGTGTGGGCCTCACTGGCCCCAAAGTTCCTGTGCGAATCATTCCCTTACATGGTTCTTTTTGTCGCCATTCTCAACGGCAGACTTCTCCAGTCGAATATCACTCGTGCAAGCCACCTACCAATTCATTAGCTTTTGAATGATATGTCAACGAGGGACATAAATCACAACAGGCCTCCTTTTTCTGCTTGGTGAGAGCAAGGCGCATTTGAGGCGGCGCGGCGCGGCGCGTCCTTCTGATCGCTCGATCAAGCTTGTGATCTTTGATTAGGAGAAGCATTTGGTTGGAAGGGCGACTGCCGAGGCAAAAGCTTTGGACAAGCAAAGAGGGGAAGATGGAGACTGGAGAGGGAGGTGGACCTGAGAGGCCATGATGTGACTCAATGTCTCTAGGCGCTAGAAATGATACTCGTGGTGGACCAAAACACAGCAGCCGAAGTTAGGCATCTTTCCACTCTAGAGATGAAAGGGACGCCTCTTCTTCACAGGTTCCAAACCTGGTGTCTACAACTTTTTCCAGGTATCTAACAAGCCTAAGAGGCTTAGTAACAAGAGTGGCCACTATTGTCTATGGGGCACTCTATATGCACAAGTGCATGGCTCTATGGCACAACAACAGTCGAACAGCTTTTGGGTGGTAGATGATCCAGTTGAGAAGCAAATTCATAGTTCATACGGCTTAAGCTAACTGCAGTTATTATGGTTTTCGGCCCCACACACGAAGAGGCACAACCATTATAGACTAGACACCTTTAGGCCTCTCGTGGAATAAAGAAATGAGTAACTCATGGTACCACCTTTCCAAATGGAAGCTCATATTCCTCTTCCACTTTTTCTACACTTGAGGCCTTCCACCTCTGAATTGATAGTGAAGGTGAGTATATTTGATAACCTATAGATTTACTTTTCCCTATTCAATTAATGCAGTGTAAGGCCTAGTACAAAATATCATTTTCCTTTCCAAATTCGACAATTGGAGTGAGCAGATTTCATTATCCAGTATAAATTCTTAATGCTCGTTGAGCGACTGAAGATGGATTACACGTAGTAATCTGAAAAGTTCATCGCCACGCACACAAATCCGGATCGCCTTGCGTCTTATGCACCCAAACATCATTACAGTTGCCACAAAATAGATATAGTCGATACATTTAGACATTCATTAAAAGGATGAAGCCCCCCCTAAAAGCTCCTCTCTTCGAATTGATTTCCTTTTTTTTTAAATAAAGGATGCTTCACAAAATTTTGTTGGAAAAGGAAAAGAGAGGAAAAAAAACAGAACACGCAGCAACACTCATCTCTTCGTAGTGAACCCCATCTAACCTGCAGCGATCTTACAAGCAGCAAGGACAACGCACCACCAAAGCATTCGGGAGAACAGGAGTAATATAGAACAAGAGACGCGACGAAACGATCCAGAAATGATCAACTTCATCTAGCTCCACAAGCCCCAGGCGCCTTCTCCGGTTTAGCATTGCTGACTGTCAGGACAATTGAGGGGAAAAAAACTTATAAATCATTAATAGAACTAGTATACTAACAAATCTTGAAAGCTGAAATGCACAATGGATTTTTCATCATAATCATAACGTATATGGTTAGCCATCATCATGAAAACTCCGTAAAAATCTCTTGCAGGAAAATAGAAGTAAAATAGGACAGAAGAAAACAACAATAAGAAAAATCAATTCCCAGTTATCACTCACGCGACAATGCAGGAAGCTCTGAGCTCTTCAATACCCGCAATCGCTTGACTGTTGCTACAAACATTCTGCAAAATCATTGAAGGAGGACATAGTAAAGTTAGTTTGTGTGACGAGCAGGCTCCACATAGTACAAAAATACGGAGACCCGAACCAGCAAAAAAAGCTACGATCCAATAATAGCTCGAATTGACCCAACAAAACTCTTACAATTGATTTCGGCATAGAGATTGCCATGTGACAATGTTATAAAACCTGTCCCACAGACAACTTCAAATTGAAACAGAACAGGAAGTCCTTACAGGAAGTGTTATGACAAATCCGGTGCTAGGCATGGCACGAGGTGGGTCAGGATTGCTTGTATTATTGGCATAATAATTTTAAAAGTTGCCCATGCCCCACATTATATTGTCATTTGACTGCCAAATCGACAATCTATCGTAGGTAACCATATAAATTAAGAGCACAAAACCGAGGAGCAATGCAGATAGAATAGATAAAACAGGGTAGCTTAGTCATTCTAGAGCATATATAAAAAGTGTTTACTGCCTGCACGACATTGAGGACAAAATGTTTATTAAAATTGAGCACCCTCGTCTTGCTATACATGTATACAGGGTAAAAGGATTACAGAAACAAACACCCTCCAAATCCAACCCATAACAAAATTTTAAGGAGCATCACAGGGGAAAAAGAATACTTACCCCCAAGGAACATCCCCAACCAGCATCATGTCTCCTTCATTATCTTCATAAACCAAAGTATATTCCCCAGTACCATCTAACAAGCCAGTGATCGCCGGACTTTCTTCCACGTTCTTCTGGTTTCCACCAGAATTAGAATCCCTTTGAGCTGGAAATAAAATAGAAACGCATCAATTGATTAGTGGAAGCCCACGTATCATATCAAATACATTTTAAAAATTCTGGTGCCATATATTAAACGGGTTTAAGGGAAGAAAATACCAGCAAGAAGGCCTTTGAAGAGTTTATCAACCGCATTAGAAAGCTTTTCATAACTATCCTGGGCCTTGAGATCTACTTTTCGTCCGATGGGCATTCCATCCATGTTTATCTTGACAAAAAAACCCTTCGTGCATGGCTTTTCAGGTAACTTCTCGCTAGCCTTGGGAACTTCTTTTTGAGATTCAGGAGTTGTCTTGGAAGAACTGCTCGCCAGATTCTTCCGGAAGGACCTGATTGGAGGCCATCCAACAACTGGCGTAGAGGAAGTTCTGCTTTGGCGCGAGGACAACATAGAGGAACAAGAGATAATTAGCCAGTCCATATGGATGACATGTTTGCATAAGTCAAGAATTTACACGAAAACAGTAATATACATATTTAATATTTTCCATGATAATAACTATATTTTGTTACCAAGAGCTAATGACAATACATCAGTTGGAAGTTTCACTAGAACTGAGACTGTCAAGCTTTCACGAGGGCGGCCTCATGAAAAATCCAAATTTCATCCAAAAAAGGAGATTTTCTTCTTTTTAATGAAAGGAACATATGATATTTAAAGACCAGAAACTACGACATATTAAAAATGATTCATAAATATTCAGCGGAAGTAGAATAACCGAACCATGACAGTAAACTTCAGTAACAAAAACGTTTTTCATTATCATCAGAATAAATTCAGCTATTTCTGTATCAAAAGATAGTAGGCTATATTGCTGTTACCCCTACTCTTACCCAGAGTGTTGAGAGAAATAACACGAAACACCAGATATAGTATTAACACTAAAACAAAAGTAACAACCTGACGAGGAAACTAGATGCAAAAAGAAATGGCAACAAAACACACAAGCCCATGGGAACAACCAAAAACAAGAATTTTCTTCACGGCATTTTCTGATACCTTGGCTGGATGCTGTTAGAAGCTGAATGCCCAGTAGCGCAGGTGGAAGTACATGGCGTTTTCTCAAGGCTCTGGACCAGCACTTTCGTTCCACTTGTTGGCGAGGATTCCTTACCCATAGCTGGCAAGCTGGGGACTTGGAACTGCGGAAACGATGGTTTCTGATGCTGGACCTTCTGAAAAGCCGAAGAGCAAGAAGAAGACCAAGGAGAAGAGAACAGAACACCGGCGGGAAGCTTCTGAACTGCGTTGCTGTTGCTACTCACACTACCCGTTTCAGTGTCTACGAACCCCCGTTTTGCTCCAGCCGTCGTCGTGGTCATTCCGTTCATGGGAGGCTTCGGAGGAGAGTCGAGAGAGAATCCGTCCTTGACAGTACTGTTGGGCTCATGTTCTCCTTCGAGTGGCCAATCTCCGGGGGGTCCAAGCCGCAGCTCCAGCTTTTTAGCAACTGAAGCTCCATAATCTCCTTGGCTAACTGTTAACCAGTCTCTCTTTCCACCCTCCATCTTTGCACAAGAAGGAACAAAACGAAACAAAGAAAAAACAAAGACCAAAGAAAGACGCGCGCAAGGCTAATACGCGTACTACAGAAATGAGACTAGAGACTCATCTATAAATCCAAGCAGCGAAAACCGAGATAGGGAAATACACAGGACCTATCAAAACTGACCAACGGAGAAAATTAGAGAGCAAGATCTGAAAACACTCGGTTTTAACCAGACCATCACTAAAAGACGACCGTTGGAACAGACTCCAGATAGCAGGAAGCTGTGGACACTCGCCACTGCCTACTGAAACTCTTTAAATTGCTCCGCACCCGATCCCGACACCTAAAACCCAGATATAAACCAGGCAGAAATCTCTGTATTTGATGAGGGAGGAAAGTAAAAGATTCGGCAGAGACAGGGGGGAGCGGTCTTTTTCTCTGTTGCTCTGTGTTCCATGTCTGTCCTTTCCTTCTCCGTTGCCGATCTCAATGATCTCTTTGTTTTGTACAGATTCCCGCAGAGTGAAAGAGAGGGAGCAGAAAACAGCACGACGAGATAGAGATTCCTTCAGCCCAAGGCAGACCCGGAATGGAAACAGGGAGTTGGAGCTTCCCTCACGCAAGTGTGACACAAGGGAAAGCATTCAGGAAGCGTGCCCATCCGACAAACAAGCACATACCCCCAAGCTTCTCTCTCTCTGTCTAGCACACTTTCTCGTTCTACCTCTCGGTCTAGCCATCCCTAGCCTTTGCCGCGTATATATTAGCAAGGCATGGAAATTGTAATCATGCGATTTCTTCCTTAGTTGCACTGGGACGACAAAGAACTTACGCCCATAAAAGTAGCTGGCTTGCTTACCTGGGCCAGCTACTGAAAACTTGCCGTCTCCTCCTCGGCTGGCTTGGAATGGTGAATGTTCAAATCTACAGCGGCAACGAGGGAGAGTTCTGTTTTACCTATGCTAGTTTCTGCTTGAAAGATATTTTTTTACCAGTTTGTGGTTGCCTAATCTACCAAATTCACCCCGATGGAACTTGAGAGTTGGCCCACCAGCAGTCCAGCGTACTGCTCCTAATTAAGGATACAAAGTACCCTGCACAGGGGGGCCAGCCGCGGCTACCTCCAGAGTCATCATCTTCCATGGGTGCCGATTGCCACTGAAAGAAGTCGTCATCCACTTGCTTGACTTCTAATCTAGTAAGGCTGATTAGTGCTTGATGTTAAGGTTTTTCGTTTTAGTAATACCGATGTTAAGGTTAATAACTGCATACATGTGTACGTCATAGTGACTTCTTCTCTTCCCCATCCCGGCCGGTCGTACTCACTCCTGGTCAGCTGGCCTCGGTTGGGCACTGAGAAACGCATGCTCCCCCCCACCATCACCTACCCTTGACCCACACGTGTATATGGGTTTCAGGTCTGTGTGGGGGGGGCCTCTTGATCCAGTAGCGTGTCTCCGTTGCTCAAGTTGAGCAGCGCCCGTCGGCTTTTGCAAGTTGAGCAGGGCTGTTCCATTTGAAATCATTCACCATTTCAATGCACAGTTTCCGTTTCCATTCTCGGGGGATAATGACGAATAAAAATGGCAAAGAAAAAGAAAGGCTATTTGGATGTTTCTCTCAGATACAGGAGGACTAGAAGCATTGATTGGCTAATGAGACGAATTATTAAGTAATTATATACTGATATATGTAGCTATTATGAGGTCCCTCCGTTCTCTGACAACACCATACCTCCGTCAAAAGTTTTATATTATTTATAACTGTGCTAGACTGATACTGCCAGAAAAAACAGAAAATTACCAACAGTGGACATAGGGTTTTAGACTTGTGTAGAGTCTAGGGTCTAAGAGTTACGAGGGTGTACGTAATCAAGACCCGAATCCTAATCCTAAACTCTTGAAAGTCTAAACTAGCAACTCGCCCAAAAAAAAAAACTCACCGGCAGCATCGCTTGGCTGCCTCCTTTCCTTCCACCAAAGAAACAAGCGGCTGCTTCTGTCTCGCTGGGGATATATTGACTGCTTGACTGCTGCGACGGAGGAGATTAGTACCAAGAAGCATTGAATGAAAATATTTGGTCTTCGCTTGGTACATTTACGTATCTGGACGCAGAAAATGTGCCCACTGCCGGCGTGAACAAGCAATTACCACTGTTGACTCACCGGCCTCTGTCTGTTATCTTTGCAAGACACACGTTTATTATTTTTCCTTTTTTACCTCTGATAGAAAATTGAATCAGAAGAACCCCCTATCTCCTAGTCCCTCTCTCCAAGTTTCTATTGCGTGTGTATTATAAAATGTGTGAACCTTTTAACTGGGTCAAGGACCCAACGCCGTCTACTGCCTTCCGTGTTTCTGCTTTCTCCAAGCTCTCTACCCAAAAGTGGGCAGAAGTTCAATGAACACATATGTTCACGACCTGCAATGGACCCAAAGTGACTCCTACGACCCTTTCTTTAACGTGTCCACCACTTTTTGAAGCTTTATTGCTTCCTTTGTTAACCCACGCGGGGATATTTCCAGGGTTGAGACGATGATTGCGTTAGCATATGAGAAAGCCTTTATTATCCTTTTTTTTAAACAAATGCCTTTGTTATCTTAGTTCAGGGACCACTTTGATATCTTCATTTATCCACCACTTAGATAATAATAGAACACTTTGACTGAGTGAGTTCTTTCTTCCTTCTTACCTCTTTTTGAGGCAAAATAATCGACTACATCCGTTCCAGATACAAGCATCAAACTCTGGAAGATGATGACTTGCTTTATGGCTCTAAATCTAACACCGAGAGGGGGGCTACCAGATAGGCTCGCTAAGGAAAATGATATTCGTAGTGCATTTTTTTTAGACGATAAGCCTTACGCCACCTTGATTTGACGGAAAAGGTTAGACAACATGAGAAAGTGGTGCAGGAATAACACTAGTCCTCTCCTTATAAGGTGGGTTGGTCTTTAGCATATGCAATGAACAATCACTAGATACTGCTGCTTCTGATTTTTGTTAGTGCGATGTTTGCCGCTTCCCTTGTAAATCTTTTTCCATATGAATATCTGAGATGAATTTAGAAGCGCAGCTTGTTGGTACGAAGTGGGTAGTGTGAAAAATCATTTTGCGATTTGCAATTTTTTATTCATTCATGTTGTCTATCTATCGTAGTTTTACTATTTACCAACAACAGTGCAATTATGCCCCTATGCTGCTTTCGCTACCAACAACCCTCTGGTCTCTGGGTCAAGAAAAAGAATGTTGTACACATGTATAAGTGAGAGCAATAATTCGTTAGAACCAATCGCGGGATTCATTTACGTTTTGGTTTGTGTAAGATGCATCATTAAAGGCTTTATGGCAGAGGACTACACCTACCCTTAATGAAATTCTTATCATGATACTCGACTATTTGAACCTAATCTTAATATAAACGACTTCAGACACCACAGAATCTTCCTATTTTTTTTTAAACAAGTCTGCCCGATGAAGATCGTAACCAGGTGGGATAGCCCAAAGACTTGCACAGAAGCTTCCTTCTCGTTATTTGTTTATACTTCAGATTAATCAATTCACATGAACTGCCGCGCGCATGCTTTCAGGCTTCGCTTTCTAGCGCTTAACATCACAAAAGCCAGTTGTTAGAGAGAAGCAGGATGTTAGATATTAGTCAAGTTTGCTTTGTTGCTTAAAAAAGTTTGCTAGGTGATGTCTTGATAAAATGCACATTATTTGGTGGTCGCACTGGCAGGCAAATATAGTCATACCTTGGCTACAGGGAACAGCGGTGAGTGTGGTTCATATGAAATCATTGCTTTCTCGTGAGGCTCATTGGAATCAGATTAGTACATGCATCAAATTGAGATTCCAGATAATTGTTGAGAAACACTCAAGAACTGGGCAAAGACGAACAAAGTACGTGAGTTACTTCTTGACGTAACACATGATCATAATGCTCGATAAGGAGTAAGGAGTAACCAACCTGCAACGCGCTCTTGGGACTTGGGTGCCGCTGACTCTTTGCGATAAGAATGGTCTCTATGTATACCCCCTCATGAAGGATGAGATGCAGCTGGCCAGTTGCGTATCTCGTCGTCTAGGTTGGTCAAGTTTACAGATGACTGTTCGGCATGATACGTATGCCACATCGCCACGTCGAATACTGGGAGAATAAGATTAATAGGTCCTAAGGCCACGAAAATTTTAAGAAATTTTATTTTTCACCATTTCGACACTTAAGAGTTCACTAGTTCAATAGGGTTGGATTGAAAGCATAGTGAACCCATCAACTTCTACCTTAGAAAAGGCAGCAATTACTTATCAGTCTCAGGTAACCATAGAAATCTGGGTCACCTTGCTACAAATAATAATGTAAAAGAACTATTGGGAAAAGTGTAGTTTTTCCCTTATACGTTGGAATGGAGTGTTTTTGCGTCTATTTCTCCCCCAACGTATGCTCAGTACCCCTTAAAAAGAAAAAAAGATCGCCCCCCATAGTCCCCCATTAATTTTCTCCTAGCCCCGTCAAACGTTGTGCTTTTTGTTCCCCTTCTTCTCCAGAGCCAATGGCAGGTAGCCGCCAACTTATTTTCTGATAGACTTTAATACAGGGATTAGGCATACTTGTAGCTATTGTAATTGATAACCTCTTCAAGTAAGCTTGATCTTCAGCTAATCCACTTCAGAATCAACTAATCTTCTTCTGAATCACAATAGTATTTCTGGTTTAGAACTTGGCTGAGAGCAATCTCACTTAAGACACCGAATTAAGATGACTAAAGGTGTATTTATAACTAAACCAGGACACCACTGTTAAGAACCCTAGAATCATGACCGTCCATCCATAGGTCATCTAACGGTTCAGATTTGCCACTTAAAATCACAGCTTAATGGGTATTCTGACTTAGGCCCATTACCCAGACAGTTTTATAAAAGCCCAAAACAGTGTCAATTGAGATAGTTGGGCCACCTTATGTTTTAATACAAAACAAAACCCAACATTCTCCCACTTGGCACAACTTCTCAATTGAGCCATAGAAAGAATAAAATCTCCCACTTGGCTCAATTAAACTAAATTTGAGAAAAAATATTTGAGTGAAAAAATAACCAAGTGGGTAATGGGAAACTTTAAAATGACTTTCGTATGCGCATACAATGTTTGAAAAAATAATACCCTTCGAACTGTATGTGGTATCTTTATACTCTTACAAAATGTCATAATCGCATGAATTAAGGCGGTTATGTCCTCAAAGGAGAACATTCCCTTCCATGTATCACGATGCAACTAATTCATTCTATTTGAGTGCTATATGTGGCAAAATATATTTATGAGTGAAGGCATGCTCCCACTCATTTTGTAAATATTGTCTCATACTTAAGTGCATTGAAAAATGAGACACAATGAGAAAATTAACTGTAACTGCTATGATAAATGAGTAAAGTCTAGAAGTACATAAGCAAAATCAAATGCACAATGAGCTAATAAGACCCATACGATCCACATGACTCTTAAACAGAGAAGGGGGTAAGCCCTTAGTCATGGGATCAGCAACCATAAGCTCAGTACCAATATGCTCAATAACAATTGTCCCTTCTTTAACACGATCCCGAACAACAAGATACTTGATGTCGATGTGCTTACTTCGACTACCACTCTTGTTGTTCTTCGTGAAAAACACAGCAGCACTATTATCACATAACATCTTTAACGGCCTAGATATGGAATCCATAATAGTAAGTCCTGTGACAAAGTTCATCAGCCAAGTAGCATGTGACGTACCCTCATAACAAGCAACAAACTCTGCCTCCATAGTCGACGACGCTGTAAGGGTTTGCTTAATACTTTTCCAAGAGACAACACCGCCTGCCAAAAGGAAAATATAACCCGATGTCGACTTTGTCGAGTCAACACAACCAGCAAAGTCTGCATCTGTATATCCAACCAGTTCCAAATGATCAGAATGTCTGTATGTAAGCATGTAATCCTTCGTTCCTTGCAGATACCTCATAACCTTCTTTGCAGCTCTCCAATGATCCATCCCTAGATTTTTCTGGTATCGACCCAGCATTCCCATAACAAAGGCAATATCAGGTCTTGTACAGACCTCCAAGTACATCATACTACCAACTACCGATGCATAAGGAATGTCCTTCATGTTGTCCAACTCCAAAGAATTCTTTGGACACTGGAACAAGCCAAATTTGTCACCCTTCACAATAGGAGCTGCACTAGGTGAGCAGTTTTCCATGTTAAATCGTTTTAGAACTTTATTGATATAGGCCTGTTGAGACAACCCAAGGATCCTTCTGGATCTATCACGATAGATCTCAATCCCTATGACACAGGATGCCTCTCCTAAATCTTTCATGTCAAAGTTCTGAGAAAGAAACTGCTTAGTCTGGTGCAACATCCCTAAGTCACTGCTTAAGGTATATGCATTGATTAACAATGTTCTCCTTAAAACCAAATGAAGTAATAACATCATTGAACTTCAAATACCACTGTCGGGAGGCTTGTTTCAATCCGTATATTGACTTCTTGAGTCTACAAACCAGATGATTTCTTTTATCTGAGGTGAATCCTTCAGGCTGAATCATATACACCTCCTCCTCAAGATCCCCTTCAAGAATGCCGTCTTGACATCCATTTGATGTAACTCTAAGCCAAAATGAGCTACAAGGGCCAAAATAACTCTTAATGAATCCTTCGTTAAAACTGGAGAGAAGGTTTCATTATAGTCAACACCATCTTTCTGAAGAAAACCTTTGGCTACAAGTTGGGCCTTATATCTGCTAATGTTACCAGATGGATCTAATTTGGTCTTATAGACCCATTTGCAACCAAGAGTCCTAGCGCCCTGCGGTAACACTACGAGATCCCAGACTTGATTATCAGCCATAGATTTCATCTCATCCTGCATGGCATCATACCATTTACTAGAGTTATCTCCAGACATGGCCTGTGAATATGTAATAGGATCTTGAATGAGTCCAACATTCTCGTCAGACTCCTGGAGGTATACAACATAGTCAGAAGGGAGTGCAAGTTTCCTTACTCTTGAGGACCTTCGAAGTCCTATGTCAGCAACAGGCAGAGGTGCCTGTACAATAGGAACTTCAGCAACTTGTTCCTGAGGGGATGGTGAAGGAAGGAGATGCTGGTCTGGAATCACCATTGGTGATGCAGCATATGTTCCTCCACCGGATGTGGGTATAATAACTGGAACCCGTATTTCCTCAAACACAATGTGTTTGGGGGAAATACTCCCACTGAAGTTGCCTTGCTCAAGAAAACGTGCATTCCTTGCTTCGACTACTGTAGGGGTGTGAGATGGACAATAAAACCTATAACCCTTAGACCTTTCTGCATAGCCAATGAAAAATCCACTGACAGTCTTAGGGTCAAGCTTCTTCTCAAGTGGATTGTACACCCTAACCTCAACTGGACAACCCCAGATGTGTACATGATCTAAACTAGGTTTCCATCCATTCCATAACTCAAAGGGTGTTTTAGGAACGGCTTTAGATGGAACGCGATTTAAAATGTACACGGCTGTCTTTAAGGCTTCACTCCACATATTGAGAGGAAGAGAGGAGTTACTGATCATACTCCTCACCATATCCATCAAAGTGCGGTTCCTCCTTTCAGCAACACCATTTTGTTGTGGTGTGCCTGGTACTGTGTATTGTGCAACAATACCATTTTCCTTCAGGAACTGTGCAAATGGTCTAGGTTTTTGTCCACTCTTTGTGTACCTGCCATAGTATTCCCCTCCTCTGTCTGATCTAACAATTTTAATACTCAATCCAGATTGTTTCTCTACCTCTGCCTTATAAGTCTTGAAAGCATTGAATGCTTCAGACTTTTCATTTAAGAGATAAAGATACATGTATCGAGTATGATCATCTATAAAGGTAATGAAATACCTTTGACCATTCAGACAGGGAGTACTAAACGGTCCACAGATATCAATGTGTATGGTGCCTAATTTCTCATCATGCCTCTTAGCACCTTTAGAAGACTTGTTAGTCTGCTTTCCCTTGATGCAGTCTATACATGTCTCTAGATCAGTAAAATCAAGAGTTTTTAAAACTCCTTCTCTTACTAATCTTTTTAAGCGGTCAATGGAGATATGCCCCAACCGCCTGTGCCATAACATAGAGGAGTTCTTTTTAATAACACTTCCTTCCACAGACATCATTGATTGTTCAAAGGAAACATGCAGAGAGAGACAATATAAGCCATCAATCAAAGAACAAGAACCAATGGTGACTGAATCTTTAATAATCAGAAATGAAGAATTCATAAACTGAAAATTAAAGCCATGAGGCACTAGTCTTGATACAGAAACTAGGTTTTTAGAAAAACTTGGAATATAGAAAGCTCTCGCTAAATCTAAGGTGTATCCTGTATGGAGAACAAGTCTATATGTCCCCACACCTTCAACCTTCGAACACATCTTATTGCCAGAATAGATGTTGTGCTCCCCATCATTTGGTTTCCTTAGATTGAGAAACCCCTGCATGACAGTGGAAACATGGATTGTAGAACCAGAGTCAATCCACCATGTGTTATTATGATGAGAATCAACATAGTTAGATTCATAACACACTAAAGACATGAAATTATCTCCTTTCTTGGCAAGCCACTTCTGATACTTTGGGCAATCTTTCTTCATGTGTCCTTTCTTCTTGCAGAAAAAGCATTTGGTTTCATTGGTACACCTTTACCAGCTTTTTTCTTTGAAGCACCATGATTACCTTTCTTTTGTCCTTTATGAGAAACTAGATGGGCACTCTCTAGCTTCTCTTGCTTAAGTCTCCCCTCTTCCTGCACACACATACTCAGAAGGTCATTGACTGACCACTGAGTGTTATGTGTGTTATAAGAGATCTTGAATGGCCCATATTGTGTAGGCAGGGAGTTCAGAATAAAGTGGACCAAAAAAGTATCATCAATCTTTATTTTCATGTTATTTAACTGATTAACAATATCACGCATTTGCATGATATGCTCTCTCACCCCTTTGTTATCTGTTAGCCTCATGGATGACAACTTGGACATTGAGGTGCTAGCAAAGGCTTTATCAGAACTCTTGAATTGAGCTTCAATAGCTTTTAAAAGTTCTTGGACTGTAGCGCATTCTGGGATGGAGCCCCTAATGCTTTTATTGATGTGAGACCTCATGAGCATCATGCTTAAGCGGTTAGACCGCTCCCACTTTTCAAAAGATGCTACCTCACTAGGTGTACTTTTTTTCGTAGGAGTGGTGGGTGCATCCATACGAAACGCCAAGTCCAAGTCCATGCACCCTAACAGTAAAAGAACTTTTTCCTTCCAATCCGTAAAATTGTCCCCAGACAATAATGGAAGGTGCTAATTAGGGTCAGAAATAAAAGACGGATAAGCTGCAATAAAAGAATAAATACATGCAAACATTAAAGAGGGTAAGAAACAAGAACATAAGTATGAAATAGCCAATGCTAAAATCATGTAGTAAAATTGTAAACCTCCCTTTGGGCAAAGGTTGCAATCTGCATCAAATTTACTAAGCTATATAGAAACTAATGTTAATTTTGTCTCATGATAAGGCTAGTGAGTTATACATAAAACATGACAGAAAAATCCCACACCTTTGGGCATAAGGATTTACCAATGTTAAAATATATAACCCTCCACCCTATCCTAATTATGTAACGCTAACTACCACCTCCCTTTGGGGCCGGATGACAGTCTTTGTCACATAATCAGAATTTGATGATAGCACAATATTTTTATGTATGTGAATCTATGCACCCCATGGTAGCATTCTATATGATTCACACGTTGATAAATAACTTAGGATGCTTTGGCCATTCCTAAATTATCGCAACGGATGTGGGAACTGAATTTGTGCTATTCACCATTTCAAATAACAAAATGAATGCAATTAATTATCAAGCAAGCATAAAAATATCCATACAAAATTGATAGGGGCATTAATGTCAATTTTGTCAGCAGGCTTTTGGGACTCGGCCAGGGGGTCCATCACCACACACCACAAATAAAAATATAGTCCAAAGTCCTTATACAGTCCTTAAAAAAAAGTACAAGGTGGAAGCTATAAGCCCCTAAAATAGAAAAAATATACATTAATACTCCATAATTGCATCCGCCTCCAGACGTGGTCCTTGAATGCTGGTGTTGCTTACAATAAGTATAATGTACACTCTCTCTCTTAAAATTACATAAGTGGTGTGCTCAACAATTTTAAAAAATAAAATTGATAAACATACGATTGCAATATAATCCCCTGGCCGGCCCATAACATTAATAAAGCCTCAATTATGATAATTAAATAACACATCCATAACATACATGCAATCACAACTTTATATAAAAAAAATTTCACAAAATGAAAGAGTTTTTTTTTTAAACACCCGGAATAGACCAAACCGGGTTTGGAGACCCGGTTTGGGCCGGGTCAGCAACTGACCCGCGCCACGGCTGACCCGCGACGCGGGTCAGTGATAACCCGCCGGGCGCGGGTCAGAACAGACCCGCGCCAGTGTGGGTCAGCGACGACCCGCAGAAGCGGGTCGAGGCGACCCGCTCCTGCGGGTCGTCTTCAACCTCGCGAAAAAATAGGTTTCCGCCGCCGTCCAACGAAACCCCGCTGCCGACCGTCGTAGCCCGCCGGCATGTGTGAAGACCGGAAAAACTTCCGTCCGACGACGGCGATGCAAGATCCGGCCAGAAAAAAGGAGCGGTGTGGCCTGTACGGTGCAGATCGGAAAAAAAAAACGCACAGTGGAAACAAAATTCCCGGCGACTGTACGCGACTCCCGACGGCGGCTCAGGCGGCCGGAAAAAGTTCCGCCCGACGGCAGAGGTTCCAGATCCGGCCCCTAAGTCAGACGCCAACGGCTGGCGGCGGCGGATCTAAATTGAAATCGGCAGTGACAAACAACAGAGGAAACACCGGCTCTGTGCGCAGCGGCGGCGCCGGCCAGCACCCAAACACGGGGAAGAGGCGGCACTGGCCAGCGCCTGCAGGATCGGAAGCGGGGCGACGGCCGAAAAAAATGAATTTTTTTTTATGCCGCCACCGGACTGTGCGTTCGAAAACGAACAATTGGCGCAGCGGCGGCGCCGGCCAGAGCCCAATGCCTGACGGCGGCGGTTCTGGCCGGCGCGTCTGCTCCGGCATGCAGTCCGGCGGCTATCCGGCAGCCGCCCGGTAAACAGTGAACAAAAAAATGCAACAAATCGGACAAGAATTTTTTTTTTTTACTGTAGTAAACATAAAGTTTTTAAAAAAAAAATTTTCTATCCAACAACTCGACGTGCAATTTAAAAAACCGGCTCCGATACCAATTGATAGACTTTAATACAGGGATTAGGCATACCTGTAGCCATTGTAATTGATAACCTCTTCAAGTAAGCTTGATCTTCAACTAATCCACTTCAGAATCAACTAATCTTCTTCTGAATCACAATAGTATTTCTGGTTTAGAACTTGGCTGAGAGCAATCTCACTTAAGACACCGAATTAGGATGACTAAAGGTGTATTTATAACTAAACCAGGACACCACTGTTAAGAACCCTAGAATCATGACCGTCCATCCATAGGTCATCTAACGGTTCAGATTTGCCACTTAAAACCACAACTTAATGGGTATTCTGACTCAGGCCCATTACCCAGACAGTTTTATAAAAGCCCAAAACAGTGTCAATTGAGATAGTTGGGCCACCTTATGTTTTAATACAAAACAAAGCCCAACATTTTCTACTTTCTCCATGGTCGACACAGATCTGGCCAAAGCCACCATGGTCATGGCTGCCTACAGGCCGACTATGACTCTGGCCAAATCTTGCCATATTCGCTCGCATCGGCTCCTTCTCAAGCTCTGGGCATTTAATTTCCTTCTCAAAAAGTCGACATCTCAGTTCTTGAGTTGCCTCCTCCAAAATAGCGATCGTGTTTTTCTGGTACCAACTTGTGCTCCAAGTATCTTCACCTTTGCCTCCAACCTCTGCAACTTCGACTCCATGGCTGGCGGTTTGTCTGCTCCGCCTGAGAGTCCAAATGCCATAACAGTAACAGATCCTCGTTCGTTGTCCACTTCAAAGTGTCCAAAATTTTGAAAGTCTAAATAACTGAAATGTGGAATTTCTGAGAAAGAAATCAAAAGCTCAAAAATATAGAAGGAGGCCAATGGCTTGAAGCAAATGCTTGAATATGGAGTTTGTTATGCATCGGCCACGGCCACGGCGGCTTTGGCCAAAGCTGGCCCCTTGTAGTGCAATGGCCACGGCTGTCATGGTTATGGCCGCAAGCAGCCACCATGGCCAAAGTTGCC
Source organism: Saururus chinensis (assembly GCA_035235625.1). NCBI lineage: Eukaryota > Viridiplantae > Streptophyta > Magnoliopsida > Piperales > Saururaceae > Saururus > Saururus chinensis. The sequence continues at coordinate 7,961,170 of CP141143.1, read as the reverse complement.
ATGGCTGGCCTAGCCAACCAGCCCCAATTTATCTTGAGGCAAAGAAGAAAGATAAGAAAAAAAAGGAAGAATGCCCATGTATGAGAAAATTTTTTATTTTTATTGAGGTGTGCTAAGTAGTAAGTGAAGTTAGATTTAAAGCATTAATGATTTGTGTCACGCCCCGGCGATGCCCGACCCGAGCCGAACCCGGTCCAAGGGCCGGTCAAGCGCGCGGGGGCGACGAAGTGAAAATTGAGAAAACGATCTAGCGGAAGACTTAACCCTAACCACGGGCGATTAACAGCAACACGGAGTGCGCACAATCCTTTGAGCAAGAGTAACTAAAAGGGAAGAAAAAGGTGTTGCTTAACACAAAGTAAACAACAATCTCAGACCCACAAACTTAGTTAAGTAAAGCCCACACCGGCTCAAAATAAGTCATAAGCATCACAACTGCATAATATGACATAAATTCAAACAAGAACCCTACACAAAGGTTCAAACATAAAGCATGAAATAAACGCAGGTAAGTCACGCAACGATCTCCATCATCACACCCAAGCTACCTCTGACCTTTCCTCAAAAAGGCAATCCTGTCCGTCTGCGTGTCGCACCACGCAGCCCCAAATCAAAACACAAAAGAGGGGTGAGTTTTAACACTCAGCAATGGTTTTAAATATCACTGTCAACGTAGAAAATACGATAGCTTAGAAATGAGATCGTTTCAGATCAAAGATTTACATGGTGCATCACTTTCTGATCACACATTCATATCACTTAACACTGCATCATAATGCATAATTCAACCTGCATGGATGCATCTCTAGCATACATATTCCCACATGCATTCACATCATAATCAATCCCGCATGGATGTATCTCTAACATACATATTTCCACATGCATTTTATCATCAAAAATCAACATGCATGGATGTATCTCTAACATACATATTCCACATGCATAACATCATCACAATCTGCATGGATGTATCTCTAACATACATATTCCACATGCATAACATCAAAATCAACATGCATGGATGTATCTCTAACATACATATTCTCACATGCATAATGTCATCACAATCAACCTCCATCAAGGAGTAATCACACATTAACGTCACACAGACGGGAGCATAGACAAGGCCACGGAGGCGTGTCATGGTCCAAAATTCTACACAAGAATTCATGAAAGATCGGGGTTGTCAATCCCTAATACTGCTCGCCCTGGACGATCCTGGCCAAGGATGTCCCATTCTCACACAGAGAATCTAGAGCAGGGGTGTTCGCCCATGGACATCTCCTGCGGAGGGAAGAGCCCGAGTTCTCACACAGAGAACCCTAGAACACGTGGTAGCGGGGTGCACACAACATACCACACTGGATTCTCAGGGTCCAGATGACACACATAATAATATTCTCACATATCCGCAAGACAAGTACACAACTCGTCCCCACATCATACCATTAAACAAGACTCAACCCGGGGAGTGCACTCGTTCCACACAGGAACTTCAAATCGTTCCACACAGGAACTTCAAATCAAAATATGTCCTTTCAGACCAATCAACTTGCGATTAATCCACGACCGATAAACCCGGCACACAATTCCATCACATTGCATCCAATCGGTCAAATTCGATTAATCACAATGAAGCCTCAATTGGAAATCCATTTTCATGATGCGTGCAGCATGGTACATGCGTGGACAAAGCATACATGAATCCTAATCATGATAAGTGTTCTCACCAGCCCCTAATGCATCATTCATAATCACGATATTAAGCTTCAACATCATCATTTAACCCCCACATGTGTGTGTGTAACTAGTAGAAGCCTTTCACATAATGCATATCAACATGCTTGAAAATCAACTCACTACTACACTACACATGTGAATTTCTATCTAAACATGAATTCCAGTGGAAATCATAGTAGAAGAATCGTTGAAATCATAGCTAGATTCAAAACTCAACCACAAAGGCTAAACACCTATAACATCACTCATTTCATCATTGAGTCATGGCAATCACCAACATTCACACACCATTAATCACAATTTATCATGACAAATCAGTCCAACAGTGATTGTAGTCCTACTGAAAACATGCTTAACCAAAGGGAAATAACCATTCATAATTTCAAGATAACGATTTCAACATCATGCCACAAAACATAAGTCATTCCACCATTTCTAAGCATATATTTCAACTCCACAAACTTAATAGCATACATTTCCAGTAGCCTAATATAGCTTAAAACACTCTAAATTCATATAAAATTGGCAAGCTAAAGTGGAATCATCAAAATAGGCATCATACACACAACATACAGTTTTCTGTGTAGCCGATCGATTGCCCTTCAGACCGTTCGATCGGTTACACGCAAAAATTTGAAATTTTCAGTTCAGCCGATCGATCGCCCTGCAAGGCCGATCGATCGCCAACACGGCAGAACAGTCATCTTCTTCCTTTCGCAAATCCAAACCGAAACACCATAGATAGCACTTCAAATCCACATCTAACACCCTAATCATCATCAAAAGTCCTCTTTGACTTCCAGAATATCAAACCAAACCATAATAATGCAAAACCCTAAGAAATCGGGATTAAATAATTCTATTTTCTAATCTTACCATTAACACACTAAATCAAGCAACCCATTTCGAAATAAGCCAAAAATGAAGAGTTTTACCATGGATAAACAGAGATTTTGAAGACCCATTACCTCAGCACTTGATTAAGCTCGGATTGAAGAGTCACCCTTCTTGAAATCCTTGAAAACACAATGAGTTTGAATTAAACTCTAATGGAAATCGATTTACTCAAGAAATCCCTAATTAAACCTTAGATCTAGGGCTTGTTGGTAGTAAAAATCGAATTTTGAATGTTAGGGTTTGTAGTAAAACACAAATCAGTAACTTTTGATGGTCAAAAATGAATTGAATCAAAGGGAAAATGGTAGATTTGGAAGAAATTAAGAGAAAAGTAATGGATTAGTGCTTAATTTGAGCAAGCTTACCTTAATCGGCTTCTAATTCGGGCCTAAGTGGGGATTAGGCCAGCCTTCCTTCCTTAGCCTATTCCCAAAAATAGAAATGGCTCAGGTTTGCCCTTTTATAGTAAGGGTTGGGGTAAGCATAGGTAAGTTTTGGGGTGTAAATACGAAAAGTAGGCTAAAAGTGGGTATTTTGCAAATTTAAGCACAATTTAAGCCTAATAAAATTCTGAAAATTTTTATGGGACCTTAAGTATATGTCTAGGTTCATTTGACAGAAAAATAAAAATTTCAACGGTGGGGCCCACAAGGGTCCCGCCAAAACCCTAATTTTTGGGAAAATAGTGAAAATTTCGAAAAATCTCAAAAATTCACATTTGGTTTAAAATCACTTAAAACCACTAATGTTGAAGTTAATTTTGGTTAAAACCATCACAAACTCTATTTATTTCATGAAATCACCGAATAAGATCAGAAAACGTGTAAATCTCACGATAACCCATAATTAAAGAAAACCAAAACCGGTTTAAAGATGAGAGTCCTTACATCCTCCCCCTCTTAGGAATTTTGGTCCCCCAAAATTCGCTAGAGGTCAGCGACAAAGAGATGAGGATACTTCTTTCTGATCTCGTCCTCCGTTTCCCACGTGGCTTCCTCGACTCCATGATTCCTCCACAACACCTTCACGAGTGGGATTGCCTTTTGCCGAAGTACCTTCTCCATACGGTCAAGAATCTGGATAGGTACCTCCTCGTAGGAAAGATTCTCCTGGAGCTCCAACGGCTCAAAATCCAAGACATGAGTAGGATCCGGCTCATACTTCCGAAGAAGTGAGACGTGGAATACATTATGGATATCGGCCAGTCGGGGTGGAAGTGCAACCCGATAAGCTGTGGTGCCAATCCGCTCCAAGATCTCGAATGGACCAATAAAACGAGGTGACAACTTCCCCCGTTGTCCAAATCGAACAACACCACGAGTCGGAGAGATCTTAAGGAAAAACATGATCACCAACACCAAACTCCAACTCCCGCCGTCGCCTATCGGCATAACTCTTCTGACGGCTCTGAGCTGCCTGCAACCTCTCCCGGATAAGGCGTATCTTCTCTACTGACTGCTGGATAAGATTTGGGCCAGTGAGAAGGTGATCTCCAACCTCACTCCAACACAACGGTGATCGGCAAGGACGCCCATAAAGTGCCTCAAAAGGTGCCATCCGGATGCTCGCTTGGTAGCTATTATTATAAGAAAACTCAACCAGCGGCAAATGTTGCTCCCAACTTCCTTTCCACTCAAGGATACAAGCCCGAAGCATGTCCTCAAGCATCTGAATGGTCCTTTCAGACTGTCCGTCCGTCTGAGGATGGTAAGCGGAGCTAAGATGCAAAGATGTGCCCAAAGCACCCTGAAAGCTCTGCCAAAACCTCGAAGTGAACCGCGGGTCACGATCGGAGACGATAGATACTGGAATCCCGTGTAACCGCACGATCTCCCTCAAATATAGAGCAGCCAAGACATCCAAAGGAGTAGTCATTCTAATCGCGAGGAAATGAGCGGACTTAGTAAGTCGGTCAACAATCACCCAAACCGCATCATTACCACTCGGCGACCGTGGCAGTCCGGAAACGAAATCCATAGTGACGTGCTCCCACTTCCACTCCGAAATCGGAAGTGGTTGTAGTAAACCGCCCGGATGCCGATGCTCTGCCTTGACTTGTTGACATACAAGGCATTTGGACACGTAGACCGCAATGTCCTTCTTCATCCCATTCCACCAAAATGTCCTCTTCACATCGTGGTACATCTTCGTTCCTCTAGGATGGATAGAGAACTTAGAATGGTGTGCCTCCGATAGGATACGCTCTCTCAGCTCAACGGTGTTTGGCACACACCAACGACCCTTATACATCAAGCTTCCATCGGATCTTTCCTCAAAACCCAACACTGCCTTCTCCCTTAGCTTAGCCTTAAGAGCTAGAATCTCTTCATCACCTTTCTGAGCTTCGACCACGTCATCCACCACACTAGAGCTAATAGAGAGATTAGCAAACCAGCTCCGTGTGTCCTCCAAAGTCAACTCTGGCCTTAGCTCAATGGCATCCTCATAAAGGAGCCACTCACGAACTCGCATGCAAGCAACCGTAGTGGCTGATTTCCGACTCAAAGCATCCGCCACCACGTTCGCTTTGCCCGGATGATACGATATTGTGAAGTCATAATCCTTCAAGAATTCAAGCCACCTTCTTTGCCTCAAATTAAGATCTCGCTGAGTGAACAAGTACTTCAAGCTCTTGTGATCAGTGAATACCTCAAACTTCTCACCATAGAGATAGTGCCGCCAAATCTTCAATGCAAAAACTACGGCCGCTAACTCCAAGTCATGAGTGGGGTAATTCCGCTCGTGCACTCTAAGCTGACGAGATGCATAAGCCACCACTCTCCCATGCTGTTATGAATTTAATTATGTTGATTCTTATCATAATAACACATAGTAAATTGATTATGGTTCTACAATATATATTTCTACCGTCATGCTGGGGTTTCTCAAACTAAAAAAAACTAAATGATAGGGAGCACAACATCTATTTAGGCAATAAGATATGTTCAAAGGTTGAAGGTGTGAGAACATATTGACTTGTTCTTCATACGAGGTACACTTCAAATTTAGAGAAAACTTTTTACATTCTAAGTTTTTTAAAGAATTTTTTTCTATGTTAAGACTAGTATCTTATGACTTTAATTTCAATTTATGAATTCATTATTTTTTATTATTAAAAATTCGGTTACTATTGGTTTTGGTTCTTTGATAGATGAATTATATTATTTCTTGTTGCATGTTTCTTTTGAATAATCAATGATGTCTATGCAATGTAGTGTTATTAAAAAGAATTCCTCTATGTTATGGTACAGACAGGTGGGCATATCTCAATTAACCATTTAAAGATATTAGTAAGAGAAAAAGTCTTAAAAGCTCTAGACTTTACTAATCTTCATATATGTATAAAGTGCATAAAGGAAAAACATACTAACAAGTCTTTTAAGGGTAATAAGAGGCATGATGAGAAATTAGAAATCATATACACTGGTATCTATGGACTGTTTAATACACCTTGTCTGAATGGTCAAAGGTATTTCATTACATTTATAGATGAACATACTAGATACATGTATCTCTATCTCTTAAAATAAAAGGTTGAAGCATTTAATGCCTTCAAGACATATAAGGCAAGGGTAGAGAAACAATCTGACACAAGTATCAAAATCGACCGCTCAGACCGGGGAGATGAATACTATGGCAGGTACACATAGAGTGGACAAAAACCTAGTTCATTTGCGCAGTTCTTGGAGGGACATGGTATTACTGCACACAATACACAGTATCGAGCACACTACAATAAAATGGTGTGGCAAAAAAAAGAACCATACTTTGATGGACATAGGGAGGAGCATGATCAGTAACTCATCTTTTCCTCTTAATATGTAGAGTGAAGCTTTAAAAACAGTCCTATCTATTTTAAATCAAGTTTCATCTAAAGTCATTCATAAAGCACCATTTGAGCTATGGAATAAATAGAAACCAAGTTTAGATCATGTACACATTTAGAGTTGTCATATTAAGGTTAGGGTGTATAATCTACTTTAGAATAAGCTTGACCTAAGACTGTCAGTAGTTTTTTCATTAGCTATGTGAAAATGTCTAACAGGTATAGGTTTTATTTTCCCTCTCACACCCGTACCACATAATGCAAATTTTCTTGAGAATGACAACTTGAGTAGGAGTATTTCTCCAAAATAGATTGTGTTTGGGGAAGTATGGGTTCTGCTTCTTTTATCTACATCCAGTGGAGGATCACATGTTGTATAACCTATGGTAATTCGAAAGTAGCTTATCATTCCACCACCATCCCCTCGGGAATAAGTTGTTGAAACTCCTATTGTATAGGCACTTGCACCTGTGGATCAAATAGGATTTCGATAGTCCTTTAGAATAAGGAAATCTGCAATCTCTTTTAACTATATTGTACACCTCTAGGAGTTTGATGAGAATATTGGACTCATTTAAGATCTTATTACGTATTCACATGTCATAAATAGAGATAACTTTAGTCAGTAGTATAATATCAAGTAGGATGAGATAAAATCTATGACTAATAATCAAGTTTGGGATCTCATGGAGTTACCGCAGGTACCAGAATTCTTAGCTGCAAATGGGCCAATAAAACTAAAATAGATCCATTTGGTAACATTAGTAGATATAAGACCCGACTTGTTGTCAAAGATTTTCTTCATAAAAATAATGTCGACTACAATGAAATCTTCTCTCCAATTTTTCAAAGGATTCATTAATAATTATTTTAGCCCTTGTAGCTCGTTTTGACATAAAGTTATATCAAATAGATGTGACAACAACGTTCTTAAATGAGGATCTTAAGGAGGAGGTGTATATAAGTCAGTCTGAAGGATTCATCACAGATAACAAAAGTCATATAGTTTGTACACTCAAGAAGTCAATATACTGACTAAAATAAGCCACCTGACAATGGTTTTTGAAGTTCAACGATGTTATTACTTCATAGGGCTTACTATTATGGATTCTATATCTAGGTTATTAAGGATGTGCTATGATAATAATGGTGTTATGTTTTTTAGGAAGAACAACAAGAGTAGAAGTCATAGTAAACACATCAACATTAAGTATTTTGTTCTTCGGGATTGTGTTAAAGAAGAGACAGTTGTTATTTAGCATATAATTACTAAGCTAATGGTTATTAATCTAATGACTAAGGGCTTACCCCCTAACTTTTTAAGAGTCACGTGGTTCGCATGAGTCTTATTAGCTCGTTGTGCATTTGATTTCGCTTGTATAGTTCTCGACTTTTACATTTATCATAGCAGTTAAATTTTCTTTTTACAACTAATTTTCTATGTACTTAAGTATGAGACAATAGTAAGGTGGACAACCAACATCCCTATCTTAGACCACACCTACTTAGGAAGTATCCATAGTTGGAACTGTTGTTCAATACACTAAATGAAGATGTACACATACACTCAGTACGTAATATAGAAAATCCATTTGCTATCAAAGCTCAAAGATTTAAGCGTATGATATCTAATTACCCAGGGTTTAGTCTTGCCCACCCTTAATCATCTCCCTTTAATTATGTAGGAGTGAGTTATAGACTTTTCTTACTCATTATGCTAAGTTTTGATGCATTAATTAACAAGTATTTGTTGTTAACACTTTTATTGATAGGCCACTATTGATAGGTCAGCCTCCCGCGGACCTAGCACAGAATGACCAGTCGACCCCTGTTAACACAAGAAGGCTATTCACCAGCTTCCTCCCACCTAGGCCTATGCAGCAGCCAATATATTCTCATTTATTTTTTGTTAATTAAAAAATAAATAAACTTAAATGTCATTTTAATTTTAGGGGTGTAAACGGACAATATTTGTCTACGTTTGTTTATAGCCATGTCCGCCCGTAATAAAAACGAACAATATTAGCTTGTCTGCGCAAACATAGATAGAGCTACGGACGGCAGTTTTAGTCCGGTCCTTCTACGAATGCGGCTACGGACACAGCCTATCCATGTCCACAACTATTCGCATCCATGGGTATATATATTTTTTAACCCATTCCCACGTTCCCCTCTTCCTTTCCCGTCTCGACTTCAATATAAATGGCTCAATCACCATCTCCTCTTATTGCTGCCTTACCGCCGCCTCGCCTCGTGCCACCAGTGGCCACCACCACCCTCTCCATTCACCTCGTCTCACCCCACTTACCAATAGCCTCATCCATAGCCGCCACCTTCACCCTTCCCTCTGGCCACCGTTCCACCTCACTTCACCTTTCTCCCCCCTCGTCACCTCCGCCCCTCTTCCTCGTCATTGCTTCCACCACCGGATCTCCTCTCCCCTCAACTCCCTCTTTTTTCAATGTCAGATCTTCATCTCTCCCCTCTCTCCTGATCTCCCAACCGTCATCCTCCATCTTCTTCCATCGGCTTCTGTCATCGGACCTCCACCTCTCTTGTTGGCCCCTGCCTCGCACCACTAGTAGACACCCATCACCAGTGGCCCAGCATCTCGCACTCTGTCTCTCACCTCTGGTATACACTTGTCATTACTTCCATTTGGGCTCCTCCCCTTCTCCCGCTCTTCCTCACCATCTCACACTATCACCAAACCGTCACCTTTCTTTACCAAGCTCCATCATTCTCGCCTCTTTTTTTATCTCCACTATTCAAGGCTTCTAGATCACCACCTTGCACCACCAGCCACATAAAAAAGAAGGGCGGTTTTTTTATGTCCATGTCCATCCGCATCCGTCCGTAACCGTGATAGATACATATGAATGGACACATATGTGTCCATCATAAATAATGAACGAACGGACATAACTTTTATAACAACTATCCACATCCGTCTGTTTACACCCCTAAGCCTACCTACTTAATTCATTAGCCAATTAGCTGACGTAACAAACTATGGATCATCCTCTTGTCATAGCATTTTGCTTTGAACGTGTCATATACTTATCCACAACCTTGTCGTGTTCAGCATCATCCATGCCACAGCAGCCGCACGAATCTCCAACATGAAAACAAATTTTATGTTAAAAAATTACAGCACTAACGAAGAATCAAATCAATTCATCACACATCTATCTCAGTTAGTCACAGATAACCCGTATCATTAATGTTTAGAAAATTTTGTTGGCATATTAATTATTGTGGTTCAACGTCGGTCATGTGTGACTCTTGACGTCAGTATAAGCATTTCGTGGTTCAACTTAAGTTATAAAAAAATATCTTACATTAATTTAGGCTTTATTTTAATAATTATATTCGCAGATAAAATAAAATATATATTTTAAAAACAAGTTTATTATACGTGCTCAATAAGACTGCCTAGGCTACGGTAGGCCGGAACTGGGCTTTCAAAAACTCGGCTCGGGCCCAATCATAAGTAAGCTTAAGTTGGGCAATAAGTTTTTATTTTATTTTATTTTATATTATTTTTTAAAAATAAAAAAATTATATAATTTTTAAGTGAGGTCCTAATTGACCCGGTAAATTATCATATTATAAACATTTAACCTTTGGATCTTTTACAACTAATTATTATAATTTTCAAAATTAAAAATTTCTTAAAATTTCTTAAAAATAATTATTTTTACACTTAAGGGCATATTTTGTAACCTTTTGCCCTTTATTTAGTGACTTGACCCGCTGAAAATTTTAGACACTAACTTGCATTTTTACTTATTAAATAAGGTAACCCTTAAAAGTTTTACCCCTCGTACCCACAAACAATTAGCCTAAAATAAATCTCTTGTTTACTGCATGTGGGCATGTAGCGATACAAACCGGCAGTAGAGGCCTAGAGGGCTCACTGCAAGTGAGCTAATTGAAAACATCTTCCCTAATAAAACTAAGCAAATTTGACAAAGTACCCCATAAAACTTTCACTTGAATAATCTCGGTCATGTCTCAGATTGAGTCGCCACCTAGATGTTCGTATCCTTCTTATATGAACAAACATTGGAAACTTACATAAGATGCAAGTACGGTGTTTTAACGAACAAGCTGTTTCAGCTCACCTAGTAGAGGACGTTAAACATAAAAAAACCTGTCTTTCACATCTAGATATGGTAGACAAGAAAAGGCAGCTCCTATGTGAAGCTCGTTTCTTTTTTCCCTAAAGAAAGTTTCTTTACAGGGGTCTGAATTCTGAACTTAAATTTAGTCAAAATGGGCAAAAACGTTATACTCCCTCCGTCCTAATTTAATAGCTCCATTTCTCATATCTGTTATTTTTATTGAGAACCTCTCTTCAGCGTCTAACGATAATAAAGAATCCCAAAAGTCGGCCTCCCGTTCCACTTTCTCCTAGTACCGGCTCTCCCCCCATCCTCTTCACAAACGCTATGAAGATCCTCCAGTTCTCTGGGTGGAACAGGTCTAGCCCCATCATAAGGTACGTGAACACGCACATCTCCCTCTTCTCCCCATTCTTCTCGGCTCCGGCCATTGCCCTAAGGATCTGCTTGTGTGCCGTTTTGCCGTATTGCAACAGCACGTTCTCCCCCGCCAGCGACACCCCAGCCCCCCGCGTCGCCAGGCCCACCTGCCTCACCAGCTTCTCCTGCAAGCATTGCGCCTCCTGCGGTTGCTCGTGGTCCTGCATCTTGATGCAGATGAAGTTGAACACGGTGCCATGTCGGGCCAACATCTAAGGCAATCAAGAGATAGCCGTTGTGTCCCCGGGTGTTGTAGTACCCGGTTGTCAGCTCCAGCGCATGGGACTGGCTCCTGTAGTGCCGGTGGGTCTCGGCCACCTTGACGGAGATCTTGACGCCAGTGTCAATGAATATCGGCATTGTTGCGGAGAGGATGTGCTCGCCATGGTCAAGCAGCATCTGCGAGTACCACGTCAGGAAGAACTAGCTCCCTGTAAGGCCCGCTCCAGCCGCCATCCCAGCAGAAGAAGGGAGCATCCTCGGGCCAGTTGTTGTAGTGCCCAACGTTGCTAGGCCCTCTGTGCCCCACCTCTGGCTTCCCCACGACCTTTGCTGCCGCCCTCAAGTTGCTGATCATGTACCTATCGTATCACTGGAAGGCCCCGATGCCAGGGAACTTCCAGGTCCCATTTAGCTCTGGGTACGATGGGTACCTCAGCTCCCCCGCCGGCCCCATCCCCACTTGAATCTCCTAAAAGAAAACAAAAAACTCAATCCATCATAATTCAATAATTTGGATCATCCGCATAGAAAGAAGAGGCGAAGGAGGCCCCTTCTTCGTCTTCTTTGGGCCTAGGAATCAAAAGCAGCTGCTGCCAAACCAGCTGCCTCGGAGCTCCAGCTCCCGCACCAGGTCGCTCACTGATTCGCTTCTCCCACCACAGCAGCTTGTGAACCATGCCAGTTCTTTTTTTTGTTGATCATGGGGCAATGTAAATATGAGAAGCAACTTAGATCCATCAAGGCTTAAATTAAAATAAAATAGAGCAATTAATGTGGAACATTATTTTTTTTCTATTGTAGCTATTAAAATAGGACGGAGGGAGTAGTTAATAAGTCGCATAAAAGAACTAATCATCTGGACGAACAATGCAATATGGGTATCATAATCCGCAGTAAGAAAACAAATCCTGGTTCGATTTGTTTGATTAATGCCGGACGATGCAAATAAAGACATTTAACAATTGAAGGGCTGACTAGAAATTTGGAACGCCTACTCTACAATTCTCTTCTCTTCTTTTCTTTTCTTTTTTTTCTTTTAATTCTTGTGTAGTCAAATAGGCTACCAATGTACCAACCTGGCAGCCTGTATGGGCTTTACGTGGGCTCAGGGGGAGTTTGGGAGCAGAAAAAAAAGTAGTGGCCCATCTGACAAGTTTAGTTGTGTCATGTTCTTTTCTAATGTTGTTGCACCTCTTTTGCTTCTTATGCTACTCCTACGCTCCAAATCAGGAGATCAGGCTGTTTGGACCTTACATTGGCCCTAGGGGTTTTGTCAGCCGGATTCTTTGATGGCCATCTAACGACACTCCCCGCCACTGAGGAGATTGTAGGTGCCTTAGATTGGCCCGATGAGGTTTTGACAGCAGGATCAAAGATGGACGGTCTAACTCTGTCAATACTCATTTCAGTCCGTTTATTGATGAGTAAAATAGTAACACCTTTTGCTATGCCACAAGAAAAACCTAACACCCTGAAATTAGCCATTGTAGGCTTACCTAGAAGTCCTCAGGCTCATCTCGTGGATACGAAAAATGGTAGGTTTATCATTGTTTCTACTCACATTTTTTTCCCCATAGGACGTTATTTTGTAAGAAATTGATCCCCCCCCCCACACCCCCCAATGAGGCTTCTTTAAGTGGCATATACTTTCTTTGTCTCATATCAATAGCTTTATTTGGAAAAATAGTATAATTAAGAGGATGCAAAAATAACTTGTAATGTACTTATATAAGTACCCAGCCACTTAAATTGAGCTAAATGAAGATATTAATAAAAGATACTTTTTTCACTAAATGAAGCAATTAATATAGTAGGAAGAAAATATTAATGTGGAGAAATGTCGTTCTGCAGCATACTCTGTCAGCCGCATGCCCACCAAGGATCCCACAAAATGGGACCTAAATCCTAAGCATTCAGTAATTGGTACTAGTCTAAAATTTAATAGGTTAAAGCTTCTAACGCACCGTCCATTAAAGAAATTATTACATACCGTATGATGGTGTTTCTGTTTCAATTGATTTGGGTGTTTCAAATGAAACTTGATTGCTACTTTTGGTCGTTCGTGCAATTATTTCATTACGTAATCTTGTATTGAGTAAGACGCCAGTAGAGTTCTAATTGGTTATTTGTTGATATTCTTCGTTGTTAGGATGTTTTTGAGTATATTGAATAAGTTGCATTGCATCACTCTTTGTTTGCACTTTCTCTAAGGCCATGTTTTTTTCCAAGGCACTTCTTTCGACTTTCACATTTTAGTTATTTTTAACACCTAACATGATTTTCATGTCTCAAAGGAAACCCTGAAGGACACCATGGCAGCCCAGTCTTACCTAAATTATATAAAAAAATATCCCCCTTATACCCCATAATCTCCTCCTTGATCAAAGACAACGAAGGGCAAGGAAAAGCAATTTGCCTATCTATTCCTTGATGAAGTACTATATCTTCCCTCGATCATAAACATTGCTAATTGTCCTAATTTTTGGCATTAAGTTTTATCAGATATAATATTTTGAGTGTTTCTCAAATTACCTTTACTAGTTTGAGTAATTAAGCTTTTTACAAATGAACTTTGCTTTTGAAAGCTGCTTCATTATGCAAACACCATTGATTAGTAGTGCTCATTTTTTTTGTCCCACTATAATCAATGGTGTTTGCCTGTGGTCCTCACTAATCAACTGTGTTTGCGTGATAAAGTAGCTTCATCACTTATAAACCTTAACGTCGTTGAAGCATTTTCTTTGTAAAATGCCAACTTTACTATTAGTTGTTTGTTTATTGCACTTTCAGCACTGAAGATAGTTGCGAATCCTGTTTTTTAATCTAAGCCATTTTCTTTTTAAAACCAGTATATTTGACTCAAATCTGTTCGTAGAAGAGTTGCAATAGTTATGTTCTCAATTCTATTAGGTATATCTGTTTTTTGACAAAATACCACAATGATAATATGCTAATAGTGAAATAATAATAGCTTTCTGACTTAGTAAATACTTTTATTAGTGTATGCATGTCCCTCTAATGTGATAATCTTGGTTCCGCCTGTGTCCATGGCTCCTCTTCTGTCGATTCTCATCATCATCCAACCCTTCCTCTATCGTTGATCTTTCTGTGCGCCATAGAGGTTTGGGCTTGTAATGGGCAAGACATGTGCACAAACACAAGAAGGCGACGATTAAGTTGTCGATCGACAAGAAGAGGGACTCCTGGCCCGGAGTAGATGTTCCCTTTGCTAGCTTCAGCAAGACTGGAAAAGCCGCTACATAGCCCACGTGAACTGTATTGTAGCCCACCCACTTAACTTTATTATCGAGTACTGAAGAGTGAAGATTAGGGAGCAAGGACTGCCTGCTAGCCGCTACAAGTTGTCAAAAGACAAAACAAGAGATGTTTTGGAGGTATTCTTCTGCACATAGAGCTCTTCCAGTCTGGCTGATGATTGGCTTTTTCCAACTTTCCAAATGAATAATTGCAAATCGATTATCTTAAACGGCAACTAATGGAGAATTTAGTCGCCATCTCAGCACGTAACGTGAGTCCCAGCTTCAAACAAATGCTCGAGTAATAATACACTTTTTTTAAACAGCAAAAGAGATATTACATTCCAAAAGCAATTTTCATCAACCAATATGATCACCGTGTGGAAGCCATGCCCGCCACACAAAGGAGTGGTTGGGTTGTTTTTTTATCAAAAAATTCTCAACCACACTGGCTGATGTCGCTTTCTCCATCGGCACTTTCAGGTGCACCCAACATCACATCACAGATCATCGCCCCCGGGGTGAGGGGCGGGGGTGTTGTACTTGAATATATCTAAATTTTCACCGTATGAAATTATAAAATGTTTAATCCGTTAACTAATTGTTTAAAAGAATTATAGCATGAATAATCATGAGACAGGGCTAGGCCCCCCACGTGAGTCGGATATCTTTTCACGCTGCAAAGAAGCTTGAGCCTGGACTGAGCTGGAACTAGACGACATAAAGTTGGGAAGTACCAATTTTTTCTTGTCCACTCCGTCACGTAGTTACGACACGCACTCTGCCGCGTTAAGGGCATATGTAGCATGGTTACGGGCGTTTTGTTTGATGAAGCGTTAAACGCGTCCTTAAAAAATAATGCCTCATCGAGATTTCCTTAATATTCCTTCGTCTTAAATTAATAGTTATACTTAACAAAAAAAAAAAAATTTATTTTATCTTAATAATTTTATTTTATTAAATTTAAGTAATTAGGTACTTCAAAAATAATAATATAAACTTATTTTTTCTTCTCTTAAATATGAGTTTTACCGTTTAATAAAAATTATTATTATTTTTAAATATAATTATTAATATAAAATTAAAGGAGTAGTTTTTTTATAACACATCTTGTACTGCATGCGTTTATAATATGTACTAAATATGTATTTTTAGAAAAATAATATTTCTATGTCACTTTTTCTACATCAAAATTTTACTCTTACTTTAATGAAAAAAGTGGAATAAAGGCGGCCTTAAAAAATAATACCTCCTCAAGGCTTTCTTAGTAGGTTTTTTAGTACAGATTTTAAACTCCAGGCCTCTAATATATGTACTCAATATGCATATTTTTAGGAAAATAACATTCTTATTTTACTTTAGCTATACCAAAAATTTACTCTAATTTTAATATAAAAAAAGTAGAATAAGAATATTATTTATTTTTTATAGAAGCTTAAATGCTTGAATAATAATATCTTGCCTATATATAACCCAACCCTTCCTATATGAAACTGAGGGGTCCATTTAGCACACTATGCTTACATAGGCCAATATAACTATTTAAGACAATTTCTTTATATATATAT
This sequence comes from Saururus chinensis, assembly GCA_035235625.1. Taxonomy (NCBI): domain Eukaryota; kingdom Viridiplantae; phylum Streptophyta; class Magnoliopsida; order Piperales; family Saururaceae; genus Saururus; species Saururus chinensis. Next base: position 7,945,110 of record CP141143.1, on the reverse strand, counting down.
ATATATATATATATATATATATATATATATATATATATATATATATATATATATATATATATATTAGTCTATAGTTGTTTGATTTTGGTAAATTAGTGTCTTAATGTTACTAGGGCTTTGCAAAGTAAGAGGTGGGGAGAACGAGAATGACGCATTGTAATAAACAACTAAACATAAGTACGAAGACAAATTGCATTCACTATCAACGCTTTTACAAAGTAATAAATACAAAACACATAACCTAGCCACAAACACTACCCTTCTCCTATATTGCATCATAAATTTTTTGGATATTGTTAAAGTGGCTCAACGAGCATACTTACATAAAAAATAAAGAAAAATAATATATATATATATATATATATATATATATATATATATATATATATATATATATATATATATATATATATATATATATATATATATATATATATATATATATATATATATATATATATATATATATATATATATATATACATTAAAAGATATTTACAAAGGTGTGTTAAAATTTGATCCCTTGTATATAAGCGTGTATTTTAATCCTTTCACTCAAGTTCAAATAACTATGAAATAACTAATGCCATTTATTTTAGCTAGTTCATGACTTCAAGGAAACACAAAATATAATACTTTATTCATCCTACATCAATAGTTTTATTTAGTAAAAAAAATTATTTTTATTAATAGTTTTATTTAATATAATTTGAACAGTCAGGTACTTAAAAAATAGTATCTTAAGACTATTCTCTCTTCTTTTTGAAGTAGGATTCACCTTTTAATATAAAATCTACTATTTTTTTAAATATAGCTACTCCCTCCATCCTAAATTAATAGTTTTATTTAGTAAAAAACTTATTTTATATTATTGGCTCTATTTTTTTAATTTAAGTACTTCAATAAGTACAAAGAAATATCATAAGCTTATTTTTTTCTATTAAATATAAAATTTATCGTTTAATAAAATGTTAAAAATTATTATTTTAAATATAATTTAATAAAATAAGAATATTTATATTGAATAGAGAGAATAGGATGAAAGTTTATAATTTCGGGACTAAGATAATCAGGCTCCAATTGAATATTGTTGAAAACTTGGAACACACCTTAAGAGATGTGTTCCCCTCCCCCTAGGTGGTACTAGCATGTATGACGTTTCTCATACTAGTGTTTTAAAACCCAAACTGGACCGGGTTTAATAAGACCCGGTCAATAAACCAGGCCGGTTCATCTGGTTCACAGGGTTAGGATGACCCGACTAGGTCAAGACGACCCGGCCAATCGACCAGGTTACCACATTTTTGGTTTAAATACGGGACTTAACTATTCTATTTAATGTATATTTATGCAGTGTAGAACTACAAACTTTAAAATAATACAAGATTTAAACTCTCGACATTATATAACTCTCTAAAGTACCGAACCTACTATACAATTATAATGTTATGTATATATAATTATTTTAATATAATAAAATTGGGTCAACTCGGGTTGACCCCCGGTTGAACCTAATCGACCCAGCCGAGCCGGTTTTTAAGACACTGTCCCAAGCCCACAAGAATCATGCCAAACTTGCCAAACTGTCGGAAATAGTTTTGTTTTTGTTTACGAACGAGTACAGCTAGTGACAGGGTTTCACGTGGAACTGACTGGCCACTGTGTTTAGGTGACTGAATGAAGACGCCCACTTGAATCATAATTCATACCGAAAGCTCCTGCTAGGCTGCTACTGGACTATCTCCTCCCAGCACCGCCCCCATTCTGAGCATCATGTCTGTTGACTGTTGGTATAATAAATATCAACACTCCTATAATGTTTTCCGAAATTTGGTAGAGACCACCTGCTGAGTGCTGACATTCCTTTCCAATTCTGGCACCTAGCACACCTTTCACTTTCCAAATCTTTAATTTGATCAATAAATAACACACTTAAGGATGGTATGTAAACAAAAATCAATGGCAACGGTCTCCTTCCCGAACCTTCAAGATTCAAATAAAAATTTCAAAATATTTAATTATTTATTATGGTCACTATAAAAAATATTTATATAATTTTCTCTTTTTTTATATTAATATTTTTTTTAAAAAAAATTAGATAGTGAGACCTATAGCTAAGAGGAAGAAATGTAACTTTTAAAATTATTCTTATTATACTTAATTTAAGCCAAATAGAAGTATTAATATGAGATACTTTTTGCAAATAGAGTTATTAATATGAGATAAGAAATATTTTTTAGAGTTAAAATACCCTAATTCGCATATTGAAAAATATATATCGGGTACAAAGTGAGCTATTGGGTTGTGATTTAATGGCTTGTTTTAGATAAAAAGGTGGATTAGAGATTAAGATTCACATGTCCGATTAATACGGACCACACGATCAAAATTATGTGACCTATATATAGTCAATGTATGTGCTTCCGACATGTATGGGACATATACCAATGAGCAAAACTTATTAATATATGATGGATGAAGTGTACGCTAAAATACCTAGAGCCCACCATTGCTTGTACACACTTAAAAATATTAAAGTCATACCCATGCATGCCCCTCCCCACCCCAAAGTAAATTTTTTTTCCTATCCCTCTTTTCCAACTCGAGTAGCAACGATGACAACAAGAGTGACCTGATTCATCTTCTCTCTCTTTTTTTTTGTTAGATCTGGGTTGGCCATGGCTACAGTAGTAATCGCCACCTAATTGTAGGCCATAGGCCTGCAACTAGGGGTGAAACTTTTAAGGGCCATGCCTACACTACCATGTCAGTAAAAATACAAGTTAGGGCTTAAATTTTGTAATCCGCTTTAAATAGGGGGCTAAGGATGTCCCTAAGTAAAAAGAAATTTTTTTTTAAATTTTGAAGAGAAATAGTATAGGGTATATATATTTAGTTATAAATGATCCCTCCCCGGAGTTAAATATTTATGATTTAATACTTTTGAGGTTAACTAGTGGGTCCCTACCTAAAACTTATAAAAAAATTTATTATAAAATTATTACTTTTAAAATAAAATAGAATAGAAACCATAGCTTATCCTGAGCCGACTTAGGCCAAATTTTTAGGAGCCCGCCTGAACTAAGGTCGAACTAGGCCTAACTATGACCCGCTTTAACCCGGCCCGGTTACAACCCTAGCCCAGTCGTTGGCAACCTGCAGACCGAGGCTGCTACAACTCTCGTGCAGCATCTGTTCGCAATCACAACTTGCTGCAACTCTTTGGGTCATAGCCATTGTCTACATGCAACTACAAGCTACAACCAATGTCTAAATCTGGGTGTTGGTTGTGACCCCTAGCCCGCCAGCTGCAGGCTGCAGCCCGATGGGGCAGGCTAGGCAGACCAAATTTGGCTTAGCTCAAGCCACCTTCGGGTCACAAATGTTGTGGCTCTATCTGTCTCTGGCAGTGTTTGAGTTGGCCATAGGAAAAAATATAGTCGGCACTGGTAACTAAACACCGGCACGAATAAGGGCACGATGTCTACAACACTATGTTGTCAGAAGTGCATATAGAGAAGAAGGGGAACAAGACACGGGGGTGTTGGGGGTAGTCATTAGCCAAATAATAAGGGCCGTGTGGGAATGAGTAGTAAATAAATATCAATCTTTTTTCTCTTATGAGGTAAGTATACCAATTTTCTATTACTAGGGTAATAAGTAGAACGATGCTATTTAGACCCCCATTTTTTCCCAGTGTCCCCCAAAAAGTGGAAAAAAGTGGGTTTTTTTTTATGCTTTGTCCCCCATTATTTCCCCCTCATTTATTCTCTTTCTTCCCCCATGTTTCTCTCATTATTTTTTTTCTTCCCTCTTCCCCCATTTTCTCCGGCAACATCGACACCGGCGGCCAGCGACACACCTCCGGTGGCCAGCGACTTGTGGCCACGGCCGGATCTAGCCATGGCCGGCTGGCCGCCGGCCAGTGTCTCCCGCGGCCCAATCTGGCCGTAGCCGGCAGCCTGGCCAGCCCGTGGCTGCGGCCACTGTGCAGTCGTGGCCATTGCGCAGTCGCGTGCGGTTGCGGCTGCGTCCTGCGCGGCCGCGGCCACTGCGCAACCGCGTGCGGTCGCGACTGCGGCCTGCGCGGCCGCGGCCACTGCGCAGCCGCATGCAGTCGCGGCCGCAGCCAGCGCGTGGCCGTGGCTAGTGCGCGACCAGTGCGGCCGTGGCCAATGCACAACCACCGACACTGCTCAGCCGCACGCAGTCACGGCCGCATCCAACAATCACCGGTGTTGATACCAACTCGCCGGCGATACCGGCTTGCCGACGCCTGAGAAGGAAAAGGGAAGGAGAAATAGAAAAATAGAAAGTTGGATAAAAATGGAAGATATGAGATATTTTAAGAAATAAGGGCGGGGTAAGAGAGTAATGGGGGACACAAAAAAAAAAAAATAGGGTGCATGTAGCCACGTTCTAATAAGTATTACCCTAGTAATAAAAGATTACTCTATTTTTTTTTGTTATTCTTATTCCGTTTGGTCGAATCTAGTTGGCTGCCCTCGTGGGCGGGGCAGACCGCAGAGTGCCGAGTGAAAATCCTCACCCGCCTTTTTTTTTTTTCCTTGTGCTGCTCGTCGGTAGCTTTTTTTTTTTTTACTGCTTCGCAGTTGACAGTTCACAGCAACTCAAAGATTTGAGCAAAGAGACAAATGCCAATCCCCTCCCTGTACTGCATCGTTCCCCTTCTCTGCTTCCTACCGATCCCATTTCGCTCTCACTGACGAAAATCTCTCCCTGCAAGCCATTGATATCCCGGCTGTCAATTCCATGCTGGTCCCCATCACTTTGTTTTGCGCAATTGATCTCCACCCCGGAGGAGCCTCTTCTTAACTCCGAAGCTCCCACTCCAGGCATTTATTCCCCGTCGCCCCCTTTTCTGTTTTTTTTTTCTTCTGAAATTCTTGCACTCTGTTGAGCTGGATCTACTTGTAAGAGTCTGGTATGCCTTGGTTCGTCCCTTCTCTTTCTTATTTTCAGCGGCTCAGTGGTAATTAGATCAAGTTTTGCTGTTCAACCATTCGTTTCTCTCACTGTTTCTACTAGTTTCCACTTCATATTTGCGGTTCTTCTTTTTAGTTCGTTTGTTCTTCATCTTACTAGGCTGCCACTCTTGAGTCGTCCGCTTGTTCTTCGTTTTGTGACAAAACCCAGATGAAGATTGCCCAGTTATGCCTTCTAAACATTCTCATGTTGCTCAACCGCGCCTTTTCGACCTCTGTCCTCACGCCGATGAATTGCTCCGATACCTCCCGCGTCTGCACCTCCTTCCTCGCATTCAATCCCCCCCAGCACCTCGCCCTCGCCGAGGTCCAGAGCATGTTCGACGTCCTCCCCGACGACATCACCACCGATGATGCCACCACCGCCGCGGCCACCAACACCAACTACTTATACATCCGAAAGAACTGTTCCTGCTCTGCTCCCACCAAGAGATACCTCACCAACACGACTTTCACTGTCAGAAAGGACAGTGCCTCGGCCTATGACATGGTCACCGATGCCTACCGTGGGCTGGCTCTCCTGACCAACTCCTCGCGGCAGGCCCAGGCCGGCGCGGTCATCTCTCTGCACCTCCTCTGCGGGTGCTCGAGTGGGTTGTGGAACTACCTGATGAGCTACGTGATGCAGCCGGATGACACGCTTGAATCGTTGACGAGTCGGTTTGGGGTGAGCATGGACAGTATAGAGACCGTGAATGGAATCGCTGATCCTAACAATGTCACCGTAGGAGCCTTGTATTACATACCTCTGAATGCAGGTCTGTGTGATTTGTGGCTTTGTTTGTTTGTTCGTTATTTAACTCCTTTCCCAGTTGATAAAAAAAATGTCGAACTTTGTAGTCGAGATCATGTTTTCTATCTTATTTTCCTCTTCAATTTCTAAAAAAGGGACAAGTAAAAGAAAGTATTCACAGTATTGCTGCTAGTTATTGTGCTAGTAAAATTCAGAAGTACTATCGAATAGACTTCATCACTTGTGGACCCAAGTAAATCTTCTACTGCTTGAGAGACTTTCTGACATTTGTAGTCAACAGATGGTTTCACTAATACTTTTAACCAGGTTTATAAAATTGGCCTTATTTCCCAAGGATGTGTGAGAGCAATTCGAGGGACTGGTGTGCGCTTATCTAGTACTCCCTCCGTCCTATATTAATTGTCCACATTTGAAAAAAATGTGATATTTAGGGATGCTAATTTGTTTACATTTTTACTCCATTCATTAATTACTATGATAGCATGAAATAGGACAATCAATATGGGACAAGTTTTTTTCAAATCCAGACAATTAATATGGGACAGATGAAGTATTTATCAGCTACAAAAGTGACGAGTTTCTGCTTGCATTTAATAAAATTCCTTGTGTTTATTCTTCTTACACTCCTTAGGTTTTTTCAAGGACTGCCGGCTACAGTTACATTAAGGAAAAAATAACTCATGTAACTGGCAAGTTTTATTGGTCGAATTCATCAAAGGCAGTAGCTGACTCTTTGTGGTTTGTCCTCAGGAGGGATGTCTAATGTAGTCGAGTTCTACTAGCAAGATTCACTATATATGCTTAGTTAACATGTTTAAATGCATCAGTTTTTGTGGTTGCCATCTTATGTCAAATAAAATTATATAAAAAAATCTGAATGTCATACAAATTTTTTCATAAAATATTTTTGAATTGTATGTGTGCTCATTGAGCATATGCTGTCAAGCTAATTCACTGAATTCCTTAGAAGTAATTCTAAGCTCTCAACATATCCTGTTCTTATAGTTCCTGGCGTGCCTTACACTTTAGACAAGAGCATGTCACCTACTCCAGCTCCTGCAGTTCCTGTCTCATCTGAAGTCACCTTGCCTGGTATGCACTCTCTCATTCTCTCTCTCCCCCCCCCCCAAACTTCAGGAAATCAATAGAATCTTATTATTTTTCTCATTCTTTGTTATAGAGCTATTAGGTGTTTGTACACTAAAATTTTGTTATTGTTCATTTCTGGCATGAAGAGATCACGTTAATGGGCAGTGTTTGACCACATGAACCAAAAAAGTAACTGTTTCTATCGTTTGACAATTTGAAAAAATAATACCCCTGCCCTTGCATACCGTATCCAAGGGATGGAAGAGTTGAGGCCTTTAGCATTCCTTCCACTCAATAACTGGGGCCTGACATCAATTAGGCAATGCACCTTTCTCTCGTGCCTTATTTGTTCATGGTTTGGTGTTTATGACATTGCATGTGAAAATGTTTACCGTTTATATTCTGATGGGGGCCATTGGGTACTTATATGGTCTCTGTGTGGCACCTTCTTTCCTAGTAACTATTTACTTTGCAGATCCCCATAAGAGCTTGATGTTGTACCCACAGTATGAAGTAATTATATAGTGATTTCCCATGTAAAACCTGGATCTTACCTTCATTAGGTCATTTGACCTGTTGGTTGTACCTTGTCAATTCTTTTCATCTAAGCAATCAAATTTTAAGTTTTTCCGTTTAGAAGAACAAAATGATAACTCACATGGGGTTGGAATGTTGATTTAAAATTTTTCTGATCCCGCTACTTGCAAGTCATTTGCCCTTATAGTATTGTATTAGCTGTTTAATCTTAATATGGGATTGATAATCATGCAACTTATCCTGCAGTGAATGAAGGGAATCATTCTTCTCATGTCCCCAATGGGTGGATCTTGGGGAGCGTGGGAATTGGTTTGGTATTGATTATTGTGGCCGTTCTTTTCTTTCTTTCATACAAGTCAAGGATTTGCTGCAACAGAATTGAAAAGGGTCGGGATAAAGATTGTGATATAAAAGTGTCTCACAAGTTTCACATCCTTCGAAGGCCTAGTTTCTGTAGTGGGTCAGGAAGGTATCTCTGCTGCAAGTCTGGGAACTGGAAGCCAGCTGCTGAGGATGCAGCACGTCATCAAATGGACATTCATATTCCTAAAGGTCCATTTCATGCATTATAACATTGTTGAAATGAAACTTTACTAAATCGTATGAAAAGCAGACTGGTCAGTCATAAAATTTTACAGTGTGAATTGTGCTCAGTTTTCTTACCGATTTACCATGTTAAATGTTACCTTATGATCATCCCATCTAGCAAAATTTCTGATAATGTAAGTGACAGACCCTGGGAACTGAAATTTTCTTTTGGTAACCTAACATTTCGTTTAGCTCATATCAGAATTGGAGATTGTTGCATTTTATCCTAAAATTATTGGTGGAGTCTCAGGAAGTAACTCTTCTTTATAACTAGGGGGCCGTTTAAATGTATCTTCAGTGGAAATATGAAAGATACTTTTAACTATTTTCCTTTCTTTAATGAAAATCAAAATGGGGTTATGTTTGGGTTTCTCTTTTTGATGATTTTGAAGGGAAATGGACTCTTCGATGACTTTGACTTTTGGTATGTAAAATGACAAAAAACTTCTACCATGTAGAAGATAATGAGTGAAATAAGGGGCGACACCTTTTTTCATAATATTTGAATCAAAAAGGCCTTTCTTAGGGAACCGTCCTCCTGAGAAGGATTCCTTGAGAAAGAAGTTTTTGAGTCAATTCAAACATAATTGACATAATAGTTGTTTTTTCCGAGGAAAGTCCATTTCATGCTGAAATGACCCATCCAAACATTATACACGTGTAAATAGCCATTTTGAGCTTTAAAGGCTATTTCCCCATCGACAAAGTGGCATCCAAATGTGCCCGAGGTATTCTTCCTAGTGGATTACAAGTAGATGATTTTCTTCTCTGGTCTAACTTTTCTTTTTCTAAGAATGCAAATTGATTGTTATTAGAAGTTTCCATTTAGCTTTTGTTAATGGCAGTCTTGGCTAATCTGTCATAGCTTCCGTTCCTGGCATCATTTGTACTGTAGTTCAAAGTGTAGTTTACTTTCAAACTGTTTCCTAGATGTGTCGAGATAAATTGAAATTTTGCAGAAGCGTGAAGGAGGTGTCCTAGGCTGTTTCCAGGAGACAGCTAACATGGCTGTTCCCACATTTAAAAGTGGGACACATGGTGTCAAGTAGGGGTGTGACCAAGAGGGATTTGGCGCAAAACATCTTAATGGGCTCAAATTTTGGGGCCAAGAATCATCAACAATTCCATTTCGTTGCCCTTGGTCCCACTTTCATGTTTTGACCAAGGGGAACAACCATCTTGGCTGTACCTAGAGTGCAACCTAGGTTCTTCAGCATGAAGAACTACTAAGAAAAGGAAAACAGTTCCTATAGCTTTGAGTCAACAATGACCAGTCTTTTTAATTTATTTTGCTATATTTGAGAAATGATTCAGAGCTTGACCTTATATGTTAACCTAGAGTCCGATGATTGTTAGAGTGATGGGCGTCCATATTGATGAATCGTGAACTTATGGAATTGAATTCTACCATAACATGCAGTTTTGTGTAAACTAAAACATGTAGATTTATCTTTATAGTATAATAGTATTTTTTCTTATTATCTTTAAAATAAAGTATTGCTTGGAAAATTATGTATATATACAATCAATCCATCATACTGCCCGAAATCATTGGATCTTATAAGATCTTTTCCATTGTGTGCTGGTGTATAAAATACTCCATATGGTATGATGTATTGAAGTATATTTCTGATGAATGCTAATATAATAATGTTCTTAATTCTTATCCTTGTGTGTCCAGCAATTGTAGCCGAGGTGTTTGATGTTGAGAAGCCTGTTGTGTTTACTTATGAAGAAATCCTACCTTCAACTGACGGGTTTTCTGAATCCAATTTGCTTGGTCATGGAACTTATGGTTCTGTCTATTATGGTGTCTTACGAGATCAGGTAAGAAACCTCTTCCACTTCAATTTTTTTCTTTGGTATCATCTTAAAAATTTTGTGATATTTATATGGTGTTGTTAATCATACAAATATGCATTCCTGTAGGAGGTCTCAATTAAAAGAATGACTGCGACAAAGACAAAAGAGTTTCTGGCAGAGATGAAAGTTTTATGTAGAGTCCATCATTCGAATTTGGTATGGCACTAACTCTTGGAGCATTGACATTGTACTTTACCTATTTTGGCATCTTTTTTAATGACTCAAAGCTTGGCATTGTTTTGTCAAGGTAGAATTGATTGGTTATGCTGCAACAGATGATGAACTCTTCCTCATATATGAGTATGCTCAAAAAGGATCACTTAAGAATCATCTTCATGATCCTCAAAGCAAGGGTATGTTTATATATTGAGTAATTAATTTGAGACTCTAAATGTACGTGCATTGAGAAGTATTTGCTTATTTTTCTGATTTTGCATACATGAATAGCTAGTTGATGCTTGGGATCAGCTTTGCATACTTGAATAGCTGGTGGATGCTGGAGATATTTGGACTTAAGGTCCTAAGTCCAGCACAGATGTACCTATATCTTACATGTCCAGATCTGGATTAGTACCAAGTTGGATTAAATATGGCCAGTGACTAAAGTCCTCTGCTTAGTTGTATATGTTGCACAAGTAATTGACTTTTTCCACATAAAAACTACAATTTTTGTTTTCTTTTTTTTATTACTTTTCTGAGGACAGCTTAATTTAGGCACATTTCGTGTTGACTGTGAGGAGGATGTAAATTGAAGCTGGGTTTATCTCTAATCCTTGAGTTTGTGATAGATATAACCCAAAAAACATGGCATAAAGCATCTGATTGTTTTGTACTCGTTCATGTTTTTAGTTAGTACATCCTTTTTCTCCTTGTCCTTCTCCAGCTGTTTAGAGAAAACCATCAATGTGAGCTAAGACTTACCATTTATTTTCTGCGATAGAGAAAAAATAACTGTTCAAGAAAAATCAGAATTTTTTGACTTAAAGATACTGATTTACCATCATGAGGATTCTCTGTTACTGATGCACTAGTAGTCATATATGTAGGAAGCAAGGCGTGCTCAATTTGTGTTGAGGTTGATATAGGTGTTCATGTATTGGATTCTGAATAACTTTCCCTTACATGCAGGTCATACAGCTCTTTCTTGGATTGCAAGAGTACAGATTGCTCTTGATGCTGCTAGAGGTCTGGAATATATCCATGAACACACAAAAGCTCATTATGTTCATCGAGATGTCAAAACAAGCAATATCTTACTTGATAGTGCATTGAGAGCTAAGGTCTTTGATTTAGTTTCAAAAGCTGTAGTTTGTGTTACTTGCACTCTGTCTAGTTTTACATCTTATGAGGTTTTGCATTTTGTTTTCCTTTTGCACAGATTTCTGATTTTGGTCTATCGAAACTTGTCGGAAAGACCAATGACGGAGAAGCTTCTGTTACTAGAGTTGTAGGAACGTTTGGTTACTTGGCTCCTGAGTAAGTAAATCTAAAGCAACTGAGAAACATACTGATGATTTGATAGATTATTCCATCTTTCTTTTCTAGGGTGCCATAAGCTTTTGATTTCGTTTTTGGTTTCTCTTAGGTACTTGAATAATGGCCTGGCCACCACTAAGAGTGATGTCTATGCTTTTGGAGTTGTTCTTTTTGAGCTATTAACAGGAAAAGAAGCAATTACACGAACTGAAAGCAGATTATCTGCTAACTCTGAAAGGCGTTCCTTGGCATCTATTGTGAGTTATTTGGTTAAGGAACATGCATGATAGAAGAGGAACCAGAAATCTAACCTTACTATATCAAATATTTAATATATTTGTGGTGTTTTTTATTAAATGCAAATTTCCATTGTGATTTTTCAGATGTTGGCAGTTCTGAGGAACTGTCCGAGTTCACTGAGCATGGAAAGCCTGCAAGAGAGTGTTGATCCTAATTTAATGGATCTATATCCTCAAGACTGTGCATATAAAGTGAGAACTACACTGTTTCCACTACATCTTCATTGCTTGCTATTTTCGTTACTCATTTAGAAATAGCAGCACCTCGAGGCGGATTGCATTTTTCTTTTTAGTTAGGTCTCTTGTAAATTCAGTTGTCTTGTACTAGTTTTGCCGGACACTAGCCACTAGGCTTGACTTCTGTGCAGATGAGTTTGGTTGGGGGCAAAATCTCATTGAATCTAATCCCCGTAGGAAGGACATTCCTTAGGGGTGCATAAAATTTTCTTTGATTTTTGTCATGTGATCATATGCCTTTTTGAGAGGCTTTAATTCTCGAGTCGATGACACTAAAATATATCAAAACAAAGAGATGCTTTGCATGACTTTGTTGTTAAAAGAGTTCATTATTAATTCAAGCTACCATTTACCTGATCGAGGGGAGATGTCCGTGACGATTTAACGTTATCACACCTATAGAGATTTTTAATTCATCTCTAACTCTTGATATGATCTGCTGTTAAGATGGCTATGTTGGCAAAGCAATGCGTGGATGAAGAGCCAATGTTGCGGCCAGACATGAAGGACGCTGTGATCTCTTTGTCGCGTATACTTCTCTCTTCAGTTGAGTGGGAAGCGACCCTAGCTGGGAACAGCCAAGTGTTCAGCGGACTGGTCCAAGGAAGATGATGGGAGGCTAGGTCTTCCAACAGACTCCCTCTTGAACATTTAGCTTGAGTGTGTGTAGTTGTAAAGGTGATCTCGCTTTCTATTTCAAAATCTTGGCAAAAGATATTGCTTCTTTTATTTTATTTTTTTGTAATGGTTTTTTTATTGCTTTCTTATTCTTTATGTGAGAAATTTTGGCTGTATATTATTTATACTATTTATGAAAAAGTATGATCGCGCATCTGATTTCATTTGTAACCAAGTACCTATATTTAAATAGTGGTGATACTACAGTGTGCACAGGCTCCATGCACTACAGTATGCACCGTCATCAACGGCTGGTGAAACGACTCCAACAACAGCAACAGATTTGAATTCCTCAGCGGAAAGCCATGTGGGCAGAAAAGCAGACAAAGGGTGAGGCCCGCGGTCAAGCCCATTAGGAAAGAGGGCAGAACACCCTAATTGGCAGTGCAAGTAGAATTACTCTTATTAAGGGAAAACACAATTAAGGGCTGTTTGGATGTTGGATTTTTATGGGTTTTGCCTCAATTTTGGTTTGAATAATTAAGATCATATTTGTGTGCAAAAGGTTGGTGGAATTAGGTAGATTTTAAGTCATTTTATGTTGGAATTGATCAAAATTACATAATTATCTTGTGAGGTGATTGTGTTGATTTTAGCTCCCAACCCCCCATTTTAGAATTATAAATTTTATTATTTTATAACAGTTACTTTTTATGTAGTTTTGAGCTTTGAGAAATGTGTCATATAAGTAGGGTTTATTTAAAAGTTTAAAATTACTTACCCTTATAGGATTATGTTTAATAGGGTTTAAATTTAGGAGCGCAATAGTATTAAGAATGTGCATATTCGAGTTTGAGAGAAAGTTATATTAGTTTAAAGTTTTAAAAATAAATTTTACGTGACATCAGAATTTATTAATAATGTGAATTGTGTTAAATGAAAAAACACGCACAACCTCCTTTTCGTGTGTTAACTCTTGGACTCATGTGTTTGAGGATCTCTCATCACTTTACATAAGCCTTGTTGTAATCGTTCAAGAAAAAATACTGACGCCCTAGATGTGATGGCATATTTACGTAAAGTTAGGGGTTGTTTGAGTGTAAAATTATTCAGAAACAAAAATTAAAATTCTCTTGAATTAATTCCCTTGATTCAGCATAGAATTATAATCGAGTTTGGTAATAGTTAAAATAAATTTCGATAAAACATTTAAGTCCCAACCTATTTTTAAAAATTTTAACAATTATAATTTTTTCTCCCATACTTATTCATGTGTTATTTGTATTGTTATACTCGTATCAACGAACCTTATTTAACAAGACCACATTGGTAGAGCCTACCCATATGGAAAATTTCTTGTTGCTCAAATAGATATGAAAGGTATTAATTAGAAAATAATTGAATATTTAATTCTAAAACAGGCGACTAATAGCCGAAATTGCTAGAAATCAATTCATGAGGAGATTCAGTAATTTTGTCAGAATTGAGCCTGCATATTTCTTTCACTAAAATTTTAAATTCCGTGTACTTCCATATCCAACCATAATTTTACAAAATGAAAAATAGAATTGTGGCAAAAAATTTGGAGAATCCCTACCCAAATAGCTCGTTGCTATTATTTAGAAATATAATTGAAATTTGCATGAATTAATTCTATCAATTAGAATGGATTAGATATATAGCATCCCTTATTTTTATGTGATTTTTCTGATCATTTTTAGCATGCTTCAACATATTTAATTTTGTGTATAGTACACAATATCTATATTCGTTGAGTAGGGGAGGGACCTAGTTGTAGGCTGTGGGCTTCGATGCACATTTTTGGCACGATCAAGGAAGAAATAACAAGAAAAGGAAAAAAAAACAGAAGGATTGGGCTTGGTTGACCCCATTCTAGAAAGTTTAAGAAGCCCCCCTTCTCATATGTGTGAGCCGGAGGCCCCACTGGCTGGCTGCCGGCCAACCTTAGAGAGGCCGCCTCCCCAGCTCGGTTTGACGGCCCCCTTCTAGCTCCATCTTTTCCCCGATAGACTTTTCCCTTCTCTATTTTGGACACTACTGCCATCGGCATTGGCTAGATGGTCATCGTGGGTTCCACCCCAACCTCGCGATGGCCAAGGACGATCCCACCTGGCCTGATTCCAGCTCCTCCAACCTCCCCCTTGTTTTGGCTTTGCCTCTCCCTCTCTGTTTTGAGTTTGTCGATGTTTCCATGGGCTGGCAAGAGCCAGCCTGTCGCTGACTACTTTGCCTTGGCGAGGCGACGGCGGTGGGCCACCCCTCCCAGCCTAGCTCTGTCTCATTCCTTCATTTCTGGTAGGTCAGTTCCAACTGAAATTTTCCATTTTCTGTTTTCATATGTGGGTGCTGCCTTGGACAGCTTCCAGAGAGCCAGTCTCATCTTGTTCTGCATTGGCATGACATTGACGAAAGGCCGCTGCTCCGAACCTCCTTCCACCTAGTATGCCTAAATTATAATTGCACAGAGGCAAAACAACCCAAATTTTCTACCTTTGGTCTGTTTTCCGCTATCGGCCAACAAACAGACTCTGATTTGACTCCATCCGGTCCGCCTTGACGCGACAACGGTAGGGGGTTGCCTTTCATACCCCACTTTGCCCCTATTATCCTATGCTTTGCCCCTCTACCTCTATGTCTTATTGTACGACCCTTAGTGCCCATTTTGCCGTTATGATGCCTCCGGTCGCAAATTGGCCTCCGGCAAGCCTTAGGATCAACTTTGTTTTACCTATGGCCTTTACTCCACCTTTGCTTTACCCCAAACCTTCCCCCTTCCCTCTGTCATGCAAGATGCACAACTGCTAGAATTATTTATAAGCCGTATTTTCCAAAATACAATCTTGATGCAGTTGATGCCCTACATGTAGGTGGCCACGACACCCAACGTGATACATCACCATCATATATTTTAGAAAAAAACAAGTTTTATGAATCAACAATTTTCTATTATGTCACAGCTTCATCACATATGAACTTCAACGTCAATGCAACATTACTCTTTTACGTATAAAATAAGTTGCATACTTGCCTATACTTTGCTCTCGATCACATACACTAGGGCCCATGTTGTGGGCCTATACCCATGTGAACTGCTGGTAAGTGGGTAGTATTTATCTTATCCACCAACTATCTTGGTTGTGGGTGGCAATCGGCGATGTCGCCGCTTTAGTCTGCCACTACATCTTGGCCTTAGCTATGTCACCCTTGTGGACCTAGAGCCACCTCCAGGTCCACTGACCACCCCTCTTCCCCTCGAGTGACCCTTTTTAGATGCGCCATTGTCACGGGGTAGCAAAGCGGACTATCTGTGACACTTGTTGGGGCGAGTGTTGTATACTAGGTATACATGCATTATGGGAACTGCCCATAGTGTTGCATATTATGTATGCAGGCATTGTGTGTATGCAGAAAGCACACAACTATATGCACACATAGTTGGCTATGTTGGGACACATGGCCGACTAGCACATATTTGGATACTTAAGATGTTCCCTCCCCTTATATACTATTGGAGAGTCATTGGGAGTGATTTCAGGCCATTTGGCAAACTTTGGACAAACCATGCCTGTATAACCACTTTGGCTGCCACTCCACTAGAATGGAAAAAATATTTTATACTATATAGGGGGGGGACATGGTGAGATAAAATGACAAAGCTGTTGGTATGATGCCTAACCTTGCAACTAGTTGTCTTGGATGGCAACAAAATCTTGTTGCCTTGCTAGCTATCATGCCAGGAGCCCCGTCCGCTAGGGGATGGGGCTCTCCGACCAATAGGGCAATCTTCCAACCTTATGGTCGTGTTGGATATAAAGACCCTTGCATGCGCTTGGCTGAGATAGATTGTTCGGATGTCCGAGTTGCCTAAGTTGGACTTGTGCATCACAAGTAGGTGTTCCCCTCTGGATAGCCCGCTTGGAAAATGTCCCGTCATGTTCGCACTTCCTCCTTGGGATGAGTTCGTTGCTTAGCTTCGCAGGCTGGATGCTTGGTCGAATGGCACGAGGCCATGACCTTAACGAAGAATGGCTTACTCGCTTGGCTATTTGGCTTTGCAAGTGCCACACGGTAGGCATTCCCCGGGCGCCCCCGTGATAGCGTGCAGTTTAGGGTTTAGGCATTGCATTTGAGTGGCCTGACCATTGGATGGCTTTGTAATGCAGGCAGAATTCTAGCAAATTAATCTAAACTTTATTTCATTATAATTTTAACTTTCTACTATAGAATTGTAATAAAAAATCAAAGGAATAGAAATGCATTCATTTGGAAAATAGTATTTCTACAAATGACAAACTCAACACAGAACCAAACGTCAAACTATTACAACAAATTAAACAAGTAACTACCAGGAATCCTCTTGGCTAGCTTGAATCCACAAGCTGTGAAGAACATTCGTTGATTCCACAATGAACAAGAGCTCCCAAATCCATGAGAACTAGTAAACAAAGCTCCAGCTCCAAAAGGTTTGAAAACCATATCCAAATTCAACAACCGATCCTTTCTTCCCACATCTTCTTCTCTTTTATACTTCGCCCAACACTTTTCAAAATTCAAATGATTGGAATCCAACACTTTTCAAAATTCAAATGACTGGAATCAAAGTGTAATGTCTTATTTGCCCTTGACTGTTAATATCGTTAATTCAGTCTGTACAATGCTCCTGCATCACTTTGCCACCGATTGATTTGACCACTAGAGCCCTGTACCTCTCCCATATCCTCAGCATCGTCCCACACCCTCCGCCCTTTTGTGGGCCCTAAATGACATAAAATCAACGTTGTTAGGTGCTTTCCACGATCAATTTCCGCATCTTGCAGCTTCTTGTGTACTTCTTAGCCGCCGGCCAACTTCCATTTAGTCCACCCTTAACTTCTGGTCACACATGCCACTCGTTGTTGACACAACCTTTCTCTAGACCACCCCTAGTGCGCCATCGTGGATTGCAAATTTTTCTGCATTGATTTTTGTCACCCTCGTCTTGCCATGAGTATTGTCGATGCCTCCTAAACCTCGGGACAACATCACTCTCAACTACATGATGTTTTTAGCAGCTAACTTCGCCGCCAATGCCGCCACCATCGTGCACTCACCATCAAACATCATATATTACAAGGTAGGGAAGCTTTGCATTCGTAATTTTATGATAGCATGCTTTAAATATTTAGCAACATGCTAGGATTGTATGATTTAATACTTTGAATGTTAAATAATAATCCAATTACATGATATATAAGGGCAAGATAATGAAATATTGTAGGTTTGCTTATGAATATGACGCACATGTAAGCATAAGAATGTGTTATGTATGTGGAATACGTGTGTACTAGTGATGGCTAGCAAGTATGTTGGTAAGCTATATATGAAATTATGGGTATGTTATATGTGTGTGTGATGAACATATGTATGTATGATGGTTATACGCCAGTGCGATGGATATGTATATGTGAGTAGGGTAGATGGATAGGCAATTGACGGTAAGAGGTGACAGAGGGTTTGGTAAGAATTTGTAACTATATGACAGAAGATGGATGATATGAGTTTCACAGGCGAATATTGGTTTGATTTGGATTGGAGTTTATGTTAAGTAAGTGGATTTAAGGTTTGATGCCTTATGGGGGATTGTCAGATATTAAAAGTGCACAACATAATTATATAAGTATAACACACTTATTAGGAACTGGAAGTAAGAATAATAAGTGAGGTATATATAAGAGTGTGATAACTGGGGTTAGCTATGAAGAGCTTAGTTTAATGACTTTCAAGTAAGATGATTTGGCCATAAGGTGGATGATGAAGGTTGTATAAATATGTAAGGATTTGTCGTACAATGAGTTATGATTATGAGTTTGATGGGTTAAATGAAGTTTGTTTCCCTAACGAACTAGGGTTTCAAAAAGGGCTCAGCTTTGGATTGGTTAGTGGAAGGCTGTAAGACTGAAGAACTTTATGGTATAATTGTACTACATAAATTACTTAATTCAAAATTGAATTATAAGCAAAGTTGATATAATAATATTGTGAGTTTGAGACCTGAGGGTTTTCACGAATTAAGTTATGTGTTTGAGCTAGCTGATAATGAGTCGGCTAAATATTTCTCATGTCTTGCCATAATGTTTATCCTATAGGATGTTGTCTATATGCTATATTTAAGCCCAGATGTTTGATGCTCTATGGAGAGTGTTGTATGTTTCTACCCTTAGTCGGCATTGTATGAGTTTGCCCAAGAGTGACATTTCTTTCCATTTTGACGTTGGAGCTTATTAATTGTAATGAGCTTAAGTAGTTGATAGTATGTGTAGGACTGTATGAGTATGTATATTTCTAAGTAAATTTGTAATATTTTTAGCAAGATTGTAAGTGTAAGATTCTAAGTAAGATTGTTAGCGTATGTTTTTGAGCAAGACTGTAAGCGTATGTTTCTGAGTAAGACTGTAAGAGTAAGAATTTGAGTAAGATGGTACGAGTAAGACTGTAAGAATATTTGGAGTAAAATTGTAAGCGTAAGGGTTGTACGGGTATGACAGTAAGTGTAAAAGTAAGTGTAAGAGATGTAAGATGGTATATGTTTATGCATGATTATTATATTATCTGACTCTGTTGTGATTTGTATGTTTTTATGCTTCATATTTGAGTTGCATAAATAAATTTATGTATGGATTTATAAAGTTCACTGTTTAAAATTTTCCTACTGAGTATTTTCCTACCAAGTATAAAAATACTTATTTTTCCTATTTTTAGCCCTAATGTTCAGGAGGCTTGTGCAAGTTTGTGATGGAGAGCTCCTAGAGATAAATGCTTATTTATGTGGTGGATTGATTTCCATTAATTCAGGTATACCCTTAACGTACTGTGAGTCTTTATTATTTGTGCCACAATTTGATGTATTGGGTAAGATGAATATTAAGATGTTTATACTTTCTAGACTTATAATTTAGATTAGACTATGGACTGTTTATGAGACTTGTACTTAGGAATGCCTATGATAATTTGTATTTAAAGCCTATGATTATGACAATTTATTTCATATGTTTGTTTCTTAGTAGTGTCTGAGATTGTTTGGTTTGGTTGTACGATGTTAAATTGAAAATAAATTTTATATAGGAAAAATTGATATGCAAAGTTTTAAATTATAAAACTGTTTTCACAAGTTTTGTATTTCATCATTTTTCCCAATTTACAACTGTTATATTGCAAAAAAATTCCATGATTTTTTAAGAAAATATGTTAAAAATTCTCGGGCGTTACAAGATCACTTCTTGCTAGTGCCAAAAGGATTAGTAAAAACATCTTTAAAAATACAACCAAAAGTGTCACTGGTCATCTCATTTATGTGTTGGTGTTGGTTACATTAGCCATCGACACCACCAATGACATATTGGTTCCTGCCGATATTGGTTAGACTACTACAAGTCTGGTTCATAGGCATCACTCTGACACATTAGTTCATTTGCTAATGCCCAGTATAACACTGGCACACCCCCATATGTGGATGCCCGATAATTATTCATCTTCTCTTAACTATTGACACCATTATTGCCATGTCAGTGAACAGTCATACAATAAATCCATTACCAAGAATCATTTAAATAAAACTTGTATATGCATAAAACACAACATCATGCATTTCCATGTTTAAAGATCACACAGGGTTCATGGTTAGGAATCTTACTTTTTCTATGAAACGTAAATTCTTTTTCAAATGCATTGTCGGCCATTCCCTACAAACTTAGTTCCCTCCCTTATTATTCTTAATTTGGTGAGCCCTTAATCTTCTTCTTCTTTATTTTGAGAATTTGACCCTTAGGCATTTTAGTACTGGAACTTCAAAAGTTATTTTATTTGTTTTTTAATACTAAAGTTTCATAGCCAAACTCTAAATATAGAGAAAGTTATTTTACTTTAAAGATCTAAAGGTTAAACTCACTATTTTTCATATAGCCAAGTTTAAGACATTTAGGAAAGTCTTAGGTGTTATAAGTGATGAACTACTTCACGTAGTTACGGGTAAGTCAAGGCTCATATTAACTTTTTCCCATGTAGAGAGAGAAAGAGAGAGTAATAACATGAGCATGGGCTCACACACGATCAAGTTGTGTGGGAGTCTAAGCAACGGTAGCCATAAGATATGAGAAGTTAATATTTCATTTATAGGCGTGTGAGCAAGGACTCATATTAAAGTAATTCAACATATGTTAGGCAACTTTAAACAATAGAGCAACTTAGCTTACGCTTAACAATAAATGAACCTTGAGAATCCATGAATGGATTAAAGGAAGAGTTGATATCTTATTTGATGTGAAAAATTAATAGTGGAACAACATTCAATAACATTAAAGTTTTAATATCAGATTGAACCAACTTGTTATAAGTCAAGTTATTTATTCAATTTGTTGAAGATACTCAATTTGGTATGAGAAGTTGTTGGGTTAAAAATCCAAAAATAGGGGAAGACATCAAAATAAGGCCAAAAATACGAATTCAAATGTTAAAAATGGGTATTTATAATGACTACTATTCAAACTCGTGTATATAGGTTGGAAACTAGAAAATAGGATATAAATTCACTTCCCTCCTAAGTTTCTTAAAACTAACTAAATTTTATATGGCGAGCAACATTCACACGGAATAAGGACAAAATTTGTTAACGATAGAAAGAATCCATTTTGGTAACTATGAAACGGAGGTTGTAAACCTTACTTTGGTAGCCACGCACATAGAATATATCTTAACCGTTGTAGGCGATGTGTTGGCGTTACATTTGTATATATCCCCATGTGAAGATATAAACAGTGACAGAAAAAGTTTTGAGAGGCCGATTTTCTGACCTAAAAAAGGTAATTTAAAAAAAAAAGTAAGTTGTATGAGCAAACCATATTATTATTATGATATTAAAAATATCACGCCTACGCATCTTTCCATTGTCGTCTAGTCCGGTTAGGATACCTGGCTTTCACCCAGGCGACCCGGGTTCAAATCCCGGCAATGGAAGATTCCAAAGAATCTTTATTTTTTGGCTCAAAAGCCCTTTTTAACACGAGTTTCCTCCCTTAGGTTTTGTACGGAACCCATGCTATTTTTTGCTACGTGCAGTAAAAAGTGAAAACACTTAAATTTGCATTCAACGATGATATATTAGTAAGAACGATATCTGTTACAAACTGGTCAAACATAACAGCATTTCGAGCCTCCGTCTGCCACTGAAGCTGAATCTGAAAGCCCTTTTTCTCATTGGGGCGGTCCCAAGACCTCTCTTCAGTGAGATTTAGTTCGGGCCTAGTTTTACTTCGGGCGGCTCGCAGTTTCAGCAGGTCCGGCTTGCCTCATCAGCTGGGTTCATTCAAGAAGAGTAGTTTTAAAAATTACACAAATTTGACGAACTAATTTCTATAGCAAGATGAGAACAATGGAAGTTATGGTGTTTAAAACACAACAAAATATTGTTACGTGGAAGTAAGTCTCGAGCTTCTTTCTCAAAGTTGAATGCTCCTTTTTCATCATCTGAAACGTCCTCATGCATCTGCAGTCAACCAGTTGAATAATTTGGCACCTATTGCTTGTAAAATATGGATCATGCAGTACAGGGATGAAGTTTTCAGATAAAGTTTGTCTAAATTCAACGATTTAGTTGTCATAGACCATGATGATTGGTGGAAACATAATAAATTTCCTAGAACAATTAAGTAAGAGACAGCAGAGACACACAACTGGAAGAAGGAAACGTACCCATCTGCATTACTGTCTCTGCAGAAGTCCCTAAACTGGGAACACTCGTTCTTCAGTCTACGAGCTCCAATGCTGCACCATTCAACCAAACCGTTTCAATATTAAATCTGTCAGTCTGCTGTGGACTATACACGGTTCCAGGAATTTGTACCTGGAGGTACTACCCTTGAAATTATGCATGTAAGTGTCCAGCTTATTAAATTCCAGTGGACGTTTCTCTCTGCATGGGATGGAAAACAAAACGTAAGCCGAAAAATAAAGAACAAAAGTTTTTTGTTTGTTTGTTAAGAAGTAGCTGTACGCACAATGCAGCCTCGATGTTGAGGATGAGCCTGGCAGAGTCCTTGAAGAAGAGGGTGACAACTTCTTCCACAAAATTAGGATTAGCATCATCCTGGAGCTCTTCCAACTGAACAAACTGTTCGTCGAGATACCCCTGCATTGACAATTGGCGACCCATTCTACATCATTAGAATTTAGTAGGTTATAGTATCATTAGCACACGAAGTTGTCTTTTGCCCAGGTGCAATTGTCTAAGCAAAACCTCCCAGTTGTATTACAGTCGGCCCCAGCCAAGAAGCTTGTTTCAGATACCTACAGCCAATAACTACAGTTGTTTGTGGAGCATTCATCCAGATTTTCTCTCTCACAGAGCGACTAATTTTTTAGTATAATCACTGAACCACATAAATGCTGCAATATTTTATATGTCAAGAAAATTACTGAACTACATGTTTGCCTTATTCGAATTCGACGGACAAAAAGCAAAGACAAAGCAGTAAATTAAGATTACTTGCTCAAAAAGACCCTTGCGCATGAGGGCAACGTGACGTTGTAAGGTATTTTCCATCTTCTTGATAAACAAGGAAAAGAGATTGGACAAGGAGGAGGCTTAATTAACTTGGAGTGGAACTGAGTTATGAATGAGTAGTGACCTGCTGAGGAAGATGGAGCTCCCCAGTGGTCTATATATACTCGACGAAGCGTGCAAATTCGAACTCGTAAACAGGCGTCACCACTTAACAAAAGAATTGGACAAATGCAAGATATTTTGTCTAGGAATTGTTCTCTATTCTACATAAATTCCTTTTGGAAGAAGTTCTCTACATGAGATGAGACATGCATGCACCAATTGTAGGAGATTCTTGGGACCTGAAAAGGAAGATAAAAAGCGGTGGGACCTGAAAATGAAGATAAAAAGCGGAAAGGTGAAAATTAAGCAGTAGCAGCTTGTCTCGAATGTCAGTAATATGGGTTCTTGTCCTAAATTCGATGAGTATCTTTACCTAAACGCTCGAGTAAAATTTCAATGGAAAATACACATGATAAACTACTGACATTCTAGCCATTATATCGAATGTGATGGGCTGATAGCTGTCAATATGCCTACTTGTGTACGTTAAGAGCAGAGTGGGACCACCTGTCTGTACAAAACTCAACCACAAAGCAAAATGCCTCGTCCCACCTGCCCTAGTAGATTGTTTCCGCATCCATGTTGTCACTAATAGCCACCAGGGCTAACTGCTCGTTTTTCACGTTTGGCCGTCTTAATGACAACAAAAAAATCTGTACTTCATTTATCAAATCAATGCAATTTCCATTTTACCTCTCGAGTAACATGACTTAAATGTCTCATGTTATGTTACACAAGTGGATAATGCTTCGAGACATTTCATCCCTTCTTCTTATAGGATGTAGGTTATCGAATTCCTGCGGGTGGGCAGGCAATTTCTGCCTATCGGAGCAATTCTGGAGGAGCTGGACAATGGCCCGTGCAGCAGAAGCTCCTACTCGTGGTCTTGCGTGTTGCCCACAAGAGCGGTAGTCGCTTCCTGTTGTGGTTCAGGCATCCTACTTTTGCCTGTTAATGACAACCGTTCATTGATTGACACTGCATGCCATGTCTCCCCTCATTATTTTGCCAATTTGAAAGAATGACAACACACTGCCTTCATCTCTTTTTCCTTTTAATGACAACGTACATATTCTTATCCTCCATACGTGTCTTTCTGTCCAAGATAAAGGCGCAAGCTTTTTTCCCTAAATAAGAGAACGGCGCAAGATATATGTTGATGAAAAAGGTGACAATGGCTTTGGTGGATGGGGTTTTCATTCTCTGCTACCTCTATCATCTACCATGTAGCTTCCCATGCTCCCCTCCACGCTAGAGTTCCATGACAGCTCTACTCTAAAGGAGGGGAAAAAAGCTTAAAAGGGATCCGAATATGCATATAATTCTCCCCGCATAACCAATAGCTCACTCACCTTTCTTTCGTTGTCAGCTTGTCGCATGTTGATGATAAGAATCCCACTCGGAACTGATAATACCTGCCTGTAATGTCATGATAAAGAAAAAGAAGAAATGGAAACAGACGGCGAAACCGGCATGGATCCATTTTTGTGCACAATGAATCATTCAGTGAGTAGTAATCCTTTCTGGGTTTGTATCCTTCTGCGACATGTTTTAATTAGACGCCGCGTCACATAGAATGATGCCCTGTTGGCCCACGTCGCTCAGAATTGGTTCTGTGTTTTGGGCCACTTCACTAAGACGACAGCCAAAGAATCACAGGGATCGGACAACTACAAAGGCCAGCATAGAGCAATCATGCCAATCATTCCAACGAGGCAATCAGATAGAACCGAACACCCATTTCAATCATAGAGCAGTCACCCGAGTGGTCTTAGATGAGTGGTCCTCTTAAAGAAAATGAGGTTAGAACTTGGAACATTTCCTTTTTATGATAGTTGTGGCCTGTGGGGGTGGGAGGGGGGGGGGTGGGGGGGAGATTCCAGTGGCTGGAACCTCGTCTCTTTGCTCTGCATCAGAAGAAAGCAAAAGGCAGTATCAGATCAGCTGCCTCAATAGCTGAGACGTGATAACTTGTTCACCGTCCAAAACAAGACGACAGACACTGTAAATTATCTTAGAAGCCTTTGGATGAATCTCCCAAGCTAAAGTCCTAACTCCTAACTGATCGAAGAGAAATGGAAAGTGAGACAAATAGGCCGCCGGCACGTGGAATATGGTAGAATCATTCGATTGTGATCGTTTAAGGTTGCTTTCTTCCAATAAGTGCCATGGCAGAACAGATTCGGTTCGCTTCCCTGATAATCCACCGGTTGGTAGACATTAT
The DNA here is from genome assembly GCA_035235625.1 of Saururus chinensis. Lineage (NCBI taxonomy): Eukaryota > Viridiplantae > Streptophyta > Magnoliopsida > Piperales > Saururaceae > Saururus > Saururus chinensis. The sequence continues at coordinate 7,919,762 of CP141143.1, read as the reverse complement.
TGAGAGTAGCATCTGCTAGAGTGGTCTTCTTTTGCTCTAATTCCCTACACTTTGTCAGTTACCTGGGCATGGGTAGCTAGCCGTTTCAGTGAAATTGCTTTCTCGACAACTTTTCGAATCTGTCTTTGCAGAGAAATTGATGAGGAGACGTGGAATGGTTCCTTATTATTCTTCATCAATAAAGAACATGTTAGTCTTAACAAAACTTAGACTCTGACTTTGGTCATATGTATAGGTATGTATAGGTGTTAGAAGTGGGCATTATTAAATGGGTTAAGCCCATATTATATAGATGAGCATGATAATGGTTATGTGGGTCAAGCCCATATTATTCAAGTGGATCAAGCTCATTTGGTAGAGAAAGCCCAAGCCCACTTCATATTGAATGAGAATAACGCATGGGAATTGGTTGAAGGAGTGAATAGTCCCACATCGCCTAGGTTAAGGTGATAGTGTTGGTATATAAGGCTTTAGTTTGGCCTTTCATGTTAGGCCCTTGGGCCAACCCACTTTTGTGGGGGAGAGAGATGTTGGACCAATGCACCTAGGTGGGCTAACCCACGCACGCGCCGCCGCTGTCCGGCCGGCTGGGTTGGGTTAACAAGAATATTGTTAGGATAAATTTATTTGGTTCAGTTTTTTATTTAATGGGTCCGGTTTGCTTTTACTAAAGGAAGTGCGTCCATTTGAAAAATTCATACTCGCTGTGGTTCGCTGCATGTGTTGTGTTGGAGGTGTTCCTACGGTATATGGTTGATCGTCTTATCCTGAGAGGCAGACGTCCATGAGTCCTAAACACCAATAAGGAGGGCGAATTCTGTCTTAAGGACAGAGCGGATTGCTTGATTCGATCATAAATATTCCAGTAACATTTCTCATCACATACAAGGCAAAGGTACGAAAGTATATCAATCTTAAGACAGAATTCCTGTGCATTTTCATATTTCACTGTTATGCATGCAGAATAGTATTCTTACGTAAAATTTTGGAATTTTTCTTCACTGTGCAAATATTTTTACTTCTATGTGTAAGATACAGTGGAAAAATTTTCTATTTTCTTTTACCATGCTTATCATGCTGAAATTATACTATTCTGGACGTGAATGTTTGAAACGTTACTGTTGTACGTGTAAATTTTGAAAATTTTTCATCCTGTGCGTGAAGTTTTCAAAATATTTCATTCTCTGTGAGAATTTTTGGAATTACACCGTTTGTGCGTAACTATTTGTAATTTCGCTCTTCTATGCGTAAAGTTTAAAATTTTACTATTGAGTACGTGAAATTCTTATGCTTCCTGTTCATTAATTTTGAACTTTACTCTTTGCGACTTTTTCAGAAGTTTATTGTTTCTTCGTTTCTGAAGTTTACTGTTTTACAAATTTCTGGAAAGTCACTGTTCAAAATTTTCGGCAGTTTACTATTCATTAAATCATATAGTTTACTGTTTAACATGAACATTAACCCCTGATTCACTGTTCATTAATTCCTGAAGGTTACTGTTCATCCTTTTACTATTTAGTACGTAACATGTCTGAAGTTTAATGTTCATGAATTTTTTATATATTACTGTTACTTACATAAAATTCATGTAAAGTTACTATTCTGGGAGTTTTGTGCATAGATTTCGCAATTCTCTGTTCTGTGCATCGATTTCGAAATTCACTGCTTTGTGCATTGATTTTGAAATTCACTATTCTGTTCTGTACTTGTAGTTCGAAATTCACTGTTCTGCATAGATTTCGAAATTCACTGATTTTTTAACACTGAGTTAATCTTCTGTTCTTTGGAACAGAAATGGCTGCTGAAGGTACCCACTTGACATCGGTACTTGTTCCCACTCCGGTGATTGCTCCTCTTCCCATTAAAGGGGAAAAACCAAAAAAGTTCAGTGGTGCAGATTTCAAAAGATGGCAGCAGAAAATGCTGTTCTATCTCACTACACTGAACTTAGCCCGCTTCCTTCAAGAGGACGTACCCATTCTCACTGAGGAGAAAAGGGAAGACAAGACGGCTGTTGTGGCAGTTGATGCATGGAAACATGCGGATTTCTTATGCCGTAATTATATCCTTAACGGGTTGGACAACACATTGCATAATGTGTATAGTTCAATGAAAAGTGCTAAGGCACTGTGGGAGTCTTTAGACAAGAAGTACAAGACAGAGGATGCTGGAACGAAGAAATTCGTGGTCGGCAAATTTTTGGACTTCAAAATGGTGGACTCTCAAACTGTGATCAGCCAAGTTCAAGAACTCCAAGTGATCCTGCATGATATTCATGCAGAGGGAATGACTTTAAGTGAGTCTTTCTAGGTGGTAGCTCTAATTGAAAAATTACCACCTTCCTGGAAGGATTTCAAGAATTACTTAAAGCATAAACGAAAGGAGATGAACATGGAAGATCTGATTGTGCGGTTAAGGATTGAAGAGGACAACCGGGCTTCTGAAAAGAACAGCGAAGGCCATGGCCTAGAAGCCAAAGTAAATGTTGTGGAACAGGGGCATAAAGGCTCTAACTTCAACAACAAGAAGAGGAAGTATCCTGTTGGACAGTCAAACAGTGACTCCAACAAAGCCAAATTCAAGGACAAGTGCTATGTGTGTGACAAGATAGGCCACAAGGCTATGGATTGTCGGAAACGGAATAAACAAGATGATTCCAAGAAGAAGAAGACACAGGCCCACATGACTGAAGTGGAGAATCTCTCCACCAATGTGAATGACATCAACCTGTCTGCTGTTATTTCGGAAGTGAACTTGGTCACGAACGCTCGTGAATGGTGGGTGGACACCGGGGCTACTCGTCATGTTTGCTCTAATAGGAAGATGTTCTCTACTTATCAGCCTGTGGAGAATGGTGAACAGCTATTTATGGGAAACTCCTCTACTGCAAAGGTTGAAGGACTTAGCAAGGTAGTGCTGAAGATGACTTCAGGCAAAGAGCTCACACTCAACAATGTGCTACATGTTCCTGAAATTCGAAAGAATTTAGTGTCTGGATCCTTGCTGAGCAAGAATGGCTTCAAGTTGGTTTTTGAGTCAGACAAATTTGTCTTGACCAAGGGTGGGATGTACGTGGGCAAAGGGTATTTAAATGAGGGGCTTTTTAAGCTCAATGTACTCGCTATTGTACCTATTTATGTTATTAAGAATGCAAATGCTTCTTCATCGTATATGATTGAGTCATGTGATATGTGGCATGGTAGATTAAGTCATGTTAATTATGATTCTTTACGTAGATTGATTAATATGGAATATCTGCCTAAATTTAATATTAACTTTAATCATAAATGCCAAACTTGTGTAGAATCAAAATTAACAAGGAAATCTTTCCAAAGTATTGAGCGCAGTATTGAACCTCTTGAGTTAATTGACAGTGATGTCTGTGACTTAAAACTTGTTCAAACAAGAGGAGGTAAAAAGTACTTTATTACATTTATCGACGATTGCACTCGTTATTGTTATGTTTACTTGTTGAGAAGTAAAGATGAGGCCATTGACATGTTTATATTATATAAAACAGAGGTTGAGAATCAACTTGGCAAGAAAATTAAAGTTCTAAGAAGTGATAGAGGTGGGGAATATGAATCACCTTTTGGTGATTTCTGTTCACAACATGGTATAATACACCAAACAACGACACCCTATTCACCTTAGCAAAATGGAGTTGCTGAATAGAAAAATAGAACTTTAAAAGAAATGATGAATGCCATGTTAATAAGTTCTGGGTTACCCCAGAACATGTGGGGGGAAGCTTTGCTTTCAGCAAATTATATTCTTAACAAAATTCCTCATAAGAAAACCTTGCAAACACCATATGAATTATGGAAAGGTCGAAAGCCTTCCTACAAATTCTTAAAAGTGTGGGGGTGTTTAGCAAAAGTGGCGGTCCCTAATCCCAAGAGGATTAAAATTGGACTAAAGACCATCGATTGTGTATTCATTGGTTATGCCAATAATAGCAATGCATATCGCTTTCTTGTTCATAAATCGGATATTCCTGATGTAAATGTTAATACTGTGATTGAATCCAGGAATGCTTCGTTTTTTGAAAATATTTTCCCGTAGAATTCTACACAAATGGAAAGTTCTCTTCAAAGAACTTTGGATGTTGAAAAGGATAATAGTGAAGACCAAGAGGGAGAGGATGATGAACCTAGACGTAGCAAACATGCTAGAACATCAAAATCCTTTGGTCCAGACTTTTTGACTTATTTGTTGGAAAATGAGCCTCAAAGCTTTAAGGAAGCCATGTCATCTCTTGAAGCACAATATTGGAAGGAGGCAGTAAACAGTGAAATTGCATCCATTATGCAAAATCATACTTGTGAGTTGGTGGATCTACCGCCAGGGAGTAAACCTCTAGGATACAAGTGGATATTCAAGAGGAAGATGAAGGCTGATGGATTAATTGACAAATATAAAGCCAGACTTGTTATCAAATGATACAAGCAAAAAGAAGGTCAAGATTATTTTGATACTTATTCACCTGTCACAAGGATAACTTCCATTAGGATGTTAATTGCTATTGTTGCTTTGTATAATCTTGAAATACATTAAATGGATGTGAAAACCGCATTCTTGAATGGTGACTTGAATGAGGAAATTTATATGCAACAACCTGAAGGGTTTGTTGTACCGGGTCAAGAAAACAAAGTGTGCAGACTTGTTAAATCTCTTTATGGACTTAAATAAGCACCTAAGCAATGGTATGAAAAATTTGACAAAATGATGATGTCAAATGGATTCAAAATCAATGAATATGACAAATGTGTTTATGTGAAAGACAGACCTAATGGCTATGTCATTGTATGTCTTTATGTGGATGATATGCTAATTATTGGTAGCAATGATGATATCATTAAAGCTACAAAGAAGATGTTGAACAAACAGTTTAACATGAAGGATATGGGTGTTGCAGATGTCATACTAGGGATGAAAATCTCTAAAACATCTGATAGATATGTATTATCTCAATCTCATTACATTGAGAAAATATTAGAAAAGTTTCATCAGAATGATAATCGTCCGGCGAGAACACCTGTGGATGTGACATTGCACTTAAGCAAAAACACAGGAGAGAGCATATCACAACTTCAATATTCTCAAATTATTGGAAGTCTCAATTACATTATGAATTGTACGAGACCAGACATCGCATACTCAGTGAGTAAACTGAGTAGATTTAATAGCAACCCAGGGGCAGACCACTGGAAGGCTGTAGTCAGGGTTCTTAGATATCTAAGATATACCTTGAACTAGGGGCTGCATTATACAAGGTATCCAGCAGTACTAGAGGGTTACTGTGATGCAAACTGGATATTTGATACAAAAGACTCAAAATCCACAAGTGGATATGTCTTTACACTTGGAGGTGCAGCAGTGTCTTGGAAATCCTCAAAACAAACGTGCATAGCAAGATCCACCATGGAATCTGAATTCATTGCACTTGATAGAGCAGGCGAAGAGGCTGAGTGGCTTCGTAATTTTTTAGAGGATATTCCAATGTGGGGGAAACCTGTGCCACCTATTTGCATATATTGTGATAGCCAATCGGCTATAGGAAGGGCACAAAGTAACTTGTATAATGGTAAGTCTCGACATATATGTCGGAGGCACAATACTATAAAATAATTGCTCTCTAGTGGAATAATTTCCATTGAGTATGTTAGGTCAAAAGAAAATATTTGGATCCGCTTACTAAGGGTTTGACCAAAGAACAAGTGAGCAGTTCATCGAGGGGAATGGGCTTGAAGCCTATACATTAAGAATCACCATAATGGCAACCCAACCTTGTTGACTGGAGATCCCAAGATCTAGGTTCAAAGGGACAACCAAATTGTGGGGGATTCAAGGGGAATCACTATTGAGATAAAATCTCGTCCCCATTCCTATGATGAGATAGTGATGCCTGCAAAGTGAATCAGGATAAGCTTTGCTTTTAATGGTTCTTATAGCTTGAATTCGTTCAAGTGGGGTATTGCAGGATACTCCTAATGAGAATCACCTATATGAGTGTGAAGGGGCCGCTTCTATGAGGATTTTAAGGCTAAATCTTCTAGAGCACTCATGAAAACCAGGTTTGTTCAGGGCCGAAATGAACACAATCATGAGAACCACAGTGTGTCTGAGAAGTGATTGTGTGAATTCTATTGTCTTGGTTTACACAAACGGCTGAACAGTTCAAGACATCACATTCACTGATTAGCCAGTAGACCCGATAGTTTTCACAAGGGAAGGTTCAAAGCCAAAAGCTACCTCACCCCCATGCATGATCTTTTTAATATTGCTTTCACGGTTTATTTGCATTGTTTTACATAGTTATCCAGCCAATTCTCATTCATGTGGGGGATTGTTAGAAGTGGGCATTATTAAATGGGTTAAGCCCATATTATATAGATGGGCATGATAATGGTTATGTGGGTCAAGCCCATATTATTCAAGTGGGTCAAGCCCATTTGGTAGAGAAAGCCCAAGCCCACTTCATATTGAATGAGAATAACACATGAGAATTGGTTGAAGGAGTGAATAGTCCCACATCGCCTAGGTTAAGGTGATGGTGTTGGTATATAAGGCTTTAATTTGGCCTTTCATGTTAGGCCCTTGGGCCAATCCACTTTTGTGGGGGAGAGAGATGTTGGACCAATGCACCTAGGTGGGCTAACCCACACGCGAACCCCGCCGCCGTCAGGCCGGCTCGGTTTGGTTCGCACGCGCGACCGGTCGGGTCGGGTTGGGTTGGGTCAACAAGAATATTTTTGGGACAAATTCATTTGGCTCAGTTTTTTATTTAATTGGTTTGGTTTTCTATTAACCAAAATGGGTCTGGTTTGCTTTCACTAAAAGAAGTGTCCATTAACGGATGGACGCATCCGTTTGAAAGGGAAAGGTTGTCTTCAACGGGATTTTCTATAAAACCATGAAAAATTCTTTCTGCTCTTATCCGATTTGGGATTTTCTGTCTCTCCCCGGTTCATACTGTCAGTGTTAGCATACTCGTTGTGGTTCGTTGCATGTGCCGTGTTGGAGGTGTTCCTACGGTATATGGTTGATCGTCTTATCTTGGGAGGCAGACGTCCACGAGTCCTAAACACCAATAAGGAGGGCGAATTCTGTCTTAAGGACAGAGCGGATTGCTTGATTCGATCATAAATATTCCAGTAACATTTCTCATCACATACAAGGCAAAGGTACGAAAGTATATCAATAGGTACAACTATGGAAGTCACTATTGATATGGATGACACCACTTGTAATCATAGGTATAGGAAGCACTAATGTTATATTTTATATACGTTGAAATAGGTGTGAATTCTTTGATATGTATGAAAAAATATTATAATTAATAATATTTTATTATAATATTTTTAGGGCATAATAATACTATGTAAGGCCACATTGACAGATACAAGTGCTATATAATTAGTTTATTTTAGAACTATGTCTTATTACTTTCTTTTCTTTTATAAACTATTACTCCATTTGTTTAAGTGCTGTGAAATTAGTTTATTTTAGAAACAAATAAGATGCTCAATAGGAGTCAAATGAATATTATGGAGAAGTTCATACATTAGATGTTTAAGTAAATACAGAATTGTGGAGTACTATATTTAGAACAAATAATTATGTAAATTATATAAACCCACTTATATTGATCTCAAATAATTTTTTTAAAATTATTTTTAATATAATAAGAACATTGTCATATTTAAACATTCAAAGAGGTTGGGTTTGAATTATGTTTTTGTTTTTAGGAAAATATTTTATTTAAAAAAATTATAATATAATATAATATAATATAATATTTAAGTATCAAAATTTTATCCGGGGGCATATTTCCTCCCATACTATATTAGTGTCAGCCAATATGGGTACATATCGACCAATACCACTTTCCATGCTTATAACATCTCCAATGCCTACGTGGAGTAAATAGCCACTTATAATGGTGCCGCAACAATGCTAATTGGGGTGTCATTTATAGGTTTTTCATTTAAAGACGTCTTTTGGTTAAAATCCTCTTTTCACCTTTTTTATCACTTTTTTATTTTATTTTCTTTTGTACCTCTTCTTTTAAACATTATATTTTGACATCTATAGTTGAAATTTACATGTTATCAAATTATCACATAGCATATAAATAAGCCACTTAAGCATCTTCAATGGCTCAATTTGACATCTCCTATTAGAGATGCTCTTAGGGCTTTTTGATTTATTTTGGGAGAGAAAAAAGTACTCCCTCTCCTACATTAATAGCTCCATTTGTTTTATAAAATAAATTTATTTAAAAAAAACTAAATGAAGCTATTAATATGGCTAGTTTTTTCTATTTAGAAAGACAATCAAAATTAGCATATGCCATATTTTAACGGCTTTAAGAGTAATAGGAGTTTTAAAATTTCTTTTGATTTTGTTAAGTTAAATGACAAAAAAAATACTCTTAACATATGGAGGAGACTGAAACTAAGAATGATAGGTTGTGTTCAATTGGCCCAAAAGGCCCTTTCTTGGGCCTTTTCAGTGAAATACCATTTGTCACGCCCTCGCTGTGCCCCCTTAACTTGGACCCGACAAGAAGAAACAATAAGGGTGTGATGAGATGAGTTGATTACTAACCCAATCGAAGTACATAGCTACCACTTTGTGCAAAAGTAATTACCAAAAAATAAAAAAAAATTATTTGGAACTATTACGCATAACCATAAACATTCTTATAAGTTCACATTCATAAGGGAGTCTCTGGCTTTGAAAAAAACACTAAATAAGTCCATTCTATTAAAAGAAATGGCTCTCTCATAAATATAATTAAAGTCTCATGGTTATATCATATATCAACTGCTGATTATCCCATAATAGGTGAACTACCCCCGCTCAGTATCCTTTTAGTTTTCATCTTGCTCGCAAAACAAGTTATTCTAAGTACTTGTGTGGCACAACCACACAAAGGATCCTTGAGGGATACCCAAAACAAAACAAAGCAAAGAGGTGAGCATAGCCCAGTAAGGATTTGAAAACATAAAACTTACACTAACACCATAAAACATATATTTCAATATGCATAACATAAATTTTATGCAATTAAGGTGTTCAGATTACAAGAGCACACCAAATCCGTTACACATAAGACCTGTGAAAATATCTCAATCATACATAATAATTCATACACAAAACGTATGTGAATACCTCAATAGAGTATCATAATCCATATACAAAACCTATGCAAATAAGCATAATAATCCATAAAATCAATGATAAATTAATCTTAGTATTCAATAATATTAAATATCTATTTACCCGATATTTATAAGCCAATAATACTAAAAGCAGTTGGCACTCTAGTAAACCAGAAATGCCCTAAGTTAGTCAGTGCTTATAGACAAACCAACATATATGAAACTCACTCTAGAAGTCTCAATTAGGATTCTCATTGTAGCATTCCAGTATTATCAACCTAGGGAGGAAAAATTCGCCCTTTTGGATGAAAAATTGATTCATTCAAATCCCGATATTGCTAATCTGAAAAACTATGGAATACCACTACTAATCACGACTTAACAAACAATTTTTATGATGCATGCGACATGATTTATATGTGAATAATACTAAATAAATGCAAGCATAAGTATTTGTACCAATAAATAGTTTTATCATGAATGAGACATGGTTTATGGATGGATAATATGGTTACGTAAGCTTAAGTACATGTAAACCTAAGTAGTCATGTTCATTATTGATCTAAGGTACATGAAGCATGGTTCATACATGAATAACATCTCATGTATGCAAATAGACAAACAATCGTTTTAGCAATTGATTAGGCCTTTAGCTGGCCAACTAATTGGTCCAATAGGGTGATCAATTGGTTTTCCTTAGATCCAAAGAAAGTTCTTTTCCGATTGATATGTTTTCAAGGCCAATAGATCGGTAGTACCCATAAAATACAAAAACACGATCTCTTTGGCAAATGCAATTCCGATCTATCAAAACATCATAAAATTTTAAATAAACATCATCTAGGCTTTAGATATAATAGATCCAACATAACCCATACACATTCATGTCAAGACATCATCAAAATACATATCCAAGAAGATCTAAACTCACACGCCCTACATGTCATGCCTCAGGATTTTTAAAATGATTTTATCACAGTAAAATCAGTATAAATAAATTCTTTTTTAAAACTCTTTTTTGTCAATTAATGACAAAACTATCCTTGGGGTGACTTACTCATTTTCAAACATAAGAATATTCAAACCATCATATTTATGCTTAAGATAGACTCCAATCACGTAAGGTCTTACTCAAGTACATACCATGAATCCACCACACACTTACAATCATAAGTAATTGGCACTCACGTACCTATGTTTAGATTATATACCACACTAAAAGCCTTACTAAACAAGATAAGAAATCCTACCTTTCTACTAAAGTTTTTTGTCCTTTTCATGCTCCCGATAGCAATTTGATTACTCTTTTGACCAACCTGCATCACGAGGATGTTGAGTATACGAGTATATCTAGTGGGATAGCTAAATAAGTACTATATAATAACAATGTATGTATTTTTATTACATTATCACAACGACAGTACAAACATATCCAAAAGTAATCTTATCATCATCATACATAAATGGACTAAAAAAATATTCATCATGATTTCGATCATCATAATGTAACTTCACTTAGGAAACTCTTACTCTATAAGGGTAAATAAAAAAGGTTCTCTATGACATGATAGCCACATCTAGGACTATAGCTTCGCCTCATGTTACATCCTGACTTTTTAAATTACTTTAAAGGTCGGAGCATCGACAACTCGTAGTAGTAAACGGGCCAAGATCAACTGTGCACAGAAGAATAACTATCTATTGATTTAGGTAATTACAAAAAACTTTTACAAAATAAGGCTTATCGTGCCTTAACAAAATCAAAGTCGCGCACATACAAAATTAATACATAACAAAAGAGCGTGATAAAGCATAAATCCTTCAAAGTCTACGAGCAATCCTTAAGAATGTTATCTTCGTCGTCCAACCCTACGACATCTAGGGGTGGGTGAGTATAATTATACTCAGTAGATCGAATTAAACTCTATTAGCATGCTAAAACATAAAGCATAAATAAAGATGCATAAAATATTCTCATAATACAACGTTGAATTAAATCCATATTGTTGGCTAACAGAATCCAACACATTTCTTAAATAAAAAAATATTCAAAAATAGTTCTTCACAGAATCTGGTAAATTCGGATAAATTGTTCATAACTAGAATCCGATAATTAAATTTAAATAGGATAAATCGTTGTTCACAAAATGTCGTCGATACACGAGCGACATACACCCGTGCTCGTGGGGCCACAGGATCAGTATGAAGAGGATCTTCCTACGATATCCTACTTCATGTGCGCACCATATGCCATAATAGGCGGTACCTAGGAGTCAGAACTCTGATAGTTTTTGAGCTTTATACCAAATAACTACCCTTCAAATCCGGTCAAATTCTTCATAAACGTATTCTAAATAATAATAATATTTTAATGGATGTATTACAACGTAAACTCACTAAGTGGCGTACATGATGCTATTATTTTAGCACATGTCCACCCTTAATCATATCCATTTCAAAATAATAATTCATTTAAGAGACAAATAAATTATTAAAACATAATGCCTAGTCGTAGCACGGAATTAGAGCTTAAAACCACCTACCCTCGTTAAGCCTACGTTTAAAGTCGGCTTAAAAGCGGTGGGAGGCACCTCCTCTTGCGTAGAGATGGTTTACTCATCTGGTTTAGGTGAAGTGGACAAAACCTCCCTTAGCGCTAAGGCAGTCTCCTCGTCCGGCTCAGGTGAGGCGGGCAGAACCTTCCTTAACGTCGGGACAGTTTCCTCATCCGGCTTGGGTGAGGCAGGCAGAACCTCTCCTATCATCGAGGCAGTTCTCACTTCTGATAGAGGGGTGGTGGATAGGGCCTCCTCATATCTCGAGTTATTTCTACTTTCTAGAGGGGTTATCTCAAAGAACGGACCTTCTCATGACGTCAAGCACCCTCGATTTAGGTAAATTCAGTTTTTAAACGGGTAAAAATGGGCATGGAATGGTTAAGAAACGCACGTTTAAAATATAAAAATGGCATGGAGTAAGGCAAAAGAGGGGAAGCATTGGGTAGGGGCAAGTTGGGCACCCCCTCCCCTTCCCCTATTTATAGAAAAACCAGCTGTTAGATGCGTGCCACGTGGTGCGCATCTAACAGCCAACAAAGATAGGCTAGCCGCGGCTAGCCTGCAGCTAGTTGTGCAGGCTAGCCGCAGGGCTAGTCTGGCCTGCTGCGGCAGGCCTAGCCTATCGCAGGCGTCAGCCTACTGATGTCAATATTTTTTTTATTTTTTTAAATTTCTATTTTCAATATTAAAACAAAAATTTAAACCAGTGCAACTCCCTACCCCGAACTTGGAATCATGTGTTCTTGGTACCATTGTACTCGTATCGACGAGCCCTTCAAAACAAAACCACACAGGGCATGTTTTCCCGCAACTTAAGGTGGGTCCCGCCTATGGCATGCTTCCCAATGCCATAGCCTATTAACCCGGTGTCCATTTAACACAATCTTAGGCTCGATATGTTCGTCTCGCCAAGCCTTATTAAATGTCTTAAGGCTTCTCTAAATGAATCAAGCTAAAGACAGTCAAATTTTAAGAAAAACTGTTAATGGGCCTTTAAACCCATTAATGGGCCCAAATGCCCGAATTTCAAAACATATAAATTACGGGGCGTTACACCTCACTAGGTCATAAACTACTCACCACGGACTCAAGTATTTTGAGGCATGCCCGCTCCATTTACGTCATGTGGCTAAGGCCTCTAGGGGCTCATGGACCCAAGTGGTCGAAATCTCGATTTCTATGATGATTAGAACCTCTTGTATTGCGTTACATAGGACCAATTATATCTTAATGTTTTAGTTTATTTAAATACATCTCTTGGGCCAAGGAAGTGGTTCTACATAACTCTCATCTTTAGAGAGCTGGGTTACTTTAATCTTTTCTCATACCAAACCCTTTCTATTGACTGGCTAAAGACTTACTTGAGGAGCCATTCATACACTAGGATCCTCTTGCCCTTATGTGCTTTTTTGTAATAGTTTTGGGTATGATCCATTATAAAGATTTCTACACACACAAGGACACATACCAAATCATCATCATCATTCATAACACTACATACAATTATATTTCGTGCATTCATTATTATGCATTATATCTCATAATAATAGCACAACTCATATAGCTTTCATTACTAACATTTAACCCAAACCAACTTACTGTCAATGAACTCATCGATGTATCAACTAAGTAATTGATGACCATTAGTAACTCATCAACGCGTCAAACCCTTGTCGACAAGGGGATGAAAAGGACAACTCCTTTCATCGATGACTTACCTACATGCTGACCTCACTACTAGTGACCCATCGGTAGCACACCAATATGTTGATGAATGTTAATAACCCTTACCTTCATTTTCTCCGTTCTATTTATCGTATACTGACATATTGGTAAACTTGCTAGTCATCTGGATGAGTAACAACACTACCCTTTTTGTTTCAAGCTCATTTAGAAGCAAAAGGGAACATGCTAGTTCACATTTAATATGCCATAATCAAGGCTATACATGAGCTTACGGAATAAAATACTCATATAACACAGAGATCATGATCATAAATATTTATAACAGAGCATTCTGAAAAGTCATGCTTTCATATATATTCAATCACCACAACATTAAAATTTTAATCCATAGTGTATTTAAATGATATTAAATCACATTACAAGTTTAACAATCTGACCTCTTTCCACAACAAAATAAGGTCTCAACAAATCTGGTTCTTCTTCCTTTCCATTGATTTTGACACGCCATTTCCACCACTTTCTCCCAAAAGTCAAAGAATTTGTAGGATTAGGGTTTGTCAAAGGTTGTTATATGGGAATTAAATTACCGAATTCTGGTACATAACTGTCCACAAAACCACTTGGAACCGCTTTTTAGTGTGGTTTCAAACCCATCAATAAAACCATTTTACGATTGTCCACACATCGGGGCTACAAATAATATCTTTAGTACTCCATTGGTGATAGTACTCTTCCAATGAGTTGACTGATATGTCTTACCTTATTGACAGTAAAAAGTTGTTTCATCAATAGGTTCACTTATGCTTCAATGTTAGCTGACAAAATTTTTTTGTTCAAACTAAGCTTTAACAAACTTCATACTTAGCATCCTTAATACTTCTTTGAGTTCATCATTCAAAAATCCTATATTTATCAAAGAGATTTATTGGCTCAAAAGACATAAGAATCTCCCACTCAAGGTAAAAAAATAAACCATAAGGAAAATCCAAATAATAACGTAGAAATTCTTCACAAAAATTATGAGTGTCAAAAACATGCATTAAGAACATTATTCAACACACAATTCATGGTCTTAATGTAAGAAAAACTTCACCAAACAAAAACCCCTTACCTCAAATTAGTAGGAAAAATTTTCAATCTCTTTCCAAAATCAAAGGATCCCTAACTAATAAATTAGGTCACATTAGCATGAAGCAAAAACCACACTTCTCCACAAAATAGAGACTTGAAACCACTAATAGCAAGACAAATCAAGCCTTTCTTTATGCCAAACATGAAACACGAGTATTAAACAAGGATCTAGAGCTCTAAATCATAGATAAAAGAATGAACTTTGAAGAATAGAAGACATAAAATCTAATACAAGCAAGTGTAAATTGGAAATCAAGGTAAAAGCTTAAGAAATCTTGAAGTAGACTTGCGTGACTTACCTTCGATGAAGCTAAAACACATGTATTCCCTTCTAGTGAAAGGTAAAAGCACAAGAAACTCTTAAATCTAAGCCAGCCCAAAGGAAAGAAGAGGTCAAGCTAGCTTTTTATATTAGTGAATGAGTAAGTGGGTTTGCATGGGCCTAGTAATGGAACAAATGAAACCCACATTAGGAAATGGGCTAAAATGAATGTGACAAGGCCCAAGCCCATCTAATATTTCAAATAAAAGTTGGTGGCCTAAGAAGTTGGTGACGAGGATGACCGTATGTCGTAGAGTGGGGCCCACTTCTTTAATATAAGGAAAAGTATAAAAATTGCAACAATTAATGTGATAGCATAGTAGTTTATTCTAGATAGTAATGTAGTCCATGAGTATTTCCATCTTATGACAAGGAAAACGAGTCTGTCACACCTTGGGTAAACATCCTATAGAACCGGTCCACTAATTCTCTGACAAAAATTCAAAACAAGACTAAGAAAAATCATAGTCAAACTAAACCATCAACACAATAAAAAACAAATAACAATATAAAATTTTTGGGTCTCATACCATTTCCACTCTCAATGGTTAATCCAAACCATATATATATATATATATATATATATATATAACCTTTCTACAAACATCACTTTCTAGGATGAAGATGTGGCATCCAAATGACCCCTTAGATTACAAAGACAAACATTGATGCATCTCATTGCTCAATATTGTTCCAAATGTGTGTCGTTGTTGTTTCTATAGATTCAAGTTTCCCAAAGAAAAATGATATCACTCAACGAATCTAACCAGCAAACCCTCCCAACTGGGTTTTAATTGGACAAATTATATGGGTCACATGAGTTTTGAGTGAGGACCCCATGTTTTGCCCAACCAAAACTTTGTTGGGAAGGTTTGCTGGGTAAATTCGTTAAGAGTGTATATCACCATTCTTTTTTAAATGGCAACACTTCGCCCTACAAAAATGAATATAAATAATAAAAAGGCCTCCCTAATTGTATGGGACTATATGATGCTAGTAAAAGTTGTTGAAAATTTTACTCCGGGGTCCGACCAATCAATTGATAAATTAACAATTTGCATTAGTCCGATATCAAAAAATCAACTTTGGTATTGACTTGCCGGATTAGGTTATCATATCTTTGCTTATGTAATGAACCTAATTCAAGCTCATAAGAGATCACTTGGTATCTCATTCACAGGATTGTGGAGCTTATCATAATGTCCTCCTCGGTTGTTCAATTTTTTATTTTATTTATTTTGATAGATGAAAACATGAACCCTCACACTATATAGCATTAGTAAGGTTTGATCTAAGGACTCCTCACATAACCAAGAGCGATCCAACCAGCCCACCAAAGTCTAATTGTGGGAGAAGTTATTTGAACACAATCAATCGCTTTCAATTACATGTTTGCTTCATTGGTGCCTCCATTTTCAGTTTCATGTTTTGCCAAATTTTGACTTATCTTGATCTAGTTTTACAACTATAACATGTAGGCAAGAGGAGACTCGACCGAGTCTTAATTTGGAGCTCTATACTTGTAATTTGGAGATATTTGCATCCCTTGATTCATTCATGGAGTAATTGGTACTTGTGATTTGGTTATACTCTATAAGTGGATATCAGAGCTTTGAACTTGAAGTTAGTACACCCACGTATTTCAAAATTGGAGAACTTTGTAATTGACTCTTGAGAGAACGTTGTATATATACTCGTACTTGAATTGATTTGGTTAATGCCCATAGACACAGACTATCACTGAACCACAATAAATATGCATCTTTATTCTTACGGTGATTGTTCCTCTCGCCTTTGTTATATTTGTTTGTTATTTACATATGAATTAGTACCCCCTAGTTCGATTTGTAATCAATTTCATGCATTTGTTTGTAATTTCTTGTGGGAGAATCTTGTTTTGTGAGGAATGAGGACATATCATCTTTTTGCATTATTTTGATCTTACTCCACAAAGACCACAAACTCATGCACCTATATTTTGTTTTGAATTATTAGTTCATTTTGTTTGCTGCTATGCTATTGTCTTAGTAGCTTTGGATTATTTTGTTCACCTATGGTCTTGTACTCTATATTGTCCGTTACAACTTGCATTTACCTAGAAATAAAACCTTGTGCATTTATGACTACATGGTGATAACTCACATAAAGCTCGCTGTATAGATGAAGCCTACTTTAAAAGTTCAAAATTACCTACCCTTGTGGATCTTGTTTAATAAGGCTCGAATTTAGGAGCGTAATAATAGTACCAAGAACGTGTATATTTGAGTTCGGGAGAGAGAATTATATTAGTTTAAAGTTTTAAAAATGGGTTCGATACGACATCAGAATTTATTCTAAAAACTTTCATTACTGAATGTAATTCTAATTCGGTGGTAAATTATTGAAAAATTTTGCTTCCATTTCTACTTCCATTCCTAAAAAATTTAACACATAAACAACCCCTAAATACTTGTCTATTACATATGTACAAGCTAATGAAATAATAATTGACACTCTCATTACCTAAAAGCAAACCTAAGTGCAGAATACATTATCAAGCTAAAAGATAGTCTATGCTTTATAGCTATGGTGTTACTAGTACCTCTAATATTTTCTCCCTGAAGAACCTGCACCACAAAGGATGTTAAATACACAAATATACTCAGTAAAATTATAATTCAATTGAAAACAAATAGCTCAGTAAACATACTGAGAAACAATTCTTTGTCAATATCAATACAAATGACATACAGATCAAAATTAAAACATACTTTTTTGTGACAAGTTTATTTACAATGAAGAATTTAATTTCATGGTTTACTAGACACAATAACTTCATCTAGGAGTTCTGAGTCGACTAGATATTAGACTACTACAAATCTGACCTCAATCTTTGCTTAAAGTCTATCCCACCCCATCCATCGCATGAAGTAAGGGCTCACTAGGGGTCATGGACCCTAGTGTTGAGATCCCAACTGCCATGATAGTTGAAACCTTCTGTATTGTGTTGCATGAGATTAATATTTTTTAATACTCTAGTCAATTCGAACCTATTTCCCGGGTTAGGGGAGTGGCTCTACATAACTCCCATCGTTAGAGAGCCAGAAGACAATGATTATTTTTTGTACTATACCCTTCTGTTCTAAGTGGCTAAATGACCCACTTGAGAACCCAATATGACACTAGGATTCTTGGATCTTATGTGTAAAATGAATCAATGTAAGGTGATCAAATCATCACATCAAATGGTCTCATACACATACATTAGGGTTTACTAACCCTTAGTACATACTTACTTAGGATTCCACACATCAAAAAATCCTTGTAAATCATGCATATACATGTAATTACTATATAGCTTATCACTTACTATAGTTCATAATGAAAATTATTTAATCTAAGGCACCGTTAGTAACCTCATCGACGTGTCAGCCAGATCATCGATGATCATTGGCAGATCCATTGACGTGTCAAACATTCAATGACAATAGGCTAGATGGGAGAGCCCACATCATTGTGCTACATTGACGCATTGGCCTCAATGCCAATGACTAGTGAACATGCAGGGTTATGTATGCATGAAAGGGGCATTATTTATCCTCTTCCTTTTATTGGTGCAATCACCAATGCATTGGTGACCTCACGATGATCGGGAAATACATGATCAAGGACTCCTCATTCTTCCCAAACACACTTTCTTGCATCAAAATCCATTGAAAATTATTCCAAAACAAGTTATAAACCATTTGAATAACAAATTAAGCATTAAACTAGTTGTAATCTGAATTCACCATTAAAGAACTTTCATGCATAGCTCAATTCGACGAAAAACACAATCATGGGTTATTTAAGAACATAAGTATCCTTATGTCATAAATTGGCTTATTGGTGTGATCAAAACAATGTCATAAAATGTGTACTTTGAGGTAGTTTACAATCTAAAAATGGATTTATGAAGATGGAATGAAAAGAAGACTCAAATCCATATTTTTCGTAAGGTAAATGTGCCAACACACATCACATTCACACACTTTAGGGTAAAAGAAACTTTAGGTGAAAGAATGGTGAAGTTTAGAGTTATATATAGAAAAAAAATTAAAATTTCAAAAAAAATAATAGAACGATCGATCATTCTTGTGAACTGATCGATCATTACCTGAAATCGCTATGTATAAAACAAAACTGAGAGTTAGCAATCGATCAGTGTGTTGAAGCGATTGATCGTTTAAAGTGTCGTGTTGAAAAATAGACAGAGCATTCAATTTCCCTATGGAAATAATTTATTGTTGGAGTGGTCGGTTGCCAAATTTAAGATTTTTCAGTTTTGTTATGATTCCAAATTAGAGACATTTTTCTTTTATGGTTTGTGAGTCTATAAAAATACATTGGAACGTGATAGAGGAAGAGAAAAGACCAAGAAAAATTTCGAGAGCTTGTGTGGAGTCTCTTCAATGGATTTTTGAGAGAGTTGTCTTCTAAATTATGAGAATAACATAAATAAAAAAGAGTGATTAGATGTGAGATTAGAGCACAAAACATTATGTGTTTGCTGAAGCTTGTTAATGAGAAGATAAAGTGAATAGAAGAGTCATTCTAAGAAGAAGATGAAAGATCTATGTTGATCAAGAGCGTGCAAAGGAGAAAAGATCAAGTCATGGCCAATAAAAAACTAAGGAGTTGTTGATTCAGAATTCAAGAGTGGTGTGAAGATCAAGCTGATTTTAAGAAAAAGATGGGAGTCTTTTGTCTATATGATTGGTAATTATGTAATCTTGAGTATATATAGGGTGTAGTTGATTTGGACAAAGTGTCCCATTGTTTTTTCTTGATTAGGGTTTTTACATAAAAATTTTTCTGTGTTTTGGTTGCTGATTTGATTGCAAATTTCTCATTAAAAAATATTAGAATTAGGAACGTTTAATTGGTTAAATTCTAAGGTTTATTTTGGTTAAAGGGGAAAATAAAACTTATAACTTAATTATGAGTTAGAAACACTTTATTTTCTCGGTTTGTCCATGCTACACACATAGTCCAACAAACCAACAAGTTCATGATCATCAAGAACTTGAAGAAAATTATAATTGTAGAGTACATTTCATATAATTCAAATGTAGATAGAATTCCAATCGGAACTGATGCGGACTTCTTCCTCTCTAACTTACGATCTTTCGTATCTGCTTCTGGTCTCTTCCCTATGATCTATGCTGATCAAGAAAGCACAAAGGAGAAAAAAATCAAGTTATGATCAATAAAGAACTAAGGAGTGGTTGATTTATAATTCAAGAGTGGTGTGAAGTTCTGGCTGATTTGAAGAAAAAGTGGGAGTCTTTTGTCTATATGATAAGTAATTATGCAATTTTAAGTTTATATAATCTATAGTTGATCTGGATAGAGTGTCTCATAGTTTTTCCCTGATTAGGGTTTTAACGTAAAAATTCTTGTGTGTTTCGGTTGCTAATTTGATTGCAAATTTCTCATTCGAAAATATTAGAATTAGGAATGTTTAATTGGTTAATTCTAAGGTTTATTTTGGTTAAAGGGGGGAAATAAATTTTATAACTTAATTGTAAGTTAGAGACACTTTATTTTCTTGGTTTTCTATTCTACACACATAGTCCAACAAACCAACAAGTTTATAATCATAAAGAACTTGAAGAAAATTATAAATTAGAGTACTTTTCTTTAAATTCAAATGTAGATTGATTTCCAACTTGTACTGATTCGGATTTCTTCCTCTCTGACTTATGATCTTCCCGATTTGCTTCTGGTCTCTTCCCCATTGGCACTAGGACTCCTCTGAAAGTCACATCTACTATCAATTCTAGATTTTACTCTATTTATAGTAGGATAACTACTTAAAGAGTTTTGTAGGCAGAAAATTAATTTATTTTTTTATATAATTGATGCATGCAATTATCATCGTTAGACAATTGACTCGATGTCTGCCTATAGTAACATTGTGCTATATCATCATTACCCACCAACATGTCGATGGCTTATCGGTGACCAAAAATAATCTTTTTAATAAATAACTAATAATAATTTTTTTCTTGAAAACACAGGGTCCCACAATGCGTTTTGAACCGCTGGAGGATTTTACTGAAATAGACTTAAGATAAGTTGATATACAAAAAAATTAAGCGTGTTTTTGGGTATTACAAAAACTAGGCCCATGAACCTGCAAATGCCCACTTGCTCAGCAATCAAAGGGCCCAACCCTACCTCCGCTTCCCAAGCCTGCCTTTCCCAACTCATTGTTGCCTCCAACTCCTCTTTTGCCTCTTATGCCTCCTCTTCTTTCTCCTCCCTTTTTCTCCTTTGCCTCCTCTTATTTCTCCTTTGCCTCCTATTCATCCTTCTTAACTCTTCCCACTTCCTAACATTCAACATGAAATTGGCTTGGGTGTCATTTAAAATTTTAATTCTACTAGTGCACATTAGCACTATTGGTAATGATGCTAATGTGTGCCAATATATGCCTTGTCGATCATAGAGATGAATGACTCTTAGATGTTCTTTATGTTGGGCTCATAGTGAGTGGGGAGCATAG
This sequence comes from Saururus chinensis, assembly GCA_035235625.1. Taxonomy (NCBI): domain Eukaryota; kingdom Viridiplantae; phylum Streptophyta; class Magnoliopsida; order Piperales; family Saururaceae; genus Saururus; species Saururus chinensis. Next base: position 7,898,366 of record CP141143.1, on the reverse strand, counting down.
AAAATACTTTCCTTTTCTTGGTTCCCATGCTAGCATTTGCATATGTATGTCTAGTTTTTTGTATTGCCCAAAACCTCCATACACTCCTAGTATTTGGACATTCCTCTTAGGTTTATTTCAGCCAAATCCTCTAACCATTAGCATTACTTTATTATAGTAAATTCTTATATTGCATAACTTCCTAGAAACTTAGGTGGTCTAGGGGCATATTTAATTGCAAAAGCAAGGGGTGATGTAATTTCAAAATCAAGGTTCTACCTTGCTTTGGCCTAAAGCAAATTACAACCTACTATTTTCCATTTTTAGGCCCAATTTTTTTCGCAAAGAAACTCTTGGTAGTCTTATATGCTTATATGGGTCATAACTCATGGTCTATGAATTAAGGAATTCTTTATATAATACTCCATTCGGCCTACATTAATAGCTTTATTTGGTTTTTTAAAATAAATTAGTTTTAGTTTATTTTCAAAAACCAAATGAAGCTATTAATATAAGACAAAAAAAAGTACTAATGAATACATTTTTTAGGGAAGTGTTTTTAATCTCCTGCTCTTGCTCTGACAATGAGCTCAATGTAAGAAATGCATGAGAGCTATTAATATTTGAGATCAATAGTGTACACATTAGTACTAGTGGTACTAATACTAATATGTGTTAACGTGTGTGTCATCAATCTCATAGATAAAGGGCTTCCATATATGCCTTATAGCTCATTGTAAGAACTCTTCCATTTTTTAATAGGCTTGTTTTCTATATTTTTAAGTGGTCAACCCAATTACAGACAACTAGGCTAGATGTAGATACAACACAAAATATTACACACCTGGGCTTCAAAAGGTATATCTAAGCAAGTAGCCAAAATTTTACCCAAAGTCTTGCATATGACATTCCAAATAGTGATTTGGCAACTTTGCATCACTATTTAACCAAGATGTTAAATCTATTATTCTTATTATTTTTTTTGTTTTGGCATCAAGCTTAAATGGTCTTAAAAAGAAGCCCAATGTGCTCATTAGAATAACATATTTATTTCTTCTGTCTAATATTAATAGTTACATTTAAAAAAATAATAGTCTTTATTAAATGATAAAACTCACATTTAAAAGAAAGAAAATAAACTTATGATACTTTTTTAATGTACTCAATCAGTTGAATTAAATAAAATAAAGCTATTAATATAAAATATTTTTTTTAAATATAACAAGCTATTAATTTAAAATGGAGGGAACATTTTTTAACATCTAACTTTTTGAATGTCAAATTTGTCTACGGTAAAGGGGATGCCAAATCCAATCAACTTTTGCAGCATCTTGATTAGAGCATAACTTGGTGATTTGGAATGTCAAAATGTAGTCATTAAAATTGATGGGGGGAATTTGACTAATCTGTCAGAAATGCTTAAAAGGGTTGAGACTTAACCATGCTCTTGAAACTCACAAATTTTAGGTCGTAAATGCATCAACTTGATAGTGTACTAAATTTTTAGCCAATGTTCATCAGGCCCTACGTGACCTCCTAGCACTCCCGTGGGGAAATGGCACAGCGGAACCACTGGCAGCGTGGACCCGATGGCATCGCCATGTGCAAAAGTTGTCCCCTTTTTTCAATTCTCAACAATTACATGCAATTAGAACAAATCATATATTAGTAATATTTTCATTCTAATAGATCCAACCAACATATATGATCAAATAGAAGCTAAAACACACACTGACTTGTGGGGCTCAAGCCTAGGACAACATATATGTATATATATTTTCTTTATTTATATTAATAGCTTCATTTAATAATTTTTTTTATTTTATATTAATAATTTATTTTATTTAATTTAAGTAGTTAAATATTTTAAAAAAAGTATCATAAACTTATTTTCTTTTCTTGTAGATGTTAATTTTCTTATTTAATAATTTTTTTTAAATATACTATTAATATATAACATTCAATATATGTAAAAATATCTTGTTAATTTAGAATTTGCCCAAGCTCTCTTGGCAGTTGGCATGGACTTGTGAGTGAGCTTTATGACAAACATTGCTAGCCCGATCTCCTTGTTGTTGTTGCGTTGGGCACACATCTCAACATAAATAACACACTTATCGAAGAGAGGAGAGAGAAATGGCCAGATACCAAAAAAGAGGTAAGAAGAAGAAGAGAAGATCGTGTTAAGGGAGGAGTTTGGCGTGGGGCCAGGGCTAATCCCTTTTATGCTAATTCCATCCTCCCTCCCCTTAACCTAACGAGCCTGAGCTTAGGCCCATATATATTGATACGAATTCATCTTACTTAGCGCAAATGGAGACTTCTCATTCAAGAGTAGAACCCAAAAACATTTGGGCCCATGGAGTCTTCGCCTCACTCCTCGTGGTGTGGTCATGGTCATGTTATACCTAACCACAGAGGTCCCATCATATGGTCACACCAAGTCAAGCACATCAAAGTGATTTGTATGCCATGCATACCTCGTAATGCATCCAATTGCACGTGTGAATATGCCAAAGAGTAATGCTATGACGACGTTAATTTTCATACGTCAAAAGCCCATTTTATCATTTTCAAATCATTAATGTAAAGTGAGTCTCACTCATCAATGATTTGAAAATGATGAAGTAGGTTTTTAACATGTGAAAGTTGACGTCGCGAAAATTAACGTGTGAAAGTTTTTAACCTGCCAAATAAGGGTTGCAGGTTCATCCCTGGACCTCGTGGACCCCATTGACACCCTATCCAATTACAAGGTGGTACACAATATGGATCTAACCCCTGAACTAAAGCTGACATGATAATTGCCTAGACAACTTTGTATATATATATTTATTTTAAATTAATAATTATATTTTTTAAAATAGTAATTTTTATATAATAGTAAAATTAACATCTAAGAGAATGAAAAAGAAGTTTGTGACACTCTTTTAAGTACCTAATCACTTAAATTAAGCAAAATAAAATAATTAATATAAAATAATTTTTTTTACTAAATAGAACTAATAATTTTAAGATAGAGAATTTTTTTTTAATGGGATGTTTATAGAATCTTCAACAAAACAAAAAAATTGTGTTTGTTACTAGCATAAATGGCTTCTATCCGCATCAATGGGATTTACTTGCCCATGCCTTATGGGCTTGCGGATACAAAACACGACACATTCCATTACCGTTTTTATTTTATTTTATATACAGACACATTCCATCACTTACATTCAATTTTGATGACCTATCCTGTCATTGTTATGACCTGCTCAAGGGTTGGGTTGACCTTGAGTAATTAAGGATTCTATTGGGCTTAGGCTTATGTTAGATGCCCATTTTAGTTAGACGTCTATTTCAATTAAGAATTTCATTAGTATTAGGATTAGGCTTATTAATTGCCTATAAATATGTATAGGCTATGCCTGTTTTGGAATTATGAAAGTTTAGAAATCAGAATTTAGTTATTTTTCTTCTATGTTTCCTTTAATTTTGTTTATGTAGATATTGAACTACATCATTGGTATTAGAGAAGGTTTCGATCTTTGTTACCCACCCTCTTCCGCCATGACCCAATCATGACAGAAGAGCCCCCTGCGTCGGCCAAACCCGACGTCCGCTGTCGGGCCATTGACCACCAGCGGGGAGTCGTCATCTCTCCGTGACATACCAGTCACAGATTCTTCCCCCGCTCGCCTTCACGCTCGCACATAACAGTTAGAAACACAAATCAACATAGTGCTTTCGGATCTAACCGATGTGAAGACGACGATTTTAGAACTACCTGATGTGAAGCTTGCTATCGCTGCTGCACGAGCTGCTCAGGAGACCTCCCATAGTTCGCTTTCTCGTTCCATCACGACACTCATCGACGCTGTATGCTCGCTCCAAGTGCAGTCGCCGGGTCCTTCCCATGCATCCTCGTCATTAGCTCCAGACCCCGCCTTGGTTGTTCGTCTGCCGGCCATTACTCCGTTGGTCACCCCTGCCTCGCTGTCAAACCCCACCAGCCCCATGCACCTTGCACTTTCTGCAGTCGCAGAATTGCCCGTCGAGCCACCGCTACCCTACGGCCCTGACAAAGGCACCGCCTTTCCGCTTCACATTCTTTTTTCGGCATCCGTTGTGGCCAATCTTGCCACCGCACTTGGGCCTTCGTCCAGATCAACCTTCTTTGGGGCCGATCCCGCTGCCACACATGGGCCTTTGACCTAGTACGTGTCCTCTGTGGCCGATGCTTCCAGCTCGCCTTGGATTCCGGCCAGATCCACCCTCACAGCCGCCTCCTCCGGCAGTCTTAACCCCATGATCGCCGCTGCATAGCACCCCATGGATCTGCCCCTCATCTCCCAGCCGCCGGTCGCCTCAATCCCACCCCTAGATCGCTCCGCCACCCAAATGCCATTTAGTCCAATCGCTGATGGTCTTGCCGCCGCCCAGCTCCATCAGCAGCCCCTCCCCTTGACCCCCGTTCCTCCTTCTCCTTTTCCTCGGTCGACCCATCTCTCCTCCACCTTTCCACACCTTTAGTTCGAGATGCACATATACAACCCCTACTGGTCGGTCAAGTTTGGGATGCACATGTACAACCCTTGCCGGTTCAATCATGGACTAATATTACGGATAATCCCCTCTTTGAGCACCGATTTGCCCAAGTGGGCCCACATACGCCACTCGCATCTACAACTCAGTTGCCACATCAACCCCTGTATGCGTGGGACCACTCTCATTCAACACCAGCTCCTACTCCATTTGTCACGCCCCGGTGATGCCCAACCCGAGCCAAACCCGGTCCAAGGGTCGGTCTAGTGCGCGGGGGCGACGAGGGGAAAATTGAGAAACGGTTTAGCGGAAGACTTAACCCTAACCACAGGCGACTTAACAGAATTACGGAGTACGCACACCACTTTGAGCAAGAGTAAATAAGTAGAAAAGAAAGAGAGTCGCTTAATTCAAAATAAACGACCAGTCTCAAACCCACATGCTTAGTCAACCATAGCCCACACTGGCTCAAAACGGGTCTTAGACAACACAACTGTATAATGTGACATAAATCCAACAGAGAACCCTACACAAAGGTTCTAAACATAAAGTATAAACCAAGGAAAATAAGTTACATAAGAATCTCCACGATTACATCTAAGTCGTCTCCGATCTTTCCTCAAAGAGGAGATCCTGTCCGTCTGCGTGTCGCACCACACAGCCCCAAAGCAAAACACAATAAAGAGGGGTGAGTTTAAATAAACTCAGCAATGGTTTTTAATATAACTATCATCATCTGAAATACAATAGCATAACAATAATATCATTCAGATCAAAGATTGACAAGATGTATCATTTTCTGATCACACATACACATCACCTAAACCTGCATCATAGTGTATGATCCACCTAGTGTCATTCACATCATATCAACCTGCATGAAATGTATCTCTAACATACATATCCAATTATGCCTCAACATCATATCAACCTGCATGAAATGTATCTCTAACATACATGCCCAATTATGCCTCAACATCATATCAACCTGCATGAAATGTATCTCTCACATACATGTCAAATCATGCCTCAACATCATATCAACCTGCATGAAATGTATCTATAACATACATATCAAATCATGCCTCAACATCAAATCCACCTGCATGAAATGTATCTCTAACATACATATCCAATCATGCATCACATCATATCAACCTGCATGAAATGTATCTCTAATATACATATCCAATCATGCATCACATCATATCAACCTGCATGAAATGTATCTCTAACATACATATCCAATCATGCATCACATCATATCAACCTCCATCAAGGAGTAATCATAATTTAGCGTCACACAGACAGGAACACAGACAAGGCTATGAAGGCGTGTCATAGTCCAAATTTCTACACAAGAATTAAAGAAAGTTCGGGGTTGTCAATCCCTACAGCTGCTCACCCTGAACGATCCTAGCCAAGGATGTTCATTCTCACACAGAGAATCTAGAGCAGGGGTGTTCGCCCAAGGACATCTCCTACGGAGGGGAGAGCCCGAGTTCCCACATAGGGAACCCTGGAACACGTGGTAGCGGGTGCACACGACATACCATACTGGATTCTCAGGGTCTAGATGACACTCATAATAATAATCTCAAAAATTCTCAAGACAAGTACATAACTCGTCCCCCACATAATATCACTTAGCTAGACTCAACCCGGGGAGTGCACTCGTTCCACACAGGAACTCAAATCAAAACATGTCCTTTCGGACCAATCAACTTTCAATTAATCCACAACCAATCAATTCGGCACACAATTTCACCACATTGCATCCAATTGGTCAAATTCGATTAACCTCGATGAAGCCTCAATTGGAAATTCATTTTCATGATGTATGCAGCATGGTACATACGTGGGCAATGCATACATGAATCCTAATCCATGATAAGTGCTCTCATTAGCACCTAATGCATCATTCATAAACATAAAATCAAGCTTCATCATCATCATTAAACCCCACATGTGTGTGTACCTAGTAGAAGCACTCCACACAATGCATGTCAACATGCTTGAAATTAAACTCACTACCACACTACACATGTGAATTACCATCTAAACATGAATTCCAATGGAAATCATAGGAGAAGAATCGTTGAAATCGTAACTCAAATCAAAGCTCAACCACAATGGCTAAACACATATAAGATCATTCACTTCATCCTTAAGCCATGACATTCACTAACATCCACACATCAATTAACCACATTCTATCATGACAAATCAGTCCATTAATAGGCTGTAGTCCTACTGAAAATATGCTTAACCATAGAGAATCAACCATTCATAACTTCAAGATGACAATACCAACATCATACCTCCAACCATAAGTCATTCCACATAACTCTAAATATATATCTCCACTTCATAACCTCAATGGGATGCCTTTTCAATAGCATACTATAGCTCAAAATACTCCACATTCATATGAAATTGACATATTAAAGTAGAATCACCGAAATAAACATCATGCAACTAATATAAAATTCTGCTGTGTAGCCGTTTGAACGCCCAGAAGGGCCGTTCGATTGGCTAAACGAAAAAATTGTCGATCCGACAATGTTGCCATTCGAACACCCAGAAGGGCCGTTCGAATGCCAACAAGGCAGAAACGACCTTTTTCTTCCTTTCGAATTTTCAAACCGAAACTCCATTTATAAAACTCAAAATCACCATCTAACAACCTAAATGTCATTAAAAGTCCACCATAACTTCCTAAATACTAATCCACATCATAACAAGATAAAACCCTATGAAATCGGGATTAAAGATTATCATTTACTAATCATGCCATTAAAGCCTTAAATCAAGTAAAACCATTCAAAATAAACCACAAAATCAAGAGTTTTACCATAGGAAAACTAAAATTTCGAAAGTCCATTACCTTATCCCTTGATTAGACTTGGATTTGATGGTCACCCTTCTTGAAAACCTTACAAAGACATAGAGTTTGAATTAAACTCCATTGAAACCGATTTAACATAGAAAACCCTAATTAAAAACTTAGATCTAGGGCTTGTTGAACATAAAAATTGAATTTTTAGAGCTAGGGTTTTAAGTAAAGATATAAATCAGTAGTTTTGATTTTAAAAATGAATTAAAACAAAGGAGAAATGGTAGATTTAGAATGGATTAAGAGGAAAGCTAGGATTTAGTGCTTAATTAGAATGGACTTACCTTAAACACCTTCTAATCCGGGCCTAATTGGGGATTAGGCCTGACCTCTCCTTCTCAGCCTATTCCCAAAATGGGAAATGGCTCAGGTTTGCCCTTTTATAGTAAGTTTTGGGGTGTGTATGGGTAAATTGTGGGGTATGAATAGAAAAATAGGCTAAAAATGGGTAATTTAGTTATTTGAGCACTAATAAAACCTGGGAAAATTATGAAAATTTTTGTAAAGTCTTGTGTTGATGTCTGGGTTCATTTGGTTTAAAAACCCAAATTTCGACGGTGGGGCCCATAGGGGGGGTCCCGCCAAACCTAATTTTCGAAAAATTGTGAAAATTTAAAAAAATCCCAAAAATTCACATTTGATTCAAAATAACTTAAAACCACTAATTGAAAAGTTTATTTTGATTAAAACCATCATAAACACCATTTATTTATGAAACCACCGAATTAATAAGTGAATGAGTTAACCAAGCAATAACCGATAATTAAAAGAAAACAAAAACCGGTTTAGAAATGAGAGTCCTTACACCACATATTGATCATCTTGACAATGAGACAGCTTTTTTGGAGGAGACCTCTTACCGTGACCATATCAACTACCGTCGTGATCGTGGATGCGACCGCATTAACTACCCCCAGGGAGCTGCTCGTCCTGACCAGAACCCTGCTATTCAGGCTCGGCCCATTCGTGTCACTTTTTCGGTCTTCAAGGGTGATGATCTAGATGAATGGGTTTCTAGGGCTAAGCGTTTCTTCCACTTCCATCGCACCCCGGCTCAAGAACAGTGCGAGTTAGCCTCATTTCATATGGAGAGTCGTGCTATGCGTTGGGTCGACCAGTTCCTTGCTCAGCATCCGGACGCTACTTGGCTTGAATTTGAGCATGCTCTTCTCCTTCGTTTTGGCCAGACTCCTTATCATAATTTTAACAGTTTGTTGCCTCAGGTTCGGCAACGGGGATCAGTACAAGACTATCATGATGAGTTCGAGTGCTTAGTTAATCGCGTTCATGGATGGCCAGCACACACCCTAATCGGTGTCTTCGAAGCAGGTCTTAAGCCTGAGATTAAAGCAGAATTACAACTTGTTCCGCGGCCTTCCTTGACAGAAACTATGCGTATGGCTCGCGTCTGTGAGGAGAAAGTCGCACAACATGGGCGTATTTCCTCCTTCCGTTCGTCTTCTACCTCCACTACCACATCCCCTGTTTCTTCCTCTTCATCTCCCACAATTCCGATCAAGAGGCTTACGCAAGCTGAAATGGATGCTCGCCGTAAAAAAGGATTATGCTACAATTGTGATGAGAAATATGCTCCTGGACATCAATGCAAGTCCCTTTATATGTACGTTGTTGATGCCCCATCGGGACCCATCGCCGAATTTGATGCTGATATGGCTATGCTCGTTGATGACATTCATCCCATGTTTCAAGCCTTGGAAAAGTAGTCGCCTTGAGGACAAGGCGATGCGGAAGCAGTGGTGGAATGTTATGACCCGCTCAAGGGTCGGGTCGACCTTGAGTAATTAGGATTCTATTGGGCTTAGGCTTATGTTAGATGCCCATTTTAGTTAGAAGTCTATTTCAATTAAGAATTTCATTAGTATTAGGATTAGGCTTATTAATTGCCTATAAATATGTAGAGGTTATGCCTGTTTTGGAATTATGAAAGTCTAGAAATCAGAATTTAGTTATTTTTCTTCTACGTTTCCTCTAATTTTGTTTATGTAGATATCGAACTACATCAGTCATCTATATTAAGTAGACTATGTTGCAAAGACAAACATGCATTTAGTTCAGCCTTCTATGGGAAGAGAATTTCAGAGCCCTGGCTGCCAATCTTTCCCTAGCAAATAACATGAATTATACTCCCATTGTTGTAGCTCAGGTCTGACCTACTAACTCCAGGATTTTTGTTATATATCGACTACCTAGACGGAACTTGAAGCGGTTTTAGGGAAACTTCTAAAGGTTGTTACTAACATGCAACATCCTCCTAAATAGTTAGCTTATTTGACATGCAATAGGCCTAAGCAATTGATAGTTCTTGCCTTGTACCTACAAGGTTTGGTTTCCAAATTCAGAATGAAACATGTATATACTTCTTCTGTTTTATATTAATAGCTACAATTTTTTTGGTCAAATGGAACTATTAATTTTGGACGGAGAGAGTATCATATACTCTCTCCATCTTAAATTAATTAATAGCTCTATTTAACAAAAATATTTATTCTATATTAATAAGTTTATTTTGTTAAATTTTAATAGTTGACTCTTAAAAAAGAGTTTTATGAGTTTATTTTATCTTTTCTTAGATGTGGGTTTTATCATTCAATAAAAACTATTATTTTTCCAAATATAGCTATCAATATAGGACAGAGGGAGTATGCAAGATAGATTGTTGGCTCCGTGGAGGTGGTTAATAGGGTATACATTGAACAACTACCTCACTTGGTATAATAGAAGTGTTGTATGAGGAAGATACCTTTGGTTCGGATAGTAATATTCTTACAACAAAAACACCCACAAAAATTCACATAAGTGTTTTGATTGGACTTCACAAGTGGGCACTACACAAAGTTCACATAAGCTCACTTATCTAAGCCAATCAAAACTCATGTATAAGTATTTGATGTGTACTTTTAATCTAAAAATATCATTTTTCTTTGGTTCTGATTCTCATTCAGGATCACTATCATGCCACCCATGTGGAGGTCTAGATCACTGATATGAAATCCAAAATCAAATATTCCCTCCATCCTAAATTAATAACTCCATTTGACAAAAAAAGTTTGTTCTATGTTAATAACTTTATTTTATTAAATTTAAGTGATTGGGTAGTTAAAGAAAGTGTATCTTAAACTTAGTTTTTCTTTTCTTAGATGTGGGTTTCACTATTTAATAAAAACAATAATTTTTTCAAATGTAACTATTAATATAGGACAAAAGAGAGTATGTCAAAAGCTACTTCTATCATTCAAATCAATCGCTTAGCATAGTTGAGGCCTCTGACTGAATTACAGTGTCATTACTCGAGACTTGAATATTGCTTGTGAGATCAATTTAATGGAAAATAATTTCCATTCTAAAAATTCAACGAAGAGCACAAAAATGAGAGCAAAGGGAAATATGAGTATCTAAAACTTAAATTAGAAGAAACTTTTGATATATGGTTGCAGAGATTGAATTGTGGATACAAATGTTTGCAACAAAGAAGCTTGGCCGACCTTGAGCACAAGGTGTCGATGATGAAGAATGGATTGGTGGGGTGTCGGGGCAAGTGGATGAAGCAAATGAGCATGTAGATGAGGGTGAGGAAGATGATTGCAGTAAAATCTCCGCTTGTCAGGACTCAGGAGATTAGAGGAGCACCCCACGCAAATTATGTACTCCCTTTTTTAATATTAATATCTATATTTAGAAAGAAAATCCAACAACTACACACTACAGTTTTAGGAAGTGGGCCACGACCCATTTGCTAGAGGGAAGAGTTTTTCATACTCCCATCTTACAATGAGCCCACTATAGGCTACGCGTGGGAGCTGTTAATATTTAAGATCGATGGTACACACATTAGCATTAATGATACTGACGCTAACATGCACTAGCATGTGCACTGTCAATCTTAAATATTAATGGCTCTAAGGCATTCCTTATGCTAGGCTATGGTAAGTGGGGAGTATGAAAAACATTTCCTTGCCATAGCTATAATGAGGCTAGCTTTTTTTATATAGAAAAATAGTGATTGTTATTGAATGGTAAAACCCACATATAAGAGAAGGAAAAATAATCTTATGGTACTCATTTCCAACTACCCAACCACTTAAATTTAACAAAATAGAGTGGTTAATACAGATCAAACTTTTTTGTCAAATGGATCTATTAATGTAAGATGGAATATCTAAGGAATTTTAATTAAATAAAATATGTATTCAATAGCCTCAAAATTAAAGTCTCTCTAGAAAGCCATTTCTTTTAAAGCGGGCGTGAGTGAACATGATCATTTTTATTATTAGTACAAGCACATTTATAACTATGTTTAACATAAGTGCAAGTAAGTATAGTTTTTCAAAAGTGAAGAAGCATAAATGTAGTTTCAACAAAGGTAAAGAAGTGGAAGTGTAATTTATACAAGATATTTTTGATTAAATTAAATATCAATTTAATTTAAAATAATTAAAATTAGTGTATTTTTTATTTTCAATCAAGACAATTAATATATGGGACATAGGGAATATTTTTTTGTGTTTGTCACTTTTTGCCCTATCTACCATATATCTAAATTTGTCTAAGAGTAATACTCCCTCTATCCTAAATTAATAGCTTCATTTAGTAAAAAAATTTTGCTCCATACTAATAACTCCATTTTGTTCAATTTAAGTGATTGGGTTCTTAAAAAAGAATATCAAATGCTTATTTTCCCTTCTTCTAGATGTGGGTTTCACCATTCAATAAAAACCACTAATTTTTCAAAAGTAACTATTAGAGGAAAGGAGTATTATGTAAGCTCAATTTAATAAACAAATATTACACATGCTCATAGACATGAATGTTCACAACATGCATGCATGCATTGATGTGTTAGTCCCATGTTAGGCTTAACACCAGAGCCTATGCATGGCTCATGCATTGTTGACTGTGTTCTAGGAGTATTTTTGTCTCCAAGTGCACATAGCATTTTCATTCTTGCAAAGTAGTTTTTTTTGTTTGTTTGCAATAGTGATCTTCTAAAAGAGTTGAGCTAAATTTATCATTTATGGCTTCCTTAAATAAAATCATTCAGGCCCTTGATTATTTTTGTTTATTCATTGAATTATAAAACTAATTGGCACCCATATAATAATGGGCTAATTAGATGTTATAACACACCCCGATAGAAATCCTTCACCATTATTCATTCAGTGTTATTTACTTGTGTGTGTATGTGCATAATATATAATGCAAGTAAAAATATAATTTTCTTAGTCAACTTATTGGGTTTGCAATTAATGAGCATAAACTTAAGTCTTTTTATACTACCCTTCATAATTAGAATGAGTAGTTCACAAGGTTTAGTCTTTCACATGTCCAGTGGTCATGCATTGTGATCTAGGTAAGTAATCATGAAAACATTTTTCTTCTTTTATTGAAAAGTTTCCTTTTTCTTATCCAGCTTGATGTTGTAATTGGACTATATTTTGTAGATTGGTATTTTTATTATCTTATTATGGACTTATAATTTATTTTTACTTACCCAACTATGATTTGAATGATTAATATGTTATATCTTGTGTTTAGATGAAAATTGAATTTTGTCATCTATTTAGTCATGCATTTTGAAAACCTACGATTGTGGTATACAATATGAAATCGAGCATATGAAAAACAGGATACTGGTATGCATTGTGAAATTGAGCATATAAAATACACCAATCTAAAATACAAAATGTTTAACATCACGTAAATTTGGTTAATCTATATCTTCAAAGTGGATTTTTAAATCCCAATTTGTCCCACTCTTTTTTGTGACCTCCATGAATCCAAATTAAAAAATGTAATCTTAACCATTGATTTGAAGGTGAGATTGAATGGTATTATGAAAATTCATATTCTTGTATACAATACGAAATCAAGCATATGAAATACATGAGTTTGGTATGCATTGTGAAATTGAGCATATGAAATGCACCAATCTAAAATACAGATTGATTAACAACATGTAAATATAAATTTGGCTGACCTCTATAATTACAGTGAACCTTTGAATACCAATTGGTCCTACTTTTTTTGTGACCTCCGCGAATCTAAATTAAAAAAATGTAATCTCAACCATTAATTTGAAGGCGAGATTAAATGGTGTGACGAATGAGGCCCACACATTTAAACGAGCCCAAACTTTGATGACCACTATTTTTTATGGTGCTCTTTCAATTTCCCTTGGTCCCATCTTCTACAAATATCAGTAAAACCCACATCTGAAAAATTAACCTCACATAAACTTCTATGAAGTTGACCTTATATACAAAGCAAACATTAAAATAAACACATCCAAGTCCAACTAGATAAATGTAGTTACTCTAGCTACATTCTTGTTGTTGCATGTCATGCATCATCCTACAAGTCATTTGTCTTATTATCACATGCATGCATTCGCTCTAGGTCATTGTTCAGTGTGAGATTGTATGTCCCCATCATTAAAGACCAAATTTTCATCAAGTGTCATAGCTACGTTTATGTGGTGCTTCAACATTTGCTTGCATTAGTAGACTAGAAGTGTGTAAATAAAAACATAGTTTCAAAAACATATTACAAAAAGATGAGAAAATTTTAAAATTATTACCCGAGTCACTATAGGAATTTTCTAACGCGGAAAAATAATTATCACACTAAAAAAGTCCCGATTGACTAACATGTGATAATTTTTTTGCACAAAAAAATCAGATTTGACTATCCTGAGTTACTTTTTCCTTACATTTTATATGATGATGAAAAAATTATCCACCACGAATAATCCCCACTTTGCCCAACTTGCTGCTTACGAGTGTGCCTTTTTATGATAAATTGCTTGATTTATTTGTTGGTTATTGTCTTGATAACAAATAGCCTGATTAAGGAATGGTTTTTATATATGTATGACCTAATTAATTAGATGCCACACCTAGGGCTACCAATGGAACAATACAATTATAATATAATCTATTTCATTGCCATAACTATTTTTCAAATTTTTATCTATAACCATTATGTTAAGTAAACGGTATAGGTACTTCCATAACTGCTTCATCCACTAATAATCGGTCGGTGAATCGGATGGCCATTATCCGTTACACTTTTTTAAATGTGATAAAAAAAGGCTAGAATAAACATTTTTTCTTTACTAAATCAAATATTACATAGGTAAAAGGCTAACATCATTACAACTATTGTTTATAGTTGTTGTAAATAAATTATGAGGGTCAAACATGTAACTTCTCTAATTTTCCTTTATCATTTCTATTATTTTATGCTCATTTACTGATGGGGAAATTTGATGCTTTGGTGTGTTGATTTTTTTTATTTTACCCTGGTATTGTACCCATAGAGTCGAGTGTGGGGCCTAGTCACAGATTGTGAGATCCGTCGCTCCACAAAAGTTTTTGGTGTGAGAAAAGAAAAACTAATGAAAATGAGCAAAAAATAAATGAGAGAGAGGAGAAAGAAATAAGGAAGAAAAATAATAATTAGCATGTAATAAGGGGCCTTGGCATGTAAAGTGGGCTCCGATGCGTGAAAGGAGGCTTTGGTGCAAAAATGGCGGGCTCTCATGCGTTGAGAGCATTAGAAGGTGGTCTTAGTGCGTAAAAGGAGGTTGGCACGTGATGGGGGCATAAAAGGAAAAAAATTAGCGGTGGATTGCAACTCAAAAAGCTGCATTTGTTTCTATTTCATTCTGGAATGTCCAGAAGGTGCGATTAGAAACTGGGACATTCTGGTTTGCTCCGGTGAGCCTCCTCAGTAGCCAGATTCTGCTGCTTCTTGTCGGAATCTACTTCGCCTTACCTCCACGAGTCCGGTGGTGCTAGCTAACTGCCGCCACCTCCTCCTTTCTCCTTGCATTGTCGGTTTTCTGCTCAATTTTCACTGTTTCAATCTATTTTGGGCCACCGGAGGGTTGTTCGTTGTTGCCCTCCACCAAACTTAGTTCTATGCAGCCACTAGGACCCTAGAGACGCTGGCCAGAGCCACCGCCACTGCCTATTGGATTCCCTATGTGTCTACCAATCCTTTTTGTCGATGTTCTTGTCTACGAGAGTTTGGTCATTGGACAACTGTTTCGTCACCTATGTGGTCCATTTTTGGTTAGCCACCACCCCTCCTCATCTTTGGCCTGAACCTCTCTCCCCACGCCTTCCTCTCCCTGCTCCGACCATCTTCCGCCTTCCTCTACCCGTGACAAATACCTCTATGCTCTGTTTCAGTTTGCTACAAAACCAGCAGCCGAAGGGCTATTTGATTTTGGTCGAGGGCCATTTTTGGCAAGCCTGCTTTGATACGGCAAGGACTAGCCCCGTCAATCCTTGGCCAGCCCTAGCTCCTCCCCTCTGCCCATTATGTGGTTGACCTCGGCCGGATGTTGATGGGCCTCTAGTTGGGCTACCACAAACGGTGACGAAAATGATAGTCTTCGTCAGTTGCCACCTTTGGCCATGGCTCTATTGCCCCTCCTGGGCCTTGGTCGCCACTGTCTAGCCTTGCTCCCCCTCCCCTTTTGCCGCTTGTGTATGTGTCCACACGTGCGATTTAGGGTTTATGCATCTCTTTTGTGCTACCTGACCGTCAATGGGCATCACTATTGACATGATTCGACCACCAGAGTCCACCTCACCTCTATCCTCAAGCACCTACCCTTGCCCTTCACCCCTTTTGTGGGCCATTGACGACGCAAAACTACTGGTGTTGGGTGCTATCTGTGACAAATTTTGACGTCTTTGGTTGACCAAATGCTTCACAACCGTTAGCTAACCTTTATTTAGTCCATCTCGACTTCTGGTCACACCTGCCACTTCTTGTTGACACGACCTTACTCTCGACCCCCCTTAGTACGCCGCCGTAGATCGCAAATTTTACTGTGTAGACTCCTATCGCCCAATCTTGTTGTGATTATTTTCGACACTCCATAAACCTTGAAACGATTTCTCTCTCAACTAGGCAATGATGCATTTGACCGCAAACTCCACCACCGACGCTACCACTATCATGTGCTCTCCATCAAACTTCATGGATTACAAGGTAGGGGACTTTGAACTCGGAATTTCATAATAGCATGTTTTAAATGTTTAGTAGCATGTTAGAATTATATGATTCAATGCTTTGGGTGCTAAATAATGATCTGATTACATGATGTATGAGGGCAAGAGAATGAAATATGGTAGGTTTGCTTATAAATATAACACACATGTAAGCATGAGTATGTGTACGTGGAATATGTGTGTGATAATGATAGCTAGCGAGTATGTTGGTAAGCTACATGTTGAATTATGGGTATGTGATGGACAAGTATGATGAAGTATGTGTATGAGATATGTATGTGTGATGGACATCTGGATGTATGATGGGTATACGCATGTGCGAAGGATATAGGTATGTGTGTGGCGTAGATGTATGTGTGATGTGCGGTGTTAGAGAGTTTTGCATGGATTTGGATGTGGATTTGTAACTGTATGATAGAAGCAGAGGATGTAAGTTTGACAGGGGAGAATTTGAGTGAATTAGTTTGATTTGTGTTGGAGTGTATATTGGAGGTTCAGTAAATAAGTGAACTTAGGGTTTAGAGCTTTAGGGGAGATTGTCAGATAGCAAGAGTGCAACATAATTGTACAAGCATAATGTACATCTTATGAAGTAGAAAGCAATAACAATAAGTGTGGAATAAATAAGAGGGTGATAACTGAGGTTGGCTCTGAGGAGCTTAGTTTGATGACTTCCAAGTAGGATGATTTGGTCATAAGGTGGATGGCGGAGAATGATGAATATGTAAGGATTTGTTGTATGGTGATTTATAATTATAAGATGGATGGGTTAAGTGAAGTTTGTTGCCCTAACGAACTAGGGTTTCAGAATGGGCTCAACCGTAGATTGATCAATGGAAAATAGTAAGATTGAAAGTTTTTATGGCATAATTGTACCTGCATAAATTACTTAATTCAAACTTGAATTGTAAGCAAATATAATCTGATACATAGTGAGTTTGAGACTTGAGGGTTTTGACAGATTAAGTTCAGTGTTTGAGCCAAGCGATGATTAATCGGCTGAGCATTTTTCATGTCTTGCCACGGTGTTTATCCTGTGCAATGTTGTCTTGGTGATGTATCTAAGCCTAGACGTCTAATGCTGTGTTGAGAGTAATGCATGTTTTCAATTTTGTCTTGGTGTTGTATTAAGCTTAAACATTTGATGCTCTATTGAAGTCAACATTGTATGATTCTTCCCAAGAGTGGCACTGTAAGATTCTAGCCCAAAAGTGGCCCTGTATGATTTCTGCCCTTAGTTGGCACTGTATGCCCCCTAGAGTGTGGGCGTTTGCAGGCTCAAGTAAGTATTATCATGGATCTACTCTTACTTTTTTGATAATGTTTCCCATGAGTATCGGTGTACCTTACCTTTGTAAAAGTTTATAACATCTAGTTACTCTCCAGAGGTTAAGATGATGCCCTAGTAACATTCTTTTCCATTTCGATGTTAGAGCCTATTAATGATATTGAGCTTCAATTGTCAATAATATGAGTACGATTATATGAGTAAGTTTGTAAGATTAAGATTATGAGTAAGACTATAAGTGTAAGATTATGAGTAAGACTGTAAGTGTAAGATTATGAGTAAGACTGTAGTGTAAGATTATGAGTAAGACTGTAGTGTAAGATTATGAGTAATACTATAAGAGTAAGTTTGAGAGCAAGACTATAAGAGTAAATTTCAGAGCACGACTTTGAGTATAAGTTTTAGAGGAAGACTGTGAGTGTATGTTTTTGTGCAAGGCTCTAAACGTAAAAATTTGAGTAAGACTGAAAGAATGTTTTGAGTAAAACTGTAAGTATAAGAATGATATGAGTAAGGTTGTAAGTGTAAGAATAATTGTAAGAATAGTAAGATGATATGTATTTGTGTATGATTATTTATATTATGTGATTTTGATGTACTTGCATGTTTTTATGCTTCATATTTGAATTGCATGAATGCATCTATGTATGAACTTACGAAGTTCACTAATTAGCCCCGATGAAAATGTTCATTTTCACTATCCTTTTAGCCCCGATGTTCGGGAAGCTTTTATAGGTTTTAACGGAGAGCTCCTGAAGATAGATGCTTATTTACGTGGGTAAATCGATTTCCATTGGCTCATATCTACTTTTGACTAACTACGAGTCTTTATTATTTTTGTCACGATCTAATGCATTGGTTAAGATAAAAATTAAGATGCTTATACTTTCTGGACTTGTAATTTGGATTAGACTTCAGACTGATAGTATGACTTGCACTCAAGGATGCCTAAGATGGTTTGTATTTAAACCCATAATCATAGCGAGTTATTTCTTACGTTTGTTTTTGAGTTGTGCTTTAGAATGTTTGGTTTGGTCATACAATGATTGATTTGAAAGATTTTACATGGGAAAAAAGTGATGTATGATGTTTTAAATTATATAAACTGTTTTCAAAGGTTTTGTATTTAGTCATTTTCCCTTATTTACAGTTGTTATATTGCCTGTTTTTCATGAATTTTTAAGAAAATGTGTTAAAAATTCTCGGGTATTTCAAAACATGAAACATAAATGGGCACATATATTAGACAAATACCTAATAGAACTTATTTTATAATAATTCTTTTCTATCATATGAGTCCAACTCAAAAAATATCCATCTATTGCTTGTTTCAGAAGAATCCCAAGTGTGAGAAGAATGACAATTGCCTTCTCACATCCAGCTATCTTCAAATGTGTCTTGCAAACACCAATGAGACTATATGCACTAATGCACATCATTCATTAGCGTCTCTTTGAAGCAATGTTTAAAAACTAGCTTGGGCCCTAACCCGAAATAATGGCTAGGTTGGGTCAACCTAGATTGACCCGAATAATGACATCATCACCAAAAAAAATTAAAAGAGTCCCCCTTTATTTTAGGAAAAAATTTACTTAAACTTCTTCAAATTTTCACTTAAACCTGTTTTGTCATTTAAAACTTGTTCATTCCCATATATTTCAATAAGTAATTATCATTCCAAATTTCCAATCAAATATATACAAACATGATTTGTAACATAATCATATTCCAATTAACATATAGTAAATATCAAAATAAACCACCTACAATACTACTCATTCAAAGTTAAAGCTAGCTAACACTCAAACCAAGCCAATTTGAGATGGACCAAGTAAGAGTTTGGTTTCATTAGCCCAAGTTCGAGCTTTAATTTGAGCTAACGTGAGTCTAGCCTCGAGCAAAATAGAGTCGGCTCAACAATCTTACTTCAAACCCAACAATCATTTCCTTATACAAACAAACACTCCATGAGTTTAATTATTAAAAATAAAAAAAACACTAATGAGTTTGAGTTATCAAAATGAAATCTAAACTAACACGAGAGCTGCAAAAAACATTTTGCATAAAGTATTTGTGTAGTAAATGAAGATTCTATTACATATGATTAAAGATAAACCTTGACCTAATTAGACCAAAGAAATTAGATAAAACAACCGAATGAAAAACATCGAAATGCAGTAAATTTGAGAGAATATACAATGTAAATTGTATATGAATTTTTTTATAAAAAATTGTAAGTAAATTTTTAATAAAAAAATTGTATATAGATTTTTTTATAAAAAAATTGCATATGGATATGAAATGCTAAAAATAGTAAATCATCTTCCAAGTAGTACCTTGTAACAACCATAATAAAAAAGTTATAAGTAGTCAAATTAATTAATTAAATATTTGATATTTGAATGACATCTTCCTTTAAGTAAATTATAGTAGTTAATTATGGCATAAAAATTATTATAAAAGATCATAGGCTAATCTCTTTTGAAATTAAACTATTTAAAACAAATAGGTATAGTATATTTATAATTTTTAAATATAATAAACAAGTAACAAATAGATGGGTACAAAAGAACTTTTTTAATTACCTTCAATTTAGACAATGGTTAGATAAAATTATCCTCTTAATTACCTGTTGAATAAATCTAACTATATCATTTAACTTCTTAGAGATATGGTACGAATAATAAAATAAGTATCGTTGGCAGCCCTAGCAACATCTACTCAATCGATGCCATTGAAGATTGTCAAAAATTCATGCCATACTTTCATATGTCTTTTAGAGCATTATTATTTATTTATTAGATGAGATTATCTCACTATTATTATAACTTTTTTAATTAATATTTTTACCAGCACCCTTAGTTTGAAAAGTGGCTAATGTACTTCAAACTTTTACTATCTATGTTCGTCACAGATATATACCAAAAGATAGATATAATGTCTGATGGATAGCCACATGCATGAGAAATTATTTAGTGTGCATCGCACACAACCTGTTAGCTGTGTATTTCACATGAGCATAATTACGAGACATAAGAGTAATAAATAGTTATAAATGCTGATGGTGGCAAAGGCTTGACACTTGAACCGACCCGCCTATTCGTCCCTAACGCCACCCGGAATTCCGGGGTCAGGGTCGGTCCGCGAAGGCCAAGGCCCCACCCCCACGGGTACTTCACTGGTCGGGTTATTTCCGCTCAGCTGAATCGGTTCGGGTTGACTCGACGGATCGTATCATCTCCCCATTCCCCAGAGCTTCGCGAGTCTCCGGCTGATCTCTCATCGACTCCCGTTTCTTGCGAACCCTAAAAGGACACCGATGACTCTGATTTTGCCATCAAAGACTCGATCGCCGGCAACCGGTGAAGTCTTTTATTTTGCCGTCACTATCTTCGTAATTTTTATTATTTTGTTTTTTGAAGGATGGATTTTTGTTTTGTGTTATCCTTTACCCTTGTGGGTGCGTTCTTCTTCTCTTGTTGTCTGTAAAGGGTCTGAGATTTTTGGTTTTCTATTGGTGGTGCCTTCGGTTTCTCTTCCTTCTGCTCATACTTTCGTTCTTCTCTTTTTTCAGGTAGGGTTATATATTGCTCATAAAGGCTCGATTTTGGAGGTTATTTTTTGCTTTTGTGTACTTTCTGCATGATCGCTTTTGAATGTGAATGTGTTTATGAATTTCTGCCTATCTTTCCCGTCCGTAGCTCTGAATGGATGTTCGATTTATGCAGGCATGTCATGTTACCGGTGGATGATTGATGCAAGATGTGGTTGTCTATCCTCCAACTTCAGGCTGTATGTATAAGGTGGAAGTCAATTTGCCTTATGCATGGAGGTGTCCTTGTTTATTTTTTGTGCATTTTGCTGCCTTCAGTTTATTGAGTCAGCTTAGAGCAACTGTCCACCTCTAGATGGAGAAAAAAAGTTTGAAAAACTAACAAATCAGTTTGGCTACTTTTGAACACACTACTCCATGAGGAAATAATTAAACTGATTACTTCAAATCTAACTACATCTCCTATCAAGGTAAAATTTTAAGTATTAGCTCTCCTAATGCACCTGCAACTTCAAAATGAATTTAGGAAAACTTTATTTTGAACATGATTCATTTGATGGAATTCCTAATCTTTGACGTATATGAAACTTATCAATTAGTTGCTGGCTTTTTATATGCAAAATATACTCCTGATGATCTTTCTACTTTTGGTGTTTTTTCTTCATCTTGCCCCATTTAATTTAATGAAATGTATTTGGCATCAATTAATATTAAGAAACGTTTTGGTCTATTCTGGATGTTTGTTGTGGTTTTTTGTGTTGGTCTATTTTTTTACCATTTGCTGAAGGGAAATCTTGTTTTCACTTGTACATATGCACTTAAAATTAAAAATTATGAGAAATTAGTAATATATGAGAAATGATACCTACAGTTTTTTATATTTTAGAGAGTTCCATATTTAATGACATTACATCTAGAACAGAGATGCGTTTTACTTGTCCATTTAAGCTTTCATGATCTCATATGTGTATTCTGCCTTATTTTCTAGGCATGACATGATAGACTAAAATTTTTATGAGGGAAGCAGGAGCAACCGCAAGCCTTGAAAGAAGGAAGGCAGACGCAGTTTATGATAAATGAAGTTATGAGCTATTGTTTTTATGAACAGCCATACTAGGATGTCATCTTCATTAGGAAATGTCCAGTCTCCAGGTCCAACATTAAAGACATACTTTAAGACTCCTGAAGGTCGTTACAAGCTGCACTATGAAAAGACCCACCCTGCTGGTCCCCTTCACTTTACCCACGGGAGAGTTGTTTCGCAGGTAGAAATTTCATTATTAATTGATGCCTTTAAGATCTATTTTTTAAGTATTTGACATGAATCTTTTAATTACTATGATAGGGTAGATTTTTGGAGCCTAGATAATATATGTACACATTTTCAAACTTATAACATTAGCACTTCTTATGGAAGATTGTTGTAAAAATTGATTCTGAAAGCTGAAGTAGAAACAGATAAAGCTTTATTACCCGTCATTGTTTCTGAACGTGTTAAGTTTCGGCTTTGGGACAAGTTAATATTTTTATATTTTTCTTGGTTAATTTTGGAGAATTTTCTTTGGACATCAGGTGACTATTGCATATCTCAAGGATAAAACAACCCCTGCTCCATCTACGACCTCGAATACGAGTGCTACTAGTGGAGTAAGATTGGCAGCTGCAAGGTTACTAGGTGGTGGGAATGGGAGTCGGGCCCTCAGTTTTGTTGGAGGAAATGGCTCAAGTAAGACTCTGACTGGAAACAGTAGGAGCGGATCTATAGGAGGCTCTGGCATCAGCAATTCTTCAACTCCTTCAAACTATGATGGCAAAGGGACTTATTTGATTTTTAATGTTGGCGATACCCTCTTTATTAGTGATCTCAATTCACAAGATAAGGTAAATTTATATCTTCCTCTTGTTTACTATTGGCAACATGGTAAGACTTGATTTTTTTTTAAAACATTGTAGGATCCCATTAAATCCATCCATTTTAGCAACTCAAATCCTGTATGCCACGCTTTTAATTCAGAAGCCAAAGATGGGCATGACCTCCTAATTGGTTTGAACTCTGGAGATGGTAAGACCGTTTATCCTTTTCTTTTTTTCCTATCTCTAATAAGTTTGTATCTACAGTGCTTTTCCCATCCCTCTTCTCAGCATGGGTCCTTTTTTTTACTTTTTTCAGTCTACTCAGTTTCATTGCGGCAACAATTGCAAGACCTTGGAAAGAAGCTTGTTGGAGCGCAACATTACAACAAGGATGGATTGGTTAATAATAGGTACCTAGTATGGTACTCCCTTCCATTTTTCAATTTTTTCTTGCTATCAACTAATCTCCATTATGCGAACTTCCTTTGGTTGGATTCATTATTTCTTGTTTTCTCTTTTGACTTTATATTATTTTATACAAATCCATTGGATTCTGGTCTACTAATAGTGGATTCTGGTCTACTAATAGTAGCTTCTGGTGATGATATTTGAAACACTTTTTAATCCTACACTTTAGCTCATTCTCTCTAAATGCCCATGCTATATATACATGAGAATTTCATTTTTTGAAGGAATGATATGTTGGAGTTGGCATTGTCTTGAATGTTGTGATTTTCTCCTGTTTTAGTGAAAATTGTAAATTCTCCTCCTTGCTATTAGGATTAACAAGATGGAAACCAATTAGCACAAGGGTTTCTTTGTGTTCGTTTTCTATTGACTCAATACAAGTGCCATGTTTTTTACTCTTTCCATCTCACATTAATAGCTCCATTTGGTTTTTAGAAAATGAACTAAAATTAGTTCATTTTAAAAATTTAAATGGAGCTATTAATGTGGGACGAAGGGAGTAATTAAAAAATTTGTACTTGATGCTTTGATTTCGCGTCCAGATACGGAATTAAAATGCTTGACCTAATTATATTGTCTAAAAAATTTTGGATTTCTTCTCAAAACTTACCTTTGTTTTGATTGGACAAAACCAAATTTAAGATCTGTTTTTAAGCTGTGAGTTTGGCTTGCACATTTAATTCCTTATTGATAGCCTATAGAAATATGAACCAAGGAAATTTGTATGCTTTCTAATTAAATCGAGGGAAAGAGTTTTTTTTTTTCAAAAAAAAATTGGCACGCTGGAATGGAACCAATGAACTTGAGAAATTAGATAAAAACT
The DNA here is from genome assembly GCA_035235625.1 of Saururus chinensis. Classification (NCBI taxonomy): domain Eukaryota; kingdom Viridiplantae; phylum Streptophyta; class Magnoliopsida; order Piperales; family Saururaceae; genus Saururus; species Saururus chinensis. Next base: position 7,873,934 of record CP141143.1, on the reverse strand, counting down.
CAACTATGAGCAACATTGAGTTTCATATATTTGATCGAACTAAAGTTTTTTGGTATAAATATTTGAATGTGGCAGTCATTGTTGTAAATATTGATGTTTTAAAAAAAATGAACCAGGTGGGGGGGGGGGGAGACTAATGTGAATGGCTTGCATAGCAATCTAGTGCCTAAGTGGAGACAGAAATTGCCTTATTTGTTACAATTATTATGATATTCTTTGAGTTTTTTTGCCATTTAGATTGTTGTAGAGCCGAAGTGTTGTATGTGTATTTGAATGCAGATCAATATTTATGTGCTTTTGATTTCGAGAGTGCCAATTTTGTTTTCCCAGCCGATGCACCAGTATTGCGTGGGTTCCTGAAGGTGATGGTTCTTTTGTGGTTGCTCATGCTGATGGCAACTTATACGTGTACGAAAAAGTAATTCCATGAATTCGTTAGGAGAAATAAATAATTCGTTTAACTTCTTCATTTGGGCAAAAATTATCTGCAAAGTGAGTGTACTTTTTTGCTCCTTGTTTTTCTAGAACAAGGATGGTACTGGTGATTCCTCTTTTCCCGTTATCAAAGATCAGACTCAGTTTTCTGTTGCACATGCTCGTTCTGGCAAGGTACTAATTTTTTTGAAATATGTCAATTTCCCAATTTCTATGGATTGTATGCCGTTTTGCAAGTATTGTATTCAATGATTGCATTAATAGTGTTTTGCAAATATAAACTTCATTTGGGCAATTTTCCCAAGTTTACTATTTAGATATTTTGCCAAGTGGGAAGGAAGTGTAGAACTGGATAATTGGGAAGTGGATGAGTAGTTATTATCTTCCATTGGTTTTATAAACATGACGATGAATTTGGTGTAGTTACCACCTACAATGCCTAAAAGAAAACATTAGTAGCTTTGGATAATTAATTTTGAAGAGCAATAGAAAGTTTCAGAAGGAAGTAGAATAAAAGAAAAAAAGATTCTTACTTGAATCCGAAATGCGGTGACCTTAGTTGTTGTTTTCCTGCTGAATGCCTCTTCTAATTCTCTATATAAATAAGTGTGGTTGTCTTTCTAGTATGTAGAACATGAATTCAACAACAAATTTGGTAGTAATTATTGAATGTGACCTTGATTGGTAGGTTTATGAGTGGATAAAAATGATTGAGAGTTTTATTCCATCAGTTTACTTACAATTTACATAGGTAGAGTGGAAATAACAGCACTGTTGAATAAGTTTTTTCTATAAAGTAATGGAAAAAAATTATTGAGAGGATAAAAATGATTGAGAGTTTGATTCGGTCATTTTAGTTACAATTTACATGGGTAGAGTAGAAATAAAAATTTGCGTTGAATGAGTTTCAAATTATATAGACTGGTGGGCATATCTGTATTCGTGAACATACAGCAGCCATGAAAAGGTTTGCATGGCAAGATAAAAGCAGTAGAAGGCTTGGGAACTGTGGAGAAAAAGATGAAAAGTTTAGTAAAATCTGACTTTTAAAACATGAGTTCAATTTTGACCCACACATTACCTTGATATTAGTGCTAAATGCCACAAATCCGGATTTTGTATGATTAAAATAATTTGGCTGCATTCTGTACACAGGTTTTCCACTATTATTTACAGAATGTATTTCCCTTCTCAGTTCATATTAGATATCCACCAAAATGAAGTCTAAAGTACGCAATCTTAGCATGCTTGATGATTGGATATCCTGTTTATTTTTTACTTATAGAAAACATGAAGCTCATATGTCAAGCTTTCATCCAGGAAACTCTAAAAATGACCTCGTGATTGAAAATTAGAGATGAACCATTAATAAAAATTTGTGGCTTTTGGTTTGCCTTTTATGGAAGACTTTGTTACCATTTTTCACCTTACATCTTTCAAGCCCATTCCATAAATCTTCTGCATTTGGGTTGGGGCATGTATTGGGGTTTAGGCTAATGTGATCTACAGGAGAATTGTCAAGCATCCTCTTGAAACGTTGAAGTTTTAAGGTTTTCAATCTTGGACTGTAAAAACATAGTATCCTGTAAAGAAATATGTTTTTGCTATTAATTTTTTAAGACTATGGCGTATATTGTCAATTGTCCATTGACGTGCATCTTCTTTTTTCAGAGTAACCCAATTGCGAGATGGCACATCTGCCAGGGATCAATTAATTGTATTTCTTTCTCGATGGATGGAATTTATCTAGCTACTGTTGGGAGAGATGGTATCCCTTTGAGCTGATATTCACTTCCAGATGTTTCATTTTTTAACAATGTTTGCTGTGTTAAGGGACTTCTGAGGGTGCCATAGGCCTTATTTATGTTTAATGTGTTTGTATGAATTTATGTGGCACATCTGCCAGATGAAACACACCATTGTTTCTGAGTCCATGTAGTCTTCCTGCAAGCTGATGATCTAGCTGTTTAATGATGGAAACTTTCAATTCATTTGTCTTAAAAAGTTTTGAGATGTATTTCAGGTTTTACCTTTCATTGGTCAAGATTGTTAATTAGGCTCAATTGAGTGTTTTGATCTTTGGAAAGTGCGAGTTGTTGCCTTATCAAGATATGCCCGGTTGTCCTATATATTACATATTTTTGGGTTGAAAGAAGGCGTGGGATGTAGTAGGCTATTAGTTGCAATAAATCTTTTGATGAATATATTAAATATTGGCCTTGTGCAGGTTATCTAAGGGTGTTTGATTTCTCAAAAGCACAGCTAATATGTGGTGGGAAAAGCTATTATGGTGCTCTTTTATGTTGTGCATGGAGGTGTTGATTTTTGTTATTTATTTACTGGTTGCATGTTCTTTTAAATTCATATCTTTTCTTGGTAATGTGTTTTCCGTTTGAATTGATATGACTGGCTGGTGATCATTGTTGTGTATTCTTTCAGCCCTGATGGAAAATACATTTTGACTGGAGGAGAAGACGATCTTGTCCAAATTTGGAGCATTGAAGATAGAAAAATTGTAGCTTGGGGGGAGGGACACAACTCTTGGGTAACTTTGAGCGGCAGATTTTCCTTTGTTAATTTTTTTCTCAGTGATCTCATGTTTATTGTGGTGAGCAGGTTAGTGGAGTTGCTTTTGATCCTTACTGGTCATCACCAACATCCGATGGTTCTGGGGAAAATGTTGTATATAGATTTGGTTCTGTTGGTCAGGTGAGGAAATCCTTTTAGTTGTCAATCAGAATCTTCAATTTTTGTGGTTAGGTCAAGAAAAACAGTATTAGACTAGGGTTTATGTTCTTTTTCTTAATTTTAGAGTGAATAAATTGAAGCAATATATTTGGAGGTTGGGTAAGATATTGAACGAATGATATAGATGATGTACTTCCCTTCCTGATTGTGACCAGGACACACAGTTGTTATTGTGGGACCTAGAAATGGATGAAATAGTTGTGCCTCTGCGCCGCCCCCCCCCTGGTGGATCCCCCACTTCTAGTGGGAGCCAATCTTCACATTGGGACAATGTCAGCCCTGTAGGCACTCTTCAACCAGCTCCAAGCATGCGAGATGTTCCAAAGATATCTCCCGTGGTTGCTCACCGTGTACACACGGAACCACTTTCAGGCGTGATATTTACAAATGAATCTGTCCTCACTGCTTGCCGGGAAGGTCACATAGAGATTTGGATGAGACCTGGTTATGGTGAGAGCCATTCAAATAGTTCAGAGACTATTTTAAGTACTAGTGCAAAGGATAAACCTTTGTTTTCTGCTAGCAAAGTTGCCATATCGAATTATAAACAGTAAAGCTGGCCATGATTTTGTATACCCGCTGAAATACTAACGAGCAAAAGCTCTGGGTAGCTGGTACTGCCTTGTACTATGATCATCCAGGTGCTTAATAAGATGGATAACAGGTTTTGCTGTATATTTGCAGATAAAAATAGCATCTTTAGGATTTGGTTTCTACGTCTGAGTTCGTTCTTATTGCATTTACACAATTTTTGGAAATGATTGGTGTCATTGGTTGCCATTAGGAGAGATTCACATTTTACGGGAAATCTCTGAATTCTGATCCGCATGATTTTCTGCAAATATCTCTGAACCTTGGTCACTGAAATGATTGATTTTTATCCTATTTCTGGCACTTGAGCTGGGGGTGCCTTGTTACGGAAAATGATTTCTCACCAACGAAAGCATCCAATGCTGACGTGGAGGGTCTTCAGAGAGATTTTCCCTTCTTACATGCAACAGACAAGATAGTAGGTTAGGAAAATTCAACCCGGCGACTCCAATCTGACCCGGCTAAAAATAGGGTTTGGGTCAGGTTTTTAAAATTTTATTAATTTTAAAAATAGGGTTGGGTTAAGGTTTATTGGTATATCCCAATTTTAAGTTTATTATTTAATTATGTTATGACTCAAAGTGAAGAGATTAGAAAAAATTTCTTCAAAATTTTATTTTCCCTTGTTTTTTAAAGTAAATTTTGTGGAATTTTTATCATTTTGAAAATGTATTTCATAATATTGCAATGCTCTCAATCCAACTCACATTTTAAAATAACACAGCAGTGTTTAACATCTATATATAATGTTGCATTGCATGAATTCGTTCTATGTTTGGTCCATGTAAAGATAAGGTATAAAATACCTAGTTAACAAAAATAATTAATTGATAAAAAATATGGTTACTCATATGCCTGATTCGACCTAAATAAGGTCCGGGTTTGTATTTTTACCTGTTTAATAAGCATGCTTGGGTCATGATTCAACTTGATTTAAGTGTGGATCAAGCCCATCCCCACCGGACATGATTCCCAACCTTTAGTCCACTTAGTGACCTAGATTGGATTGGGTACAGTCATGTTCGGGATCCAAGTTAAATCTGATCTAGACCCATGGCTTAGACCATTGACGGTAGATTAAGCTATTCTAGATATTAGGTCTAACATTTTTTTTTTGCTGAACGATATTTTTTATGTGGTTGGCAAACTATGAAGGATGGCTTTTGGTATTTCTACTGTAAAGTGATACATTTACATGATAAAAAATTAGCATAATTTGTTAATCTCATTATCTTTAGAAAAATGTGATCTTTTATGTAATTAGCATAATTTGTTAATCTCATTATCTTTAGAAAAATGTGATCTCTTATGTATGTTACCGTATCACTTTTTACAAGGAATTAGCAAATGGACTTGTGGAAGAAATTATTGTCAAAACATGCAAGTGCCTAAATTGTAAATAATCTAAAGTGGCGTATGGAATAAAATGTGATAAAATAACCTCCCTACCTTTCCCACCCTAATCCCTAGTCGTGCTCTTCTTCCTCATCTCCAGTCACTTGTGCAATTCTGTTGCATCTACTCCTTCCTTTGTTGTATCTTATCCTTCGCAAAACAAAACACCTCCAGAAGGGCTACATTCTCTCCTACGCAATTTACTTCCGCCCCTTGTTCTCTTTGTTGTCTTTGTCTCCTCTATGTCATGGCTGAAGCTTGTTCAAAAGCTCAGCCTAGTAGCAGAAAAGAATTTGAAGGTTGTCAGTCGAATAATGCATGTACAGTTTTTGTACTTGCACTCTACAATTGGATACAATGATAATCCTCTAGTCGTAGCATGATATGATAGGACTGACAGGGTTAATTGCGATGGTTTAGGGAAAATGCAAGGAAGACAATGTTGTGGGTGAATTGGTGTTGTGGGAAAGTGTATGATGGCTTAGCAATGTAGTTGTGATGCACGATCATTCCAATTGGGATGACCAGTAAATTCTATTGCAACATTAGTGTCTTGCATCGCAATTACATTACAAACCCTTCACAACATAATGTGTACCATCGTAAATCACTTCACATTATAGGCGATGCAAATGTTGGGATAGAAATTAGTTGCGATGCAATTGCGATGTCATTGTGATGATAGATCATCACAATTGGAATGACCAATAACTGCCATTGCAAGTAGTTCACAATTGCCTTTGCAACAATAATATTTTGCATCACAAACCCTTCGCAACATAATGTGTTGCACCACAAATCCCTCTCAGAATAGGAAATGCATTGTAAGTTATTTTGATAGTTAATTTGGAAAGAAATTTATATTCTATGAGTAACATTGTTGTACCTTTGTACAAAGTCCACAATCAAATATAAGTGCTAACATGCTATAGGGACTATTGAACACAACTCCAATTGCAAACTGAAGATAGTAGGAGGTGTCAATCATTTACATTATGTCGAAAAGGATGATACTATCAATTCATTTGTGCAACGGATAGCAGAATCTTTCAAAAAATTCCATGGGCATGTCAATTTGAAATACATTGGTATGGAGTTTATGGAGTTGTTAAATGTGTTTAGCCACAGTGAAGAATGTTGCAAGCTATTGGTGACAGAGAAGCTATAGCACATGATATTGCAAACACAAGCTAGTATATATCACAATGACAAATATGAAAGAAAGGTTCAAAGATGAAAGAAGCCAAACGACGGTACTACGAATGAGTATTTTGGAGAACAATTTTATAGGAGTTGGGTAGCAGTTTAAAGATCACTATGAAGTAAGGAAGGCATTAAAATGATATTCCATTGCCCACAACTTTAAGTATAAATACGCAAGGAATGGAAAACGAAAGGTTACAACAGTTTGTGGAAGCCACAATTATAGTTGGAAAATTCATGTCATTTTGGACAAAAAGATATGTTATTTTCACGTAAAGGAACTTGTTCATCATTATACTTGTAAGCGGAAATAGGGAGAAAGTATCATCTTCATGCATCCCAGGGCCTCTTATTTGAGTTGGTTGTGGATACTATGTGTGAGAGACCTACATATTCGCAAACTGATATGGTGAAGGACATCCGAAGAAAGTACGATGTAACTATCACCTATCAAAAGGCATGGCATGCAAAGGAGGTAGTAGTCACTCGCATACACGGAAATTACATGGATTTGTACAACGATCTCCCATAGTATTGAAACAAATTGACCATAACAAACGCCAAAAACTTTGCACACTATGAGATAGGCCCAGAGATGAGATTCTTTTGTTACTTCATTTAATTAAATGCATCTATTCTTGGGTTTAGATATTGTCGGCCTTTATTAATTTTGGATGACACACACTTGAATGGGAAGTTAAAGGGAACTTTACTAGTAGCAAGTGCAGTTGATGATGAAGCTCATATTTTTCTATTGCCCTACTATGTTGTAGACAATGAGAATGAAGACAATTAAATGTGGTTCCTTTATTCATTACCAGCCATTGTGGGTCATAAGAAGCAGATTACATTTGCATCTGATAGGAAGAAGGGATTGATCTACAATATCATCTCAATATTCCCTAATGGATTTCATGGGTATTACAGGCGATGCTTAGAACATAATTTAAAGAATAGGGGATTAAAAAAGAAGACAGTGGTGAATAATAAAGCGCAGGTGGCCAAGATGATCCACATAGTTGCAAAAGCAACATATATGCATGAGTATGAGAAAACATTGTTTGAGCTCTGACGAGCATCATAAGATACATACAATTGGGTTATATTAAACAAGCCCAACCATTGGTGTAATGCATTCTTTTAAGGTGAAAGGTATGAGCACTTGTTAAATAATATAGTTGAAAGCTTTAATAGTTGGGTGAAAGCAGATTGAGAATACCCAATAATTGACCTTACTGATGGCATTCACATGAGGAAAATGATAAAGATACATGATGCTAGGACATATTATGAGCACTTGGAAACCTATCTTATTCCTAAAATCAACGATAAATTCAATGCTATCATCAATGAATCTCGGGCACTTAGTATACTGATTGTAAATGAAGATGTGGTAGTGGTGGAAGGGCATTATATTATGGACCTTGCTAACCACACATACTCTTGTTGCAAGTGGCAAATAATGGGCCTATTATGTACACATTCTTGCACTATTAATTGTTCTAAGGGAGGTATACTAGCCATTTTTGTCGGGGAGATTATTGGACGACAAAGTGTTATCATAATACCTACATGAAAACTGTCTCCCCCCCCCCCACAATGACAAGCTAGTTAGAGTGATTGCACACATGGAGGTGCATTCATCCTCCCTCCTAAAACGAAAAGGCCAAGAGGCAGGCCAAAGAAGAAGTAAATCAAATCTCAAAAGTATAGAGTGTGTCCATTTCATTGTAGCTAGTCCAATGGTGTAGGGCACAATCACCTCACATGCATGAAGCCAATAACCTAACATTGGACAATAAAATTTATTTTGAATTTGTTGTATGACTGCTCATATTGTTTTGGCTTTCTATTATTAATAATTTGGCAAATCGTGTTGTAAAACATCTATGCTATCTAAATCTTAGCAGTTTAAGCATCACAAAAGCTTCATAATATGTTAGGGACGCATCAAAATGTCATCGTAATTGCATCACATAACTATCAAGGGCGTCACAATTCCATCACAATATCATCACAACTCCATTGCAAGGCTCTGATATTGAACATAAAATCATTGCAACTCCATCATAATACCATAATAGTGTACATAAAACCATCACAACTCCATCGCAATACCCTGATAGTGTACATTATACTATCACAACTCCATTGCAAGACCTTGATAGTGTACATAAAACCATCGTAATACCCTGATGATGTACATGATACCATCGCAAGACCTCGATATAGTGTACATAAAACCATTGCAAGTACATCACAATACCCTGTTAGTGTACATTATACCATTTGGCAAATCCATAGCAATACCCTGATATACTATACATAAAACTATCACAATTCTATTGCAATACCCAACTACCATGTACATAGCACATGAATAAAATCATCACAATTCTATCTAACATCAGTCTCCACAAGGCATGAGGATATTTATACCATGATTGATAGAACCAATATAATTATCATTGTCAGTCATTCATACCATGTTACACAACCAAAATAAGGTCATTATTATAAATTATTAGTCATTCATGCCATGCTACACTTCACAACATCTAGTAAACCATTGCAATTTTCATTTCAACAAGCATAAAAACCATCATAATAACATTGCAACACACAGTAAATCATCATCAGTGTAAATATGAATTGCCATATCAATCCCAAATTACAAATATATCATAAATATATGGAGAATGAGAAACATATTTTCCTAAGCCCATACCTATGAGATTGCCACACAACCAAGCATGTTGAATATTTTCTTATATTTGTTGTCAATTGCATTGAAGGTTGTCAATTTTGGGTCATCCATCATAATTCGGAACTTGTTCTAGACTCTATCCTTTTCATTGGCAATATGAAGACTTCAAGCACATACAGTAGAGTCAATCTCACTTTATCTTTTGCCTTTGTCTTCTTAAAGGCCATGACATTCCAAATCTCTATGTCGTGTATAACTTGAACTTTGAAAAACATTCAGGCCTTGAATTTACTTGTGGCAGTTTTGGGGCAATCATCCTCCACTTCAATTAATAGTGGAAATCCCAAGATGATAGTCGCATTGTAATGAGCATATTTTTCCTACTTTATTTTCTTGTTTCTTATAAGATTTATATTTGAGTTATATCGAGTTTAATTAATTAAAGATTTTTACTTAGTTCTATTAATGATGTGATAGATCGCTGAAAGACAAGTGTAACGGGTCTTGAACCGCTCAAATCGGACATCGGAGCTGCAAAATTACAGCCTCAGGAAGCATACCAGATGATCGGGACCCACTTGAAAAGTATGAGATAACCTATTTATGTGGGGTCTAGTTTTGTAGGCTTGTTGATATGATCCCATCGGTACTAAGAACACGTGAATTGGAGTTCAAGAGAGAAAGTTATGCGCGTTTAAAGTTTTTAATTTTTTAAAAAAATAATAAATATAAAATTAATTATTGTGTTAGGTTGGCATCAGCATGATGCCAGTCGTGATGCGTGTTGCCTGACCTTGTGTGGGACACGCAGAGAGCACACCTTGAGCGCTCGGGACCCGGGCCCCAGGCGGTGAGCCGCATGTCGCAGCACGCTAGGCGGCTTGGGACGCGTGTCACACATTGCGCCTTCCACATCTATTTAAATGTGTGTGGGCTTCATTTTTACCATTTTTTTCTCTCCTACTCTGAAACTTTATTTCTCTTGTTTATTGTCGTTATAATTTGAGTTATTTAAGAGGCGTTCTTACCTAAATCGAGCATGCTAGATGTTGTGGCAGGGTTATTTTCAGATTTAAGACCTCTCAGGCCCAAAAACGTGGCATCCAAGTTCTTGAGTCTAATGCATCATCTTTGTTCTCGCGCGGGAAGCGAGGTAGGGGGTTTTAAACTCTAAATCCATACTCTGCTCGTAGAATTTAACTTTTGAGATATTTTACTTGGTCATGCTTATTCGTTGTGTTTTCTGGAACGAATATGATACTTGTGAGAAATGATTGTATGCATTACATTATGTTTTGCTTGCATGCTCTACCATGGTAGTTCCTTGTCTAAAAAACTAGGAATATACCATTTTACCTAGATACCTACCAAGAAAAATAATCAGCACTAACGTGTATGCTAAAAGGTGTAAAGCATCATGAGAAAGCTCCTATCTTCTTGAGCCTTCCAATTGCCCCATGAGCGTCTTGGGGCATGTTATTTTATATCACGACTCCTGATTTTTATAAATAATCAGTTTTCTGATAAAATATATTTCAAAAAGAGGACATTTGTTTTGGGGATTCTGTTCAACATTATTTTAGATTTTAACTCAACCTACTGAGTTTAAATATACTCACCCACCCCCAGATCCTGCAGATATTACAGTAAGGACAGTGGTGGAAGTGAAAGAGATTCTAAATAATTTATCTAGTTGCTATAATAGACTTTTTGCAATTATTTATGGGACTGATGTTTCAAGGCACGATGTGTCTAGAGATTTATAAACTATGTATAACAATCGGCTCTATGCACAGTGTTCCTTGGCCTATGTAATTATATTATGTTCCGCTGAATGTGTAACCTTATTATGTAATTATTATATATGTTTTTAGATGTACAATGACTGTGTTTAATGCTATATTTATCATATTTGCAAGTATTTTGTGTCTGTTTGGTGCCCGACGGCCATCATGTTTGGTCACATGCGTGATAATTATACGTGGTGGATGGATAAATCATGATTATTATGTCATATTAAAGTGGTGGCCATCACACACATCCATTGGCCTTAGGGTGGTCAACTTACCACATAAAGAGAAAGTTAGGCCAGATTGTCTGACCGACAACATTCAAGCTATATGTTGGTGACACGTCATAGTTTTTGGAAGTTCCATCATGTGCTTAAACATTGCCTTCTTAAATTTCTCCTTTACATCCCCCACCAAGATTGTATATAAGTCTTTCAGCTTGGATGTCGTGAATCTGCAATTTGCCTTACCAATTTATCTAAAAATCACAAATTCAGCTCCTATTATTTTATTTCATGATTATATATATATATATATATATATATATATATATATATATATATATATATATATATATATGTATTTGTGATTAGGTTATGATGCACATTGTGGTGCATATTGCGATGACTAGTGCAATGTTATCACATAAGAATGTGATGCAATTGCAATGCCTATTGCACGTCAATTGTGATGCTCATTGCAATGCAATTGTGATGGCCAATGCAATGCCACCACATATCATTGCGATGATATTGCAATGCCTGCCTATTTGTGCATTATAATCCCATCGCAACTACACATACATTTTCGCATACTCGTCGCAATACACACCTATTGCATCCCATACCACTTCAATTACATCATACATAATTAAAAATATGCATACCACTAACCCCCAAACAAAAAAAGCTAACATTAACGCTCCTCAACACCATGGAACCTAACAAATACATTGCGTTGGGCACCCTTCAAATGGCCAAACATGAATACACTCACTTACCTTTTCAAATTTTGAAAGGGTTTGATTGACTTACTTGACCTCCTCTTGACATTTTTCAGATGTGAGGGGAGATATTCAAATGTAAACCACTGTCCTTCTTCACTTCTAAATGTCTCCCCTGCTCAGCCCTCACACAACTACAATTATAAATATAGTGGATTGACATCTAGGCATAAGGATGGGCTTGCGTCTTTGAGACTATTGCAACTTATGGAGAGATTGAAGAATATGTAGATAGGAATGGGCGAGTCCATTGGAGCCTTGCGAAGGTGCGCCTCTTTGGAGGAGCAGAGTTGAGATGAGGTGCATCTCTTCCGCTACAATGGGACACCAGTGTTGATTTTGAGTGAAATACGCTTATGCAACATGAAATGGGAAGCTAGCAAGCTTTTTTTTGCACGTGTAGTCTAAAGTGGATGGGTGTCAAGCTAGCAGGCTTTTTTTTTGCACGTGTAGTCTAAAGTGGATGGGTGTTAGACCAAACTGGTTTTTCCCAATGACACCCATGGCCTATTTTGACACTATTTCCCCTCTCTTACTAAAACAAAATTTCCCCAACTTTTTATATTTAGGTGGATGTAAGGGGATGGAGTTGGTGGAAAGGTGGAGTCTCTTGACCTGGTTGTGACAAGGAACAACGTAAATGTTGGCCCGGGAAAACTTCATGGGTTTGGTTGTGTCATGATCTTAATCTCACTGATTGACTAGGTCCCAAGTCCCAACCCAACTAGAGCCATTAGTGAAATGTGGGTAGCAGGGCTTAGGTAACATGCTCTAGTATGTGCACCATCAATCTTAAATATCAATGCTTCACAGGCATTCCTTACGTTGGGCTCATGGAAAGTGAGGAACATAAAAATGCTTCCAAGGATTTAAGGGATAGGTGATGATGGTTCATTAAGTGCATCAGCTGCAAAGTAGAGCATGGTCACCTCAATGTGATTGGCATGCAAATGTAAAAAAGGTTCAACGAATATGCATAGCATAATCTAGTTCTGGTCTAAGAAGTGTAAGAATATCTCCAACTGAGAACCAAATTTCAATCGATAAGTTCAACTCTACTTAACAAGTTAAAGAACAATTTGTCCTTCAAGGGAATAGTACAAGGGCAGCCTACCTTGACCTCAACACAGCCCCCCAAGAT